>JAOEGL010000002.1:49492802-50875302 GCA_034509955.1 Urosaurus nigricauda | reverse complement strand
TAAGCAGAGGCTGGATGGCCATCTGTCGGGGATGCTTTGATTTGGAGTTCATGAATGGCAGGGGGTTGGACTGGATGGCCCTTGTGGTCTCTTCCAACTCTATGATTCTATGACCCAAATGAAAATGGTTGCACAAATCACTTTCACACTGTTGCCAGCTGAAAAGTGCTTTCAGCCATCATAATATTAATGGGTTCAGCTTTTAATACAAAAGATTGCAAATGATAGCTGAAAACACTTTCAGCTGATAGCTGGAAGCACTTTTCAGTCTGTTGCAGTGTGAAAGTGATTCACACGCTCACTCTCACTCTCACCTCTTTGCCAGGTCAAATGTGATAGGGTTGAGACAATGATATCCTGTCTCTCATGTGATAAACTTCAAAGCCTCTAACATAAAAGATCTTTTTTTATAAAGCCCCCTTTTCTCTCATCCTCTGTTCTGCTGGTATTGGGAGGGTGGTCAAAGAAAGTGGAGAAATACAGACTTTGTGTGTCAGGCTGCAGAACATGTTTTTAATTAAACAATGCAATAAAGATCGAGATGGGAATAAATGGTATTCTGATTGTATCTGGTCATTCTATAGCTGTGTGTTGCATCTTAAAACAGGCAGGGTAAACAGAAGCTACCTCTGGAATCCCTTACAGTTCATGTGTGAAGAGTAAAATTGAAAGAAATGGGGAGAGAGATAATCCTGCTTTACCAGTGGATCCAGCATGTTAAAACAACCCACAGATACATTTGCATACAATAATAGAAATAAAAAAAAAAGTGGAGGCTGGAGGAGAAAAAGACATCCTTGAATTTGTTTTGGAAGAAGCCTTCAAGTGGTCTCTAGAAAGTTCCAAATAATTTTCTTGATTTATGCAAGGGTTGCCTGACTTGGTTGTTTCATTTTATAGGTGCATATTGTTAGTTTTGATAAGACGTTTGCTGAAGCATGTTGAATTGCTTTTCTTTTTTATGGTCTTTCCATATTATGTCTGTCCCTGACATTAATTTTCTGTGAAAGAATGAATGCCTATGAACACAATGACTTTGTTAACTGAGGTATACCTATAATCTTCCTGTCTTCCAAATCACTAAAGTGGGGTCTGCAGTGAAACATTTTGCAAGTGTGCATTCTTAAATCTTTCACACAACCTCTCACCCAAACCTGTTCTTGTAAAGTAGTTGCTCTTTGCATTATATTTATGTTTTATTTTAGGTTTCTATCTCTTGTTCATAATTCAGGTTGAGAATGAAAAATATTTGAAACCAATAAATAAGAAAACTGTGTGAAAACTAAGCAGGGGTGTTGTCTGACATTATTGTTCTTATCTAAAGTAATGGCTGTGTAAATATCCATTTGTTTATTTGGCATTTTTTTTGTGGACACTGATAATTGCAGATACGAATATCAGAATTATTTTTTCAATACCTGTGCTAGGCATGTGACACAGTCTGGGGCAAGAACAGGAATTCTTTGACCATCTAAACTCAATTTTTAAAATTAGCTGAAATATATAAATGAATATTATCTTAAAAATTGAGTTTAGATGTCCATAGAATCCCTGTTCTTGCCCCAAAAGGATCAAGAAGACTTACATAAAGGATACATTTGGCTCCTCATGTTAGTAGGGAAGGGGATGCGTTTTATGTCAAGCTGTTTTTTATGAACTTGAATCCAATTTCTAATCATCCAGATTGCCCTGTACAATAAACTCTTGATTATGACTGCTGGCATTTACAGTTATAAGACAAGATGATATGTAGCACAATTTTCTTCATTCATTTCTTCTTCTTCCACTGCTTCTAAAAAGTCTTTATATCTTTCTCCTCGCTTTGTTTTTAAAAGTCTTGTAAAATTATTGACATTATCAAACATGTCACACATTGGCACTACATATCCCCAATTTAGTTGATTGCTGTGGAGTTTGTCTTTGTATGGAGGATAGATATCTTGTTGATGTTCTAGAAAAGTAGACTTTCTTGTCTTCAGGAAGGATGTCTCTTTCTTCTGCAAATAAAAGAAAGGAAACATCTTAAAGTCATGTTTGTTTTATTAGAGTAAACTTTCTACATTTCTTTTATGCATCTAAAACTGTCCCTCTGACTTTGTTTTTCCTGCTAGTGCTAATTTAAAAAAAAATAAAGAGGAGAAAATTAAATGCAAGTGTGCAGTCTGGGAAAATAAGCCACATGCTGGAAAGTTTTTTTTAAAATAACATTTAAGTACAATTGCCTGGCATTAACATTAGTTCTGGTACTGCTAAAATATTACTAGACTACCATGTCATGAGTTGTACTGTAAAAGTGAAACAACTGCATAAATTACAAATGTCTGTGGGAAGGACATGGACACACACACACACAGCATCTTTCCTGTCTTTAAAAATATCCCATTTATTCTTCTGCATAAGAGACTGACTTTGGTAAAGTGACAGACAGTAAAAGGTTATCACTTTTTCTGGAATTTGTAGAGACAAAAATTGATGATCAATCAGCAGAGTCCACATTAAAAAAAAAAGGGGGGGGAGACATCTCCAATTTTTATTTTGAAACAATGTGTTTTGTATTGTGTAAATATTTCAATGACCTTCTTCAGGGGCAACATACAAAATCAATAGCAAACATTTCTTGAGTTGAATATCTCATTCCATTTACTGGACCACATGGTTTGATGTTGCCCAATATTTGAGTCTTGAAATTTGTTAATCTACGGTTGCCAAAGTGAAAATTGCAGATGGTTTCTGTACCTTTAAAAGCTATGTAAAAAAGGGAATTTCAGCAGGTATTGCTTGTTACCTAGTTGCATGACAAGTAACACCTGTTAAAATTCTCTCTTCTACACAAACATTAAAGATTAAGGAGCCTTCTCTGATTTTCACTCTGGCAACAGTAGATCTAACAAATTTCAAGACTCCAATACTGGGCAATATCAAACCATGCAACTGTGAATATACATTGTAATATGGTAAGTGCACATTATAATGCAATATGGTTAATTATCAGTCTGATTCTGCCAAAATTTATGGGTGAAATTTATCTTAATGGCCAGAAATGGTGATAAGCATGTACTACCAAGTGCAGGGCCAGGGGTCCACTCACCCTTCTCTAAAGGAATCCCTTTGAATTCTGCTTTGTCTCCACCAGCTGCTGTTGCAAGATATCTTATCATTATAGCAAATTTTTAAAAAAATGTGTTTAGTGACCCTCTTTTAATTTTGGAAGTTGGATGGACCCTGCTCTGCTGTTACATGTGGGTGAGCCAGGTGTGGCTGATGACTTCCATGTCACTGTGGAAGTATATTAAAACTCCCAGACCTGTCTCCAAAATATGTCCAGCACCTTCAACGCCCCCTTTGAAGTTTGTACTAAACCCCAGAGTAGATTCACAACCCTATTGTCATGGAAGAAATCAGCCACTATTGACTGGCTTGACATGTAGAGAATACAGACACTGGATTGCAATGTACATAATACAACTTGCTGTTAGCCCAGCCAATCCTGTGGATACTAATGGTGTGCCAGCACTAAAAGAATCCCATACAGGAGAGGACGCCACAACTATCATTAATATAAACATGTTTTTTCCCCTTGCTTATTATGCTTTTGTATATTCAGAGTAAACTGACAGGCTCAGGTTTAGGATGGGATGGAGAAGCTCCATGGGCAGAGCACAACGTCATCAACAGAATCCCAAACACATTTTATTGAACTATAGCAAGGATTTCTTTTACATAAAAATGCTCAGGAATAGGTGTGCTGCACTCCTGCTTTGCCAGGGAAGTTGTTGCTAAACTATAATCCACATTCAGTCCCCCCCCCCCCCAAGAAATACAATTCTACCTGCAAATTATTTATTAAGTGTGCTGTAATTCTTGAAATCTAGTAGAAGCAACTGTGTTAGAAATTAGTGCATGAGGAAGAAGGCAAAGTACCATCTTTCAGGTGCATATTTAGGAAAAAAGGAAGAAGTATTCAACATAACAGAATGGTGTCTTAGGAGAATAGAACCATACAGTTGGGAGAGACCTCAAGGACCATCAAGTCTAACCTCCTGACATGCCGAAATACACAATCAAAATACCCCTGAGAGATGGACACCTGTTTGAAAAACCCCAAAGAGAGAGACTACGGCATTCTCCAAGACTGCATGTTCCATTGTTGAACAGATCTTACTGTCAGGAAGTTCTTCCTAATGCTGAGGTTAATCTCTTTTCCTATAGTCTGTTGCAGGTCCTGTTCTCTAGAGCTGAGGGAAAACAACTTGCTCCATCTTCAGTATGACATCCTTTCAAATATTTAAACAGGGCTATCATATCACCTCTTAATCTTCTCCAGGCTAAATGTACCCAGCTATCCAAGACACTCCTTATAGGACATGGTTTCCAGACTTTTCTCTAGTTTGGTCACCCTTGTTGTTGTTGTTGTTGTTGTTGTTAATCTTTATTTATATAGCACTGTAAATTAACACAGTGCTGTACATATAGTCAATTGAAATAGACGGTTCTCTGCGCTCAGGTTTACAATCTAAAAAGAAAAGAGATAGAAGGAGAAGAGAAAGATGGTGGGGAAAGGGACCAAGTCCAGTGGATCTTCTCTCCCTCTGAGGCCTGGACCATGGCAGATGGACTGGAGGGAGGGCTCTGCTGCTAACACTGGCAAGGCCTGATGGCGTTGGGCCTGCCTTTACACTCCCTCTGAGGCTGGACAATGGCAGATGGCATGGCGGGAGGGCCTTCTTTAGGGTAGGTGTTTTAATGTTGTGAAGCTGCACTGAGTCCCAGTTCTGGGATGCACCCCTGAACAAAGTGGTCTTTAACTCAGTTTTAAAACTGGCTAGAGAATGCTTGTAGGGGAAGCCATGCTCGTTGGGGAAGGTGGTTCCAGAAGTGAGGGGCAGCAAGTGAGAAGGGATGAATCCAGGATGCAGCAGTGGAGATCCTAGGCTGGGACAGGAGACCTTGACTACCAGAGCAGAGGGCACAAGAAGGAGTGAGGGGAGAAAGAAGTTCAGAAAATAAGGAGGGGGGAGTCCATGGAGGGCTTTGAAAGTCAACAACAAAAGCTTATACTGGATGCGGAAGGGGAAGGGAGCCAATGAAGGAAAGATAAAAGATGAGAAACATGGTCAAAGTGGCAAGCTAGACAGAGATTAAAAGATGGAGGTGAGAGAGGAAGAAGGTTAGGGCATGGACCAGAGTCTTGGCGGTAGAGGCCAAGAGAAATGGGCAGATTTTGGCAATGCTGTAAAGATGAAATTGGCAGGCCTTGGCTGTGGCCTGGATCTGGGGGATAAATGACAGAGAAGATCCCACTTGTCCAGCTTGTCGACATCCTTTTTAAATTATGGTATCCAGAATTGGACAAATCATTCTAGGTGAGGCCTGACCAAAAGAATAGAGTGGTACTACAGTCCACCCTTGCCATACGGGGAGATTCGTTCTGGACCCCCCTGCATAAGGCAAATTTCACTTATGCTGGAGTCCCATTCATTTGAATGGTGACATGCTCCCTCACCACTCACCATATGCATACGCTTGAAGCTACTTACAGCAAGGGAACATATGCTGAGGGTGGACTGTATTACTTCCCTCAGTCTAGACAATAAACTTCCATTGATGTAGCCTAAAATCACATTGGATTTTTTTAGCTTTCTGCATCACATTGTTGACTTATGTTCAACTTGTGGTCTCCTGTGATCTTGTCCCATTACTCTCTGTATTTCCAGGGCCGTTCTCATCTGGAATCCAGTTGTTGAACAAATAAACCCCTGGATATGTGCATTCAAGCTAAATAGCTACTAGTTTTTGGGCTATGTGGCTGTGTTCTGTAAGAGTTTATTCCTAACACTTCATCAGCATTAGCTAAATAGCGAAATTGCTTCATTAATTTTTTTCCAGTCTAATTTCTTATTGCTCATATCTCATCTCATTGTTTATGAAGACAAGGGGGTTTAGGACTGGGGTGTTATGCACACATGTTAGAACAAGTTATATGAACTTGGGGGACCACTTATATCTTAATAAGGATGGACATAACACCTTGCAGTAATATACATATTGCTGTCTTACAAGATCATCTCTCATTAGAAAACTGGGCCTGGGGTTGAATATTGCTTGGTCTTAGTGTTAAGAAAATTAATCCATAATCTCTGCCATTAAAGATCAATAATGAGCAGTTCAGCCACAGTGACAAATAGAATCAAAAGGAAAAACTTGTCCTTTTGAATTCGGCCTGGATTTGGGTGAAATAGCCCACCACCTCAGGAGGGAGGAGGGAAGTTAAGGAGTGTTTGTAAAACAAAGAAACCTTTCAGAACTCAATTGTTGGTTGCATTCCCAGAATGTTGGCTGCATTCCCAGAAAGTGAAAAGATACAAACAGAGAGTAAGAAAAAGTATATATATGTATATATACACATACATACACATATATATCTAAGGGAAGGCACTTGAAGTCAGTAATACAGACATATAGATGATGATGTTGAAATGTTGAACATGTGTGAATTGAATTTTGGATTTTAATAAAACCACCCTGCGCCATGTGATCGAGGGTCAGTTGGTGGAATGATTCCCAACTGAACACTTTGCATGCAAGCTGAACCTGGTTGGAAATCTTCACAAGTGCCTCATTTTGCATAATTGGTTGTGAATGGGTTAATTGCCCTTTTGTTACCTTAACATTAGCATTGCTAATGGAATGATCTTTGAAATCACATGAAAGCTTCACTTTCTCTGAATAGCTTCTGCCTATGGTTTGTAAACTCTCTGTAAGATTCTGGAAACATTATTCTGGTGGACTATTCTATAGAATCTCCAGAGGTCCAAAATCTCCAAAGCAATGGATGTTGCTACAAGCTATTGCAATTAGATGAGAAGAGAACTTTGTCATGCTAGAGATTTTATTTTGATTTGTTTGCCCTCTGGTTGAACTGCCCTCTGATTGAGTTCATAGCCCTCATGAGAGGACAAGGATGAAATGCTTGGCCTCTGCTCATTATATTCCCTCCTCCCCCCCGTGTTGACTTCGGTAACATTTTCAAACTATTCCATGTATGTTTCTGCATAAAAACCTAAGGATTGAATAGATGTATTGTTACAGTGGACTACTGAGTTGTAACTGGAAAGGAAATGGTGGCAAACATCAATATGACTTTGTGGTGCCAGCTGTAAGGATTGCTCTTGCATTCAGTTTCTGATACAACTCCTCCTAAGGCACTAGAATGCAAGCACATCACATCTCACTATAACTGCAAACACCAGCCACAAAAATAAACATTAAAGTACACACCCCTGCATAGAGTTCTCCCCACACCTTATTAAGTACTACTACTACGAGACTTCATCTTAGTTTCTGTCTGGGAAAGCTGCCAACACCCACTCACACAACTGATAAGAGAGTCCTTGGCAAAAAATATACAGCAAGATGCCGAGGCAGTACCTTTAGCAAACACAACCAAACGTAGTCCAAAAAGAGAGTAAGCCAAAAACAGTCCGAGGTTCAGGGTTACTGAGAGCAACAATATCAATCCGGTCCGAGGTCAGAAAAACCAGAAAGGTGGTCAGTGGGTCCGATATAGGGTCTAGGAATCCAAAGCAGTCAAGGATCTAGGAGTCAGATACCAAGCAGCCTTCTCTTAGGAGAACTAATAGTCTCCGACAAAGTTTTCAGCATTCACCACCTGTTATAAATAACTTCCTGGTCACAACTGCTGCCTGCCTGATTAGGCTCTCTCTGCAAGTCTCTTTAACATTTTCAAGCTCTGCTTTTCAGCTCTCCTCTGAGTAAAGGCAGGGACCTGAATATTTTCCACTTTATCTTCTGAGTCCTGCCCTACTACTGGGGCCAGACTAGGCTGCTGAGCCCCAGACTCCACTGGGGCTGAGAGAGCAGAGCTGGGTCCTGGCTGGGCTGCCCCTACAGGAGCTGGCAGGGCAAAGCTAGGTCCTGGGAGAGCAGAGCTGGGGCCTGTCTCAATCTCAGGTGGCATCTGCACCTGAGGGTCCAAGTCCTCCTCGTCATCCTTGAAGTCCTCCTCCTCACGGCTGGCCATGACATCTTCATCCTTTTTAAAATCTGTGTTCTTGTTACCAGCTTCCATCTCTCTGCCTGCCTCCCACAGCTTATTAATGCTACTCCTGCTACCAGGCTTCATTCTTAGGCCTTGTTTTAACAAACAGTATACTTGTTTTAACATAGAACAACAGGTTCCATCCCTTGAACTAACACCCCCTCCCATTTAATAGTTCTAGTCCTGTCACCAGGCTGCACCCTTATTCCCCCCCCCCCACTCCTGATACCATGCTCCATCTCCTGACATTTCTCTGGGCCCACTCAAGTTCCAGAGATTTTGCAAAGAATAATTGGCAACCAACCATGACTGAATCTGAAGTTCTGAGCATCCCTTTTCAACCTCTAGTGAAGAAATCTATTGAGAATTAACTAGCGAAACCTGGCTTATTGTTGTTCCTTGTTCAGACTCATTTGCGCCAGCGCCGGAACATCTGCCTGCCACCTGCAGAGGACTTCTGAGGGGCGGGACGCAAGTGGGAGCGGCATCCTACAAAGTCAGCCCACAGGCCTTCACCTCAACATTTGCTCCTGTGCCAGAACATCTGTCTGCCGCCTGCGGAGGACTTCTGAGGGGTGGGACGCTAGTGAGAGCAGCATCCTACAAGCTGGCCCGCTTTAAATACTAGAGACCTAGTTTCCATCCTGCCCACATAGGAGAGGAAGGGTTTGATATCTATGTTGTATCTGTATTATAATTGATTGATGTTATCGATATTGTATCTCTTATGTAACTGATTGACTTAATGTATTATGTTTTGTACTGTGGATTGTTTCATTGATATATGTTCAATTTGATGTTAATGTACTAGGTGATATTATGAACTGTTTTATTGATATTGTATTGTATGTACTTAATTTCATGTTAATGCATTAGGGTTATATTTTGCATAGGATTATTGATATTATACTGCGTATATTTAATGTGTTGTAATCCTGCCTTGATCTGAAGGAAAGGCGGGACATAGAAGTAAATATTATTATTATAAATCTTGCAGAAAACAATCTAATGCCTCCTTTTCTTCTTTTGACAGAACTTTGAAGAGATATCCTGATGATCAGCTGTTTTATGTAGCAGCTGCTAAACGTTGTTTAGCAAATGAAAAGGAACACGCAGTAAAATAGTTTTTTAAAAAAATTCCCTTTCATATTTAGGGGATAAGTATGCAGCATTTAATGTCTGCACAGAATTCATGTCTTGAGCCTTCATTAAAAGTGCACTTACAAGATACTTTATAATAGAAAAGAAAATTTAAGCCACAGGGCAGGCAACCTGCAGTCTTAGTTAGTTGCAGTGATGGGAGAAACAGGGTTACCTGGTCTGCACATGCCATTTTTCCTACTAAAATCACTTTGGTGACCAACCATGAAATGAGACCAGACACAATTAAATGGGTTGAATAAGGGCATTTTATTGACCTAAACCCTATATAGAACTAATAGTCCTAAAAGGCTGGCCTTTGGGTGGAGTCAGGGCAATTTTAAAAAAACCTAATTTTTTACAGCCATGTAACACAGATACACTGTGGGATTCTACCTCAGTCTTAATAATAATAATAATAATAATAATAATAATAATAATATCCACACTTTCTGGAAGGTTGGATGAATCTGTCAATTTCAGTTTCTCTCTCATTCCATTTTTTTTTTAAAAAAACTCATAAATTCTGTCTACAGAAACTTTTGACAAATTCTTATGAAAAACAAACTTGAAAATGCCCATCCCCATTGCTATGACTATAGGAATTCATACACCAATGTTAAATAAAGCAAAGAGTGAGGTTAGTTGTGAAGAGGCCATGTTTTGCTATTATCAGATCTGTGGTTTAACACTTAGCATCTCAGCTGAGAATTCAGAAAGCAAAGGTTTGAATCACCTTTGAGTGCATCCTCGAAATGCTGATGTAAATCAGAGAAATGTAGGACTAGAAAAACTTTGGAGCTTATCCCATAGGGAAATAACCTGATTTACCTTTTCTGGCATCAATTCTGGGTCTGGGATGCCCCCAAATGTTATCATAACTAAATTGCCACCAAACTAAGCAGGATGCCACCGCCTGGATGCATCCCAGGTCGAAGCCTTGCTCATCTAGCCATTTTTTTTTACAATCAAACGCTCCCCAATTTCGAAAAAGTGTGGAATGAGCGAGGCTTTGACCTAGGATGCATCCAAGTGGTGGAATCCCATGTAGATCAGTGGCGATTTAGTTATGATAACATCTGGTGGCATCCTGGATCCAGAACTGAAGCCGGAAGAGATAAGCCAGCTTATTGGCCACAGTGATAAGCTCCTTTGTTATACTCAGGATACCATAGTGCCATATCCAAATAGTAAAAGAGGGGACACATTTTCCAGAAACTTTATTTTTCTGGCTTCTTAGGAGGTACCTCCTGTGGTGTAGTTCAGTCTCCCACAAATTCACTTCCTAAAGCTGGGTTGAAATACATCTCTCATAAACACAAGAAAACATGGTCATACCAGCTATGATATTGGGTGTTATACTTCAGCATGTCTAAGAGGATGCCAGGTTGCAGCAGGCTCATACATTTTTTTTCAAATGACTTGTGTTCTTAAAATTTAACTCTTTTCAGAAGGATGCCACATGCTGAATATTTTTTTAAATGCCTAAAAATACACTGGTTGTGTTGTGAAAAGGTAGCCTGCCAACTATATGGGCCAATGTGATAGGTAAACATTTTTCTTTGGCTTTTTTTAAAGTGATATACAGCAAACTAAAATGCAGAAAAGCAGTGATAAAGGTGGAGGAGGTAGGGGGTTACACACTGGAGAATTCTGTTTCTCTTCATTTCAGAAAATGTACTTTGTTCATTTTATCCACTTCATACCCTTATGAAAACTCTCACTTCAGAGTGTTTGTTCTGGGCTCATAAAGCTATACAGGTGGTGCTGCCTCAGCAGGAAACCTGCTCCTTGCTGAAGAGCTGCCAATTACTTGCAGTGAAACTAAAACAGAAGAATAAATATTGCATGTTGATGGATGCTTGTCAGAAGACGTAGGGGTACTTTCAACAGGGCTTGTCAGGTGAAATACCTTCAACAAATCCACATGCTCAGTGGCAAAGTGGAGAGTTTGCTCCAGCTGCTCCACTGGCAAACCTCGAGATTTGTCACATAAATTTAAATTATATATGACATAGTGGTTGGATGGAAATGGATGGTATCTTTCAAAATAAATCCAGGGTTGTTGTTGTTTAAAGTTCCCATATTGAGGGATTAACCATGCATCTAAAAGGCTCTGATAGCTGTGATTCTTTATTGTTCTCTTATGTATAAAGGTAGGGCAATGCTCTTTTTTTCATAGCAGCATGTCCCCTAAACACTCCAGAATGTGTTCATGTTTATCTGATGCTCATGGATGATACTGGTTTGCAACTTTGTGATGGTAACAACATCCTTGCCAAGGACTAGAACTCCAAAAGTGTATAGTATATATTATATGAGCAGTAAACATGTTTGGCAATGTTATCATATTATTGTGGGCGAAGGATGAGAAATAATAGTCCACACAATTTAATTCTAACATTATTCATGGCTGAACATGAACAAGTTTACTGCCAGCGGATCTGCTTCTGATAAAAGGCGGAGAGGAGAGGTTTGGCACTGCAAAAAAAATCAAGATTAGCTATAGTCTTTTTCTAAAACATTATAAAGCAATTGTTTTCATTTCTGCACCAAAAGTCAAAATAAAATAAATGGTGTGGATAAAATGTGCTCAGATGACAACAGTGGGCTCAAAAAGAAGAAGAAGAAGAGGAAGAGGAAGAAGAAGAGGAGGAGGAAGAAGAAGAAGAAGAAGAATGTTGTTGTTCTGCTTCCTCTTTCTCTACCTGTTCCATTGAAAGCTTTGTGGGCATGCATGTATATATTTGAAGTACACTGGAGCAAAGGAGAAGTTGGCAGTTCACTGGAAAGGGGCAATGCCTTTTAATCACAGTCAGCATACAAGCACAGCATTTTTCTAGTGTCCAGAAAAGAAAGGCAAAATAGCAAGCAACTATGGCCTATTTCCAATGCCAGTATGGGTAGCATTTGAAGATTTATGAGAAGAAAGTATTGCAGAATGCTGGAATTCTTTTTTTTCCTTTTAAAAAAGAATATGCAATAAAATCACTTGTTTGTGGGTCAGTCAGACCTGTGCTTAAAACTTCACTAATTAGTAGACAGGAAAAAACTGTGTTAGAGGTATCACCCACTGAAGGCCAGGTGTCAGAGATCTCTGACACTAACAGAAGCTTCAGGTGAAAACACTCAAATGCTAACAAGTAAGGGGGAATTAAATGTTCTTCACAATTGTCTAGTAAAGGGATTTTTGCCCTGCTTGAAATGATTCTTGAAAGACATCTCCTGCCCCAAACCTGAGCTTAAATAGTTGTTTTAGAGACAAATAAATATAATGATGAAGGCATCCATAATGAAGCAGTGGTAGAATGATGTTTTGAGTCCCAGAACTTCAGCACACTATAGGGTTGTTAGGTGTCTCTTATTAGACAGGATGACCCTTATGTGAGGGGCAGAAAGTTGCCTGTTGACCCAGTATCCCATGACTTTCATAGGCTTTTCTTAGACAAAGAATTCTCAGAGGTGGTTTGCCATTGCCATCCTCTGAGATATAGCACCAGTTATTTCTTGCCAATTTACCATCCAAATACTAATGTGGCCTGATCCTGCTTAGCTTTCCAGATCAGAAAGAATTTGATGCTTTAAAAGTCTTTAGGTCTGATATCGCTGCCAGGTGTCACTTATTATGAAGAATGTCCCCTATTTAATGGTAAGAAAGCTTTTCTTTATACAATAGACTGAATAAGATGTCCAAAAAAATCTAGTAATTTGAGTAATTCTAGTAATTTTCTCCTTCACAAAGGCAGAAATGTGTGCACCATGCAGTTTGTGAATGTATGTTATGTTAACTTTATACAGAAATGCATATCTATCAGTGTTTTCATTTGGTATTTAGGCAGAACATAAACTTGTTAATAGTAGCTTCCTGACTGGAAACCCTGAATTTCAACTGTCTCTTATAGCTATTTTAAAAACCTGGCAACTCTAGTCTGTCTTTTCATGGATGGCTTCAACATGCCTTGCATTTGTTCTCTTTGGAAGTTTGCATACATTGACCAGAAGTTTGTTTTGTTGTGCCTGCTCAGTGTTTTTGTAACTCAGACCAGTGATTGCTCCAATACAATTTCCTAAAATATAATAATTATTATCCTATTGCAAAACCAATCCGATGAAGCTATTGTATGGCATCACTGAGGGAAAGCAAAGCAAAACAAATTCAAATGGAAGAACCCATCTAGGTATGGATTGATTTGTCCTCTGTATTGTCACAAACCCAAAATTAAGTTGGATACATAAAGACACCACCACTGCTAGGAAAAAAGTGATCTGAGTAAGGAGAACAACCATGCGAGCTGACCCAGATTCATAGAATCATAGAATCATAGAGTTGGAAGAGACCACAAGGGCCATCCTGTCCAACCTCCTGCCATGAAGGAACTCCCACTCAAAGCATCCCCGACAGATGGCCATCCAGCCTCTGCTTAAAAACCTCCAAGGACGGAGACTCCACTACACTCCGAGGGAGTGTGTTCCACTGTCGAACAGCCCTTACTGTCAGGAAGTTCCTGCTAATGTTGAGGTGGAATCTCTTTTCCTGCAGCTTGCATCCATTGTTCCATGTTCTAGTCTCTGCAGCAGCAGAAAACAAGCTTGCTCCCTCCTCAATATGACATCCTTTCAAATATTTGAACAGGGCTATCATATCACCTCTTAACCTTCTCTTCTCCAGGCTAAACATCCCCAGTTCCCTAAGGCGGTCCTCATAGGGCATGGTTTCCAGTCCCTTCACCATCTTAGTTGCCCTCCTTTGTACACACTCCAGTTTCTGCACATCCTTTTTAAATTGTAGTGCCCAGAACTGGACACAGTATTCCAGGTGGGGCCTGACCAAAGCAGAATAGAGTGGTACTATTACTTCCCTTGATCTCGACGCTATACTTCTATTGATGCATCCTAGAATAGCATTGGCCTTTTTAGCTGCCACATCGCACTGTTGACTCATGTTCAACTTATGGTCTACTTGAACTCCTAGATCCCTTTCACACATAGTTTCATTCAGCCAGATGTCCCCCATCCTATATCTGTGCATTTCATTTTTGCGCCCTAAGTGCAGTACCTTGCATTTCTCCGCATTGAATTTCATTTTGTTAGCGTTGGCCCAGTTTTCTAATCTATTCAGGTCATTTTGCATTTTGATCCTGTCTTCTGGAGTATTGGCTACTCCTCCTAATATGGTGTCATCTGCAAATTTGATAAGTATGCCCCCAATTCTGTCATCCAAGTCATTAATAAAGATATTGAATAGCACTGGGCCCAGATTGTGGCAATGCTTTTAGTGGAGTCCTCCTGCTTAAATGCCAATGCCAAGTTATCATCAGTAGTGTATACTTTGGAAAATATCTCTTCTCTTCAGTTCCCACCCATATCCAGAGGGAGAGAAGGGCAGGCCAGCTCCATCAGGCCTAGCCACAGTAAGAAGAAAGGCCCTCCCTCCAGTCCATCTGCCATGGTCCAGGCCTGAGAGGGAGAGAAGATGGGCTGGACTTTCCCCCTTCCCCACTGCCATTCCCTTCTCCTTTTGTGTCTTGTCTTTTGAGATTGTAAGCCTGAAGGCAAAGAAATGTCTAATTAACAATTTGTAAGATGCTCTGATAGCCTTTTGGCTGAAGAGCCGGAATAATAAAAATAATAATTAAAATTATTATTATTATTATTATTATTATTATTATTATTTTATTATGTTATTCAAGGCCTGCCTTCCATAAGTGTTCTTTTTCATAAGAGAAAACTTATGAAAACTTAGACATTTTAAGATTTTCAAATGGGAATAGAAAGTGTTTATAGCATTGCAAATGACAGACTACTTTAGATACCAACTGCCATGTTAAATCCAAACAATGAGAAGTGAAAGTAGATCAAGGGAGAGTCAGTTTGTAGTTTATCCATTCAGTTGGTGCCAGAGAGTTACCAATAAAAGTCAAGCTAGAGATTATGAATTCACTTTCCCCCATAAAACTAACAAATATGTTAGAGAGGAACGAAGAAGGATCAGCATCATGGCAAGTAGTGAGGAGCTTACCCTCCACACAATAGTTTTTTTCTAGAAAGTAGCAGTAATTTCAGCCATTTTCTTCTTGCTTTAAGAAAGTCTTAGAACCCTATTTGCAATTTGGGATTTATTCTGTGCAAAATTCACACATTGTTGTTTTGAGCAGAAAACAGCATTTCAACACATAGATGTTTATTCCTGCACATAAAATGTTACTTTCTGTGAAAAAATATGGTGCTTTCTATGCAAATCAACCATGTGCAAATTTTAGAATAAATCCCCTATTAGAGAATTGTCTGCACAATAAAAAGCATTTTTGTCCAGGAATTAATATTTCTGCACTGAAATATTGTTTTCTGTGCAGAAAATGCCATTTTCCATGCAGAACAATCTAATGCAAATTTTGTCCAGAATAAATGCCAAATTGTGAAGATTATCATCAGTCCAGGATTCTTCTTGTCAGGATTTCTCAACACTTGAAAAGCATGTACTTCAACCAATTTTTGAATATTTTTAATATCCTTTCCTTCCCTGTCACACACACACATGTATATTACATACTCAATGGAAGTTTCAGTGCAAGTTGGGAGTTATTTCCATCAGAATCATTTAACAAATGGAAAAAAGTCCTCTCCACCAAGTAGTGTACCCATGTTGCACAGACATTGCTTACAATAAGGAAAATGGGTCCATTAATTGTTTCCATATGATTAATATTACCTTTAAATTGGTTCCATGTTTTATTCTACTTCATTAAGAAGACTAGAAGACCAGCAATGCTTGTAATGGCCTACAAAACTGAAAACATTTTCATTGTTGATAATAGGCTGTTAGTAGGATGTAAAGTTTCAGAGTCTTTACTTAGTCAGAATAGTCTAAGATCACAGATTCTGTCACATTCATTCTCTTCTGCAGGGCCTGAGCAGAGCACTGGAGGATAGAGGATCTTGGAGATGTCTCATCTGCAGGATGTTCATGGGTAGAGGTCAACTTGAGGGCAGTTAACAGCAGCAACAACCACAACAACAACATTCTGTTCAGAATGAATAGCTTCCAGATTTTTCAGGAAGTGACCAAATTTCTGTAAGAAAAGACCAAATAATAATAATAAAAAAAATGAGGTGGCTATTACAGACATTTCCCCGAAGAAGTAGATGAATCTATATAGTATAAAGCCCTTCCTGTATTAGTGGACAGTTGATGAAGGCTCAATGATACAGGAATCCCACAAGTTCTGGTAGTGTAAATTGAATGCTTATGCCCATTACATGCATGGGAATAAATGCAATGTTGGTCTCCATTCTGTTGGTTTTAAAATGTCTCTAAGGGGCTGTACAGATTGCCCAAAAGGGGCAATCTGTATGTGCTCAGGGAAACACTGAGATGGGCGAGGGCTTCCTCACCGGCAGCCCTGGAGACTCCATCCCAGTGCTTCTCCAGGACATGGAGAAGCGGCAAACTGCTGCTTCTCCATGGCCTGAAAGTGTGGTGCAGCAGGCACCCTTCTGTCGCAGCCCCTTTCCCCTCAGGGTCCTTGATGCGGCCGTGTAAAGGCCGCACCATGGACCAGCAACAACAAAAGGGGCTCCATTTTAGCACAGCAGAAAGGGCACCCCAGGAGCCCTCCTGCGGTGCCATAATGTCAGGCACACGCTGTGTTATCTAAACACAGTGTGCGCCATGACATCATCATGGTGCGCATGCATGGATGGTGCGCAAAAAAGATGGCACTGTCCATACGCAGTAGGGCTCAGGAGGGTGCGGATGCTGTGCCCTCCCTAACCCTACTCATGCCCCACAGACAGCCCTAAGATTCTCTGATCTGGTAGTTCTAAAACTGTATATCAGGACAGTTCATCTTCTGTAATACTATGATACTTGTGAACTGTACTTAAGGCAAAGACTGAGCTGGTGCATCATTCAGTGCAAACATTTATGCTGGTGTGTGTGCAGCTATGGATTTGCACTTCCCAGATGCCAAATGTTCATTCTCTGCATTACATACAGTCATCTCTCTGTATTGGAGAGGGTTTGGGACAAGACTCTCACGTGAAAATAAAAAAGGTGAGACCTCAAGTCCCAGTACTGTGAGTAGACACCAACATGCACGTGGCTGTGTCAGTGCATCTGCACACACACCAACACACACAGATACACCACCATTGACAGTAATAGGACAGGGCCATTTGTTGCTAGTGCCCTGATACACAGGCCTGACTGTATAGATCACTATTTGATTGTTTAATTTATTCCCTGCCTTTCTCTTGACACAGAAGCCGAAGTGGCTTACAACAACTTCAAAATAAATTCTGCTAAAATCTTATTTTACAAAAGTTAAAAAATAATCTAACAATTATAGTAAAAGTCCATAATTGAAACAACTTAATACACATTTAAGGGAAAGGGGGGGGGGCGGTGTGGCTATAGTCCATAAAACCAACTGGACCTTGATCAGGAAAACTGTCCGGAAAATAGCCCACATCGAGTGTGTGTACCTGAGCCTGAACACCAGGGATAGTTTGGGGATTCTGCTAGTATACCGACCACCCCGTTGTCTAGCAGTCTCCCTGATCGAGTTGACTCAGCTGGTTTCTGAGTTGTTGTTGGAGTCGCCCAGACTTTTGGTTCTGGGTGACTTCAACATCCCTCTTGAAACCAGCTTATTTGAACTATCTGGAGCAACTCGGGAGTTCATGGATTCCATGGCAGCCATGAACCTTTCCCAATTGGTCAACGGGCCTACCCATTGTGAAGGTCATACACTCAATGGGGTTTTTAGTACGGAACAGAAGTATCTGTGGGCGGAGGTAACTATGACCTTCGCACTGCCATGGACAGACAATTTCCTGGTCAAACTGGAACTAAGAGCCACTGTCCATCCCCCCGGGGGTGGTGGACCTATTAAAATGGTCTGTCCTCGATGGCTCATGGAACCAATTGGTTTCCAGAAACCCCTAGAGGGTTTGCTAGTTCAGAACGCCGGTAATTCGGTTGAAACCTTGGTTGACACATGGAATTGTGATGTCTCTAGGGCTATCAAAACAATCGCTCCTGAGTGTCCTTTCCAACCCGCCCTGAATTGAAAATACTGGTACACGGAAGATTTCAGGAAGATGAAGCGGGTTGGACAACTACTAAAGTGCAAATGGCGAAAGACTCGCCTCCCATCCGACAGAGCTTGCTATAGACTGCATCTTCACAGCTATGGTAAGGCCTTACGTGCAGGGCGGAAATCTCTCTGCTCTGCACATATCGCATCTGCAGAGTCCCGCCCAGCAGAGCTGTTCAGGGTGGTGGGGGAGCTAATGCAGGTACATCCTGCGCCAAATCCCTTACTAGAACCCACGACAGCCTGCTGTGAGGTGTTTAATATCCGCTTTGCAGGCAAAATCTCTCAGATCAGAGCCGACTTGGATGCCAATATTTGTTCAGTGCCCATTGGTGAGGTTTCCAGTAACTCTGTTGCTGTCAGTTTACTGGATGAATTTCAATCTGTGAGTACCGATGATGTGGACAAGCTCCTTGGATGTGTGAGGAAGACGACTTGCTCTCTCGATCCAGGGCCATCTTGGCTGGTCGTCCAGGGAGGGGACGCATTGAGAACATTCCTTCGGTATGTGATCAATGCGTCTCTCAGGGAAGGCATTGTTCCATCTTCTCTGAAGGAGGCGACCATCAAGCCCCTCCTGACGAAGCCTTCTCTTGATCCCCTGGACAGGAACAACTACAGACCAGTGTCCTTGCTGCCTTTCCTTAGCAAGGTGATCGAGAGGGCAGTTGCCTCCCAACTCCAAGCCGTCTTGGATGTCAAACCGGTTTCAGGGCAGGATTTGGAGTGGAAACAGCCATGGTTGCTCTGACTGATGACCTCCGCTTGAGCATCAACAGGGGTAGTGTGACCCTGTTAGTGCTCTTGGATCTCTCAGTGACCTTTGACACAATCGATCATGCCATCCTTTTGAATTGACTAAAAGAGTTGGGGATCGGTGGCACCGCATTCCGTTGGTTCTGGTCCTTTCTCTCTGGTAGGTACCAAAGGGTGAGCCTCGGGGACAGTTGCTCTTCTAAAACTGAGCTTAATTGTGGCATTCCTCAGGGCATCATCCTGTCCCCGATGCTATTTAATATCTACAGTGGTCCCCCGCCTTACGAATCCCCCGGGTTATGAAAACCCCGGGATCCAAAGGCGGAGGGACCGCCATTGTATCCCCGGGATCCGAAGGATCCCCCGGGATACGAACGAAAAAAGCCGCGCAGCTCCTTTAAATGGCCGCGCGGTCCATCCGCGAAAGTGGTCCCCCGGGAATCGAAAGCTTCCGGGTTACAAAGGTAATCCCGGAACGGATTACCTTCGTAACCCGGGGGACCACTGTATATGAAGCCACTGGGTGAGGTCATTCGGAAGCATGGAGCTCAGTGTCTTCAGTACGCTGCTGACACTCAGATATACCTCTCCATGATCAGATCATCTACTCAGACTTCAGAAGGCATCTCTCCTCTCAATTACTGCCTTGCGGTGGTAATGGACTGGATGAGGGAAAACAAATTGAAATTAAATCCAGACAAAACGGAGGTACTCACAGTCACAGGCCCGAAACCAGGTCTGGGAATACAACTTCCAGTCCTCAATGGACTCTGTTTGCGGTCTGGGGGTACTTCTTGACCTGTCGCTTCACATGACTAGTCAGGTGAATGTGACAGTCAGGAGTGCCTGTTATCAACTTCGGCTGATACACCAGCAGCGCCCTTTCCTGGAGATGAGGGACCTGGAAACTGTGGTACACGCTCTGGTAACCTCACGGTTGGACTACTGCAATGCACTCTACATGGGGCTACCCTTGTGCTTAACCTGGAAACTACAAATGGTCCAGAACATGGCAGCCAGACTTATTATAGGAACATCCAGGAGAGAGCATATAACACCTGTGCTTAAAGCTCTCCACTGGCTTCCAATCAGTTTCCAGACACAGTACAAGGTGTTGGTTTTAACCTTTAAAGCCCTACATGGCTTGGGTCCATCTTATCTAAGGGACCGCCTCCTCTCGTATGAAGCCCCCCACATGCTCCTGTCCTCTGGGAGGAACCTACTACAGCCCATGAAGACCAGGTTAGTGCAGACCTCCCAGAGGGCCTTTTCTGCAGTAGCCCCCAAGCTGTGGAATGACTTGCCGGATGAGATGCGTCTTATAATTTCCATCGATGGCTTCAAGAAAGCCTTAAAGACGCATATCTTCCGGCAGGCCTTCCCAGACACTAGTTAATACCCCCAGCTCCAAATCAGGATATAGACCTCCCCAACCTCCGCCCGTGTGCTCTTTCCCCACTAGAGCTAGAAATCCTTGACTAGGCATTTTTGACCTAACCCATTGCACATGTTTTTATTGTATATATTTTAATCTATAGTTTGATTTAATCCTTTTTTAAGGGGAGAGGTGGGGATGGATGGGAATATTTTAATCTGTTATGTTTTTAACTTCTGTTGCAATCTGCCCCGATTGCTTTGTTCAGAAGGGCGGACTAGAAATAAAATTTATTATTATTATTAATTATTATTATTATTTAAAAAAATAAAAGGTAAAAGCACAGCACAATACATTGAAAACATCCTTCTCTTGCATGCTTTAAGAACAGAGGCTTGCCTAAATTAAAAAGTTTTGTGTGAGAACAAAAAGAGAAGAGAGAGACAGGACCAACTGAACCCCTTGTGGGATAGAGTTCTGCAGTCTGGGAACAGCCACTCAGGAGGCTCTCAGAAATGTTTCTCTAACTCTGGTTCTCAACATATTTTGAACTTCACGTCTCATAATTCCTGGCCATTGGGCAAACTGGATGGGGCTTCTGGGGGAGCCCCAAATTCCTGGAGGACCAAAGCATGATTAAGACTGGCATAGACCTTTCCTATCCAGAGGGACCCATTTCCTGATCTCTGTCTTCAAGTTTCTGTGAAGTTGAGACAAAACTTCAGTAGACATTCTAAGCCTGATCTTTTCCAGAAATGATTTTGAATGCTTTAAGATATTAGCGTAATTATCAAAAGCTAATGAGTTTTTAAAGCTTTTTAATATGAAACCATGATTTTAGAACCTCTTTGCTGTCAGAACTATAACTAGGTTACAGGCGCAGTGGCATGATTTATGACCCATTCTCACTAATGACTACAGACTAAAGATACAGCTCCTTATGAATAAGCACTCTTGCCTGATCATGACAGGGCAGTGAAAGCTCTGAAAATATGCTTATGTGTGCCTGCATAATGGATCAGAGACTTAATAAAAGGCCACCCTAATAGCATGCATATAATCCACTGCTAATATAACAAGGGGTAGTTTGAAAGCAGAGCAGAGTGCCTATTATCTGAACTTTAGTTGCTTAGTGTTAAGCCAAATTCAGTGTATATCTGTGTGTCACCATAACTGTTAAATAAATAAATATCAACATGGCTCCATATGAATACAGTACTGTGAAATCAGACCTCTAAAGGAGAGATCAAGCAGCCATTGGTTTTAGGAAAAGTTTGCCTTGCCAGGGGTGGATATCTTGCCCATACTTGTCAATCCAAAAGCAAAGTAAAGCAAAGCCAAAAAAAAAAAAAAAAAAAAAAAAAAGGAAAAAAGGAGGGGATATATAGAGATGGCACCTAGGAATGCAGGAGTTGCTGGAAGGAATCATTTTGATGTGTGTGTGGGGGGGGGGAGGATATATAGGTGGTGGCTGTTAAGGAAAATGCAACATGGGACATACAGTGGAAGAAATAAAATACGTATGTGAAAGTCACAATGACTAAGCAAAAGCAATTGAGATGCTACACAGGTGAAAGGGCTAATGTAATTTGGAAGTCCTGAAAGCCAAGGACAAATGACAAGGACAGAATGATAGAATACATATTGGAAACACCTGAGAATCATAAAGTGTACAAGACAGTATGATGAAATATGATGAAATACTTGGGTTGGACTTAAGTATGGGTTGAACAATGTCAACCAATCAAAATGAGTGTAAACACCCACAAGTGGCTATAATAATATTAACAATGTATGCCAAAGGGGTGTGTTTCGTTCTATTCAGGTTCTGTTCTGTTATGCATAGTTCTGTCCTGTATAGTATGTATAGTGTGTAGTAGTATGGAGTAGAGAATAGTTGAGCAATGTATAGAGTAGAGTAGATATAGTTAAATAAAGTAGATCTTTTATACAAGTCTACTGTGTTGCCTGGTATCTTGAGACAGAAGATACCACAGCTACCAGAACCAAGGAGACGTTTGGTGACATCTCTGAGAGAGAAGGCTGAGAGAGTTTGTCAAGGTCTTCAGCCTAATCTCTGAAGCTCTGCATGCTTAGAAGAAAGCAACAACCACAGATCAAAGCTGGTCTGCTCCGCTGCACAACAAGGTGGTGAGTTAAAGCAAGTATAAGACAAGCTGCAACTCCCATCATCCTTGACAGTGGCATCTATGGACACCAAGCTTATAGAATCATAGAGTTGGAAGAGATCAGAATGACCAGTCCATTATCCTGCCATGCTTACTGTCATACTTATTTTGGAGTGGGAGGAAATGGTGCCAACACCCTTCAAATTAGGACGTTATCACAGGGGAGGAATTTCTCTCAATTTCGAAAGAAATGAAAGTGCGGCCAGTTCGGAATTGCGTGAATTCGCTACTTCAGCGAATTTACGTGATTGCATATTGACGCTGCATCGCATTCGGAACTGCCCAAAATTGCCTCCCAGTGGCCGAAATTGTGTGTGAAATCCCATGATTGCATTTGGAAAGACTTCCCATTGCCCAAAAATATGTGTGATTGGCTTTCACGCAATAATGCAAAACCCCATGATTGAATTCAGATTGCCATTGGATTATACTTCCAATTCCCGTCATGTGATAAACTCCTATGACTCCTTTCATTTAAGTGCTTTCCCAAGTCGTTCAAATGCTCTAAAGGATGGATGATGAACCCTGATGAGCAAAGACAATTGCCTCTGGATTGGTAAAGTTAGATAGCAACTCCCAACATCCCTCACCATTGACTAGTACTGATGGTATCTGCAATCCAACAACATACAGAGGATCACATAATCTGCAGTCCTGCTCTCAAAGTCTTATACATACATGTATTCTCCTGTCTTCTTTTCCTTTCCAGGATTTCTCCTTGAATTTTCTTTAAGCATGTGATCATGTAGAGAAATGAAATGAGTGAATATATAACAAGCAGTGAAATTTCCTTGGCTGAATCTGTTTTGGAGGTGGCAATGTGACCATTGAAGCAACAGCTTCATACCATCTGTGGATGTTGTGCTTTCCCATGCATCTATATGAGAATAGAAATGCATTGGGGAGGGGAGCCTCAAATGCTGCTTTCAACTACACAGATATATCCATGAGATGGTGTATTTGTCAGGTGTATATTTGAAATTATGTATGTGCCTAATTCCCTTTGTGAATATTGTTTTGATATGGAACATGCACTGGAGCGCAGTTTATTGTAAGCCACTTTGGATTGCATACTGGGAGAAAGGCAGGATTAAAATAAAATAAAAAAAACAAAATGAAGGAGTTAAGTTCTCATTCAGAGAACTTTCTGGCATCCTTCCACTTGGTGATTCTGAGTTAAAAAGATGTGGTGATCTTCACACAATACACAAACTAGAACAAGCAGTGTTTAGTAATAGGATACTGCTGGAAAATTCAGTGAAAGCTGAACCCATCCATTTCATCTGAATTGCTTGGACTGGAATGTTTTGGAAGTTTAGGACTCCATTCAATATTACGTGGCTTGTGTTCTCCTGCTATCATTACTTTGGGTTGGGATTTCTGAAAAACAGGATTTCAAGATTTTCTCCATTTGGGGGCTTGGTTGCTGTTTTTAGAATAATCATTCTTCTATCTTACTTTTGAACTTGTGTATATTTGCTCATTTACTCTTTAATCTTTTCTTGAACACTAAGCTTTAATCCTTAATAGTCTTACATTGGAATTGGACTATTGTGTGAACCTTTTTGTTGTTGTTGCTAAGTATATTATTATTAAAAAGAGAATGAAGAAAAAGGTACAGTCATTGATTTGGGAATTCTTGGGATTTTTGGTTCCCCTCCCCAGCCCAGCCACTAAAAAGTAGTTTAGAGTTTCCCTCCTATAGATTCTCAAACAATCCACAAAGGAAGAACAATGAAACTACACCCATGTCACACCCATTGTGTTCCCAATATCACAATGAAATGGAATGAGACATTCATATACAAAGTGGTTGTTAAACATAGTGGGATAAGGGATCATTCATGGGTATTTCCAGTGGGAAACTAATTGATTCCCAAATGATCCAAAATAACCAGTCACAACATAACTCAAGAAAAACAATGTTTTTCTTTTCTTAATCTTGTTTCAAAACCTTCCAGAATCAGAATTTATTCACTGAGATGTTCTTTGGGCAAAATGTGAAGCCTTCTTCAGTAGAACTGAGAAGCAACAAAAAAGGCTAGCAACTCCCACAAAATTTTCACTGGGAAATGAGATGGTAGTAAAAGTAAGATTAATAGATTTAAACAGCACTGAGAGTAGAAGGCACAAAGTTACACATTGATCAAAGTCACTGGCCATGATCCAGCGGTGCACATGCATCAGGTTTATAGGGCCATTTCCCCTGTAGCAACTCAACATGCTGAAGTCTGATGTTCTTTGTTTTTTAAAAAAGAAAAAAAAGTATACTGTTTTTAAAAGTTTTTCCTGGAAGACTTTTAATTTTTCAATATCAGGTACAGCCCTCAATGGGCTTGATTTTTACCCCCCCCCCCCCCTTGTTTGAAGTATCTTGATTTTACAAAAAGGGGGCTGAAGCTGGAACTGATTTGCTTAGAACACTATGGCAAACCAGACAAGAGCTGGAGCAGAGGAAGTGCAGCACTCATAACCAGATCACATTTTCTCCTTTTGGTCTGAACAATTCTGATGGCCATACTGACTGCGGGATTCTGGGACTTCTGGTCCAAAAGAGTAAGCTTTCCAGTCTCTAGCTGGATCCCTGTGTTCAAGGCTGCTATAATACTAAAATGCTCTTAACATATATATCTATGGGGTCTTGTATGTAAACACTGCACATGCCGATGGAGGATAAGGATGTCATTCTCAGAGTTGTGAGGAACTTTAGCCACACAGCTTTAGTTTATAGGGCTAGACAATTAGGAGTTTATTACACAAGGCCAATAAAGCATTATTACAGTAGAATAATATCATCTTTGGCTGGTATGTATCCCACAGCTTTGTGTCTCTCCTGAAATGCTTTGCATTTCAATCACTGGTGGAAAGAACATTTTCATTGATCCCCCCTCTCCATGAAAAGGTGTACTTCACCAATGATTGAACTGCAAAATTGCAACAGGAGAGAAAACAGCAACACAACACATGGTTTTGTGAAAAGCATCTGCCAAAGGTGATATTTTCCTTCTGTAATTGCATTTTGCTAGCTTTGTGTGTGATAAACTCCCTAGAAGAGAGACTATTTGACTCAGACCACCAAGTCTTTATAAAATGATATCACCAATGTTACAGTGTTATATTTAAGTCATGTCAGATGCAAAAGATAGCATTGTCACTGTTACTCTTATGCTTAAGTAATTTTAGTCTAAGATGACATTTTGTAAGTAAGTGTAACTTGTAGAATCCTATAGTGATGGTTGTTGAAGAAGGGGGTCATTACTGGGGGCACACTGGTGATGGAAGTGCAGGGTGGCTAGCTGAGTCAGAATACTAGTGTTCCTCAAGTTTTCCTGCCTTGTCTAAATTTAAAGTTAAAATAGATATAAAAAGACACAACTGTAGGAGCTAGAGAAAGTATAAGTCAGAAGTAATCAATAACAGATATTATCTGGAAAAGGAGAAGAAGGGTTTCAAAACAGAACTCTTAAACGGTAAAATGACCAAGAACTGAAATGGGTTTGTAAACCACTCAGATTTCCTGGCTGCAAGTATCTTCCTCCTCCCTTGCAATTAATGCTGGAATGAGAACACTCCCCTATTGAACAGAATGTTGTTTATACACTTAGACCCAGGAAAATGCAAGGTTTAACATTTGGTTAAATAATACCCAAACTTATCTTGCCTCCCATCAGGCCCCAGTAAAGGCAATGGAGAGTTATAGCTACTTTTGTGGTTGAACATAAAATGTTTTGCTTCATGTACAACTACAGCTGGCCAAACACCCATTTTGATTTTTTTTTGTTTGAAGAACAGGGCACACACAGAGCATGATTAAATAGAAATTGGTTGTAGGTTCCAAAAGCAGCTCCCTGAAAAGGATGGCCAGACTGGGCTTTTTTAATTGTGTCATCTTCCCAAGTAAATGATAACCCTGTTCAAATATTTGAAGATGTGTCATTTTGAAGATGGGTCAAGCTTTTTTTCTGCTGCCCCAGAGAATAGGACCTGGAGCAATGGGTTCAAACTATAAGAAAAGAGATTCCATCTCAACATTAGGAAGAACTTCCTGACAGTCAGAGCTGTTTGACAGCAGAACACACTTTCTTGGAGTTTGGTGGAATCTCCTTCTTTGGAGGTTTTAAAATACAGGCTGGATAGTCATCTGTTGGGGATGCTTTGATTCTGTGTTCTGCATGGCAGGGGGTTGGACTGGATGGTCCTTGTGGTCTCTTCCAGTTCTATGAGCCTATGATTTTAAGTGAATCTCCAAGTAGAGAAATCAGAGTGTTGGAATAGTGCTGAGGGCATGGCTGAGGCATCTGGAATGTGGAATATAGAAAGTAACTCCCCCAAGTACTCACCAAACTTTAATGAAAACTCAGTTCCAGGAACTTCCTTTTACTGCGTCTCTGCATTACCTATTAATATATTACAGCCTTTCTTCATGTATACCTTGTTTTATCCCTGGCAATCAAAGTCCAACATAGAAACAAAGATTTCTGTGTTTCACTTTATTCTATTTAGTTCTCAGCTGTTGAATTTGATCAGTTTATTTAAATTGTTTGAGCCAATCTTCTATGAATTAACAGATGCAACATTCCCTTAGTATGGTTATTTGTAGTTGTTTCAGCTAGAATTATTGGGGAGGGACAGTTGTTATCTTTGTTGCTTCTCATCTGATGCACTGTGAGTTGCTATGAGAACAATATTGTGGGGGGAAAGGCATACAAATTAGGTATGGAAGGAAATCTCACTAAATTACTGTACACCAATTATATTGAATTAATTGATGTAGTTGTCCAGAGTTTCTTAATCCCTGTGAAATTTTTCGTCTCCAGTTCAAGAAGGAAACAATGAGCACTCCCCCCTCCCCCGATGATGTTTCTACAAGTTGTGCAAAATACTATGAAGAAGCTAGCACATTAGAGCTGGCTGATTGACAAGAAATATGCAATCATCATCTAATTCTAATTCTAATAATAATAATGATAATAATAATAAAATTTATTTATATCCCGCCCCTCTACAAAATGCAATCGGAGTGGCTTACCAAGATTACAAGCATACATTCAAAACCCTCAATCCCCCCTCTTAAAATACAATTAAATGATGTAAGAATTAAAACATACTTTAAAAACTAAAATAAATTAAACAACAACAAACTAAAGTGCGGTTGTAGTTCTTAGAGTTCTTTTAATAGCTGGAGAAACTATTCAGGAAAGGCCTGCCGGAAGAGATCTGCCTTTACAGCTTTTTAAAAGCTATTTAAGGTGGTAATATGATGGATCTCATCTGGCATGCCATTCCACAATCTGGGCATGACAGCTGAGAAGGTCCTTTGGGAGGTCGTGGACAGCCTTGTTTTATAAACTGTAGCAAGTTCCTCCCTGAGGATTTAAGTGTGCAGGGAGGATTATATGGAAGGAGACGGTCCCAAAAATAGGTTGAACCCAAGCCAATTAGGGCTTTAAAGGTGATAACCAAAATTTGTACTGGGCCCAGAAACTAATGAGCAGCTAGTGCAGTGATCTTAAGATCAGTGTTATATGGTCTTTTTCGGATGTACCAGAGACCAATCTGGCTGCCATGTTATGAACTAATTAAAGTTTCTGGACCAAGCACAAGGGTAGCCCCATGTAGAGTGCATTACAGAAATCAAGGCATGAGGTTACCAGTGCATGTACTATGGTCTCAAGGTCCCTGACTTCCAGGAAAGGGCACAGCTGGCGTATTAGCCGAAGCTGATAACAGGCACTCCTGACCGTCACATTCACCTGATTTATCATGTGAAGCAATGGATCTAAAAGCACCCCCAGGCTGTGAACACAGTCTTTTGAGGGGAGTGTGACTCCTTCCAGAACTGGAGATTGTATCCCAATACCTGGGTTTGGGGCCAATACCTTAAGTACCTCCGTATTGTCTGGATTCAGCTTCAGTTTGTTTTCCCTCATCCAGTCCATTACTGCCTTAAGACAGCGATTGAGAGGAGAGATGCTATCTGAAGTCAGAGCTGATGGCTGAGACATGGAGAAATATATCTAATTCTAATTCTTCTCATTAAAAAAATCAACAGCATCCAATCAACAAGGCAGCACATATAATAGGGGCTCAACAGACTAGTGTTATACACCAGCATGGTGGGGTTGTGGCATACACATGCCGGCCGCCCCAACTCTATCCCCATGCCAACTCAATACCACTCACCTGACTAGATGGTGGGTAGCATCATGCCGCATCTTTGGCACAGTGTTTACATGCATTGTGCTGAAGAAGTGGCAAAAAACCATGGTGGCAGTAGCTAGGGTGCCCTTTCCATGGTGCAAAAAGGAGTCACTTTTTGCAGCACTAAGGAAAGGCCAGATCAGGGCCACGGCACGTGGTTGCCATGGCCCCGAACCAGAAAGGAAATGCCCCTGGGGTGATCTGTGAATCCCCATAGTTAAGTGCCTTCATTTTTTTTTTGCCACATATTCAATTTGCATAATTTACACTGTTGGTGTCAGGAAATGCAAAAATGCTCTCAGGAGTGACTGAAAATATGTAACTATTTTGCAGGCAAAGGGAGATATTTTATTTATTTATTTTACAATTTCTCATTCTCACATGCAAAAATGAGAAAAACAAAATATGATGCTGGTGTTGCTGCTAATGCTGCCACTATTATTGATGATGATTATTCATAGTTGCAATGGTATACAGACCACAAGTGAGACCTACAGCATTCAGTCACAGTGGCAGCAATCTGTGGGAACTCAGGAATTCCTCTGTGAAGCTTCAAATATTTCTAGCAGTTTTCTGGGGCCCTTCCAAAGTGTAGGATAGAGTGTCTGTGAAATACTCCCTGACTGCTGACAAAGACCAGAGTCTCAACCACCAAATCAAGCAGAATTTTGTTTGATGAGCAACCTCTATTTGGTCAGTTCAGTTTTCACGAAGTCTATAAATTACAATCCTACTGTTGTCCATGTGCTGTAACTGGTAACTATGCCAGTATAACTATACTGATGGAGACTAAGGTGGAAGTGGTGGGTGCAAGATGAAGAAGGCCATGGGTGTAGCTCCAGTGAGGCAAGGAGGGAAAAGTCTTTGGTAGCTAGGATGGGAGAGGAAATCTTTCAACTCTGAGCAGTTTTCCTCCAAAGTGTGGCCCTTGCAAGGCGGGGGGGGGGGGCGGTTTAGAAATGAGCTACTCTGGGTGAGCTACTCTGGGAAGGATGGCCTGGACATTTGCTCATATCATGACACAGGCAATTGTTCAAAGCACCACTTTGAAAAGCATCTTCCCTTTCAGCATCTCCTCCTCCCCTGGTGGGGGATATTTTGAGGAAACAGACAGCTCAGAGCCATCAGCCTTCTCTTTCTATTATGGTTGATGGTGATGCCTGCCTCTGTGGATCATGTCTGCTTCTGTGAGTGTGAAGAAAGTGCAAACACACATGCAAATACACATTCAAAGTGCATCATAGGATTCCATCCTCAAACTGTGGTCTTATCTAAGCATCCTTTGGTTTGTGTGACTGCCTCCATAAACTGAAGCTTATACCTTGGCATTCATTGGTATTCACTTCATTTTCCAGGGAGCAATATGATGATTCAAAAGTACACAGAACATTTAGTGTAGACACATGAACCAAGGCAGAAAATTTGGAAGGAGTATACTAAACCTCTCTGGATGTGTGCCAGGAAATGTACATGAAATTTGGTTCCTCTGTCAAGACCATACCAAGTGAAATTGAGGAAAGCTAAGTGATTACTTCAAGTTACCTGTATATAATTCCACAATCTGGACCTCAGTTCACCGTATGATTTTATGCAGATCTCTATCAGCCTTTGTTTTCCATCTAAAAATTGGGATATTTAAAAAAAACAAAACACCACTTACCTTGTGGATTCATGGTGAAAAAACATAAAATAAGAATGGGAAATCCATCTCAATAGTGACTGTGCTGGAATTATTAATAGCACAATATGGTGCCTAAAAATGATTGTCATGAAATAGTCAGTCACATTCTTAAATTTTGAAGGCATAAAGCAGATTTCACTTCCCTTTATCTACCACACCAAACACATCTGTTTTCCCCCTGAATGGCAACAGCTCGCTTGCCTTGTTCCAGGGTTGTCTGAAGGGTTTTTTGTTCACTTCTTTAAAGAAATGAGTGAAAATACACTGCCAAGCATGCCACTAATGAAATGAATGAGCACAGCTGCATATAAAGACCATAGCTGTTTTACAGATTGCCAGTATATTTTGCAGTCCCATTATATGGATGACCGGGAATGGGTGTTTCCATGTGGCAATGGAAATGCCAAAAGCCATAGTTAAAGAGAAAATTGCATGCTGAGACTGACCATTATACGGTAACTTTGAAAAGAAGCATGAGCTTTCTATTTGGAGATGAGACATCCTTTTCTTATTAGTCAAGCACACATCAGTGACCATAAACAAATACAGTTGAGTCACCACAGATTAAGTAGAAAAATGGAAACTGAAAAGTTTACCACACTAGGCTAAAAGTGTTAGGATAACTGTCCTCTATGGTCATGTAGAGATCCAGTAGTACACAATGAATCTCAAGTCCTTTTATAAGATAATTATCCCACAAACCAGCGAGCAGCTGAGTCAATTCACTTCTAGAATTACAAATAAACATTTGAGGACTATGGGGCTGTGCAGACCAACCATTAAGGTTGGCCTGGGGGTGGAGTCGGGGCATGGCGTCCATATGGTGGATGCCCTGACTCTGTACCCATGGCGGCATGACACCATGAACCACTCCACAAGGTGTGCAGCATCACAGTGCTCCTCTGGTGCTCCATTTAGATGACACAGCACCAAAGGAGTGCCTTAAAGCTGCGACACCGTGGTTATCACCATTTTTTGTGGCTCCTTTTTGTGCCCTGGAAAGGCCAGTGTGCTGTTGCCACGGTTCTAATCTAGCGCAGCTGGAGGCGGGCTGCACAGCCTCTATATTGCAGACTGCATTTCAGCTCCAACATTACATTTTGCTGGGGAAAAGTACTGGAGATAGGTAAAAAGGAGAAAGGGGGTCTCTGCTAAGTTTACCCTTTGCTAAGAATGGTCTCTTGTTTCTGATACTGACCATCATTTCTGTGGCTAAAATTGTCTGTTGCCACATCACTTTATATCTATTTGCTTTCAACATGGGGTGTGCCTTTGATTGGAAAAATCCTGACTTAACCAGACTAGTTTGGGAGAAGTACAACACAACATGTCTGAAGCATGAGTAACAATTTGGATTTGGAAGGCAATAAAGAATCAGTGAATCTCCAAAAACTGATAGAGGCTATTCTCATTCTGTCGATATAAGCAAAACACCAGGCTGGAGAGAGATGGTTGTGGCTGTGTGACTGAGAACACCATCTTTTATTCACACTGAATGTTCTTACTAGGTTTCTTAATCTTGAATCACAGCATTTAGAGGAAAGGATGCTGAAATAAGGTGCTGCACATCCATCCAATGTTCAGTACTTTTGTTTTCTAACCTGGCAGTAGTAATGTTAAATGAAGCACACAGTGGAGTCTTTGTTGCCTGAGAGGATGTTATATTGCAAAATGCTGGATGTCCAACTCCTTTTGCCTCCATCACTGTATGCTCAACATTGAGGATCCACACTGTCTCATTGAACTTTTTGTTAGTGCAGTGATAACTATAAACTTCATACTATTACATCCACTCTAACAAGAGGTTTATCTGAATAAATCCCTTGTGAATTGTTTTTGCCTGATCCCCAGTCTTCTCCCCAAAGCCTGTACTCATTATGCATATATTTAGCTCCCTACCCTTTATAGCCAAGTGCTTGTCATACCTTCGTTGTTATCTTTTAGTATGCTTCTTGACATTTGTTTGCATATTATTGCAGCCTTTTCATTCCTGATATCCCCTCTTTAAAAAAATAAAATAAAAAAATCAGGTGAAATTTCCAAATTCCATAGATATGCAGACCTCATTGGATTCTTTCAAACCATGTTTTCTCAGTCATTCTAAGAGAGTCAATCCTGTCTTTGACTGTTGAGGCAAAATTTAAAATAAACATAATATCAAACAAACAGAAATTAACTCCACATGGGACAATATATAATGTCATATCAGCAGAATATGAACACAATACACAGCATTTATGTTCAAGAAGCTATATTAAGAATCACAAGAATATGGTTAAAAAATTTCTTTCCTGTGACATATGCTAGCATGCTTCTTGGTTACACTGATATATCGATCAGAGGGATACTAAAAAAGAGGATAGTATATACTCGGGGGTGTAGTGAAGCAATTTTCAACAAGGAGGGAGCAGTTGGGGAGCATAAGATGGGGAGCAGAATCCAGGCGTCACTCACTGTAAAAGAAGTTTCTGTGGGGAGAAAAAATAAGAGGTAATGACATCATTAAATGTATTTTTTATTATCAAGTATGTTGTGAAGCTTTAAAAAAACTCAAATTAATATTTTTCACATATAAACATTTGTGTATATTACAAAGCAACTAGGAAATAAATGCATATTGAACACATAATTCTGCTATAATGATCTAAAGTGTTAATAAAGTCTAATGAGCCACCCTTGCAAACCTGAAGAGGAATTGTTCATTTGAAATTCCAACAAAAATATTACTTTCAAAAACTAAAATTTCTAAATTTATCAGATGTTGGGTACCAGCACCTATGACAAACTGAGAATAAATTTTCACACACAGCTATAGATGCACCAAAGATGAGTTCTACAGTATACAAAAGTGTATATGCATGGAGAATACATACGCAATATTTTACAAAGTTCATTTTGCAAGATTCTACCATATCTGGGGATGCCTAAACTGTATTTCTAAATACTCAGCTACAATACTTCAAGTTTGGGAACCAAAGAAAAAATTCATTTGAAGGATCCAGAATTCTTATTTAGGAGGCAATGCCCTTATTTGCTCCCTGTAACTATATCCCTATATCCTAAATATCCTAAAGGGACCAGATCCTGTCTGCTCTTAGAAACTTAGCAGAGTTATTTTTATTTATTTCATTTATATACTTTTCTCCATGGAGGTACCCAAGGCAGCTCACAGATAAAACATTTAAAATCTCTATAAAATTCAAAATTATTAAAACATCTACATCCAGTATATAATCACATAAAAATATACAAAAGTTAAAAACAAATCCAAATGCTCCATAAAAACTGCCTAGCTATGCATTATGTACAATGCCTGCCTGCATAAAAATGTTTTTCATTGCCAGTGAAAGGCCAGCAGGGTGAGGGCCAGCCTAGCCTCCTGAGGAAGGGAATTCCAGAGGGTGGGAGCAGCCACCAAGAAGGTTCTCTCTTGTGTCCGCACCAGGCAAGCCTGTGAACTTGGTAGGGCAGAGAGCAAGTCTTAGGACTCCAGGTTCATATGGGTAGATACGGTCTCTCAAATAGTCTGGATCCAAGCCATCTAGAGCTTCATAGGTCATGAACAGCACTTTGAATTGTGCCCAGAAACAAACAGGAATTAGGCCTGACTGTTATTTAGATGGGAGACTGCAAAGTAATACCAGGTGCTGTAGGCTTTATTTCAGAGGAAGAAACTGTCAAAACCACCTCAGAGTATTCTTTATCTAAGAAGACCCTGGAAAGAAACAACAATTTTTGCTAGGTATGGAGGCTTTTCATTGTTTGCCAAGTGTGCAAGAACAAATAATGTGTCCAGTGAGATCCCTATAGGAAATCACGTGCTGGATGACAAAGTACCAAGTGAGACCCCACACCTTCACTCTTCAAAGGCAGCTCCATGTGGAATGCATTACAGTAGTCCAAAGAGGATGTATCAAAGGCTTGTGCCACTACAGCTGATTCAAATATCACAAGGAACGGGTGCAGCTGGCACACTAGCTTTAACTGTGCAAATGCATTCCTGGGCACTGCAGAAATCTGAGCATTCAGGCTGATGTTACTGAATACTGCTGAGAGGTCCAGCAGAACCAATATGGAAAAATGTCATTTCTCCTAGCTTGCAATAGCATGTGGCAGTGAATGTGGAAGGAAGGAAAAAAACAACAACAGTTGGACCAATAAGTGGTCATAAGTCATAATGAGAGAGGAAGCAGCCACATAGAGCACCACAGAAGCTGACTTTCTCTTTCATGCCTTGCCCCTAAACTTCCTCAGAGCCAAGGCACAATGAGGGGAGTGTGCTGCAGCACAGGCAAATTTTCAGGTCATTATTCTCATAGTGCTACCTAAGGATGCTACCTAAGAACTAGGCACTGGAGAGAACTATGTGATGTTCTTCTCTTGTAATCACTGCTCCCGCTCTTATGCTTGTGCAAAGCAGCCATGGATAGGTTGTGAGTGCTAAGGTAATCAAATCACTTTTACTATAGTCCACTAAATGAGCAGTTTCACACTATAGGATCCTGGTGATAATGTCCTGCACTTGTTTTAGCAAATTACACAATGGCCTTATAAATAGTATCCCTTGGTTCTTTCTAACTTGATTGGAATGTTTAAAAGTTTTTTTAAAAATAGTCTTTTGTGAGAAATGGATGTCTGTTTAGTTCTGTAAATAGTGTGCTAAAGTACTTGACTTAGTGAGGTGAAATAACTTACTTCTAACAGTTGTTAAGATATCATTAATAATCATGTGTGCAATAAATAACACAAGAATTAGCTCCTAAGAGATATATGGCTGCAAATTGCTGCAACAAATCACAGTCTGTGTAAAGAATGATCATTACTTCAATGTGTACAAAAGGAGTTTTAACAACTATATGCTTTATGGTGAAGCTCACCCTAATTAGCCTCACAGATTCCCCAGAGAACATCTGCTGAACATTTTGACATTGCCATGTTTGAGCTGCAGAATAGGAAGAGGGGAGAGTTTCTAAACCTGGAAAGCACTGGGACCACGAGCTGTGATTTCAATTATTCTACTGTATTAATGGGTGCAGGAGGTAAACAACCCCCTTTATATAGAGAAAAGGGCTTTGAGGGAATAAATGAGAAATGAAATGGGTAGCCACCATCGTCAGTAGATCTTTGTTATAAAAATAAGCAGCTTCTACCCATGCACCACACCAAGAAACTAGGGGAGGGAGCAGATGGGGCCCCCATCACTCCAGTACTGCAGTAACTGGATGCTGTGGTCCTAAAGCTAGCTGCTGCCATGTCCTCAATGGGCCACCAGCAAGGAGTAGCTTTTCATGGCTCCCTTTCTGGCCAGTTTTGGGCCACCTTAAGCAGCCATACAGTGGCTCTGGCCAATTTGAAGGGGCATACGTTGTCTGCATGCTAAGCCTCTGGAGCAGCTGGAAGTCACACTCTTAGGCCCATGTGTTTCTGACCTAAAAAAACAGACCTGGGGGTTGGATCAAATCTTAGGTCTAATCTGCACTGCAGAAATAATGCAGAATAATATAAATATTTTCTTTCATTTGTTCCCCAATCCTAATAAAAATGCAACTCCTGATAGAAGAAAAAAATGTGGTAGGGTGCAGTCTAATGGACCAAGTGTTGAACTAGGACTCCAAGAGGCCACGATTCAAATCCCTATTGAGCAATGAGAACCCAGTGGGTGACCTTGGGCAATGGAGGCAGGCAATGGAAAACTCTTTCTGAACAAATGTTGCTAAGAACACCTGGTGGTTTGTTTTACTCCATAAATTGACTCCATAAATCACAGTAATATGAAGACACATAATGGCAACATTGTATATATACATGCATGTATGTATGCATGTAGAGATTTTAAAAAACCTGCTCTTCTTTCTCCACCAAACATTTTTCAGAAAAGAGACACTCCTCCTCCCACAGCAAAAGCAAAATATTCTCCCATGTCCCACCACCCCGTCTATCCCCAAGGATGCTCCTTTCCACCCAAGCTTACTCCAGCCTTCTTTTATTGTTCAGGAACAGTTGGACACAATTGGGGGAAAAAAGCACTGAACTATAGCTATCTTTTTATTTTATTCTATTCTTATGAATAAAAAGATAGCTCTCTCTATCTTTTTATCAATAATAATAATAATAATAATAATAATAATAATAATTTATTTGTAGACCGCCCTTCCTGCGATCAGGGTGGTGTACATCATAATTAAAAACATTACAACAACCAAAATTAAAAAAAGAAAAATTATAACATTATCTACCCAATGCAATTACAATGGTAACGTTCCAATGGCTTATCACGAGGGTAATAACATGGTCAAGGATAAGCCTGGGTGAATAGGAATGTTGTTAATTCCTTTTTAAACTGGGGGAGAGAGGGGGACAGGCGGAGCTCGCTGGGCAATGTATTCCAGAGGCTCGGAGCAGATACAGAGAATGCTCTTTTGGCAGTTGTTACAAGCCTGGCCTCTGGAACCCTTAACAAGTGTTGCCCACTAGATCTAAGTGTGCGGGGCGGATTGTGTAGGGAGAGACGGTCCTTTAGGTGCTCTGGGCCCAAGCCATTTAGGGCTTTATAGGTAACGACCAGCACTTTGTACTGAGCCCGGAAGCGGATAGGCAACCAATGTAGATCTTTCATTATTGGTGTTATATGGGCGGCCCTGGGAGCACCAGTGACCACCCGTGCCGCCATATTCTGCACTAGTTGCAGCTTCCGAGTGTGATACAAAGGCTGCCCCATGTAGAGCGCGTTACAGAAGTCCAACCGAGAGGTTATCAGAGCATGTACTATGGTTTCAAGGTCCCTCCGGTCCAGGTAGGGGCGCAGCTGGCGTATCAGCCGTAGTTGAAAGCAGGTGCTCCTGACCGTCGCATCCACCTGAGATGTAAGATGAAGCGACGAATCAAGGAGCACCCCCAGGCTGCGCACGGTGTCCTTTACGGGAAGCGTGATCCCGTTCAGGACAGGTGGAATCACCTCCATACCCGGACCGGGGGAACCTATCACGAGTACTTCCATTTTCTCTGGATTCAGGCTGAGTCTGTTTTCCCTCATCCAGTCCATTATCGATTCCAGACAGGCCACGAGAGGAGCGACGCCATCCCTGGTCACTGCATCAGTCGGAGACATAGAGAAAACTATTTGGGTGTCATCAGCGTACTGATAACCCTGCCCCCCATGCCTCCGGATGATCTCTCCCAGCGGTTTCATGTAAATGTTAAAGAGCATGGGAGACAGAATGGCTCCTTGAGGGACCCCAGAAGTGAGGGCCCTCTTATCGGAGCACACGTCCCCCAGCTGCACCATCTGGAACCTCCCAGAGAGGTAGGACTGGAACCACCGAAGCGCAGTGCCCCCGATTCCCACCTCTGCCAGGCGTTCCAGAAGGATACCATGGTCGATGGTATCGAAAGCCGCTGAGATGTCTAAGAGCACCAACAGGGACACGCTACCCCTGTTGATGCCCAGACGGAGATCATCGACCAGGGCGACCATGGCAGTCTCAACCCCATGGCCCGCCCGAAAACCGGTTTGAAATGGATCTAGAAAATCCGTTTCCTCCAAGATCGATTGAAGTTGGAATGCAACCGCCCTCTTGATCACCTTCCCCAAAAATGGCAGTAGCGAGACTGGCCGATAATTATTATGAACCAGGGGGTCGAGGGAGGGCTTTTTCAATAATGGTCTTACTATGGCCAATTTGAGATGGTCAGGAAATTGTCCCTCCCTCAGAGATGTGTTAATAATTTGGCGTAACAGCAAGGTTACTGCCGATCCCCCCTGGGCCACTAGCCACGAGGGGCAGGGATCAAGAGAGCAGGTTGTCTTCCGAACACTTCTAAGGATCTTGTCCACATTCTCGGTACTGACAGACTCAAACTGATCCAGTACAATCGAGTCCACGGAAGCTCTGGACGCCTCTATTCTGGATTCTGCTTTAACACTGGTGTCCAGACCATCGTTTATCCGAGAGATTTTATCCGCGAAGAAGTTGTTAAACTGGTCACAGCAGGCCTTAGTAGGTTCAAGGATCTGGTTCGGGGCAGGAGGGAGCTGAGTTAGCTCTCTCACTACCCTGAACAACTCTGCTGGACGCGACTCCGCGGACGCGATACGAGCAGCAAAGCATGAATTCTTAGCTGCTTGTATCGCCTCTCCATAGTCCTTCAAAAGATGGTCTAGGAGAGCCTTGTCGGATAAACGATGGTGTTTCCACCAGGCGTGCTCTAGCCGTCGCAGGACCCGCTTCCTTGCCCGGAGATCTTCCGTATACCAAGGCTTCTTTTTGGAAGCAGGCCTGAGAGGGCGCTTGGGAGCGATACTGTGTATAGCCCTGGAGAGATCTGTGTCCCAGGTGTTGACTAGGGCATCAACAGTGTCGCCGTCACTTCCAACCATATATCCCTCTAGGGCTTCTTGGAACCTATCAGGTTCCATCAGCCTTCGAGGGTGGACCATTCTAATAGGTACGCCACCCCTGGGGGGGGGGGTCTGGGTTGATGCCTTGATGCTTGCCTCCACCAGGAAATGATCCGTCCATGACAGGGCGGAAATGTTGGTAATTTCCGCCCACGGAGTTTCCATGTCTGTACAGAAAACCAAATCGAGAGTATTCCCTGCAAAATGCGTTGGACCCGAAACCAGCTGAGACAGGCCCATGGCTGTCATGGTGTCCATGAATTCCCGAGCCGCACCAGATGGAATGTTGTTGGCCGCGAAGGGGATGTTGAAGTCTCCCAGGACTAAAAGCCTGGGGGACTCCAACACCAGCTCCGAGACCAGCTGTGTCAGCTCGTTAAGGGAGTCTGTTAGCGCACGGGGTGGCCGGTAGACCAACAGAATCCCTAGACTGTCCCTAGCCTTTAGGGTCAGGTAAATACACTCGATATAGGAGGTCTGACGGACATGGTTCCTGGTTAGAGATAAGGTGTTTTTATGCACCAAGGCAACACCCCCCCCCCCCCGCGCACCTAACCTGTTCTGGTCCTTCACCGAGTACCCGGGTGGGAGGACCTGAGCCCACACAGCATCCCCTTCAGGCCCAAGCCAGGTCTCGGTTATGCACGCCAGGTCACAGTTGTTATCTTCAATCAGATCATGCAGTATGTGGGACTTGTTCTTGATAGACCTGGCGTTACACAGGAGCAGAGACAGGGTTTGTGGTACGGCTGGAGTGGCCCTCAGGTTCCTTTGGTTAGGAGTAGGGCCGGAAGGAGAGATAGATATTAAGCATCGATCTCGCCTTCCCCTGCAACGCCAGTCCTTACTCCTACCGTCATACCTCCCCTTGCCCCACACAACTTGAATGGGAGCCCCACTAGTAACTGGGGAGTTACCCTCTCCCTCCCCAGCTAATCTGCCTCCTCCTCCCATGCTGATAGCCCCCTCCCTCATCATGACACCAGGGTGACGATAGAGGGAAGGGTAATAAGCAAACAACAGTTCTTGATGATGACAACCAGACAACGACCATTGTTAGCAGTGGGGATACGATAACTAAATAACTAAAGAAAATCAACAGTTAATTCTACTCTCATTGCGCCCCACATCCACTATGTTCTTGCGCATTTGCACAGCTGCGCAATTGCGCAGTTCACTCTTACACTAAATTCTAATAATCCTCCCCTGCGTATGCGGTGCCATGTCTAACATTAAGCTTTGGACTGGGGCCTGGAAGGCCCGCCAAAAAGAAAGCCGCTCCCACCGGCTTCTTCACTTCCAACAGTCCTCCGCTATGCGGTGCGATGTTCCTCCGATGCTGGGGTTGGGCCAGAGTACGGCAGGCCAGCTGAAACAAGAGCCGCTCCGGCCGGCTTCCCCGCCCTCCCGCAACAGTCCGTTACGCGGAGAGATCTTAATTAGCAATGGCAGTTGGGCTATGACCCGGTAGGCCAGCCAAAGGAACAAGAAAAAAAAAAGAAAAAAAAAAAGAAAAAAAGAAAAAAAAAGATAAGAATGTCTCTAAGGCCCATCTGAGCCACAGATGCATTCTGGGAAACGAAAATAGATTACAGCTTCCATAACTCCCAGTTTTTCAAAAAAATTAAATGAAATGAATTTAAATGAAAGTCCCAACTAAACTAGTCTCACTGAATGAATAAGAACTTGAAAAGTTAACACTTACATAAGTTCCATTGACTCAATACCCCCACTGTGCTTGGGACTAGTAACAGAGGAGGAGGAGGAGGAGGAGGAGGAGGAGGAGGAGGAGGAGGAGATGGATATTATAGAACTTTAAGAATAACTAAAGAAAGAAATATGTAGCATAAGGTTTTGTAGACTGAGGGTGCATCTACACTGTAGGGATGATGCAGTTGATGAAGGGATGATGCAGCACTTTAAGTGCTGTGGTAGTTCCATATTATGGAATCCTGATATCTGTAGTTTCACAAGATCTTGCCACACTTTGCCAAAGAGTGCTGGTGCCTCAGAAAACTCTGAGGGTATATCTGCACTTTAGAAATATTGCAATTAGACACCACTTTAACTGCAATAGTTTCATTGTACAGAAACCCGGGACTTATTTTTCTGTACAATGAAACTATTGCAGTTAAAGTGGTGTCTAACTGCATTATTTCTAAAGTGCAGATATACCCTGTGTCTTCTTCAGCATATGTGTGACATGAAATGCCTATGGGCAGACATTTATACACATGAATGAGCAGTTTTATATGTGACTAATAATAGAAATGCAAAGCCATTGTGTATGGTGATAGAGTAACAAGTTCATTTTTAATAATGGTCAGTGGGAAACAGAGGTGGGAGAAAAGATAGTGCCTAAAGCAAAGATGAGTGGATTTTACCCTTACATGAGTAAAATGTTGCTGAACCTTTGCAGAATGCTTTGCAGAATGCTTCATCAACGGAAGGAAAGTGGGAAGCCTCAATTACATTTTAGAAGCACAACAGACGATCCCACCTTTGTGCTTCTGCAACATTTCAGCAATGTTTTACCCACATAATTGCCTCCATGTGATAAGGTCCTATGAATGGTGGAGGGAATTCTTGGAAGTAGTACAAGTAGTAGCAGTGGTAGTAATAGTAGTGCATATAGACATATAAAGCAGTCTGCAAAAAATACACTGAGATCCCTGTGTTAGAATTTTCTAACCCTGTAGTGTACTTCTAGTACAGAAAATTAATAGATCATCAAATCTTTAAGGTATTCATGTGTGTGGATATGTTAAATGCTGTTAAATACTGTACATTCATTCACTGAGATGATTGATTGCTATCATATTTCAGTATACTCATTAGTTCAGTTACCATATTAGTATTTCAGATATTTTATGAAGAGGAAAAATCAATTTTTGTTAAAATTTATAACATACCTAGACTTATCATACCTGTTGTGAGGAAATTATTGAGAGAGCATTTACATTTTGAAAGAGTATAAAGATACAAAGATACAGAATAAACATTTTGGGAAAAATAAATTTACATTCTGGTCCTACCATGGATCCTAGACCAGGGACAGCATGTGTACTCGACCTGCCCCAACACTAGGCTGGAGTTAAAATAATATTTTTATAACACATAGGGAGATGAGGGAGACATCTATTGTAGCATAGTCCTTCAAGGAGTTAACAAAGCCTTCATGCAATATATAGAGTCCTCACTTACATGGGAATATGCACCTTAAGCACATGGAGGTACATCTAAGTACACATTGGGCTTGTAAGAATCTTCCTATTCAAGAGTGACTGAATGATAATGGATAGGAGGGGGGAGTAATTTCCTCTCTCTTGACTGTGCCCTCAAATGCTAAGATAGCTGTTGTGATATTTCAAATCACAACAAGAACTAGACTGATTTACCCTCTAAGTTCTTTTTCAGCTTGAAGTAAAATCTGAGCTGAGATGGAGTTCTCTCCCAGTGCCCTCTTTAGGGGAATCTCCCTTCCAATCCACAGAAACTCTCCTTTCAACAGCACCTACTATCCATGTTGAAAATGATGACAACTCTATAGCAAGTAGCTTGAGTCAATGGGAAGGGAGAAAAATAGAAAGACAGATAGCTTATGCCTTTTAAAAAGTCTATGTGTTTTGCTTTGTTTGGGGCTGTAGTGAGCAGGCCATGGAAACAGCCAATCACAGAGCTCCAAGAGTCCAGCCAATGAGAAGCTGGCTGGGCAGGGCTATAAAAGAGCCTTGACAGAGAGCGAAAGTGGGTTTTTATTTTGTTGAAGTTTTGGGGGAGGAGACATCTTCGGAGGGAGGGTGTGCTCTTGAGGTTCCTTTGGGAACATTTATAGGATAGTTATACGCCAGGGAAGGGTCTGAGAAGTCCAGTAGGGACTAGAGAGGCTTGAGGGAGTCTGAGAAAGAGAGGCTCAGAATAAGCCTGGAGGTTAAGGAAGCTTTTGGCTTTAATATTGGAGGTTACCTGAGTGGCTGTAGTATTGTTTTTAAGGAACTTTTGTAACTAAGGAATAAGACAAACAAAGCTTTAAGTAGCATGTGGCAGGCAATGCACAGAGTCTCCACAATGGCTGCTTGAACAACAGCCTTTTATTCCCAAGTAGGGATTTCTGGAATCAGGATCTCTGATTGGCCAATAGTCTATATGAGTAAAAAAATCTGAATGTTTATTGGCCAAATTGCCTACCCAACTTACTTTTATTGTTCCTCCCCTCCTTGCTGGTTGGAGAGATCAGAAAACCCCTTTCCAGAAAACCACTTTCCAGAAAACCCCTTTCCAGAATGTCCTAAATGACAATAAGGGGCCGTTCAGACTACCATATGAACTGGTTTGTAAACTGGTTTAAAACCGAGAATTTCAAACTGGCACCGGTTTTAACACTATGGAATCCAGATCTTGCGCACCTGTTGCGGGGCAAATCCCCCTACACCCGGTTTTTCCCAAAGCAGTGTATTTACTGTTTCTTTTGGGAAAAACCGGTTCGAGTGAATGTGAACTTGGCCCCAATCATGATCGGGTCATGTTCAGGGGAGGGGAAAAGGCCAGGGGGGGGGCATGCCTCCTCTCCCAGCAAAATTGGGCACTCCTGCATTTTTTATATTTTTTATTTTATTTTATTTTTATTTATTATTTATTTTATTTTATTTATTATTATTTTTATTTTACAATTTGACAGCTCATGCGCATTCTACATGAGGCTCTTTAAACCGGAAGGGAAACCCCCAGTCCATATATGGATAGTTGGATTGGGATTCCCTTTCCATTCATTTAAAGGGGCCCATTCATAGTGAGCTCAATGGGGCTCTTTAAACGAATTGAAAGGAAACCCCAATCCAACTATCCATATGTGGACTGGGGGGTTCCCCTCTGGTTTAAAGAGCCTCATGTAGAATGCGCATGAGCTGTCAAATTGTAAAAATAAAATAAAATAAAAATAAATAAAATAAAATAAAATAAATAATAAAAATATAATAAATAAATAAATAAAAATGCAAGAGTGACTGATGAAGCACTGCATGCTGATAAAAATGGAGGAGGAGGAGGGGAGGGGAGGGGAGGTGGGGAAAGGATCCCCACAAGCTGCACCACTCCATGCGCATAAGCTGTCAAATATAAAAAAGTATAAAAAAACCAAGCAGCTCGTGCAGTCAATGGCTGCATCAGACATCACCATGACAACATTTGATTGACAACCAAGAGGCTCCATTTTGAATTGTTACTTTTTCATGTATGAACTTAAGTGGGGTAAAAAGCACCGGGAAGCATCGATGGGGGCAAAAGGTAGTATGAACTTCTTTCCGAAGAGATTCTGTAATGGCATGAACGATCTCATCTGGATCTAACCAGGGCAAATGGGCTAGTATGAATGGGGACTTAGTGAGGTTTTCTGTGGTGAGAAATAGCTGAACAGGCCAAATAACTATAATTTTGTTGAGTCGAAGGTTTTAATGGCTGGCATCCATAGTTTTTTGTGTGGCTTTCAGGCTAGAACATGGCCACGTAGCCCGAAAGCCCCACAAAAAACTAACAATAGTTTTACCCTCCTTTTGCCTTATGTTGAACATCTGAAGATGTTATTCTTGTAATTGCTATTATCACACAGCACTAGCTTGCTGTACTTTGCTAATATAAATACTATTTTTAAATAAGAATAATAACAATAATAATAATATTTAAATAATAATAATATAATAATTATAATTATAATTATTATTATTATTATTATTATTGCATTCTTGATGTGCTTCCACTTTTTCCTTTATCTTCAAAAATTGAAAGGCATGGCAACATGAGCAGAAGCAGCCAAGGAACCCCCCCCCTTCCTTCTCTGACACACTTCTCACTAGCAAGCTAGGTGGTAGACTTTGGTGGCTCTCATATATTGCAGTTTCTCCCCAGAGAGTTCCAGGTACCTTCTTTTCTGCTTCCATGGAGCTGTAAGGGCAAAATGTAAATCACTCACTTCCTGCATTCATTTTTGAATTAACCATAGTCTGTTGCTGAACTGAGACAAGATGTGGCTAGTACGAACAGTGATATTTTGAACAAGAGAAAACCAGACTATAATTTTTTTTATTCTAATTTAAACCAAGAAGCTGTACTTTTCACTCTCCTCCACATGGACATGCTGGAAGAAGAGAAGGATGGAATTTGAGTCAATCCCAAACAAGTTCAAATGTACCTATACATCTGAACAGGTGCTTTGAATCTCCCTATACTAGAGATGCATCCTGATCTTGTGGATAATTAAACATATTATTCCAACAGTAGTGTTTAATTTCAAGGAGAAGTGTGAACACTTTTACCCTAATAAAGATTTCCATACAGAATTGTTTTTTGAAAGGTAATCTGAGATGTAAGTAAACATTTTGGCCAGAAAATGCTTATGTGCTTGAATATGGATATACATACAACATTTTGATAAGCTGGAAGAACACACACTAGTTGGAAATACAACCATTTCATGAGGACAAATGTTGCACGCAAATGCTCTGTTCTTAATTTTTCACAAAGAAACAATGATTTTATTAAGGCATCTCTGTGCTTTAAAAATGTAGATAATTAATGTAAATCAGCTCTCTAAATACAAATTGAGCTTATTTTTGCATTTGGTTTGGGTTAAGCTGCTTCCATCAACTCACTCCACATGTATACTAATTACTTTTGCAATCAAAGAAAGTCACTCCATTTTGAAAAGTCTAGACAGAACTGTTATTACAATAATGCTTCTTTGAGACATTGACTTTTCTGTACTGTACATCAGTGAGTCGCTACCACATATTCTGCTATTCAGGATGGTCAGGTACAATGGACCTTCCCGGGACTCTTAGGTGCTGACCTTTAAAAAACAAAACACCTGTGACAGGCAACTTCTTCTCTGCCCCAACTCAGTTTATTTTCAGTGAATGACGAGATGCCTTTCCCATATTTCTGTTAACTAATCCCTGCCTCTGTGTGCAATCTGAAATGACTTGAACTTATTTGCTCAGCTCTGATCTAGTTAAGATGCTAGCATAAGATAATCATAGAATCATAGAATCATAGAGTTGGAAGAGACCACAAGGGTCATCCAGTCCAACACCCTGTCATGCAGGAACTCCCAATCAAAGCATCCCTGACAGATGGCCATCCAGCCTCTGTTTAAAGACCTCCAAGGAAGAGACTCCACCAGGAAGAGACTCCACCACACTCTGAGGGAGTGTGTTCCACTGTTGAACAGCCCTTACTGTCAGGAAGTTCCTCCTAATGTTTAAGCAAATATCAAAGTAAATCCTTTATTGCTTCATTCTTTTTCCAAGTAAGAACATCTAAACATGTTTTTCCTCCCCTCCTTCAAAATGATGCACTATTCTGAGCTAAACTCGAGTGAGATTTCAATTTGCAAGAATAATTTTTGCAAAATCATTGAAGTTAGCAACCTTTGCATGCCTATACTCACTAATTGCTAGTTTGCATTATGGTGACTTCCTGTTTGCTTTCTCACCACCACCCACTCTCTTTCTATAGTACTGTAATGTACAGACTTTTCTTCTTCTCTCATTCCCTTCCATAAGCCCCTATTTTTGACTATGCAGAACTAATTTGTAAGGAAATTTACTTTGTCTGTCTTTATAAAATAACAAAGCTATTTTCTTTCTTTGCTAGTCCCTACGTGTATATGGGCAGGAGTGGGACAGGTTGTGGTTAAGTTTCTGTTTTGCAAATTTCATTACTGAGCTTGAGAGATCCAGTACTTAGTATCTTTCACATTCCGAACACAAATGACATAGTTAACCTATGGCAGCTGTTGTCTTGCTGCCTATATATATATATATATATATACTGCTTCATAATGCCTAAGCAGTGACTAAGCGGTTTACAACTGTAAACTAATTTGCCCCCAACAATCTGGGTACTCATTTTAGCAACCTCGGAAAGATGCAAGCCTGAGTCAAACTTGAGCCCTTTTGCTGGTCTTGAACTCACAACCTTATGAGTGAGTGGCTGCAGTACAGGCATTTAACCACAATTTAAGTACAATTTGATAGTATAGTAAAACAGCATTTTTATTTTGAGGATTACAAAGAAAATTGGGCCATTAACAGTTTGAAGTTTGGGAAATTTAACAGTATTGATGCAATATTGGTTATGTTTTGGATCTTTACAAAAATTCCCCACTGACACAGCAGTAGAGTTAGGGATAGGATTAGAGTTAGGGTACAGAGGCTGGATGGCCATCTGTCAGGGATGCTTTGATTTAGAGTTCCTGCATGGCAGGGGGTTGGACTGGATGGTCCTTGTGGTCTCTTCCAACTCTATGATTCTTTGAGTCTATGATTCTATGAAATTACCAAGCCAATATAGAAGGTAACGTCCAGAACAATGTTGAACTTCAGAATGGCTGAACTATGCTTCTGCTTGTAACTCTATGTAAGCCCTGGGACTGGCTTGGTTTCCCCTTGCCAGTTCTTGTAGACAGCAGATGTGCTCACCTAGGTACTTGCTAGTCTTAAACAGGACAGGCACCTTGCCAGTGCTCCTAATAGGCCTCAGCCATATTGTGCCTACCCTCCCACCTGCCCAGCCATACTGTGCCTACCCTCCCACTTGCTTTTTCATCATAATTAAATCAAGCAAGTAACAGTGATGCTTCTGAAATTGCACCTACTTGATGATGGCTTCAATCCATGTTGGATGGCCATAATAAATTGCCACACAATTTGGGAAAATTGCCTCTTTGGGGGTGACTAAAACTTCCAGAACCTCTTGGCCATTATGACCCACACTAGCTGAAGGATTTTGGAAGATGAAATTAAAAAAAAACCTTCCCATGCTTTGGTGCACCTCTAATGAAGTGCCTGACATTTGGAAATGCACTGAGGGCAAATTGTTATGGCAGGTGAGCAGTGCAGGTACAGGGGTGCGCTCTCCATTCAGTTCCCATATGGAAGTGCTGTTGTCTATCAAGGGGGCTTGTTGGGTGGGTTAAGTGCTGGTGCTTGGTTATAAATGCCATTTATTTTTAATCTGTGCTAATTCCCAGCATTTTAGATTAATTCCAAATGTAATTCTTATGATGATGTCATGCTAGTCATCGCATCTGGGCTAAACTAAGATAGTGGATGACCAATATGGAGTATATTTGAAGGCCAAATACAAGTTCAGCTGCTGGCGTTGTCAGCATAAACTAAGATGGGCTCATCTAAGTGTGTGGATCATGGTGGCTGCTCAAACATGCTGACCATTAATACCAGGTCTGATTATATATTAAGCATACCTGAAAGACCTCCAGCAGGCTTAGAAGTGGTAGAACATTTCCTTCCTTGCTTTCTTGTTGACAAACATGGTAGGCATGAGTTTAAAAGGAGATGAAATGCAGAGCTTAGAAAAACTGCTTTTTGAACTACAATTTTTCAGAATCTCTAGTGATGACCATCATTCCAAGACAAGCAACTTTTCCAACTCTTCATACAATGACTTGTCAACTCCTTTTCTCACTTTTCATGGTCAAGCAAACACAGTTTATTTATTTCTACCTCCAGGGTTTCTTTTTTTGTGTGTGTTCCTGTGTTTCTACAAATAAATGAAACCATTTAAGAAAATAGACATTTTGTCTGACAGGAACTACAGGACAAACACCCGTGGTTTCACTCATGTTTCATTAAAAACTATGCCAGGTTTCTCATTGCCTTCAATGGGGTCATAAGAATTGAACCATGTGTTTTTGACCTTTAGTATCTTTTGACAAATTGATTTTTTCCCTCAAAAGTCAAAAGCCGTTTGTCCCACTGATTGAGTAATTCAGAGGATTACCCAGCATGAAGTAATTTTTCCCTTTTAAATGTGGGCTAGGTATATTTGGTTTCCTTTAATTAAATATTAGTATCAACGATTAGACTGATGTGATTTCACAGGCACAACAGGATTCATACTGCAAATTAGAATTGTTTTTAATCTTCAACACAGTACTGAAAACAGTTGGATTAGGACAAAAAGAAAGCTGGGTGAGAACAGTAGTAGGGGGGCACTTTGAAAGTGTCACTCAGTAGTAGAGCCATGCGACTTCCATTAATATAAATCACTAAATCACCACTTTGAAAAATTGCCTCTTGAAGTCGCTTTCCAAAGGAAACGCATCAGGTAGTTTCAAAGTTCAGCTCTTATTGTCTCCTTTAATTTTCAGAAAGGCCACCAATTTATGTTAACCCACTCTAGCAAATACACTATTGCTATTGTTCTTTCAAGCCTTTTCATTGTCACTGGTCTATGCATTGTTAATCTAACTGCAAACATTTTTTCTTTACAATGCTATTATATTCATCACCATAGGAACTTTTTAATTTACCCGTACCATGATGTACAAATTATGTTATGGAATCTATTGGCTTTCTGCAGAACCAACATGGTGCAGTCTTTTGAGTGTTTGACTAGGACTCTAGAACACCAGGGCTTGAATCCTTGTTCAGCCACGGAAACCGAGTGGGTGAGCTTGGGCAAGTCATACCCTTTCAACCTTAGAGGAAGGTAATGACAAATTGCCTTTGAACAAATCTTGAAAAGAGTTGCTATAAGTCAAAATCAACATGAAATCACATAACAACAAATTGTCCTTCTGCTTCTTCATCCTTCAGCCATGAAATCTAGAGAGGCCTTCCCTAACCTGGAACTCTACAGATGTCTTACACTATTGTCACTATTCCAAATGACCATTCTAAGCACCAGGCTAGGAAATGGGGGACTATAATGCACTTGTATACAACATCACCTCTTCTCTCAGAATAATGCTGATGGTTGAGTAAACTGTGATCCCTCATAGTAGGGAGGAGGCTCTGAGTGCTTTTTGTGGGGAATGGGTGGAAAGAATGGGTATACATAAAGGAAAAAAACCACACTGTTTTATCCTTTTATTACTTTTGAGGTTCTCACACAGTTATCTACTCCTCTTGAATATCAGTTTAAAAGAAGAACTTCTAAAATCCCTCAGCTCTTGGGTAGTTTGCTACAGCTTTAGTTTCCTTGAGTTCATTGGCAGCTTTCTTTCTCTCTACATTACTGGTATGCCCAAATGCATTCATAAGACATTTAAAATCATTTTAAAAGCCATTTTCCTATCATTGTACATCAAGGTAAACATATGCTATTGTTTTTGTGTTTTTCCACTGATGCACACATTGATATCTCCTCAACACTGCTAAAACACTGTAAAAAATGAATACAGTCACATGTTTGAGAGTTTCGGCATTTTATTAATGCATATTACATGCATATAGTGATAAGCAATATTGTGATAAAGAAACTCAAGGAAAGAAAACAATTATGACTTTCACAAGCCCAATGGATTGAATCCAAAGTGGTCATGATTAAATCAGACTAACCTGAAATCAGAGGAATTTAAGGCATCTACTTTAAATATGACTGATTGTTGATCCAGCTGGGCTCTTTGTATAACCCAGAGATGAAGAGAGAGAGAGAGAAAAAAATACTCATGTGCTGATGCAACAAAAATTTGTGTTTTTAAAGACCCAACTCCAAGAATAAATTTGCATGAGGGAAAAAGGTTCAGAAGCATTTCTACTCTATGTTCCTGGTTTATTAGAGGCTCACAATCCACATTGCTTTCTGTTAATCCACATGAATAGCAAAAACAACTGTAGAAACATCATGGGTTTACAATTGACTTTTCACTTGACAATTGTGACAAAAGATGATAGTCACGGTCACAAGTTTTTGCACTTCTGTTGCATGCTAAAGAAGCCATTGATACAGAACAATATGTAGAGTTTAACATTCCATGAGCTGAATTCTCTTCATGCAATGGATGTTTTTTCTCCTCCTCTCATTATGCACCCCCTTTTGCTCTCTGAAAATTTGATACAAAATGCCCCATAACCCTCTGGAGCAGGTTTTGAGGTTAACAGGGGAGTTCAGCTTGGTGAGGGAAGCATTTCACTGTTCCATTTGTGGAAGGACTCATTCTATATACTATGGAATAGTATATGTACTAATATCAGTGAACTTCTTTTCTACCCTTATTTAACTGTTTTGTTGTATTTTTGTTTATTAGATAATAGCCAGGGATTTCCCCCCACGGTTATCCATATATGGGCTTGCCAATTATCCATATATGGTCTTGGCTTCCCTGTTCCTTCCTGGAAACATGGAAGACAAGTTCATATATGGTTAATTGCATAATAGCCAGGGATATCCCCAAGAAAAACCTTCCCCGCTATCTTCCTTCAGCAGGAGAAGAAGGGAGGAGGTGTAGGAAGATATAAGGGAGCCCTGCTCAGTCATGCCACACTCCTGGAGGCCCAGATAAAGGGCCAGCAGTAGGGGGAAGAGGAGGAGGAGGAGGAGGAGGAGGAGGAGGAGGAGGAGGAGGAGGGAGCTCACCACAGTCACAAAGCCCTTTCACATCCACTTTACTCTCAGCCCGGCCCGATGCATTCACATAAGCTGTCAACCAAATAAAAAGCCGAAGTGCCCAATCGGAGAGAGGAGGAAAGGGACCCCCCACAGGACAATGCTGTCTCTTATGCCACTTGATTTAAAAAAAAAAAAAAAAGAGGGGAAGTACTCACAATGTGGACAAAGGGCAGCATGACATGTCACCCATTGACATCATTTGACTATCAACAAGGAGGCTCCACCTTAAACCGCTACTTTGGTGAGTGTGCACTTCAGCGAGGCAAATTACATGAATGGGGGCAAAGGGTAGTAGGAACTTCTTTCCGGGGAGATGTGGTATGGGGGCAACCGGTTCTACCCAGTTCTACCAGGAGCAAATGGGCTAGTATGAATGGGGCCTCTGTTAACTAAATGGCTATGTGCCAAGGTCTAATGATGTTTTTGTGTACTGCATTTTTCTTGCTATGGTTTTAAATTATTTCATATTTTAAAGGGTTGATGTTTAAGTGTGGTATGGTATATTAATGCTTTATTATAGTATGGTAATGTTTTTGCTACTGATTTTTAATTCATGCACCTTGTTTCAACTCATGTGTGAGCTGCCTTTGGTCCAGTTCAGGAGAAAAGTGGGATAAAAATTAAATAAATAGTTTTCCCTCAATTGTTCAATTTTTAAAAAAAACCAAAAAAAAAACAAAACAAAAAAACCAAAACAACATGTAACAATTCTCAGAGCCTTACTATCATTGCAGAGCAGCTGCTGGTCTCTCTCTCCCCCCTCCCCCTGCCTTATATAAATATTTTAGATAGCAATAACTTTTCAGTATTAAATACTTTACCTATTGCTCATCTATCAAATCACATCAGAAGTCAAATACTGAAAACCTATATTACACTCAAAAAATATTGAAAAAGTTGTCATTGTCAGATTATCAAATATCTAGTGACTATCATTCAAAATTTGCAGGAGGAAATATTGAGGAACAAATTATTTTATCTGCAGAAATAGTGTCTCTCAAAATATCTCTGCTGGGTTTGTTTAGTGTCACCACGAAATGCCTAAATTTCAGAATGTCCTACATATGATTGTTCTGCAACAGTGTTGCTATAATTGTGGGAACATACCAAAAATTCCACAGTAGCACATATTCCTTTTTAAAAATCCAAAGTACTGCTACAGATAATTTGGTTTGTATGTTTAGGTATGTGTGTGCTACATATTATAGTCAAAAACAAACTGCAAAGTTCCTTATTTCAGAACAAACTATGATCTGTTTATATCTTAACTGTCTGACATTTCAGCTGGGATAATTAAATTATGCAGTAGAGGGAAATATCAGGAAACAATGTCTAAAAGTGGGGAAAGCAAACCAAATGGTTATGCAATTTTCAGACCCTTTGTTTTTCTGGTTAAATTAATCCACTGGTTGATACATCTTTGCTATTAAACCAGTTTGTTGTCTGTGCTGATTCTTACTTTCCAGGGATTATAGAAATCATAAATAGACATTTTTCCTGTTCATGTGAGAGCCAAAAACATGGAAGACTGCCCAAAGAAGCTCCAGATCCAACATCCCCAAGCCTGCCCACTCAGCCTCCAATTCTCCCATAATGTATGTGTATAGGATTGCTGTCATATCTTCTGTCGCAAAGACTGACTTCTGTTTTGTTTCTAGGCACAATTCAGAGAGCTGGTTATGACCTATAAAATCCTGTACAGCTTAGGTCCACGTTGTCAAACAAGCCATAATATCCCCATATGAGCATGACTAGTCAATTAGATCCTTAAGAGAGGTACTTCTCTCAATCCTACCACCTTCACAGGTATTGCTCCTGGGGACACAAGGTAAGACTTCTCAGTGGCTGCCCCTAGGCTCTAGAACCAGAATACCCTTCTCCTTTCTGCCCTTCCATTAGTAGGCAAAGACCCTTTTTATTCTGAGATGCTTGAAGAACCAAAACTTTTAAAATAATCTTTAAGAGGGTGCTGTATTGTTTTCACAGTACTGATTTTAATTTTTTTTAAAAAAAATTCAGTTGTATATATATATTTTAAATAGTGTAAAGTGTTTAATTCTATTTTAGTTTTGCTTTTTGTATGTTTTAGCTATATTGCACTTGTTTTCATTTGTAAGCCACCTTGAGTGACAGTTTTGGGGAAAAGGCAGGATAGAAATAAAGATGAAGTAGGAAGATGGAAGAGGAGGAGGAGAAGGAGAAGGAGGAGCAGGATAAGATAGCAACAACAGCAGCAACCCCCCCCCCCCTCCAGACTGCATTGGAATTTCTGCTTGTATTCAAGTAATCAGAAAATCCTTTCATTCCTATGCCTCAACAGTGTGAACAGGCGAGGATAATAATACTGGTAGTGATGTCTGCAACCAGCACCAGTGTTTTCTCTCTTACCCTTTTAGCCTCCGTGTTTGCTGGGTGAGCATCTGTTTAGGACTGGGTATGGGCTACAAACCATAAAACCTATATGGCTTGGATCCAGATTATCTGAAACACAACATTGGGCATATACAGGCCAACCTTGTGGTATATCCCACTTGCAATTGACTCTGTTCCCATCCACCAGAACCTACCAGGGCCAGTTCCCACACTTGCCTGCCAAACCATGGTGCCACCCCTTACTAGCCATCATTACCATGCCTCTTGTAAAGGCTCCCATGCTGCCTAGTGTCACCCCCATGGTCAGATGCCCCCTTTTGATATCAGACTGGGGCTTTTGCAGGGAACATAGCAGAGGTGGCGGGTAAGGGGGCACATGTCTGTGTGGTCTGCCAGCTGTCACAGTGGAGTTTCTAAGGAATTCTGTTGCAAACAGATGGTTTTAAAAGACCACACTAAGGATCTTTGGGCTGGGGTTGGGCCAGAACCTCTTGATCAGTGTCTGTCAAATCCCAGCCCAAGACTGTTGTCTGACAACACCAGGACTGTGCATACAGCCCCATTCTCCTGCATGGTTGGAGCTGATTTTAAGATCTGGAAGAGAGGTCCCATTTTTTCAGTCTTACCACTTTTAGAGGTCCATTTAATGAGGATACAGGAGAAGTTCTTTATGGTGGCCACTCCTAGGTTATGGAAAGTGCAACTCAGGGATATTAGGTTAGGTTAGCTTCTTTCCTGATAGCCTTCTACTAGCAAGTGAAAATCTTTTTATTCATGTTGGCCTTTAACAACTAACAACTGTATAAAATTAATTGATGTGTTGTACTTTTAATGTTTTAATGTATTTATTATCATCATGGTTAAAGTTATTTAAACCAATGTATAATTTTCCATTGATACTTTATATATATTTTTTATAAAAAATAATATTTTAATGTACTGCAAACAACCTTTCCTCTCAATCATGAGAGACAGGCAGAACAGAAGTAAAAAAACATATCAGAGAGAGAGAGAGAGAGAGAGAGAGAGATTATAGACTTTAGAACAGTGTTGGGCAACTTCAATTGTTTTTATTATCAGTCTTTTTTAATTAAACCAGAAAGTTAGACCCTCTTGGTTTATCCATCTGTATGGAATGTCCATATCTTTCAGATGAGAAGTCAGGAAAGCACAATCTTTTCTTTTCCTCAAAAGTCTGGGTGGTATATCCTTAAATACTTGAAGTTCTTTTCCGTCAATTTCGAAGGGAGTTTCATTATGATATCTTAAAAATTGATCTCGTATTTGCTTCCTTACAAAATAAATTACCACATCACGCGGTAACTTTTTTTGTCTAGCAATAGAAGAGTTCAGATGGAAAATCCAATCTATTTCAAGTTCAAAAATTATTTCTTCTCTTTCTAAGAACTTAGTGAGTTTTGGAACAAATATTTCCATTAGATTTTCTTCTTTCATCTCAGGAAGGCCTCTAATCTTAACACATCTCTCTCTCTTATTTTCTGTTCCTGAATGGGTCTTTCATCCATTTCTTTTTCTTTTTGGTCATGAATATATAGCAGTTCCTCTTCCACTCTTCCTGTCTTTTGTTCTAATGTCTCTATTTTTTGGTTTGCATAAGTCATTTCCATTGTCAGTTTCTCCATCGTCTGATTTATTTCTTTCAGTTCAGCTCTTATCTCTTGCCGAATCACAGTCTTGAATTCTTTCATTTCTTGACGTATTTCCATTCTAAGTTTCCTGATTTCTCCAAGTAGGGGATGGTTGGGATCGATTTTTTGTTGCTCGAGGGATGGTCTCCTTGTAAATTGTAATTGGGATTGTATCTTTGCAGAGTGACTTCTTGTCCCTGAAGCCATTTTTAGAACCTTTCAGTTGCTTTATTTCCCACTTTTCTTTCCTTTTAATATTCAGTTCTTTATCTTTGTTGAATTAACACTCTATTCTGTAATGTTTAAATTATTCTGGTTGTTTCAATTTTATTTCATCAGTTGTATTAATTTCCTTACTTAAATTACTATAATGTTTTCAATAAATTTATTTTTAGCAGTTCCCTATTATTACTTATCCCTTCTAGCAATTTGGATTCACTCTTCCACCCTATCTAATCTTCTTGTAGTCCACTCTCTCTGTATATATATATATATATATATATATATCTCGATTTATATCCTATTTTCTTTCTTTATTCCTTCTTCAAAGTACCCCTTCTTGATTCCACTTCTATCCAATTTAAATCTCCCTCCAAATAAACCCTTTTTAAAGTTGCTATACTAATAGTTCTTTCCGTATTTCATTCCCCCACTTTCCCTTGAAGATACCTCTTCAATCACCAATAGATCCCATCTACTTTCCCTTCCCTGTCTTCAAGAGTTTAAGTCCACTCCACTTCCTCCCCAATTCCACTTTCTCTTCCAAATCTAATTCTTGTTTATATCTTTCTCTGTTGATCAAAATACCTCTTCATTCACTGATAATTCCCAACTGTTTTCCCTTCCCTTTTAACAATTTAATCCAGTTCCTCTTTCTTTTTCAAAACCAGTTCTTTATTATCTACTTCCTTATTGGTCCATTCAACAATCTGCCCCTCCCACCTTAATTTCCAATATTATTTTTAGGATAATCCAATATTATTTTTAGAGTAGTCTTTATAACACCTCCTTTCCCTTTCCCTTTCCCTTCATTTGTCTTCCTGCCTTAAAATCCTTCCCCATTCCCCCTTTGTCTCCCAAAGTCCAGTCCGTCTTTTGGCTTTTTGCTTTTGCTTTCCCTAAACAGTCTTCCATCCACTTTCCAATTCCCTTCAACCTTCAGATTCCTTTCAACAGACCTCTTTTCCTTTCCTCCCTTTTCTGTTCACCTTCAAAATTTCTTTCCTTCCCTGTCACCCCCTTTCCCTCCTTGCGTCCCGTTGTTCCCTTGTTCCTCCTTATCCCCTCCCCAGCTCCGTTTCCCAAGGTCCAGACTGTCTTTTCGCTTTCTTTCTCAAGATGAATTCATTCCCAGACAAACCTGTTTTCCTCTTCTCCTTTGATCCGCCACTCACACACTCCTCCTTCCTTTCTCTGCTTCTTTCCAACCTTCAGGATCCCACCACTGGACTTTCTCCTCTTTCATTCTCCTTCTGCTCACCACTGACAACTCTCTCCTTCCCCATCACACACCCTTTCTCTTCATCTCTTGCTGTTCCTCTGCTCCTCCTTGTCCCCAACTCCTACTTCTCCTTCAAACTCCAGTCCATTTCTTTATTCCTCTCAGTCCATCAGATCTCCACTCCCCACTCCACAGCTTCAACCAATGGGCCCTTCACTTCCTGCTTTGTGTCACCCTTCATTATACTTCCAAAAAAACTCCAAATACCAGAATACACCTCTCCCAGATGTAAAGTCCTCCTGAGATTACAGTTTATGATTTGGGTCACGTTCCTCTTGCAAAGTAGGATGATTTTTAACTCTTTCAGTACCAGCTATATTTTATATTTTAAACTTTCCAGTTCTTTTTTATTTTCTCTCAAATAGAAAATCAAAATAAATTATCACAAGCCTTTGTGACTTTACTTTGGCACAATTAATCCAAATTTGTCATCGCTTACATGAGTAATTGCTTTTTAAGTTGCTGACTTCAGTAAGCTTTTAAGCTGTAAATTTAAGTTTCCTCATGTAGCTTGTCATTTGGAGATTATTAATCAGACAGTCTCTCAGAAGAGTCCAAGCTTCTCTTTTTATATATATGTCTTGTAATTAAAAATTATTTAAAATTGGTGACGGCCCTTCTACCTCTCACAGATTGATATCACAGGATAGTGACTTGCCTTCATGGTCCCCTCGGTGTTCACCCCTTGTCTTCCACATCAGGCTTCATCCAAGGGTAGGAACATCAGAATGGACCCACATCAGGCTCCTCCACCTCCCCTATACCTGGGGGGAAATTTGAGCCACTATCGATGTTGTTTGGGCTTCTGTCTCCCGTGAATCTTAGCACTCTGTCTGCCAGCAGGTGGGGAAAGTGACTCAATGGGTTGCCATAACCAACTGGAAGTCGCTGACCAGGTATTTTTCAGGATAACTGTCTTCAGTTCCAGACAGCACAGACAACTCCGAGAGATCATAGTGCCCCATAAAGTCTACAGTATGATCACTCAGAATTCTGGGAGTTCATAATGATCTAGAAAAATTAGTTTTATCATACCAGGAATGCTTTCAAGAAGCTGTGGAGCTGGCTACAACACCTTTTTTTCTTAGAGAGCCAGTGTAGTGGTTTGTGCATTGATCTAAGACTCTGGAGACCAGAGTTCAAATCCTGGCTCAGCCATGCAAATCCACTGGGTGACCTATGGCAAGCCACACTCTCTCAGCCTCAGAAGATGGCCATGGCAAACCACCTCTGAAGAAACATCATGATAGGTTTGCCTTAGGTTCGCCATAAGTTGGAAACAACTTGAAGGCACATAACAAAAACAATAACCTTCTTTCTTAGAGGACAAATGTAAGAATATGTTTGTACAATATTATAAATGTCTTTCGGACAAAATAATGAATCAAGCTCCAGAACAGTTATCAAGACTTCATTGGTTTCAAGTGTTTCTTTGATAATTTCTAGGAAACAAAAAATTAAAAGTGAATTTAAATTTCAGTTTCTGTATATGAAAAAAAAATTCCATCTTTGTTGCTCAACTTTTAGGGGGGTAAACATTAAAAGTCTACATATTCTCTGTCAATAAATAAAAGCAGATGTATTTGCAAGCCAGTAAGTTAACTTCCTTGCAAGTTAAAATAAATTTTGACAAATCTGAACTACAGTTTAGATTAGATCTAAAGTCCCATAAGCAGACATTGATGGAACTTTAGATCTCAGTTGTGTGGTTGTTCAGATTGAGGACAGTTGATCTTCACTTGCAAGACAGCCTGAGTCTTTTAGATAGGCCTTCTTTGATCTATTAAACAACCTTTCCAAAGTAGTTGAACTTGCCAGGTTAAAGGGAAGCACTTTGACACATAGATCATCTGCTTTGAAAAATTATCAGAGCTGTGTTTAAGGGACAGGTGAAATAGACCTCACAAAAAGTTAAAAAGAGAAATCAGATTTGAAAGGGTAAGAAAGTAGCCTTAAAATCAAGTGCCATATATTTGGCTGCAAGAGTTCACACATATTTTTCAATTTCGTGTCTATTAAAAAAAGCATGAAATGCAAATAGTGGCCCTCTCCCTCAAATACTCATGAGAGTCTTCAGGCCCGATGTATACTCAAGAAATCATGTCTTTTTTTAAAGCCTTTTTTTTAAAAAATGTCCTCATTGGTGAAATAGGAGTTTATCAGACAATGGAAATTGGTAGTATAATCCAATGGCAATCCGAACGCAATCATGAGGTTTCACAAGATTGCGTATTAAAGTATCTCACGCAATTTCGGGCAAAAGGGAAGTCATTCCAAATGCAATCATGGGTTTTACGTTATTGCGTATTAAAACATCTCATGCAATTTCGGGCAATGGGCAGTCATTTTTGGGTAATGGGAAGTCATTCTGAATGCATTCCGAATGCAATTAGAATTCACGTAAATTTGCTAAACTAGCAAATTCACATGAATTTGAATTGGCTCCAATTGGCTCCATTCGAAATAAACAGAAATTCCTCCCATCTGATAAACTCCATACTCTGGAATCAATATGTCACCTTGGAAACCAACCATTATAAAAATGATGTATACATAAGTATTATACATAAGCTGAAAGAGCAGGTAAAGTGCACTCCTCTCTCTTTCGCACTTTCGCTCTCTCTCTCTCTCTCTCTCAATCTTTTTAAAAATCATGTTACTTCTGACATTAGATATTAAGAGTGGATTGTTCCTTGGTTTTTAAAAAGCAAAGCCAGCATGGTGCAGAGGTTAGATTATTACACTACAACTCTGGAAAACAGGGTTCAAATCTTCAGTTGGCCACAAAAACTTTAGGGTGACCTTAGGCAAGTCACACTCTCCCAGCCAAGGGCAAACCCCCTCTGAACAAATCATGCTAAGATACAACCTTAGAGTCATCATAAGTCAGAAATGACTTGGAGACTCACTATACACATACAGTTCTTAAACAACTTTTGCAGGGCAGGGACACTGAAGGATGACAAAGACACAACAGACCATCATATGGAAGGAAAAAAGGTCACAACATTATTGTTCACAGAAGACAGATAGGGTTTGGCCCAAGGCATGGGTTGAAAGCTAGCATCAACCAACCCAACTGTGGATTGATGAACTCCTGCCTGATCACAGCTGATCCCAGGGATGAAGGAAGGGGACTTTGGCTATGCCTTGCCCCCCCCCCCTTGTCACGGGGGATGCTCATCAGGGGTTGTCTCCTATATTGGTGACCTTTTCTCAGCCCTGTACCCTTGGGATCCAGTGGGTCTCCCTATAACCAGCACTCTGCAGCACTGATAGCCACGTACACCAGATCCACAACCCAGGGGGGCTGCCTTCCACCAACCCCTAGCTGTGACCTTCTGCAAACCAGTCCTGCTATTTTCAGTTATGGCTAGGTGGCTGGGAACCACTGTAGGTATCCAATCCTGATTAGATGTAGCCCAAATAGGCCTTGGATTTCCATCTTCCCAGGCACTTTATGGTGTCATCAGAAATTCCCCAATCCACTGTGGTGGTACCAGCCCCCAAAAAGAATGTCCTTTGATCTCAGCTGCTGGCTGCCCCATGTCTCTCAAAGCCAGTCTTTGCACAGCTACCAACTGGAACCGACTGAGGAAGGTTCCATCCTCATGGAGAAAAGTGGGCCATCCATCAGAGGGCAGGTCATGAGGTATCGATGCAGAGTTCACACAAGGCAAAGCTTGAAACCATGGAGCCGCTGGAGTCTTATAATGGAGCCCTTTCCCAATGGTCACACTTGGATCTGTGGAGAACTATCAGAACAGAATGAACCATGAATGAGATGTCCCCTCACCTCAGAGTCCTCCCAGCCCGATCATTTTTTAGAAGAGGGAACCAGTTCCCCTGCCCTAAAAGGCCCCAAAAAGGTTATGATGAAAACTGCCTTGAACAGGTGGGATTTTTCTCTGGAATGGAATAGCCTGTGAGAGCTTGCAAAGGAACTAGAAAGTGATAGGCCTCTTCCTGTGCACCCCTGAAGGCAGAACCCTTGATGGCCCTCTTGATGAGGAAGGATGCACACCAGTCCTGGAACCCAGAGGCTTTAGAGAGGAAAGAAACACCAGCCAGGTACACAGACATGATGCGAGGGGCAAGTCCCTCCTCCCGCATACAACCCAGGAAGTGAAAGATATGTGTCGGCCTGTCCAGCCAAAGCCCAGTGCCCTACAGAAGGAGAAAAACTTGCTGTCAGCCTGACTGTGGGCTCTGAGTGTGGCAGGGGCCAGGAAATCAGGATTCCCTGCATCATTGGATGCTCCCAAATTCCCATAGTGCTTCTTGGAAAGGCATGGGAAAGGGCTTTGCTCTGGGCACCAAATCTCAAAACCTGGCTTCCTGAAAATGAGAAAGGGTGCCTGCAATGTTGTTTTTCAGCCTCAGCACAAAATCGGCTTTGAAAGTGATGTTGCTATGGAGACATAACAAAACAAAGCACCAGACCTGTTATATGACCTGGTTGTACTTGGAAGTCTGGTGGTTGAGGATCCTAACTATATTATATAGTCTGATTGTCACACCAGAAACAGCCAGCCCTGTTTCTGAAGGAATCCGTGCAGATATGAACAGCCACAAAGATGGGAAAGAACTCCAGGAAGATGAGGTTTCACAGGATATGCCCCCTGCTTCCCCTCTCCAGCAAGTATTGTGCCCACCAGTGCCCCTGAAAGAACACTTCAAAACCCAAAACTCCAAGCTCCATCTGAATGGACTTGCAGCCTTTGCCTTAGGTCCGATGGATGCTGCCACGGGGATACCTTGTTGAAATCTGCAAGGAATTCCAACCACACCATAAGATCTTTTCTGTTGCCTCGAGTGATGTGGATATGGTGAAGGGCAGTCTTGATGCAAGCAGTGGTTCTGGTCAAATGGGTGAAGAAGGCCCCATCCGGGGAAACCACCCTGCAGGTAAAGTTGAGATGGCCCAGGAGGGACAGGATATTCTTTAGGGTAACCTTCTGAGCCTTGAGATAGCACATATCCTATCCTGGAGAACACAGAGCTTGGTGCCGGGGAGGTGTGATACACCTTCTACAGAATCCAGTTGGGTGCTCAGGTAGACTAGATCCGTGGAGGGACCCTCTGTCTTATCTGCCACAAGGAGAACACCCAATTCAGCCACTAAAATCTGAAAGGTGGCAAGCATCTTGGTACAGCCCTTTTCCCCTGCCTTCCTGATGAATAGGAAGTCATTCAGGTAATTTGTGACTAGCAGGGACCCAGTGCAACCTTTCACTTCCCATCCAAGGAAGGAATTGAAGGTCTCAAAGGTCACACAGCTGACAGAGCAACCCATGGACATGACCTTCACATTTGAACCCAGGAGGCAAAAAATCCATCAAGTAGAGAGGCAGCAAGCAGAATGCCAACAGCATGTCACACTTGGCATAAGGGCCCCTGATCCACATGCCTGCACAAGCCAGACTGCCTGGTCAAAGGAAGAGTAGTGCACCAAGCATAAATCAGGAGGAATGGCATCATTGATGAACCCTGTAGGTGGGGCAGGTGGTGAATAAGGTGGTACTCGCCTGCTGCCTTCTGTGGGACCAACCCGAGGGGGGACACTCTGAGATTTGACCGAGATTACTCTGGAAAAGGGCCTGTAACCTGCCCTGCCTTGCATTCCTTCTTGATCTTATCCCTCAGTACATGGAGCAAGTCCCTAGCAGTTTTTAGGTTATGAGCATCAGAGGCCACCCTGGAGCCCAAGGGAGGAATTCTGAATCCCTCTGTAAACCCTTTTTGTAAGAAATGGGAAGCCCTTTTGTCTGGATATTAGGTAAGAAGGGGTACAAAATGAAGTGACATACAGGTGTGAGGGCAATGACAAAAACCCAATTGGCAGCCTCAAAATACTTATTTTGGACCCCCAATCCCTCTGGATCCAGTGCTGGTGGCTCTCTCTTTCTTGATGGAGGCTACTAGCCTGGGGCATCCTGCCCAAAAGTGCCGTGAAACACCTGCAGGGTGAAAGCAAGCTAGCTTGGCATGTGGGCCCAAACAGAGCTTGGAGTTGTTCTCAAATTTTCATTGAGTTCTGACACACTTCACCAATTTGAATCCCTAACACAGCAATCTGCAACAGTCCCATTTCCCTGCCCAGTGGGGGATCCTGGATAACTCCCCCTTATCCTTGATGTGGGGACCCACAAGGAGCAGCCAGAGTTTATCACTGATGAGGTCCTACCTGGTACTATTACTCTGAGATGCTCACTTATGGAAAGTGGTATTATACTCAATAGCTACTGCATCACTGGCCAGAGCCAGAGCCCTGAAGATGCTGGAGCCCTGAAGTGGGTGGAGAGTTACCATCCCTATTCAGGGTATGCCACCTGAACAAACTCCATGCAAACTTAAAAACCTGCAAGCCAGTTGTTGGAGGATCAATCCACTGGATCTGCTCTAGGCTCCTGCTTCCTCCTCTTGCTAGACTTGGGGGAATGTACCTCCTCTCCCTCTGGCTGGAATAAGGTGAAGATGTCCACATAATATCCCCCACAGGATCTTGTCCCTGGTTTTCTTGATGAGATGGATGCCCAGAGGATCCTCACCATCATTGAAAACAGTGAAGGTGATGGTCCCCTGCTGCTACCACAATCCTATAAGGCCTTGGTGATGGATTCTGCATCTGATGGCTCAAGATGGGAGGCCAGGGACAAGCAGCCCATGCCCTCCAGTAGTCTTCTCTCCCAGACTCCACTGTGGAGGACTCAAAATTCCTGCTTGTTCTGCTAGCTCCAGGCTTGCTCCTTGATTTCTTCTTCTCTTTGCCACCCCGCCTCATTTCTGCTTCCCATCCTTTCCACCAGTGTAGAATGTGTTGCATATAGAGCTGCCAGCAGATGTACAACTACAGGATGCACTGCTGCTGCTGCTTGAGCTGCTGCTTGAGCTGGATGTGGAATGTCTCTGCTTGGGCTTGTCTGCTGTATCCTCCTCTATGGTCTCAGCAGAAATTGCACTATTGGGGGTTGCTGAGGTGCCCTGCCCTGTTGTAGGCTGAGCACCTAGGACAGAGAGGATGTGAGTCAATCCAGCCAACACATCATCTCCCACTGTTGACAGCCCGTTGTTGGCCTTAACTAAGGTGGCAGTAGTGTTAGGGGGCCTGCGGCCACTGCCTGACACTAAATTGACCCCTGATTTTCTGGGTCTACCTGATTGGCCCCTGCTGGAGTCCCCCCCCCTTTATTGGAAATGCTTTGGGTCATTATACATAATGCCTGGCCTCCCGTGACCCTGAATGAGGTGGAGTAGGGGAAAGGTGGCCCCAGTGAGGCTCCCCCCAAGGAACTGGAGGGCTAGGTCCTATGCTGGTGTTCTTGGCCCCCTGCCACAGCAGTACCTGCACTCCTGCTCTGCTTCTGGTGCTGCTCCAGCCCAGCTAGTGGAGCTGGAAGGCAAGCCAAGGTCTGGTCCAGCCACTGGCCTGTACTCAGCTCCTTGGGATCTGATCCCCAGGAGTAGAAGCACCCAAGTGGATGACCTGCCTGAACTTCCAGCTGTGATTCCCCCCCCCCATGCTCCCAAACCAAGGGAGCAAGAAAGAAAGCCATCCTCACATGCTGGAGACCCAAATCAAAGTGGCAGCTTTTTCTGGTGCCACAGCCTTAAATAGGGCCCTCAACCAATGGGAAGGGGCCAGAAGTCCTGCCTCTTCCAGTTGCTGGGGCCAATTGGCTGGGCCAGAAGCCCGCCCAAGTGGCAGCCCCCTAGCCAATCATGGTCTACTTTCCAATCCCCATCCAATTACAATCTGGGAAGGTGAGGTTGTGGGGCTAGAAGTCCCACCATACCCTGGCTGGCACAACCAATGTCCGGGTCACAAGCCCACCCCTTCAACCCATCACGGCCAATCCCAGGGTCTATTCAGCTCTGGTGCAGCCTGGAAATGCAAGGCATTGGGTACAAGCTGGGCAAACTAGAGTGCTCCCCTGCCCCTGCAAACTGGCCGACCTGGTGAGTTAGGCAGCCACACTTCTTTTCCATGAAAATGCCTTATTAACTCATTTGTATAGTTCAGGGCATCTTTATTTGTCTGTCAAATCACTCATTAAAACTCAGGATTCTCAGCTCTAGAACAAATCCTGATGAAGCCTGCTTAGCATGGTTGTAAGGAAAGGCTCTAATTCATGATTACTTTTCATCTTGAAAATGGAGAGGAAAAAGTTCCACAAACAAGGGAATAACATGGTATTGATGACTGGATAGATTAAAAATTTAAGATCCATTTAAATGTAGAGATGGGGGGAATATTTGAAAATATTACAGAATAAACATAAGAAAACATATGAGAAACTCTGAGAAGAAGCCTGTACTAATGAAAAGCTTCATAATTTGAGACTTATACTAAGCAAAATTTGTATGTGGTTGTTTTGCACAGCAAACTGATTTTGGGCAAAGAAAGATTATTTTATGTGCAGAAGATGCTGCTTCCTATACAAAGCAACCATAAGCAAATCTTACACAGAATAAATCTTAAAGTGCGAATAGTATCTGAAAACTGTGCAGTAAGAAATGTAAGAAGAAAGAAGAAATTTAGTAAAATAGTTTTTTTCTTCCTTGGCAAAGAAAATTAGCAAAGAATTGTGTTCCAAGTGAAATGTTGCCCATAAACTTTCATTGTTCTTTGATTCTTCATACTGATGATGTATGCTGAAGGTTTTTGTGTCATAATGTATCAAAGTTTTCTTTTGGGGAAATACATTTCCAGCTAACTTGATTTATCAGGTTCTGTAGCTCACACGGCATCTGTGGCAATCCAGACCCCTGATGGAATTATCTAAGTAATCATTCCATTCCTCTGAAGGGAGAGGAAAGACATGTCGACTCATTCATTTCCTGTATTCTTCAATGATGATTTCTCCCTCCTCCCTCTGTAACACCAACAGGTCCCCACCCATATTAGATGGTGACATACTTTCTCCCAGACAGCCTCAGAAACATTTCTCTGCAATGAGTTCTCACAGTAATAGTTCCCAAGAGACCTGCCTTCTTGCAGGAAGTCTTCTTACACTCATTAAAACGTTAGAAGTGACAAAACTCTTGGACTGCTTTTTTTTCCTCATGAACTACATTCCATCTCTGTATTAATTCTGTTAATTGTCTAGTCAGACATAATTACACATTTGCATATGTGCAATAGCCTGTGTCTCAAAACCATAGTTAAGCATTAAAAAAAGCAGAAGGTGTGGAAGGGTTCACGTTCAATATATGTCTGCTTCAGTAAATTTTCGTGTATCATTCTCGAGGTCTCATTTCCTGAAATATTACCATGTTGACAGAGAACTTATGGACTGAATTGCTATATGATATTTCAAATATATATATAAATGGTTTTATATTCTTGAGCCAACAACAAACATTGGTTTAAAGCTGGCTTATCACCCAGCCATGATTGAGAGAATAGTTATGACACAATCTCACTGCTCCTGTGATTTTATGCTATCTAATGTTTTTATATGGGGAAAAATGGCACTGTAAGCATTTCACAAGCTGTTTGACAGAACCTCTCTGTGGCAAAAGACTAAGAAGATATTGATGGAGGATGGGAATGTGATTTTGTGATTTGCACAAAGATATATAATTTCCATAAACCTCCTTTAGTGCACAAGGTCCTTTTTCCCTCTGTGAAGCTTGTCACATGATGAAAAAGGAAAGAAGAAATAGTTTCCAAAATATCTAGGCCAATTTAAATCTGACTAAGGAGCAACAACCTATATATCTTATTACTTTCTATACAGTCAGTTTAGGCCTGTCCCTAGGAGCTGGAAGGACTGTAGAGAATGTATGAACTTGAAATAATTTTCACTGATTCCTTGGGTTAGAGCTACCACTCCCTTAAGCCTTTTTTATTTTAGAAGCCTCATAAACATCTCCCAATAGAATGAGCTAAAGGAAGGTATACAAAGACCCAAGTCCCAAGGCAGTTCCTTATTTCCAAGGGGTTAGAACATAAAGCTGTAATTCTGCTGCAACCATCCATAGCATAGGTAGCTGCAAAAATGTGAGAGATGCTTTTGGAGCAGGAGATTACCCTGCTACAGTGCTGTACAAAATCATATCCCAAAGGTAAGCTGAACATAGAAGTACCCACTCAAAGAACTAGTGAGGCAGCATCAGCAGCATTTAAAAACAAAACAAGACAAGACACTGCTGTTCATTCCTTCGTCCTGCTGGAATCTCACCAACCCTTGTGGGAATATCATAGGTGACAGGTCTTTTATTCCTTTAAAGGTCATGTAGAAGAGGTGACTGGGTGGGCTGATGAACAACCAAACCTGAGGCAGCAGGCTAGTTTAGTGAGGACTGCCTCTATCTCTGCCCTCTCTTGAGTGTCACTGATGACTGACCAAGGTGTAATCCTGTTGTTTATGAGGACATGTCTTTCTGGCATTTATAAAAGATAAAACAGGCTGTGCCTTGAAGCAACAAACTTGATGGGCAAGGCCAAAAGAGTTGCAGTGGTTAAATATAAACATGAATGGAAAATTCTGCAGACAGGCACATGAAGATACTCTAGTGTCTTCTTTGTTTGTTTGTTTTTTGGTATCTCTTTATGCTGTGTGCTTTTCTTAGAAAACCCACAGTGGTTCAGTTTCTGCTCTCATTCACGATGAAAAATATCTTTATGAAGGACCACTTGCTGTACATATGCTTGTCATTTTTAAAATAGAAATTAAAATATAGTGTAGTAAAGTAAGTTAAAGTACAGCTCTACAGTGGATATTCTTTCTTTTCTTCCTTTAATGGGTGAGGGGAATGCTCTCATTAAAGCACTGCTATCTTTACTGCACCAACATCCTATATAACATAATCTTCTTAGCCTTCTGATTGCAAAATCTGAGACTATAGACCTTTTTAAAGGTCCCTGCATCCTGTGTATGAATACTGAGATCCAGTGGGGAGAAAATTGGGGACCCCAGCTAGGATTGTCACTACAGCCTCCCTGTTCAGGAGTGGGTAGTATACATTCTGCTATAGTCCACTGAGGTGCCTAATAATATATTACTAATTTATTTATATGCCAAATTTCTTCCATAAAAGGGCCAAGGTGGTTCACTTTTTAAAATTATTTAATCTTAATTTACCTTTTTTATCTTGTGAATTTTTGTGATGTATTTTTGTTAATTTGTAAGCTCCTTTGAGTCCTAAACTCAGAAAAAGATGGGAAAGAAATGAGGAGGAGGAGGAGGAGGAGGAGGAGGAGGAGGAGGCAGGCCTATATAAAGCCCACCTCAAATCTCACAAGAGTTGGCCTTCTCATTTGAGTTTGATAATCCCATGAGATTAAAGATCTGATTGTCATGAGAGTCCATCTTCTCACAAGACTTGAGATGGGTTCATATAAGCCTACTACTCACCTCAGTCATCTGGGCCTGTGGAGTTGAAAGCTGGAAGAGCAGGCACCTCTGCACTCACAACAAAAAAACCTCCACAGTATTTGGTATGCAATTTGATTCTGTCTTGTTGTTACAAAAGGCTCAGGGGTCAGACTGTTGTTAGTATGTTAGGTGCCTCCTCTTTCTATTCTCAGTGGATAGAAAAATACAGGATTTGAAGCAACATAGTTGGGGTGCGCGACCCCTTTGGACTCATGAGACTCTGATAATATGAAACAGCTTCTCCCCTTGCCTTGTGAGCCCTGTATAAACAAAACTGGGGGTGAAGCAGACCGGCAGCTTGGAACAGCCTCTGGCATTTCCATCCCTGATTGGCCCTTGATCATCCCAAGACTGCAGGAACCAGGACTGCAGCAACCAGAGCCAGCCACAGCCATGGTTCTGAATGGGCTGCCAGCAAGGAGTACTTTTTCAGTGCTCTTTTTTCTGGCCAGTTTCAGACGGCATTAGGTGGCTGTGTAGAGGCTTCTGGATGCTCTGGGGCCATGCATCTTCTGCACACCCCACCCCAAAAGCAGCCAGAAACAGCTTTTGTCTACCCTTCTGTTTCAGGCCTAGGACAGGTGTGTGAGGCTGTGTGTGAGGCTGACTGTTCTTTCAGTCTCTGAAAAGAATGAAAACATAAAATTGTGCATGCGGAACACTACATGCTTTGAGGAACCCTAAAGTTTCAGTGTTCCTGAATATGTAGACACACCTGCTGAATAGGGATAGCAGAAAATGCTGGTGCTTTCAAGCCAAAGCACACACACACACAGAGAGAGAGAGAGATACACATGGAGAAACACACACAGAGAGACACAGGCATGCATTTTAAAGAAAGATGTAAATGGCCAATAATATCTATAATAAAAATGCAGACAAATACATTTTATTCAGTGAGGGAAATAGAAGAAGTTCATAAATAAATGCATACTTTATGGGAAAGTGTTTATGGAAATTACACACATATTTCCTTGTGGAATGGGGGCGCAGGGGTGCACGTTATGACCTGTGTCTCGAACCTCAAGGGTTTCTCTTGGCCTGTTTGAGAATTTTCCTGTCCTAAGGAAGAAGAAAAAAACACAGTATATCAGTTTAATGTTTTATGTTCTGCTGAATCTTGTTAATAAATTGTCACATTTGTACACAGACTGATGCTTGCCAAAATACAGTCTGGGGGCCAGATATAGCTATGGGTATAAGGAGCCACAATAATACAAACAGTGGACATAGAGGCAGATGAGATGGTCTCCAGTACAACAGGGATTTCTAAGAAACTTTTGTACATTCAGTTTGCATGCTTGGTTATTAGCAATAAATTATCTTTTTCTTGTCCAGCTTGTTTCCTTTTGTTCCTGAACCATCCTGATAACATTCTGTTTGGATTACTGTAACATACTCTACACAACACTGCCTTTGGAAACAGTTCAGAAATCCAAAATGCTGTCCTCAGACTGTTGACTGTGGATGGATGCAAAAATCAAATAATTTCCCTGTTGCAATAACTTCACCTGCTTATGATCCATTTCTAGGCACAATTCAAAGTGCTACATATGAATTTCTGAACCTATTTCTGTCCCCCTTTACTTGTGCTCCTCATCTGGGCTTGAAGAATTTTAACTGTCTTCCAATGCTGCTTTTATTTCTTTCTGGTTGCAAAGAGAGTCTTTATTGTGTTGTTCCCTGATAATGTCCCTCAATCTGGAGATCTTCTGCCTCTTGGGCAATTAATAGTGAAAATCTATTTGTCTGTTTGTTTGTATGTTTTACATTATCTTTAAATTCTCCTTTGTCATGAAGATTGATTTTGCATTAATAATAATAATAATAATAATAATATAATTTATTTATATTCTGCCTTTTCCCAAAGGAATCAAGGTGGATTACAAAACAATAACAATAGAATACAGGAATAAAAATACAAAGTACAAACAATAATGCATTATGCGATCCCCTTACAGCCCCATTACCTAATAGTAAAACACAGTAACAGTTAAAGTAGTTACATAAAAATTAAAAATACATAGCATAGCAAATAAAGCATAACATAGCATAATAATTGAAAGGAGAACCCCCAACTCTCCCCCAACAGCAAAGTAACAATAGATACAATTACATACTTAAAATAGTTATACCAGTTATAAAACAAACAAACAAACAAAAAACCAGGGAATGAGCTTTAAGTTTTGATAAATGGAACTTCTCAATTTTCTGTTTCCATTTATATAGTCTATTTTATTTCTGTAGCCATATCTTGGTATGTGATGATATCCTTCTATACTGTTTGATTGCCTGAAGAATATATTTGCAATGAATAAAATACTGACTTCACAAAATCTGATAAGTTGATCCATTTCCCATGAACTGTTATTGATATTATTTGATCACATTTTGCATTATATCCCTTGACTGCTTTTTCTACATCACACCTCACTATTAATGCCATCCTGTTTAATGTTAGATTACCATTATCTGACTGTAAATGTTCCATTCTTCTCTCACATACATTTTAACCTAGCTGGGAGGGGAGCGGGGTGTGAGTGCATCAGAGAGAGAGAGAAAGTAATGCCATTGGGAGGTAAGAATCTGTCAAGTGTCTAGACTCTTAGTAGGATCACCCAAGGCAAATGAGTCAAAGCAGAGATGCCAGGCTAAAGAGATTATTACACTGCATTCTTATAGTACTGCTATTCCACTTTTACTTATCTGACTTCCTCCTGTAACATTAAGGGTTATGTAGTTCACTGAGGCCTAAGAGCTCTCTGTCTGATAATTCTAAATGCCTTTCCCTTAACTGCAAATCCCAGAACACCACAGGAGCTAGCTAGAGCAGTAAAAGGGGAATAGCAGCACTATAAAAGTGTAGTACAGAAATTTCCTAAAATGCATTCCAAAAATCAGGGCAGAAGAGAAGCTCAAGAAAAGAAACTACTTGGTAGAAGCAATAATGGATGGTGACACAGGAAGAGGATCACAAAGCAAGCAAGCAAGCAATCAAAAAAAGCAAGAAAGCTAAACAATGACATTTTTAGGTAACATTTTTAGCAATGCACAGAAGAAACATTGGTAAACTAATTCTGAATGTCTTGAAAACCCTATGATGAGAGAATCTAAAATGAAGTAAGGGGCTATACAGACCTCCCCTTTACTTGCTGGATTGGGGCCATGGCAGCCTCATGCCACGACCCCGATCTGGCCTCCAGAGAGTCCAAAAAGGAGCCACAAAAAGCAGCTCTCTTTTGTGCACTCCAATAGGTGCCGTAGCCATGGCGGCACAGATTTATGATGTCCCTGTGGTGCTACATCATGTCAATGCAGCACCAGAGGGGTGTCATAATGGTGCACACTGTGTGGACCAACACACACCAAAATGGCCCCCTGGGGGCAGGATCAGGGCATCCTGTGCCCTAACTGTTCTCACAGGCTGGCACAAAGTGGCAGTCTGTATTGGGCCTGAGATAGTACTGGAAGGATGAGAACAGAAATTCAACCAGCTACTGGGGAAGAACAAAGGATAGTATGTATAGCACTGTGTCTAATAATGCAACTGGATTGAACTCAAATGACAGGACATTCAGCTGCTGTTAGGGTGAGATGTGAAAGAAAAGTCTGAAGCTGCACAACTCCTATAGAGTCAGACCTCTGTATTCGCTGGGCTCTGTTCCAGACTCTCCTCCCCACAAATACAAAAATCTGTCCATGCTCAAGTCCCATTAAAATTAATGGTTGCACAATGCCATCCACCCACTAGTACAGTCATGTGCACACACCCCCATGGGGACTTGTTGTCTATGGATGGTCAAACTGGCAGACTGTAATAGGAACATGAATAAAAGCAGAGGTTGGCTTGTCATTACTGGGAATACTCAGTCTATCTGCATATGATGGAACACATTGCAATAATTTTTCTATCAGAGTTCATTCCATAACACAAAAGTTTGTCTTCTCTAGAATGTGACAGCAGGACATTTTAAAGAAATAATGGGTGGAGTCTGAGTGAATGATGGATAGAAAGTGCCAGTTGAGAAAGTTGTTATAGAGTGGAGGGAGTTAAAGACAGAGGAGTGAGTTGGACTATAGAGAATGAGAGAAAGAAAGAAGAAGGTAGATAAAGGGAAGTAATAGTGCCACTCTATTCTGCTTTGGTCAGGCATCGCCTGGAATACTGTGTCCAGTTCTGGGCACCACAATTAAAAAAGGATGTGGAGAAACTAGAGTGTGTCCAAAGGAGGGCGACTAAAATGTGAAGGGCCTGGAAACCATGCCCTATGAGGAATGACTTAGGATGCTGGGGATGTTTGGCCTGGAAGAAAAGGTTCGGAGGTGATATGATAGCCCTGTTTAAATATCTGAAGGGATGTCATATTGAGGAGGGCACAAACTTGTTTTCTGCTGCTCCAGAGAACAGGACCAGGAACAATGAATGCAAGCTACAAGAAAAGAGATTCCACCTCAACATTAGGAAGAACTTCCTGACAGTGGAACACATTCCCTCGGAGAGTGGTGGAGTCTCCTTCCTTGGAGGTCTTTAAGCAGAAGCTGGATGGTCCTCTGTCAGGTATGCTTTGCTTGAGAGTTCCTGCATGGCAGGGGGTTGGACTGAATGGCCCTTGTAGTCTCTTCCAACTCTATGATTCTATAAGAGCTTCATAGTTATAAGAGCTTCATAGCTTTTGAAAAGGAGAGATCAATTCTGTTGGGTTAGTTTATCACACAAAACTTTTATTTTATATTATTTATCAAATTATTATTTACTTAGATCTTATGTTCCCAATTAAACCAATATTTGCTTGTTTAACTGGTTGGAAAACCATGCTCAAAGGGTTGTCATCAATGGTTGCATTTCAGACTGAGTGGAGTGCTTCAGGGTTATATCTTAGGACCATTACTCTTTAATATTTTTATTAGTGAGTTAGATAATAGGGTGGAGGGAATTGTTATCAGGTTTGTAGATGACATAAAACTGGAAAGGGTGGTTATAACACATTAGAAGATAGGAACATAATTTAAAAAAATCCAAGATAAACTAGAAATCTGAGTAGAAATCAATAAAATGAAGTCCAATAGAAACAAATGCAGAATTCTACATTTAGGCCACAAAAACCAGATACACACATATAGAATGGGGAACACATGGTTCAGCAATAGTACATGTGAAAAGGATATTGGGATAATTGTTGATCATAAGTTGAGCAGCAGCCATCAGTGTGATGATGCAACAAGGAAGTCAAATGTTATTAAAGCCTCCATTATTAGAAGCATAGTTTCAAGCTCAAGGGAAGTTATGGTCCCACTAAATTCTGGGCTGGTCATGCCTCATCTGCAGTATTGCATTAAGTTCTGGATGCCTCATTTTAAGAAGGATATAGACATGTTGAAGCAGTTTCAGAGAAGGTCAATATGGGTGAGTGCTCCAGATTTTATGAGTTTAGAGTGCTTTGGATTTTCTCGGAAGACCTGGAGCAAATTGTTATTTTATTAAAAAGTTTATTAAGGGAGGGAAGAGCCAGATTTGGTGCAGAACTGACTTCCCATGTGAGGACAGCCCACAGTCAAATTGGACATCTGGCCCTGCATCATGAAGACAGGGCAATATGAGGACAGGGGAAAACCGGTTTAAATGGCCTGTGTAGACATACCCTTGGCAGCAAAAATGTTGCTACCATTTGGACAAGGAAGAATAGCAAAATTAAAATGGGAAGGAGGAGGAATTCTGCTACATATCATTGATCAGCCCCAGCCTGAAATAATATGTTGGCTGTTTGGGAATACAAAATGGAAAGATTTTCCTCATCCCTAAACTAACCAGACTGTGAGAGACAAACATGGGTTTTTCTAGATATGTTGCTGGAAGCCGGGGGGCGGGGGGGGGGGGGCAAGAGGGGAGAAAGAAAGAAGCTGGGATACCACAACTGCTACCCTTGCCCTTTTAAATACACTAATGATGCTTGAACAGAACATCCTTGCTCCTGTGCAGCCTAGGGGATTGTGAGAAAAGTGCCTAGAAAGCTCTTGCACGAATTCTTTCCCCACCTGTTACCAGGGACAAAAATGCTTACATTTCTTTCATGGCTTGCAGCTGATTAAAGTCCCCATTTGTATTATACTGTAAAACATTAGTGTTTCACCCAGTAAAGGAAGGATTAAATTTATAAATGTGGCTTAATTGTAGGGATTTTGACAATAAAAAATCAAGAATTACAGAGGAAAACATGGGTATTATTCAGCCTAAGGAAGAAAGTGACTGACATATGCATCGCTCTGATGGGCTGGAATCCCCATTTGCTTATGAGATTCATTTGTGTCATTCAGATGCTTTTGTGTTATTTTCCATTATACTGCAGAGAAACTGTGTGGTATAAAGGCTTGATTGCTATTGCTGTTAGGGACAGTACATTTTCATGTGTAATGGTGTTACTTTTGTCTTATGGGAAGCACTTCACTTACTCTCTTTCTGTTTTAGCTGTACGTGCAGATCCTGAACTGTGGGTGGGTGGAAGGGAAACAATCAGGGGTATGCTTTTCTGAATTGCTATAGTGCATGTTTTCTCCTATTTCTCCTCTTTTGTAGGTGGCAGTTAAGATTAAAATAATTGCTTAATATTCTTTTGCATCCGAGGCTGCTACCAAGTGGCAGCATTCTTGCCTTAACCAGTGACTTTATTTCTAGTTCTCAACCACAGCGTATTAAAAGAATATTATCATTATTATTATTATTATTGCTGATGCTGCTCCTGTTTTGCTCTGTGGGGATTTAATAGCTTACCTTTTGAAGAAACTACATAATGGTTCAAGAACAATAGTGTTATAGCATCTTAAACACGAACATATTACCTGTGATATAAATTTTTATAAATTAAATGAAATGGATTAGAGCCTATCAAACCATATGCCATACTAAATCTTGCACCCATTTTTCCCCTCCCTCCCTTTCATATTTCCTATAAGAGACAATTCTGGGTACTTTTCTGAAAAACATTTCAGTTATAGTGTCTTCCATTAAATTCAAGATGAGTAATTTTTGTATGTGTTCCAGGCCATTGTGGGTTTGGAACATCTGTAGGCAATCCATGTGTCCTCAAGTAGTTATTTTGTACTAGAACTGATGTCTTAACTTGATCTCCCAATCAAATGGAGATGCTTTGTCCAGGAAGTCAGTTTTCAGCTTATTCTGAGGGCTGCATCCACCTTTCTACAAATACAAAATGCCATACAAATCTCACTAAGAAAGCTTTGTGGTCACCATAAGCTGGAATCAACCTTAAGGAACATAACAAGTTTTCTGAAGTAGCTGGATCAATTAATGGTAGTTGTTTTATGCCTTCAAGTAATTTTTGACAACCCTAAGGCAAACCTATCAGGGGGTTTTCTTAGAAAGATTTCTCAGAGGGGGGTTGCCTTTGCCTCTCTCTGAGGCTGAGAGATCATGACTTGCCCAAGGTCACCCAGTGGGTTTATATGGCTGAATGAGAATTCAAACCTTGTTCACCAGAGTAGTCCAACGCTCAAATCACTACAGCATGCTGGCTCTCTAGGCAACCATTTATATTACAGAATGATAACATGGTGGTGGTGTATGTAAAACTAGGCTTTAGAGGCAAGGAAATGCACATAGGACCACATGCTCGTCCAGGATTCTACCAAATGGAGTATGGGTCCAATACAATGACAGAAGCCATGTCAAACAAACTCCAATTCATCACTAAATATTCTTTGCATTCTAGGAACATTCAATTAATGCTATATTCAAGTACTACTATCTTTATTCCCTTTGTTTCTGGTGACTGGCATCACATCATTTCAAGGGTATTTCCAGTTGGCATGAAGAGGAAAAGCTACATGCTCGGCATCACCTTCAGGAACAAGTGTTGTAAGACCTCTAATGAGATGGGTCTTTTCAGATTCTATAATTGGTGACAAGGTAAGGCAGCTTCATATCAGAAATAGATGTACAAAACTGAGATTATTAATGAGGATGAAGCATCATAGCAAGAAGTCTTCCAGTGACTAGTAGACAGGAGAATGTAAGAAGTGCTGTACACTGATGTGTCCAATATCTTCAATTTGCATCATAAATCCTTCACATAGACTGGCTCAAGCTAATCTGTGATGAGATCCTGTTCACCTTTGCACAAATCATGAGTAATGTGACTAGCAATCCATCATTCTGTTTCCCAGCTTCCTAGATAGTAGCAACTTACAATTCTGTTCAGTTTAATTGGGTTACTTTGGTAATACTTCCCTGTTTCAATTTTTAAAAAAGTTATATTTGCAATCATCTCAACACACCTAGATAAAATATAGGTTCTGATCAGGGCCCAATTAATAAGGTCACAATTTAAGTTGAATCTCAAAAATAGATAGAAAAATATTTTTTAAAGAGTAAAATTACAAATAGCAGTTATTGAAAAGATGAATTCAGAGTCCTGGCATTACCACAACATGTTTCTCCACCCCATTGCCCATTTTGCGGGATTCAGATTGTTAAAATACCAGTAGGGAAGTAGCGAGGCATGTTTCAACAAGGAACTGTGTGGATGGGAAAAAATTGTTGTGCAAAAGAGGGGGATATGAAAGTTTTCTTTTAAAACACAGGTCAGAATCTTGTACCAGAATCTAATGGCTTTATCTCTTGGGGAAAGAAAAGTGAAATCAATTACAAGTGTAGCAGCTCTCTTCATGCCACTCTGCATGCCCTCATAGCACTTCCATTTTATTCCCAAAGGGAGATGGTCATGAAAGCATGCCTTTTGCTGAATGTAATATTGAGACACCCCCCCCCCCGCCAAAAAAAAAAAAAAATTCCTCTGTGCTCATCACTGGCAGAAGGAATCTCCTTTTGCCCATGCACCTGACACAAGACAAACAGGTTTGGGGGTGGGTTTACAGTCATGATAATAATGTTGCAAACATGATTAACTGTGATTGTGAATACAAAACAGCTAATTAAATTTGCTCATCTGTGTCTGTTTCATGTTCATTCATGATAGTAACACTATTGCCATAATTGTTAGCCTACCCCCTCAAACTAACCTTTTCAGGCTTCAGCTGCATTGGGAGAAGGAGATTTATTTTGCTAGTGATGAGAGTGCGGGTGAATGAGGTTTCTGTCAGATTTGGGGAGCGAAGTTAGGCTAGGAGAGGTTACATAGAGCAAGAACAGACCAGCAAGTTAAGCCACCTTCTGTGCTTGGGAGCACAGTGTTTACATGCTGCACCCTCCAAAGCTGTCAGCCATTTGCACATGGGCGGCTTCATGATGCTCCAGTGGTGCAGCATTTAAACACCACACGCTGTTGGAGAATAATGAAGCTGGCTTCTGGCCACAGTGTGGGCACAAAGACAGCTCTTTGCTGTTCCCTTTTGTGGCAGCTTCAAGGTTGATTAGGGCTGTGGTATGCAGTTCCTGCATCCCCAATCCACCTTAGGAGGGGTGGCTTCAAGTTGTCCCTTTTGCCAATCTCTTTTGACCCTTAGTTAATTATACTAAATTAAGTAGCTGGTACAGAAGTCCAGACACAATTAAATAACCCATATTATTAAAACCATTTAAAATCCACTAAGTGACAGGATACAGGGTACACAGCCCTACACAGTTTAGGTCCAGACCTTTTGAGAAACCGTATTTCCCCATATGAACCAGCTAGAGCCCAAAGATTCTCAAGAGAAGGCTTTCACTCAGTTTCGTCACCAACACAGGTTCATTTAGTGAGGACATGAGAGAGAGCCTTCTCAGTGGCTGCTCCCACCCTCTGGAACTCCCTTCCACAGGAGGTGAGACTGGCCCCCTCCCTACTGGCCTTTTGTCAGCAAGTAAGAACATTTCTGTGCAGGCAGGCTTTTTAAAATCATGCAAGCCTGCTTTTTTTTGGGGGGGGGGGGTTGTTTTAGATTATGTTTTTTTAAAACTTTGTTTACATTTTAACTTAGTAGTGTTTTAATTAGGTTATTTTAATTGTCATTATTTTTTTGTTTTATTGTGTTTTTATATTGTGAGCTGCTTTGGGTCCCTTTTGGGAGAAAGGTGGCATATTAAATAAATAAATAAATAAATAAATAAAATCCTCTTCTCAATTTTTTTTTAAAAAAACATTTAATGGTACCTCAACCTTCAGCATCTTAGGCACACTCATTTCCTTCAACATCAATGTTTTCAATGTTTACCTCTTCCTTTCACTATTTAGTGCATTCAGTTTATGATGTTCCAGGTTTGTTGTTGTTTCAAAAGCCAGCAGTTAACTATCAGTAGACCATCTCACTAATGGCTTACCCTTTAGTTGGCACAACTATTAAAGCAGGATGGGATCAATGTCAAAGACATGGAGGCTGACCGTTGTAGGGATGGCAATCCTTGGGCAGCTCAGAGGTTTAATTTACCTCACATTTTTAGCCAAGATGACCTGAATTATACTTCTGAATAAAGGAACATAATTTTCACAGATTGGATTGCAAATATCTTTAGGTTATCTCCTCTTTCTAAAATTTGTAAAATAGCTATTGATTCATTGGATGCAGTAATATATATATATATATATATATATATATATATTGCATACTTTAGATTAAAATATGTACAAAAATAGGTATATGTGGATATACTATGTTCAGATTTAATGCACGGTTTTGAGTGTAGATGCATTTAAAATGTAGATGAGTGTGAGAACTGGACAGAACAGATTTATAAATGAGCACAGGGCACGTTGTATAAGTATATATTGGCCTGCTATTTCTAGTAATTCTTCCCTGTATTGATGCAGCAGTCACAAACAGAATACTGTCTATACTCATGTATAAGTCTAAAAATTGTAGTCAAAAAGTGACCCGCCAAAAAAACCAACAGGACAATACAAGCACTGTACTTCAACTCTTATCAAAAAAGGAACCATCTCCTGACAAAAGGCGAGAGTGCAATCTGTCCTGGAAGCACTTTCCTGGAAACACCCTCTTTACTCTCATCCATTCAGCACAAACAGTGATGCCTGCTGCAATTTTGTAACTTCTTTAGCATCATTTTTTCCTTTGTGTCATCCTTTATACCTTTTGTTATATGCCTTTGAGTTTTACCCTTGACTAATCATGGCTCATGTCAAATCCCTTCGATTTATACATGTATTCAACCTGTGTATATGTAGTAATCCCCATAGGGTTCAATGCACATATTCTTTGTTATCTTGTAAATTAGAGGAAAAACCTGTAAAAATAAAATAAAAACCTTGCCTACTTTTCATCCTATTTGTGAAGAATTTTGTGAATTTTGAGGAAATCCTCTCAGGAAAAACAACACTCACACAAAATTCTCAACCCAAAGTGTTGCCCAGATTCAAGAGACTATTCTCCATGTAGAGATGATCATGTTTGCTGGAACTCTGTTTATATTTAAATATTTGTAAGTGGGCTTACTTCTGTGGGAATTAGAAATGGGCAGTTCAAGACTGCTGTAATGTTACTACATTGGGTAACTGGCAAAGTGATGGATGTGCATAGGGACTAATGCACAATGGAATTGTACATCTGATCCAAAGCATATCAGTCCCTTTGTACATTGGGCTATCCAGCTAGGTTGAACTTTGCTTGAAATGCAAGAGGTCCTCTTAAAGGGAGGACACCTGGCATTACTAGTCAAAGGGCATTGCACACCCATTTTGCTTCCTCTAATCTTTTGCCAATTCTTGAAGCTTAATCCAGTCATTGGGGTGTGTTTTTATTCCATGCACACCTATAAAAATAATGAAAATGTCTAGGCACAGCATGATTACTTAACATTTTGAATTTGTGAAATGCACATATTCAATTTATTTTATTTTCTTGAAGGACTTTTTATATTCAAATGACAAGGGGCGAATCTTGGACACCACTTGAAGTGATGTAGCTCTGTCTTATGGAATCCAGGGATTTGTAGTTTTACAAGATCTTTAGATTTATTTGCCAAAGTGTGCTGGTGTCTCGCAAAATTACATATCCCAGGTTTCTGTAGGATGGAGCCATGACAGTTAAAGTGGTGTCAAACTGCATTATTTCTGCAGTGTAGATGCACCCAACAAAGCAACTTCAATAGGCTACTTTATATGCTAATGTTATAAGGTGAAAGGAATATGTATCCATCTGCTGTGTTGTTCATAATTTGATGAACCTCTATAACTCTTCCATTTTTTTTCTTGTTTTCAAAATGAAGTCCCAAACCTCCCAATCTTTTCTGTGCAGAACTAGGGAAGTGATACAGCATTTTAAAAAAGCATTTTAGTTTCTTCTTTCTGGACTGTTTGTTTGCTATTTCAGCCCGATTATATCACTTTTTTCATGGTGAGGTGACCAGTACAGCACACATTTAAAATACTTACCCTGAAATGTGATAATAGGGGGTTCAGTTTGTCACTATCACAAAATTATTAAAATTTGGTCCCTCTTTTGCTTGCTGTTCTGGCGATCTCTACAGAAAGGCATGATTCAAACCATGAGCTTTCTCCAGAACTGCACGGAAGTGCTCAAAGGCGCTAACTATTGTGCCTCTGAGATGAGAAATATGCATTTTACATTTAAAGTGGCTACGTCTGGCTTGGAATTGTAAGAAACAAAAGTTTATTGCAAAAATGATTTCAAAGACTCTCATGCACCAAATGGCACCAAACAGTCTGTATTCAGTTCTAATGGGTATGCTTTTTTGAAAACAGCTAAACAATACCACAGCTCAAACTTACTGTGAGCAGAAGCTGTGGGGAAAAAAATTCTGTGAAAAACAGATGGAATTCTTATGAAGAACAGCCATGTGGCAACATTGTATCCTAGTATTCTCCCCAAGTGTATATTCTTTCCCAAGAGATAAATCTCTCTTGAGTAAGATCTCTTGAAATTTGAAAGCTGTGTTTCTTGAATCCAAAGACATCTGCTAGGGATGGGCTGCAGAGGCCATAATGAAATCAAACCAACTTAGCAGCTACTCTTTTGTTCTAATAATTGTTCAATAGCAAACCTATCATGTTATTTAAAGAGAAATTTAATTTATTTTCTCATCAACTATTGCAATGTAAGATTCCATCATTTCTAAATGGCTTAGGTCACAGTCAAACATAGAATTAGGTACACTTAATCACAGTTCCAGGCATGGGGAAACAGGGATGATGAATGCGTGGAAATATTGAATGCTTGGAGATATTGTTGGACTGCATCTCCTGATGAATTGATAGGGCTGATGGGAGTTGCAGTCCAGTAACATTTAGTGGGTCACATATTCTCCATTCTTAGACTAAATGGTGTCTAATATTTTGAATTTTTGTGTTATTTTAGAACAGAGCTAATATAGGAAATCAGTTGTCCCAATTTAGCATTGCAAAGCCAGAAAGAATATTTGCACATACACACCAGCTAAACAAAATGGGGGCCCTGGCAGTTGGGAAGAATAATAGACCAGTGAGAATATTGTGCAATTTTCTCCTGATATTTGATGACCTATAAAATCATTGAGAAGTTATTATGCAAAGAAAAACATGGGAATTATTAACTCCTCTTTTTTTCATAGTAAATGGGTTACAGTGCAGAAGAACACTGGTTTCTTCATAGGAAATTTGTTCTCTGTGAAAAAAAGTGTTTTTCTCCACAAAATAATTCTTCTACAACACATTAGGATGTTCGTATATGAGGATGATATTGTGGAAGAATAAAAGCATAACCCAGTTAAAAAAGTAGTTGTGTTCCTGGGCATTACTTGTTTTTACAAATAATTTGATATCAGAGCTGGAAGTAACACTGAAGGAATAGAGATAAGTTCCTACACCATTAAAAAAAAAAACAAGAAAGAAAGAAAGAAAGGGGGGGAAGGAAAAAGGGGGGGAGAGAGAAAGAAAAAAAGATAGATAGATAGATAGATAGATAGATAGGCAATTTAACATGTTACAGCAGACTTTTTATTCAAAATTAACAATATGAATATGTGAAATGAAACAATCAAGTTAGATATACCTTACATAAACAGAAAACATAAAGACTTGTTCCAAAATGTATCCACGGATGACTTTTTGTTTCATTAACCACTTTTCAATTACTTCCACTTTGGTGACCAGACATACAAATCTGGTCTAAAAGTAATCGGTGAAGAAGGCTTATCCTCTCACTGCTTTTCTCTCTGTTTTGATTTCGTGCATGCTCAGTCACAGATGCTGGAGGCAGTTTAGTTTGCCAGCAGGATTCAAGCACATGCTATTACCAATGGTTTCACTGGGATCACACCAGATGCATCCCAGAGTGGGGCCCTCCTCTTGCTGCGGTGGAGAGACATGTCTACCCTTTGTGGCTTTGTTGCTGGCCTGCCCCCACCCCCGGGGAGAGAGCTAAGGTGGTAGCAAGGGTGACAAATGGGCAAATATGTCACTTGTGGTTTCATTGTTGGCCCAGTTCTCTCCCTGGGGAGGGAACCAAGGTGGTAGTGGACATGCTTGTCCCTCAGGGCTCCAATGGAGTAAAATGGAACTTCACAGCCAGAGGGTTTATTAAATAAGATGTTTGTTTTTTCTTGCAGCAGGGAGAAAACCCCTTTAATTATTTGTCTTTATACAAGGACATAATGTGCGTACGGGAATGGTTCTGAAACCATGATGTCTTGGATGCATCTGATGAATTTTTTCCTGTCCTGCAAAAATGGCACTTGGTTGTATAACTCACATGAACTCTGACCAATAAGCAATCTGTTTAAAATATGTACCTTTGAAACTTGAATTCCTTCTAAACTTGAACATATAATATGACTGTAAGTGTTCTGATTTGTCTGAGGTGAAAATTTGAGATGGCACAAGTGACTGCTGTATCTACACTTCTGCATCATGCCATGTCCTTATAAGAAAATGAGCAAGGCAATAACTGCATGCAGAACCAAAGAGCTGGCACATGGCTTATCTCATTTGATGAACTTACTGGGTATTCTGAACTGAGAACTCAAAAGATTTTTTTTTTTTTTTGGATGCATTATTCATTGCCAATTTAACACATTAAAGAGAAAAGAAGTTTCAAAAAATTAAAAACCTGCTCTTCCCTTTGGCTTGGTCTTTCAGTTTCATACAGAGATCAGTTCATTTTAGGTTTTCCATTTTGATGGTTTGTGCAGCTAAATTTCATGAACCTACTAGACAGCAATATGGTCTGCACCTCTCAGTTAGTGTATGGCACAGCTGTCAGGAGACAGCAATCTCCCAGCCTATCTGAATTAAAACTTCCTGCATCATTCTAGAAGCCCTAGCCAAACATCATAACACCACAGTCAGTGAGTTGTACTGTAGAAAAGAGTTGTCTGAGACAGCTGGTTCATGAATACAGAACTTGCTGTTTACTGTGGCCAAAAAACTCAATTTCTTCAACACATTCATTCCTCCTGAATCAAATTATATTTTCTCAGAACCTGGGTAAAAGCCAATGTGTTGTAGGAACTGTAAGGAGAAAGGAGCTCTACAAAAATTGGAAGGAGTTTGTGTCTCTGTGTGTATGGCAACAACAAAGTTAGTGTCTGCTATGGACACTGGATTTCTCATAACTGGGGGAACACAGGTATAAATAAATTGTAATTTTACTTAACTAAGGCCCAAAGTATGTACAATACCCCAAACCCCTCCCTTCACAGTGCCTAAATCCCCCCAAACTTACTGCATAATCTCTGAAGCCCCCCTAAATTGTCATTCCATGCCTCATCAGAAATAGATCTCAAAGGGGCGGGGTATAAATAAATATTATTATTATTATTATTATTATTATTATTATTAGAAATGCAACACGGAAGAGGGAAGAATGGGGCATTTAACCCTTTCAAAGTTGCTATATCTTTACTCCAAATGTATTCTCTTTTACAGCATTTTCTCAGTGGGCTATAAAAAATAGCTATGGAGATAATGTATATTTCAATCTCTGAAGAAGGAAAAGCTGCTAGGGTGGGACTATTTTCAGAGACTGCTGATAAGGGACTGATGTGGAGTTACCCTCCTTATTTTTTTTTTTTAATTTGTGTTAAAAAATTCTTGGTTTTGTGCAAAAATAACATTTCAGAGAGAAAATTGTATTTTATGCAAACTACAGTTTTTGGCCCCCTCAAAAATATTTTTGCATACATTGTTCTTTTAAACAGGGCCCAAATGCAAAATAAATCAAAGTCTATTCACAATCTGGAACTTATTCTGCACAAAATTCACATATAACTGTTTTAAACAGAAAACAGAATTTCTGCACAGAAAACAACAGTTTCTGCACAGAAAATAATGTTCCAAGGAAATCAACCACTTATGAATTTTCTGCATTTCAAGTCCCCAATTACTGCTTTGTTCTGTGCAAGAATTTTTTCCCCTGTGGAGAATATAATACCTCTGTATAGAAATATTTCCCTTTTGCACAGAAAATGCTGTTTCTCGTACAAAATAAAAATAAAAATAATGCTGTTCTCTATGGAAAGCAAATACATGCAAACTTTTTGCAGAATTAGTCCCTACTTGCAACCTTTTCCATTAAGGAAACAGTTTTTTTTTCTGCACAGAATTTAATATTTCTGTTTAGATTTTTTCCTTTGAATATGCATGAAAAGCTGTTTTTTGTGCAAACCAAATATGCAAATTTTGTGTGTGTGTGTGGAGGTCGGTGCTTTAAAGGAGCTATTAACGGTGCTATTTCTGATATAGCTTCAGCAACTTGGATGGGTTTTAAAAACTGTTTATTAAAACCCAGGGTGGATTTAGACCCTCACTGACATGGGAGGAAGTACCTGATACTGCTGCTCTGTTTTTAAGCTCTTTCAGAGACAACCTTCATTTGGTTCTGCTGCTGTTAGTGACGCATATTGTGAGCACACAAAACAGAGCTTTCTTGGTTTTAATTGCATATATTTGTACTTGAATTGCATTTATTTTAATCTGAACTATGGCCCGATGTAGATGGCCCAAAAGGGGGCCATCTGTGGGGCGGGATTAGGTTTAGGGAACGCACAGCATTTGCACACTCCCTAACCCTAGCTCGTATGGATGGTGCCATCCATACACATGCACCATGATGGCACCATGGCATGCGCCACATTTATACAACGCGATGCTCACCTAATGTTATGGCACCACAGGAGGGCACCTAGGGCACCCTTTCTGCAGTGCCAAAAGGAGCTCCAAAATGGAGCTCCTTTTTTGGTGCTGGTCCTTAGTGCGGCCTTTACACAGCCGTGACAAGGACCCTGAGGGGAAAGGGGCCATGGTGGTGGCTCCTTTCTCCCATTGGAACCGCTGGGGATGGTGGGGTGCAGTGGGCACCCAGGGTGCCTGCCACACACCCCTTTCAGGCCACAGAGAAACAGTGGAATGAGTTTTCTGGGGCTGCTGGTGAGGCAACCCTGGCCCCATCCTGGCACTTCTCTGGGCACCTACAAACCAACCCTTTTAGGCAGTCTGTACAGCCCCTATATTACTCTGAACTGGTTTGTATGTCTTTTTTCACAAAAAGGTGGTATATGAAAATATATAAAAACAAAATAATTCATGTTTCACAGCTTTTTAGTAGCACTTTCCAGATATTATTTCTACTTCTTTGCCATGGAGAAAAAAATACTGTAAAACATTTAGGCTTCATGTATGTTAATAGGAAGCACATCACATCATCACAGCCATGAATATTCAGGACTGCTTTCTCTGCTGCAATCTTGATCCCAATGGGAATAAAGCATTATTTTGTTCTTAACTTCAGGTGAGAGGATAACATCTGGAATGGAAGCTGGAAGCCAAACAAGATCAAAGAAGATTCCTGGGATCTTCCTTTTAAAAAGAAAATGTAAGGAGGGATGACTGAGAATGTCATTTCACATCATAATTAATAAAATGTTACCAACATACTTTGCTATATAGTCTTCAGGTTGTCCAGTAAATTATGGGACAGTGTTTGTCAGCAACATGTTCCCTCTTTTACATAATCTTTAATGGATGGGTAGGCAGACCACCACCTTTTATGTCCTCTGAAGTCTCCCACTAATCCTCCCAAAACATCCATTTTAAATAAATATGTTATAATTTTCAGGCAATTTTGCCCCAAACCACATAGAAAGCTCTCAAAACATGTGAAACGTATAAAAAATCATTTTTATTTATTTATTTATACCCCGCCCTTCAGTCTTAAAAGCTATCAGAGTGACTTACAATTATTTTAATTAATTAATTAATTAATTAATTATAGTTAGAAATGCCTCCCCCACCAAAACACCCAGGAATCCCTGATGCCTCCATTTTCCTTTGCATTTTCAAAATGGTGACAGGAAACAATGGAACCTGCCACCATTAAGAGAGGGTGTGCAGTGGGAAATGGAAGTACTTGGGCTTGCTGTAGGGAATGTAGCCTGAAGGGGACTACAATTTTGCCCTCACTCCGCCCCACCCCACCCCACCCCTGCAATAGCCCATCCTGTATTAAAGGGCTAAGAGTTCTGTTTCTTACTTCAGTACAACCAATGCATTGTAATATCCTACACTGGAAAAAAACTTGAGTTTCTTTTACATGCTTTAAAAGAATTCAGTGAAGGAGAAATCAAAACTCACTTTTTCATCCATCTAGGCCTCTGGATTTGGATCCCTATGTTCCTTTTGAATTATGACTGCCACTGGTTTTTTAATGAAATTTTCACAATATGCTACAACATATAACTTTATCACATTGGACCCATATCATTGCGGTCCTGTGATTAAAGTGTTACACGATTAAAGGGTTAGTGTTGCACTGTTGCACTACAGCATTCCACATAGCACAATAACAGGATAATAGTGGCAGTATCACAGTTTTGCTTTTCATATACAGTGTGTGCATCCCATCATTGCTTTTTTATAATTTATATTATTTTATAATATACGTTTTATAATATGAATTTTATATATTTATAATATACATTTTATATACATATAATATAATGTAGTGTATATATATGTGTGTGTGTGTGTGTGTGTGTGTTATATAATATAATATAATTTAAATATAATATAATATATTATAATATTATACCTGTCATATCTATTGACAAGGCAGCACAGGAAGTAAACTTGCTCCACAGAACCATGAGAAGCCTGGCAACAAGATAAAAAATTATGAATATTGAATGAATACATTGAAATGAGCTTTTACACATTCACAATTGCACATTAAAATGGTATCATAAAAGAATTAATGATAATTTCTCATGAATGAAATATTGCTGGATCATTTCTCTTTTGTGCCGCTTTAATAATGGATTTTGCATGACATCATGAGATTATCATGAGAGCATTCTCTTTTAAACCCCTGATGCTTTGATTGTGAATTCCTGCATGGCAAGGGGGTTAGACCGGATAACCCTTGTGGTCTCTTCCAACTCTATGATTCTATGATCTCCCTGAGAAAGCCTTTACGTCCTAGGTGAAGTTTTGAGTCTCCTTTATTGCTCTGTTCTTAGTTGTTCCAGGGTGGCCCAGTCCAGGATGCTCTGGCTGCTGTGCACAAATCCCTTCCCTCGATTTACCATGCAGTCTACCAAGCTTCCCTGGATGGCCATCCCATACCTCATGGAGAGCAGATATTATCAGAGAAGCATCTGGCTAGACATGAAATACAGTCTGCCTTGTGTATCAGTAGACTTGCCATCCACAGATTTCACCATCTTCTGATGGTAAGCCCAATTTTTCTTAATAGCAGCATGGTTGTGTATTTATGCTGCCATTAAGAAAAATGCGACTTGAGTATGCACAGATATTGGTATCTGTGTGTCTGTGCCTGTGTGTGTGTGCATGAGTGCATTTGGAATAGACCCCCCACAAATATGGAAGTATGACTGTAATTACAGCAGCATTGAAACTTCCAGGGGATCCAAATATACTTCACCAGTGACATAAAGATTTTATGTCATCTTCTCTGATCCTGCCTGGTCCCCGTGAGCAGAGGCTGGATGGTAAGTCCAAGGTGGCTTACCCTCACATACTTTTCCCCTCCAGAGGAAGTAGTAGTGTGGTCTTTGCTGATTCCCTTGGACAAGGATAGTGTGTCCTGTTGGTTCTGCTGGACCGGTCAGTGATTTTCAATGCCATTGATCATGGTAACCTTCTAAAATGCATTGCTGGAATGGGAGATGGATGCACTGTTTTACAGTGGCTGCATTCCTTTCTGGGGGGATGAATTCAGAAGGTGCTGAAATCCATTTTTTAATATTCACTTTTAATATATTTATTAATTGTAATGTTATTTAAAATTGTGAGCCACTTTGAGTCCCAATTTTTTTGTGTGGGGGGGGGGGAGGGGGGTTGGGGATATGAAGAAGGAAAAGGAAGAGGAGGAGGGCTATTCAGATAATCCCAGTAAAATGTGGGTTGAATCTTTGTTGTTCGCATGTGTTTTGAATGCATCTGTTAAGTTTGGGGAGGGGCTGCCAAAAATCCACTTTACCCTGTTTTTTTTTTTTTTTTCCTAAAAGATTCACATTCTTGGCTGTTTGAATAATCAGGGCAAATAGACTCAGGAGAAACTCAGATAAAACTTAGCATGCATTGAACTTGTTTGAAATACAACCACATCATCAACTTCGTCTTTATTCACATTACTGGCACGTGTGAGCAACAGAACTTGCAGAGATGTTCTGATTTTAAAAAATAGTGTGAACAAAACTGGAATGTGTTGGTGAGATTTTTTGGATAGTTGCACTAAAAAAAGGGGAAATGTGATTAGGGCTGAGGAGGAGGAGGAGGAGGAGGAGGAGGAGGAGGAGGAGGGAGTGGAAGTGGAAGTGATTGTTCACACAAGGAACTGCTATGCTAAACTGAGCCATACAAGACTGCACCCTTTGACTGCTTCCTCTGCCTCTGACCTGGCTACAGACTCAGCTTCTCATACCTGTATTGTTCCACCTACCTGGCTGCTGAGTCTCCAGCATCTACTTGTAGCCAGGTACATAGCTGATCACCTGGACAGCTCCTTGCATTCTCCTCATAACTTGTCAGTGCATCACCTGGCATCCTTCTGAGTTTGCCAGTAGCAGCAGAATGGGCAAAGAGAATATCTGCTTTCAAGCTACTTAGAATTCTGAGGTGTGAGAAAGGCAAGGGATCCAATCATGGCTGTTCTGCATTACAGCTTTTTTTGTCCTTGACAATTTCACTTCAGGTGCAAGGCAACTATTTATAAAACCAGCTGCTAAAATAGTGTAACTATTGCAAATGTTTCCACTTGTAGAGTTCTGATTGTAGGATAATAGTTTGTTGGATCCCCATTGTTATGGTTCTCAAAAGGTCAAGCAGGCCTTTCTACAGATACTTAGAGAGTTAACCCAGCATCATAACCATGTACTTTTTTTGGTACAAGTGCCTTGTTGTTCCTTGTACTTAGGAAGCCAAGATTCAAGATCAAGAGTATTCTTATACAGCATCTTCACAAATGCAGGCTTTCAAGACAATTAAAATCAGCTATCTCTTGAGCAAGAAAGAAGCATGGTTTATACTACTTGGGATCTTTTACAGTGCAATGGATATGCATCGTGGACAAATTCTTCCAACATCCCTTTTGAACTTTGGGGCCCAGAACTGGACACAGTATTCCAGGTGAGGCCTGACCAAAGGAAAATAGAGTGGATCTATTATCTCCCTTGATCTAGACATTATACTTCTATTGATGCAGCCTAGAATTGCATTGGCCTTTTTACCTGCTGCATCAGGCTGTTGATACAACTTGAGGTTTACTAGGATTAAACACTGAAATTAGAATGACCCAATCCATTGTATTCTTCATCACCATGTATAGATGTGAGAGCTGAACAGTGAAGAAAATGGATTAACAAAAGATCAATTTATTTGAGATGCGGTATGGAGAAAAGTACTGAGAATATCATGGATAGCCAAAAATACAAATGAGTCTTTGAACAGATCAGGCCTGAACTCTCCCTGGAAGCCAAGATTACAAAACTGAGGCTGTCATTCTTTGGTCACATCATGAGAAAGCACAGCTCATTAGAAAAGAAAATAATCCTAGAAAAGTAGAAGGTACTAGAAAGAGAGGAAGACCACATGCCAGATAGCTAGACTCAATGAGGGAGGTCATGGGCCTGTATCTACAAGATCTGAGCAGGAACGTAGAGGATAGGGGGAGATGGAGACTTCTCATCCACAGGGTCACTATAAGTTGAAGTAGACTCAAAGGCAGTTAACAACAACCACAACAAAGTTAAGTTTTTGGTCTTTGTTATTTGGTGTTTTTTTTTTAATTTGAATCTGAATCTCAAATGGAATTGAATTGAATTGAACTGTAGTTAATATTGGCCTGACTTAATTTAAAAAAAAATGCTGGTAGAGCTGTGTGTGAGAATATCTGTTAGTACCCTCCTTCATAGCCTCAGATCTGAACATATATGTAGCTAGTAGTTAAACTGGAAAAATTAATAATTCAGCCATCTGACATGCTCTTTTGCAATATGTTTAGGGAACAAATAGCTATAGTGGGTTGCTTTAATATCAAATATTTGCTTGACTTTTTGCTTCTACATTTCAGTGAAATTATTTCATCTGCTTTTTCTTGCTGAATTATACATTTTAGATTTAAGAGGATGGTTTTTGGGGGAAGGAAACTGACTACAGATATAAAACAACATTTAAAAAAAATATCATAATTTATACCAACCAAAATATTTTTATTTTATTTTTTTATCTATGAGTGTCGTGGACCCTTTCATTTTTCACCAATAAGTCTCTATGATGACAGCACCCTGGGCCTTTTCATCCCACTGCTGCCACCCAAATATATGTGGTGAACTCACACATGGTCCACCCACAACACTTACTATGATGGCAGACCCATGAGTCTTGTTAACCCACTGCTGCAACCAAGGTATGTGATGAACACAACCACCACAATACTTTCCCATGATGGCCCAGCACCTCTATGTCTCTAATATTCAGTAGCATGGTTTGATTGTCAAACAGAGACCAAATAGTTATTCAAACTCTAACAAAATTTTATTTTAAAATATATAAAAAAAACTATAAATTAGACTCAAAGTTGTTATTATTGACTTCTTACTTAGTTACAAGATGTTCTATAAGATCTTAACATTAACTCTGCCTTGCAGACAATCCTATCTCAGGTACACAGACCAAAATCCTTCTTTCAGCAACCAGTTTGCTCTCCCTACTGGACTCCCCAAGCCTATCCTGTCCCTCTTTGGACTTTTAAGATCCTTTCGTGATCCCCAAACACAACTAACCTCAGGAACTCCAAGAGCACACCCTCCCTTTGATGTAACTCTTTCCCCCCAACTCAACTTCTGTTTCACTCTCTGCATTTTTATAACCCTGTCCAGCCGTCTTCCCATTGGCTGGTCACAGCTGCATCATGATTGGCTGATAGGCAGATCTATGCACCACAATGAGGTCTCCTTTCATAGAATTAAGCATTGTAAAATTACATCAGTATTACATAATTATTGCAAAATTACATCACGCTGGACATAGTCCAACCAAAGTTCACCACTTTTAAGTCTGCAATTCTAAAATCACTTACTAAGGCTTTTGTTCCATTGAATCAGTGAAACTTATTTCTAAGTAAATATCAACCTCATAAAATATGAATTGGCCACTTCGTTACCACTGTGGAAACATTCCTTGAAAAATCTAGCACTTCAACTCCTTGCAGAATTATGTACTGAGGTCCACTGTAATGCATAAAATAGTGTTAAGGGGCCAGCTTGATAAAGGCTGCATAAAACAGTACAACTTTACTACATAATAAATGTTTTCATATGGTATTTTTTTTGGCTGACTTATATATGATACTAAATTATATTTTACTACTATATATATGGTTCTGGATCAAGCTCTAGCTTGTGTGCTCATCAGAAGTGCCTTGCACACTGAGTAGGAAGAGGGCACCTCATTCCATAATGATGGGATATATGTCCACCCTGCTGGATCCATGAGGCACCCAGGGAACTCCCTCTTTTTCTCATTCCCTTCTTGGTTCTTAGAAGAAGGATTTCTACAGTGTAACATATACCGTGAATCTTGGCTAATTCTTATGTATGGACTAGATATAGTGTTTTAAAATAAACTCTCTTTAGCTAACCATCTCCTTCCCCCTGTAGGCATGGAACGTCTTTGCTTGCCCATTGGAAGGAAGCCCAATGTGTGGGAAATCATGTGCATTTGTCCACGTGGCACCACATGTGGAGAAGGTAACATGGAGCCTGTGAGGTTTATAAGCCAACTCCATCTCAGCTCTCCATTCTTTGTCAGTTCCTCAGCCCAGCTTCCCATTCTTCAGAGAGTGGAGGCATTTGCTGGTTGCTTTTGGGATTTTCTTCATTTCTAGGGGATATGTGGCCTACCTTGCACTGTTTCTGTATTGAATCATAAGTAGTTGGTTGGAAGTGTCACTGATATGTGGGCAAATGGAGCTGAAGTGGCAGTGTTGGTGAGCAACCCTATGTACATCTTTGGTGAAGGGGATGCCTCCAGACTTGCTACTATAGGTTGCAGGACTTTGGGGTGGGAAATTAAATTATTTTGAGGCCAGCCCAGGGGACATTTTCCCTTTTTGTCCTGAAATGTAGGAAGGGCTCTGTAAAGGACTCTGTAAAGGGCTCAGTGGGTGCTGATCCAAAATAGTAACTAATATTCAGACCCTGGGTGCTTTGCTTAGCGTGGCTGAGGAGGTCAGATTGGAACCCCTTGCCACAGCTTGAACTCACATTAGGCTTTTTCTCCCTCATTATTTATAAGTGGTAGGCAACAAGACAGCTTCAAAACTCAGGGATCCAAGCGATGTTGTTCAAAAACAGATTAGATTTTTTTTAAAAAAAAGGGGGGGGGAAGGAAGGTATTGAAGGAAAGTATTTGACAACCATTCCTCCCTCCACTGTTTTTCTGGTCAGTTTATTAGCAAGTCAGATTTAAACCATCCTTTATATACACATCATGTATGTACATATCATATATGACATTCCACACATGTTATACTTTTATTCATAAGAACATAAGAAGACACTTGCTGGAACAAACTTAATCAAGCAACTATTTGCATTCTGCATCTTATTTCCCATAGTGGCCAGTCATATAGATGTCAGAAGCCCAAAAGCAAGCCATGAGTGGCTTACAAATATTATTTTAATTAGACAGTTCCCTGTCCTCGGGCTTACAATCTAAAAGACATGACACAAAGGGAGAAGGGGAAGGGGATCAGGTCCAAAAGTTCTTCTCTCCCTCTGACGCCTGGAAAGAATAAGCTTCTGCTCAGGTTCTGCTCAACTGGTATTTACACATGCTTTCTTTGAATGTGGAGATGATGCATAGTCATCATGAATAATATCCATTGGTAGACTTATCTTGATTTTTAAACCTTTCTAAAAGCCACCTATATTGTGTGCCTTCATCAGTTTGTGACTATGAATTTTGTAGCTTAACTATAAGCTATGTGAAAGGTGTCCCATCACTGAAATTGATTGAATTTTTTGTGTTCTGCAATTCTCATGACAAAAAGATACAAACTTCTTTTTTTTCCATTTTTTATGTTTCTCTGTGGAAATGTTTAAAGTGTATAGACAGATTTAACACTAACAGATTTGAAGAAAGCTAGAATCTATGAGTATGTTTTAACATAGCCTTGTGGCAATGGGTGCCATAAAATAAATAATCTAATAGTAATACGTTAAATTCACTTTAGACCATGAAAGCAGTGGTGCTGTTTAATTTTTCAGAGTCTGTCTAGGAAGTGCTAAGCAAAACCCATTCCCAATAACAGAGGATGAGAATAAAACACTAAAGAAACTGTTGGCTATGAATCCCTCCAATCAGTGTAAAACAGCCTCCTCCAAACTAGTGTCCTCCTAATGCAATGAACGACAACTTCCATCATCCCCAGAAAGTACAGGCACAGAAGGAATCTGGGGTAAAGGATGTGTGTTTCTGATTTCTGATTTCCGGTGACCAATCTGGCTGCCATATTTTGAACCAGTTGAAGTTTCTGAACCAGGTGCAAGGGAAGCCCCACATAGAGCACACTGCAGAAGTCAAGTTGAGAGATTAACAACACATGTACTACCATTTCTAGGTCTCTCAGTTCCAGGAAGGGTCGCAGCTGGCATATCAGTCAAAGGTGATAACAGGCACTCCTGGCTGGTCGCATTTGTCTGAACTGACAATTGGAAGAATTAGTCAGGAGTACCCCTAAGCTGTGGACACAGTCCTTTAGGGGAAAAGTGACCCCATCTAGGACCAGCTGACAAATCTCCATACCTCGATTTGGGGTCCCTATAGTGAGTACCTCCATCTTATCTGGATTCTGTTTCAGTCTGTTTTTCCTCATCCAGTCCATTACCGCTTTAAGGCATTCATTCAGAGGAGAGATGCCATTCTTAGTCACTGCAGCAGTTCGGGACATGGAGAGATTTATCTGGGTGTCATTAGCATACTGATCTCACCCTGCCCCATGTCTCTTGCCCAGCAGCTTCATGTAAATGTTTAATAGCATTGGAGACAGAATGGTACTCTGAGGGACCCCAGATTTAAGCTCCCTCTTAGAGGAGCCGCTGTCTCCAAGTACCACCATCTGGAATCTGCCTGAGAGTTAGGGTCAGAACCACTGGAGCGTAGTGTCCCTGATTCCCAGCTCCCTCAGGCATTCCAGAAGGATATCATGGTTGATGATCTCAAAGACTGCTGAGAGATCCAAAAGTGCCAACAGAGTCACACTTCCCCTGTCGACGTCCAGGTGGAGGTCATCAACTAAGGCGACCATAGCCATCTCAACTCCATATCCTATCCTAAAGCCGGTTTGAGATTTGATATGACATCAAGTGTGTGTGTGTGTGTGTGTGTGTATACACAGTGGTCCCCCAGGATACGAATCCCTCGGGATCCGAAATCCCCGGGACCTGAAACCGCCGGGGCCGGAAAAACGGCCCCGGCCAACAAAAAAACCCCCGGGTTGCACAAAAAATTCACAACCCGGAAGCTTTAAAACAGTGCACGTCCGGCGCATTGTGCATTGGCGAAAGCAGTCCCCCAGGTTATGAATGGTTTCCGGGTTACGAAGGTAATCCTGGAACGGATTACTTTCGTAACCCGGGGGACCACTGTACACTCAAGTAACCTGTTGACTTCAGAATTAACCAGTGGCAAATGGTACATCCTATGCTAGTGACAAAATTAATCCATAGAGTTATAGCAGCTATTCTATTCTATTCTATTCACTGACCTAATTTGCAGATAGGTTCAGACTCTTGGATAGCCCCATAAAGTTCCAGCTAATAGCTGGAGCAGACTCACTATCTTGGTGACATGGAAGCCACCAGCTAACACTAAAACTAACTACAAAATCCATTGTTCTAGATTTAATTTCCACATTCTGCAAGAGTACAGTTGGTTAAGATAACACATTTATGTCATTAGCTTCTTCTTAAAAGAAGAAAGGGGAAAAAAGAAAAACTATAATAAACATTATTCTCTTAAGTAGGTTTTATGATCACTCCCAGTTGCAGATCAGTAGAAATACCAAAAGGACTCTATTCATGTGGTGTGGTTAATTATAACAAATAAGCGGGAATGAATTTGTTCTATATATGTCCCTGCTGGATATTTGCTTGTATCATGATAAATTAATATTTCTTGTAACCGGAGGGCCGTTTTCAACAGGACTCATGAGTATTCGTTTGCTATATGAAAGGAAATGCACACAAGTCATAAATCCAATAGGAAATGAAAAGGGCATATTCTTTATAGAGTTGGCCCCACTAAGCTATTATTGGTGAGAATGAGGATGCAGAAGGAGGAGGTATAAATGGAGCACCTGCTTTAAAATATGTTACTAGTATCAAACAGATTTCTTTCCTCAAGACCCCAGGCTTAACAAGATTCTGCCAAATATTTCATGAAAACACATAAGGATGCAATCCAATTGTTTGTCCCAAATTAAGCAGATCTCTTGAATCAGTAGAATTTGCATAAATTTCCATGGATTCAATAGGTCTATTGTAATTGTGCCTAACAATACAGTTAAGGCCTTCTTTGTATACTGCAAAGATGACAAAAGTGCTGAGCCTATGCTACCTCATTTGATCTGATTATAGCAGAACTATTTGGTGTTCAATGTTTCATGCTTTGATTTTTTGTTTAAAATACCCTCCCTTGAAATTGCTTTTTTAGCCATGGAGAGGAAAAACATAAGGACCCATGTCGTGTATAATTTGGCTCTCAGGTGGAAAGAAGATGGGCACGAGGTACAGAGCTTAGAAAAAACTTCTCCTCCTTCCTCTTCCATTTCTTACTCCTTCCTTCTCAATCACAGTTACCAAAAACACTGCCAATGCCACTCCATCTTCCTCTTCCAGTATCACAGATCCTAAAGTTTTAGTCTTCCTCTCACAAATGAAAAAGATTAACTATTCCCTCACATAGCTATTGCAAGCATTTATGGGTTTATTTCAGGTGTGCCCTTTTAAACCCATACTTTGAGGGGACAGCCATATAACTTGCCATAAAGTAGGACAGCCATGTAACTTGCAATAACAAATCATTACTTATTATGATTATAATGAAAAGTCAAAATGTGACCCAAAGAGAAGCTTATAATTTTGCTTTTGCTCACGCATAAATTATATGCTAAAACAGGCAGAAGTAACATAACAAATATAGATTCAATGCATTTGCAAAAGGTATCCAGATGTTATCAGCCAAATATGACATGGCTTCTGTAGCAGCAATGTAAAAATATATTTGTTCCTAACCTTTCTTTAGATAACTGTGCCAAGACTGCATATTTGCACCACGCAATATAATGAAGTAACTTGGAAAATAATTAATAATCTGGCAATGTATTTTCACTCAAATAAAACATATGATGTTTTTTTCAAACTGCAATCTGGGCCACCCGTAGAGCCCTCATAAAAGGAATTATTTTATTAATTATATGTCATGTTGCAGAAGCAAAATATAAAATAATCTGGAATATATTGCCCCTTCAAAAGAGAGAGAGAGAGAGAACTAGGACTTAATAAAAGGAAAGAAACCTGCACACTAAAGTTCCATGTAAAAAACTTTGAAAGTTGCCTCCATTGAATATTCAAGATGAAAGAGACATTTGGTCAAAGACAATGAAAAGCAATATCTTACTCCTTCAGAATAGCAGGAAACAAGAGAAGAACTAAATTCTAAGAGTGTGAACTTTTGCAAATTATAGATTGTATGCCACTCTATTAAAATAATTCAAATTGGAATGTTCACATTATAAAGATTTGGGTGATTTTCTTACTACTAGATAGATAAGTATAGGTTTGAGTTAAGTGAATTATTCATAGTTTTGCTTCCAGGAATTGAGTGTTTCCATGAGCCTGATACTTATGGCTGAACTAAGTATTCTTAGGGTTAACATGCAGGGGTAGCTGTGTCAGCCATTTAATCAATACAGTCAAAAATCCATCAGTGATACCTTTACTGGCTAACTGAAATGCACAAAACACTTGTTGAAAGCTTTTGAAGCTCCATGGGCTTCAAAAAGGGGGGGAAAATCCTGAGAAACTTTAGAGTGATGAGGGGAAAGTATAGTAAGGTATCAGAGACAAATATCCACATGCACATATAAACTAAAGCCATTTTTGAGGGCCCATGGAGAGATAGGTTAGCAGGGGAAGAGGAGGAACAGGCACACACCTGTCCCTCTTCTCTCCCCTTCCTGCCCTTTTGGACCTTTAGCTATCTCTGAGGAAGCCCCACCCCTGGAAGTCCTACCCCTGGAAGGCAGAAGAAGTCCCAGCCCCAGCCCCAGAGGATGGAAGCCTCAGTCCCAGATGTCCCATCCTCCCCGCCCCTGCCCCATTCCACACCTGGCAGCAGGAAACATCTGGTGCTGGAACACCTTTTCATTTGGGAGCTCTGTCCCTAAAAGGTTCACTATCACTGCACAGAGGAAATATGTATGTTCTCACAATATCCTGTTGTTGTTTCTGTCATTAGCAAGTAATACCAATGGACAAAACTCAGAAAAGGGCAACTCCTGGCATATGCAAGTATACTGGAATGATGATCCATATCCATAAGCCCACATTCCATGCTACTATGAAAGGACCATATAAATGTGTTGCAGTAATTCAGCACAGTAAACATCTGGGCCAAAAGCAAATGTGATTCTAGAACCAGGGGAAGAAAGGGCAAACTAGGAAGCTTTGTTTGGCTCCAGCTTGCAAGTGGGGTCTCATACCATCCAGCATTTAACAGATGAAAACTGGGACAGAATGAGAGCCACAGCCTCCACAGGGAGCAAAAAGAAACCCCCAAAAGGAGCTTCTTTTTAGCTCCCTGGAAGGGGCATCATAGCTGCGACAGGGCAGCGTGATGGCACCCCTTCTGCGCTGTGCCATTTGGGCACTGTGTGGGAGTCGCATCATGATGCCCCACGACATATAGTAGGGTGCACAGCATCATGGCACAGAGTTACAGCATCCAGCATGTGGATGCTATGCCATGACTATGCCCACAGGCTAGCACAAAGTGCCAGTCTGTGTCCCTCTGTAGAAAGTATCACATTGCAGATCAGCTTTCTAGAGTCAGCATCTTCCTGAATGTTTCCTCAGAGAAGGCTCTGTGAGAGGAGAAAGGGGCAACTAAACAAATTCCCTTTACAAAAAGCCTGGTACTGAAGCCCCAGATATTTAAGAAGCCTATAGTCTTGTTTTTTTTTCCCCTCTCTTTTGATTTGGAGTGCAAAGCAACAGTAGGCAAGAGAAGGAAAGAGAAGGTAAGGAAAAGAAAGAGGGTACTTGTTTTACTATACTTCAGGCAAAGAGGAAGCCACTTGCACCTCCTCAACATTGCTGCTGATTTGCTTTCCAATGCTTCTTTTTCCCCAAGATTTTCTTTTTCTTGTTCAGCGTTTTCATGTGTGAGCAGCTATCCCCCTGCATCTTGCAGGACTGCCAAAACTTCTGTGGAATAAGAAGGCAGTCCTGCTAGTTAAATCTAGATTCAGTGTTTTTAGATGATTGGTCAGGCCCAGAGCATTTGTATTTCCCAGGAAGGTAATACTTTTGTATTTCTAAAGTATTTACAGCAAGGGTGGGCAACTGCATACGTGGAAGAGCCTATTTTTCCTTCCTGCACCTGTCTGGCTAGCCAGACTGATAAGTTTCAGCACCCCCAAAGTGACAAAATGTCACTTTTGGCTAACATTTTAGTCAGTTTGGGGAGATTTTCCCTCTCTCTTTTTTGGTGTTTTAAGCAGATTTTGAGGGCTTTGTAGGGTTAGATGAAAAAAAAATGCTGCATTTTTAGACAGTCTTGGCCCATTTGGGGGCAAAAATTTGTTTTCTTTCTTTTTTTTTAAATTGGGCTGTGAGCTGGAGAGGTCTTTGGGGGGAGTCCCATGAACCACATGTAGCACACAGGCCACACTTTGTCCACCTCTAATTTAAAGTGTATTTCCAAAGTTTCATGATTGTATTACAATTAATAAAACCCTCTTTGAATTGCAATATTGGTAAATAAAATTTATAACAGTAGTAAAGAGGGATGCTGGAAGTTTGGTATATCAAGCACTTCCAATGTCTGATGGTCTTTCCCCCAAATGTATATTGAAGTCAGAAAATGTTCATTAGCAAGCTGTTGATTAAAAACAATATTTCTTTTGAACTAATTAACATTCTCATAGGGTTTATGGACAACATAACAAACAGGACTATGTTGTTCTATGGGATCTTTCACCAACCAAAATTCTAATAACCTCCACAGAGTGCACAACTGCACGCCAATACCACACAATAATGTAAAATCTGTATAATTACAGAATTGGCAGGAGAATGGTAAAAATGAGCTAAGTTGGTTACTTTCTTAACTATCCAAACAATGATAAAATGTGTACACAAACAAATAGGTATTAAATTACATAAATCACTTTTCATTTTTTTTTTCACTATCTGATTCTTTGAATCCATGATTCTTTCACAATTTTTTTAAAATCAGTGCTTTTTACTGATTAATTTTAATGTGTATTCCTTTACAAAATTTTCTTATACTGTGAGTTGTATAAGATATTATATAATTATTTTAAGGGTGTTGTTTATTTTTTTAAAAAAAATTAAGAAAGTGATCCCACCACAATGCTGTGATTCCTTACATATTTAGATCTACCTTGTTTACTTTTAACAAAAGCTGGCTAGAGGTACAAAGAAGGTAAGTGTGGACATGTTTTAATGTATAATTTAAAGAACAATGAGGGGGGGGGAGTTGCTATGCATTTAACCACCCCCACCCCCATTTGCTACACAATCCCACATGGTTGTGCTATTGCCTTTGCATAGTGCTTTACAAATCTATGCTGTCTGGTCTAGGGAAAAAAAAAACTACAGGGGTATACTTTGAAATTATGTCTGGATAAACTTTTAGTTGCTAGTGTCTCTCAATAAAACATTAATCTTATGCTGTAGGCTAGCCCAGAGAACTGTGAATGACTCCAATTAATAGGCGTGAATATCATTTACACCTTTCTTTCTGCTCTAAGCAAGACTACAGCTGGAAAATACAGACTTGAAAAAGACTATTTCAAATAGAATTTGTAGACAATACTTAAAACCACAGCTCTTTTTTTAATAAAAAAATGTATGCAGCATTTTAAGGAAACTAAAATAATTACTTCCCTGTTTGTTCTCATATAGAAACAAAAACAGAAAGGATAAGGCAATGGCTGCAATCCAGCACTCATGGATTTCTGTGGCATAAACTATGCTTTGGCTTGCAGCCAATATTGAAATGATGCTTCAAAATATTTAATGGTCTCCATCTTTTAGATCAATGTTCTATCTATCTATCTATCTATCTCTGATTTTAACATAGTCAGAGGAACTCATTTATTGATTCATTGACTTTTACAGAATTGATGCTGCTTTGACTTTTAGCAAGAGTTTGTTGTCTCAACAGAGAGATTTCCAACTATACACTATAAGTGTTTTCTACTTACTTATGGTGATTTTAGATTGTGGGAAGTTGAGATGCAAAGATAGTGATAGATATTCTTGTCTTCAATGAGAGATTGTGTCTTGATGTACTGAGATGCCTCATAAAGAAAACTGTCAAAAATCTCTGGGTTGTTGGTCCCCTCCCCGCCCCCAGGGTGTTTTATTGAATACCAAAGCCAGGATTCTCCAACCCATTGTATTGCCAATTTCTATGTATGGTTAAGAAAACTACAGTAAAGAGGAATTTTATGGATACTCTAGACTGGCAAAAGGACAAATAAAGTGTGCAAATATTATTTGAAAAAATATTGCAGGTAAACCCTCTTGCAATCTTATCTAATAGAAAGTAAACTTCTCAAATTATTCCTTCATGAATACTAGAATGAAATAAGCCAAGATTCCCATGTTCATGGAAAAAGAATTCAAAGGGGCAAGCTTCTTCACTATCCCACATTCACCAACTGTTTATCACACAGAGGATAAGGACAGGAGAGAATCAGGATGCTCCCAACCTTATTGAGTGATTGCGGGAAGATTATCATATGATGTCCAGTGATGTCACACTCATCCCATCCTTCACTCATCAGTAAAGTGTCATGGTCCAATCACTTTTCATTAGCAGTAGTTTCCAGACATCATGTGATAATCTTCCCACAATTAGGACAGGAGCATCCTGCTTCACTCCTGTCCTTATCCTCCTTGTGATAATCTCCTCGGTATAGTCATCAGGACATATATTTGCTTAATCCTTATTCAACTTAAATCAGAAATGCTTTTAGAAAAATGCTGATTCTCTGTCCGATTGACAGTCGGATGCTTCCACTTGTTTATATCATAATCCTTGAGTCACCTAGGTATTCCTAGAAGCGTGCAACCATTTTGGAGTAATTAAAAGGCTGAACTATGGCCAGGGTTTTTCACAAAGGATACTGTTTAGCACCACAACTCCCAGATTCCCCAAATCAACACAGGTAATGTTTGCCTAGGTCAGGGGATTCTGGGAGTTTTTGTTCAAAAGGTAGTCTTTGCAAGCACTGTATATGCAAATGCAGAGAGTAAAGAAAGAACATGAATGTATACTGTTTTTGGTGCTCCATTTGTATCCAGTCCTCACTTCATAAATGGAAGGCTTGTTTGTTCAGAGGTAGGCAACAGATTCAGGCCTAAATTTAAATGGCAGTCCAACTAGAGTAGACTCAATGAATCAACTACTGAAAGGAAAGTGAGCACTTATATATATATATTCCATGGATCTGTCCAAACTGAGACTAGCAATTACATTTAATCCTTTGGCATCTGAGGGCCAGCATGGTGTAGTTTCAGTGTTGAACCTCACAGACTATGGATGCATCTACACTGCAAAATTAATGCAGTCTGACAGCATTTTCACTGCCATGACTCAATGACAGAGAGTCCTTAGATTTGTAGTTTTGTGAGATATTTAGCCTTCTCCATCAGATTGCTCTGGTGCCACAATAAAGTATAAATCCCAGGATTCCACAGCATGTAGCCATGGCAGTTAAAGCAGTGTCAAACTGCCATCAGTTTTGCAGTGTGAAGATATCCCTACTCTGCCATGGAAACCCACTGGATTACCTTCAGAAAGTCATACTCTATTGGCCTTAGAGGATGGCAAAGGCAAACCCCTCTGAACAAATATTGCCAAGAAGACTCTATGATGAGTTCAGTTTAGGCTTGCTTTAAGCTGAAAATGGCTTGAAGGCATGCAGCAACAACAACTTTAGTAGCATTCAGCTACATAACATTGTTAGTCTGTAGAATCAGTATGTAGAGAAATCTTGTATCATCTTTGGGGTTGAACAGACCGCCCCAAGGGGTGGCCTGCAGCCACCTCTTTCTTTGCCAGATCAGGGTCACATCAATCACGTGCCATGGCCCTCATCTGACCTTTCTGCGGTGCAAGAAGGAGCTGCAAAAAGCAGCTCCTTTTTGCACTGCGGAAAGGGTGCAATTGCCATGGGTGCCATGGCTTTTTGGTGCTCCTTTGGCGCTGCATCATCTGGACACAGCACCAGAGGAGCAGCGTAACATTGCCTGCTGTCACACCAGCATGGGGTTGAGTCGGGTCATGTGTCATGCAGATACCACTACCCCATGCTGGCCTTTGATGCAGGTCTGTACAGCCTGTATGAAAATAGCTGGAAAAAAAAGAAGTTGGCAGGATGAGCTTTCATGCACTAAAGTCTGCTTCCTCACATGCATTTATCTGCATTGGAGGAAGTAGACTTTAGTCAATGAAAGCTCATGCTACCAACCTCTTTCCTTTATTTAGTTTCAAAGGTGCTACAAGATCACTCTACATACTAACTTTGTCAGCAGTTCCTGAATATTTTGAATAAAAGCTCTTTTTTTGGGGGGGGGGGGGGAGTTTAGCTTTCTTCTCTGCCACTAATTTCCCAGAAGAATATAGTGACAAGGTCATTCTGGGAAAATAAGATGGTGACAGCCATGAACCGCTATTCACTTGAGCTCTGCCACTGTTGCCAAGAGAGATGTCAGCAGAACGAGTATTCAAGCAAGGAATAAAAGTCCTGAAAAAAGGTATGCATACATAACAAACCAATGTTGTTGTTTTTTAAAGAGGAAACAAATATGTAATTCATACTAATAAGTACTATAAAAAAGTATTGAGACCTTTAGTAATGAAAATGTTTCAGATCCAGGTCACATTACTTGAACTTGGAAATGAATCAGTTATTTTGGTTGGAATGAAGTGTAATTAATTTTATCTGGACAGAATGAAATGGTCAAACCAATCAACAATTTATTTAGTGGGCTTGCTCTGGTTGTGTAACCTATAGGATTTAGACAACAGTGTGCAACAAACTAACTTTTCCATCAAATTGCTGAGTATACAGAATTACCTTTAATGTTTGTCCCTATCAACTTGCTATATCAGGAGAGGGGGCAAAGTGGACCTCATGAACTGCATGCAGCCCTCCAGGACTCCCATTGCAGTTCCCCAGTATCCCAGATACTCTGATATGAATGTATGTGTCTTCAGGTCATCTTGATTTATTGGATTTATTTCAGAATAACTATCCAGTCCCTTCCCTGACCCACTCAGGTTCACTCTACTGATCAATGAGGAATTTCTATCACACCCTTTTACTCAGAATGAAATCTCTTTGGAAAAAACACAACTTACTTTTGAGCAAGTAAACACAGCATAAAGTAGAGCTTGTTTCTTTCCCTTAGGGTCATTCCTAAACAGATCCACTTAATCATAGAATCACAGAGTTGGAAGAGACCACAAGGGCCATTCAGTCAAGTCTCCTGCTCCTACTTCATGTGTTTGTTTGTTTGTTTGTTTCAAGTCATCTGTCATGACCTCATGAATTTCATAGGGTTTTCTTAGGCAAGGAATACTCAGAACAAACAAAACAAAACAAACAGCTTCATTTATATACCGCTTCATACCCTTAAGGAGTGTCTAAGCAGTTTACAATTGTAAGCTATTTGCCCCCCAACAATCTGGGTACTCATTTTAGCGACCTCGGAAGGATGCAAGCCTGAGTCAAGCTTTTTCTAGTTCCTTCCCCTGAAATATGGGTTATTGCACCTAGTGATCATTGGCAGTCTCATTGCTGCTTTGCTAATAGCAAGATTACAAGATTTGTTAATAGCAAGAAGCAAGACTGAAAAATAGAAATAAACAAATAAATTATAAATCAAATACAATAAACAAGTCTTTCTTGGCTCTTCTTCAAACTGTGCTTCACATTTAATAAAATAAGGATTTAGAAAGATTTTTACAGTCTAAGCACTTGGCTCTAAGGTGTTGATGGTCATTAACAATTTCTCAATTCAGCCAATTAGGACACTTTTTTGTATCAAATTAAGCTTCAAGATTTCTGGGGATTTCATTATGCACAAACTCTTCCCTGGCAATCTTCAAAGAATTCCCATTTGCAAGCAGGTGGGGAGCAAACTGAAAACGAAGATATGGGTAGAGAGGAAAAAGTGGGGATAAAAACTGGATCACTGTGTTGAAAATGTGTTACATGGCAGTGTGGTAACAAGATGAAATGTCAAAATTCATGATGAATGGGACTGCTAGTACTGCCTTGGTCTCCTGGGTTAAAGGAAGCACAGTATGGGTTAAAATAAGAGATTGTGTATTTGTTTTAGTTTTCGTTGGGTTTTTGTTGTTTATAAATTATACTGTGGATTTTTAGAACATTTCTGAGTGGTTAGATAAAAGAGACTTCTTGGATTTTACGCAAATGCCTGCCAGTGGCAATGTGGAACCACATAACACATCAAGAAGCATAAAAGTAATTTGAAGAAGATCAACAATCATTTAACATTTATGGAGTTCATCTGAGAGCATATTTATTGAGTTAATCTGTAATTACTTAACAAAGCCTTTCTCTTCTCCCTCCTTACCAGAAAGAAAACATTTGTGTTTACAGTAGATCCAGCTTCAAATTTTATATTTTTCTCATTTGTGTATGTGCTTAAGAAAAGAGAAAAGATTTGGAAAAGTTACTTTTTGCAATACAAATTCCAGAACCCAGTAGCCAGAGTGGCCAGAGTCCATGCTGAGTGGGGGATCAAAAAGTTGCTGCTTTTGTAAGATATATCATGGGACAGAAGATGTGAAAGAACTTTGAAAACTGATTAGTTTGTTTTCTCCTTGCAGGCTCCAACCTATGGTGACTGTATCGAAGGTTTTTTCAGGCAAAAATTGTTCACATGTTTAACATTGCCTTCCTTTTAAGCTGTTCCAGGGGAAAGTGTGTGATATGTCCAATTTTATTCCCAGGACATTGCTCTCCTCTTAGGCTAAGACAGTGTAACATGTTCAAGGTACTCACTTGCTTCCAAGGCTGAAAAGGGCTTCAATTCAAACCCTGGTGTCCCATAATATTATTCCAACCCTCAAACCACTATATCATACTAGCTCCACAATATTTAACATTAAAAAAACCTACTAATATTTCAAAACAAGTAGTGGAGTTGTAACCACATTTAATATGGGGGAATCATAATGCTCCATGCAGTTCCTGGTGGGTCCCAGGGAGCAGAAAATTTGTTTCCAAGCCATCCCACTTGTTCACCTCCAAATTAAATGAGTAAAATATTAAAAGGATTTTTAAAAGGTATTTTGGAAGCATTTTCACAGCAATATTTCTCATATGATGCCAGTCTCATACCGACCAAAAGGGGGTTTATATGTTAAAAATGATGCAAAAATAATAAGCACTGCAATGACTTTATATTCTAACCTTGATGAGTAATGAGAAATTAACTTGCAGTTTCTTTAATGAGAACAGATTAAATTTTGAAAAGCACCTTTCCATACTCAGATCCAGTTCTTTGGTGTCACTAGGGTTGGTGTTTCCCAGTGTACTAATTCATAGTGTCACCCACATGGACCTCCTCTCACCAATGTCTCCCTCACCGGTAATGCAGCTGCCACTGAAGAAAATGTGTCTTTCCATGCCCACCCCTCCAGGTTTCAGCTTACAGAGAAGTGCCTTCAGCTCTCTAGCTGCAGAATACAGATATAGCAGTTGAATTGGAATAACAATACTTCAACAGTGTAATGCGACAGGGGACCCTACCACACATATTGCTTGATTTTTAATAAATATATTAATATTTTATTATATATATTATAATATATTATATACACACACACACACACACACATATATATATATATATAAAATATATTATTAATAATAATAAATAGGATAATTAAATATAGAATATGTTTGATTGCAACAGAGTGAGACAGAGGAAAAGGAGAACATTGCAATTTGGCTTTGATACTATACACACAACACACAATACATTGAGGTTCTTTCTTCAATGCCCATTTTCATCACTACCCTCACTCTCTGGTGGCGGGTTCATCCTTCAATTACCACACTAAAGCAGCCCTCTGGGTGCATGAGCCAATGTGAGTGCCCCGATTGCTCCACAATGGTGGGAGCTGACAGCCTGAATGGAGGATTGAAAATAAGAAGGGAAGAAGGTGAGCCAAGGGCAATGAAGAGAGACAGAATAATGCTCTTTCTGTCCCCACTGCCTTGCTATATACTGACGCTGAAGTCTGCAAAGCCCCAGCAGTGGGATCACAATGTTTTGTGTCACCCTTGTGTGCTAATTCATGATATCACTCCCACCCCTATTTACCTCCTCCCATACCACACCATGCAGAATCAGTACTAATGTTTTTTTGTACTAGTATTACTCACAAATCAAAATCCCACCTAAATTTTTTGAGGAGCTGGGGACTCCAAATTTAGCTCCAGTTGGGAAATGGGTGAATTTCTATCCCATCCCCTAATTCATGCTAATAGCATGGACTATTTACATCATATCCAGGACCATCATATCCAGGACACCACTAGCATGACTTAAAATATGGTGTCTTAGAGGCTTATTATGACATTACTTTTCTGGGATAAGAAATACTTGCATCTATACCTTTTGTCCTCATACCCATACCAAATGTATGAAAAATGTGTTGACTATGCAGATTGCCAGCAATTGTTAAGAAGTCTAGCATGACAATCTATTCAGCTACTAGCATAACAATTTCAAGATTGCCTTGAATGTATTATGTAGCCATAAAGGAATGCTATAGAATGTTTCTCATATGGCATATCATCTTTGAGAACAACTCTGGAGGGCATACCCAGCTAATCCAAGGTAACAGGTGGAATATCCTTTGCAATTTCACTCAACAGTGAGACTGTCTTGCATTTGTAAAGCTTCACTCCATTGGTGATAACTGATATCACTATTCATGCTGGCATGAAAATCATGCTATTGTGGGTATTGGAGTAGGGTTTTTTTTTTTTTGGATTTGTTTTGTTTTACTGTGATTAATTCATTGTATGAAATGCCTCAAATCTATATTATGTGTATTCACTACAATCTTATGCATGTGTATTCAGAAGGGGTACAGTCCAAAATACATGTGCAGACTCTTAAAAGGTGCATTTTGTCCCATTCTTTCAGTATGTAAATCTTCACTTATTTCATTCACTTCACTTTTATATGCCCCCCCCAACTGAGTGAAGATATTTTCCATGGTTTTTCAAAAGAAAATAGCTTCGATATCTAAGGTATATTCTCTCTGCAAAACACTTCATCTGGACTAGTTTTTAGAATTAGGAGCTAAACAGAGAGCACAGAGTGATGGTAGCCACAAATTACACTTGGGATCCCTGGCTCCTGTAAACAGAACATATGGTCTGGTATTGATCTTGGATCTTTATGGAACACATTTCTTAATGGAGAGTGCCAAGGCAGAGAGAATTCAGCTTTGCAACAAATATGTGCATATGCTCAGAGATACTCAGAATGTTTCTGATTAAGAATTTCTCACCTTTGATTAACTGATAGGTCTTTGTAGCCAGCCTTTTATTGCTGCACTTGAAGCAGTTCATTTTTTCTACCTGATGAACACCCACATCAGTCCTTACTAACCTTTAACAACACTCCTTATGAACCTTTAACATGCCAAGCATCTGAAAGATGAGAGAAGTGTACATGCTGATGTGGGAAGTTTGGTTGGAAAGAAGAGGAGAGAGATGCACATCATTGATTAGACTTAACTGAACTAGCTGAAAGATAACATGCTATGCTTTAGAAGAACCCTTCCCAAATGGATTGTTTCCAGATGTGATGGATTCCTGTCATACCCAGTCAACAATCATACAAATGAAAGGGAAAAGGCAGGCTGGGAAAGATGGCTTTGAAACAAAAAAGGAGTACTTTAAGAAAAACAAAAAGAAAATAAAATCATTAGTTTGTATCATTGGATACAATTCTCATGTAATCCTATAAATCCCATTGTCAATTCTGAAAACAGATTTTTTTTTCATGTACAGAATGTACAGAATCAGTAACAGCAATTCTTCCTTTCTCCCTTTCCAGTGTTCAACTGGATTAATTTCCTGAATAAACTTCCTGAATTTTCAAACTCTGATTGAAGAAATGAAAACAAACCCTGAATGGACAAATCTGTTGTTTTTGATTTCTTAGACTTTTGATAGAAATACTATTCATTCCATACCTATGCTCCCATTTAAGGAGAAAATTTCACATTTTGGGAGGTATGTGTCAAACAAACAACAAACAAACAAATAGTCCCAACTTGTTATATTTCCCTTTACAATTACAGTAGTATTTGTCTTATTACAAAGTATCTGGGGCATAAGATATTCCCTTAGCAGATTCTCTGATGGCTCTCATTCCTTTGGCATTGTGTGCAGAAGCATCGTTAGTCCTGTCCCAGTTATATCCTTTTCTCTGCTATGTGATGATTTAGCTTTTTCACACTAGGGGGCAAACAGGATTTAAACAAGAGTTAAACAAGAGTTAAACAGGAAATGTCCTATGATAAACATAGGGTGTTTCTTGTTTAACTCTTGTTTAAATCCTGTTTGCCCCCTAGTGTGATAAAGCAGTTAGATCACCATCATATACAGCAGTGGTGAATGCCTCTGCCATAGTTGTTTTTATGTTGTTGTTAGGCCACAAGAAACTGAGCTGACTCTTTGTATTACTACAACACCAGTTAATTCAGTAGTGCCATATGTGGGCCTGATCTAGTTCACATATTTCCTTGTGCATTGGCTTGTGCCATCATGAAATGAACTAATTTAGATGCCCCCTGCTGATGAAGATGGGCAGAGGGGAGGTGGATTTGCAGTTCTCTCAGGAAAACATGCCAAGATAATTGACGTCATGGCAAGTACACTATGACTAGGAGGAGGAGGAGGCAGAGGCAGAGCTTATTTAGGGCCCTGTTGCCCCTTCCTCCTCCTCTTCTGCTTGCAGAACTTGACCCACCTTCCCACTTCTACCACACTGTAAGTTTTACTGGTTATGAGCCAAGTTGAATTTCCCCCACTTCCCCCTCTTCCCCTCCCCCATTCCACATTGTTGTTGGTAATTTGGAGAACTGTACAAGGGTAGTGTCTTAAACAGATAGTCATTGAGCAGGTAGTAGGGAGGAGATGTCAGACATTGGTAAGCACCTATGGCTTCCTTTTGGTTAAGATAAGGCTTCTTGAACTGTCCTTTTTGGTCTTTTTACTAGGGGAGTAGGGCAAGAGATTTCCTTTGGGCCTGGCCTGAGGGTTAAACCCTGGATTGGCCTTCCACTTAACAACAATAGTTAATTCAGTAGTGCCATATTTGGGTCTGATCCACTGATGGGTTGGACTTCCAGTTGTGCAGTGACTGGGGAGCAAACCAGCATTTTGGTTATTCCCAAGGATTTGATGTTTTCACCCAGGGAGGAAGAGATTTTTGGGAGGACCATTTGCCTTAGCAGCTCCCGTACTAAGGAGATTATCACATGGGAGGAAAGCATCCTTCTTCCATGCTTAATTCATGTTATTAGCGTGATTGGGGGGGAAGATTATCACACCCCCATGCACGTATCCTCTTCTTCTACCTTAAATAACCAATGACGAGTCCATTACTGTTTACAGATGGTAGAATATTGGGATAAGCATGGAGGGGGATGATAATCCCCCTCTCAGATTAAACTAATATCACAAATTAAGCATGGGAGAAGGATACTTTCCTCTCCTGTGCGACAGTCTCTAATGTTGCTCCTTCCATTTTGCAGCTTTGAAGGGGAAACCAATAAATAGGATAAAATAAAATAAAGTGGCCCTTTTTAACAACCCATTTTCTGTGTCTGGTCTCTTCATTTCCTGGGTTGGTCTATAATACTTACTTTAGCATGCCTGCTCCAGAAACAGTGAGACCTAAAAGGAGATATGTGTCACATTGAAATAGCATCCTACTTAGAGAGCAATGAGGCATGAACTAAAGCTGAATGCCTGATCCTATCAGTAACATAGCATTATTCCAGCATGATATGTAGTACAGAGGATTGTAATTATCAGCATCCTAAATTATATTTTTTAAAAAGAGCTAGCCTGTATTTTCCAGTCATTTCATAGATACCCAAGTGGTTTTGACAAAGCACTATTGGTTGTTTACAAACACTTTTTTAAAAATATTGACAACCAATGTCTCCTTTTAGATGTCCATAGCAGCCTCTTAGCTATCTTGCCCTTCAACTCTGTCTTAACCAAGATGCAAAATAGTGAAAAATAGCAGCTTTGGCATGATTTCAGCCCTAAAATAAGACAAACACTTAATGACTCCCTGTTGAATCTCTGCCATTTACCTTAAAATAATTAAAAAGTTGTGTGATTTTGTTTTTATAAGGCAAGTATAGTGATCGAAGTTTGTTTGGATTCAGGTTGCAAATATAAGAGTGAGCTAACAATTTCCAATGTCTTTCTTTCCTGCTTGTATGTCAGCATGAGTTCACAAGCTTCTCAGATCATCCTTTGGGTGCTAATGCTGTCAGTCATAATCTTGCAGTAGCATATAAGATACCAGCACTGTCTTGCAGGGGGAGGGTTACCTTCAAAAGGAGTGAATATTATGTTCATACCTTGAATACCAGGGCTCTTTTGCTGCCTTCCTGTGGCACACAGCACTAAGATGGACAGGTGCTCTGGTCCATTGGATGGACAGAGGTGTGTGTGTGTGTGTGTGTGTGTTTCATATTTGCCCTGCCATAGTGAGTTCTGTGTCAGAAAAAAAAGGAAAAGAGAAAAGAAAAGAAAGCTATTGTGTTGAGCTTGCTTGAAAGCCAGACAGAGAACCACTGCTACAGTTTAAATTGATATATAATTTTCCCTTGGGGGGAAATTGGGTCTAATTTTGCTCCTTGGCCTGGCCATCTTTACAATCAATGCAATTCATAAAATACTGGCTGTCCTCTTTATCAACAGACAAAGGAAAAATAACACAGTAATTGTTCCAGAGGCAGGCAATTTTATTAATATGAATAACACCTCTCCTGGTTTATGTGCTAAAACTTGTCCATATCACAAGAGATTTTTTAAGGACAGGTCAAAATGAAATGATTGGAATTAACTGTACAGTAGTTGCATGGTGAATGAATTATTTTGATATCATCAGTCATGGTATTCTTCTGGAGTACATGGATAGTAGAAGGGGAAGCATAGGGACACCTGGCTTTCAGTAGTCTCAGCCCTTTCTCTTTGGTCTTTTCCAGAAAATGGTGCTGGGGGATAGACAGCCACTGGTCTATCATATGTCACAAAGATCTAACTATATCCAAAGGTAACTGAGAGCTGAGCAGCATACAAAGAGGATCATCAGAACAGCTACTGGGCGGCAGTAGTAGTGGTGGGTGTCACTGACAGGAGTGAATTATGCACTATAGCCAATATTGGTTGACACTGCACACAGGGAGGTCTAGGTTTGTGTAACCCCATCACCTAGTAAACCCTATGATGAGACACCACAAGTGAGGCACAGGCAGGAACAGAGCATTAACAGAAAGGGAAGGAGGGAAAGATAAAGGAATATCACATTTACAAAATTAGCCAAGGACACAAGAAAGATGCTAAGACAAATGACACCCAAAGCAGCACTACACATAAAATAGGGACATGGATTGTGAGAAGCATGAACCAAGGGAAGCTGGAGCCCTCCCTGCATCCACCATCATCCAGGAGGAGAGAAAGGCAAGCCATCTCTATCAGGCCTTGCCTGAAAGAAGAAGAGCCCTCCCTGCATCCAGCATGGTCCAAGGGGAGAGAAAGGCAAGCCAGCTCCATCAGGCCTTGCTTGAAAGAAGAAGAGCCCTCCCTGCATCCACCATCATCCAAGGGGAGAGAAAAGCAAGCCAGCTCCATTGGGCCCAATCAGAGTAAGTAGAAGGGCCCTCCCTCCCTCCAGTCCATCTGCCATGGTCCAGGCCTCAAAGGGAGAGATCTGCTGGACTTTTCCCCTCCCACACCACCATTCCCTTCTCCTTTTGTGTCTTGTCTTTTTAGATTGTAAGCCTGAGAGCAGGGAAATGTGTAATTAACAATTTGTAAGCCACTCTGATAGATTTTTAGATGAAGAGTGGGGCATAAAAATTATTATTATTATTATTATTATTATTATTATTATTATCATGGTAATGGAACACATGAACAAAGCAGTACTGGGAGGTGCTGACAAGGAGGTCATTGGTTTGGGGTTGCAGGAAGCAGAGCAATGGAGGACAGAGGGTCTTGGAGATGTCTCATCTATAAGGTCGCCATGAGTTGATATTGACTCGAGGGTGGTTAACAAAAGCAACAAACTGAGAGCAATAGAGTCAGGTCTCAATAATAGGTTGTTGACATTCAGTTGTCTACCGATAGTTTTCTGATAAAAAAAAGCAAGTAATATTCTTGAATATTGCCGAGGTTAAATAATGGACTGGGTGAGGGCTGTAAGAAAGCTCTAGTCAGATACTGGGATTATTATTAACCTTTATTTATATAGCACTGTAAATTTACACAGTGCAGTACATACAAAATGTCTGAAAGTGCCACATTCACCTGGGAACCAGGGGGTATTTCTTGATCTCACACTGTTCCTAGATATTTAAGTGGCTAAGGTAGCAAGGATTACACTTTCGCAAATGGCATGTAGAGCGCCAGCTGTTCTCTTTATTGAAATGGTCTGATTTTACAATAATGATCTACCCCTTGGTAATTGAGTTTAAATTGCTGCATGGTACTCTAATGCTACACTTGGAAGTATGTATGGGAGATCTATTGGAGAAGAATGCGGCAGTTTGACTGCCAGCTGGTAGCCAAGGCTACAATCATGCTACACCGGTACAAGAGTTGCATTTTTTCAGACTCAGTTTAAGATGTGGTTTTTGTCTTTTAGCAGTGATGTAGACTCAAGTCAATTGACCTGGACTCAAGTTGGGATCAAGTCACTTCAGTGACTTGTCTTGGATTCCCTTTGGCAATAAATGATGTACTAACTTGACTCAACTTGTCACATAAACTTTTTAAAGTGAATGACTTGCTGACATCATTCACTTTAAACAGCTGGCAAGACCCACTCCCAACGTGAATTTCTCAGAGAGGAGCAGCAAATGTGTGAGGCAACAGGCTTGATGCAGAAGAATCATTCTAAAGTTTTTAAAAAATAATGTTTTTCCAATGCTTTAGAAGGCTCCTATAAGTAGCAGAAGGGATGGGCTGCTGATTAGACCTTCATCCCTGCCCCAAGCCCACTGCCTAATGCATCTGCTGTTTCCCCTCCAAGAAACAGTTGGCTCAGAGACTTCACTTCAAACTTGACTTGAAAGTATCCTGCAAGGAATTGAGACTCAACTTAAGACTTAGGGGCTTTATAGACTGCCTAAAAGGGGTGGTCTGTAGTCACCCAGAGAAGTGCCAGACTGGGGCCTGGGCTGCCTCAATGGCAGCCCTTGCAGCCCCAATCTGCTGCTTTTCCAGGCCATGGAGAAGTGGCAAATTGCTGCTTCTCCGTGGCCTGAAGCAGGGTGCAGCGCCCACTGTGCTCTATCATGGGCAGTGCTCCCGAGGGGAGAAAGGGGCCGCCACTGCAGCCCCTTTCCCCTTGGCATCCTTGGCGCAGCCATGTGAAAGTCATGCCAAGGACACAAATGCTGAAAAGGGGCTCCATTTTGGAGCTCCTTGTGCCGCAAAAAGGACGCCATAGGCACCCTCTTGTGGTGCGATGTTGCCAGGCGCGCACCATGCTGTGTAAACGCAGTGCACGCCATGATGTCATTGCAGCACACGCATATGTACGGCCCGTTTAAAAATGGTGCCATCCATACGTGCTAGGGCTGGGGAGCGTGCAGTTGCTGCGTGATTCCCAGCCCTATTCACCTCACAGGGATGGCCCTTTTGGGCCGTCTGTACTGTGCCTTAAATAACTTAAATAAAAAACTTGAGATCTGATTTGAGACTTGAGTTGAAAGATTTGAACACATCACTGTCTTTTAGAGCCCTAAACATTCTCAGGGCCTGGCAATCCAGGCCACTTTAATGATGCTCTCCAACCACATAACCTCCAGCTATCCTGACTTAGCTAGCACAGTGCAAACTAATCCTTACATCTTCTAGATTGTGGGTTCATTCTTATTAATAGGCTTTACCATCTTGACCGTGCTCTGATGTTGCTTCACCACCTGTCTTGGTTTCATCCACAAAATGTTGGAGGGTATACAACTATTAAAATATTTAGGAGAGACCCTCCTGAGACAACATTGCCCACAGAGACCTATTTGATTACCACAAGGGACAGGAGTTCTCTTGCATTGCTCCCAAATTTGAAGAATATTCTTCTTTTAAATTTTTAGCTTACATAAAATTACATAAAATTGTCCAAACTTTCTCAAGCCATTTTGAGAGAGAAATTCTCTCTTAATGTCCTCCAGTGTTTAGCAATCTCAATCCATGCTACAATCAGAAAAATAAAATAAAATCATATGAGGCCTTTATATCATAGCATTTTATTCATTTTCATAAACATAGAGAATTAAAGTAGTGCCACACAAAATATTGTTCATTTGTCCTTCTGGTTATAGTTTTTAGCACTTTCTTTTAGAAGTTTTTAGTTGGAAGGCAATCGAGCCACATGTGGAGCTGAGGTTAGTACAGGCCCTCCCACAACCTGAAGATTGATCAATGTTAATTTTAGAAGATTTATATGGAGTAAGATACTAATGACACATCAGTATAAAGCTCATGTGAGATGCTAAAAGGGATTTAAAGGGAAGGGACACACAATTTCTTATTCAGTCAGCATCAGCAAACTCCCAGTTTAATTCTGACTTCCCCTATATTCTAAGACTCTTTGGTACACTGTAAGAAGCACATAGTTCTGGAATGCCTAAGAAAGCTGGGAATTGGAGGCACTGATTTGCAGTGGTTCCAATCCTACCTCTTGGGTAGGTTCCAGATGGTGTTGCTTGGGGACAGTTACTCCCAAGAGGGAACTCAGTTCAGGCATCCCTTAAGGTGCGATTCTGCCGCCAATGCTGTTCAACATTTACATGAAGCCACTGGGAGAGATCATCCAGAGACATGGAGCGGGGTGTTATCAGTATGCTGATGACACCCAAATATATTTCTCTATGTCTCAGGCTGATGCAGTGACTAAGGATGGCATCTCTCCTCTGAATGCCTGTCTTAATGTGTTAATGGACTGGATGAGGTAACACAAACTCAAGTTGAATCCAGGTAAGACAGAGTTACTGAGGGTGCTCCTGGACTTGTCTCTCCATCTGACAGCTCAGGTGGATGCAATGGTCAGGAGTACTTGTTATCAGCTTAGGCCGATACGCCAGCTGTGCCTCTTCTTCATATGAGAAGACCTTGAAACACTGGTAACCTCTCAGCTTGATTTCTGTAATGCGCTCTACATGGGGCTACCCTTTTGTCAAGTTCAGAAAGTTCAATTGGTAATGAATATGGCAGCCAGGCTGGTTACTGATACACCTCAATCAGCCCACATCACATCAGTTTTAAAATCTCTCAATTGGCTGCCTATTAGCTTCTGGGAAAGATACAAAGTGTTGGTTTGAACCTTTAAAGCCCTACATGGCTTGGGTCCTGATTTCTTGCGAAAGCGTCTTCTCCCATATCATCCCCCCCCCCCACACACACACACTCTTCGTTCTGCTGAGAAGAATCTGCTTCAAACTAAGAGGACTAGACTTTCCGCAGTGACCCAGCGTTCCTTTTCATCAGCTGCTTCTAGACTCTGGAATGACCTGCCGGACAAGATCCATCAGATTACCACCCTGGAAACCTTTAAGAAGGCTATTAAGCTGGATATCTTCCAACAGGCCTTTCCAGACTAATTGACCATCCATTTTTACCTCCCTCCCTCCCTCCCTCCTTTTCTCTCATTTTCCTTTATTTTTTTTTTCTTAATCCATCTGCCCAAACTTTTACTACTCTCTCTCTCTCTATATATATATATAATTCTTCGGTTTAATCCTTTTTTATTACTCAATTATACTTTTATATTGGGGGGAAGGGTTGGGAAATTTGGAATTTTAATGTGATTCTATTTTAATCTGTATCCTGTTTTTACTGTTGTAATCCGCTTGGATTCCCTGAGATTAAGTGGAATAGAAATAAACATTAGTTGCAATCCATATGTTCCAAACAGAAACCTCTTAGTTATAAAGTTTGGGGACAGACAAACTTCAATACCAGTAATTGCTTTTGAGCCTCCATATATGTGGAAAAAATGTTTTGTGAAGCTATGAATTTTAAAGCACTGAGACCATCTAATTTGGAGACCTAACAATTTGTTATATATCCATAATGGAATCCCATATGACCATTGCATATGACAGTGCTTACTTACTATTAAGCAGCAACTGAGATCAACATGAGCCCACTCCCCTGTTGATCAAGAAATAGCTGGCTGACATTACCAAACCTCCCCGCTTTGAACAATCTATGTTGCAATAGGCACTAGGGACTCTGTAGGGATCATTAATATGTAGCAGTTCTGAATATCTAGGTTAATTTGAATGAGAAATTGCCATTTTTCAAGTTTAACTAAATCTATGTCTTTTTTTTTTTTATCTATAGGAAATGTCAATATTGGCTTATGACCAGGGATGGGCAACCTGCAACCCATCACTGATGGGTTATATTTCCATCACCACCCTGAGTTAGGAAGGAAGATCCACACAATCTCATGATAGCTGAAGACAAGACTTTGATAACTCCTTTCACTCAGCCGTCTTGGAGACCAGTTTACTTACTAGCCAAGCCTTAACACAGAGAATTCAGAGGAATGAAGGACTGAGAAAAATGTAAATAAAAGGTAGATACACCCATCACACCCAAGAAAAAGTTCATCAGTCACAATGGGATGGGGTGGATTCCTCTTCTCAACAACCCAGAATGCACCTTCACAGTAAGTGACAAATGTGGCATTCTCTGGGTTAGTGAGAGGAGGAATCCACAGAATTTGGAAAGAATTTGGCTGGAAAGAGAATTGTTTGTATTGATAAGATAATGGTATTAAAACGTGAAAAATTGTGATCAAATTTTTGATTTAAAATTTTCTTACAAGCTGTACAGACTACCCCTAAGGGGTGGCCTGCAGCCGACTCCAGCTGCACAGGATTGGTGCTGTGACAACTGCACACCATGGGCCCGATCTGGCCTTTCCAGGATGCAAAAAGGAGCTTCAAAAAGCGGCTCCTTTTTGCACACTGGAAAGGGTGTGATAGCTGTGTTTCCGTGGCTTTAAGGCACTCCTTTTGTGCTGCATCATGCAAACACACAGCCAGAGGAGTGCCATGATGCTGCACGACATGTGGAGTGGTGCATGGCATCACACCATCATTGGAGTGGAGTCAGAGCATACATCATATGGATGCCACACTCTGACTCTGCCCCCAGGCCAGCCTGAATGGCTGGTCTGCTAGCCCCTTAGAGAGTAAGTAAAAGTAGCTAGAAAACTTTACTCCTGGTACCAAAGAAAGACATCATATTTCTTCCACTTGTTTTTCTGCTTTTGAAATGTAACTGTTATGCCTTCAATGCCAACTTTTAAGCTCTAATTTGATAAGTATAACCAAGAAGGATTTCTGAGGGAACAGTGGTTCTTACTGCAGCAGCCTGACCAGCTAACGTTTACAGATAGAGTGTCCCTTATCTGGAAATCTGGAATCTGAAATACTCCAAAATCCAACATTGTCCACATGGGTGGCTGAGATAGTGACACCTTTCCCTTCCAATTGTTCACTGTGTGTAATAATAATAATAATAATAATAATAATTTTTATTTCTTACCCGCCCCTCTGAGCAAGCAATTGGGGCGGGGTACAACATGTTACAAATATATACAGTAAAATCCTCCAAAGATACTCACCTCCCTCCCCTTAAAACAGTATTAAACTAATCATAATTAAAAGAATCAAGATTTAAAATACATTTCATTCAAAGTCCCCTGTAGGCGGCTGGATGGGGGTGGGGGTGGGGGAGGTCATCAGGCGATGGGAAATTAGTTACTGTCTGAGAAGGCCTGCCGGAAGAGATGCATCTTGAGTGCTTTTTTAAAGCTTTCCAAGGTTGTAATACGACACATCTCATCTGGCAGGTCGTTCCACAGCCTGGGAGCAATAGCAGAAAAGGCCCTCTGGAAGGCCTTATTTTTTATAGGTTAAAGCTGATTCTTCCCAGAGGACCGAAGTGTACACAGGGGCTCATATGGGAGGAGGTGGTCTCTAAGATAAGTTGGACCCAAGCCATGTAGGGTTTTAAAAGCCAAAGTCAGCACCTTGTACTGTACCCGGAAACTGATCAGCAGCCAGTGAAGGGATTTAAGCACTGGTGTTATATGCTCTCTCCTCGGTGTTCCAATGACTAGCCTGGCTGTCATGTTTTGAACCAGTTGAAGTTTCCAGGTTAGGCACAAAGGTAGCCCCATGTAGAGTGTGTTACAGCAATACAGATATGAGGTGACCAGCGCATGAATTACAGCCTCCAGGTCCTTCATCTCCAGGAAAGGGCGCAGCTGGCGGATAAGCCGAAGCTGATAACAGGCACTTCTGACCACCACATTCACCTGAGAGGTCATGTGAAGCAATGAGTCTAGAATTACCACCAGATTGCGAACAGAGTCCTGTGAGGAGAGTGTGACTCCATCCAGGACTGGAAGATGTATTCCCAGATCTGGTTTCGGGCTGGTGACTGTCAATACATCTGTTTTGTCAGGATTTAGCCTCAATCTATTTTCCTTCATCCAATCCATTATCGCTGCGAGACAGTCATTGAAAGGAGAGACCATCCGAGGTCTGAGCAGATGATCTGGTCATGGAGAAGTATATCTGAGTGTCATCAGCGTACTGATGACACTGAGCTCCATGCCTCCGTATGATCTCACCCAGCGGCTTCATATAAATATTAAATAGCATTGGGGACAGGATAGCTCCCTGAGGGACGCCACAATTTAGCTCGATTTTAGAGGAGCAGCTGTCCCCGAACCTCACCCTTTGGGACCTGTCAGAGATTAAGGAACGGAACCACCGCAAAGCAGTGCCTCCGATACCCATCTTCCCCAACCAGTCCAAAAGGATGGCATGATCTATAGTATCAAAGGCCGCTGAGAGATCCAAGAGCACCAGCAGGATCACACTACCCCTGTCGATACTCAAGTGGAGGTCATCTGTCAGAGCAACCATGGCAGTCTCAACTCCATATCCTGCTCAGAAGCCAGTTTGAAATGGATAAAGAAAGTCAGCTTCATCCAAGACAGCTTTGAGTTGTTAGGTGACTGCTCTCTCGATCACCTTGCTTAGAAACAGCAGCAAGGAAACTGGTCTGTAGTTGTTTCTGTCCAGGGGATCAAGGGAAGGTTTCTTCAGGAGAGGCTTTACAACCACCTGCTTTAGACAAGATGGAATGGTGCCTTCCCTGAGGGACGCATTGACTACATCCCAAAGGAATGTCTTCAATGTATCCCCTCCCTGGGCGACCAGCCATGATGGACATGGATCGAGAGAGCAGGTCATCTTCCTCATGCGTCCAAGGAGCTTGTCCACATCATCAATACTTATAGATTGAAACGCATCCAACAAAATGACAGTGGCGGAATTTCTGGTTACCTCATTTACGGACACTGAAGAAATATTGGCGTCCAAGTCAGCCCTTATCCGAGAGAGATTTTGTCTGCAAAGTAGTTGTTAAATGCGTTGCAGCAGGCTGTCATCGGTCAAGGAGGGGGTTAAACCTGCGTTAACTCCCCAACAACCTTAAACAGCTCTGCTGAACGAGACTCTGCAGACGCAATGCGTGCAGCGTAGAAAGATTTTCACGCTGCACGCAATGCCTCCCGATAGGCGCGAAGGTGCTGCCTATGGCAAGTTCTGTCAGATGAGGACTGAGTCTTTCACCACTTGCGCGCTAGTCATTGTCCAGTCTGCTTCATTTCCCTGAGTTCCTCTGTGAACCAGGGTTTGCGGTTCGAAGCAGGTTGGAAAGGACGCTCGGGGTGATAACGTCGAGAGCCTTGGAAAGATCTGTGTTCCAGGTGTTCACCAAGGCTTCAATGGGATCGCCAGCGTTGCCAACCATTAAATCCTCTAGGGCCTTCTGGAAACCAATCGGTTCCATAAGTCTTCAAAGGCGGACCATTCTAATGGGTCTGCCACCCCCGGAGGGGTGAGCAGCAGCTCTACGTTCCATCTTGATCAGTGAGTGCATGACAGTGCAGAGGTTTTGGTTACCTCCGCCCACAGATATTCCCGTTCTGTACTAAAAATCCCATTGAGTGTGTGACCCGCACAATGGGTGGGCCCGTTGAGCAATTGGGATGGGTTCATGCCTGTCATAGATTCCATGAACTCCAGAGCTGCTCCAGGTAGATCAGAAGGACTGGTCTCGAGGGGAATGTTGAAGTCACCCAAGACCAAAAGCCTGGGTGACTCCAACAGTAACTCAGAGACCAGCTGAGTCAGCTCAGTCAGGGAGTCTGTTAGGCAACAGGATGTACACTTTGTTTCATGCACAAAATTATTAAAATATTATGTATCAAATTACCTTCATGCTATGTTTATAAGGTATACACAAAGCAAATGAATTTCCTGTTTAGACTTGAGTCCCATCACCAAGAAATAATTTTATGTATATGCAAATTTTCCAAAATCCAAAAAAAGCAACGAGAAAAAACAAAGTGAAATTCTAAACACTTCTGGTCCCAAGGATTTCTGATAAGGGAGGCTCAACTTTTACTTCAGTCTGTTCTCTGGTTTTGCTGTCTGATACTGAAACAAACATTCTAGGACTGCCTCAGATGATGAGATTTTCTTAATGCAAAACTATACTTTTTTACTTAGTGCAAGCCTGTTTCATAATAATTTGAAAAGTCCTAATAGTAAATCCATTTCCTGCATTGAGATACATTAGAACATTATTAAATTTTTGAATCTATGTTATTTCTGGAAATAATAATGAATGGTCACTGAAATGTAACCTATGTTTGGTTTATGTGTATCTTCATGAAAACATTCTTTTACATAGCTTCCTTTTCTTGGTGTGATTAGAGAGTCCATTTCTGTAAAATGATAGGCAAGTAATTGGAACAGGGCAACAGCTTGTTCAATGCTGCTGCATCATGCACAATATGCAGTTTTTGGCAAACAAATCAGGCCTGTGTCCAGCCTTGAGTTACCAACTCATTATGTGTAAAATAAATTACTAGATGAGCTTTCCATTGTTAAATACATCCCAGAAAATATCCTTGAGGAATATTAGAGAGGAAGCTTTCCTATTGGGCTTGCCAAAATATATCCTATGTGTTCAGTTCTCAAAATGAAAAACAAGCATTTTCTCTATTCTCATCTGTCAGTTGAAACATACATGTTTGTGGAAAGTACCAGTTTCATATCACCCTGCTCAGAACAGAGTTTGGATGGAAGAACTATAGTTTTGATGGTTAATGTTTCATTTTGGCTTGTAGTCTTTTCAGCAACATATGATCATTCATTGTTAGGAATGTAGGTCAGCAGACTGAACTGTTGTTGCAAAATGCTGAGATCACATCTTATCCAGTGCATATAAATGTTCGATGGAGTTCAAGCTAAGACAATTCCAGAAGGAAATCACCTGGAGGATGCACTTGAGCATACTAGTCCTCAGATTATAGAGGGGGGGGGGGGCTGTGGAAGGAGACTTGGCCCATTTATATTTTTCTGTTGGGGCCTCTTTAGCTATTATTTTAAAGAAAGCCTTGAGATGTCATGATTTGTTCAAAATTAGAGAGTTAGGAGGTGAGATAAGTGGCTTTCACTTTGCCCTTTCCTCCTTTTGATCCTTATTATGGTATTTACAGTAGGTGGTTCACACGCTGAAGAGCAGGAAGTGACACTCTTATTAAGAGGTGGGTGAACAATCCCAAACATCCTTCATGTTAATTGCAAAATTATAAAGATTCTTTTAAAAATGATTGTAATTGCTTCAAAGTAAGCTGATGATTTGAGAAAACTCCCAGTTCCATCCCTATTATCCCCTCATCCCTGAAATCTGTTCTTCTTAATACACACCTCCTAAATACATTCCTCTCACATAGTGATAAGAGATGCCTTTCGTCCTTTGTTTCCCCTTACCCAATGCACTGATAATAATAATTCAGTTATTAATTTGGTTAATAATTCAGCCAGGTGTAAGAGACCATGGGCGGTATAGTTCTTGCAAGCTCTAGTGTTATTCAAATTTATTGATTTCAGGAGACCATGAATAACTCTTTACTTTTTCAGTGGCTGTGAAAAATTAATTCAGTTCTCTCCCGCCCACTCACCCTTGTTTTGGTCAGAAGAAACTAGCTCTTGTCCTAGTTCCCCTGAAGGGAAATTTAGAAAGTGTGCTTGTCCCCCTTGTTTTGGTCAGGAGAACCTAGCTCTTGTCCTAGTTCCGCTGAGGGCAAATTTAGAAAGTGTGCTTGTCTCTCTACCCCTACACAACCACAACAGAAGAAGAGAAGTGTTAGTATTAAGAGGAGGTGGTAGTGGTTTTGGCAAAGAGGAAGAGGTCCCTCCACTTTTCTACCCTTCCCCTTCATATCTTCATGTACACTTTCCTTGTCTGATACAACTACGTCAATTTGCACACCTATATTGTATGTGTCATTTGCTAAATCAAGAATATTAAGCTTAAACTGGATGTGCATTTCAAATCACACTTGGTTGAAAATGCATTTGCTGATTAACAAACCTCAGTAGCAAAACAAATGCTGTAAGTGTGGGCCATCTCAAGTTCAATCAGTTTTATCCCTACATAATACTGAGAAAGACCCCTGCTTGAAACCCTGGAGATCAGTTTAGAAAAGGGATTGACAAATTGTGAGCTTTCTTGTGTTTTTATGTTGCAGTTCCCAGCATTCCTCATCACTGGCTATGCTAGCTACAGAAATACCTCCCCCAATTCAAGATGCCATATTGCCCAAAGCCAAACAACTTATTTTGACACAAGCACCTGTTTAAATTACTTAATTTAAATAAAATAATAACAACAACACAAGTAGCTGTTTGCTCTCCTCAGTTTAAATACAACAATAACAGATTTGCTACCTTTTCACAAAGTCAAAAATCTGCTGCCTGGGGCAGTTGCTTCTCACTGCCTAATGATAGCACTGGCCCTGATTTCACTCATCCCATTCATTTTTACTAACTTCCTCCAGACCTATCCCTCTCCATATTTTGCTTTTCAGCGTGTTCACACCCAGGTTATCTGCTTTCTAAACACGGGTGAGTAATATGTTGTCGTCAATGTTTTTGAACATCTTTGTTTGTGTGGGATGCTTAAGGAAGAAAAATTTCTATATTAAAGGGGTCGTGATATGCTGGTGATGCACATTAGGTGACTTATAACCACATAAATCATCTCACTATTATTTTACTAAGGCAATATACCAATTTGGTGATGTGCTGAATGTTTCTAGCTACTTTGAAATGGCAGTGGAGGCATTCCATTATTATTGTACTACATTTGCCTTGTGAGTAATTCTAGGAAGATCAGAGAAACCAAATAAAGGGGAAAATAAGTTGATTTAAGAATGACAGGAACAGTTTTGTTTTATTTTGTATGCCTGCTTGCAATGATGATACTTCTGAAACACCAAAAGAGATTACTGCATATTATAGCCTGAGTCATAAAAGAAAACACACAACCTTCACACTATTTGAATAGCTACTACCATTATATAACTGTAAGAGAATGACTACTGTAATTCCACATGTAACTTAATAAATTTGTTATGACATACATTCTGTGTTCACAATTTCCAGTATTCTAAATGTTTTCCAAAGTAATGCAGGTAATTACACTTTGCACCTGCAGCTTTACTTGGGAGTGAAGTAAGTGAATATAATGCATAAAATTGGGCACAATCTACATGGGCAAAAATCCTAAAATATTGGCTAGCCTGACTGCTGGTTGATTCTTCACACCCAGTCTATGTGCTGAAAGAAATGTGACTTTCTCTTGGCCCTGCTATCACAGGCTTGGCCAGTGAGGACACGAGAGGGAGCCTTCTCAGTGGATGCTCCACCCCTCTGAAACTCCCTTCTGCGGGAGGCCAGGTTGGCCCCACCCTGTTCTCCTTTCTGCAGCTGGCAAGAACTTTGCTCTCCGAGCATGATTTTAAGATGTAACCATGCCCAGGGAGGGTTTTTTTATTGAAGTATTTCCTTTTTCATGTTTTTGTTTTATATTTTTAACTTATTATGTTTTAATTATTTTATATTTTTAGCCTATATTAGTATGATGTTTTGCATTGTGTTTTAAAAACTGGATTGTTTTTAAACATCTTTTGTGAACCACCTTGGGTCTGATTTAGAAGAAAGGTAGCATATTAATAAATTAAAGAAATGAATAGCCAGCAGAACCAGGATTGTTGACCCATGGGCCTCTCTTGCCACATGGGTGTGACCCAGGCAAGCCAGCCTCTGAACTATTCTGATGCTTTGCAGACCACTAGGGTCCCTCATTCATAGAATGGGGTACTGCACATCTCCTTCTCTTTAAAATGGATCTTGTCCAATGCTCCCACAAGACAAGAAAACTAATGTGCCATTGAGGAGGCAAGCCACCAGAGGCAGAGATGGGTCTAGGCTATTCCTCCACTAAGATTCTGCTTCTTCTGTGGAGGAGGACTGTTTTCCTATTCAGGACAAATTGCTTATCTAATTTCTAGACCCAGGATCTATAGAGATTGTTGTATTGGGGTGCAGCTTCAATATTTCCCATATACTGAGTACACTGTAGCATGCAAGCCCTGGTCCATGAAGTTGCTGGCGCCAGCTGCATGGCTCCAGGTACTCTGATGACAAGGACAAACAAAGTGGAATGTTATCAGCTTATTAATGGCCCCCAAACAAATAATGACTTCACCCAGTGGCTTCATATAGACATTCACTTTCTCTGCTGGTTTGTTTCCATTCTGAATTCAAGATGCTGGTGATGGCATTCAAAGTCCTAAATGTCTTAAGTCCCAAAAACGTGAGGAGGCATTTCTCTGTAAGTACACCTGTTCAGGAACTGAGGTTTACAGGAGGAGCCCTCCTCTGTGGGACTAACAAGGTCAATGCAATGTGGGGCGACTTGGAAGTGAGATTTCTCAGCTGTCACACCCCAATTGTAGAATTCTTTCCTGCTGGAGTTATGATTGATAGGAATGTTGTTTTCGTTGTGACACCAAGCAAAAACATGGCATTCTGTTAAAGCTTTGGGGACCTAATTTAAATGAGCATGTCTGTGGTTTTAAATTGCTGTAGCCTTTTGCACTGTTTAGCTTGCTGATTTGTTTAATCTGCTTTTATAATTTTAAATTATTTTATTGCTTTCATCTGGAATTTTTCAAAGTTGTTTCTAATGTCTAGCTTCCTGTTCGTGAAATATGATTGCATAAGATGGATACATTGCAATTCATTGTTACATTTGCTGCAGAGGTTGGCATGTTCTATTGACTGCATGATGACCAAACTCCCAAATTCATATTTTTCTCAGTTGCAGTCCACCAAATTCAGTCATTTCCTGGTCAGTAGAGAGCATTGGGATCGGCAGACAAGCATCCAACTATTTTCTTATAGCTGGGACACAGAATAGCAACATTATCTACACTCTGTGTCTGTTACAGGCTGAACACTATTTTGGCATGCATTTTGCAAAACTTAAGTGTCTGAAGCCTGAATATTAAGACATAAGTGTGTCTGCAGAATAAAAGCAAAAGGTCTGTGTATGAAATAAGGATGGAATGGATATTCAACAACTGTCCAAATGTGGTTAGAATGTGATGTTCCTGACCACTCAGGAAAAACTGACAGGAATAAAAACAGAGCTTGGAAAGTTCCTAAAAGTTGCAGGAACCTTTTTGTTTGTTCTCAGTACAGCTAAATAGTGAACCTTTGTAAACTCTATGCAGCCTTAAAAGTTGCAACATTGGAATATAGTACAACTCTCTAAGGCAAAATTGTGCACCTACACAAAGTAAAACTGCATGATTTTTATAAGCATCTGAATGGTTCAACATGGAAAAGAGGAGAATGGAACAGAATGTTCTTTGAATGCTAAACTGTAATGATGCACACCTGAATTGTGAAAACTACAACTACTTTCTCTTCTAATTACAATCAGGGCTGCTCCTCTCCTGGTGCCCCATCCTCTGCTATTGCCTCTCAGATTCTATTTTCCACAACTTGCTCTCTGAACTCTCCAGGCTCTGAGTCTGTGCTACCTTTCTTTCTAGACCTGTCTGCCTATTGCAATTCCCTGATTCTCACCAAGGCTGCTCCACTTTGGCCGCCCTTTCCTCTGCCACTCTTTCTCAGCTGTTGTTGTTGTTGTTGTTGTTGTTGTCATTTTTCTCCCTGAAAATACTCTGTGTTCCGAATCCTCGCTCTCCTTCTTTCTTGACCTGCCTGCCTACCTAGATTTAGACTAGAAGGCAAAAGGAGATTGGTGGTGATTTGTGTTTCATACCTTCTGTGAAGCAAGATTAGGAAACCAGCCCCCAAAGGCCAGTATGCAATACACTTTTATTTATTTATTTTAATTTTTGGTACCAAATCCATCCACTCCTGTGTGGTCTTTCCTCTCTTTCTCAAAAGTTGTATGAAATGAAACAGTTGTGACATGAGGCAGACCTACAATTGTAAGGTTGTTCACAGAGTTGTGCAGTTCTGAGTAAAACTGAGAGTTTCTTGAAAATGCAGTTTTTAAATGTTTCAATGAGTTTTCTGTTCTTCATAGGAGAGAGAGAGAAAAAAATCTTGAATATTTCCATATGATGGGAAGACATAGCAATGCCTTTTCCTTCATATCTGTTGGGCAGTAGGAAAATCATGAATTTCATAGTAAGAAATGCAAGCCTACCATCTAGTTCTGGCCATATAGCCACATAACCCAAAACAAAGGAGATGAAGACAGAATAATAAACAAATGAGCAAAATTTAAAAACAAAACAAAACAAAAAAGGATGCTGCATCAGTATGATAGTGCTAATCAGGTTGATGCAATTGTGTGCTGGCACAGAGAGCAAATAAATGGTCATTGACTGGTCATTTAGTGGCCTTGTATAGGTAGCCATTGGGATCTCATTTTTTACTGAATAGGAAAATCCTTGTTGACATTAATGGGGATTAGCTGAATTCATCTCTGATTGACCAGACATATGTTTGAGATAATACAAAAGGTCCCTCCCAAGAGATGAATTTAGCTTGTTTTGTGATGGTCTCCAACATATCAGACTTAGCTGTTTATGATAGCTTTTATGTTAGTGTTATTTTTGCTGCTGCTGCTGCTCCTAGTTAGTAAATATCCTTTTGGCTGGTAAGAAAGAGGGAGAGAGAGAGTTCTTGCTGTCTGTATAAAATAGACAATAGTGTGTGCATGTGCACGTTATTTAGATAGAGAAATGCCTCTGGAAGAATATTACTTTCCATTGATGTCTGTGAGTTTCTTCCAAAGAACACACAGAAAGATTTATTTCTTACCAATGTTAGACTAGATGGCTTCCTCAGGGTGATGTTTGATAAGATGCTAATATGATGTCAGATTTTTGATACTTTATGTGAAATGTATATATATGTGCCCAGATATATGTGCCCAGATAATTTTCTATGTTCCTTTCCATGGGAAGTAGTGTGTGTTTATGTGTGTGCTTTTAATTTTTTTTTTTTTAAAAAAAAAACAACAACTCAAAAAGACGAGTAGCTTCTTTCTTATTCTGCCATGTTAAACATCCTGGATGACCAATAGTTAAGTGAGTTTAAGTGGAGTGTTGACACTAAATCTGCCTGCTTGAACTATACTGTTATTTGTGAGTAGAGAGTCCAGGTAATTAGGAGGTAATGAGGGTCCCAAACAGACAGAGGTTAGCTGAAACCCTCAGTCTAAAGAGACGGGGTGGGGAACCATACCTGTTTCTTCTCTACTGATAGAAAAAATAGCTAAAATCTTATCTGCTGCTCCCTCTTTTCTCCATTAACTGGGAAATATCTCAATTTCAGGGGCTGCAGCAGAGAAAAGGTGAATGGGAGACTATTGTAGCTATGTTTCATATCTACATGTCCTGATGTAAGATCATGGTCATTGTTTTATTTTATATTCCACTTTAGGAGTCTATGGTTATCTATAATTTAATAGATAACAACGAAATAAATATTAAACAGCATGGAGACAGGATGGAACTCTGTGGCACCCCTCAGTTTAATACAACAGCACTGGACAAGAATCTCTTTGGAATCAGTTCTGCAGATAGCAAAAGATCTTTTACTCCAGCCCATAGACCTAGTTCAGTAGGGTACCACAATCTGTGGTATCAGAAACCATTGGGAGAACTAGGAGCACTTTTCACTTGGAGTAGAAAGGCAAATGTGTGGAGTAGATGAAAGGTGGTTGAGCAGGCAGATGACAGACAGAAACAATTTTATACTATGCTGTCCCATTCCCAAATGCATAACTGAAACATGGTGAAGTCAGAAGTAGGCTCATCTCAGGGTAAAATGAATTATTTTTTTAATTGAGTGAGATATTCATTTTTCTCTAAATGTGATTTGAATTTGACATGTGTGTTGCCCATCCCTAATTTCTTTTGCCAGTTTAAAATTTCTGTGGATCCAGAGGGGAAAAATGCAGGAATAAGCAATGCTTAGAACAAGTGTATTCTACTAAAATGTTACATGTTCTGATTGAGTTGAAGAAATAATCATAGCTGGGCCTAATAATAAGGAGACTGTCTGAGGGCATATCCTTCAACACTCAATAATTATATGCTGGTGGCGGGGAAGGCCTCTCAGTTGATATGGCCTCCATCCAGGCTTGAGGTCTTGCATATAACACTGTAACTTCTCTGTCCAGCCACTATGCAAGAGCTGGTTCAATTCAACCTAGAGAATTATGGACAATCTAGCCATCCAGTGTAACAGTGGGGAGAAATGAAGAGTACATCAAGGACCTTCTTGAGGCTATAGTGTAGTCATCAGTATGTAGACATAGCTTTGTAAATAATTTACATTTAATTTATATTTTCTGTGATTCATTGAAATGTTGTTATAAGGCAACATTTACCAGAATAACAAATATGGAGTTACTCAATCCATAATGGATATTCCACTATTTCTAAAAAAATATTTCAGATTATTCTGCTACACACACACACAGACCATATACAAACACAAGTCATAGCAAATGCACTATTCACATGTGCTAAACTCTTTCACATGTCCAGTGAATATAAAGGGGGAGAACTAATGTCCAATATCTTGACCTCTGTACAGAACTTGTGTACAAGTTGTACATCTGAACATCTGTCTTTTTAAATGGTTTATGCTTGTGTTGTTTTAGCTATGTCTTCCCCCCACCCACCCATCCTTTGCTCGTTCCTCATATTTCACGCTATGCAATTTTTAAGGTAAATTTTAGAGGTAGCTGGTACAATCCAACATGGTACTTGTTTCTAATTTGGTATTAATAATTCCCTCTAAGGACATCAATTAGTGATCAGCTGAAATCCAGTTGATGACATATGCAGGCATAAACCAAAGGTTGTTGTGGAAGGATATATCCGGCACGTTAAGAGGTGATATGATAGCTCTGTTTAAGTATCTGAAGGGATGTCGCACTGAAGAGGGAACAAGCTTGTTTTCTGGTGCTCTGGAGAACAGGATCCGGAACAATGGATGCAAGCTCCGGGAAAAGAGATTCCACCTCAACATTAGGAAGAACTTCCTGACAGTAAGGAATGTTCGACAGTGGAATACATTCCCTTGGAGTGTGGTGGACTCTTCTTCCTTGGAGGTCTTTAAGCAGAGGCTGGATGGCCATCTGTCAGGGATGCTTTGATTGGGGGTTCCTGCATGGCAGGGGGTTGGACTGGATGGCCCTTGTGGTCTCTTCCAACTCTATGATTCTATGATTCTATGTTTCTTCCCCCAATCCCAGAACACCTGTCCAGTCAACTGTCAGATAATGCTTACATAGCCACTTAGGTGTGGGGCAAGGGACAACCAAGCTGCATCTGCCACAGGAAACATAAGGAGGATGCTTTCCTCTTGGATCTCCAGAGGGAACATACAGAGGTCTAGTAGAACAATATGATTCTGGCTTCAAAAGCACAGCTGGATGCTATGTGAGTGCCTCCTGTCCTCCCATAACCATTAAAGAGCCAGAAGGAATGCTCTCATAGGTTATAGGACATCTGTATCTACTGACATGGGTAGGAGACAGAAATACACTTGCATAGGTACACTTGATGGATGTTTACATTCCACCAAGCTGATGTCTCCAAATTTTACATACTAACATGAAAAAGGTGGCCATTTTTGTGTCCTGATGTAAATTTATGGGCACCATAACAATTGAGATTTGTAAATTTCAGCTTGAATTTAGTCTCCAATCTAGACAGATTGGGTCTGAAAATGTACCAACTGAATTGGTCACTAAACCAAATCAAGGGAGCCTTCTTTGGCCTTAGTAAATAAACTTTTAAAATTACCTAAATGGGGAGAGAGAATATTACATGAATCACTAGATCATGTACTGCCCCATGTTGCTGCTCAGTACTCTGTTCTGGGTGTTAATGTGATAGAAAGGTAGATGAAAGGAAGCTGTGTTTTGTACTATGAGCCAATGATTTATACTAAATTTAGCTTTCAAAACCCACCATAAAGCAACCATTTTAGTTACTTTTTAGGAAACTAGAAAGAAAAGTGTGGTTGTTTTTTGCGGGGGGGGGGGTGTTAGTAAAATTATAAAAGTAACTAAGTACATTTGGGAGATCTTATATCCACAACAGTGTCAAATTACTTTTAATAAGAAACTTTTCAAGCTCTGTGTTGCTACTGAACACATCCTGTGTCACAGAATTGTATTTGTGTAACAACAGATTGCTTTTAATTTAGGTGTGAAAAAACGTCCTTGCTTTTATCATTTGCAACAGCTGAATAAATCTTTTATTTTTTGTATCATTAATGAATATTCTTCAAGCTATATATTCACTAGCTGCCCAAGATTACCTTATTTGTTACTTCTTGGTAACACAGAAAGTACTTTGGACTATCACAAACCAGACATTAATTAAGGTAAGCAGGAGACTGGAGGAGATAATTACAGTTACAATGTGTAGATGATGTTGAAAAGAGTAGTGAGAGTGTTCTAAAAAGGGAGGGGGATGCAGTATGTGATCCTTAGAAATATCATGAAAGCTAAGAATCACATTGGAGTTACAGGATTTATTCTGCTTAATTATTGTGTTAACACCTCAAGGATTTTGTATTAAAATGACCCTCAAATGTACAATTCTTTTTTGGTATGCATATAATTTCTGTCCCCCTCCATTATTCTGATCAAAGATGGGGAGGATTTAGTCATCTCTCTCTCTCTCTCTCTCTCTGTGTGTGTGTGTGTGTGTGTGTGTATAGTATAGATGCACATGCATAATGGCTATAACAACTAATAAGAGTTAGAGACATAAGACAGAAGCAGTCCTGATTTTTAAATGATATTCTCATCTCTATTCAGACACTGTCAGCTGAAATAATGAAAAATGTTAGACGTGATCTATCTGCAGAGATCAACCCGGAATCAGTAGCTTTCTCCCTCTTCGTTCCTATCTAGCATTAGGCATTGATAGAAAAGAACAGAGTGCTTCTAGGGATGGATGGTTACATGAATTACACATATTACAAGGCAGCAAACACACAGTGTGTACACTAGAGATGCATGTATTTATAAAGGCCTGATGTTATCACTTCTCTCTCTATGGGCTGCCTATGCCCTGTTTTGTTGCCTTTTTAAAGAGCTTTTCTTTCTCTTGATTATTCGGATTGCTTTAATTTGTCTCTTCAAATCCTAAACCCTTCTAAAAATTTTGAATTCTATTCCAAAATCTGACTAGTTGAAACTAAACAAGAGGCTTCAAGTTCATATCTTCCAGCATTCCATCACTAGATCTTTATCTTTATGCTTTTTATTTTATTTTAAGTTTCCCATAGCTATATCCCCTTTAGAGTGCAAATTTCATCTTTTTAATTCTAACACCCATTAACACTAACATTTTACCACTTCCCATACAAATGCTCAAATCCTTTTCAGCAGAAAAACAATACCAGGGAAACACAGTATTTACACAATGACTTTTTTTAAAAAAAAAAAAAATAAATAAATCCATAGCTATTTGGCAAGCATAAATTTAGCTCTTATCTAGTGAATTAAAAGTGACAACAAAGCAACAGAGAAGTGTAAGAATACCTTCTATGGAGAAGGACTTTGTCTGTCTCTAATGAAGGTGGAATTTTTCAGAGAAGCTGCTCACTTGGATAACAATTGCACACAGATCAAAGTGGATATGAAGAGCATGATGATGTGACTGTATTTCAAGAAGGGTTAGTGTAGATTAGACATATCATGAGTCAATGGAGAGGGAGGGGGACACCTACCTCCTTATAGAGGTGAGAGCTTTTGGCTGCTCAAGGAACAGCCCTCCTTCCTTTTTAAGCTTCTATCTGCCTAAGCACAAAACAGATTCTATAACCATACAGCAATGACAGAAGTAGGCTACGGATTTGAGTAGTCTATGTCCAATCAGTGGCAATATGCATACTAATATGTGGCACAGCTTGTGTAATGAAGTTCCCAGCATGCTGCCTGAAAAGGTATCCTCAAGTGTGCTGCTTGATTTATTTCCTCTGTCAAAAGGCAGGACAGTGAGGACTTGTCCTCCCCTACTGTACGTGCAAGAATACTCTGTCATTGTTTGAAATTTTAATAACATCTGGAAGCTGAGCTTTAGTTACATTATTTAGCAAGGTTACTTCTACAATTTCTTTTCATTCTTTGGAAAATAGTATTGAAAGAGTTGTTCCTCTCTTGATTCTGGGGAATCAGATGCCATAAGCAAGGGTCAGATTCACTCCCTTTGTCAACAAAAACCTATTGAGAGACTGCCATTTCACACTGTACATTCATCTTCTCAACTACAGCCTTTAACAAAAGGGTAAATACTATTGTTTGATTCATAGCAAACTGATTGCAGGAGAGGATCTGGCCCAGAACCGCCCCCCTTTTATTGATATATCCATGAACAAAACCAATAAAGGGGGTGGGGTTGCATTTTCACAATTGTGAGAAACTATCCTTTTTTTTTTTTTTGAAGTTTCTTTCTTTTTGACATTCTTACTGAACTCACAGACAAATTAGGTGTGAGCATACAATGTATATGTGAAGGCTATGCAGACTAGTGAATAAGTATGTGTGGAATTTTCCCCGGTTAGAACTATGGCAGCAATATATGGGCAATTAGTTATTGATCACAAATTTAGCATTCCTTTACTCAGTAGCTACTAGTTTGATGTTAGTATGTGTACAAGCTGTTTCCTGTTTATAATTCGTAGACACATCCTTTCTCTTCATACAAATATTAACTTGCAGTTAATCTCAGTGTATTCTTTCTCCATTTTCTAGGCTGCAATTTTCTCTTTCCTTCATGTTTGAAGACCACATTATAGATCCTCTAAACCTGAGATTTTATGACATCTTTAGTATTTGTAAGTAAACTTACTTGATACATTTTTACCAAAGAAGGCTAAGTTTACCTTATTTTTCTGGTTGACACTGTGTTTGTGGGATGAAGGGGTGGGACTGTTTGTTGCTCACCTTTTGCTTGTGAATACTAGCTACTGAGCTTGTGGGGTGCCCTACTATGTCTCACATTAATGAGGTTTATCACACTAGAGGGCAAACAGGATTTAAACAGGAATTAAACAGGAATTAAACAGGAAATGCCTTATGTTTAACATAGGGCATTTAACATGCCTTATGTTTAACATAGGGCATTTCCTGTTTAATTCCTGTTTAATTCCTGTTTAAATCCTGTTTGCCCTCTAGTGTGATAAACCTCAATTCTTTAACATGTTTTTTAAAAAACATATTTGTTAAGCGCAGAATAACTTTGGTCAGATCCACACTAGCAAAAAAATCCATACTCCCCTAGACTTTTGTGCTGTTAAAACACCTAGTGTATGATCATTTTCACTGTCAAAATACTTCATTAAGTCTTTGATGTGATTTTCAAAAACTCACTTTTTACTCTGCAGAATTTTTTTTGGGGGGGGGGAGTTGATTTTTTTACAGGTGTATCCTGTGAATCCAGATTGACATCAGGGAAGAGGTAGTTGTCGGTGGGACACATTGGTGTGTGGCATCCTTTATTCAGTGTATGAGATTCTCTGCTTGCTTGTACATGTGCATTACATTCTTTCCCCTTTAGGATGCTACCCACTCACAAAGTTGCTCCACAGCCAACTGTTTCAGCCAGAATAAGGTGCCCAGCTGAGATAAAGGGTGAGGGGGTAGCCCAATCTACACCCTCACTGTTCACCTTATGGTTAGGCATGGCCAGGGTGGGGGAAGCACCGCTGAAGCGGAGGAGAAAGAAAAAATGTGTTGCTTGGCTGGGAAGAGAGTAGTGGTAGCCATAAGGAGAAGGTAAAATAAACTTTTTTTCTCTCTTTCACCTTTTCCTTTGGGCTGGCTTCCTATCCCAGACTGAGCCTCTCTCATGAAGTTGCTCTGAAGCCAAAGGCATCAGCTGATTATGTGTTTATTGCTATACAGATCAGAGGACAGATAAATCAGAACCCCAAGAAATTTCTCCCCCTGCCTTCTTCAGTCTCCTCCACTTGTTCCTGTTGTTAACTGCCCTCAAGTGAGGCTCAACCCATGGCTACACTGTGGATGAGGCATCTCCAAGACCCCCTGTCATCCACTGCTATGCTCAGATTCGTGCCCATGACCTTGTACCCTCAACCTTTCCCAGGACTATTGTCTTTTCTAATGAGTCATGTATTCTCATAATGTGGCCAAAGTACAACAAAGTACATTTTGGCTTCTAGGGGTATTTCAGGCTTGATCTGTTCAAGGACTCATTTGTTTATCTTTTCAACTGTCCACAGTATCTTCAGGACTCTTCTCCAACACCATATGTCAAATGGGTTGATTTTATTTTTATCCACCTTTCCCCCGTCCAGCTCTCACATCCATACATAGTGATTAATTACATCATGGCTTGGATGATTCTAACTTTAGTGCTCAGTTGTATGTCTTTACTCTTTAGAATTTCCTTTAGCTCTTTCATAGCTGCCTTTCCGATTCCTATTCTTGTCTCTTGACTGCAGAGAATCTTCCTTCCTTTCCATTTTCTTCTTAATTTTTTTTTTTTGCCAATCTTAATTTTTCTTTGTAAATTTTAGATTCTTGTTTTTGTGTATTCTTCTTTATGTCCTTTTTACATCTTTTCCAAAAGTCTTTTGCTTTTTGAATGGAGGTTAGTTTGTAACATCTTTGTTTATACAGTACTGATAAACCCTCTATTTTTTCCCATTTGTATACAATACCATTTTTGTTTAATAAGTCAGTCAAGAATTTATAATCGTCTCTCTTCCTCAGTATTCTTTTGGGCACATCCTTAAAGATTATTATCTCTTCTTCATACAACATGATGGGTTTCCTGTAGCTTAATTCTAAGATTTTATCACTTGTTTTTTTTTTCTCACAAAATATATTGCTATATCTCGTGGCCATCCTTTTTCTTTCGATTCTGCAGAGTTCAATCTGAACATTTTGTTAATCTCCCAGTTCAGGTCTTCAATTGTTATCTCTGTGTAATCTGCTAATAATGGTACAAAGTCATCATATAGGATTTCTCCTTTTGTTTCTTTAACCTAATTTTCAAACAATTTTCTCTCATCTTATAATCTTCCAATGCTTTCTCATCTAATTTTCTCACTATCTCTTGTTTCTCTCTTTCTTTTGATTTCATAAAATCTTCTTCTATACTGTACTCTCTGTTTTTTCTTCTAGTTTGTCCAATGTTTGTTTAGCACTATTCATATCTTTTGCCAATTCTTTTAAAGATTCCCTTATGTCTGACAGTTCTGTCCTCATATCTTATTTTATATCTGCTCGTAACTTTTTTTTTCTTTTCTCATATTCTGCTCCATCTCCATCTGCATTTATATCTGCATTTTTTCCCATTTCTTCCAGTAGAAAGGCTTGGTCAAAGGACTGCCTTTTTTTGTGATTGGACAGAACTCGTAATTATTCTTGTTGCAGACATAATTATTTCTTTCTTGCTCAGGATAAAAGACAATCTTAATCTAGCTCTAGTTCTGCTTCACTTTCCCCTGTCCTCTCCAAAGTACACCAAAGTAGGCCCTCAGCTGGTACAATGATTTTTACTTGTGTTGTTTTGATTGCTCTTGCCTCTGTTTTTCCCTCTTAAGCCTCTGCTTGAGGTTACCTCTCTTTCAATTCAGCTTACTCTTCCTCTCCATGCGCCGCTCTCCTTTCTCCTCTCACCTCGGCCTCTGCGCTCCACTCTCCTTTCTTCTCTCGCTTTGGCCTCCACGTTCCACTCTCCTTTCTCCTCTCGCCTGTCCCTCCATGCTCTGCTCTCCTTTCTCCTCTCACTTCAGCTTCCATGATCCACTCTCCTTTCTCCTCCCACCTCACCCTCCCTGCTCTCCTCTCATTTCTCCTCTCGCTTCAGCCTCCATGCTCCACTCTCCTTTCTCTTCTCACTTTGTCCTCCACATATGCATCCCAATGAGCCACCCAGTGCATTTTCCACCAGCATAAGTCTGAGGTCAGAACAAGGGAAGCACCTTGCTCTGGATTCACAGTAAGTAACTGGTGGCAAAGGCTGACATGCCAGAAGGCTCAGCTGGACATGTTTTTAAAAGCTGCCTGGCATTGAAAAAGAGGGCTTTAAATCTTCTGGGAAGATCTGGAGAAACCAGAGGCTCTCCTTTCTCCTCTCACCTACAAACCAAGATACAATGTGCAGGGAAGGAACCTAAAAATTTTCCCATACACTTTAAACACAATTCTTTATGTGGATAAGATAATAATAATAATAATAATAATAATAATAAGAATTATTTATGGCCCATCCCTCTGAGGAAGCAATTGGGGTGGGGTACAACATATTTAAAAAAGCAAACAGTTAAAATAGAGCAATCCCATCCCAACCTCCCACCCCTTAAAATACAATTAAATTAACAATGAATTAAAACATAGAACATAGAACAAGATGATGCTAAAACCTAAAAATTCTAGGGCTAAATGGGAAAGGTTGGAATCACAGGGAATAAAAAGCTGGAAGGATTGTAGATCTTAAGTTTGGAGCAGGGAGATGTTAAAATACTGTCTGGGAAGGCCTGCCGGAAGAGAAGCATCTTTAATGCTTTCTTAAAGCCATTGATAGATACCATGAGACACATCTTATCCGGCAGGTCATTCCACAGCTTGGGGGCGACAGCTGAAAAGGCCCTCTGGGAGGTCTGCACCAGCCTGGTCTTCATAGACTGTAGCAGGTTCCTCCCAGAGGACTGAAGTGTGTGCAGGGGGGGGGGTCATATGGGAAGAGGCGGTCCCTGAGATAGGATGGACCCAAGTCAAGTAGGGCTTTAAAGGTTAAAACTAACACCTTGTACTGTGCCCGGAAACTAACTGGTAGCCCGTGGAGAGATTTAAGCACTGGTGTAATGTGCTGTCTTCTGGATGTTCCAGTCACAATCCTGGCTGTCATATTTTGGATCAGTTGCAGTTTCCAGTTTGAGCACAAGAGTAGCCCCATGTAGAGCGCATTACAGTAGTCCAGACGTGAGGTTACCAGCGCATGTACCACCATTTCCAGATCCCTCACATTCAGGAAAGGGCACAGCTAGTGTATCAGCCGAAGCTGATAACAGGCACTTCTGACTGTCACATTCACCTGACTAGTCATGTGAAGTGAAAAATCTAAAAGTTGTCATACTTTGGCCATATCACAAGAAGGCATGACTCATTAGAAAATATAATAACAACAAGAGGTAGAGGGTAGCAGAAAGTGAGGAAAACCACAAACCAGATAGATGGACTGAATCAGGGAGGTCACAGAACGTAATTTGCAGGACCTAAGCAAAGCAGTGGAGGACAAGGAGTTTTGGAGATTTCTCATCCATGGCATTGCTTTAAATTGGGGTCAACTTGAGGGCAGTTAACAATGGCAACAAGAGAAATATACCCTGGGTTTGGCACTGAATTGGCCAGATGACATCCCACCCATTCATGCTGGATTTCAGGGTTTAGGCCATATTGTCTGATCTCCATATTGGAAGGAAGAGAAGGAGGCTATTTTATTTCTCTTTTGCAGGCAAAGCCTGATTTCGGGTAGTGGAAGGCTATTTGTTGCTCTGCTTGATACAGTAAAATCTTGCAGCTTGACTCTTAATATGGATGAAAAATCTGTGACACTGAATAGTAAGCATTTCTACATTTTTCCTTCTAATTTTCTCTCCTAATTGTCAGCCAGAATATGATGTGAGAATTGGAGAAACAAAAAACTTAATGTACATCTATGCTTTAGGACTTCAATCATATTAAACCTGACTATCATAGAAGCCTAAGAAGAGCCTTGGTGGATCAGACCACAGGCTTATGTAGTCTACCCTTCTTTTTAGATAGTGACCAACCAGAAGGTCAGAGCAAGTCCCCAGAAGACAAGTACGATTCCATTTTCCCTTTCAGGATCATATGAGAAGAATACTATCCTAAGCAGCTGTTTTATGAGCTGAAATTCCTAGGAGATTATTGACAATATACTGCTTATGGAATATCCTTCCCCACTTCTTCCATTGAAAAATAAAGGCTTGTCTGGCAGAAAAACATATGGAAAACAGTGAATCTGTGTCCATTAGGATTGTAGTACTCAGGTATGGGTAATGCAAATTAAAAAAAAATGCTAATAAAGTCAGAAATTTCCCAGTGGGGGAGTAATGGAATGCTTTTTAAAAAGCTACTTTCACTTAATGACTAAGACCTCCCCCCCCCACCTTCTCTTTTTTTGCTAAGAGCAATTTGGCTTCTTCTAGCAAGTATTGGAGAGGTGGGGAGGGGGAAGCACTATACTGTACATAGATGTATAAGAAATGGTAATTTATCTGACAACCACTGCTCCTTTTTTCTACCTGGAGGAGTAGGTGAATGTCCTGTGTGTAATGGGATGTCTCAAACACTCAGACATAAACAGAAAGTGTAGAAGCCAGGCTTGTGACATATATGATCCTTCATTTCATTTGAGATTGCTAATTGCAGAAACAGTGCTGGCAGAACACTGAGGCCATACATAACCTGTTGAAATTCTGTCAGAATTTCTCTCTGCTTTCACTTAAAAAAATGTTTAGTAAGAGTTTTCAACAGAGGGAAAAAAAAGGGGGGGGGGAATACAGTGGATGAACAGATACTTTGGATAAGGATTATTCTCACCAAGAGTCTCTTTGCTTGTATTGATCTTCGTACACTTACCCATCCAAGACAAGTATGATGAAAAATAGCCAATCTGCCAGGAACCTCTCCTATGTAAGTCTCTTTCTTTTCAATTGAGTTGGTGCCCCAGAGGATCTTGGTTGATGGTGCCAGGTTGTAAATTCCACAGTTTCTCCATTGCTGTAAGGAACAGAGCTAGTCTGGAAACAGAACACCTAAACATAAATGTAAACCTAGCAGCGCTGCTAATAAAGGAAGAGGAAAAAGACATATTTTGCCAACAAATACCATTTTATGAGGTATGCTTTAAGGAAAACAGGCAAATAAGAGTACACTTAAAAAAGAAAAAGGTACTCTGTGTGTGTCCTGTTACAGTTCATTAAATGTTTTCTCCAATATTCCTTCCTGGGCCTGCTTTGGCAGGTCTTAGCCTGGTCTGCTCAAAGTCCAATTTCTCTCTCTTTGTTGCTAATTGGTCCTCCATGCTGTATAGTGATGCACTTTTGTATATAAATGGGATTATATTACATTGAAACTGTAAATTTCAGCATCTAGAGATTATGAAGTTGCCATAGAAAACTTATAAGACATAGACAAACTCACATTAGTACTTCTTTATCAGTATTATAGGAGTGTATCTTTTTTCCCAAGTGCTAAATCTCCCTTCTTCCTATTTTAGATATTTTTTTTCTACCCACTCAAAATGGAGGGCAGGAATTTTTCTGGGTTTGAGAAACTTAAGTCCATCTTAGGAATTTCCACTACTCTATGACCTTTTCTCATGGGCCTTCATGAGGGACTGCCAGGAGGAGAATGGAGGACAAGTGAGGAATGAGACCCCTTTAACATCTGGCTCCCTCCAGCCCTGGACCATCTCAGCATGGGTGTCAGCCCATAAAGCCTTGGGCATCTCATTCCCCACCAGGGACTGTCAGGAGGAGAATGGAGGACAATCATAGAATCATAGAAATTTAGAGTTGGAAGAGACCACAAGGGCCATCTAGTCCAACCCTCTGCTGTGCAGGAACTCCCAATCAAAGCATCTCCAACAGATGGCCATCCAGCCTCTGCTTAAAAACCTCCAAGGAAGGAGACTCCACCACCCTCCGAGGGAGTGTGTTCCACTGTCGAACAGCCCTTACTGTCAGGAAGTTCTTCCTAATGTTGAGGTGGAATCTTTTTTCCTGCAGTTTGCATCCATTGTTCCGAGTCCTGTTCTCTGGAGCAGCAGAAAACAAGCTTGCTCCCTCCTCAATGTGACATCCCTTCATGTATCTAAACAGGGTGATCATATCCCCTCTTAACCTTCTCTTCTCCAGGCTAAACATCCCCAGCTCCCTAAGGCATTCTTCATAGGGCAAGGTTTCCATACCCTTCACCATTTTAGTCGCCCTCCTTTGGACACGCTCCAGTTTCTGCACATCCTTTTTGAATTGTGGTGCCCAGACCTGCACACAGTATTCCAACTGGGGCCTGACCAAAGCTGAATAGAGTGGCACTATTCCTTCCCTTGATCTAGACATTTTAGGGCTTTCTAGATTGGCAGGAAAGTGTGACATGAAGTTGCCTTTTCCTTAATGCTTAGCAGCTGCACCACAGCCTTTAGATGGAGCTGCGCTGTTCTGCAGTTTTTAAAAAAGAAGCTGGGAAAACCAGCACCTTTTTAAAGGTGTTTCTTCTCCCCTAAAATGCAAAAAAAGCGTTTTCATGGCACACTTTCCCTTTTTCTCATCTAAAGGCTAGAGTTTCATGCAGCCATGAACACACTTCTTTTTGCCAATCTAGAAAGCCCCTATAATTCTATTGATGCAACCTAAAATTGCATTGGCCTTTTTAGCTGCTGCATCACACTGTTGACTCATGTTCAACTTGTGGTCTACTTGGACTCCTAGATCCCTTTCACATGTTGTCTCATTCAGCCAGGTGTCTCCCATGCTATATCTGTGCATTCCATTTTTCCGCCCTACATGTAGGACCTTAAATTTCTCTGTGTTGAATTTCATTTTGTTAGCTTTGGCCCAGCTTTCTAGTCTATTCAGGTCATTTTGAATTTTGATCCTGTCCTTTGGGGTATTGGCTACTCCTCCTAATTTGGTGTCTTCTGCAAATTTGATAACTAGGCTCTCAATACTGTCATCCAAGTCATTAATAAAGATATTGAATAGCACTGGGCCCAGTACAGAACCCTGTGGCACCCCACTTGTCACTTCTTTCCAGGATGAAAAGGAACCATTGTTGAGCACCCTTTGGGTTTGGTTAGTGAGGGAGGAGGCCCCTTTAACATCTGTCTCCTTCCAGCCCTGGACCATCTCAGCGTGGGTGGCCACCCATAAGCCTCTGGCGATACTAGGGGTATTATCTTGGAGTTAAATTTTAGTCTCCCTCTTTTTCAGTGTGTTAAAATGTTTTCTCTTAATTGTATTTTTTTAATCAGTAATTTACAATGTGCTATGCTGTATTTGTTTTATTGCTTCATTGTTTGTTGATACTACTTTGTTATTTTTGAACGAGGGGGTTGGAATTGGGGATTTTTTTGGGGGGATAACTATTGATGGAATGTAAATTTTGTGTCATGCTTATTGCTGTTATTGTAGTGTTTTGTTGTTATTGAATTGTTTTTATTTTATTATGTATTGCTATGTTATATTTGCTTATAATTTCATGTTTATTGTTAATGCCTGTATTATTCCCACTACTGTAAGCTGCCTGGATTCCCAGTTGATTGGGCAGGATATAAATAAATCGTATTATTATATTATTATTCATCCAAATAAAGAAGTTGAGCTAATGCAAAGTGTTAGCTAATGGGCTGCTGGGTTTCACTGAAAGGTCTTCAGTGATTGAATATATACATATGCTTAAGTCATTGAAATGTCTACAGTGATAATACCTGCAGTGAAATGAGGCTGCAAAATGTGACCAGACCTCCCTCTCTCTGGCTTTTCTTCACTAACGAAGATTCAGGAAGGACTCATCCCATGCTTTCTATGAGCACGTTGATGACTAAAAAGGCTGATCTGAGTCCAGTTACAGAAAGCACAGCAGAAAGTCTCCTTGGGTGATGTTTCCAGGCTGTAGTTCTTTCTGCATTGTCATTTCTCTTCGAGATTCATTTGATGTGAGTTCTTGAAAAAGGCTGCAGCATTGTGGATAGCACATCTCCATGCCTCCCGATGTGAAGCCAGGATGGACTGTTGTTGGTGATCAATTTGGTTGAGCCTGAGGTGTTGTTTCAGGGAGTTCTTGTATCTCTTCTTTGGGGTGCCTGTCTTACGCCGACCGATGGCGAGTTCACCATAGAGTACTATTTTTGGGAGAGAAGTGGTCCTCCATCCTAGAAACATGCCCTGCCCAGCACAGCTGCATTTTCAATAGCATGGCCTCAATGCTGGTGAGACCTGCTTGTTCAAGGACAGCAACATTTGTCACATAGTCAGTCCAGTGTATATTTAGGATTGTACGTATACAGCGCTGATGAAAGTGTTCGAGGAGTCGTAGGTGTTGGCGATAGTTAACCCATGTTTCAGACCCGTAGAGAATAGACAGTACAATGGCTCTGTACACACTGGTTTTTGTGGTTCGTCTCAGCTGTTTGTTAATCCAGACTCTTTTGTGAAGCCTTCCAAATGCACTATAAACCTTTGCTAATCTGTGATCAATCTCTTTATCAATCTTGGTGCCTGAAGAGATGATGCTTCCCAGATAGGTGAACTGCTGAACGGACTTAAGCACAGATTTGTCTATGATTATGTGGGGATGATAGTGCTCTTCGTGTGGTGCAGGCTGTTAGAGAACATCTGTTTTCTTCAGGCTGACTTCCAGCCCAAACAGCTCTGCAACCGTTGCAAAGCAGGATGTTAGGCGCTGCAGAGCTGCTTCTGTATGGGCAACAAGGGCAGCATCGTCAGCAAAAAGCAGCTCACGGACTAGATAGTTTAGAGTCTTTATGCGAGCCCTTAGATGGCTTAAGTTCATTCAGAGGGGTGGGTTATAAATATATTATTATTATTATTATTATTATTATTATTATTATTAACAAGCTAACATCAGTATGGTAACGTGTATAGATGCCATCTTCTTCTTTGAAATCTGCCCTAGCTCTTTGGATTGTAAATAGAGTTGGAGGAAAAATTGTTTCACACCATTAGTTATTAGAAAGAGCTCTGAGAGAGCATCACCATATCTGACTTGACTGTGCTGGCCCTCACGTTGCAAGATAATCATTTTGAGGAATTTGGGGAGACATCCCAGTCATTCCAGGATCTGCCACAGACCTTTTCTACTCACAGTGCCAAAAGCTTCGGTAAGGTTGACAAATGTTACATAGAGTCCTTTGTTCTGCTCTCTGCATTTCTCTTGTGGTTGTCTAAGAGCAAATGCCATATCTGTAGTGCTCCTATTACCCTGTTTCCCCTAAAGTGAGACATCCTCTGAAAATAAGACCTAGTAGAGGTTTTGCTGAATTGCTAAATATAAGGCTTCCCCCGAAAGTAAGTCCTAGCAAAGTTTTTGTTTGGAAGCATGCCCTTTTTTTGTTCAACAATAAATGTGAATTCTTCTTCATGGAAAAATAAGACATCCTCTGAAAATAAGACCTTGTACATCTTTGGGAGCAAAAATTAATATAAGACACTGTCTTATTTTGGGGGAAATACGGTAGCTCTGAGGCCGCATTGGCTTCCAGCGAGAAGTTCTTCTGCAATAGCAGGAACTAGTCTGTTCAGGAGTATCCTTGCAAGGATTTTTCCAGCAATGGAGAGCAGTGTTATACCTCGATAGTTTGAGCAATCAGATTTTGCTCCTTTTTTCTTGTACAGGGTGATGATAACTGCATCTCAGAGATTGGATGGCAGTTCATCTTTTCCCCAGCAACTCACAAGGAGCTTGTGGAATTTAGCATGGAGTACATGAACTCTGTGTTTCCAAGCTTCAGGTGGGATTCCATCAATCCCGGCTGCTTGCCATTTTTCATCTGCTGTATGGTCTTAATGGGCTTTTCTGGGAGCCACATCCAGTTCATTTTTCATTGATTGTTGTATCATATGTTGGATAGCTGAGCCTTGGACTACTCGGTTGGCAATGAAGAGACTCTGAAAATGTTCTGCCCATCGATTCAGGATAGAGGCTTTGTCTGTGACTAGTGTTTGACAATCTGTACTATATAAGGAGCTTTGGACCTGATAAGTAGGTCCAAACACTGCTTTAAGAACTTCGTAGAATTCTCTGGAATCACCCAGATCTGCACAATGTTGTGTCTTTTCTGCTAAATTGATCCACCACTTGCTCTGAATGTCTCAGAGTTTTGTTGGAATTTACTACATGCAAGATGGAAGGCTGCTTTTCTTACATGGCAAGATGGCTGAGCAAGGTGTGCCTTTAAACCAAAGGTTCGTCTGCTGAGTCCAAGCAAGCATGGATGGTGGTAGCGAGATCCTGAGGTCATAGGTTTGATTGGTGTTTTTTTCTCTTAGATGGTTTACCTTACAGACGAGCACCATCTGCCCAGGTTAGGGATTGGTGTTTTCCTTCTCCCAGGATGGTTGCCATAAGGCTAAAGAGCCCATCCTGCCCTTTGACACTCTTGGTCAGACCCCTCAGTTGTGACCTGTCTGGCATGGGAGGACCTATCAGTGGCTATCATGCCACTGCCAGCATACCTCACAGCTTCATTAGGGTATGTAAGCCTCTCCCCCACGACAAGGGGGCATCAATGGAGAGGTGACCAGATCAGTTTATAGATAGATCCTCCCAGATAGATCGATAGATAGATAGAGGCCCTACTTGTTTCTTTCTGCTAGAAGTAGCTAAGGAATTGCCAGTTTCACTTTTTTCTTTTCAGAAAAGAAGACATTCAGATCTCAGAAGAATCCTCAAATGCCATGGTGTCTGAGCATAGGGGTTTACATGAGGACTGTAAACAAGACATTTAACCTTCCATTTTATAGCACCTTTGCAATGTTTTAATTTATCATACCAGGCTTTTCTGTCTTTTCTAATACCACTGTCATTCATGCAACAGCAAGGGTTGTCACAAAAAGCATCTCATGTTAAATTATTTTCATGAATAGATTTGAGGCAAGCATCATGGCAGTGTGGCTCTCCAGAGAGCTGCAGCTTCCATCAAGAACTTGGAAAGGTTTCTGTTTTTTTTTTTAAAGTAATTAATTCATGTTACTTGGTATATTGTTTGGAAAGTAACCTGTTACTGCATCATGTTACAGTACTGTACAAGTTAACATACCACATTTCTTCTAGTGCTCTGTGTTACTTTTGTATTACCTTTGAATTTTTTCCTGTTACTTTTATGAGAGCAAAAAATCTTAAGATTTTAAGATAAAATCTTAAGATAAGAAACTGAACAAAATCCTATTGGTGTTATACACATTTTGTTGTTGTTTTATTCATTTATATTTTCTCTTTCCCCAAAAAATGAGACTCAAGGCAGCTTACAACAGGTTGAAAGCGATACAAATTAAAAACTATGTAAAAGCTTCAATAAAAGTTTAAATATAAAAGTTATTTAAAAGAAATTTGAACAATTTATATAATTAAAAACATTGGCTGGAATCCTGTATCATCTACTTAGTAAAGTGTATGCAACTAAGTCACTTCTCCTGGCCCAGTCCCCCAAGCTCAATGACCGGTAGAATAGAAATCCTTCTCCCCATGCAGCAAAAATAGATTTCAGGATAGTTGCAATTTTGGCAATAGTGACACAATCATGACTAAATAGTGATCATGAATATGAAACAATTATTGAGAAAATCTGAATAATACAGATTGTGTCTCCTTTATCTGAAATGCTTGGGACCAGAACTGTTTAGGATTTCAGAGTTTTTTGAATTTAGGAATATCTGCATATACATAATGAGAAATCTCGGAGATGGGACCCAAGTCTAAACATGAGATTCATTTATGCTTCATATCCACCTAGACTGAAGGTAATTTTATACGTAATGCTTTTAATAATTTTGTTCATGAAACAAGGTTTGTGTACACTGAGCCATCAGAATCTCATGTGAACAATTTTGGATTTTGAAATATTTTGGATAAGAGACTCCTTCTACTCCTCTTCCTCCTCCTCCTCCTAGCCAGAAACACCGTGACCCTGAGTTCCCTGGTGGCATCCCAAAGCTCCTAATCCTATCTTTTATCTGCCAATTTGCATCTATAAATGCAACAATTTACTCCTCCAAATAACATTTTACAATAAGAATAGTGAATAGTAGTAATAGGTTTTATCCACAGAACATTCCTGTCCTTCCTCTATACTGCGCAATCCAGTGGCTCTGAATATACACTACCAGGTCAGGGGACTCTCCCAGGTTTGGAAAGGTGGGATGCACCAGACAACACCTGGCTGAATTTCCATAGTTGGGAAAAGAAAGCTACCATCACCATCCTGGATCTCTGATTGTGCTAGTTTATGTCTGTAATAAAGATGAACTAGAACTAGAACTTGTTAAAATCACAAGCTGCAACACAGTGGAGATATAAGACAATGCAGCTTTCATCCTTTTAGCTGTACAATGGCAGCCAAGTGCATCTCAAGTGCATCTCACTCTCCCCCAGCCAGTAAATAGCCAAGAGAACTTGCTCTGGTGCTTCAAAGTTGCCTTTTCTGGAGGAAGGGGAATGTGGAATTGTGCAGACAGAGACCGGCATCCTGTTAGTGGCTTACTTGCATTTAAGTTCCTTTTGAAATGGAGCACAGAGTGCTATTCTTTTGCCCTTGTGCTTTGTCCAAAAACCTCCAACACCAGGATGTTCTGCTGCTGCTCCTTAACAGAGAGAAGGGGAAGAAGTCGGTGGTGGTCCACACCATAAAGATCCAATTGCACTGAACTCTTGGGAGAAAGAAAAAGCAGGTGAGCTCAATTTCAGAAAGTATTCTCACTCACCACCAGTACCCCTGACAGAGCTGAGAACTTCTGCTTCTCTACAGTCTGTTATCACCTCTTCACTCCTTATCTTCCCCATTTGTGTGACAGTGGCAGGGATCACTGACAGCTGCTGGCCCATGGGAGGACACTGAACTGTGTGTGTCTACATCTACATGTGGTATCTCAGCCAATGTGTTACATTTTACTCAGGTATCCTCTGTGTGCAAGCTGTGAATATCATTGCTTAATATGCATAGTAGGAATACTCAAGACAGAGGTATCATGTGGGCTTGGACAGACCCTAAACTTTGCAAAAGTAAAATACTTTGTGGATGGAATTATTTGGAGACATGTTGTTGAAACAGGTCCAAATGAACCTAGTATGCTCAGTGGCAGATAAGTTGTTGGGAGAAGTGGGAAATCATGTGTGAGGGAGTTGAAAATTAAATAGAATGGTTAGATCCTAGAAAAGGATCTCTTCACAAGAAAACATTTTGTTGCAGAATCTATGACAGGTGTTGTTGTTTGTTCTTCTCAAACATATCTCAATTTACAGTCATCTTACAATTCTTATTTATATAATATGACTGAAATATCTCAGTTCAAAATTGTTTTCTCTTACATTTGGAGGTCAAAGTAAAATAATTATGGGACTAGTTTTATGTTTCTTATGCTGTTTATCACTAAAGAAGTGGGAATAAAATGTTATACATGTGGGATTTTCTTTCCTTGAAAAATAACACATACACCCCCCCCCCCGAACGACACTTCTTTGCTCAGCCCAAACCATTATCGAGCTGTATGTCTTGACACATGGGTGCCAAGCAAAAAACCTCTGGAGAGAGCATGATTTATTTATATAAGGCTTGCATGACATTTATGTTGAGCATAAACCATGGGTGCACCCACCCAATGCCATTTTAAAGATAACAATTGCTCAGTTGTGAAAAAAAGTGTTTTCCCTAATTCCCACTTGCAAGTGTTTTAACTAAGCAAAACGGGGTTCTTTATATAGCATCTTCAGTGAGTCACCACAAAGCTCCTTAAATAGTTTCAAGTTTGTACTAAAAATTTGGTTGATGTTGTTTTGAACTCATCAGAGTACGATCCAAAGCTTTTTCAGACATTTGCTTGGGCAAGTTATTGATCTCTGAACAAACTGTGATTGAATTTGCCCCTCAAAGAATGCTCCTTATTAAATTTAAATTTACAGTATCTATGGCAGAGATGCATAACTGTATAGAGGCCAAGAAATTACACACACAGAGAGAGGGAGAGAGAGAGAGAGGGAGGGAGAGGGAGAGGGAGAGAGAGAGAGAGGCCACCGCTGTATGACAAGCCCAAATACTTCAATTCTCCTCTACCATCCCTCTCAAAATGGTGTCAGAAAGTGACAATCAATCTCATGTAAAGGAAAATTGAGATATTTGAAGTATTATGGGTTTGTGGAGTGCTCATGGGGTGGGGTAGTAATAATAATTTGTATTTGTATTTCCCACCTCTCCCATTGGATTGAGGCGGGATTCCAACATATAAAATAGAATAATTTACAATCACATCTAAAATATCTTAAATCATTATCTAAAACTATTATACAGACAATTCTAAAATAATAGAATTTAAACCTAAAAGTAAGAGTATTTGTGTGTGTGGTTTTTTTTTTAATTCATTGGATGGGGGTTTTCTGCATTATTTGGAGGGAAGTGTAGTAAGATCATGCTGATTTTTTTTAAAAAAGAAAAAAAAACCCTTTTGGGAGTATCAGTGGGTTGGAGGAAACTTATAGGAGCTTTATGGGCCAGAAAAGTGAAATGCAGGGGCTTCACGCAGCCTATAGGTTGTGCTTTGCCTACCTCAATCCATGGCCTACAATCCCTATGCTAGTGTTTTATAAAGAGTCTGAGGGAAAGAAATCTGTGTCTTAATGACACCTTTTTCCTTAGCCTTCTTGATTTGATCAATCCGATTACCAGATATGGTGGTGTAGTAGGCATGTGTCTGTGTACTTGTGACATAGAAAGGACAAGTAACACACATAGTTTTTTGTAGGTTTCTCAGGCTATGTGGCTGTGTTCTTGAAGAGTTTTTTCCTGACGTTTCGCCTGCATCTGTGGCTGGCATTCTCAGAAAATGGTGGCATGGAGGTGTGTGGGGTATATATATTGTGTGACCCTTTGTTAATCTCTGTGTTGGTCTGTTAGTAAATGGCAAGGCCTAAGGGTGGGAGGATATGTGAGGAGGATTTGTTTCTACTTAATTAGTGATCAACTGTCTGCTGGGAACCTCCTTGACACTCTGCGATGTTCATATGCATGTGCTGAGTCTTGATTTTAGTGCTTTTCAGGACTGGTAGCCAAAGTCTGTTTACTTTCAGGGTTTCTTCTTTCCTGTTGAAGTTGTCCAGGTGTTTGTAGATTTCAATGGCTTCCCTGTTCATTCTGACATGATAGCTGTTGGTGTGGTACATAGTTTTAGTGTTTTCAAATAGCATTTTATGCCCAGGTTGGTTTATAACATGTTTTGCTAGTGCTGATTTTTCTGGCAGGCTGGCCCAGTCTGCAGTGTCTCTTGTGGTCCTTGATTCACAATTGGACCCTGTGTCTGGTGGCCCCTATGTAGACTTGTCCACAGCTGCATGGTATGTGGTAAAATCCTGCAGCTGTGAGAGGCTCTCTCCTGTTCTTTACTGAGCAGAGCATTTGCTGGATATTCTTGGTCGATCTGTAGATGATCATTTGGAGATTGTGTTTCCTCATCAATTTCCCTATTCTGTTGTCAACTCCTTTGATGTATGGGAAAAATACCTTCCCTTTGGGTGGCTGTTTTTCTTCACTCTTGTGGTTTATTCTGGTTCTGGAAGCCCTTCTGATGTCTGAGCTGGAGTAACTATTAGCCTGTAGAATCCGGTTTAGGTGCTTCAGTTAATCTTGCAGCAAGTGTGTCTACTAGTTTATTTTTTTTTATTGTGCTTCTTTTTTGTCTCGGGTGATGGTTGGAGTTCTTGTATCAGTATCTGACAGTGTAGGTTTTCTGTATACCCTGTGGCCCAATCATTGGTTCAGTTTGTGGATGACCAGCACATCCAAGAATGGCAATGTTCCTTTCTTTTCTTTTTCCATCATGAATTGAATGTTCAGATGGATGTTGTTCAGATGGTTCAAAAAATACAGGAATACAGATCTGCAAAATGGCAGGAGCAACCTAGTGTAGGAGCAGCTGTGGCAGCCAGTCATTTCCCAAATCACCTCCTCAGCTTCCCCAGGGTGACACACCTAAGCCCCAAGGATAACCCAAAATTGAGTTTCTCCCCAGCTGACCTGCATATGGAACAGCAACCTGCAATTTCCTCACTCAACTCACAGGACTTCAGTGAGGGTTTATATCTCAGGTCAGCTCCAAGGAAAGTCTCTTTCCTATCCCTTTAGTCACATGACTTAAAGAGGCAATTCCAGACACCTAACCTTCACCCAAAGAAGGTGCCGCAGGTGCTCAGCTAGTTATATCTCCCCCAACAACAACCAGGTGACCAAGTATTTATGACAACACCCAAGCCAATTATCTGTGTCCCCAAACAACAGTATGCAGTAGGCCAAAAAAACCCAAACAAAAACAAAACAAAACAAAAACCAACCTTTGGAAAGGAGAGCAAATTCCTACCCAGCCCCGAAACAACAAGTAAATGCACACTGCTGGAGAGGTGGGAGAGTGGGCTAACGCTTCAAGCAAAAAGGGAGAAGGGGTTGTGCTTTATATCTGCTTGGCTCTGCTCCCTCCCTTTTCCATCATGGTGTGAGTATGCCTCACACCAGAGACACACAGGAGGCCAGCAATGCATGTCCTTGGGATCCTTCTACACTGATCTGGTGATGTGGATTTTAATGTTGTTTACTTCCAAATCATGAAATGTTCTTTGTTGGAAAAAAGACAAAGACCTAAATCCAATTGTTAGCTTTGACCAGCATAGATCTATGAACTCAAGGAAGTTTGCAAACAAGTGTTACTATCCAGTATTCACTGGGTCTACTCTAGCCGGGACTAGCAAGTGTATTTAGGCCAGAGCCTGAGGAAGGGTACAAAGGCAAATTATTTCACAATGGCACCTGAAATGAGAATGTTGCATCTTTGTAAATCTAACCATGGAAAATTTAGTACCAGTTCTTTTATATCAAATTATGGAATTTGATATAAAATTTAGTATGGAAATAGATCCTTATTCTAAGTACACACATCAGCAATCTTTCTTGAAAGGATGCTCAAGAGGAAGTGGTATGATCACAGCCAACAACTTTTCCAGGAATTGGCTTTATGGTGAAGTGGAAAACTGCTTTCCCTATTTATCAGCTAAAGCAATAGTTTTGTAGGAGCCAGAAAGTACATGAGAGAGACAGATGTGCCACAAACTCTTAAAAACTCCTAGAAGCCAATTTGCTATTTCAGATTTTTAACTTTTTCCTACCTACCTTGAGACTGGATGTTTTTGGCATCTTGATCTATCAGTTGACAGTTTTTGCAAGGGCTTCATTAATTTACGGTTAAAATAAAATTCAAACATGAACTTGCAGAGATTCCTGTAAAATAGCTCTCATCTGGTATACGTTGCTATCTGATCAATACTGAAATTAGACTAAGTAGGAAACAGTTTCTACTGTTTCTGGCAATAATCAAAGGCTTATAATTATAAAATTTTTAGACTGTAAAGTGTGCCTATTTTGGAACAGAAATATAGATTATTACCACCTCATGCTGCTATAATTATTACTGCTGGTTTCAAAAAGTGGGCTTGGAGTTTTATAGTTGCAGGAGTTATCTATAGTTATAAATCTATAAGGGAAAGTGCACAGCTAGAACTGGACTATTGCAGCTCTGTTACTGCTGGTAAAGTCTTCCCTAGGTTCAGCTGCAGGATAGTGAGAGGTATTTGCCAAACAATTATGAACTGCTTTAAAATCTTCCACCTTCAAGTCAAAAATGCAATACAACCTTTGTACACATGCATGAGGCATTTGAGAAGGTGACAATAAGGTAGCTGCCACATTACAGTTAAATAATGCCAATATTTTCCAATATGACTAGTAGGGCATGCTTTTTGGTGAATCCCTTCTGACCATGGCCTCATTCCCACTATGGTTTAAACTGGATCGTGATTTGACACAATTCAGTTTAAACAAGCATGGTTACCACTTAATCCGAATCGCTGAAGTGATTTGGAAAGTGGGGGGCACGCGTTTGACCCATTTAATCCATGCCAAAAAGTGGCTGATTTTTTGTGTGTCTTTTGTGGGTCAAGTTGGAACCATGTGGATTTGAAACCGCTTCCTGTGATGGGGGGGGGGAGCTGCAATAGCCCCGGCCTTCTCCCATCACTGGCCTCTAGTGTTCCTTGCCTCTCCATCCCTGGCCAGTCCATCCCCGGCTTCTCTGTCCTCGGCCTTCCATGGCCTCCTTCCCAGCTTCCCTGGATTCACTGAGGCCTCCCTCTGTTCATGGCTTCCCTGCGACCTCCTTCCTGGATTCCCCAACTTCCCTGCAACCTTCTTCCCAACTAAAATTTTATTCAAAATTTCAAAAATCGTGTTCCAGTTGACTGTATCGAATGCCTTTTCCAAATCTAGTAGCAGCAAACCCAATTCTTTCTCTCTATGTTTCTTGTATATTTCTAAGATATTTAGGACTGTTCTTATATTATCTCTTAATTGCCTTTGCGGTAAAAATCCTCTTTGTTCCGGGCCAATCCAATCTTTTAGATAGTTTTTCAGTCTTGTGGCTAAAATAGAAGAGAATATCTTGTAATCTATGTTTAATAATGAAATGGGTCTAAAATTTTTGATTTCTTTTGTATCCTTTCCTTCTTTTGGGATTACAGCTATGTCCGCTTCTCTCCATGATTTGGGAATCCCTTGCTCCAAAATCGCGTTCATTGTCATTTGTAGGGGGCCACAAAGTTCTTCTTTGAACGTTTTATAAAAGAGTGCGTTGAATCCGTCTGGGCCTGGAGCTTTGTTGTCTTTTAGATTCTGTATAGTAGTCATAACTTCTTCGTATGAGATTCTTTTATTTAAATCCTCAGATTGTTGTTTCGACGGGCATTCATATGTTTCATCTTGCTCGTTTAAATATTCTCGGATTTTTCCTCTATCTATCCTTTGTTCTTTATATAGATTTGCGTAGAACCTTTCAAATGCTTCTTTGATTTCCTCTTGTTTGTTAATTAAAGTGTCTTTTTCTCTTATTTCCAGAATTGTTCTTTTAATCTGTCTTTTTTTCATCAGTTCAGCTAGATTTTTTCCTATTTTGTTGGCATGCTCAAAATTTTTTTGTTTTGCCTTTTTCAAATTATTACTTATTTCTAAAGTATTTCTTTTGTTTTCTTGTTTTCTGAGTATATTTAATTCTTCTAGAACTTTAGTATTCCCTGGATTTTTGATTAATTCTTTTTCTTTTATTGTTATCAATTCTAATATCTCATTTTCTTTTTCTTTTCTCTTTTTTTGGGTGAATGCCTCCTGGTTAATTAACAATCCCCTAAAAACTGCTTTCCCTGCGTCCCAGATATCAATCATTTTTACTTCTGGGGTCAAGTTTTCTTTAAAGTATAATACTATTTTTTCTTTTGTTTTTTCTACAAAATTTTTATCTAATAGTACAAAGTCTTTTACTTTCCATGTGTGTATTTTTTTCGTTTGATTAAAGGTTAGTATTAAAGCATTGTGGTCGGATATTGTCCTTGGTAATATTTCTATAGATTTGACAAGTTTACTAAATATCATGGGCATCCAGATCATATCGATTCTTGACAGCGAGTGGTGTCTATGCGAATAAAATGTAAAGTCTTGAATTCCCTTATTATGTAGTCTCCAGATATCGCACAAACCATATTGATCAACTAACTTAAAAAAAGACATTGGTAGCTTCCCTTGATAACTTCTTATTTCATTGTCAGATTTTCTGTCTATTTGTGGTTCCACTACTCCGTTAAAATCTCCCAATATTATAATTTTGTCATTTTCCAATTTACTTAGTTCTCTGTAGATTTTATCATAAAATAAGCTTTTATTTTCTAGTGGGCTGTATATACCTACTACTATGATTTTTTCCCCTTGCCATTTTATTTCTACGCCTAAATAATGTCCACTGTTGTCATTTAACACTTCTTTAGCCTGAATATTGCGCTTCACATATATTGCCACTCCCTTTTTTTTTTGTCTCGTTGCCGAGATAAAATCATTCCCTAGGTTTTTAAATCTAATTAGATTTTTTTCCGTTTTTTTAATATGGGTTTCTTGAATACAGACAATGTCACAATTTAATTTCTCTAAATAATAATTCACTTTTTTTCTTTTCCCTTTTAGGTTCAAACCTTTTGTGTTCCATGTCAAAATCCTCATCTTAACAACTTAACTTCTTTTCAGGTAAGTGTTTTTAAGTCCCCCCCCTTTCTTCTCTTCCTCTCTCTTCTACCTTACTTAGGTTCCCCCCCCTCTCTAGTCCTTGATTTTTTTCTGTTGTTACCAGTTTCTTTCTTCTATAGATTCATTTTCCAATTCTATTTCTTCTTCCTCTTCTCTACTATCTTCTTCACTTTCAATAATCCTTTTGTCAAGTCCTATTGCTCCTTCGTTTTTTCCGCTTCCCGATAAGGATTCTTCTTCTTTTTCTTCTGTCATTTTCCCAATGTTTTGCCTATCATCCTCTCTTTCTTCAGGGTATTTTCCATCTTCGAACATGTTGGTACGGCGTTTAGATATTTCTTTTCTAAATTCCTTCCAAAATTCAGCTGCTTTTTCTACTGTATTTAGTTTGTGTCTTCTTTGGTTCCAAGTCACTGTTAAGCCTTCTATTTCTTCCCACCTAAAGGGAACCTTGTATCGTTTCAGATGTTCAGTTAAAAACTGATAGTCTTTCCTTCTTCTTAGTATTTCTGCCGGAATGTCTTTGAATACCTGGATTTCTGTTCCCTTTATTACAAATCTCGTTTTGAAATTTTTTTGAATGAAATTATCTTTCATTTGTTTTCTTACCCAGTAGATTACTATGTCTCTTGGAACTTTCTTGATTCTAGCCGTGTTGGAATTTAATCTATACATCCTATCTATTTCCGTTTGCATCTGTTGCATTGGCACATCCAGGTATCTTGCCAAGTAAGGTGTTAAGGAGTGGTAAAGATTTTCGTTGGCCTGTTCCGGTAGTCCTCTCAATTTTACACATTTTTCTCTTTGTTTGATTTCCAATTTTAATATTGCGTCCTGATCTTCTTGTTGGTATTTATTTAGATCTTCTATTTTTTCCTCCATTTTCCTTGTCTTTTGTTCTATTTTTTCTACTTTCCCCGTAATTTTTTCTATATCTTTGTTAATCTTATCCAAATCTTGTCTTATCTTATTTGCTTCGTATTTTAGTTCCTTTTTTGTCTCTTCTTTCGACTCCCTTATTTCCCGTCTCGTTTCTTCTCTTGATTCCCAAATCTCACTTTTTAATTCTTTTTTTAGCTCCATATGGAGTCTTTTCATCTCTTCCATTAGGTTGGTATTGGAGTCTGGTGTAGAAAGTCTCCTTTGGTTCGTCAATGCCATTGCTGCTGAGGCTTGCGCTTGTCTCTCTTTCTCTCTTCTTGTTGAGGCCATTGTCTTCTATTTCTTTCCTTCCCTTCTTATTTTTCTCTTTCTTTATATTTTTCTTTTTCCTCTTTCTCCACCTCCTTCTTTTTCTTTTTCTTTTTCTTCTCCTTTTCTTTTCTCTCTTATTTTTCTACAAAATAATCAATTTTAATTACAGTCTGATCAAGTTTCGTTCTTATACCTTAAATCTTGTCTGCTCGAGCCTGTATTTAGCTTATAATCAAATTGATCACACTTGATCACACTTGTGATAGTCCCAATTACTGTCCCAATCTACAAAGTATACAATAGCTGATGTGCCTCAAGAATCTAATAATCTTTAGCTGGATACTAGAGTTCCGTTTGTTTTTTATATATGTTCTGGTATGTTTTATATGGATGCTTCTGGCTTATGATTGTTCTGAATTATGTGTTATGAAAAGCTATTGTTGAGTTAAAAAATATCAGGTTTTTGGTTTTGTTTTAGTTTTGTAAGTGTTGAGTAGATTGATATATTGGATCAGGTAAATAGTCTTTTTCTTGATATATTGGATCAGGTAAATAGTCACTACAAGGAGTAAAAAAGGGAGAATATACTTCAAGAAATGCAAATATCAATTTTCTCAAATAATGAATTGCAGTTTAGAATCAAGATCTATGAGAAATTTCTATTCAAACACTTAATTTAATATAATATATATTTGTCTACCTATGTAATTGGAAAAGAGATTTTTTTTCCTTTTTTTTTTCTTTTCCCCCCCCCTCTTATCTTCCTAGTTGTACCTAATAGAAATACTTAGAGTATTATATATATGTGCTACTATATATTTTGAGCGTATTTTGTTTCAATATTAAGTATCACTTAATCAGCTAGCAATAAAGGAAAAAGGGAAGAGGGGAAGAGAGAAGTGTTTCAAACTTTATAGATTAGAGAACTTAGAAGAGCAGAGTGAAATAGCTTGCAAAATTTAAATAATTAATTCAGAGAAGAAGAAGAAAAGAAAAAAAATGAGTAATACAGTTCTATGCTGGTCTCTTTATATCTAAATCAGTTTTATGTTAATATAATAATTCAAACAGTTTGCTACTACAGCATATAGGGATTAGAGTCACTCCAGTTTCCTTATCATACTAAAAAAAACAAAAAACCAGTCTAGTAACAATGTACTATATATATAGGAAGCGATATAAAGCTAGTATTCTCCCTCCTTTCTTATTTCCCCAATTTTATGCAATTATTGAAACACACTTCTATTAGTAATAAAGCAATAAAGACAATACTCTGTATATAGGATATATAAGATACAATATATAAGTATGATATATTAGATCAAACTAAAGTTGTAGAATAATTTTATCTTACTTAGTTTCCCTTTTTTTTTCCTTTTTTTTCTCTTTCCTTTCCCTTCTTATTTCTTTTTTTTCAAACAATTTTCAACTGTTTCCCCCAATCGCAAACTTGTTAAAGCAGGTAATGTTATTATTTATTACTTAATTTATTCCCAATAGTTGATTTTGTCTCACTTAGTTAATCCCCCCTCCCTGTTTCCCCTTCCTCTTTTCCCTCTTATTTGAGGATCAAGCCTGGAGCTGATTCAATTCGATGGGCTTTCCCTTCTGCTTCAGTTATTTTTTCCTATTCTTTCCCCCTGTAGCCTTATTAGTACTTCCCCCCCTCCTCTTCCAGTTGATTCCCCCAAAGAATCCCACAAAAAGAAAACAAAAAGAGAGCAAGAAACAAAAAGTGTCCGATTTTCTACAAAGTATCACTCTTCCCAACACTTGCACTTTCGGTGTCCCGATGTTGCTTTGTTTCTACTTTGTTTCTTCTCGCCATCCAGGGAGAATCTTAGTCCATCCAATTCGAGCGGCGGGCACCAGTCCCCATTTCCATATCTCTCGAGAATAAAGAAATTTAAGTACAGTTTCTTCCCCTTATTTCGCTTTTAAGTCTGCGTTCAGGGTATATTAAATAGTCACTTTCGATTAGTACTTCTGTCCCAGACAATAACCAGAGTCTCAAGTGTCCAAGATGGCGAAACCTTCTCCCCTTGTCCGTCCAAGCCTTTTGTTAAATTCGGTTTCTGCAGAGCGGAACGGGATCCCGATTTTACAAAGTTAAAAGGTTTGGATTAATATATCCCCTCTGTCCCTCTGTCTTTTAATTGTTTGCTGTTTGAATAGTAAGACAAAAAAATTCTGTTTTTCAGTAGCTTTGTCCTGTTGGCGTTACATGCACGAGAAAAAAAAAAGAAAATAAAGGGTATTAAAAGTTTTATCCGTTTTACCCCTTTTTAGTTAAGCACAATCCTGCTGACTCGTATTGTTCAGATCCGATCTGTCGCAGAGAAGTTTCTCCTCAGAAGGTATTTTCCCGAAAGGGAAAAAGGAGTCACTTTTGTTTCTGAAAAGTTAAAGTTAAAAACGGCGGCGGCGGGGCTTGTGCCGCGAAGCGGCGGCCCGTTCTCGGACCTGGCTAGCTCAGGCCTTTTCCATGCTCCTACGGCGTCTCTCACCGGCTGATCTCAGTCGCCTCGTTTCCCCCGATTCCCGGGCCGCTTCGGAGCACTGAAGGCAACTATTGAGCCCCTCTCCTTCTCCCCTTTCTGGGGAGACACTTTGTATTATGCAGCGATTCTTTTTCTCTTCAAAAATCCTGAGAACGGCAACCTCCCTCCCGGAGTGACTTTAGGGGGTAGGTTATCGCTCCGCCATGCCACCGGAAGTCGATGAACTGCAGCCTCCTTCTGTTCCCAGCTTCCCCGCGGCCTCCTTCTTTTCCTGGCTTCCTCATGGAAGGAGGCTGCAGAAAGAGGCAGGCTGCAGGCTAGTTGAGAATGGAAGAAGGCTGCAGGGAAGCTGGGGAAGCTGGAAAGGAGGCTGCAGGGAAGCCAGGAGTTAGCAGGTCCCATGACACTGACACCAATCCCAGCTGGCCCAGTGCAAATGCAGTGTGAACCACACTGGTTAAGTATGAACATAGTTACTGCAGCATCCAATGACTAGTGACAGTTCATAATGAGATTGGTTTGGTTCAGCCACAGTGAACAAATGCTCAATCTCCTGGCATAAGGATTTATACTTTTGCACTGTGTTGAGATAAAGAAAACTTTTTCAACCTTAAGATGCCTTTTCAACCTGGTTAGCCTTCCTAGAGTGGTATGTATTTAAATTTAAAAGTGGGAAAAATGACTACTCACACTTGCTCTTGTAACACACATATGGCCTGTCCATGAATATTCACTTTCATACATACATATGAACGTATGTGCATGAACACACATACTCAGACACCATATCTTGTATACATAGCATCATCTTCATCACCATGTAATGGGGGGAAGGGGAAGATCATGGGCATGAGACTATTGTTTCCTGTTTTCATGAAGAAATGTGAAAGCCACCTGAGCTGGTGTGTAAGCAAGGACCTGGGACTAGGAGCTCAAAGGAACCCAGCTCACTTCTTCCCCCTCCTTTTTGATTCCAAAACCTGAATAAAAGCAGTAGATTCTGTCAACGGGCCATGCGAGATATCATTTATACCAAAATTTCATAAAGAGCATTATAGGTAACACAGTTATAAAACTTTCACATCAGAATATACTGTTTCTTCACATGGCCAAACTGGGAGATAACTGAAAACAACTTAATATTTACTAGAACCAGAAAACAGTAACAGAATTAAATATAAAGAAGGGTCCTCTCTGTGTAGCAGAATACATGCTCTGCGTGCAGACTCAGTGCAGAGTCTTCAAAAAAGACTCCTATCTGGAATCCTAGGGAGATGCTTTTCATAATGGATTGATAGATTGTATGACCATGTATAAACTTCCCATGATCCAGTGTGGTATAGTGGTTTGAGAGTTGGACTTTAACTCTGGAGACCAGAGTCCAACTCCCCAATCAGCCATGGAAACCCCCTGAGTGATCTAAGGCAAGTTATACTGTCTCAGCCCCACAGGAAGGCAAGAGAAAACCTTATCTGAACAAATCTTGTTAAGAAAACCCTGTGATAGAGTCATCATACAGTTGGAAATACCATGAAGGCATACACAACAACTGTGGAGGTCTTGTAGCACCTTTGAGACTAATTTAAATAAAGAAGATGGCAGCATGAACTTTTGTAGACTTCAATCTGCTTCCTCAGATGCATGTGATGGAAGTTTTCCATTTTCCTGAGAGAATCCATTCATTCCTTGAATGAACAACTACCATTTGTCTTGTACATATATTTGCAGTCAAATACACACTAGCTTGTATATGAAAGGCCAGTGCATGCATATACTTAAGAATCCTTCACTCTTTTCCATCACCAACAATAATTTAATTAGAAATTCTGCTTTTAATTGGAATGGAGGGTCTGTTTCTCTCTCTCTCTCTCTCTCTCTCTCTCTCTGCCTGAACTCAGCTTTGGCAGACTCTGAAAGTGGTCACTTTTTATATCTAGGACCTGCCAACATTCCTGTTTGTATCTACCTCCATTCTCTTTTACACCACTGATGCCAATATATGCCAGTAGAAATCAGAATTTTCATCCTGAACAAAACAATGAGTAATTTCATCAATTTCCTTCCCACTATAAGAAAGTCTTCTAAAACCATGCAGCTCTCAAAGCCTATATGCAATTTGGGACATACTCAGCACAAAATTGGCACGTGGCTGTTTTGTACAGAAAACAGCATTTTTCTTGATGCTGTTTCCTGAAAAGAAAATATTGTTTTCTGTAGAAAACACCCATATGCAATTTTTGCACAGAATAAGTACTGATGATTCTTATCAGTGCAGGATTTGCCTTCTCATTCTCTCTCTCTCTTTCTCTTTTTGAATATTTTTGAAAGTCTTTCCATCCCCAGTAGAAACCATGTAATAGGTGAATGTCTGCAAGCCAGCTATCATCACCTGCTGCTTACTGCTGCCTTTGTAAGTAACATAATTTAGTGATAATTGTGTACACACAATGCTTCTGACTACTTTATTGAGAAAAAAGAGTGACACTCTTGTATACTGCTCTATATGTCTCACACAATAAGAGAAAGAGAAAGAGACTGGTCTATGCACTCTTATTTCTGTCTGCCTCAATGTATGAGAGAAAATTTGGTCATTGGGACTGACCAAACTGTGGAAGAGAGAAAAGCCATTGTGACCATATGCTGATGAGCCCCACACTGTGGCCTCACAGGAATGTTGCCCACCACAGGGTTCATCCAACCACAGCCTTCCATAGATGGCTTGATTCAACATGAAAGAGTTACTGGCCAGTGTCTTATCTATGCTAAAGCTGACTGTTTGAAGAAGAGAGGTGGCAACTATGGCCCAATCTAGATGGGCAGTAAAAGGCGCCTGGGTGGTGCCATTAGGATTTGGGAGCGCGCAGCGTTCACACGTTCCCGACCCCTAGCACGTAATGGCAGCACCGCAATTACGTAATGCTGTTTAGACGGCGTACGTAATAACAGCGCCACAGCTGCGCAGCTTCCGCACGGAGCTGTGCAGCTGCAGTGCCGCAAAGGTGCCAAATGGCGCCTTTAAAAAAAATTGCGCCGCAATTGCGGCGCAAAAAAGGGGCATGGTTCTCCCGCTCCTTTTTTGCTGCTGCAGCGCGGTTGCGCCACAAAAAGGGGTGGTGCCAGACTGCCCCTTTTGGGCAGTTTGGACAGCCCCTATGATTTTATATTGATGTGGCCTTACAGGTGGAAAAAAAGTGCTCATTGTGCTAGGCTGGTACTGTATGCTTGTGGGGATAGATTTACCATTGCCATATTGGACTGATGCTGCCTGTCTAACAGAGAATGGAGGCAAGAGAGAGAGAGAGGGAGAGGGAAAGAGAGATTGATCTCAGTTCCCACACAATGGATTCAGGAACCACCAATCCAATAAGCTTCTGTCTTATCAGGATTCAGCTTCACCCACATCCAGCCACATCATAGCATTGCTCCAGCATCTCCACAATCCCAGCCAACTCCCATGACAAGGAGAAATATAGCTGAGTGTTGTTGGCATGCTGACAGCACCCAGCCCTAAACTTCTAATGAGCTCTCCCAGTTGCTTCATATAAATATTAAACAGCATGGGAGACAAGGTTGAACCCCATGGTACTGCTTTACACAATGGCCATGGGGCTGAACAGGGGACCCCCAATGCCAATTTCTGAAACTAACCTTACCAGTGGGAGAGGAACCACTATAAAACAGTGCCTTCTACTACCATCTTCCAAATCCAGTCCATTAATATACCTGTTTTTCATCTAGCTATCTCAGGATGAATACATAAAACTTGTCACCCAGAAAGATGCTTCAGTTGATCAGTCACCATCTTCTCTTTTACATCTGGGTTATACACTGCTCTCAAATCCGTAAAACAAACTGTGAGATATTGCTTTTTGTGACCTTTGGACTCATTCATATTCATCCTGCTCACCCAAGTGCATGAGTATACAGTATGTTGGGCCTTTTCATCCAACTGAGTATTTAAAGAATTTAACAATTGTTAATTACTGTAGACTTTTTACCAAGGCCAGATATAAGGCCAGAATGTTTTTGCCTCTGAAATGCTTCAAGGTAGATTTGCTGATGTCCCCTATACTGCAAGATTATGGTTCTGCAATAATCAGGAAGTAGAATCCACGAAACACGTTATTTTGTCTTGTGGGTTTTATAAACTGGTTGGATGACAAATGATGTATCCATTAATGGTGAATCTACCAGGAAAACCACCCCAATGTTATGTCAAATGTTCTATTTATTAAGAAAATAGGATTCCCAGTGTGACTTTAGTGGTTGGCAAGTTTTTATCTGAGGCAATCTGGATCAGAGAGTTACCAACTTCTGTACTAGGGAAAATGTCTGAAATGAGCTCTGGCTGTATGGTTTGACCAATTATTACTTTTAATTTATGTTATGAATTTGATTTTTCTGGGTCTCTGGACTGTAATGAAGAATTGTTGCTGTTGTTTCCTACTAGCCACTTTTGTGTGTGCACATGCACAAAACTTCTGGGCTTTGCACAAAAACAACCCCAGGATACTTAAACAGTAAATGTGGCTATCTCAAAAGAATGTTTTTTTGTGAAAAAACTTTTATTATGTAAAAATCAAAATTTTGTGCCAAAACCCCCACATCTATTTCTGCACAGAATCTTTTCTCCAGATACTGGTGGCACAGTGGTTAAATGTCTGTACAGCAGCCACTCACTCACAAACAACAAAATTGTGATTTCAATACTACCCAGAAGCTCTGGTTCAACTCAGCCTGGCATCCTTCTGTGGGTCCCTTAAATGAGTACCCAGATTGTTGGGGCAATTAGCTTACATTTTGTAAACTATTTAGTACATTGGTAAGCAGTATAGAAATGTACTTGCTATTGCTATTGCTACTTTGGGATCTGCACATACTGGATTAGAACTGCAAATAAATGTCTGTGGGTTTTTTTTCCCATAAGGGAGAAAAACCATGAAAATCATTATTTCTTGCATGTAAGAATGAAATAATGTAATTTTTACAGCCATAGTCCTGAGTCCAGATGGTATTTGCTCTGTTTGCAGGGCTAGTCCTAACTAAAGTAGACCCACAGAATCAATCACTGAATGGCGAGTCAACATGTCTAAAATTCCATTGATCCAAGGAGTCCAATCTTTTTGGGACTACTAAACCTTTCAGGCATGTATAGTTAATTTTACTATTCAACTACAGTCTCTCCCACTAGACTAATTGATACAGCACAATGCTAAGTACTTTTTTTCTTTTACCTCAGAATTCAGTAAGAGCTCTCAAGCCCAGGAGCAAGATTCTATTCATATCCAACATAACATTTTCTTATTACAGATTTAACAATTGCAGTATTGATCATATGTAAAATATTAATTAATGTTAATTAATGATTTAATTTACAAATAACACAATATGAAATGTGTTGTTAAAATGTAGCATTTTGATTACAACTCTTTTTTTAAAAAAAATTAGGGGATTGCAGTTTAAATGAAACCAACAAGAAAAAGTTTATTTCACTTTTTTAAAAAGTAAAAGGAGATGAACTGATTGATTACAGTACAATATATTCTCAGCTGTTCCCTTGGTCATCTACTAATGTTATTGTTATGTTGCTTCAAGATGTCCCTGCTGAAGACTCTGCTCTGGGGACCCCACATACTTGAGTGATCCATGCCTAAGTTATACTATACAGTATTTCCACAGCAAAGGGAAGCCACCATCTAAATGGTATTTCTTCCAGCCCTCATGCACTGGTCCAATACACAGACCACCTTGCTTGTGGAAATCTGCTTGAAATTGATCAAAACCTCTCCACAGTGAATTACATGGTAAAATTATACAACCAATAAAACTGTCAGCACATCTGGCCATGTGGTGTTTTGTAGCACATTGCAATGGTTGATACATTGCAATAGTTGGTTCCTCACATCATAATCTATTATTTGGTAGTTCAGGAGATTTTTAAGTTAGAGCACTAACTCAAATTAATCTTTCAAGAAATAATATCTCACTAATTCAGTGGGAAAAAACCAGGTAAAACTTTTCTCCAAATAAATACATTCTTCTGTTTTCTTCATTCTCCAACTTTTGGTCACTCCCTGACCTTAAGCCACTCCATACTCTGATCCATACACTGAAATCCTTCTGTGATCTTCTGCATTAATTTCAACAGAAACCAGCAATTCATACAAAAGAAGCAGGGAACAAAGCTTTTGCCTACACAGGGATGACTGCAGGAATCCTGGAGTTCCTGCTTGCCCTATATTTTCAAAGCTTCTGCTGTTACTGTTGATGTTTATCCACTGTTTGCTATGCTTCTCTAGTACCCCTTTTTTTGGTAATAACATACTTCTGTGCATGTGCATTCCTAAATCCAATTTTTAGTTGTAAGTGGAGCAAATGCATTGAATTAATGGGAACTTGGCCCATCAACACTGAGGGCTGGTACAGACTGGCATGAAAAGCCAGCTTCCAGCCAGCTTCGGGCCATGATGTATGCACAACGCATGCCCCAAGATGTCCACAAGCCCACTTTACTCCACCTGGCTGCCACCATGGCAGCCAGCTTCAGGGTGCTCCAGTGATGTTACATTTACATGCTGCATGCTGCAGGAGTGCCATAAAGCTGCAGTGGGGAGGGAAAAGCTGGCTTTTTGCAGATTCTTTTTGAGCCAACAAAAAGCTGGATTGGGCCCATGGTGTACAGTTGCCACAGCCCCACCCTGGCTCCTCTAGGGGCAGCTTCCAGCCACTCCTTCGGGGCAGTCTGTAGGTGAGTTCAGTAGGTCTAATTGAGACTAACAACTGGATTCAAGCCCTAAGTCTTTCAAAATTGGTTTCTTGTACTATCTCTATTCTAACGTCTTTCAATTATTTTTATTTCATATTTTTATATTGTGGATTTTGAAAAAGAGGGACAGACCTCTAAAAATGCATTTTTTGGAAGTTTAATCTATTTGTCTGAAAATATGTGGGGAAAAGGAGCTTAATGTCTCCTGAAATTCACACTGGCTAAAATTGATTAATTTAAAATAAATCATATTCTTTGCATTAACATAAACAGCACAAGACCTTAAAATTTGCAAAGGGGGAAATTTGTGGAAGTCCATAACTTTCACTTTCTCTCTCTTTGTTTATTTCTATTATATATAAACACCTCACTCATCTAATTTTTAATGTCAAGATAATTATAACTATGCAGTCAGATTTTTTTTTTTTTTTGGAAGACTGGCATTTTCACAACTGATAAGAATACCAGGGGTTTCCAGAAGGATAGTATTTTTGTGAATTAGTCACTATAAAGTAGACAAGTAGGGCAATTATCCTATCTCTCCACTATATTTTAGTCCATATGTAGTGATTTGGTTGTTAGATATACTAATATTTATGGCCAGCTCAGTTGATTCTACATACAAACTCGGGCCAGACATTATGGCAAACCATAGATTACCATGACATGCCTGAGCAACAATGGGACTAGTCGGTGCAGAAAGAAGGGTTTAAAACCACTTCCTGACAACACAGGTTTGAGCTGCTTTTACCTATTCTACCCCTAAGATAACTAAACAACCAGCCTGTGTGCAATGGGAAAAGATTAGAAGTTGTTGCTATGACAGATGACAAACTATGTTTTCAGCATCTTGGTTTGTCACTAAGCTACATAATTGTCAAATCATAAAGTTCAATAGAGTGGTCCCCCAGGTTGCGAAGCCCCCGGGGAACGAAAACCCTGGGACCCGAAACGGCTGGGGCCGAAAAAAAAGCCCCTGGCCTACGAAGAAATCCCCAGGTTGTGAAAGAAAAAAGCAACCCGGGCCCTTTAAAACAGTGCGCTTCCGGCGCTCTGTTCATTAACTAAAGTGGTCCCCCGGGTTGCGAAACACTCCCGGGTTATGAAAGTAATCCTGGAACGGATTACTTTCGCAACCCAGGGGACCACTGTATTAGAATTCAGTATGATTTGCTGCTAAAAAGGACTGATACTATTTCTTGAAATACAGTGGGAGGACAAAGTGGAACTGGGACTCATTCATGTTTGAAGGAAGTTGAACGGAAATTGCTTGAACCTGAGGTTCACTACTGTTCATACCTCTCAATTAGGGATAGAAAGGATGTTAATTTCCCTTCATCATTTCCAGGCAGAATAATGTGCTTTCCTATACTCAGAGAACCTCATTGAAATGAAAAGAGCAATAGACCACTCCTTCATAAATTGTGAAACCTTCCAGGGCAATTCATTTGTGCAGAAATACACAAGTTTTCCAGTTCAAAATTAAGTACGTAATTAACAAATTGCATAGTAAATATGTTTCCTGTGGAGGAAACTGTGTTTGGGCAGAAACCATTTTCTTCTTTGTAAAAAATCAAATCTTCCACATAAACAAGTTGGGAGCTTTGAGCACCAAAAAAGGAAAAAAAGAAGAAAAAGAAAGAAAGAAAGATGGATTTCTGCACAAAATAATTCCTCCAAAGATTTAGTGAAATGTAAATACCACTTGAGAAATCCACAGAATTCTCCATATTCTCCCACAGCAGGGAGAAGAGTATAAAAAAATGTTTATCCTTGAATATGAGGATGAAGAAATTGAACATTTGCATCTTGAATATAAAGGCATTCACAAGGTATAACAGTAGTTAACTGAAATAGTCCTATATACTACAAGTGCAACACAAAACCACAATTGAGGGTATCATCCAGTAAGGTTATTATTTGGCATTATGTGGCATAAACAGTCATCACAAGAAATACTTTTAAGGTATTCTACTTTTCTTAATCTAATCATGGCTATTTGGAAGAGTGAGCTTTACAATAGTGACAGAAAGATATGCAAAAGTATAAAAATGGTTGAAAAATACATTTCTCAAGTGCCAAGAAAACCTGACAAAAAGAATCATGGACTTATGGGAATTTTTGCAGTTCAAGACTTAATCTGTGCACACATGTGGTTGTTTTGTCTAGATGCAGATCCCACCCATGGTTCTGTCTGTTCCAGCTCCTGGATCAGTACAGTGTGTACATGCTTACCTGGCACTGTGTTGTGGCACCATCACCACTCATTATTTACCTGCCACATGTTCCCTCTGAATGCCCCCACTGTGGCCCATTGTGGCAGGAATGGGGTGTGTGCCTCACCAACATGGCCAGGTGCACCTTTCCAATGTTATGTAACATGACTGGGGCCTTCAGAGAGAATACGACTGCAGCAGATAAAGAAGGGAGGCCCCATGTGGTAAACAGGCTATCACAGCAGAATTTCCAGGTCTTTTGGGGCCCGAGTTGGGTTGAAACTGCCAGATCAGCATCACTCTGGCTGATCCTGGCCTAGGACTGTAGGTCTGTGTCATATGTACACCATGATATGAGGTCAGAGAAAGCACAGAACATTTGGTCCATGTCATTCCTTTAGTCTCTGAGGAGAAAGTAAAGCTGAGTTTGTGTTTTGAGGGTCAGCTCTGGTTATTTGTCTATACAATCTAGAGGCTTCTGTGAGTGCATTTATTTGTTTGTTTGGGACCATGTGCTCTCCTTAAGTGTTTGACTGTTTGGCTATATGTTTGGTAGGTTTTCTGCCATATATTTTCCATGAGCTTATGGTCTAAGAAGGGAATCAGGAGGCTTCTGCTGTGTTGCTTACTTGGCTGGTAGCAGAGGGGAAAAAGTTAAATAATCAGCTGAAGGAGTGACTGATGTCTCCACACTGATATACAGAGCATAGGAAATAAAAAAAAGATGAACCTGAACTCTTAACACAGCAAAACAAATATAATATAAATAGGCATCACTTAAACCTGGTGGGATGAGTCTCATGATTTGAATGCAGCAATAGAGGGATGTAACTTATTTCAGAGAAATAGACCAAATAAGAAAGGAGAAGAAGTAGCATTATAGGTCAAGGATGTTTATACCTGTGAATAAATCAGTGACTTAAATCCTGGAAGCCAAAGTGAGAGGATCTGAGTAAAAATTAAGGGGCAGAGAAACAACCTGGATGTCATGACATAAGTTGTCTACTACAGATCTCTAAGCCAGAATGAAGACTTGGATACTGCCTTCATGGAACAGATGACCATTCAAGAAAGGAGATATATAGTAATAATATAATATTCCAGATTAATATTTCAGAAAGAAAATGAACAGGAACATGGGAAATTCTCAGCAGAGAGAAAATGAAAATAGAGAACAGCAGAATTGGTAAAGTTAATAGCTGGAATGCATCTCACAGAATCCAATGGCCATGTTGATTGGGAGCTTCTGGAAGTTACATACTTAAAAATCTAGTATTTACAGAGCAGAAATGGAATACAAACACATCAAAGACCCAAAGTTATCTTTATATGGAAGAATATTTGAAAGAATGGGGGGGGGGACCCAAGAAATATATTTCTAACTCAAAATTTTGTACTAGAAAATCCAATCGGAGGGGATGAAATAATCAGAAAGGGTTGCCTGACATTTGCCCAAAAGGGAGTTGTTCCTTGATTCAGCTTTGTTCTATTTTTATAGGGGCCTCTTAGGCTAGCATATCACAAAGTCTATGCATTTTCTTCTAATCATTTCTTGAATAAATCAGTATTATTCCCCATGACCTGACAGCATTAAAATGTTAAAATGTTCATTTCATAGAAAGTTGAAGAAATTAGCTAATGCATTCACAGCTAATTGTCCTAACTATGTCCAAATGTCAGCATCTTTGAAATATATTCTGTTCAAAGTGCTAACTTTGTTTCACATCCCTCTCTTTGAAATATCCCATTTCCCACTTTTCCACCTCCTTTTCTGTTATAATTTTAATAGAAATTGTGCAGATTATTCAGAGGGACAAAAAGGTTCTGCCACATCCAGCACGTCTGTGTTTCAATATTTTCTAGACTACTTATAGTTTTGTAAATGTCAAAGAAGATGGGAGAGTGATAATACCTTTCTCTTCAAGTCTATTTATATTTTAACTCTATTTATATTTATATCTCTCTTTTTTTTACAATATACAGTGCCTCAGATGTTTTGGACTGAAACTCTCTTAGGGGCTGTCCAGACTGCCCCTAAGGCATGTCCTGCAGCTGCCCCTTTTAGAGTCACTTTCAGGCTGCAGCAACTGCACACTGTGGCCCCAATCTGACCTTTCCATGGCGCTGTAAAAAGTGAGTTCATTTTGCACCCTGAAAAGGGTGCCATAGCCACTGTGTCATGGCTTTACAGCACTCCTTTGGTGCTGCATCATCTAAATGCAGCACCAGAAGAGTGTTGTGATGCCACACACCATGTGGTGTGGCATGCATCATCATGCCCCCTGGGTGGCCTTAATGGTCAGTCTGCACAGGCTGATTATTCCTTACCATTGGCCTTGCTGGCTAGGCCTTTTATTATCTGAAATCCAAAGTACCCAGAGGGCAAAAAAGTCCTTGTCCTTACTGAAGACCAGTTGTATTGCAAAACATCTCTTAACCACAATGGTGCAATTCATTTCATCAGGTGGCTTCTATTGCTAATTGTAACAAGAAGGTAACATTTAGATTTTGCCTTTACTGGCTGGATATTCACTCCAAAATATCTGATGGACCAAGGGCTATCCACTCTGGGTTTAAGATTCATTCTGTTTAACAATACCTCTTAATCACATTTGTGCAATCCAATTCATTTCAGCATGGAATCTGGCAGCTTCTATGGCTGAAGTATGACAGGAAGGCAAAATTTGAATTTTCCCTTCAAGTGGTAAATAAAGCAATGTGTTTGCTCATGCAAAATAGAAATGATGATAAAATCCTGCCCAAGAAACTGTCTTTTCTGACTATTTTTTGCAGTGTTTTCACACATTACACAAAATCACCATCAAATCATTTCTAGAATCAAATCTATGAATAAACTTAATGTGTGTGTGGTTGGGGGAATCTGTTCCACTACCTTAAGTATATTCACTCAAAGATGTCACTGATAGGACTTTGTGGGACATAGGCTGTATCTGCATCTCAGAAATAATCCAATTTGGCACCACTTTAATTTTAATGGCTCAGTACCATGGATTCTTTTGATTTGTAGTTTGCTGTGGCACCAGAGCTCTCTAACAAAGAAGGCTAAATGTCTCACAAAACCACAGTTCTCAGAATTCCATTTAAGATTATTGAATATACGGTGAGGTGCAACTGCTGTGACATGCTTGTGTTCTTGCCAGAGGATGTGGGTAGCTACATCTGTAGCAACTGCAAGTTGGTTGTCATGTTATAAGAACAGGTCCAGTAATGTGAGGCCTGTCTATCTACTCTTCAGCCTATTAAGGAGCATTAGGTTTTCTTAGACAGAGCAGAGAGTCCTGGATGAGGGACACACAGGAGATAGAATCATAGAATCATAGAATTGGAAGAGACCACAAGGGCCATCCAGTCCAACCTCCTGCCATGCAGGAACTCCCAATCAAAGCATCCCTGACAGATGCCATCCAGCCTCTGCTCCTCTAAGGAAGGAGACTCTATTACACTCGTAGGGAGTGTGTGTCCACTGTTGAACAGCCCTTACTGTCAGGAAGTTTCTCCTAATGTTGAGATGGAATCTCTTTTCCTGCAGTTTGCATCCATTGTTCCGCGTTCTATTCTCTGGAGCAGCAGAAAACAAGCTTGCTCCCTCCTCAATGTGACATCCCTTCAAGTATTTAAACAGGGCTATCATATCACCTCTTAACATTCTCTTCTCCAGGCTAAACATCCCCAGCTTGCTAAGGTGTTCCTCATAGGGCATGGTTTCCAGACCCTTCACCATTTTAGTCACTCTCCTTTGGACAAGCTCCAGTTTCTGCACATCCATTTTGAATTGTGGTGCCCAGAACTGGACACAATATTCCAGATGGGTCCTGACCAAAGCAGAGTAGAGTGGCACAAAATGTCTCTGAGGAAGAGGTAAGTTCACAAACACAGGAGGTAAACATTTGGAGGAATGTGAACATAGAAGTAGAAGGACCAGGGATTATTTTAAACTCTCTCCCTTATCAGTGATGACAAGAACAGAAACAAGAGCAACAGGAGCAAATATGCAGTGGTCACAGGTGGGCATATTTTTTGTGTCTTGTAAACTCAGAAAAAAAGAAAAACTTACTGCCAAAACTTACTTAAAGTAGCTTACCTTACCAGTCAAATCCTCACATCCTCCATACACATATGTAGGTACTCAGAGATGTGAGTGCAAATTTGTAAGTGTTTTGAGAGGAAATAGCTCTATGGCAACAGTCTCTACTGTCTTCATACCTACATGTCTTTTTAAAACAGTAATACTGAGATAAAAATGGACTTTTTGCGACCATCCTTGGCAAATTCACATTTTAAAAGGCATACGTTTATACAACAGCTCTCCAGCTTTGATATTGCTGTGAATAAAAGATACCATGTCTTGATATAAAACCACAACAAATCATCTTGACTTCCTGAATCTACTGCAATTGCCATCTGACTAACTTGCAGGCTTAATTTGTAACTTCATTGGATAATTTATTTTTTTAAAAAAAAATGCAGATAGACTGCAATCAAGTACAGACTTTGATTAAAATGTAAGGCTGAAAGTATAGTTTCCTGCTGTGCCTTACCTCTAGCAAGGTTATACCTATTTCATGTTTTCTTTTGCCTGAGGTCATTTTAAACACACACATCTTTTGTTTGAAAAAAAAATGTAGATTTTCCCACTTATGAAATTATAATTTGTGTTCATTTGAATCTGGTAAGATATCTTTATTTAGGAAAATATTGGGGAGGCCATGACTTTTTTTAACTTAAATGTCCAAAAGAATTATTTTTACACACCAGGAAGGGCTGAGAGAGAATTACACACCAAGATCTAGCTCCATTACCATGCTGTAAACACTTCTTCAAGAGCTAAGCATTGTTAGCATAAGTCCTTTTAATGAATTTTTTGGATTTATTAAGCATGTGGAATTTGCCATTATGACCCCAAACTGAACCCTGCAAGGAAGCAGCCATAATCCTCTGGATGAGACAAAGAGAAAATCTCGTCCTCTCCTCTGTAATACCAGTTTTTGGGAGCTGCCAGCTGGACTTCCATGTAGATGTAAGAGACCAAACAATAGGCTTGTTGGCCTCCAATATCACACTTATTGTGACAAGCCATTAATAGGAATGACACATCTATTCTTCTACCTTCTCTCCTTGATTGCATCAAGATCTAGAACATTGTTTAGACTGTCTTAAACCTTGACTTAACAATGCCAAGGCTGCTTCAGCCTTTGTCCAACTGGGCCTAGGCCATCAAACTCTAGCCTGCAGGTAGAAATTTCCTATAAGTATGACCAGGTTTGAACACCTCTGAGAGACCCTCTTGGAGTGCAGTGAACTTCATGTCGCTCTGTGCTCTGATCTCCCTCAGCCATCCCTTCCATCACATTGGCAGCCGGGTCCCATCATCAACATCACTATCTACCATAATGTCATCCAGGAAAAGCCAGCAGGAGTGAGTATTTCTACAGTGAAGTCTATCTCCAACTATCCCCATTTTCCTCCCTTCCTGCTAGTGTGCAGTGTTTGTGTGTGTGCGTGTGCCATATTGGTGTGTATGCATTTTGCCCCTAATAAGCATTATAGATTTTATTGACGAAGTTGTCATCATGTGCTCTATTACCAGGGTCTTTAGCTTCCTGGTATACCAAATGGTACACTGATCTGCGGGGTGTTGTTAGGACCCCCATCCCGCATAATTTGAGCTAATTATAAATTCCCCTAATTTGATCCTTCCTAACAGCGTTCATTAAGCATACATACAAAATAATGAGAGAAAGGGTGAATTTAAAAACCTTTTACCTTTGAGCCAGCTAAAATGTTGTTCATACAAGCAATGATGAGTCTTCTTAAGGAGATACTATATTTCAGTTCTATAAAAATCCAACAGCAGAAATCAGGAGCTCTGAGTGACATGGAGCCATAAGTAAGAGAGCAATGTAGTTTGAAGTTGAGAGACGGGTGTTTATTGGAACAGCTGGCAAATCAGCAGGAAAATGCTGATTTGGAAAACTATTATTCTTCAGAAGAAATAGAACCATTTAGTAACACTGTTCAAACTGAACTCTACAAATGCATTAAAATATCATTAAGGATAAAAGGCAGAAAGAGAGAGAGAAATGGAGAAAGTCACTCTCTCTCAATTAAAGGCTGTTGCAGGTCTGCTGAAGGCTGGAACAGTAATTGAATAGTTGGTATGTTTGATTAATTAATAGAAATTAAGTATAGGATATAAATTGGATCACACTGAAAAATGGTATTCATTTAGCATTGGCAGGATTGTTGATACAGATTTGTGTTTCTCTCTTGATTCAACTTGTGTGCTTGAGAAATTGTTCAAGGCTAGGTAAATTGGTTGGGGGTAAATAGCAGCTATGTCTATTAGCATAGGTAGTCAGGCATTGTTAACGATGGCTTACAATACAAATGCATGAATGTCTACCAAGAAGTAAATTCCACTGACTTCAGTGGGACACACAGCAAGTATTTTTGACTTCAGCTCTTTCTGCCTAAAAATCATAGTCTCTGCAATTTATTTAGATAGCAGCCATCATGTTCTACTTCACTCCCTTCAATCGGTTTATTGAAATGGCCAGTTCAAACATATCAGGCACATGTAAAGGTATTATTTATTGTTAGTAATGGCAACTTCTAAACAAACAAGCAAGCTCAAAATTTTCTTGAGAAGAAGGAAACAGCATATCCACCCCTACATTCGGAGAACAGCTCATCTCCCCATTTGAATCCAATTCCAATTCTGTTTGGAAACTTTGGACCATTACAGACGGGTGGAAAGTGCTAACCTCGGACCAAAATTAGAGTTCAGTAGTGTGCAGTGACCACACGCTCCTGAACCCTAATATGCAATGACGACGATGCCATCATGGCTCACTGCCCTCCACAGAGGGGGCACCATAATGGCGCAAGCATCATGCAGCACCCAAACGGTGCTCACAGGAAGTGACATGATTGGTGCGTGAGCAGGCGCACCTATCGCGCCCCTTCTAGGAAGCTGCTTTTGACAGATTTTTTTTCTCCTGGGAGGGAGTGCATCATTGCCATGCCATTTGGTTGCTGTGGCAGCGATGCAAGGACCAAAGGGATGGCATGAAGCTGCCCCTCTTTTGAGCCCCTTTGATACTTCCAGTTGTGTCCTTGGGAGCCAGACAGGGACTTATCGCTCTGGTACCACAGCAAGAAAGTCCAACAGCTCTTCCTTTCCCTCACACTTTCACTTGCTTTTTTAAAAACCTTGCCTCACCTCAGTATACTAATATTTCTTGCTGCTCTTTCAGCTGCAGAGTAATGGAGGGGTTTGTATTTCTCCCCAGTTCCTCTTTCTGATGTCAAGCATGCTGCCATGGCATCATGGCAGGAAAGAGAATATTGGCAATTACAGTTTTCCTAATGCTACTAACACATGTAGCATTAACATCCAAGCCAAAAAGCTTTACATAATGCTTTACATAATAACATAGTGCTCACCTCACTATGAGGAAAACAGAGAGAGCCTATCCAATCTGCCTCTTGGGCTTTGTTGAGATCATGTTTATTTATTATTATTGGTGTAATTTTTTTTAATGGGGGGAGGTGGGGATGGGACTGGACATTTTAACTGTTGATGTTTTAAATTCCTTCTGTACCCCACCCCTATTGCTCGTTCAGAGGGACGGGCTAGAAATAAAAACTTATTATTGTGTGTGCCAGACTTCTGTATTGTTGTGGAATGTCTTTTCACTGGAGTCTCATTACAATCAAAACCTGATTTGAACTGATAGTACTGGAAAGGTGCATTTTCTGTTTTGCTACATGCCTTCAAATTGTATCCAGCTTAAGAAGGCCCTAGCACAAGGTTTTCTTGGGCAGGTTTATTTAGAGGGGTTGTGCCAATGGATCCCCCTTAGCTTGCAGAACCATTGAAACTAATTTAAAGACTGAGATAGCATGAGCTTTCATAGACTTGACCTTACTTCTTCCGATGCATTAGGAAGTTAGCTCAAGATGACAAAAGCTCATGCTACTTCTATCTTTCAGTTAGTCTCAAAGGTGCTGCAAGATTAACATGGCTATATCTTGGAATCCACTTAAGAAAGTGTGACTTTCCAAACAGTTTTTGTCACTGAGTGAAGATTTAAATCCTTGTCTCCCAGAATTCTAGTCAGCACTCAAACCACTATACCATGCTGGTTCACATTTTTCCATAGAAAAGAAATTAAAGGAAGCATATAACCAACTTTATGAAATATACACCAAATAGTGAAAACTGTCCATATTATTAAAATCAGTTCATAAATTAAACCAGGAGCAGGTGAAAACAATTCAGCATCAAAAACTGGAGACACAAATCTTAACTGCTAATCCTATCTAAAGGACAATAGGAATTACATGTGCTGATGTACCATTTATCTGTCACCTATGCTGGTTGGGACTAACAATTGCATTTAGATCAAAAGGTTAAACCTCACTGAAAAGTTACTTGGTGCTAAAAACGGTGCTAATGGAGAAGTCTGTTTTGTGTTGAGTTTTTAATTTATTTGTTATATTTATATCTCACTTTGCCCACATTGAAGAATACATGGTCCATCCCCACTTTTTTATTGTAGCCACAACTTAAAGGCTGGGCAATAGGGAGCAGTGAATAGGTGGAGATTTAAACCTGGGTCCCAGAAGCACCAAAAAATAACATGGCAGCAATCCAGATACTAGGGAACAAGATGCTCTGCAGTGACCCAAACATACCTGATACATATTGAATACCTGATATTGTAGAAGCCTGCAGATTGCGCCTGATGAGGATTCTACACTTTAGTCACTTCTGGCAAGGCCAGTCACAAAAATAAAGGATGCAATGAGTTGATTTTCTCAGCATCGTGCACTTAAGCACCAATGATGACACTGACAAAATTTCATCAATATGCCATAATAACTTCCGGGTGATAACTATTACTTTACGATACCTCCTCGTAAGGTGCAATCTGCAGACTTCTACAATATCAGGTATTAGGAGGGTCAAAGTTCACTGGGAAAAAATGTATAAATCTAGATACTGATTAAATAGAGATAAGTTAACAACTGCAAATCAAAACAAACTTTCATTTTTTTTAAAAAAGGTGATCATTAAAACTTTTGGATACCCCCTCGTAAATAAATGAGTCCACAAAGTGAATACTTAACAATGTGAACCTTACTTTACTTGTTTAAGAAAGAAACACAAACCTGGCTGAACCAAACTGACCTTTCCTATATAAGAAGGCCAGGTAAAGTGGGAACTTCTTTAGCTTAGCCAGTAGGCAACACTCACTACCTTTACAACCCAAGGTTTTCTGTATGCATTTGGGCAATTCATTAGCTCTACAAGCTAAGTGACCCTTGCAGTTGCAAGTAGTGCCGAAATAACGCAAGGACAAACTGATCTTTAGGTTGCTTCCTTCTTCTTTGGGCATGATACTTGATCATCACCATTCAATTGGAAGATTACATGCCCTAAAGCTCTGAGGTGATCTATGCACGTACGCAGGAGCTCAGTTCATCTTCCAAAACAATGAAAAATATCTCAGGGAAAATGCCTGATTTGTAATGCGGCTAGCAATATTAAGCTGGAGAAGTTTTTGTAGCAAGCATGTTGCACCAGCATCATCACTGAAATGGGAAATGCTGCAGTCCAAGCCGTAAAGCAAGCTCTGGCTGACTACCAGGAGAGAATTATATAAATCTTTGGATTCAGGCCAATATGACTATCCTATTTTATACACTGTGTAAGCTGCATTATACTGTGAAGTCGAAGGCTTTCATGGCCGGCATCTATAGTTTTTTTGTGGAGCTTTCAGGCTATTTGGTCATGTTCTAGAAGAGTTCTTTCCAAGATGCCAGCCACAGATGCTGGTGAAACATCAGAAAGGAATTCTTCTAGAACATGGCCACATAGCCAGAAAGCTCCACAAAAAACTGCATTATACTGCTGTAATCCTTATCAGTTTGGGGAATCAGTTAAATGAAGCCCAGTTTAGGAAATGAAAAGAATTTTACAATAACTGTGTTGGTTTTGTTTCTTTGTTTGTTTAAAAAAAAAACAACCACCATCAGTAACTGACTTGTGGCTTGTTAAACACTTAATGCAAACATGTGCAGATCTTTGGTTTCCCATACTTAAAGGAACACTGTAAACATCGAATTCTTCTGGCTTTTTTCCCCTTTTCTAAATTATATACATGTAAATGTACACAGCTAAAGATGCATACATTTGAAAAAGTGTGCACACATATTTTAATGAATGACTTGTATGTGCACATTATCTAAAGTGCATACCAAAAATGTACAGTTTTATGTGCAGAAATTAAACAAACCAAAAATCTTGGAATCTCCTCTGGCATACTGACAGGACAGGAATACTGGTGGGATGCTAAGAAATAGAAGAAAAATTAAACTGATTTTCATTTCCTTACTAATATTTTAAGGGTTTATTGGAACCACTACAGTTCATTTGGGTGTCAACCTTGAAGCACTGGACAAATTGCTAATATTTTTCACAAAACAATGCAAAATATTTGAATGTATTTAATTTTATCTAATTTAATGTTGTGGCTGAGTTGGGTTAGAGAAACAGTTAATATCCTGCTGGGAAAGAAGACTTAAACAAATTTAATTTATCCTTTACATTCAGTTCACCATATTGAAAGAGGCACATTCCCAATCTGAAAGCAACACTAATATTTTTAATGAAGAACAGCTAGCCACAACTTGGAAAGTACAACTTGAAAATCAAATTTCATAATGTACAACATTAAAATTTAGACTATTTCTTGCAATCAACATCAATAAGTTAACTTGTTTAACTGGTTAAATTGTCATTGATTAACTCACTATTTAAAACATTTTCAAAACAAAACATATGACTTACCAAAAAAAAAAAAAAAATGGTCTGGATGCTGTCATCATGATCCCTAGGGGCACATTTTAATTAGTTTCTTAATGTTATCTTTTTGTTTTGTTTTCTGAAGTTGTCTTCCTCAGAATTTTCCCAGATGAAATACAAAGTTCATAATACATTTTTAGTACAAAACAATACAATTTTACATAGATATGGTTAGGGTCCAGGGTGTCTGGAAATTGTCAGATTGAGAAAATCTGTCCTAAAAGCCTGTTCAATTGAATTTGTGTCATGGGTCCATTTCTCTTCTTTCTCATCACTCCCACCCTCATCAACATGTACACTATTCACTTACCATTTACACTTAATTGTCTGGTGAAGTTTAATGGTGCTAATAGTTAGAAAAGAGTGATGCATTTTTTCAGCAAGTGAACACTGACCTATTGCAACTGCGGCTATAAAACTGAGCGAGTGAATTAAGGGTAGAAAATTCTTAATCAGAAATATTTTGAGTGCCTTTAAATACATGCAGAAGATCTTTATCCAAAATTAACCTCAGCATCCTCTCTGCCTCCTCAGTTCTGATCACAAAATGTTACCAACAGTGTTTGGTGGCAAAACATATATTTCCTGTAATTACTTTGGGGGTAGGGTTTAGCACGTTTGCTTTGCGTATTCTAACCCCCAAAATCTTGCTTCTTTGTTATTTCTGTCTCATGGTGCTAGAGAAGTTCTTCCAAAAAAAAAAACAAAAACCCCTGAACTGACTATGTGAAAGGTGCATTGGGCTGGCCTACACTATGAAAAATTAGCTTTGTAGAATGTGAGTAGAATGTGATCCGGCCATATGCAATTCAAACATATTTGCCCTATTTTTTATTTATTGTGTGAGTGTGTGGGGGGGGGAGTACTCAAAGGAATCATAGTTCTTACCATAATATCTAGAAGGATGCACATTATTGAATTTGTAAGCATCCTCTTTTAATGCCTTTGCAAAGGGTAGGCCAATGGGTGGGCTAATGGGTGTTGCTGCTAACATAATTTCTTTGGTTTCAGGTGCATATAGGGTTTGCCTGCTTTCCTTGGCCTTTTACTGCATTTTTATTATTTTTCAGTCTGAAACTAGCTGTTTGAAACTGGGATTTGGTTTCCACTCCCTCCCCTGCTCCAGAAGGCAATGGGCATTTAAATAGCTAAAGAGTAACAGAATAACTAAAGGGATCCAAGCAATGAAGAAAAATACAATGGTAACCTGTTGGACGGGGAGGGATAGATGACAACAGAAGAGGAAGTCCACATTTTTTGATTGACAGCTCCCTACCACCACAACAGGGCTGCATGTGGACAACATAAAATACATAGGCAGGAATGAAGTAAAGACAATTTGAACTGATTAGAGAGTGCAAAAATCTGCACCAGTTTGCATAAAACACATACATGTAGACTGACCCATAGTATATTTTGTTCTTTATAATATCAAGAACCTGGGAATGGTTATTTACCTTACAGGAGGCAGTTCATAATCAACTTTTGCCTAAAAGACAAAATGTCTATCAATTTCATTAACATCACGGAATTTTTCCAGTGCATTTGCTTTGCTGTAGTGACTTGGCAATCTTGGAAAACTATATTAGAGTATAAAAACTCAGGGATCAGGGTTCCCATTCTTTTCAGATTATGGTCCCTAAATACAATTGGATCCATGATTCACCAGGCCTAGTCATCTAATTTCTACTACAGTTACAGGAAAATTAAAGTCCCCTTCAATAACTCCTCTAATATTTACTCTAAATCCAAGGGTGAATTCGTTGCCTCACAGGCCTGAAAGCTACCAGTGGTCACTGCCTTATAAACTTTCTGTCTCTCTTGTTAAATCTGCAGGACTTTGTTTTTCTTCAAGATAATTTCAAGCACAATCTACCAGAAATAACTACTAATCCTTGGATGAAAGCAAGCTGGATCAAGAGTCCTTAATTTTATCCATGGGTTATGTTATTTCAGCTCACTACAGCATCTGATTTACACCTACAATGTGAAGAATACATGGTAGCTGGTAAGAGCTTACAAGTTGCCAATACTAAAATAATATATTCATAAGAAAACATAATGGCAAAAATTCTGGACAGTTCAGAGAACAAGTACAGATGCAGTGTTTGTCACTTATCAGTTTTGTGTTTTCTTCCCTCCCTGCACTAAAAATCTGGAGTGAGCCTGAAAAATGATCAATAGAAAAATATTAGCCATGGGGTCTTAGTAGGCTACCCATAACTTTCCTTTTAGTATGATGTTCAGAATAGTATTGCAAGGGATCTTTCATATATGCTGAAATCATTAAACTTGAATCCCTATAGATCATATTTAAAATTGTTGTACTCAGATAATGGCTTTATTAATGTGGTCTCAGTAGATTTGAAAAGCAATTGTTTGACCGTGGCCTTCTTAGTCTAGCAGTAAAATAATTTACTGCTATAATACAGCTTCCATTAACTTGAACTAACATCATTTCCCCATGGTAACAGGGTCCCTGTGGAATTTAACTACAGTTGTTTTGCCCTCCACATGGCAAGGTGGGTAATTTTCTTTTGAAGGACTGATAGTATACTTGTGGTGCTGCTCTGGACACTCAATATCTAGAAGTCTAGTCTATGTCAACAGTGTTTCCATCTTATAAAAATAAATATAATTTCTCTTCAGATGAAAACTGAAATATCTTTTAAAGATCAATAGAAAATAAGATTCTTAATCAATGCATACATTGGTGATGGTATTTTGTTTGAATCCTTCAGGCCACAAAATACCCATACTACCTATAATAACTAAGGCAAGTTGAGGGAACTGAGATCATAAGGTGAATAATATAGTACAGTCAGTATCCACAGAGGATCCGTTTCAGACTCCCCCCCCCTCCCATGGATACCAAAATCTGCAGATGTCCAAGCCTGCATTGTCCACAATGGCAGCACATGCACATGGCTACCCCACCATTAGGGAACATCTCCTGTAGTCCAGTGGTGGTGCATGAATGCTGCTGTGACACCATTGGGGTCAACAAAACTTAATGGTGGCATGGCCACATGAATTTGCTGCCACAGGACAAGGGGGCTGTCCCTAATTGCAGCATGGCTGTGTGCACATGCCACCATTGGTGAGAACAAAGGCTTTCTGTCCACAGATGCTTGGCTCCATGGACAGCAAGCCTGCAGATACCGAGGGCCAACTGCACCTACTTTTGTGGAACTGTTTTCTACATTTCCGAGTGGAGAGTGATGTCTTCCATGTCTGTAGAATGAGTTTTCTGTCTCTGGATTTTAGTCTGAACTTTTAAAAAATTATCTAATGTGCTGAGTAAGTGCAGAACTACACCTCTGGCAGATCCTTTAAAGTTCCAGTAAAACACAAATTGGGGTCATTCCCATTATGATTTAAATCAAATTACAAGCCGGGTTATATTTCCGTCATTCCCACTTGAAGTCGATTTTGATCCGATTCTGATCTGATAGAGTTCCTTAAAAGCAGGGTAAATGCAGAAAAACTGGTCTTATTTGCCATTTTTTCAAGAGGTTCTTTTGAGAAGAACTGAATCACAAGTATGCTCAAAAAGTGGGATTGACCATCAGATCAGAATCACATCTCACTGGAGGGGAGGGACTATGGTAGAAGGGTTGCCAGTGGGTTTGAACCATCCAGCCTTCAGCTGCTTGAAACCTGCCATTTTTGGAACGCTGCCCTTTGTCTACCTGCATGTGTGTTGGCTTTTTCATTTTCTGTCTTTACACTCATTGATTCTTTCTGAATCTGGCATGATCCTTTCTCCACTATAAGAGGTTAATTTTATTTATTTATTTATTTTCCATTTGGAAGGAATCTGTTGTGTATGGGAGGGGGATCTGATGTGTATTTGGTTTTAGGGTTGTTGTTTTTTTAAAAAAAATTTACTGTATTGGTAATGCAATCTCCCATCATCCCACTGAGGCACCTAATCAAGCAAGGGCTTTCCACCTAATTGAGCGAGGGCATTCTTAGAATGACCCTTGCTGGCAGACCATGAGGCTAAAAAGTGATCAGAAACAGAGGTGGGTGGGGGGCACCACAAAGAATCTTCTCCTGTCACCTAAATGATACCTGAGTGTCTCACCAATGATGTGGTGAATCAATTAGCTTGATTGGCATTTTTTTTAAAAAAAAAAAAAACAGAATGGATAGAGCAGGGCAAATTCTAGTGGGAATGATAATCATGTCTGAACCCCCCCCCCCAAAAAAAAAATCCAATGAGGATTTAAAAGATCTTGTTTTGTAGTGGGAATGATGCTCACATGGAATCAATTCATTGATCCAATGTGAAAGCAAATTGCAAATCAGGTTAAATAGTAAGTGGAAATGAGACCTAAGTTTCATTGATCCACTAGCATGGAAAAGACTAGATGCCACAGGCAATCTCACCATTACAGCTAGGAAACACTACTTCTTTTAAGACTATAAATCAAGAAGTCCCCATACTGGCTGGGGATTCTCAGTACTGTAATCCAAAACATATTTTTTCAAAGCTAAGGCACCACAAAAGAAGCATAAGAAAATTTCATGAGAACACAGGCATAACTATTCCCTTGAAGACATACTGCTAAAATCTGGGAGGAGAAAAATTGAACTCTAGTGAAATATTGAGATTCTGAAACTTCTGAAGCCTACTTTGCACTCAACAGTGATTTGGGAAATCTATGCTATTCACCTTTTGGGCCAAGCTTACATAAAAGAACTGGGATAGTTTAATGTTTGTTTGTTTGCATATACAATCATTTTCATTTTTGAAAATGAACTGCTCCTTTGCAAAAAATACCAATTGAGTATCGACAGGGGTAGTGTGACCCTGCTGGTGCTCTTGGATCTCTCAGCGGCCTTTGACACTATAGATCATTCCATCCTTTTAGATCGACTGAGGGATTTAGGGATCGGAGGCACCGCTCTTCGATGGTTCCGATCCTTCCTTTCCGGAAGATCTCAAAGGGTGAGGATCGGGGACAGTTGCTCGTCTAAAATCGAGCTTAATTGTGGTGTCCCTCAGGGCGCCATCCTGTCCCCGATGCTATTCAGCATTTATAAGAAGCCGCTGGGTAGGATCATTCGGAGGCATGGAGCTCAGTGTCTTCAGTATGCTGATGACACTCAGATATACCTCTCCATGACCAGATTGTCGGCCCATACCTCAGATGGCGTCTCCCCTCTCAATGACTGTCTTGAGGCGGCAATGGACTGGATGAGGGAAAACAAATTGAAGCTCAATCAAGATAAAACGGAGGTACTCACTGTCTCGGGACTGAAGCCAGGTTTGGGAATACAACTTCCAGTCCTCGATGGAGTCATACTCTCCTCGAAGGACTCTGTTCGCAGTCTGGGGGTACTCCTTGACTCCTCGCTTCACATGACGAGTCAGGTGAATGTGAGGGTCAGGAGTGCCTGTTATCAGCTTCGGCTGATACGCCAGATGCTTCCTTTCCTGGAAACAAGGGACCTAGAAACTGTGGTACATGCTCTGGTAACCTCTCGCCTGGACTACTATAATGTACTCTACATGGGGCTACCCTTGTGCCTAACTCGGAAACTGCAGTTAGTTCAAAACATGGCAGCCAGGTTAATAACTGGAACATCCAGGAGAGAGCACAAAACACCGGTGCTTAAAGGTCTCCACTGGCTGCCAATTAGTTTCTGGGCCCAGTACAAGGTGTTGGTTTTAACCTTTAAAGCCCTTCATGGCTTGGGTCCATCCTATCTCCGGGACCTCCTCTCCCCATATGATCCCCCACACACACACACTCCGGTCCTCTGGGAGGAATCTGTTACAGCCCTTGAAGACCAGACTGACACAAACCTCCCAGAGGGCCTTTTCAGCCATAGACCCCAAGCTATGGAATGACCTGCCGGATGAGATGCGTCTTATTACATCTGTTGATAGCTTTAGAAAAGCTTTAAAGATGCATCTCTTCCGGCAGGCCTTCCTAGATAACATTTAATTTCCCGGCTCCATACCCACTGTTGACTCCTTCTCCTAGTTCCTCTTCCCCCGCTTCGAAATTGTTTCACACAGCTTTGGGCAGTTATTTTTATATGTTTTATTTGCACTATGTTTTTAATTTTTTTGCTATTTAATTCTATTTTAAGGGGTGGGTGAGGGGAATGGGATTGTTGTATTTTAACTTGTGCTGCTTTTAACTATGTTGTACCCCGCCCCAATTGCCAGATTAATAATAATAATAATAATAATAATAATAATAATAGTTTATTATTATCATCATCATCCCTGGCATCAAAAATCTCATGATGCAGTGAGTAAACATGCAAGAGTAAACATGCAAGAGTAAGAAGCTGCTCCCCCCCCCCTTTTCTAGATGTTGCTAGTTGATTCTGGGAGTTATAGTCCAAGAAGTAACTTTCCAAACTCTACTGCTCCAGCTTATTTAGAATTCATGTTATGTTAGACTGAGACACAATAAGAGGCACATTGTCACCCAATGAGGATGTCATATCTGAGAGGTTATAGGAACCTGACTTTGCCGCATACTAGTCCAAGAGTTTACACATGTTGGAGTGGGGTAAGAGGGCCACTTTTGTCTCCCCTGGACCATTAGCAGCTAACATTGATGTTCCCAGTTGTAACCAGACTCTAAGAGGCTGCTATTGTTTATTGCCTCGTGTCTTCAAGTCATTTCTTACTTATGGCAACACTAAAGTGAAGGTATCATGGGATTTTTTTTAGCAAGACCTTTTTCCTTTGCCTCCCTCTGAGGCTGAGACACTGTGACTTGCCTTAAGTCACTCAGTGGGCTTCCATTGCAAAGTGGGGATTCAAACCTTGGAACCCAGAGTGGTGGTCCAACATTCAAACATCATATTGGTTCTCTTGGCCAATTGTTAGTCACTTTTAAATGAGGTTTATTACTGTTTTTTTTGGGGGGGGGTATGGTGCTTGCCTTTTTGGTGGGGTCCAAACATTTTTCTCCCCAAAAGTTGAAGTCTGGGGGTGTGTGTGTGTGGACATTCTCAAGGGTTGTAGACCACATGATCCTTATCCCATCCTAGTCACACATTTTAATGCTACATTTTGTTGGCTATCAGGATTGCACTGTGCTTCTACAGTCTCTGAGGCAGGGAAATTCAGGATGAGAAAAACGGAGGTTAGAATAGAGCTTTACAAAAATCTGAAACATCTGCTTGAAACTTGAAGTATGATATTCCTGTGTAACTAAAACAAGCTGACTTGTTTATTTCTTTCCACTTGCACAAAACTCCCATGGAAGAATGAGGAGAAAGGCTGTGGTTAGGAACTGATGACTCAAGGGGAGGAAGTACATTTTATATCTCTGGAGAAACCTTTGTAATTATAATGCAACAGATTTTTTTACCACTTCATTTGAAGTGCTTCCTTGTTGAAAAAAACAAAAGAGGAAGAAAAGAATGTCCTCTTAAATTTAAGTGTAAAACCCTTAACTGTTGAGAACTGTGGAGTTCTGTATAGGTTGTGACATGACATTAATGAGTATTTACAGTTGATGTTTTCACTAGCTAGTTTATGTGCTTAGGGATGCTAACTGAAACACCACTTAAAGATTTTCATTTAGAAGTGAAGTCCCTCTCTTCCAGTTGCTATTAGCTAATATAATGCACATTTTTATAAAATGGACCCCAAACTCAATAGTGAAGGCCTCCATTAGAAGGCTTCTTTAGTAGGCCTCCCTCCTTGAACTTGAAAGCAGTGCAAGTTGGTTGACTTGCAGAACAAAGTTCATTTGAGCCTCCTCAAAAGTTTCTCTCATTTGCAAAGACTGGGGATTCAGGAAAAGGGCACAGCAGAGGCAGCTTGATAAAGTGCTGGGGACAACCGAGGGCAGAGAGATTAAAGCAGAGGGATGATTTGTACAGGTTTTAAGGGCAGAGTACATTAACTTGCTTAATGTGGCCATCTAAGGACACAGAGCATGTCCAATATATGGTTGTGGCTGTTTAAGGACTCAGAACATGATTTTGTACACAGCTTCTTATGCCACATAATCCCTAAAGATGCCATTTTATGCCATCTGGCCACTGTTGTTATTCTCAGTCAGCATCTCACCCCAGAAATGTGTTTCTATTTAATTCCATTTTGGCTTTTTTAAAAGACAGTAGGGAAGAGTGTGTTAACGAGAGACCACTATCATTGTCATTTTCACTACCACTATTGTTTCCATGATAAATAACATAGACTGTTATCTGCTGTAGACCTGGGTCTCTTTCACACTGCACAGTGACAATACGTTGACTCAACTTTAACTGTCATGGTTCCATCTACAGAATCCTCGCATTTGTAGTTTCATGTGATATGTATGTGAAGTCCTTTTGGGGGGGGGGGGGGATTATTACATTTTATTCAAAAGACTTTGTTTTCCATTTTTTAATGTTATATAGGTTTACATTTACTGTTAAGATTATTCTTAAAGCTTTTAACTCATATTGTTAAACATTCTTATTGATTCTATGCTTCTACTTTCTGCATCAAGTTTGACTTCCATTTGTCTACTATAGTTAATAAAAAGATTAGAAACATATTCCTTATTATTAAATTTTGCCTTTTTTGATTACCTCAGCCTATCATAAAACTTTATGTTTTCCTTTGAATTGTTTCAGGGCAATCATGTTATGTATGTGGAGTGTTCTAGTTTCTCACAAAACTGCAAATCCTTCATCCTTTCCATATGGCTAATCATCTTTGTTTCTACCTCTAAAATCTTTCCAGTTCATCTTATTCTTCTTACAATATGGTATCCAGAATTTCACACAGTGATCCAACTGAGGGCTGATTAAGGAAGAACAAATGCAAAGGTAGGTTACAGGAAATAGTGGTACTTTTGCTGTTTGTTTATAATGCAGAAGCATGGTGTTCCTTCTGTGGTAAAACTGACATGCAAACACAATAGGTTTGCTCTGTCTGTGGACTTTATCGCATGCACTTCTTTAACCGTTTTGGGGACGGGGACGGGACTCGCGGGGGTGAGCATCAACGGATTTTACCTCACACACAAGCATCCACAAAAAGGTCCCATTCTGGCACCTGTACCCAAGCCGTCCCTGTTCAGAGCTGGCTGGCCCCATTTTGTCTGGACGGAAGTCTTCCAAGCAGAACATTGAACGCTTCTTGGCACTGGACAGGGACGGGTGCTGGAACGGGACCTTTTTGTGGACACTTGTGTGTACGGTAAAATCTGTTCACGCGCGCCCTCGCAAGTCCCGTCCCCAACCCCAAAATGGTTAAGGAAGTGCATGCGATAAAGTTCTGTGGTTGTGTAAATAGTGCAACTGATAAGAAGTGAAACCAGCATTTTTCTTGGGCTACAGAACTATAGCACTTTGACACCATTTTAACTCCATCCTGTGGGATCCTGGAATCTGGGTATATTTTTAAAAGGGATGGCTGAAGAAGGACCTTAAATATCCAAAATGCAAATATGTTTTCTATCCTGGTGCCAGTGGCACAACTAGATCTGATAGGCTTACATCAACAGAGGACAGATTTTTGACTGGACACTAGGAAAAATCTCTGGATGGGAAACATCATTCACTAGTGGAACCAGTTATTTATAAGGATTGTGGGTTTTTTTTTCCTGTCACTAAAGGTGTCCGAGGAGAGGGAGAAAAGCCATTCATTATGGATAATCTATCTTTGGATTTACTCTACTGAGCAAAGATTTGATGTAGATGACAAGCAAAGTGTTTCAGTGCCTAAAGGTTTGCAGAGTTTGGAAGCTGTTTGTACAAATCTATCAAAAATAGATTTATCAATAACAATCAACCTTTGAAAAGTAAATGACACTGTGTTCAAAGGAACTGTGCCTCTGAATATCTACTGCTGGAGAAGGCAATGAAGAGGGCACTTGTGTTCATACCTCTTGGTAGCTTCTCTCGTAACATCTGGCTAGCCACTGTGGGGGGTGGGAAAAGAGGATCAGTTGGCCTCTGAGACAGATTCAGCAAAATTCTTATGTTACCTCTCTTTTTGAAACCTAGTACCTAGCACAGAAAAACACTTGTTTTTGAATTTTACTCCAAATATCATGAAACAGAAAAATTAACCTTGTAACTTGAGACACTTTGCATTATCTCAAACTGGACTTTCAAATGTACTTCTAATGTCTCCTCCTAATCTGTATTGACAAATGAATCAAAGGTCAGAGATTAGTCTCAAACTTTTCAACTTATCATAGTGGCTAGAACTTATTGATAGTTACCTTCATTTGGTAAAGTGTCCTGAATTAATTTCTCTGTGAAATAACCTCTGGCTGATTTTTCTCGTTCAACTACATTAAAAATTATACATATAGTTCAGTGATATCCCCAATGAAGAGGCAATGCTATATTCATTGAGGTTAGTATACTATTGTGGATCAACTGTACTAAGAATTAAACCATTAAATGATTTTAGAAGTGCTGCAATGAGATCTGTAGAAATCAATTTGGATTTGTAAGTGCCATTAACCTTTGGAATGTAGGTCGAAGCTGTTGTATACATCTTTGTGACTAACATAGGTTGCCTGAGGGTGGGGGGGGGGGGAGAAAAAGAAGATTTCCAACTTTTCCTACTTCATCCCTCCAAGGAGAATTAAACAACACTAATGATATATATTACCAAAAATCATATTTTAAAAGAGGAATCTTCCATAAGCAGAAAAGAATATAGGATGGGTCTTCACTCCCACCTTTGCCACCCTCCCAATGCTTTCTTCAAAATGTATCTGGTTTTAAGCCCATATTATATCAGAGGGATCAATCACCCCCTTTTTTCCTTGTTTTGCTTTTGTGCTGGTATTGTCTGAATCCCAGAGTGAACAGCAATACATCATCCTGCTTCAACATCTGCTAGAGCCCTCTCTCCTACTAATCTGCCCAGATCCCAAAAGCCTTTCCCACCTGCTATAGCACCAAATGCTCATTATAGCATACAGCAATGCCCTTCACTGTCCTTTCTTGCAGACTTTCAAGGTTAATATGCAACAATGGCTATTATTAAACTGGGGGTGTTTCAGGAATGGAACAGCAGCCTAGGTATGAGAGAAGAGGGGAGGAACACTAGGACAAATGGGGTAAAATGCCAGCAGAACTTGCAGCTCTGATCTGCTGGAAGTTTGTGGCTGATTTTCCAGTTGAAACATGAGTCACAGAGCAGAAAGATGAACCCAAAATAAATAGCTTCCCTATTCTGTGGGCAGTGCGAGCAGGAACCACACCCTGCTGTGGTTTTGTGTTAGAGCACTGTGGGTACCACAGTGTGGACCAAATTGGCAATTTGAAGGAAACTAGCTGCACCAGGGAAGAGGAAATTCTTTCTTAGAACACTGCATTTTTAAGTAACTGGAAGCTTTCCCCACCTCCCAGCATACATGTTTAAGGTTATTGGTACATTTTTGTTTTAGACCTAAGATTTGCTCCAGCAGGTTACACCATTAAGCCTACTGCCAATAGAGAATGAAAAGCAGATAAATCTGGGCCACTTAAGGAAGTGGGAGTGAGGAAAGAAAGAAAGAAAGAAAGAAAGAAAGAAAGAAAACCACAGCTTGGGGCCACTGGCCATCAATCTATGAAATTTTAGTCTCAATGGAATCACTTGCTTCAATGTGGATAAGTCTGTTTCTGATGAGCCACATTATCACCTTGCATTAAAATTTTGATCTAGCTTGTTCTCTTGAAGTTTTCTCCTAACAACCTATTATCCTTAATGTAGGAGGACATTTACAGAGAACATGTCAATATGAGTCACATCTCAGTTTACATGTGTGAAACATGTCAGGAAAACAAAGCACAAATGGGATAATAGCGTTCCTTGGGAGCAGAATTGAGAGACATAGCCACGTTAGTCTAGAATATCAATATGCAAAGAGATTTTGCAAACCTTTGAGACTAACTTTTTGAAAGAGATTTTAGCATGAGCTTTTGTAGACTTGGTCTACTTGATCATCTAGGAAAGTAGACCAAATCTGTGAAAACTCATACTACAACCTCTTCCACACAGTTAGTTTCAAAGATGCTGCAAAATCCCTTTGCATTGGATAATAGCTGTTCATGACTGCACATGTATCTGTATGTATAATATAAATGCTCAGACCCAAATGTGATATTCATAATTTCTGCATTTGTTGGACACATTTTGCTTACTGCTCTCATGGGCTGCCCGTAACAAAAACATCTTAAGTTTATTTCTAATAAACTCACACTATCCACAATATGAGCTGTGGGGGTGGGGATCAGTCATTATGAATTGATGGAATAAGTTTTGTGTCTGCATTGATCAGTGATATAACAATGATATTAGAATCAAACTAACTAATTTGTCCTTCTGTACAGGCTGTGTTATTGAACTTACTAGAATGGTGTCACTCTCACCATAGCTGTGCAAAATGAGTATCCTTTAAATCAGCTGGAGCCCGAGCTAATATCCATTAACTGAACCTCCAGATACTGTTGGACTTCAACTCCTGTCAGTCTCAGCCACAGTAGTCAATAGGGAGGAATGATGCAGGACATAATGAAGCAACTTCTGGAGGATCACAGTCCCACTGTGAAGACAAGCCTGCTGTTGCTGCTTTTGTGTGACTTGAGCAATGACTGAATTAACTTCTGCTTATAATTTGATAATGCCACCACTGTTTAGATTTTGGGTTCTTGTTTGTTTTACCATTTCTGCTGTTGAATTGTGAGTTTTTAGATGGTTGTTGGCCACTTTCACCTTTTCGGGAAATTATTCCCCAGTTATTATTACTAAGTAAATAAATTCATTATCATTTAATACATAGGAACGGGAGAAAACAAAAGCACAAATAACAATTTTGCTGTGTTCTGAACTTTGTTTTTTGCTTGGTTTAGCAGTGGGTTATCATAATAATGATATACAATAAAAATGGTGTATAATAATTGCTTTTGTTCATGGGGCCTGTGGTATATTGGGAAGATAAATAGGCCACTTAAGACTAGAATAAAGAAATAGAGGAAAAAATAAGAAGACTGATGCATCACTTATCCCACACTTTGTGGGTTATCGATATTCAGAGAAGGATTTTAATGTTTTTGTGATTGAAAAGGTGAAGCCAAGAAGGTAATAGAAGGTAACACTGTACTAATATTATTTACTGCCTTTACAAAGGAAATCATTTGAATGGATAATAAATGCAGGGCCCATTCACACTACACAATTATAGTGCTATAGCCCACTTTAACTACTATGGCAATATCCCACAGACTCCTGGGATTTGCAGTGTAGGGAGAGGTATGTAGAATTCTGTCAGAACTCTTCAATGCCTCTCTAAACTGCTGATCCCAGGATTCTGTAGGAGACAGCCATGACAGTTAAAATAGAATACAGCTCTACAGTTGTGAGGTATGAATGGGCCTACAGTCTCATTAATGGATATCAATGAGAAATTGAGAGATTAAGCTGTTTCTTATGAGTGTATCACATTTTGGCATTGTACATATCAATCTTGTAATTTTGCTTACAGTTTAAACTGGGTGACCAAAAAAAGTAGAGTCATTATGAATAAATGAAACCTTGTACCCAGTTTTGCATCATTAGATTTCACAAGTATGGATTGAACTATTGTCATTTGGCTGTTTTAGTATTGACTGAGTGAATATGAGTTGTAACATATTTTCTGGAGAAGCTTGTTGGTATCTGCAAGATCACTGTGTTTAATTATAACAAATATTCTTTGAGCAGGTTATTTTATTTTTATTTTGTATTTTTTTGATTGAAATATATGTACCTCTCTTTAGTGGTGAGTTCTCAGAGTGGTCAACAGAGACCAAATATTTATTTGAAAAAGTATAAATCCAAAAGCTGGAAATACCTTTGCTAAGGCCAATTATAATTCCACAATACTGTGCAAGTTTTTAAGTTTGTCAGCACTCTTTATCAGGTTACATAGTTTTAAAAGATCTGAATAGGTGGGTGGAAGATACACGAGAGTCTGAAAATTTGGTTAGGTGTTTAAGGCATAAGGTCTGGTGTTAAACTGAGTCCCAAAAATAAAGAATACAGGGCTAATTATTGGGTCCCTATTGGCTGCTGCTAATAACAGTAATGCCCATTTGTGGATTTTGTTCTGTTCTCACAGTCTCACTGGTAATCTCCATTTTGGCACATGGTTATACCAATAAAAAGGTAAAAGCTAAAATTATTGAGCTTAGTCCTATAAAACATCTCTCCCACCCACCTCCAAGCAATTGCTTTTCATGTCAAGTCCATTATAATCTGAATTAAACTGCAGGAGGTGTTTTTAATCAGGTATCTAAATCCACACACATCAGTTAAAACAGAGGGGATTAATGTCCATCGAGAGCTAGTATGGTGTAGTGGTTTGAATGCTGGAATAGGATGCTAGGAGACTAGGGTTTGCATCCTTACTTGACCATGGAGTCCCAGTGGGTGACCTTGGACAAGTCACATTCCCTCAGCCTCAGAGGAAGGCAAAAGCAAACTGTCAAGAAAACCCAATAATAGGTTCACCTTTGGCTCACAAGGGCCTGATCTACATGCGCCAAATGAGGCGTGATTAGGACTAAAAAGCCCCCCTTTAGGATTTGGGAGGGCATAGCATCTAGACCCTCCCGAGCCCTAAAGCATATTGGTGCCCCTTTCTGCCAATCTGTACTGGCACTAAGTTGAGAACAGATACACCATAGAAAAACAAATTTCCTCGTTATCAACTAACTTGACTTGAAGGTAAAATCCCTTCACAAAACCAATAATATTATTTCACATATTATATTTATATTGATTATATCTAACATACTTTTACACAACAGTAACCTTTTTATTTGTTGAAGTGGGTATAATGAAGTCAGAGAGCTAGAATGGTGTGGTTTGAGTGTTGGACTACATGTTTGGACACCAGGTCCCAATGCATCATGGAAATTCAATGGGTGACCTTGGGGAAGTTGCCTTCTCTTAGCCTCAGAGGAAGGTGAAAAAAAATCTTTGAACAAATCTTGTCAAGGAAACCCTGTGGTGCGTTCACCTTAGGGTCTCCAAACGTTGGAAACAACTTAAAGGTATATAGCAACACAACAGCAACAGCAATGATGTCACATTTTAAACACATGGGAATGAAGCTCTGTCACTGGTGTAAGTTGAAATAATTTCTAGCTATTTCTAGCTATTTTTAAAATGTATTTTCGGAGGCATCTTTACAAGAATTTTTCAAGAGTAAGTCAAATTTGCATTATACTGTTATCAGTTCTAAAATGTTCCACACCCTCAACATAAAATTAAGGAAATTAATGAAAAATGCAAGAAACAGCACAACTGGTAATGCAGCAGTTACTCTGACAGTGGAATGAGTGAGTGGCTTTTAGCAACTAACTTTTTTGAGCACTGAACTATATATCAGAAAACACTTATATTTATTGAACATGTGCTACCTAGAGAGAAGAACTAGCAGAAGACGAAATGAAGTAGGTTATCAAGAGGCCACAGGCAGTTCCTACCAAGAAAAAAACAAACTACAGATTTCGTACTTAGTTATATCTAAGTTATAGCTAACATAGTTATATCAGTTGAATATAGCTTGCTGTTATAAAATGAACTGCTAATTTGCAGTTTCTGAGGGAACGAACTACATGCTACTCTCACCCAGGAAGTGTTACCCTTCAAGTTAGTCATTGCCATCTACTATCAAAGTGTCTTGACCTAACTTCTCAAGCAACTCACCACCATGTAAACTTTAAGTATTCCAGTAAAATAAGAGTAAATTATTACACAAAACATACAGTTGGCTCTCCTTATCCACAGATTTTATATCCATGGATTCAAGCACCCATGGCTTGAAAATATTCCAAAAAACTATACATACCAAATAAAAAACCTTGATTTTCCATTTTATATAAGGGACACCATTTTGCTCTGCCATTATATGTAATGGGACTTGAGCATCCACGGATTTTATTATCCATAGGGGATCCTGGAACCAAGCCCCAGGGGATAACAAGGTCCCACTGTACTCTATATGCAGTGCTCTCATTTGTTTAAAGCTTCATTTTGTGCAAAATTGATGATAAATAGCTGCTGTTCTAGCAAAGTTAAGATAGCAGCTCCTCTAGCTAATGTTCTCCAAATGTAAGGTGCTTTTAAGAGCCTTACCTGGTGAATTATACCTCTTTTTACAGTCATAAAGTTGGGGGAAGAGGAAGATGGAAAGAACCTTCAGAAAAGGTGTTGGAAATTGAGTCTTATCTCTTTCTCATGTTCAATGTCCATATGAACAGCTGCAGCAATTTACCTGTGTCTTATCTAGGCTGGAATGAATGCTATTGACTTCACATTATGCATTCCTATAGTTTTATCTGTAAATCATTCCCATGTCATATGAGAGTTTCAGATGATGGCTTCCCTTATTTGGCAGCTTTAAAAGACAAGAAAGAGAAGAGAGCTGGAACTAAGTGTGTGACTTATGAATCATTACCAAAGAATGAGATTCTTTAATTTATACCTGGGATCTACAGAGTTCACAGTCACACTTTTATCTCTCAGACTCTTTCACATTTCATATTATTTTCTTTTGGCTATGTTCTGTATAGAACTTCAAGATTAAAACCTATGTGGATGAAGGAATGGAAACATTTTTTTTCCTAAGAATCCATTGGTAGGAAGTTCTGAAAGAGTTTATGAGAGTGAGAAAGACAAACATTCCTGGATGTGTAAGATTCTTCATCATGAAAGAAAATGCAGTGAACTTACATATGCAAAGAATAGTTTTATTACAACTTCAATATATAGATGTATGAGTATCAGACTATAACTCTGGAGACCAGGGTTCAAATCCCCACTCGAGCATAAACAAAAAACAAAAAACCATTGAGTGGTCTTGGGCAAGTCACACTCTTTCAGACTCAGAAGATGGCAATGCCAAACCTCCTCTGAAGAAACTTGTCAAGAAAATCCTTAGGGTCACCAGAAATCAAAAATGACTTTGAGGCACACATATCAAACAAGTACTTAAATGTAAAATGATGTAATCAATTTAGAAAAGTACTTTTGTGAAGGTCTGTTAGAATATTTCTTGATTTGCTGATCACCCTCCACTTGTGTGTAGTTATAAATAAAACCTGTATTGAATTCAAAGACACTGTTGTGTTAGTCCAGATTAGTGTGCAAAAGGATCTTGTAGCACCTTTGAGACTAAATGGGGAAGAAAGAAGCTCGCATCATAGATTTTCATAGACTTAGGTCTACTTCTTCAGATGCATGGAGTGAAGTGCCCAGGAACAAATGTTTATAAGAAGGCTTTGTGTAGATAGCAATAGAAACGCAAAACTGTGGGTATGGTGATGAGGTGACAAATTCAGTTTTAATAATGGTCACTGGGGGACAAAAGCCGGAGAAAGAATGTTGGCTAAAGCCAATCTGAGTAGATAACACTATGAACGGAGGTGGAAGTTTTTGGAATGTAGTGTAATGCTGGCTGGAAGGCTTGGGTGTTAATTAGCATTATAACATGTGTAGTGTGCTAGGAAACGATTGTCTCTGTTCAACCCACTGTTGATGGGCTGGAGTTTGTGGATATATTCCAGTCCTGCTGTTTCTCTTTCCAATCTTCTGTTGTTGTTGTTGTTGTTGTTTGGTTCAAGTACATCTGTTCTGAATTTTGAGGTGGATTGCCAAGGAAGATTGAAAAATTCTGCAACTCATTTTTCTAATGTCTGATATATGTCCATTTATCCTCTGGCACAGACACTGGACTGTATACCCAATGTAGACTGGAGAAGGACAGTCCCATTGCATCCAGATCCTAGTGTTCAAGGGGAAAAAAAAGTGAAATCGATTTAGTGGACCTTTGCTGCCCAAAGCAGCAGTCACAAAGCAGCCTAGTTAGCCATTGGCCTCACTTATGCAAGGCAGCACAATTAACATTCTTTCTCTAGAAGGAGGCTTTTCTGAAAAGTTTTTGTTTTCTCATTTCATTGACATAGCTCTGTAAAGGTAATAAGCACATGTGGCCTAAAAGGTCTGTTTTCCACTGGTTACTATATATCAGATCAGTTGTCCAAATATATCAGTGCAACAGGAGAGAGCTTATGCCCTCTAGTCTCATCACTGACCCCAAATCTCTTTACATGTGATATTGCTTTAAGGTAGCTGTCACATCACCTACATTGGTAAAACCAATATTACTATTGCAAGTATATCAAGGACTGTGGAAAGAACTGAGTGTGTAAATAATTCTGAAGTTACGATCAAATGAAAGAAATGTGTTAGTCCTAAAAAGATACAAAATAACTCACACTCCACACATTATAAAATCAAGACAGAGAAATACCATGGGGAGGGGGTGGCAAAAGGGAGAAAATGCTTCATTCATTCCAGCTGGCATCCTTTTTATCAGGTATGCTATATAAGCAAACACGGTGTTGAGCTGTTGAGTCTGAGGTCATTGCTGTCCCTGTGTTGGGGCGTTGGTATATTTTAGTATGCATTCATTACAAGGTACACTGTACAGTTAAGAAACATGCTTGTGGCGCCAGCATGTGATTATGGGAAGACAGACTGACCACTGGGAAATTGCTGAGCTAACAGGGAAGGAGTCGGGCTAAACTGTACTGCAGCCAAGTTTACAGATGGTTACCACAGTAGCACACCTTCTAATGACATATCTGAAACGCTCTGTATTCAGGATGTTCACTTAATCCAAGGTGGGGCTTTTTTGTTTTTAAGTGCCATACTATTATGACATTCTCCTTCCATTTTCTTTTTCTTTGATTATTATTTTCCACAGTAGTTTAACTGATTCTTAAATTATTATCAGGGACCCTCTTTCTTTGACACCTAGCTGCAGTGTTTTTCTCCCAGAGTGACTGTTAGATATGCCCATAATTATGGTGGTGGTAAATTCCTTTGCCCCTTGCTATAGAAGATGTATGAGATGTTATTAGTTCTGTAATTGCTATTTCACGCAACTATTGTAGCTATAATGGGATAATTGTACTTTTCACTTGACAAACTTGGTTATGAGAATTGCCCTGAATTGTTCATAGGTGAGTAGACTTTGATATTACTGGATAGTTAAATGATACTTAATTGGAGATTTGTCTTGCGAGATACATTAGTATATCAATATTATGTGGGCCTTTGAAGCAATGGGCAGAAATATTCACCTGGTTTGGATGACTCTCTAAAGAGTGGAATATTTTTAGGGACTAGAGCAAAATATTTTTTGCCCCATTTCCTAATGGTTTGCCTCACAACTAAATAACACACTGGCAACTGAAACCAAATAATGTTCTAATGTCAATTCTTTGGTTGTTGATCAGGTGAATAGCTTGTGCTGCATCTCAAAAGCAGAAGCACTGGGCTAGCACTTTCTTTTTCATCTTTTTAATAGAACCAGATGAGATTGATCTACTGTAAACTAATCCTATTGATCAAGAGGCATTGTGATAACCATGCAGAACTGCAGAACAGACAGTGAAACATTCACCCATACTTCCCATGCAGAAACATTATTAGTTTGGTACATTTTCAAAATGTATTATTCCTGGAAAGAGTCATGCATCAGACATCAGTTATATTGTCTATCTTTCCAGGAAAGATTCTTGCATTTTCTGGAAAATTTAGGATTCTTGATATAAACATATGATGCAAAAGCTTGGGCTAAGCATTATACTGACTATTACATACAGTTTGAGTATAGTTTCAGAACAGATTTACATTAGGCCCAGTTCAGCAGAAAACAAAGTGCTTCCTGTTTTAGATCTAAAGCCAGAACTTTACAAGTTTAATTGTTTTGTTTCCCAGTGGACGCTTCCTTAGCAGCAGGAATTTCCTTCATAATGTAGATATACCTCAGATATGAAAGCCAACGTGTTCCTAGCTATTACTTCCTTAACAGAATATTTGGTACCAGAGGCAGAAATAACCTGGAAAGAATAGTGGAAAAATTAATTCAACATGCCTCAACAGACTTTTTATTCAAACTTAACAATGTGCACATAGAGAATGAAGTAACTGGTACAGGTGGGCTTTACATAAGTAAACAAAACCATTTTGAACCTTCTAGAGACCACTTGAAGGTTTCTTCCAAAACAGATTCAGGGATGACTTTGTCTTTCCCAGACCACCAATTTTCTGAGTATTTCCACTGTGATGAGCAAACTTATTCAACATATAGTGTGGCTGGTTTAACTGCTCTCTCCATTTTTCTCTCTGTTTTGCTGTTTACACATCTCAGTAAGAAATTGTGGACGAAGCTGCTCTTTAGTACATTTTGTTCTTGGTGTGTGCACTCAAGTCATTTCCGACGTATGGCAACGCTAAGGGGGTCCTATCATTAGATTTTCTACAGTAAAGAGTGGGTTTCCATGACCAAGCAAGAAATAGAACTCTGGTCTCCAGAGTTGAATCCAACAATCAAATCTTTATACCACATTGGCTTTGGAGTACAGTACTAGAGTAGAATCCTGCTCTTTCCCATCCCAAGGTTTATTGCTTTGTTTACTGCAGACATGTTTTTGCAACCTGACACCAAGTGTGTTTTTGCAGCCTCTCTCCACCATCTTCCCAGTGGCAATGCTGCTTAAAAACAAACAAACAAACAAACAAACAAACAACTTCCCAGTAGAAGGATGAGAAAGGACAAGGAAGAAAAGTGGTGGGTGACCCTAGCATTAGGGGTAAATTTAAAAAAAAAAAGAGCTTAATTAATAGAGACTTTGGCCCCCTACAGTCAGTTATGACTAGACATTCATATCAAAGGACTACCTTTACCTTTACTTTGTTAGCGTTTGAGTAGTGCAGTCTGTGATGAGGTACCACGGCTACGTTAGGCACCAGGATCAACTTTGTCTGTACTGTAGGCAGCAGCTTGTGAGTTTGAGAAGTACCTCTCCTCTTCCAGAATAATTGAAGAGACACTGTAGACAAAGGTCTCTCAGATGAGGCTTTTAGAGGTTACAATATGTACAGAGCTATCTACAAACATCTACACAGTCCACCATCTATCAACAGAAGAAGCCACACAGTCAACTGACTCTAACGGAATCCTCAGCCAACTGCCAAACCTAACTGCCAACACCAACTGCCAATGGAATGTTCAAATTCCACCAGCCAGCACCTGATTGGCTGATGTTCCTGGATGGTATTTGGCCATTCTGTTGCTATTAAATAACACATTGTACATTTTCCTTCGGACTCTTTATCCCAACAATCCCCTCCAAAATGAACAATGTGTGCAAAAAGCTTGGCTTTTACATGGCATGTGTTTATATAGACCTTCTTGTACCACACAGTACCTCAGGTTTTGAGCTTCACTCTCCATGGCCTCAAACCATCTCTTCTGTTCTTCCCTGGGATAGGTGAGAAGCTCCTGGTAGCTCTCCAGCTCATCGGCCACAACAGTGAACACTTTGGCATTCTGCACCACAAAACGGTCAGGTGGCCTTCTGAATCTCTCTCTGAGTCCTCCTGGGAATTATGACCTATGTGCACCCCCTATCATCCTCTGCTAAGCTGAGAAAGAAATGAAGATTTTGTGTACTGCAAAACTCTGCATTTTATGGAAGGGATATTAACATCATGCTTGGGCCAAAGACTATAGAGCTATGATGCATTCTAATTGGAATTATGCCCCAGTCACACAGAAAGAGGGAAAACGAAGTGCACTTTTAAAAGACAGCATGAATAAAAGAAGCTAAGCTCTCATACACTTGTCACATGCACATCTTTGACACTTTTTTTTAATTACTATTCCTGGAGCCCCCCAACCAGTATGGCCATTTTTAACTTTCCCTAGCTCTATAATTATGGAGTGACCAAGCTGGAAGGTTCCAAAGGGTCATCAACATCCTTCCAGTCAGAAAACAACAGGTAAAGAAGACAAACCCTCCCTCCAGTTTCAGGGGGAACAGAGGGCAGCTCCATCAGGTCTAGCCTAAAGTAAGAAGAGGTCTCCCTCTAGTCCATCTGCCATGGTCCATGCCTCAGAGGGAGAGAAGGACAGCTGGATATATTCCCCACTGCTATTCCCTTTTCCTTTTGTGTCATGTCTTTTGATTATAACCCTGAGGGCAGGGAAATGTCTAATTAACTATCTGTAAGCCACTCTGAGAGCCTTTGTGGTTGAAGAGATGAGCGTAAATAAAGTAAACAAACAAACAAATAAATAAAGGATCCTGAGTCATGGCCATCTGACCTCTACTCAAGAACATCCAGTGAAAGAGAGTCCACAAAACTCATTAGCAGTCTATTCCACTGCTGACTTTCTTACTGCCAAGTTCTTTCCAAAGTTTAATTAGAATTTCAATTCTTATAATTTAAATCCATTGGTTCTGGTCTTCTGGAATAGCAGAAAACAATTTCACTTTGGACCCTTGAGTCCTCATAGAATTTGACTTAGGCCATTTTTCTGCTACTTAGGTTCATTTCTGGCATTGCAGCTCTCCCCCCAGCACAAAGGTTTCAATTCACTCAATATCTTTTTGCACTTTCAGTTTCACACTGACATTTGGGTATCACTCTGTGGCACATGGAATGCACACCATTGTCTTGAAAACCACACAGTCCTCACCTGTCATTTTTACTGCTCTCCTCAATCCTGACTTCCTCTTGCGTAACAATCAGGCAGCCTTTATATTTGGTTTGCCCAGATGGAGAGGGTGAATGTGAATCATGGTCTCTTCCTTCCCTTAAAAAAGAAGCATCTGCCACCAAAAATGTACATGATGAGTCTAAAGGAAATAACATCACATCTGAATCTAGGTGGGAAAATATTCACAAAGAAGTCTTGGGAAGGATATAACATTCATAAAATATTGTTACTTTGTTACTTGGTTGTTTCCAAGTGGTCCGGGACTAGTAAAGGTCTGGGACTAGCAGAAATAACATCACATGAATCTGAGTCTAGACAGGAAAATACTCACAAAGAAGTCTTACAAAGGATATAACATTCATACAATATTGTTACTCTGTTACTTGGTTGCTTCCAAGTGATCCTCCCTGCATATTCCTTGCATTATAAAGGTAACTCTGTTTACATGGCACAGAAATTCATCCTGTCCTTGGGGTGTACATAACTTTTATAATCTTCCATGTCCAGAAAAGAATGTGGCTGTTCTTTTTTTAATTACAGGAGAGATGCCTTGTCTGATTAATGGAATCTGCATGGGTGCAAAAGCAGGGAATCAATTTGAAATGCCTTGTAATTAATTGTGATTTGGTCATGAGCTGTGGGGTGCTCATCCACCAATGAAAAAAATACTACAAGAAGGTAAATCTTTAATTACATGAACATTATTTGCAATGGTTGTTGACATCTGTGACCAAGACAGAGGCTAGAGATGGTAAGCTGAACGTGTGTATATTGGTAAAGTAGCACAATCTATTGATGCACTAAAAACTGGGTCACCATTCCAATTCTAATAAGTTATTGAGATTTGAAAGTAAACACATACTCTGAGGGGTTGTGGTTTGTTTGTTTTGTTTGTTTGTTTGTTTGTTTTGGACAAGTCAGTTGATAACTAAAATGTGTGCTTGTTGTCTAGGAGCAAGAAGTTCTATCAAATTTGTAACTATGAATTTGGTTTTGAAAAAGAAAGAATTACGAGATTCCATTGAGGCCATGGGTGCAAAAATCTAGAGTAGTGGTTCCCTTGATGTTTTGAATTTCAACATATAGAAGTCCAAGCCAGGAAAGCCTTAGTGCAATATTGCTGTTTTCCACACCAAAAAAGTCTACCACAACAAAAATATCATAGAGAAAACATTTGCCATTGAAAACAGCCATTTTGCACAACAAAAATATGTGTTGGTTCTTTGCACACATTTCTAGTAGTGTAAGACTGTTGCTGTGCAAAATTGCTGGGGGTATGATTTGTGTAGAAAATGGCCATCCTGGGACTGAATGGGCAAATGATTTGCATTACTAGAGATGTTTTGTAATTAGGGTTGTACGTATTCAGATCTAGATTTGATATCATCCTAATGCTGGATTTAGCTGCAGCTATGCATGCAGTCCTATATTGCAGGGGAATTAAATTTGCAAGCTGTACCTAGCTCAGCCTGTCACTCTTGTCCCTGCCTGCTGTCAGGTCTGCTGCTTCTTCCATGAGTGATATTGTTTGAGAAAGAGATAAAGAAGGGGAGGAGTAGAAGAAGAGAAAGAGAGAGAGAGGGAGAGGGAGAAGGAGGGGGGAGGAGGGAGGTTAGTAATGTAAATGGGAAGTTATCTTTTTTTATTTTCCATAACAGATGCTCTGTGAATTTCTTGAACGTATGCACGTCAAAGCTCTTCAGAAGTATTCAAACGCACTGCTACAACCTGTAAAGTTTAACAGACTAAAAGAGAGAAAAAAAATATTCTTGACATCTATTTGCACTAAAGTATACTCATGTGAGAAATGCTAAGCATCATCTTTGCACTTGCTAGAAAAGTTCTAGGGTTTTCATGGTACTGCATACACAAAAACATAAGTGCTATATAAAGCATGTGACCTCCAGGGCTCAATCTTAACAGCTGATCCCATTTTTAAAAAGACAGACAAGAGGGAGGAGGGAACTACCATATGTTATTTACTGATTTCTATGCAATTTGGGAAAATTATTTTGTCTTTACTATTCATTAACTCATAGTCTCCTTCCAAAAGGAGAGCAGCCAATTGCTCAAGAGTGCAAGGTACTGAGGTCAATAGTTACTTCTCCATGGAGCTCCTGAAAAAGAGCTTCCTTTTAATTATTTTGTGAATTTTCCCCTTTGTGATCCTAGCTTCCAACTGTGCCAGAGAATCAATCAAATCTTTTTGGGAGGCTTTCTTATGATAAAAAGGTAGTCTCTCTCTCTCTCTCTCTCTCTCTCTCTCTCTCTCTCTCTCTCTTGAGATATTCTGTAGCTCTTAGGTTGCAATCATATAAAGTACATCTTTTGTTCAGACTAAGCCTCACTGGACACAGGGTGACTTGCACTTGGTGAAATATGCACATGGCTGTGCTATATAAAGGAGAATTATATGGAAGACAGGTAAGTTGATTTTGTACTGAAATTAACAAAAAAATACTACATAGTTGTGCAATTGAAAAAAATACATCTACTGTATGTATCTATATATTTATGGAGGATATAGCTAACCAACAAGTTACTTGATAGCAAATATGCATTGTTAAAATCACATCTACACTTTTGGGGAGGGGCCATGCAACAGCTGGAGTTTAATATTTTAGTGGGAATCATAACAGAAAAGGCTGTTCCCTACTTGCTGCAAGATGTATCTATGTAGGTGAGGAGATCACCAGGAGGCCTAGCAATCTTATATATTGGTCATGTAGAAGTGGGAGAAGTTATTCTTTCTTTCAAGTAATCTGATCCAAGTTGTTGTGGCCTGAAATATTAACATAATTACCTTGAACCTGTCCTGATAACATTGCATCAGCCAGTATAGGGTTTTGTTTTTTTTTTCCCAGTAAAAGGTTTAATATATTTGCCTAGCTTAGCAAACTAATTGCTGAGTTCTGCACAAAATGTGATTTCTGCAGCAGCCTTACAGGAGGCCTAACTTGTATGTTCTACACTTTATCTCACATATGTATGACATAGCATTAGTTCCTCCTCCAAATTGGTTTGCAAACTTTTCAAGACATGTACCCAAGAAGATTCAGAGCCCAGAGTACTCAGGGAGTAAGTTGCACAAACCCAGTGGGGTGCAGGACAGTAAATGAGCAGCCTTGTTGGGAATGAAGTGAATTAGCAGGGATGAGAGAGAACCAAGGAATTGGACTAGGCAGGCAGGTTGAGGGAAAAGGTGAGTTCAGACTCAGAGCCCAGAGAATCCATTGTTTGGGGTAGATTAGCCTACAGAGTAAAAGGAGATTAATGGTGACTTTCACTACATGCCTTGGTCCTTCTATCAAGCAAGACAAGAAAACTAGCCCCAAACATCCAACATGTGATACATCTTTATTTATTAATTCATGGTATCCAGTCCATTTATTCCTTTGATATCTTGTCCCTCTTTCTCTCTCTCAAAAAAAGAGTGCAAAATGGAAGCCATGGCCAGAGACAGATCCACAACTGTGCAGTTGCTCTTCAGAAACTTGTGCAGTTCTGAGTAAAACTATGTGAATTTCTTGAAAATGCAGTTTTTAAATGTTGTAGTGAGTTGTCTTATGTGTGAGAGAGAAACCCCTAAATGTTTTAGCTCTGCAGGAATAAATACTGATGCCTTTTCCTCAACATCTGTTGAGAAGTGGGGAAACTGAGAATTTACACCTTTATTTCCCCCCCCCCCCCCAGCTATCAAGCTTAGGTTAATCTCATATGATAATTGTCTTTTAAATCATGATTTTATATTATTTTAAAGTCTTGCTGTTTTAATATAGTAGTTAATTTAATTTAATTAATCTTTTTTATTATCAGATTTTATTTGATGTGCTCTTGTTTTGATCCATTATTTTGAGCCACTTTGGTTCCCTTTTGATAGAAAAGCAGGATATAATTCAAGTGAATAAATAAATGTAGAGTGGATCCAAGTGCTGCAGGGCTTTATTGATCATCACTAGCACTATAAACTGACTCTGGAAAGAGACTGGTAAAGTTACCATATGAAGAAAGTTCTGACCTTTTCAGACCATTGCAGTTTGTAAACACTTCTCAAAGGCATCTCTGTGCACAATGCAGTACAGTAGTCCAAATATGTGGTAATGGTTGTTATTTAATTTCTTGATTCCCATTCACCCCACCCTCGTTCTCTCTCTCTCTCTTCTTAACTTTCAAAGATGGGGAGTGGTACTTGTGGCAATTTATTTTACCTTATTTGCTACAATAAATTGGCCAACTTTCAGTATTATACACTTTAGCCTGTGTGGGTGGAGAATGGCATTTGATGCTCAGTCTCAGGGAGCAAGATGTCTTAAGCTGCCCCTGCTTCTCACTTTTCATGTTATTTAATTGAGAACAGAAGAAGAGATACTGAAATACATTCAGACCTGTTAAATATGAAATATGTGTTATTAGGAGTGCAATTTAACTTAACCATGAATGCTGCCCAACATGAACAAACATTCTTACATCTCGGTGTTCTCTGTAGTAAGCTGAATGACAAGGGAGGGCACAGCTGTTGCCACTACCATGGACACAGCTGTTATAGTGACAAATACCACAGCTACTGAGGCTCCTGTTACCCTAAACCATAGAAGGGTGCCATCTGAACAAATGCTGGAATTTGACTGTCAGATTCTTAGATGTGTCACATTTTTCTGCGGTGCTTTGGGGTGTTGTAACAGCTGTTTGTAAACACTGCTAATCCAACATTAGCCCAGGAAAGGAGGGTATCGGCATTTTTCCCTTCCAATGTCTTTCTTCCTGAACCATGATTTAAAAATATTGCAGATATGCTGACACTTCTGCTGATGATTTAAATAGCAACTAGGATAATCTTCCAACTGAACAACCAATTGGCAGGCTCCATCCTTAACTGATACGTCTGACTCCTGCTATGTCAAATGACTCATCACCATGTCTGAGAATGTCCATTCGACTGCCAACTCAAGTCGGACAAACACAACAGTCAATTAGAAAAAGTATTTGGAAAATGTTGAAATGCTGGATCAGTTCTTTCTGGTCTGCTACCATGTGAAATATATTCATAACAGTGTTACTGTGTGCAAAATCCATAAAGAGGATGATGATGACAGATGTCTCTAATACTACTTTTCCTTACAGGTGAACCTAGAGAGTAAGACAGGATGGATTTTTAAAATAGCCATAGCCATACATTCATCTTTGTAATGTGCTCTCAGTTAGCAGTGAGTCAGAGACATGGATCTGACAAAGCTCTCTGAGGCACATATTTTTTACTATACATCTCAGAATGGCACCTGAACATTAGAAAGATACAAAAATGCACAGAGGTTCATTGTAATTGATTTAATTCAAATTCAGCTTTTCTTCTCATTCTATTGTACCAGTAGCACACATATGCATGTGTCAAAATTGTTATTTCCTCTAGGGATGTTAGCAATCAGTGAATGGAGTTCTCAGAGCTAAGAGCTAGGTACAGGTAACTAGTTATGTAACTGATTCCCCCCTCCTTTACTTCCTCCTCATTGCATAACTTCTGCATAAATTAATTTGCCTTATGATTGCAAATTAACGTCGTCTGTAGAGTTCCTGTAACATTTTGGGGACTTTTATAATTATGGGTGTGTGGCCTCACTAAAGAGGAATACTATGTGGTTCACATGTTGGCCTTCTTACACCTTCTGTTACTGCCACCTGCTCTGTTGAGGTATTGAGCTGATAGTGAAATAAAGGGAATGGGTTTTGAACCATAGCCAATAACTTTTTGCATACAGGTTTTAAAAGTAACTTTAAAAGAGTTATTGTTACCTGGAATGATATGTTTGGGTTAAAGTTCCAAGCTCAGGCATGCCTGAATGACCTTTCTTTCCAATCCAAGGCTTGAGGGGTTTCTTATCTTGTATTTGGCTTGTACTTGAAAAGGAAACAACAAATGTGTGACCACCCAAACAAAGAGACTAAGGCCAAAATAGTACATTAAGCTGACAGAGTATAAAGCTCCTTTTACATAATGTAAATACTCAACTATACATTGAGAAATTTATGCCCCCAAATTGCCCCTACTATTCTGGTTCAATTTATATGTGGGTCAATACACTAATACTGCTTAGAAAAGTCTTGAAACAAGTACACTGTGATGTCCCATTCTTCTCCACTCTTTATGTTTGGAAGCAAGATTTGATGTATGTGTGTTGTGTGTGTGTGATTAAGTTTCCCAATCTGATTTTTAAGCCTTCTCTTCCCTTCAAAGAAACACTGTTTTTAACTCCATCTCTTTTCCTTCCCAATCCAATTTTAAATCCTCCTCTTCCCATCAAAGAAACACCCCTTTTAACTCCACTTCCTTTCCTGCCCAATCAGATGTTAAAAGCTTATCGTCCCATCAAAGAAATGCCCCTTGTAACTCCACTTTTCTTTCCCAATCCAATGTTAAAACTTTCTCTTCTCATCAAAGAAACATCCCATTTAACTCTAGTTCTTGCCCTTTCCAATCCTATTTTAAAACCTTCTCTTCCCATCAGAGAAACACCTCTTTTAACTCCACTTCTCTTCCCAATCCAATTTTAAAGCCTTCTCTTCCCATCAAAAACCCCATTTAACTTCACTTCTTGCCCTTTCCAATCTGATTTTGAAGCCTTTTCTTCCCAGCAAACACCCTATTTAACAGTATTATAGTGCATTTATATGTATTGCATTTATTCAGCATAGATCTTTTTACAGACAGTAAAACTCTATCTGTTCTACCAACATTCTAAAAACATTATAAATAAAATATCCCCATTCTTGGGTGGCAATCACAAAAGACAACATTTGTGTCTTCAACTTGGTCACACACCCGATACAGAATACTCATGATGTGCTGGCTTCCCTCTGCTTTCATAGTTGTGGCTTTCCAACAAGAGAATGGGCCCAGTGCTTCTGGAAATTTGTGATTTTGAGAGACACACCTTGCTTCCTGGTACCATAATATGGGCTTTCCCTATACCATATTCAGAAGCTATTCTTAGTTCTCTGAGACTCCATCTCAGATTTCAAATATGTCAAAAAACATTATCACTTCCTTTTTCTGTCCTCTCCTAAGAGAACAGCTGAGTCTTTTAAGTATTTGTTGTTTTTTAGTTTAATTGGCAACTGAAAATTTTGTACTCTGGTAAAATTTTCCTTCAATTCCCAATCTTCTAACATAGTGCTAACTGGTAATTGGCAGTAAGATTCTTGTCAGCCCAAGATTATCTTTCTTGGTGTATCCCAATATTTGAGAAACATATTTTTCTCCCATTTTTCCAATGTATTTGAATATTCTTTCCCTCCCTATGTCATGTTGCCTATCTGCAAAAGCAAATCTTGCACTCAGGGGTAATCCATGTGGTTAAAATAATACACATTTGTAGCCTTAGAAAGAAGCTCACAGATTGTTAGGTAAGAGCCAGCTGTGTTTATTTACCCCAGCAGAAATTAAATGAAGTATATGGCACCATACAGAAATAGAAACACAGACATGCACAGAATTTTTCACATGTGAAAATTCACTGGGGAGTGAGCTAGGACTGAATGAGTAGAAATGCTGACTGGAGGGATGTACATGAAATTAATGTCCAGTACACAATCTACTCAAGAACTCTTGTGTCAAGGAATGGGAAAATCTGTTAGTTTCACACTCTCCTGCATTCAGATTTTTAAAACCTCAAGTATTTCCACCCCAAAAGGAAAAAAATTCCAAACAGACATGAAAGTACAAGCCAAATACAATAATTTAAAGCTTGTAAAATGATTTTTAAGAAAAATACATTTAACATCATATGGACTAAGGCCCTATACAGACCAGCAGAAAGTGGCAGCCTGTGGGCAGAGTCTGGGCTCACTGTCCTCACACTGGATGCCCTACCCATGCCACCAGGGTGCCATTTTGGCACAGACTGGTCCACATGGTGTGTGCCATCATGACATACCTTGTTTGTCTTCTAGACTGTAAGCCTGAGGGCAGGGATCTATCTAACTATAAGATTGTATGTACAGCACTGTGTAAATTTACAGCACTATATAAATAATAATAATAATAATAATAATAATAATAATACCTCCAGCACTTCATCCACATAATGCAGCGCTGAGGGGGCATCATAAAGTCATGCCACTGTGGCTATGGCTCCCCTTGGAGGGTATAAAAAGGAGCTGTTTTTTGCTGCTTCTTTTTGTGCTCTCCAGAGGCTGGATCAGGGCCATGGCGTGAGGTTGCCATGGCCCTGATCTGGCCAGTAAAGGGGTGGCTGCAGACTGCACCTTTAGGGGGTGATCTGTATAGTGTAATGTTCTAGGATATACAGCCTTGACCAACGTATTTTAGGATGACCTCAATATGTAATTCTAATCAATCTTCTTAAAATTAACTTTCCAAATTCTATGTCAGCATGAAGAGACCTATGTTATATGTGCCTGCCATATAGCCTTTTGAGATTAGACTCTCTCAAGGGGAAAAGTGTCAATCTTCATTCAACACTAATATTTTAATGGAATATTTTAATGGGAAGATATAAAACAGACTGGGGGGGTGGTGACACGTATAGCATAAGAATTTGGGCTAGACATCTACATTAATATCAACTGACTGTATGTCCAAAAGATTCTTCCCTGGAGGCAATGTCCATAGAATGCATGTTGCATAAGACTAAAGCAGTAAAATTTACTGACTATTGAACAATGGCTGGTGAATATTTTATCTTTCCAATCTCAGAGCATGTCTTTTAGCTACAGTAAGAACATGCAGAATCCAGCCATATTGACTATAAATTAGCCCCCATGTCTCAGGAATATAATTTAGAAGTACACATGCTCCTAAAATATCAAATATTTTTTTAAAATACAAAATGTATACATTATTACAGATCCAGCCAGTTAGATGTATTGTGGTTTAGCACTAACATGCTTGACTCTCCAAGATTAAAACCAGATTTTATCCCTCTGCCTGGATGGATTAATCTTCCCATTACATTTTCCCCCCATGCTAGGAATATTTAACTTTATCTCTAGAAATTGAGAAATCTGTCAGTTTTACTTTGTTTTGAATTCATTTTTTAAAAAAAGAAATAAAAAAAAGAAAGAAACCTTTTCATCCAAAATATGGGGGCAGTGCATTTTTTTAAAATTCTTTTCAAAAATGAAGTAAAAAAAAAATCTCACACAACTCTAACTGCCTTTTGCAGTAAAATGAAGATCTTTGCATATGAATGTAGTTCTAATCTCATAATCCAATCAAAACAGTAACTTGTGTTAAATTATTTCAGATGTGATAGGTTGTTCTCAAAATATCTCATTGGCTAAATAAATATTAAGTACAAAGAAGAATGATAACCAGGTGGTAAGAAATTTAAAGAAAAAGAATATAGATCATGTTTGGAGCAAAAAGCCACCATACACATAATAACCAAACCTAATTCAAAATATAATGTCTGACTGGATTTACCAACAAAGAACAACCTATGGTTTCTCAGTAACTAACCAACAGTTAATTGTTAAGAGATGTTAAGAGTTAAGTGATACATGTTAGAGAATTTGAGTAAAAATGTGAATATTATTATTTCTGTGTTATGCATGTTATGAGTAAACGTCTTTTATTGGGTTTTTTTAATAATCAATAAAAAATTATAATTTAAAAAAATCCTAACCAGCAGTGGAATTTTCTTTTCCAGTATCATGAGATATTTGAAATTAGTGGTGACTTTTCTTCTGTACTTAGTATCTCTTTTGGTTATACATGTGAAAGTAGGTTGCTTTGATTATTCCAATATTTGCTTTACTTGTAATGATTGTATCCTCTTGCCCCCTTCTAGAGCAATTGGTGTTTGGTTTTATGTTGCAGGAATTTCTGACAGTGTTTATTACATGCTGAATGATAGTCAGCATTATGATTCATGCACCATGCGCAATCTGAGTCCCAGTGATTCCTTCTGTGTTTTGTCTGCTGTCTTGAGTAAAAAAAAATAAAAAATACTACATTCCCATTTCCAATATAAATCACAACTATTATTCCTTTGAACATGCAATCTGTTCTCTTTAACTCCTTGCCACCCCCACAGTGAAAGTGTTTGGAGAACCACACAAATCTCAAAATAACAATATAAAATTAGAACTTGAAATGCTGTGACCCTCTACATTCTACTTCAACATATTGGAGCCCACCTACAGTAGCTATTTTGGTTCAGCAGAAAGTGAACTGCAGCCATGCTGCCAAGACTACAGTGAGTAGGATAATTATGAAAAGTGTAGGGGTTGTTGATTTTTATTGTGTCTGAACAGCATTAGAAACCAAATGGCTCAGCACAATCATTATCCTAGTGGGTGACAGCCCACTCCACCATCCATTTAAACCAAAGGCATTGGATTTGGAAGCAGAATAAGAACCAATGAAAGGCGTTGGGACTCCAGTTAATCTAATGAGGACCATGAGACTACAATGGGACTGAACATGAAGTCATCATGACTGTTTTCCCAAATGCAAGCCATAACTTTTTGTGCCATCAATCAAACATGTAAAGTTGCAGTTTGCAATCATGATGAATAATTCAAAGTTAGTTTGCAAATCTTACCTGAAATCAAGACAGTGGGGGAATGGAGATCAGCTTCTGAATGAATACCTATGAGATTAACATTGAGAATAAAATTCAAGGTGTCTTGTAGTAATGGTACACTAGTGCTGGTATATTTATTAGTAATTGATATTTCTTGTTCATTCACATATATCTTGAATAACTGCATTTATTCACATTTAATCTTATATGTTCCATTTTAAGTTTGCAAGCCTAATTTTAAAATTGGTTGAAATAGCATCCAAAATCACCTTCAGAAAAGCTAAGGAACCTGGGAACAACTAAACAGTAAGTGTTATTTTCAGAAAACACATGGAACTATACTTTCTTGAGTCTGAATGTGAAGCCCAATGTAAACTCCTGCTTCCATGTTCTTGTTGGGATCACTGAATATCCTGTCACAGTTGCAAATCAAATAATGTTATTGTCCTTTCTCCAAAGTTAAGCCTAGTGTCAACACTTATATGGATGAGCCCATGCAGGAACAAATGCAAATGTAGTAGATGGGCAATTCTCTAAAAGAGAACAACATAGCACATGTCACTTCTGAAGCCAATGAGATGATTGACAATAATGACCATACAGTCTCCCAACCGCAGACCTCTCTGTCAGTTAAACAACATAATCTCCTTGAATACACCATAACACCCACCCACACATACACTTTCCTTTTTTAAATTGTTCAAATAGTTGTCCATCTGCCAAGAGGGCCTGTTTCAAATAAATAAAGGCCATACTGAATATCTAGAGAATGTAGACACTGCTCTTTAACTTCACTCAAATATGTGACAACTAACAACAACCACAATTTATCAATAATCAAGGTGGGATTACAACCAAATAAAATACAATCAACAATGCAAACACAGTACAAATGCAATCAACAATAACAGATTCAGTAAAACATTAGCCCTCCCATAAAACAATGGCTACAGTAGAGTTAAAATTCACATCAGAACCTAATCAATGAGTAGAAGAGATGAAGTGGAAGGGGTTATTCTATACCAGGTCAGATGAGAAGGCCTGCCGGAAGAGATCCATTTAACAGTTTTATTAAAATCATCTAAGGTGGTAATTGTGATTTTATAATATATATAAATGACATTGAATTTTTTTTATTATCCATGGAGAAGATTGTTTTGCAGAGACAAGATGGGTAAACATCAGCAAATGCTCTCATGGTATATTTTTCATGTGTAGTTGTATGGTTAAGTTTTAACCTCTCTCCCTGTGTCTATGCACTTAATCCCCCCATCATCCTTTTCTCCTCAAGTACCCTACAGTACTTTGAAAATTTTCTGGAGGAGGAGTGGGGATGAGAGTAAGGGAAGTGATATATGGGAAGGATACGTGAGGGGCAGGTCAAAATCCCCAAGGCTATTGGGGTCTTGGACAGTGAAAAACGAACAAAAGGTTACAAAAGAAATGTTGGTGATGAGAGTGGATATAATTCCTTTTGTAAAAAATAAAAATAAAAATCAGCATATTCAAGACTTCAGTAAGTTTGTAGGAAAATTTAGAGAAAAGTGCCCAATGATTACTCTTATCCCTGGACTCATGGCCAGTTCTTTGTGTCCCTGAAGATTAGGAACACAATTTAGAGCTGAAACAGACAGTCCTAGATTGGGGACATGGCAGCCACATGCCGCTGCCCTGATCCAGCATTTTTACAGCCTAAAAAGAAGCAACAAAATTCCACTTCTTTTTGCGCAAGAAAAAAATCCACCCTTTTCATCATCACCATGTCTTTTCTGCACTCCCGCAGCATGTGCCATCTAAATGCCACACCTCTGGAGTGTCGAAAAGCAGGGCAGCATGACACCAGCTTTGGGGCATGCATTGTCCATACACCATGCCCCCAGACCACCAGGAAGCTGATATAATAAGTTCACTCCTCAGTCAAATTGTGAAGTTTCATTTGAAGTTCATTCTCAGCACCTAGAACTGGCTCTTATATTATTACCTGCCTTCCTCCAGAAATGTGAATAATACTTCCAATTTTTCTCATCCTCAATGGCAAATATTGTCTTAACACATCAATACATTTTTCAACAACAAAAAAGTCAAAGGCCATGAGATTTTTCTTCCTTATGAAAGAACAAAAAACATCATCACTTGCAAAAAACCAAAAACGAAACAAAATCAAACAAACAAAAAACAAAAAAGCTTCACCAAATTTGTGCAGGGGGAATTGTTGATCTCCCCCCCCCAAGTCTCTCATGACAAGGAAATATGCAAAGATCTATAACCCTATTTCTCTCTCAAATAATCTTTTCACACAATTCATGCTGTATGAAGACTGCTGAAGAATAATTTTGTTTGGCTGCTCTGCTCTTGGTGAGATATGGTTGTCCATCATTGGCTATTCTGAGTCAATTTGTTATATTTATTACCCCAGAGGATGCATAAGTGCATGCTTAGTTAGCAGTCCATCTTGGCTACAAATATTACACCTGTGCTCCAGAAAATGGTCACATCCCTAATTCATATCTTGGTGCAGTGAAAGCTGTTGATTTTGATTTATTACTTAGGTTTTTGTGGGATTATTTTCTGTGCTATTAGAGAATCCTGTCTCTCCACATGTTGAACTTGGCAATTGAGATTTTCTAACACATGGTGTAAGAGACTAGATTTCTTCACTTCATAACAATTGGCATATTCTCAAATAAGACTTTAATTTTGTAGTTTATTCAGTTGATATTCTATGTTTCATTTTTGTTCATTTCCATGGTGATCCATTCACCTCTTTTTCCTAAAGGGTGGGAAACCCAGAGAGTCTTGAGTGTTCATTCACAATCAGGCTATGAAGCTACTTGGGACAATCCCAAACCCAGTAATTTGAGTCTGCAATCCTTATCTGTCCCATTTAATTCCAGATGGGATCAGATTCATCCACTTCAAAGCTCTTTTGATTCCAAATCATATTAACATTTAAATATACCAGATATTGTATCTTCAACAGCACCAAAGAAGAAAAATAGCATTATAGAAAACAAATCTGGGTTCCTTCCAAAATTATATAATATGAAAGAATTGTGTTTCCTCTGTACACCATTATTCACAACATCTTCCTCCTATTGGCCTAGTGTAAATTAAGGATCTGATTATCTGTAAATCATAGTTCTCAGGGTTGCAGCTGCAAAACATATTTTGTTTGGATTCTGGTTCTTTTTTGTTCTGCACAAAAATTTTATGGCTCTCTATGCACATTTTTCATGCATTTCTGTTTGTACACATATACCTACTGACAATTGTGTATCACCAAACTGTGTAGTTTAGAATTGTACAGTTGGCTTTCTGTATACACAGATTTTTTTCCCCTTGGATTCAACTATCCACGGCTTAAAAATATTCAAAAATAATATAAATTCAAAATGCAAACCTTGATTTTTCCATATATGTAAGGAACACTATTTTACTGTGCCACTGTATATACTGAGACTTGAGCATCCACAGATTTTGGTATCCATTTGGAGGGGGGGGGGTCCTGCAACCAATTCCAGCAAACACAAAGGACTCACTATACATGCTTTTCTTTGTTACTAAATATTTTTGTAATATATTACTGTAGTAAGAGATTCAGAAAGCTTCCTTACCATAATGACTGAAATGATTCAATGTAAAAGAAACAAAAGAAAACAAACCATAAGGTTATTAATACAATTTAAGCAGGCTAAAGCACATTGATTGTACAACAAAATGCTATGGCATGTTAAAGATTACATTTTCTTCTGCCTTCATTTTCTTCTGCTCCACCCATAACTGTAAGCATGCCAATCTTAATTGTGCTATTTTGGTGAAGGCCCCATTAGAATATTGTTCTCCTTCTGAAGCATTTGATCCTTCTGAAAATTTGGGGTTAACAAAGCACACCTTATACTTCCCACTTGTATCACTTTGTTTTTTATCATATTCAACCTTGCTGTACTTTGGTGAATTTTGATGATTTTCAAAATGAACAATAATGAAATTCTCACTCATCCTTAGGAAATGGGCAGATAGATACAACTGTATATCAGTTGTATCTATCATTTTCCAGTTTTGAAATTTTTGGTAAATTAAGATAAAAAATGAAAGGGAATTAAAAAAAAAACAACCTAGGGCCTATACAGACTGGCCTATATGGCCAGCCTGGGCACAAAGTCAGGGCACAGCATCCTGATGATACATGCCTGACTCCATTCTCCAGGTCACCCTGATGCCACACACTGCTCCAGATGACATGCAGCATCATGGTGCACCTCTGGCGCTGTGTCCAGATGATGCAGCACTGAAGAGGTGCCATATAGTCATGCCACCATGTCTATGTCTATGGTACCCTTTTGAGGAGATCAGGGCAGCGGTGTGAAGTTGCTATGGCCCCGATCCAGTCTGAAAAGAAGCGGCTGTAGGCTGCCCCTTTGGGGTGGTCTGTAGAGTCCCTTAGTCACATGAGTGCAATAGCACACACTTCATAAACATCAAAAAAAGGGGGGGGGGAGTTTCATAAAATGGCAGTATAGGTTCACTAAGACTCATTGCTTTGCTTGGTGTGGAGTTTCTCTCTGTTCAGTTATTTCAGTTCAGTTACCCAGCAAAGGTAAAGTACAAAATCATGTCACAATAATATTTTGAAGTCATATGTTCTTATACTAAAACAGCTAAAACAGCTACCTTCTTTTGTTCTCTTAACTATTTTTAGTAAACAGAACAAATGGGGTTCATTCCATGTAAGGTTTTTTGTGTTTTTTTTTTTTTTTTGAAAAAACAAATTCCTTTGTCCATTAGGCTTTCTATATTTATGGCTCACTCACAGAAGGTAGCCAAAATTAGAAATGCTTCCTCACATCGAGGACTGTATCTGCCAACAGTTATTGTTTTAGGAAATCCAAGTTACATTGAATTACCACCTAATGCTACCAAATATAGCATCATTGGCTTGAAAGCAAATGGTGGGGTGAGAAAGATAAAATCCATGGCAGTTTATGAAATATGTCAGACAGTGTGTACCTCTCCCATAAAAGGAAACAAACTTATTCAAAAATGGAGGAATTATAAAAGACTAAAGGTCATACTTGTTCAAAAATGAAGGCATTTTCTTGGCAGCACAGGGCCATATAATCAGTGAACAGTATTTAAAAGCCAACTACTCTTATGTCTGTCTGTGTATGACTAATGCAACTCACCTGCATAATGGGAGCAAGGAGAGAATTGTGGAGTGGCAGACCCTTCAACAAGCAAAATAAATAAATAAATAAATATCTCCCCTTAAAAAAAGAAGAAAATCTACCCACCCCCCACCTCTCAGCAGGCTATCTGCCACCTGATAAAAGATGGACCAGATATCCATATAAAATTGAAATCTGGGCAATATCATCAGATGCCAGAACATAATTTTTAAAAGTTAAGAGCTAAAAATCTAACTCCAAAGTCCACAGAATTATTTAATTATCATTGCAGTTACAATTTTTAAAATCATTTCCCTGTTTCTCAAAAGTTGTAACTAAAATGTTATCGTTCACTTAGTTAAAATAGCATTAAAAATAAACACATGCAGGACTGAATTACAATATGTATTGTATAATATTCTTGATTGTTAATGTAAGGTGTGGAAGCATGTGCATGCACGTGCGCGCGCACACACACAAATACTAGAAGAATAGTATCAGTGTATGGTCATTCCTGCATCTGCTGCCTGGCAATAATAACTTTAAAAATATGCAATATTTTTAAAACTTAAAATGTCTGCTTAAAATGCTCCTGTTAAATCATAGTCCTGTTCTTCTCCTGAAGAACCAGTTGCTCAAAAAGTTCATCTTTGAATAAAATGTGCAGGATTGTGAAAAAGTAATAGGAAAGGTTCTTGTTTCTAATCCTGTTTTTTTCCCCTCAAAAGTAAATTATTACACAGAAATGACATGTTAACAATTTTTTTCCAAACACCCTAATTAAGGATCTACTGAGAGTAAAGCAAAATACAACAATTACATCCATGCAAGTCTACTTGGACATAAAAAGTCTTGATTATTCAGGAATAAGCATGGTAGCTAATTCTGAAGTCATCCAAAATCCTCTCTGTTTCCTATAGTAGCATCAACAATAAAAACGATGATAGTGCTGATTATGGTAATCCACACATGTGTATGTGCCTTCATGTTGCCTGTTGACTTACAGCAATTTACAAACCCATGAATTCCATAGGGTTTCCTTAGGCAAGAAACACACAGAGGTGCTTTGCCAGTTCCTTCCTCTGAAATACAGCCTGTAGCACCTGGTATTCATTGGCCGTCTCCCTTTCAAGTACTAACTAAGGCTGATCTGGTAACTTTAGGATATTTAGGCCAAAATGCCTTTGAAGATATACTCTCCTGCTCTAGCTTCACATTCACAAGAGGAAAATGCATCAGTTGGCAAAGATCATAAGTGCACAGTGGGGTCAAGGAAAGACATCTACACAAAAACACTTCCTTAGAAAAGTATGTTGTCCTCTTCTAGTGGCAATCTAATTGTCCTAAGAATAAATCAGATGATGATGATGATGGTGATGATGATGATGATGATGATGATTTCCCACTTCTCCCTATGGATTGAGGTGGGATCACAGTAATAAAAAAATGATACATGAATACAATCAGAAAAATGTTACTATTATACGATAAAATCAAAATAACTTTTACAATAATCTACTTTTACATTTTGCATTCACTTCTACATTCATTCCAACAAATCAGAAGTGGTGCATTTGTTAAAGTCTCTTATAAGAGGTCAGATGGATAGGCTCACCAGAAGAGATCCGTCTTAAGTGCTTTCTTGAAGGCATCTAAGGTGGTGATAAGACAGATCTCTTCCAGTAAGCCATTCCAAAGTCTAGGGGCCATAGCAGTAAATGTTCTATAAGACGTCGGTTTTAGCCTGGTTTTGGGTGCTTGAATAGATTCTTTCCTGATATTCTGAGAATGTGAGGCGGATTGTGTAAGGAGAGGTGTTCCCTCAAGTAACTTGGGCCCAAGCCACATAGGGCTTTAAAGGTAATAACCAACACTTTGTACTGCACCCGGAAGCTAATCGGCAGCCAGTGAAGAGATTTTAGGATCAGAGTTATGTGAGCCAATCTAGATGTTCTAGTGATCAATCTAGCTGCTGCATTCTGAACCAAATGCAGCTTCCGAACTTGGTACAAAGGTAGCCCCATGTAGAGTGCATTGCAGAAATCTAAACGAGAGATTACCAGAGCATGTACTACTACTTCAAGGTCCCTCTGGGCCAGGTAGGGATGCAGTTGGTGTATCAACTGAAGTTGATACCAAGCACTCCTATGAGTCCAGGAGCACTCCCAAACTGCGAACTTTGTCCTTTGGGGAAGTGCGACCTCATCCAGGACTGGATGACAAATCTCCCTCCCTGGACTTGAATACCTATCGCAAGTACTTCTGTTTTCTCTGGATTCAGCTTGAGTTTGTTTTCCCTCATCCAGCCCATTACTGACCTAAGGCAGGCATCCAGAGGAGAGATGCCATCCTTAGTCACTGCATCAGTCGGAGACATTGAGAAATATATTTGGGTGTCATCAGTGTACTGATAACACCGTGCCCCACGTCTCCGGATGATCTCTCCCAGTGGCTTCATATAAATGTTAAACAGCTTTGGGGACAGAATCACCCCTTGAGGGATGCCTGGTTTGAGCTCCCTCATGGACGAGTAACTGTCCCCAAATGACACCATATGGAATCTGCCTGAGAGGTAGGAATGAAGCCACTGCAAAGCAGTGCACCTGATACCTAACTCTCCCAGACATTCCAGAAGGATACATGGTCAATGGTACCGAAGGCCACTGAGATGTCCAAGAGGGTCCAACAGGGTCACACTTCCCCTGTCAATGCACAGATGGAGATCATCGACTAAGGTGACCATGGCTATCTCAACTCCATATCCCACCCTGAAGACGGTTTGAAATGGGTCCAGATAATTGGCTTCATCCAAGATAAACTGGAGCTGGGAGGCAACTGCCCTCTCAATCACTTTGCCCAAGAATGGTAAAGGGAGACCAGTCTGTAGTTACTTCTCTCCAGAGGATCAAGGGAGGTTTTTTTAAAAAGCAGCTTCACTATCGCCTGCTTTAGTTTAGATGGAAATACCTCCTTTCTGAGGGATGCATTAATTATAAGTTGTAATAGTGTTTTCATTGCATCCCCTCCCTGGGTAGTCAGCCAAGATGGGCAAGGATCAAGAGGACATGTTGTCTTTCTAATGCTTCCAAGAATCTTGTCCACTTCCTCAGTACTTACAAACTCAAAATGATTCAATCTAACATAGTCCATGGAGTCACTGGATACCTCTCTTACAGATAGACTGTAAGTTCACCAACTCTCACTATAAAAGTACTGTATGTACTCATGTATAAGTCTAAAAATTTAGGTTAAAAGATTGACCAAAAAAATAATAATGAGTCAACCTATCCAAGGGGCCAATGTAAGTACTGTACTTTAAGTCACACATATATATAACCATCCCCTGGTGAAAGGCAAGAGTTTAATCTGCCCTGGAAGGAATGATTCCCTTCTACTCTCATATCCATCCACCCTTTAGTATCAGCATGAACAATTATGCTTACTGGAATTTTGTAAGTTCTTTGGTATTGTTTTCCTTTGTCTCGCCCTTTATATCCTCCATTGCATGCCCCTAAGTTTTACCCTAGACGTACTCACAGGTCATATAAAAATCCATAATTTTGGCCCCAAAACTTGCCCTCGACTTACACATGAGATCGACTTATAGTCGAGTATATACGGTAACTAAAATTGACAGAAGTTAATGTATACCTCACTCTATTACAATCATTATGCAACATAATTATATTATAATGTAATGTTTTTAGAAGGAGTTAATTACTATATATGCTCATGTATAAGTCTAGGAATTATAGTAAAATTTGAACCAAAAAGCTGATTTGGCTTATTCATGGATACAGTAAGCACCTTACTTTAATTCTTATATTAAAAAGGAACCATCCCTTGCTGAAATGCAAGAGTGTAATCTGTTCTGGAAGTACTGACCCTGCTCTAGTCTCTCATCCATCCAGCCTTTACTGTGAGCACAAACAGTTATGCCTGCTGGAATTTTGTAAGTTCTCTGGCATTGTTTTCCTTTGCTTCATCCTTTAGATTCTTTGTTACATGGCCCTAAGTTTTACTCTCAACTTATCCATGGGTCATATCAATTCAACACCCATAATTCCCCCCCCCCCCAACTATCTTCAGCTTATTCATGACGTCAACTTATATATGGTACAAGTGATTAGTAATTGATTCATTGCCATTTACTTTCAAACTCTGAGTATAAGCAAATCTTTGGTTAAAGTACAGTAAGACTGGGCCTAGAACTTGCTCCTTAATGCTTTCTGGCAATTTTCCCCAGTGCAAATAGTGTGTGTGTGTGTGTGTGTGTGTTTGTGTGTCATTCTGTTGCAAATAAGTGAGCTAGTCCCTTGGGAAAAAAGCAAAACATAAGTCCTGCAATTGTATACATTTGCTCAGAACACCTCATTGAAATCAGTTGACTTTACTCTCGGGTAAGTATGTACACAAATACAGCACCAGAAGCCAACTTTAAAATAGCTGTCAATATGCCAGTATTGTGAAACACAATGAAGAATTCTACAAGTATCTTGGGAAAGAGTCAGTTGTCCAGACCACTCCTACATGAAGCAATCATCAGTTGATAGTTCCCCAATGTGCTTGCTCCATTCAACCTTACAGAATAGTGTAACTGATAAGATTATAATGTGTACTTCAAGGAAAGTTAGGATAAAAATACAATCTGTTCCTACAAAATACCTAAAGTTATAACATTGTTTAAAAATACTGCTCCAAGTCATACATTTTAAAACAACTCTGTTTTGGAACAGTGCAGGAATATTTTCATAAATGGTTTCTGAAGATCAGCCAGTTTCAGCCAGCAGCATTCACTGCACAAAGGGACAGGTCAGCTCTCACCCTAGAGAACAGCCAATGTGTCAACTCAGGAGCTATTTTTATAGCAATTTGTTCTATAAATAAGCTCAAAAAGAATTGCTTGAGGAAATGAAAGGCCCCATAGCACATCTTGAAAGAGATGTCTCATGGGGAAGGGCTGGGCAGAAGAGGATGGATAGAAACAGAAAGGTCCCATTGCTCTCATACTTTACTGTATAATGTTATTGTAATGTTCCTTGGCATAGATCAGAAGGACAATAGGAAATGTGAAGGACAATAGGAAAAAAAGGAGTAAGGTAGACCTCTTGCTATTCTGGCATCCCTGTAGATATGATCCTAAAGCTTCTCCAGATATATACTTGAATCTTCCATCTTTGAAGTTATATTCACAATGAGTATTGTCTGTTAGAAAGTCATGACCTCTCTTATTTACATCAAAAGAAAAATTTGCTCTATGGATTATCTTTTCCCCCTAAAGTTTTTGTGCTCAGCTAGCATCACAGAAAGTATTTTGCCAGGTTCACTGACATTAAGTGTCCTTAGCCAAAGTTCCAAACCTACCATCCACCACAAGTTACACCATGGGGCCTACTTTTTATATTTTACATGTATATGATTCTTTCAGCTAAAAATTATTGTGCACACAATATTGATTTTGTAATTGACTGGTGAAATTTTTCTAGCCTAATAACACAGGCTTTTTTTTTTTTGAGCAAACATTTTATTCAAAAATTATTTTATTCAAAATTATTTTCCTATTTATATGACTACCATTAAATGCAACAATCTATCACAGGATAGTAATGAGAGATGAAAGAGGTAGGAGACAACACATATACCAAACTACTAAATATCATTATCAAGCTTTTTTCCTTCATAGGCAAGGCACCAGGGTGCTTAAGAAATGTGAAGTAGAGGACTGTGAACAGACACCACATAACTCTTCAATAAGTTCAGAAGATGCTTTTCTTTTTCTTTTAAAGAAAAAAAATACAGTAAAACACATTCAAGCAAGAATATTAAAAATACCACAGTGTGACAGCAGTCAGTAAATTTTACTTGTTTGATACAATGCAATAAACAGCCTGGTAAATTGAAATGGTAATTTGGTTCTATACAGTTATGTTAACTATATTAGCATCAGTTTAAATAATGTGTTGTGAAGGGCACTTCATTTATGAACAGGAATTGCTAGGAGCATTGTGAGGGCAAAGTAAGGAAGATTAGTTCACAGGACTTCACGAAGCAGTGAGTCACACATTCAGGAAAGGTCTGCTGACAAGATATTTTGGAACAATTTGCTATTAGGAAGGAAGGAAAGAGTGGGTGGTAGAGAAGCGGCTGATACTCATGTGACATGCACACACACACACAGACACACACAGAGCAAGTTTGTTCCTGGTGTAGAACAGAAAGGTGTGGAGTAACTTATCCAACACACACACACACATACACACACAAATACCAGATCCTGAGTTTTCTTGCTAACCTATCTGGGGCACAGAAATTTTCCCAGCCTTAATTTTACTATTTTGAGGTATTGGGAAAATATGATTCCACACGCCCTTGAATGAGGACAGTTCTTTCTATTTCTGCATGCTCTGTAGCTAAATGGTGGCATGAGCATCACACCAGTGGCAGCCACTGGACTCTTCCCATGACATCACTTCTCATGAGTCTTACAACTTTCTTTTCATTCCCACGCTATTTAGTGTGTGTGTATGGCTGTGTATTTTCAGTGCTCAGTATTATTTTTAGTTTGTTGTCATTTATGGTGTGCTGGTGCATATACAAATTGCTAGTTTATTGCTGTGATGACAATGCCATCTGAATACTTTTCAACTACCACTGTTTACAATAAAGAAAACCCCTTTTTACACACATACACACATACATATTTCTGACCAGTGCTTACTGTAAGGGAACATATAATAATATTAGCACTGTAATTCTATTGATATTGCTGCTATGTTCATGAATCATGTGTGCAGAACACTTCTCTGACTTCTGCTTTTTTATGCTTTCTTTGAATGTGTATGGTTATAAACTCACAACACAACACAAAATGCTATTATGCTACACTTGCTCCTGTAACTGTTTGTGATACCCACTGATTGGATTTAATCTATTTTGCCAAAGTTCTTTTTATATGCATTCAGACATTGCCTACAAGTCAATCCCTTCAATGACTATTCAGAGCTAAACCCCACTGAGTTCAGTGTTACTTATTCCCAGGTAAATGAGGGTAGGGTTAAGTATGATGTTTTATTCACTCACTGTTAAAATTCATTTGTGGATGCATATTATTGTATTGTACTGTTCTTTTTATCATAATGATATTGGATCTATTACTAATTGTAATCTTATTTTAGACTACTAGGAACCACATTTAGTTAAATATGCTATTTTACTTTCTTTATATTTTTCTTAATATATTAGCAGCTACATGCTCTTTGAAAAGTATTTTTGTTTCACAAAATAGTATATATACTCGACTATAAGTCAACTTCTTGTATAAATCAAGGAGTAGATTTTGAGGACAAAAAAAAAAAAAGGATTTTGGTATGGCCCTTGGTTAAGTCGAGGGTAAAGCTTAGGTGCATCTAACAAAGCATGTAAAGGATGAAGCAAAGGAAAACAATGCCACAAATGTACAAAATTCTGGTACGCATAACTGTTTGATATCAGACCATGAAATAAAGACACCAGACACGTAAATTGGATAAATAAAGGGCCATTTATTTGACCTATAACCTGTTTAATGCTAAACTCTTGAACTTTAAGACAAACTTCAATACTCTTGAGAAAAATTGTTTAAAGTGAAAAGCCTGGTGCGGATCCAGCTGTAGCCAAGTCTCAGTCCTAGACTACCTCTTCAGCCTTCTCTTTGGGCACAAACACTGAACCCTGAGGTAAATCTGATGATTTGGATTGTATCTTCAGCAACTCCTAGGAAGGTAAACATAAGGCACTCTCCCCCACAACTTCCTCAAGTTTGTAAGGTTGAGCAAAAAATCCCATGTCTACCCCAAAATCCCAGCCCAGGTCCTTTGGCCTGTCAAAGCTGTTCCGGAGCCTAACTTTTTACGGCAAAGGGGTGTCAATGGTGTACATCAAATGGTTCTTTACCCCTATATGGGCCAGTTAAACCTATTTAGCAGTCATCACAAGCCAATTACCAGTCCCTGCACACAGTATGGAATGGGGGGGGGGGGAGAAAGGGGCGAAAATTCCTACCCAGCCTTGAAGCAACCAACCAGTTTCACACTGCATTTAGGGCTAGAGGGTGGGCTGCTTCCAAAGAAAGAGGTAGGAAGGGGGATGGTTCATCCTTAAATACCTGAACCCCACACACCCCCATCACGTGCCCAAGCTTGGCCTGTTGGGCCTTGCTTATTTTTGAATATCCTGGTCTCATTCATGGAGGGTATCTTCCTTTCATGGCTCTTCCTTTCATCCTGGTGTGATATGTGCTCACCCAGTTAGTGGCTGTGCAATGTGTGGGGGAGGTGACCAGTCATGGGTGGGGCTAAGAAAATGCACATATGTCAGAAAGGATAAAAAGGCAATGCAAAGAAATTGGTGACTATGTTAGCAGTGATTATAGCCTTTAATATGATAACGTTGCCTAATTTTAACCCAGAAAAGCTGACAAACACACACAAATGTTTTATTAAAGCCCCTTCAGAGGCTGATTCTTCTTAACTCTCCTTTGAGGGGAAGCACCAAAGAGCTGCAACCACCACCATTTTCCTGCCCAGTCATTCAAAAAGGTCAGAAGCGGAGCTACAGCTGCTATGCTGGGTGGTGGTGGTCATGACTGCATTCTTTAGTTGCTCCAGAAACATTGCATCACTCTACTCAAGAGAGTTGTGTGGTTCTCTTTTTTATTTTGCTTTTTTTGAAAAAAAAATACAGTACTTACATTGACCTGTGGATATGTCGGCTGATAAATTTTGGATCAATTTTTGACTAAATTTCTATAATTATATAGGGATATATACAGTATGTATTATAAATCAGTCATGTGTTTCTTTCCCTTATTCAGGTCAGACCAGTCTTTAATGGTTGCATTACAAAGAAGCATACACTAGTCCATTCCTCTCAATTTTCAAAATACATTCCAAATCCCCAAGAAAGGTAACACCAACAATTGCAGTGAACATTGGTTCGTTGCATTAATCTTTCATGCAAGAGAAAGATTAATGCTCAAGATTTTAAAACTAAGACTTCCACCATATGTGGAGAGACATTCCATATGCCAGACATTCAAGGTGGGTTCAGAAAGAGAAGAGCTACAAAGACCATGGAGCATACAAAAGAATTTTGGAAGACATAAGCTTGTATTTTATATATTACACTAAACACTAAAGTCTTTCACTGGGTAAATATGAAAACTAGAGATCACTCTAAACCTATGGGTTGCTCTTTTGGTGTGCCATAACATTTCATTGTCCTAACGCATAACCTATACCTAGGGCAAAAGTCCATTATCAGGATAGAATACAGAGATACTGAATGGTTTCCAGATGGACAAGTGTTCAAAGTTTCATTTTATCACTCTGTCTTTAATTTTCATACAAAATGTAGGATTAGATGATGTAGATGTGAAAATTGGGAGAAGGAACATCAATAAGCATTAATATATGTAGAAACTGGCAAAGATTTGGAACAGTTGTTGATGAAAGTTAATTTTAAAAAATGAAAAAGTAGAGTTACAGCTGAATATCAAGAAAACAAAAATAATGATTGTAGGTGATTCACATAACTTTACACTGGATGATGAAGACAGTGAAATAGTCAAATAATTTCTATAACCTGCCTCTGGTTGCATCTACATTAATATTTCATGAGCATATTTTAATTTTCATTACAAAGTTTAAATTATATATTACAATACTTCACTGTTGTCCTCTTCTTTAGTATCTATTTTATTATCTGGGTGTGGGTCTTCTTTTCTCGGTGCTCTTTCTGTTTCTGAATCTGTTGCCTTCAATTCATCATCTGAATCCTCTGTTCTTACACTTCATCCTTCTCCCAAGTATGTGATTGCAGGTTTATGATGTGATCCTTGTCCAAGCTTGGTCACCAGAAATGTAAGTACTTCAGGAATGTTCAGCTCCCCTCATCACTCTACCACAATATTCACATACATGGTATAACTGGAGCTATACTGTCTCAGTCTCCCACCATTGTTCTTCAGATCAAACTGTTTACATCCAGATATAAATCAAATTGATCAAATTCTCTTTGAACCTGGTCCAAATCAGTCAAAATCCACCTGCTTTGTTTCAGAATTCAGTATATAACATTCTTATATCTGTCTTCTTCTCAGGCAGAACTGTGAATATTTCATACAACTTTACTGATGGCCACACCAAAAGCAAAACCTGTGAGGCTGGAATTGTTCCAAACAACATCCTGATCTCCAGTGCCATACTTATTCTAAAAGTACTATTCAGATTAATTGGGTTACAAATGCATTCTTCTTCTATAATAGTAAAAATGTGAGGTGTGTATCATTTTATTTGTGTAATTTGTCAACAACCATAAAACCTAAGCAACTTGAAATCTGTTGGTGATGTTAATGTCATACTGAGGTGTGCATCTAAGACTTGTTTTAAGAATGGATTAATAATTTTCAATAAATTAAAACCTATACTTTTCTCTAGTTAAGTCACTGGATAGTAGGCATAAGAGGATTTCTTATAAATGAGAAGAATCCTCAAGAGTAAGGGTATCCTCAAGAAGAAGAAAAAACTTTGGTGTTTGGTCCAAATGTTTGCAGCTGGTCTCATTTGGGACACTGGAGGACTAGGAGGCTCAACAGACCAGCCAAAAGGGCCGGCGTCAGGATGGAGTGGGGGTATGGCAGCCTCACACCACATGCCCCAACTCCATCGCCAAGCCACCATCACACCTCCCACCTGCCCAGACAGCAGGAAGCATTGCAGAGCTCCAGTGGGATGGCAAAAAAGAAGGAGCATTTTGTCACTTCTTTTTGTCCCAGAAAAGTACTTGATCAGGGCTGCAGTTTGCAGTTGCCAGCACTCAAAGGGGTTCCATGATGCTTCCCCTTTAAGGCCATCTGTTTAGGCCCTGAGATACCCAAACTTTCTCATATAGATTGCTACTGGAACAACAATTTGGGGTATTCATAGTGCTTGGTAAACTGTGCTGGCCTAACACTCTAAGCATATGCACCCACACATATGTTGGGATATTGGGTGGGTGTGTTTGTGTGTGTGGGTATATCTTTATATATCTAAAGCAGGGATAAAGCACTGTTGTCCTCTCCTGGACCTTCGTAGTGCACATCCCTGACATCCCTAACATATTCTTCCTCTGCAAAAATTCCTCTGAATAGTAAAGCCTCTGGGATTCAAAGCATTTTTGAACAAACAGCAATTGGCCAGGTGGAAATGAGAAAAGGTATGGATGGAGAGGGAAGAAGAGGAAGCTTAAAAGAAAAAAATAAAAAGAGTAGTGGAGAATGAAGAGAAATAGCACTAGATTGAGACTTGGGAGCTTATTGCACACACTTTTGGCTCCATTCTGGGCATGGGCATGGGATGTGCGGCGCCGAGTGAAACCATATTTTATCACACAGTAAACTGTTGGCAAGGCATCCCCATGCCATTGCCAACCTTAACCTGTTGTCGAGCCAGGGTCAGGTGCATGAATTTTGCTCAACTAGAAAGCTTCTGGAGATGTCATGGGGATGCCCTGCTGACAGTTTAGAATGTGATAAAATCCATTTTCCCTTGGGAATGCGCGCCCCCTGCCCATGTCCAAAATGGAGCCAAAAAAGTGCTTGTGATAAACTCCTTGAACAGCAGGTTATAAACTCAGGCAAAGCTGGGTACTTTCCTGAGTGGAAAATAGAAAGGGCAGATGGCTGCAAGCCCAACACTGCATTTTAACAAGTGCTCACACACTGAAGAAAAAAGAAAAAATGACTGTATGTGTTGCCTCTGGTTATCCGTTGTCTTTTTTAAAATGATATTTTTGCTTGCAGTATATAAATATATGTGGGTGCATGCACAGGCACATTTAGCCTGTTTGTCTGCTTGTTTGTTTTTATGGTGGTCAAGAAATTGTTTCTTATTTGTTTGTTTGTTATTGCTTCAATATTTTGGCTCACCTGTTGTGCATGTGAGTGAATAAAATAGGTGATTTGTTGTGCTTTTAGAGGAAAGTATGCCATGTGGCAGATAGTTTTTCTCCAAATTACTTGTCCCTGGGTCTCTTCAGTTTGTCTTCTGTGAAATATATACTAAAGCAGAAAAATTTGGGTTCAAAAGAGTGTTTATTTGCTACACCTTATTTAGATTCCTGGATACATTACTTTTTTCTAGCCTAATCAGTTGCATGTATGGGAAATGGGTCAAAATTCCAAATGTGCTCATTGGCCTATAGAATTTGGGGACCCTGACTTCATTTAACAATGCACTATTTCTTCTGGAGGTACATCAATCTAGCAATCCAGAGGTGACAATCTATGAAGGATATCAGATGATGAGAGCCAAGTTAGTTTGCGAATCTAGATGATAACATGGGCACTTACCTTAGTGGAATTCAAAGTCTTTGTTAATGCCTCTGCCTCCGAGGATTGTGGTAACAGCAGGCTTCCTGCTGTCCCCCACTCACATCTCTGCTCTTTAATTAATCCAGTTATTGTTTTAATTAAAAGGAGGAAGAGGAGGAGGAGGAGGAGAAAATCCACCACAATGACAGCCCTTGTAGACAGTGACATTAGAAAGACTTTTTAAGGAAGTAGAAAAAGAGTCAGCCGTAATAAGGATACACTGTTCTTTAGCTTCCACTAACAAGAGATAGTTTTAGGAATAGACTTAAAAGATCTGAGATTATCAGAGTTTAAATTTCACTTGAGGTCTAGAGCATCTAACTACAGTCAAGTATCTTGACAATAACTACAATTCTTCTTTCCACATAGCCTCTTGGATGTAGTTGCCCTGTCCTAAAAATATTAGCTCTTCACTCACTTTACTACACAGCTATCATTTATCACATACTAGTAAAATGCATACTTCTGCCTCTACTTGAACACCTCATCCATTCTCTTCCCCTTCTCTTATTTCTCTGTTTTCATTTTTCTCCTCTATTCTGTTTCTTCTCTCTCCTCCTTTTCCAGCACCAACAATCTCTGCTTCAGAAAGGTAGACAAGGCAGTGAATAAAAAAATGGTTTCTTTACTTTTGTTCATCAGAAAATACCCACAATAGGAAAGATAGGGGAGGAAATGAACAAGGGCTGAGTGAGTAACAGTTCCACCTTCTTATCCTAGGGCACCTTTTACCAGGCAATCCACAATGTTTACGCTTCATGGGAGGGATAGTAAGTCTCATCAAATAATTACTAATCATCTCCCTGTGTTCTGCTGCTATTTTGTTTTTCTATGTTATAGCAAGTAAGTACTAAATGTAGAGCACTGCTGGTTGTAACTTTAAGGACTTTCTTCCACATTCAAATTTCAATTGCTTTACTTTCTTCTTCTGAAATAATTAAATGAGTTTGCCTCAATTTTTTTCCTATACATCAAATATTTATTTTATTTATGGTGATACACTACATTTGTTTACAGCCGTCATAGGCCAGAATACTGTTGGTGACATACACTGGCATAATGGTTCATTATGCCATACTGAGGCATCTCCCCCAAGTGCTAGACAGCTGTGGTGGTGGGGATATTAGCAAAAACTGCTTGTTTCAAGAAAGAGTGTTGATCTGCCCATCTCCCAAGCTGCAGTTGAAAATGGCTTTCATTGCAGTTTCCTATCACCATCATTGATGCACTACCCATGATTACATGATCTTTGCCATAATGCCACCCGATTGTGATGGATTGTACTGGGAATTTTACTGGGAATTGTTGTTTTAATGTTATTATTAAGGTGGGAGGGAGATAGAAAATTTGAATTATGTTTTGCTACATTTTACATGTTGTCAATCTGTTTGATTTTTATTGCTTTTAGTTGTTGTTACCCGTCTCGATCCAATATAGAGAGAGGTATGATAATAATAATAATAATAATAATAAGAAGAAGAAGAAGTAGTAGTAGTAGTAGTAGTAGTAGTAATAGTAGTATGCAACCATTTATGCCTCTGCTGCCTCTGAGATAAGCCAGCCTTGGTCCCAGAGAATAAAAGGATGTAAATCAAACATTAGAAATTAGAATAAACAAAAGCCAGCTGCCGAGCACATCAATGTCCCTGGACATTCCATCTTGGACATTTAAACAACAATCCTTGAACAAAACAAACAAACATACAAACACTATAAAGGACAATTGGAAAAAGAAACTGTAGACTTGGAACATATCCACAAACTCTAGTCTGTCCAGAGGGGATTGATGATGGTTTCCTGGCTTTTAACACATATTATAACTCTAGTTAATACCCCAGGCTCAAGAGGGCTTTCTTGCCTATTTTATCACATCTCCTTTCTGGTCCCCAGCCAATACCATACTACATTGCAAAAACTCCCTTCACTATTCATATGCCAACCTACTCACCTTGTCTTTAGACTGTATCTTTCCATCTATCTTTGCTTCTCAATGACCATTATTGAAACAGAACATCTCAATGGCACCCCTTCAAAGAAGCTGCCTGGAGCAGCTTCTTTTTAGGGAGCGGGTTGGTGCCACAGTGTGCGGCTGCTGTGGCACTGACCAGGGACAAAGACGGTCAGGTTTTATTCACACGTCTGTATAGCCCCTTAGTCGACAAAAGCTTAGGTGCTGCTGCCTCCTAGGATAATGAATTTATACAAGCCAAAGGACCTGGACATAACTCCCTAGGCCTTGGACCTCAACTTTGGGCAGATATGATATATGTCAGCTTCATAAAAAGTACAAGAAAATGACAGGAGAATGAAGAAAAAATCCTTGGCCAGTATAATATATCAGCTACTTAAGGGTTGTGCAGGCTGCCTTCAGCTGCACTTGATCAGGGCTGTGGTAACCGCATGCTGCAGCCCCAATCTAGCCTTTCCATGGTGCAAAAAGGTGCCACACCAAAAAGCAGCTACTTTTTATGCCATGGAAAGGGTGGAATAGCCATGGCACCATAGCTTCACAGCACTCCTTTGGGGCACCATGATGCCATGCAGCGTGTGGAGCAGCTGATGGTATCATGGTGCCCTGAGGCCAGAGTTGAGTGTGTGTCTTGTGGACACCCTGCCCCAACTTCACCCCCAGACCAACCTTAATGGCCGGACTGTACAGGGCTATAGTTATGTATATCTAACCTTGACTCAGGATGCATATAATGCATAAGCATAATGCAGTTTGACACCACTTTAACTGCCATGACTCCATCCTGCAGAATCCTGGGATTTGAAGATTGTCCACACTACTATATTTCTGATTTCTATGTATGATTATGAAAGCTGGACAGAGAAAAATGCTGACAGGAAGAGAGTCAATCTATTTGAAATATGGTGCTCATTACTTAACTTAGGATCGAAGCACATGGCAGGTAAAGAGCAGTGAAAGGCTGCTCCAACCACAATGGGTCTGGGACAGTGCTGACCACATGGCCTGATCCTTAAGCAGGCCGCTGCCACAATCCCAAACTAGCACTGCCAGGAGCCAGACTATACCTGCTCCTTTTCCCCATGTAGTAGATGTCTGGTAAAACAAACTGGTGGTACTGGAGATATACGACTGTAGCAATAGTATCACAATCATGATTAAGTAGTCATCATGAATAAGGAACAATGACCGATGAGTAAATTTAGGCAACTGTTCCATATTCATGATAGCTACTTAGTCACAATTGTGTGGCCATGATCATAACACCTCCTATAATGTTCCTTCCTCCAGTTTTCACACTCTTTCCTCTGAGTCTAATCCAGTTTTCCATATGATATGCAAGTAATGTAAATTAAACAGATAGGATGATAAAATGCAGCCATTCCTGACCCACTTGCCCACTGGAAATTATGTCTTTATAGTGACATCTTGTCCTGAATATAGGTTATACATCAGGACAATCAAATGTTGTGGCACACTCGTTCCTTTTAGAGCCATACATAGTGGCTTGTTTTGTTTTGTTTTGTTTTTGCACAGTCTTTAAATCTATAAAACACATGCTGATTTTTCTCCTGATATTCTATGATGTGTTCCATTACCCAGTGTATGTTTGCAATATGATCTCTGGTGCTTCTTCCTTTCCTGAGACCTGCTTAAACATCAGGTATTGCTCACTCCCTATATGATAAAAGTCTTTGTTACAACATTTTGAACATCATGTCACTTGCATGGCCAATCAGTGCAATAGTCTGGTGGTTACTGCAATCTCTGGTCACCATTTGCTTGGAAAAATTAAGCATTTCTAGTCTGTGGGGCAATGTTTTCTTTTCCATATTTGTTGACACATTTTATTTAGTATTTAATGGATTCTCTCTCTGTAACCTGAAGCAGCTCTATTGGTATGCCATCTGTTCCTGGTGGTTAGTTTCTCCCAAGGCCTTTGAGACAAGCTTCAACTTTCTTTTCTAGAATTGTGGGTTCATCAGCAAAATGATTCTCCTTGACTTAATCTGTCATCCTTTCATCTCTTTCATAAAGTCTGCCAGTGTGTTGCTTCCATCATCTTTTTATTCGTTCCTTGAACATACAGTGTGTTCATCTTTTGATCACACACACACACACATACCAGTCTTGGTTTGAATTTCCCCTTGACTTCTAAGATTGTCTACCCTTGTTGTTGTCTTTTCTTTCTTTGCATTGATTATTATAACTTTTTTCTTTATCCCTATGCACAAATCATTGAATAGTTAGCTAGTGTGACACTGGTATTGTCTCTGAGAAATCTTAGGCCAGTGGTACCCTCCTTTATGGCTGTTCTTTCATAAAGATTGAGACTCTCCTTTCACAGAAACCACCAGACCCTTTCATATTAAACTTTTCAGGCTTATTAGGGTTACATGTATGTCATTTCTCCAGCAATGTTCCATAAGGAACATGGAGTGATAAGTATTTGCCTTCCTTAGGTGGGATGGTAGACACAGCCAAACCCACAAATATGTGTGCTTGGGGAGTGGCTCAGCACAGAGGCACATCTCTACAGCATAATCAGAGCAGTCACAGCTGTTCCTGGTTCACCAGCCTCTGCAAAAAGAGTGGGCTGACAAACAGGGTGCTTATTGGAAACAACTGTTGGATGCAGCTCATCAGGTGTCCTTCCCAGCTCAGATACATCCACTCTGATCCTGATGAATCCTGGTAACATCATCTTCTGACTACTGATCTGTGCATCCCTTCACTTTTTTTTGTTCTACCCTTTGTTCAGCTTTGAAACTGCTGCTCTATTTGACATATGTTAATTGCATTTTCCAAAGAGTGATTTTGGCAATAAGTGCCTCCCCCACCCCACTTTAAAATATCTTCACAATGTTAAGGATGTTCCTGTTTACCTGAAAATTTACACATTTTTTCTGCAGAAGAATATCTGAAAATTTCTTCCAGTTCTATTTAAAAAATAGTTGCCAGCAGTCCCATTTTAAGTCAAAAACCTCACACTCTCTAAAGGCACATATTTGAGAAGGAAAACAGAAAACAAAACAAAACACTCCAAGCCCTCCTAGATGAAACATGGCAAGCTTCATTCCTGTGTCACAGTCTAATTAAACATGGACATTTTATCCCATTTTGTTAAGCTTCCAAAAAAAATTCGGGCTATGATAGTTAATGGGAAGCACAAATCTTTGGATTTTTGAATTTGGGGTTCAAATAAATTCAGAGACAGCAAATCAGGGTTTGAGCTGGACTGGCTGTTTACTAATCAGGGTCTGAGCTGAGCCTGGTGGCTGGTAAACACTTTTTTTCTTGATAGCTTTAAAATACATTCTATCTTTTACATTTAAATGCCACAACTTTCTCAAACCTAAGTTCAGTTTTATTTGTTGGTTAAAACTGCATGTCTTTTTGGGTTGTTTAAAAAATATCATACCTACTCATGCAGAAGGGCTACAAACACCATAAAGTTAAACACCATAAACTTAAAGAACATCCACAATACCCCTGATCTCAGAATTCTTTCATTTTGCACCAGACCATGGTTTTCAAGGGGAAGAAAGAAGAAGACTCAAAGTGGATCCTGCAAACCTGAACTCTGCTCAATCCTCCTCTGTGAGGCTAATGTGTACTTTTCTTATTGTTCAGTGCTTGGTCAGATAAAAGTACTTATATCATCACAATATGATGAAATAAAGGAAACATTGCAGCATTTTTAATCCAATATGGCTGACAGATTCTTGCATTGGTGGATGCTTTAAAAATACAGGAAATTTTATAATGGTGGAAATTGGGTTTTCAATGTATAAAACATATTAAAAGCCTCAAAAGATCTGTCATCATGGGCAGTTTTTTCAGAGGCTTTTAAACAAATGGAGGAGGGGGTGGATTGCTGTTACAAAACATATAGTAAGTGAACTAATGACCTACTTCTACAGGGAATGCACAGTATTCACGGGCACTTTGGTGTACCTGGATTAACAAATGATAAGGAAAAAAAATGAACATTTTACAAAACCATACTGGTTCTTTGTTTCCACTTGCAATCATAACCTCATAATTGAGATGTAGGAAGGGAATAGCATGAAGCCGTAGGGAACCTAAAAGCTTCATGCAATCTAACTCACCAGCCTGTCTGTACATAACCTTTCAGTTCCTATATCTAAGTGCTAGGTACTCTAGTTACCTTATGTTTATCTCAACTGGTCTCCTGTTTCTGGGCCTGGAGTTCATTACTCCCCTCCTCCTCAGATCATACCATATGCTGGAATCTAAATGTATAACTAAAGGAAATGGTGACATTTATGCACAGTCCAGATCTTGTTAAGTGTTAATGTCCTTTGCAAGTGTTATTCTAAAAAAGAAAAAAAGAAAGAAAAAGAAAAAAAAAAGAATCGAAGGCATTGCCAAGTTCAGTCTTAGGATTTATAGCAATGATTGATGGAGCGAAAAAGTGAAGGTGGATGACGATATGGCAGTAGCCTTAAGAGCTGACAATATTCTCATGAGTTATAGGAATACAACACTCAGCTTCATGATATTACAGCATCTGTGATACCCAAATTTCAGATGCATAAAAAACAGCAGTAATGACATTTACAGCAATCATCTATAACAAGTTGTGTTTCTATCTTCTCATGCCTTTATTGTGCAGTTTTTGCTTGCGGATTGTTTTGTTTATAGACATGAAGAAACTGTTAAGTTTCTATATGTCATATAAAAAAACCAGAAGAATATGCAAGACTATACATTCAGATCAAGGGGCACCACTCCAGGTGTTTGAGTTTCTTTCTTAGAATCCAATAATTTTATCCAATGATCTCTGCCATCCTCAAATATATATATATATATATATTTCCTTCTTTGCTTCCTTTTACACAGTGTCAGCTCAAGACAGAGCAGGAAACAACAGCCACCCAATCCATGCAAGTCCAAAGGGTGCCTAAAAGCCACCAAATTCTTTTAGCAAGCATGGTAGAAAATCTTTTCTCACTCTTGGCAATAGCAATACAATTATTAGTTAAATAACTAACAATTGGCTGACCTTTACTGACACCCAAAATCTACTGCCTGAAACACTTGTTTCACCTTGCTGAATTGGAGGCTCTGTCTTGTCCAAACAGCATTCCAGAACACTTGCCTGATGCTGCTTCTTAAATATGTTTCCAAAACCTATTCTTCCACAAATCCATGGATGCAACTCCTGGATCCCCTTATTTGAATTCAAACAAATCTAATGCCAGAATCCTGTTGGTACACTATAGGATTGCAGTTTGTTTTGCCACCACAATCCATTTTAACAAAATGCATAGCAGCAATGGGGAAGCAGCAGCAGAAAAAGCTTTCTTTGTATGGAGAGGCAGTTGCCAGTTCTTGAGCAGATTATTTCCAAAGTGCTTAGCTTCTGGATGGATTCTCAAAGCTAGATGTGCTCTGGGGATGGACCTCCCAAGTTGTTGTTGTTGGGGTCATCAGGAGGACTCAATCTCCCCAAGGAGGTGACTCCATTGAAATGAGCAGGCAAATTGGACTCCTATGTAGTAAGGCGGTCCTAATAATGCTCACATCAAAAGTATACTAAAGGATCAGACACACAAACACAGAGACATGGACACACATGTACAACTATTAGAACAGCTATGTCATCTGAGGACTCCCAGGTGTAACACTGATTTCAGGCTCATCAGATTCTTTCCTGCTGCACTTGGTGGCAGTTGTTATTCTAAGGTAGTGCATTCTGCAATTTCATTGTTTTGTTTTGTTTTGATTTTTAAAAATACTTGCAAGTAGGCAAAATTAATAATTAGCTGATTAGCTGTTGAACCATTACCACCATCCACATACTTTAAGAACATTCTGGGGTCCATAAATCATGGGAATCAGCTTTGGAAAATTGGAAAATTTAATTCTTCATAACAATGCCATGTTTGCCACCTATGCCAGTAAAGTTACACTGTCCAAAAAGGTCCTAGGCTGCAAGCTTGAACACATGAAAATCGTGTAAGGTTTTTTTTTTCAACATAAGGGATGACATACTTGCCTTCCAGGAAATAAATGCATCTAGTTCCCCTGCCTATCCCCACTGTCATATTCCCCTTTCTTTTCCATCCTGGGCCAATGTGACTTATACTTTATTGTGGCCAGGGAGGCTTAGAACCTATATAATTTTGTTTGTGTTTTTTATACTGAAACCCTAGAATCCAGTCACCAAAGTCAGGTGAAAATTGGGGGTGGGTGGCAGCTGTGGAATCAAATACCTGCTGCACACTATGAACCAAGCATTACTCTGCAAATACAGATCTGTCGCTGATTTACAACAGGGGGATTCTAACTTAATTCTTTGTGAATTGTTATCATTGCTGGACAAACACCTGAATCCTTTTAATTATAATGCTATGATTCCAACTTTAACACCCATAAGTGTATCCTGTGGATTTCTAGAAGTGGACACAGTATTCCAGGTGAGGCCTGACCAAAGCAGAATAGAGTAGCACTATTACTTCCCTTGATCTAGATATTATACTTGATGTAGCCCAGAACTGTATTGTTTGTTTGTTTTTAAGTTTCTGCCTCACATTGTTGACTCATGTTCAGCTTGTGGTCTACTAAGACTTTTAGATCCCTTTCATGTGTACTGTTGTCAAGCCAGGTGACACTCATCCTATATCTGTGCATTTCATTTTTTTCCCCCTGCCTAAGTGTAGTACCTTCCATTTCCTCAGCTGAAATTCATTTTATTAATTTTGACTGAGTTCTCTAATCTCTTAAAGTCATTTTGAATTCTGATCTTGTCCTTTGGTGTGTAGTATGAAAAGGCCTAGGCCAAAGGCAACTAGTCAAGTGCTCATATTTCATAAGTGGTGAACAATGTGACTGGGAAAGAAGTGAATGACACATTTCCAGTCACAACAAGGACTTATTTGTATATTTTATTTGAAATGTTCCTTGCTGCTGTTAAAGCACAGGGTGTGAAAACTCTTTGCCAGTTTACTGCAAATCAACCAAATATGTGCCTTCTGTCCATCCTGTTGTCAAGCAACATCTACATCCATGGCATTATATCATCCTCATGAAAAAATGGATAAAATGATTGTAAACTTGGTGATTTTTTTTAAAAAATCATTTCTTCTTTCCACTTGCCAGAAATAGAATGATAGTGCTTTGAAGGGATAGTGTTTCAAAACAACTTTTGAAAGAAGACTGAAACTTTCCTTTTCCTTTCCTTTAAGAATAATACAAAGAATGTGCACTGGCATGAAAATATTGTAACTATTTAGCTACTGTTGTACAAAACAGGTGGTTAAATGATGCCCCAAGCAGATGAATAGGGACAGCTGGCTCCTTCAGGGGTGAAGCAAAGAAATCTTTGGCTGTTTACAGACTCCTTTGGATTGTGGACGCACACTTTGCATAGATGTCTTTGGATTGTGGCCACAACTAATTTTGAACAAATGTCTAAGTAGGGATTGTTATATACTTAAGTCTTCTGATAATTTATCTTCTGTATCAACAGTCAAGGTTGTGAGATATGAGGAGAGCAAGAAGATAATCTATTCTCAGGAGACTTATTTTAGCTATCTTTCTAGCTGGATTTGGTTAATCCATCTAGACACTGAGGACAAGAGATTGCTCAATATGAGCTACAACAAATGAAGGCAAATGTATACCTTGGATTGAGGAGTGTGTTTGCTGTTGAACAGTGCTGTAAATAGCTGAAGTAGAATAATATCTAAATTGAGGGGGGGGCAGAAAATTAGAATTGTGCCTGAAGTGATACCTGATAGCCAGAAGGAAAGCTGAGTCAATCATCTTACTTGCTTCAACACAGTGGGAACACCATGAACAAAATGAAGCTGGAATACCATTAATTTGTCTTAGATAGTGATGGCTAGTCCTAGGTGTGTTATCTTCTGGGCCTAGTTGGTTGGAAGGTTGGTGTATGGTCCACGTGTCTAAACAGAGCTAAGATACTTTAGGGGATGCCTTTAGGTCTCTTACTAGAGTGTCCAGTGACATAGGCCATCAATGTGGAGTCATATTTCTTGGGAGTGCAAAAATACTAAGGACAGAAAAGTCACAAATGTATACAGAAAGCAGTGGTAACATAATTAGATAGTTAGGATGGCCTGAAGTGTTTTCCCCTTTTCCTGATCCTTCCATGGTATACAATAGGTCCTCCACATTCACTGGGATTTGGAGTAGGGGGCCTCTGTGAAAGTGGGTAAAACACAAATACCTGCCTTCCAAGTATTTTTAGCTTGAGAGAACCCCTCTCTAGGAGTCTCTAGGCCCTCCAGTGCAACATCTGGAGAACATTGATCATAGAGTCATGATGGAAAAGCTAGATATTCTTAGCAAGAACATTTTAATCAAATCCATGAATAAACAAATCCATAAAAATCAAACCCCTAAATGTAGTGCATGGATACTTTCAATAGTGTTTTTCTCCTTTTCCTCCACATGGCTCTTCCTTCAACTTTCTCTAAAATACAGCTTTAAAAAAAAACAAATATACTTTATTTCTCTGACTCATACCTTCCCATCATTAAAGGCAGGTTGGCAAGGGAAGATCCATTTCATCTTCTGCTGTCCCATTTTTTGAACTGATGTTAAATGTCCCAGTTTCTCTCCTTTCTTTCTACTTTCATGTATCATCCTCAGCTTATTTCAGTTTCTGTAAATGGGGTTCAAAGTGCAGAATTATTAATTTTTTTACTCATATAACTTAGCAGAAAGATGAGAATGTCCTGAGATTTTTTAAAAAAAGAGTGTTGCCCTTCCTAAACACAGTACATAAATTTCAGAGTTTTTATCTTTTCTTTAAAATAGTAGTTTTATATATGCTTCCTAATTATTAACTTTTGACATTTTGTTGCCTGGCCACACCCTTTCAACTGCACTCTGATGTGATCCAGTTTTCATTTGTGAAATGCTAATTTGGTGTCTTTGCTTCTTAGATCATCACTTTGGATGCCGATTCTCTGCATTTACTTCCTATTAACAACTTGTAGAAGAATTCAATCTATTCAAGTTGGGCCTAGCAACATCTAGAAAGTTACAGGTTCTAGAAAATCTGCATGGTAATTGAGAAGCCTTTGGATATGATAACTTGCTGCTTGATACTTTAATTTGGATGGGTATTCTGTGGATGCTCTATTTTTATTTTAGTTATTATTATATTTAGTTATTATGGCACTATCATTGTGGAATGCTCCCCACAGAGTTTCTTTTTCTTCTTTCTTTCTTTGCAATGTGCAGTATTTATTACAGTTTTGGTAGTCTCTGCAGCCCTCCAACATTCTCAGTGATACTTACCTTCCTGCTATCCATTGTCATGCAAGAAATGTTTTGCTTGCCTTTGTTCATCTTGAAAACAAAGCTTTTAAGCAGGGCAAGTATTTAGATGTGTGTTTTATTTGTTTTAAATTTTGTATGGTTTTTAAGTGTCTTTATAGTGTTTAATGTAGAGATATTTTATTTGTTTATTTGTATTATTAAGACTTTTAATTTGTTATTTCTGGAAGCTGCATTGAGACCCACTATGGGAGAAAGGCATCATATAAATGAAGTAAATATATAAAGCCCTTCTAGTGTCTCACTCATTTCAGCCTATTGAGCACATTGCTGAATATGGGATGTGCATGAGAACCAGCATGATGTAATGGTTTGAGCATTGAACTATGATACTGATGATCAGGGTTCAACTCCCCACTTGAGCATAAAAACCCACTCGGTGATCTTGGTCAAGTCACTCTCTCAGCCTCAGAGAATGGCAGTGGCAAACCCCCTCTAAAGAAACTTGCCAAGAAACCCCCCCCCCCCAAAAAAACAAAGAAAACCCTTAGGGCTGCCATATTTAAAAATGATTTGGAGGCAGATAACAGCAACAACATGTAGGTTGTCCCATGACTAAGAAAACCCCAGGAAATAAGTCAACAGGTGACTTGAAGGCCCATACTTTAGAAGAACTATCTAATATGCAGATCTCAATCCTCCAAATAACTTCAACACCTTCAATAGCTCCCTTATCCTTCAGACGACAGCACAGAATGGAACCATGTAAGTGACTTGAAAATTATGTGTGATCACAGCATACTTTGATTGCCCTCATCAACTTGAAGCCATCAACTGCCCCTGAGAGTTCTGTAAGCAGAATATAAAATTGGCGGGTAAGCATTAAGTTAATATACCATGAAATGGGGAGAGATAATAAACTACTAAGTAGCAAGCTTTCTCATATGCCTTGGAATTATTGCCAGCCTCAATACATGCCTCATATCTGTGTTCCAATGATAATTCTAAGTTGTCAGTTATTCTGCAAATCTGTGTTGCCTTCCTATCTTTTTTCTTCCTCGATTGAGTTTTTGGATCTGGATATACTTAGTCTGTGGGAACAGGCTGGGTTGGAATATAGTCAAAGGTTGCAGCCAACAAGTCTTGTATAGCATACAAGATCGTGCCTCATCTTGTGCTGTGATGATGCTAGTTTCATGGCTGGCTTTCATTTCCTCAACAAGCGATTGCAATAATTGCCTTCTGTTGCTTTGTCTGGTAGAGAGAGGTGTCATAACCATCACCCTGGAGCATCTTGTGTCATTATTTAATACACTCCAGCATGCCAGGAGTCTGGGCAAAGGGCCATATGTCCATCCTCCAGGGACAACTTTAAACTCCAAAGTCCCATAATCAGTTATGACACCACAAAGCTCATTGATTCCCCCTACACTGCCACAGATTCATCTTTCTCTGCAGGTTCAGTTGAATAGTATCTGGCACAAAAATGACAAATTTCTCTCAGAGGTCCTCTGGAAGTGTGAGAACATTGCCTAGCTGCCATCTCCACCAACCACTATATTGCCATGGGGTAATCTTGTATCTGTCAAGTGTACCCCACTTGGGTGGGTGGTTAATTGCATGAAAGAAATAGTTGATGGCAACTTCCACTGAGCCCCATAACAAGGTCAGACAAAGGCAGAATGCATATTTATTTATTTACTAATAGCAGTTTCATTTATATACTGCTTCATACTGCACTAAGCAGTCTCTAAGCAGTTTACAACTGTAAGCTAATTGCACCCAGTGAATTGGGTAACTCATTTTAGTGATCTCGGAAGGATGCCAGGCTCAATCAAACCTGAGCCCCTGGCTGGGATTGAACTCACAATCTTGTGGTTTGTGAGTGAGTGGATGCAGTACTGGCATTTAACCACTGTGTCACCAGGGCACTTATATCCTTCTTTTATTCCCAAATGGGATCCAGGATGGTATTCATCATGAGCAGGATAACTAGTATTATTATTATTTCTGTCCCCACTTTGTTTTGCACCTTTGCTATCATACAGTGGAAAAAACCAAATGCAGAAGATATTGAACTGAAGCCAAAGTATCCAGATTTGTTTTTCAATGAAGAGCCTCAAAGAAATCAAAGTATAATAAAATACTTTTATTTTATATATAATTAAATGAGCTTCAATTGCTCATTTAAAGCAGTTGGAAGACCATCTATATAGCTCTTAGATCCTAACTGGTCTCCAAACTGATAGCTCCATGTATCTTTGTACAAATAAAATAAGCAATGTGAGGGAGTTTCCCCTGAAATACAGGTACCTTTGTGTGCATTCTTGAACACATCCTGAAAATTAGAACCAAAGGATCAGTATCTGTGTACTAGTTCAGGAAATGTGAATCAAATCAGTACACTTAAACATAAAGAAAATAAAATTATTAAGTATCACAAATAATATTCCAAACAAATGACTGCTGTTCATCAAGTGTCATTTGTCATTCATAATATCAGTCATTTTACAAACCACTGCTCCATAAGTTACTCTTACCACTGTTTCACCCATTTAATAGCTGACTGAAAGGCAGCATGAGCAGATGTTCACTTCAAATTAGTGCCCATCTCCTGTCCACAAAAATTGTTCTTTTTAGGAGACTCCTCCTCATGTTTTCTAGCTCTTTTGTGAATATCTGGAAATGAGTTGCTCTGGTGGTAGTGGTGGTGGTGATGGCGATGGTGGCAGCAGCAGCAGTAGTAATAAGAGTAGCAGCCAAAACAGCAGTACTCTGCTGTTTCTGAAATTTCCAAGTGGTTTACAGAGCAAAATAACAAAATTGCATCCAATAAAACAAAACAATGCTCACTAGTCCATCAGCTAAACAGCAGTTAAATTAATATAGGAAAGTTGAAGCAAATGGCTAAATAGCTAGCTAGCTAGCTCTAAATATATAGGTATGAAAAGTATGATGTTCTACTATCTCTGAAAGAAGAGCAGAAAACAATGTCAAGCAACTTTTTTGAAAGTATTTAGGACTGTCATAGAGAAAGCACTGTTTTTTTAAAAAAAGCCGACTTAGGTCCAAAACGCATTCAACCTCAACTAATAGGAACCCTGTGAATAAGATATCTCCAAGCCTCCCTATGCCTTTCTTCTCTGCTCAGGTCCTGTAGGCTCAGGCCCTTGATCTCACCAATTGATTCTGTCCATCTGACATGGATATTTGAGAGAAAAGGGTAACATTTATGCTAAACTGTTAAACCACTAAGATTATCAAGTTTGAAGATAGCAATGGACGAAGCTTCTCAAAAAAGTTTACAATCAGACATATCTCACTTTTCCAAAATATTACTAAAGATGGAATGAAAAAAAACTTGTTTATTTATAAAGTGCCTTCAGTAAATATGACACTTTACAGAATACAAGAGGAAAGTTCCAGATCACTTGCCAAACCACCTTAACACCACTTAACATCACTGTCACAACCAAGAAAACCTTTGTTGACAAGTACATCAGGAAAAGAAAATACTGCCCCTCTTTAAAATGTATTTCAGACACCATCTTTCCATCTTTCTCTCCTTTGTCTGTCTATAGACAGACATCACAACCATATAGGTTTTGAGGTCTGAGCAGGCAGGGGCTGCTCTTTCCTGAAATTGCTTCCCTGTGTCTTATAGAACCCTAGATAACCTGACAAGCAAGTACTTAATCTGATCCAGGATCCTTTCACCTTCTCTGTTTCCCACCAATTCTTATAGTGTAAGAAAAGTAGCCCTCTATAAGCAACACAGATGGAAGTGATGCTAACAGTACAATGTCAGCAGTATCCACAGATTGACAGCACGCGTTACTTTGCCAGATGCACAGAATGTTGCACTACTTGTTCTTTATAAATGAGACTTGATGGAGGATGTCAATGTCAAACTCCTTGCTGATTTACACACGAACATACAGAGACAGGCACACTGACAGTCACTTACGTTCCTGTGATCTATATCAGCTATACCATCTGCTTTCTGCTTTGCATGTGGTAGCGAACTAACTATCCTACTGTGCATGGTTATCACAGATTACATGTTGTGGAAGTAAGCGACAACACTGTTTCTCCTCCTCCTCTTTATTTCACTCACTCTCTCTGTTCCTGCATATTTTGGGTTTAGAAAATGAGCTGTTTATCATCCATCATCCATGATGTACATATATTTGACATGTATTTCTGAAACTTAATTTTTATTTTTTGTATTTTTCCCCTCTTCTTTTCCATTTTACTGTTATCTTTGCTGGTGCAGCTTATTGACAGGCAAGACAAGGAATTTCAATTTATATATAAGAGAAATTCATTTGCTCCTCAAACAGCTTTCTTATCATTTTCTGACACACTACTGAGTTCCTTTAAGTAAAATAAATTAATAAATGAGAAATGCATTTAATGCACCTGCTTTGCAATCAAAAAAGAGACAATTATCACAACTACCTTTTTCTTTTCATCTTGAAATTTTTGTTTGCTTTGTCATCAACTCAGCCAGGCTGACACCAAACTTCAATACAAAGTTATCTGGATGCACCTCCATGCTGGCCACTAACATGGCAGCAGAAGGGTGCTTTCGCCATCTCTTCTAATATTTATGTCTTTGAAAAATTAGGTTCAGGAAGGGCCTATCATGAAAGTAATGTATAGAACAATAGATTCATAGAGTTGAAAGAGATCACAAGAGGTATCCCATCCAACTGTCTACCAATCAGGACTGCCCAATTGAAGCATTCCCAACACATGGCCATCCAGCCTCTGTTTAAAAACCTCTGAAGAAGGAGACTCCACTACACTATGAGGCAGAATATTCCACACAAAAAGCTCTTCCTAATTTTTAGGTTGAATCTTTTTTCTGTAGTTGGAATCCATTAGTCTGTGACCTAGTTTCTGAAGCACCAGAAAATAAACTTGCTCCATCATCAATATGACATCCCTTCAAATATTATCTTAGCCTCCTCTTCTCCAGGCTAAACATATCCATCTTCATAAATTGCTTCCCATAGAGCATGATTTTCAGACCTTTCACCATTTTGATCAACCTCACCTGGACATGCTTCACCTTGTCAACATCCCTCTTCAATTGTGGTGCCCAGAATTGGTCACAGAATTCCAGGTGAGGTATGACCAAAGAAAGAATAGAGTGGTACTGTTACTTCCCTTGATCTAGACACTAAATACTATTGAAGCAGCTTAGAATTTCATTGGCTTTCTTAGCTGTTTCATCACAATGCTGACTCATGTTCAGACTGTGGTTTGCTAAGACTCCTAGAACCCTTTCACATGTACTGTTGTCAGATTAGGTGTCACTCGACTTTTTTTCCCTCCCTTAGTGTAGTATCTTTTTCTCCCTGTCAAAATTTATTTTGTTAGTTTTGGCCCAGGTCTTTAATCTGTTAAGGTAATTTTGATTTCTGATTCTGTTCTTTGGGGTACTAGTTACTCCTCATAATTTGGTGTTATCTACAAATTTGACAAGCATGTCCCCTATCCCATCAACCAAGTAATTGCTTAATATGTTGAATAGCACTGGGCTAAGGACAGAACCCTGTGGTACCCCGCTAGTCATTTCTCTCCAGGATGAGGAGGTGCCATTGGTGAACACCAATGCTGAGCTTGAAAATCTTATTTGGAGGGAGCAGAGTTCCCAGGAATCTCAACTACTGTGGCCACTACTTAAGTGCAAAATGGATAATTAAGAATATTGGCTTCATTGAGTTTTCCATCCATAAAAAAATCTGAGAATTCTAATCTATCACTACTCAATTTAGATGAGGACTCAACAGATAATAAGGGTCATATTTTCATTACCATTTGTTTGGAATGATTTCTTAGCCATGAAACAAAGTGTTTCAAAAAACTTAGGTAATACCAGTTCTATGATGTGACCATTCAACAGAGTGTAGCATCCCTCACAGTAGCACAGATTCATCCAAATTCTATTCCAAATATGTAAAATATTCATGTCTTTCCAATTTGTAATCATGTACGTAGATCAAAATATGTTTTTGTTTTTGACAAAAGAAGATAATATACATATGAATAAACTCTCCTATATTCTCAGCAAGGAACAATCTTCATAATAAATATTTTTAAACAGTATTTTTGATGGACAGACCTAGCACAGGAGTCTCTTGAAATGTCTTTGTCTAACTTCACCATTGGCTCAAGGGGCAGAATATCACAAGACAGAACCAATGCTCAAAGGGACAGAAAGCTGACCTAGTGACAGCCAATGCCTTAGGTCTCTTTCTGACCTATTTCTTTATCTTGCACCTGTCCTTATCAAAATATCTCTTGGAAGATCTAAGGAAATTACACTTATCCTCTGGTAACTAGGTAACATAATCTCCCAGAGGCTAGCTAATTGCAGCCCGTGATAACTTCACATACAGCTACTGTTAAATTTTTCATTTCTTTCAGATTATTATGGATCAGTGGAGAGGGTATTGATTTGATTCATTAACTGATTCCCACTCTGTTCCAAGGTTAATGATTGCATGTATCTCAATTACATCTTTAACAGGTTGTACTCTATGATTTGTTTCAGCTGCATTGTACGCTGAGCATTGTCCACAGCTGAAAGCCTTCTTAGCACTTGATGATTTAACAAGGCATTTTCTTTTTCCATCACACTGCACATGTCTTGAAGAAAAGCAAATGTTTTGGGAAACACTGTGGACAGGAAACCTTTACCCAAATTTTGAACAAGCATGTGGTGCACAGTAAAACAGTGTATGTGTGTGTGTATGTTCAAGTCACACATTGACTTATAAACTAACCACCTTTAAAAGGGCAGATAGATACATTTAGTGCTGCAAACCAACTCAGATTATATTGAATCTGGTGGGGTGCTTTTTAAAATAATAATAATAATCTGATGACATCATCCAACCTTTCATGCCTGAGGGGCCATATACTCACCATAAAGGGATTTGATCATTTACTTAATGTCTATCTCACCTTTCCCCCACCCATGGTGGATTACTGTAAAATTAAAACAAAGAAAACAAAAACTTATTAATACAAAACTATAAAAAAAATAAACTGTTAATAGTACTAATCAAAATGTTTGATACAAAAGATACACTATCAGAGTTAGAAGAGAACACAAAGGTCATCTAGTTCAACCCCTGGCTATGCAGAAATGTACAATTAAAGCACTCCTAAAAGATGCCCATCCACCCTCTGTTGAAAGACATCCAAAGATGGAGAAATCACCACCCCTTGGGGCAATCTATTCCATAATTGAACAGATCTTACAGTAAGAAAGTTCTTTCTAATGTTTAGGTGGAATTCCTATTCTTGTAATTTACATCTATCAATTCATGGAGGATGAACTGTGCATAGAACAGGACAGGGAAAATCTGTTCCTATTGATTCTGCTAGAAATCTCAGTGAAATTCAATGTCATTGATCACATTATTTTTCTAGGTTGTTTGACTGATATAGTACTGTTTCACAATGGTTTCAGTCATTTTTGGCTGAGCATATCCAGATTGGTTTGTGTTAGCCTGTACGGTTCTGCAAGGCTCAATACTCTCCCCTTATGCTTTCAAATGAAACCCCTGTGGGCTATCATCTGAAATTGACAAGATTCTCACCATTATGCTGATGATATCTAGCTCTAGCACTCTTTTACAACTGGTGCTAAGGATTCTGTGAAGTCCTGAACTGTTGTCTGGAGAAGGAACTGGAGGAGGGTGAAGAAACTGAGGCATAATTCAGACAAAGCCAACCCACAACTGGGAATACAACCTGTTCTGGCTGGGGCTTAACTCCTGCAGAAAAACGAAGTTTGCAATTTGGGAGTGCTCTTAGACCCAGCATTGTGCATGGAAGGATTGACAAAAAACACAGCATATCCCATTAAAAAATACCAGATTTCATCTGCAGTTAATGCCTTGCTGTCTAGCTCCTTGAACTCTTCATTGCCTTGTATGAGTTGTTTGGGTAGAACTTTTGTTGTTCTAGAGATTTTGACTCTCAGAAGCTCCTGGCAGCATGGCCATGTGGAAGTTTTATCTTTTAGCACACTTGGCCTAAGGAAAATAAAGAAGTGATACCTTCTCAGTGCAATGAATAATTTTCTTTCAAAACCCACACAGAGCTTTATCAGAGTCAAAGAAGATTTTATTTCATATATTCTCACAACTGGTTGTTGACTGCTGTCAAGTTGACTTTGGCTTTTGGTGACCTATGAAGGAGAAACCTCAAAGTCATCCTGTTATCAACTGCCTTGCTCAGGTCTTGCAGACTTAGAGCTGTGGCTTCCTTGATTGAGTTTATTCACCTCTAATGGAGACTTCTTTTTCCCTACTCCTTTCCACCTTACTGAACATTACTGTCTTTTCAAGTGAGCCATATCTTTTCATGATGTGTCCAAAGCACAATAGTGTCAGGTCAATCATCTTGGCTTCTAGCGAGAGTTCAGACTTGGACAGTGAAGAGAGCTGACAGGAAGAGAATCAACTGAGTTGTAATTTGTTGCTGGGTTACAGTTCTAATATTAAACTTGTTGGGAGCAGCCCAATTAGGCAGAGTAAGGTGGTTTCCCCAGACAAACATTTTGTGATGTCATGAAAAAGGTACAGAGGTGGTTTTTTTTTTTTGCAATTTATTTATTTTTATTATGTTTTGTATTTTTATTCCCAAGATGGAGGTTGCTTATAGAATTTTCTGCCCCTGAGGTGAAAATCATCCAGCTGTTTTCGCTAACTGTGCATCTTGGCTTAGTCAAGTTGGGTGGGGGCAGAGCTTGGAGAAATTATTTTTGGAATACAATTCCCACAATACCTTGGGTAGCATATGAAATGGCCATTGGCTGTAGGATTTTAAGAGCTACAGTCATAAAATGGTGACATCATGGTTGGAATTTTGGGCTAGGACTCTGGGAGACCAGGATTTGAATCCCTGCTCAGCCAATGGGCAACCTTGGGCAAATCATACATTCTAGTTTTAGAGGACAGCAATGGCAAAATGTGCATCTTACCATGAAAACCCTCAGACAGGATTGATATAAATCAATTTGGAGTCACATAACAAAAATAAAATAAAATAACTTTCCAGAGTTGGTGGTGGAGTGGGTATTTCCTGCTGTAACTGAAGCAGCAAGATGCTTTGATTGACCCTTCTTGGTGGAACAGGGAGGTTCCTCAGTGTTTTAATTTCATCTTCAAGTCCACTGGACCTTTTCCAGATCCAGAGGGAATACAAAAAGTTCCTCATATAGAAAAACCAGGACATTGCCCACAAGCCTCCAAAGAATGTCACAGCAGTACCTCACTTGGATGCAGCCCAAATTCTTCTCATTATGAGAAATGAAGTCTCAGGGGCTCGACAGGCCACCCCTTTTAGTGCTGGATCAGGGCTGCAGTAACAACATGCCACAGCACTGATCTGGCCTTTCTACAGTGCAAAAAATTGGCTCCTTTTTGTACCATGGAAAGAGCGCCACATCTGCTGGTGCTGTAGCTTCTCAGCGATCCACTAGCTCTGCATCATATGGATGCAGCACTAGAGTACCACCATGATGCTGCCTGCTGTGTGGTGCAGCATGCAGCATCATGCCAGCATGGGGGCGGAGTTGAGGGGGTGTGTTGTGCAGATGCCATGCCCCCACTACACCCCCAGGCCAGCCTTTACTGCTGGTCTGTACACCCTGTCTGTCTACTCACAAGTCAAATCTAACCTCACCCTCTTTTAATCATGGGACTGAGCCCATTAGTCCTTGATCCACTGACAAAATTTCTTGTTTGTTTGAATGTTTTAAATTTCATAGAAGGGATGTAATACTTCACTAAGTTCCTTCTTGGAGCAATGATTAATTTTAACAATTTTCTCCCACTGCAGCAGGAAGAAGAAGAAGAAGAAGAAGAAGAAGAAGAAGAAGAAGAAGAAGAAGAAGAAGTAGTAGTCATATTTGGAAACCATGCTCTTTTTTGAATCCCTTCTGCAATTTGTCATGTATTCTGTGCAATGTTTTGTGCAAAGTAAGTGTCAAATTGCACAGATTCTTCTCAGTTTTGAATTCTGCACATTAAGGCTTCTCATCACTCAAAAAAAAAAAAAAAAGGTTTGCTTGGACAATTTTCAAATATTTTTCAAATCTCATTTATATCACTATTTCAAAGTGAGCATATTTACATACATTTAATTTATATTAGCTTTTATTTTGCAATGACCTATATATTTCTTGAACGTCTTACAGTTTACAGTGCCTTGTTCTTCTTTGTGGTGATGACATCTGGTCACCCTGGGTGAGAGGAAAATCTTTGCTGAGGATCTTAGAGCCTAGAAAGGTTTGTGTGTGGAGATAAAGAACATCAGATCACCTGGACCTAAGCCACATATGGTTCTATAGGTTATAGCCAGCAGTATAACATGAAGCCCAGTCCTATGCATTCAGAAACATAGCTCTGTTAGTCTGGACTATCAGTATGCAAAGAATATTATAGCTCCTTTGAGACCAACTACATAGAAGTAGTAGCATAAATTTTCATACACTTGGTCTGTTTCCTCAGATACATCAATCCCAGCAATGTTTTGCAACCCTATGCATATTTATTTGAAAGTGAGGGGAGGGGTTGAACAAAAAACACTATTCTTATGCATTTTTACATACTGTCAGACAGAAAAGCAAGATATGAATATTCCAAATAAATGTATCCCTAGTGAACTCAATGGAAGTTTATTCCCATGTAAGAATACATACAGATTGCAACCTACATAGGGTGTAGAGAGATCTTGTAGCACCTTTGAGACTTCAGTCTACTTTCTCAGATGCATCTGAGATGCAAATGCATCTGAGGAAGTAGACTGAAGTCTACGTAAGCTCATGCTGTCAATTTCTTTTTTTCAGTTAGTCTCAAAGATGCTACAAGATTTCTCTACATGCTGATTCTACAGACTAACATGGCTATATCTTTGAATTCTACATAGGATGTAATTAACCTAAATAAATCTAAGCAAGGTCTCAGGACACACAGCTAAGTTTGTGCATGCCAGTTCCAGGTGATACTGCCTGGAGGTAGTTTGTTCCCAAAAATAGTAAAAAAAAAATTCTTTCCTTCTTCATTCTCCTCGTGCTTATAATCTTCCTTTCTTTGGAAGCCCAAGATACTGTAGTTTAGTTTAGTAACTAGAAAGCCAAATGAGTATAGTCAAGAGGAAAGACTTCAGTTATACAATCCATTAAGTAAAACAATAGAGCCTGCAGCTGAGCTATTAAAAAGAGTAGAGCAATTTTTATTTCAATGCCTACATTTTATTTCCTCTCTCTGAGTGACTGTTAACAAAGGGCTGCTGAAAGGACTGGATAAAAAGTAGACGTCAGATGCAGGATCCATGAGTTAAACAACATTATTAGATACAATTTCATAAAATCTCATTGCTTTTCTGCTACCAGAAATCATGTCCTTTTGTCAACTTGTGGTCACATCAGCACTTCTGTTGATATAATTTGCTCCAGCTGCAGAGTGTAGCTGGCCTGCAAATCAAGGACTAGAATAGGGACAGTCAGGAATAACTCAATAGCTTGGATAATGTGCAAATCACTACACATCTTGCTATTAGTATAGTTTATTTCCACTCTGAATATTTGGAGCATGAAGAATTTATCTTTAGCAAAACAGCCGATCTGACACTTTCTCAGAGCAGAATGGGGATGGATAGAGCATTATCGTTCCCCTCCCCCATGACCCCATATCCACACAACACTCTGTAATCATTTAAGTGGGATTATCATATCAAAACCCCTCATTAAGTTTCATTGAACTGAAACCAAACACCTCATTTTGTATATTGTTTGAGGTCTCCCTGTATCACCACTTGCATCCCTGCATGCTAACTCATCAAACCTGTAAGAGGACCTTTTTCTGCTCCCCACTTCTTATGTTCAATTTACCCCCTTCATCCCCTTTAGCATGGGAAAGGGAGAGAAACAGGGTTGTTATATATATTTTTTCTTTGTAGTAGCAAGATCTTTCCAATGGAGGATGTAAAGGCCAAGGGAATGCTAATGTAAAAAGCTGAAATTTGAAAAACATGGGACACTGTGGAGTTCAGAAAAGAATGCAGAAATGCAGTGCAGAAAGGAAGGTGGCTCCTTTCAAGATAATTTAGCACAGCTCTTTTGATTGAGTGCCTCATTGAGCAGGAAAATGAAACTAAATTCAATTTATTTATGGGAATTGATTTGTAGAAGAGATTTTAAAATTACTGTGGAAACAGTATGATTCTCAAACAAATGCAGAACAAAACAAAATCACCCTCCATAACATGGGCAATGATATACTAGTTCAATCATACTTTGATTTTCACAATGAAAGACACATTGATAAGTGTAGGTGGCACTGTTCTTGTAGCCTATTTTGAGGCACAAACAGAAATGGAGGTTTTATAAAAGATGTGGCTGCTCTAATGGAGAATATGATCCTCAATGGAGATTATGCTGAGACAGCTAGGATAGGGAGTGGATTCTCCTTGCTCAGGAGAAATATCTCTTATTATAATATCCTAGGAGTATATATTAGCAGAATTACATCCATTGCTTATAGGTTGCTGATAAAATTCATTGATGCATTTGACCAGCCACAGCTGGATACAGAGTGCTGGACTCAATCGACTTATGGTCAGGCCCAGCACACCATTTTTACCAATTGGTTATGTATGAGGGAGTATCGTAAAGTTTTAATTATCACTTTAAAAAAAATGATAGAAGGGTTTTTTGATTTGTAGTTGTTAACTTATTTCTATGTAGTCACCATCCAGATTTACACATTTTCCCCAGTGTTTCTTGACCCTCCAAATACCTGATATTGTAGATGTCTGCAGATTGCACCTTACAAAGGGGTATCATAAAGTAATAATTCTCACACATATGTTATTATGGTATATTGATGAAATGGTCCCTAAGTGCATGATGTTGTCAAAATCAGCTCATTGGGGTGGTACAGAAAGGGGCGGTCTGTAGCCGCCCCAGGAAGCGGCAAGATGGGGACAAGGCTGCTGCACCAGCAGCTTTCAGAGGCCCCATCCCACTGCTTCTGAAGGCTGCGGGGAAGCGGCAAACTGTCACTTCCCTTCTGCCCCAAAGTGGGGTGCAGCAGGCGCCCTGGGTCCTCAACGCTGGGTCCTTCCCATTTAAAGGCTGTGCCAAGGACCTGGTGCAAAAAAGGAGCTCAGTTTACTGAGTAAACTGAGCTCCTTTTTTGCGCTGCGGGAAGGGCATGCTTGGTGCCCTCCCACGGTGCCAGTGCATCATGGCGTGTGCAGCATTTCTAAATGCTGCGCGCGCCATGATAACATCATGGTGCGCCTGTATGGATGCCATTTTAAAATGGCGGTGCCCCTACACTTTAGGGTTAGGGAGGGACTAAATGTTGTGCCCTCCCTAACCCTAAATATGCACCAAAGAGCCCTAAAGGCACTCTTTTCTGCCCGTCTAGATCAGGCCATTGTGTCCTTTATTTTTGTGACAGGTTGTGCCAGACATGACTAAAGTGTAAAATCCTCATAAGGCGCAACCTGCAGACTTCTACAATAATGGTATTTGGAGGGTCAAGAAACCCTAGGAAAAATGTGTAAATCTGGATGGTGACTACATAAAGGTATGTTAACAACTACAAATCAAAACAAACTTTCTGTCAAAATTTTTTAAAGGTGATTAAAACTTTATGATACCCCCTTGTATACTGGCAGTCCATGGCATAAGCAAAGGTGGCTTATCTTGCTAATCCCTTGATCTCCACCTGCTCCTCTAATATTACAAATAAATATGTAGTTCATTTTAAGTTCACATATCCCTCTGGTTGCCATACTATAGTTCCGCAAATCCAGGAAAAATATTGTGGTGGGTTAACCAGTAAAATAACTTCTGCCTGCCCCCACCACTTCCTAGTTCAAAATACACTCCTTTCAAAATTGCCTTATACGAGGGTTTATCCAAAAGTTTTAATTATCACCTTGAAAAAAGTTGATAGAAAGTTTGCTTTGATTTGTAGTTTTAACTTATTTCTATGTAGTCACCATCCAGATTTGCACATTTTTCCCAGTGTTTCTTGATCCACCGGATACCTGATATTGTAGAAGTTTGCAGATTGCGCTTTAAGAGGGAGTATCATAAAATAATAATTATCACCTGGAAGTTATTATGGTATATTGATGAAATTTTGTCAGTGTTACAATTGGTCCCTAAGTGCATGATATTGAGAAAATCAGCTCATCGCATCCTTTATTTTTGTGAAAGCCTGTGCCAGAAGTGACTAAAGTGTAAAATCCTCATAAGGTGCAATCTGCAGACTTCTACAATAACGGTATTTGGAGGGTCGACAAATGCTGGGAAAAATGTGTCAATCTGGATGGTGACTATGTAAAGATAAATTAACAACTACAAATCAAGACAAACCTTCCGCCAATTTTTTTTAAAGCTGATAATTAAAACTTTATGATACCCCCTCGTATATAGGGAAAAGAAGACTGGGTTTACTTAGACCTTTTTTTAAAAAAAAAAATAAAAAAATAAAGGACCTATACAGTCTGGCACTTTGGGCCGGCATTGGGGCAGAGTCGGCATGTAGCATCCTCACTATGCATGTCCTGACTCTGCCCCCAGGGTGCCATGATGCTGCATACCATTCCACATGGCATCCAGTGTCACTGCGCTCCTCTGGGTCTGCGTCCATACGATGCAGTGCTGAAGGAGCACCACACGGTTGTGTCACCACTGCTATCATGCCCTTTCCAGCATGCAAAAAGGAGCCACTTTTTGAGGATACTTTTCACGCTCTGGAAAGCCAGATCAGGGCCGTGGCGGTAGATTGCTGCAGCCCCAATCTGGTTAGGTAAGGCGCGGCTGGAGGCTACCCCTTCAGGGCTGTATGCACAGCCCCATAAGGAGAATACAATCTGCACACAAAAGCTGTATTTCCCAACAGATTTCTCAGTTGTTCTATGTGCTCACATGAACTCTCTTCTTATTGCCTTTTTATTACCTTATCCTTTCACATGGCTATGATTGCAGCAGCTACAGAATTTCAACATCTATACCTTCCCAGAAATCGCAATTCCATTAAGTTTGGGATTCTGGTTGAGACATCAAAATGGAAAATATTTGGTCAGCAAAAAGAAAAAAAAAGTTACAAATAGGCATTTCAGAACTTGGAAAGTTGTCAGGCCTAGTTCCAAACACACAAAGTATGACTAAATGTGTAAATAATACACATAGAGAATATGCAAACAAGTGGTTTTTTTAAAATATAAAAAATGTGTGCACCTATTAAGAGCAGAGATGAAACAGATATTTTACTCACTTTACTGTAGTTATGTGAGTAAAGTAAGTAAATTAATACACATTAACAACTGCAGGGACACCCCCACCCCCCAACCATTAGGCACAGGGCCTAAAATTACCTAGCCGTACCTATTTTCTGCCTCATTCCCACATCGCGTTGCAAAATAGGGACAGACATATAGAACTGCTTCATGATAAGGAACTAACATAGGAAAATTAATGTTGGAAAAAGTGTTTTGTATGCTCAAGGAGCACTTCAAAATGCCAATTATTATTACTAGTAATAACATTATATAATAATAGAAATGGCAGAATTACATAATCCCTTAACAGGGTATTTTGACACCTAACAATTTCTGTTCTCAAAAATGACCTATGGAACATCTACAGTTACTTGCTTGTTAAAGTCAATTAGCAGTTCAGTTCTATACATGCCTACTCAGAAGTGAGAACAACTCAGTTCAATGGGGCCTATTTTAAGTTATGTGCATATAAAATGAATTGCAGCCAGAAAAACAAAGTAACTCTGAGGGCGTAGCCTGACTGCAGAATTAAAGCAGTTTGACATTACTTAGCCATGATTTTGTCCTACAGAATCCTGTGATTTGTAGTTTGGGTAAGGCACCAGAGCCTTTTGGCAGACCAGACTGAATACCTCACCAAACTGCAAATCCCATAATTCTGTAGGATAGAGTCATAGCAGTTAAATTGGTGTCAAATTGCTTTAATTCTGCAGTCTGGCTATACCCTGAAATGCAAAAATCTTCCATCTGAGTAGAATAGGACAGTAGGACACCTTTATTTCCTCTCTCCCTCCTTCCAATTTGCTGGATATATTCTAGCATTCAGGACTGAGGATTGTCACTTTTAAAAAAATATTTATTATGTATTATAACTTGTTTACAGAGATATCCATTACAATATTTACAAAAAAGAAAAGAAAAGAAAAGAAAAGGTAAACGGTTACTTTTGTTGCGTCACAGTTTCTATTTGTTAAGTACATAGCACTCATATTACATATATATTATCATCCTGTATCCCAAAAGTAACTTTTCCCGCGATCCCACAGTTGTTTGTTTAACTACTTGATCACTGAAGACTAATATTTTATGCTTTTTCTATATAAACTTTTAATGTTAAAATTATATATCTGATACATATTTCTTCCCCCTCCCCCAGCTAAACAGAAGATATGTAACTTGTCATCTCTTCCTAATCTTTTTCCCATTTGGACATATCTTTATTACTTAGTAATGCTGTTAATCTGTTGTGTTCTTTCACTTCCATTAATTTGTATCTCCAAGCATCTACCCCTGGGGAGATTGGAAACTTCCAATTTTTAGCCACAATCAATCTAGCTGTTGAGATTAAATATAATATTAACTTCCACTACTTTTTTTCCACTGCAGGATCCAATGTTGAAGTCATATTCAAAAGATATAATTCTAGTTTCATCCCAAATTCAATTTTTAACATATGCTTGATTTCCAAATGAATCTTAGCCCAAAAAGTTTTAATAATAGAACAGTTCCACCACATGTGCAGATAAGTACCCAAGTCTTTTTGACATCTCCAACACAAGTTATTATTTGATTTATATATTTTCTCTAATGTACATAGTGTATAATACCATCTATTTGTAACTTTGAAATAGTTTTCCTTTAATACTTGTGCCACCATAAATTTCCCCATTTGTATTCTTGCTTTTCCCATTGTTCTAGCTCTAAATTATGCCCTATTTCTTCAGCCCATTTTATCATTGACTCCTTAATTTCTATATCTTCTAAAAATCTCTTCAACAAGATATTATATATTTTGCTTAATATTTCTCTCTCTCCAGTCTCCATTAAGATAATATCTAACTCATTTTCTTCTTTTTCAAAACTGGATACTCTCACGTCTTTTGTGTACCTTTCCTTAATTTGTAGATAGTTTAGCCAATTTATATGGGAATTGGTTTTTGTTTCGATTTCAATTTTTTGACTTAGTTTTACATTTCCTTCAATATCATATGACAGTAAATCTTTGTATGTTACCATTTCCATCCCCCCCCCCCATCATCCTATAAAAGCCTCTTGTGGAGAAACTGAAAGAGGAAGTACAATATAAAACTTTTGTTTTATGATTTGCCAGTTATTAATTATCGCCTTCCTTAAGATATGATTACTAAAGGCTTTATCCCTTTTGTATCCATCATACCATATATATGCATGCCATCCAAACTGGATACTACACTGTTCTAATAGAATAGAATTTGTTTTGCTTAGTTTACACCAGTCCTTCATCCAGATAATACATGCAGCTCTATAATATAATAAGATATCGGGAACTGTCATCCCACCCCTATTAACTGAATCTTTCAAAGTTGTCCATTTGATTCTAGCCCTTTTCCCATCCCAAAGAAAATCCTTTCTCCCATTGCAAAATTACTTTCTGATTCTGAATTATTGGGAGATTTAATCACTTTAAGTATTTAATACTTATATAACTTAGGGGCTATGCAGACCACCCAAAAAGGGCAGTCTGGTGCCACCTTTTTTTTCTGCAGCAGCTAGATGCATCAGTGAAGCTGCACAGCAAAAAAGGAATGGGCAAGCCCTGCTCCTTTTTTGTGCCATAGATGCGGCACAATTAAAAGAAAAGGGCGCCATTTGGCACTTTTCTGCCATCACAACTGCGCAGCTCCATCTAGAAGCTGTGCAGTTGCTTCAGCATGCTTACATACGCCGTCTAAAAGCTACACGCTCCCTAACCCTAATGGCGCCGTCCAGGCACCTCAAAGTGCCTGTATGTATCAGGCCTAAGTGTGGCTCTACAAATGGTTGTGTAGAGTATGAATTGATTGGTCACTACAATTTCAAATCTATAAGACCCTGAAATATCAGTTGTTGTTAAAGTTTATATAGTGGCATTAGTTTACACTACACTTACATAGTCATCAATCAAAATACACATAAAACCTGCATACGATATGCCACCTAAAATCAAAATAACTCTAAAATAAAAGACTATAAAACAATAACCCTTAATACACATTATCTATTGCTTTGACTTCATTCTTTGGTTAAACACACTGAAAGGTAGCAGCAGACTCATTTCTCACAAAATAATTTTAAACTGTGACTACATATTTTGCTTCACATCTTGGCTGCACAGAATAGCAACTACATATTTTGCCTCAAATGTTGGTTTCTACATGGACCAAGGACTTGCTTTGTTTTTAAATGAATGTGAGGAATTTGAATCACTTAATGGTGTAAATGGGCACCAGGTGGCACAACTAGAATCTGGACAAATCTGGATAAAAGGACATTGAGGAAACAATATATGAAATTTCAAAAAATGCAGTGGCTCAAGTGGTTAAGATGTTGCCTCTGTTGATTGCAAGATTGGCAGGTTGGCAGTTTGAGGTCTCAGTGGTGTATGATGGAGGTGAGCTCCTGTCAGTAGTCCCAGCTTCTGCCAACCTAGCAGTTCGAATGCATGCAAATGCAAGTAGATAAATAGGTACCACTTCTCAGTGGAAAGGTAAAATGGTTTGGTGGAGTCATGCTGGCCACATGACTGCCAGAGCAGTTCTCAGACAACATTGGCTTTTCAGCTTAGAAATTGAGATGAGGACTGCCCCCTGCAGTCAGTTATGACTAGACATTCATGTCAAGGGATGACTTTTACCTTTTAGCTGTTTTGGTCTCTTGTAGCATAAAAAGGAGGAAGGGACAGGGAGCAAAAAAGAATGTGGCAGTACTTTTAAGACTAATTTTATTTTAGCATGCACATTTGTGGATATAAATCTACTTCTTCAGCTGCATTACAGAGTAATATTAAAGCCTCAGGTATAAAGCATATTTATACAGTTGTAGAGTAGAATAGAATGTAATATGATCTCTGACGCATGGCAACTCTAAGATGAAGCTATCATGGGGTTTTCTTGGAAATATTTGTTCAAAGGAGGTTTGCCATTGCCTTCCCATGAGGCTGAGAGAATGTGACCTGTCCAAGGTCATCTAGTGAGTTTCATGGCTGAGCTGGGAATCGAACCCTGATCTCCAGAGTCATAATACAACACTCAAACCACTATGTCACACTGTCTGATGGAAATCATGTTCCCTGTCCTAAATTTTCACAGGGTTTGGTGGGGTGATACAAGTCTTTCAGTTCTTTACATTGGTCACTGTTGGTGTGTGAACACTATATCAGGGGGTGCAGAAAAGTTCTCAGCCTGACCACAAAGGCAATAACCTAGAGCCATGAAATTCACATGCTACTCCATATATTCACCCTGAAGTTCAACACATCATAGGTGAAGTGTGAGGTCACCTGTAAGCCAATTAAATCCTGCCTCCCACACAAGGGCTGTGTTATTCTCCAGAATTCGTTGTAGCTCATTGATGATGCATTTGAGTAGTTTCAGCTGGGAACTGTAGATGACAGCTAGGGGTGTTCTTTCATTTCATGTTTTTGATTTATGTTATAGTGGATGGTTCCTTGGTATTAATCTTACCTTGTTGATTTGTTTCTTCACCTCCTTAAGTGGGTATTATAGTCTGAGAAATGGCTGTTGTAAATCCAATAGTTTTGAGTCTATTTTGTGACTCTGCGCAAATGCAATTCTATCAGAGGGCGTGGCTGTAAACAATAGATATGGGAGTGTGTTCTAGGTGGAAGCTGGAGACATGTAAGCATGTGTAGCAATCAGTGGGTTTTTGACAAAGTGTGTTGCTTAGAAATTGTGCAAAAAATGTAGTGAAGTGAATTTAGTACAAAGTGGCAGACTTGGGTGGATAGGTTTGCAGTAGCCTCATTCAGGATGGTATTCTTGTTGGCTTGTAATCCATCCTGATGTGGAATGTTGGTGTATAGGGATTTTACATCAATAGTGACTAGGATGATGTTCTCTGGGAAGCTATCACAGGATGGTATTTTCCATAGGAAATCAATTGTATCCTTCATGTAGTTTATGGTCTAATGCCATATATTGATTGAATTGGTCTGAGAATGGAGTCCATATGCCCAGATACAGATGCCCCAACAGTGAGAGTTCTAATGCTTGAGACAATAGGTCTTCCTGAATTACCTCATATGTGGTTTCGGGGTAGTAGATAGAAGATGCCCTGTTTGGGCTTCTAGGTGTGTTCATTTTAATTCAGTTCTGTACAGCAGTGTAGAATTTTCTTAGTAATTTGTATAGTTCCTTTGAATATTCATCCGTAGGATCTTTAGAGAGGATTCTATACAATATGGTGTTGGCCTATACAACATGGTACCAAACAGTCATATTTGGATATGGCACATATTCATTCACAGTAATAAATAAGCATTTCAGTTGACCTATGATGCTGATTGTGATGTCCTTTTCTTTTCAGTACATACTGGAAACGAATGCATGCCAGCATACATAAATGATGGCAAATCATGCAAGCAAATATCTTATGGTACAGAGATAAATACGAACAAGCTGAAGCTCAGACCAGGATTGAGCTGGAAGGAACAGGGCAGGAGGTTGATATCGTTGTCTAATAATTTGTTCACCAGCCATTAGGGCACTATTCCATCTTTAGACTGCGCTTGTTCTGTAATGTCTATAAATACCATTCCTTTCTCTGAGGACGATAATAAATACCCAATTCAAAGATATGAATGGAGTTAATTAAGCAATCAGGCTGCATCCAGGCCTATAGTTTCATGGTCCACTGTCTATTCAAGGCTTTCTAACAATGGCACAGTTCAGGAACACATGGTGTTTCTCCTGGACACATGGCAGAAGAGGAGATGTATATCAAAACAGGAAGAAAATCAGAAACAGACAATAGACAATCTGTTTTATTAATCACTATTACTTCTTGCTTATTAGAATTGCCAGGTTTTACAAACAGTAATACATGACAGTCCACTAGGTTGCCAGGCTCACTCAAGACTGGCTGGACATATGAGGTAGGCCTATATCATCTAAACTCTTATGAGAGTGAGGGCCTTGTGAAACTTCCAGGATCCCATCCTAAATCTCATGGGAATAAAAAACAATACAGAAAATTTTAAAATTCAGGAAAATCTTGCAGTGGAAGTGGTCATCATGAGATTAGAAATTTATTGTTAAGAACATGCTGAGACGGCACTGTTTGGCCCTACTTGGTCCACAGATAGAGAAGGAGGAGGAAGCACTAGCTACAACCACAGAAAGACAGATACCTCCAGTTCACTCACTTGTTGGACAATGGAATATGCTGCCTTGGAGTATGGTGGACTTCTCTTCTTTGCAGGTTTTTAAGCAGAGGCCAGATGTCCATTTGTTAGGAATGCTTTGATTGTATATTCCTGCTTGGCAGAGTGTTGGACTGGATGGTCCCTGTGGTCTCTTCCAATTCTATGATTTCATTATTCACCTATCTCTAGCATTTGGGATGAAATTTTCACTGTGTCTCAAATGTTCAGTGGTCAGTCTGTAAGTGTGGCTGGTGCCTGATCTTCCAAATAAAAAATGCAAGATTTTGGGGTATCCCATATTATAGACTGTAGCTAGGCCTTTGATTGCATAGATAATGAAAAACTATGGGATTCTCTTAAAGAAATGGGAGTGCCATTACATCTGATAGTTCTGATGAGGAATCTGTAGGTAGGACAAGAGGCTACTATAAGAACAGAATACAGAGAAACAGAAAGATTCCCAATTGGTAAAGGCAAGGCTGCATCCATAAAATATCATACAAAGAACAGGCTTGGATACAGAAGAAGGAGGAGAAAAGATCAGAGGAAAGAATAACACTTTAAGATAGGCACGGGACATGATCCTACTAGCAGAAAACATAAACTTGAAAAAATCACTAAAGAAAGTCAAAGAAGAAAGTGCAAAGGCAGGCCTAATGTTAAATTTAAAGGGGAAAAAATAATGACCTTCAATCAAACATTGATTCAAAGACTATAGTTCTTTGCCCACTTACATTAAAGATTCTTAACATCTGTCAACCTTAGCATCTTGAAGTCAAAACTTTAACACACAGCTATTCATGGGTGGTTGGTCCCAAATACCCATTAATACAGTGAAGCACTAAGGTAGTATTTAATGAAAGCCTTGAAGAAGCCATGACAAGTAACTGTTCTATGTCTAGTTCCCTCTACCACGAGATGCGTATCATTCCATCTTTAGAAGGCTTTAAAAGAGCCCTAAAGATGCATCTCTTCCGGCAAGCCTTCCCAGAGAATGTGAATATCCCCAGCTCCATACCTAGGTTTTAAGGGCTTTTTAAATCTTTTCCTGCATTTTTCTCCGTACAACCTAAGCTGGGTCCACTCCCTACTATTGTGCATTGCTATTTTAATCTATTATGTTTTTTAACTCTATTGTGATTTAATTCTTTTTTAAGGGAGGGTGGTAAGGGTAAAGAAGGGGTATTTTAACTTGATATTGTTTTAACCTCTGCTGTACTCCGCCCCGATTGCTTGTTCAGAGGGGCGGAATAGAAATAAATATTATTATTATTATTATTATTATTATTATTATTATTATTATTATACCAGTGCAACTATATAAATGAAAAATGTGACTTACCTTCAACACGTCATGCACTTTCCTCCTGAACCAGTGTACCACCACACATAAGCCAATGGTGTGTGGTTAGGATGGGGAAAAAATATAAAAGGAACCTAGGTTCAGGGGTATCATTAGAGGGGCTGGGCAGGTTGCCAACCACACCAGATGAAACCCTAAAAGGGATTGACACTACTGCTCCCCAAATGTCTGTCTTTTGGGAGAAATGGGCTGTAGTGTTCACCTCTGAAATGCTGAAAAGATGGCATGAGTGGGGAGAGGCTTAGTGGAAAGAGAAAGGAGAGGACCCAGGTTTGTTTAAAAATTATTTTATTTTTTAAAAACAATATTAAAATTATTATTTTTAAATTTTCTTTAAAAACATCACATCTTACCAAATTTTCACTTTAACCACATGAAAATACGTACAAGGCCCTGGTGATGCAGTGGTTAAATACAGATACTGCAGCCACTCATGTTGTGAGTTTGATCCCACAGGGCTCCAAGTTGACTCAGCCTTCCATTCTTTTGTAGGTCATTAAAATGAGTGCCTAGTTTATTGGACGCAATTGACTAACACATTGTAACCCACTTAGAGAGTGCTTATTTCATTGTGAAGTGGTATAAATATGTAAAGTGCTATTGATATTGATATTGCTACATGTAAATACATTTAGACTTTATATTTAATTTAAAGGTATATTTTCCTTTCTTTTAGTTGTTTATGTCATAACTGTTATTATTACATTCAATGATATCATTATATTCAGTGATATATGGTAATTATGATTTATGAGTACAAAAAACATTACTAAGGATTCTGTTTGCTATGGTATAGGAGGATGTCAACGAGGGGTGACATCATGAGTTACTGCACCAGGTGATACCAACCTTTTTAAAATTAAACAAACAAATCCAATTAAAAACCTCAGCATGGAAATTAATGCATGTGTTTGTTGCATTTCTCCTACCATAAGAATTTTCTATGGAATTTTGCCTAGAATTAACATATACATTCTTTTTGAATTGTTTTTCCCTAGTATAAGTTCACTTTTGAATATTATTTTTGCAAATGCATACATTTTTATGCTTACTTTTTCCAAATAAACCATTTTTACATGAATTTTTGATTTGGGAAATTGCACTGAACAATGAGTAAAGCACGAATGGCAAGATATAACAATATTTTGCTTTGTAGATTGGTTTAGAAAGTATTATTTAGCTATGCTTTAATTTGATTTATGAACTTCCTGCATTATCCTTACTGGAAGCACATATTTTGAGGGAAAGAATATGCTGTAATAACTCCTACTCTAGTATGTCACTGTATAATGCAAAACATGTCAGTCAAAAAGTGAGTTGGGTTAGCTGTTCCTTGTACTTTAGGGTTCAAAGATCAGGTACTGGACTCAGTACTATTTCATTGGGACAACACATGACCAGTTTACCCACAAATGAAATTTACTTAGTGAGCTGAAAAGATTTCCCAACAATTCCCACTCTAATGGTAAAAATCAGCTCCGTGTTTCAGTAAGAAAAACAGATTACTTATAACATTGCTATACTCAAAAATGTAAAAGGTAACAATTTGAGAAGTGGCTCCCAAAAAGAAATCAAGCATTTTCTCTGTACTTTTACAGCCTTGAATTCACTTCATAAACACAATCTATCTTTCATCATTGTTAAAGCATGATTGCATTCTTGAAAGCTATCAAAATCAAACGGCATAACCTAAGCAATGGTGTAAACACACATGCTTTGCCATACAAACTCCAGAGATTATATATTATCTTCAGCTTGGTCTATGTTTGAAGAGGGATTAATAACCAAAACAACTGGATTTTTCCATAGTTTCCCCTTCTGCAAGGAAAATAATTTTTTCTATCCTGTAAATTAGAATTAAAAGGTAAAGGACACTGTGTTTTGAAATTATTTCCCATTTTACTTAACAATAGTATATCTTCAAATTTCCTCAGGATGTGCCAGTGACAGTGTATTGATCTTTAGGAAGTTACTTACTGCTATAGTTTTCTATAAAGTGAAACTTGAGCTTTTGTAACCTGACACACAAATAAAGAATCTGTATGAACAGTGAATGAGCAGCTGCTGAGATCTAGTTTCATGAGGTGTGGAGCCTGCAGTGTGAAGAGAAATTAAGGCTTTTCGATCACCTGAAATTCAAAAGAGTCATTGCATGAAAGACAGGGATAAGATTAGTGCTAGTTTGCAAGCTGGTCTGCCAGTATAGGAAATGCTTTTGCTGGCAGTAGGCCTTTCTTGTAAAAGATAATGCTTTGTGCAAAAAGAAAAGCTTTTCATACCTTTTAATTTTATTGCCTTTCCTTCCTGCTTCCTGTAAACTCATAATAATACACCTGAAATATCAGCTGGCCACAATAATATGCTAGAGAAGAAAGTCCCTATGTTGGGACATTTTTTACATACGGGGGGGGGGGGGGGGAATAGATACAAACTGAGAACACTTGGGGCTAAACACAAGCAGATAGCTGAAGGGATCCAGGGCAGAAAAGGATTTTGAATCCCTTATGTTATTCCATCAGTTGTTTTGTCTGGTTGAAATAGTTTATCGGATTGTTCATTCTTTGTTTTATTTTGCATACAGCTCTCTTTGCTTGGTTTATTGGAAACAAAGCATACTAGCACAGAAAAAGCACCAGAAGGAACAACACTTGTTAACTTTTCAAGACAGAGTATCTTTTCTGAGAAAGAACACTGAAACTTTGGCAGCCAGCCTATTCACACACAATTTCATTATCTCTTTCTATGATGATCAAGCCCAATCTAATTGCAAGAGCAAGGACATGAGACACAAGACTCTGCAATGTTTTGCAGTTAAACATAGTAAATCTGTCTTAGTTCTTCTAGTCTGTGAAATGGATATTATAATTGCCTCACTTCTGTATGTAAAATATTAATGCATTTAGTTTTGCTAGCTTCAATAGGGCATTTGTTTTGACAGGACAATCTGAAAATCAAAATACTAGCAGGCTGTGCAGACCACCTCTAAGGGGCGTCCTGCAACTGCCTCCATTTTTGCAGGATCAGGGCTGTGGCAACTGCACACCACATCCCTGGTCTGCCCTTTCCAGGGTGCAAAAAGGAGCCACTCCTTTTTGTGCCCTGGAAAAGGCACCATAGCCACCAACACATGGCTTTCAGATACTCCTTTGGTGTGGCCATGTGGATACAGCACCAGAGGAACACTGTGATGCTATGTGCCATGTGGAGTGGTGCGTGGTGTCATGCCATCATGGGGGGGGGGGGAGTCGGGGTGTGCCTTAATAGTTGGTTTGTAGAGCCAATGCAAGTGGTGATGTGAGTAGCTGAGAAACATGTGGGAGGGTGAGGGAGAAGGAGAGAAGTTGAGGATCCTACACTGTGTTCCTATGTTCTGTTGCATTTACCAGTTAACCTGTATGTGAAGTGAAGTGAGCATGGAAGGCCTAGTGTGTATGTGTCTCAAAAGAACAGAAAAAGAAACTCATAATCCTATTATTGGCCTTCCCAACCTGACCTCACAAAGGATATCCACATCCACCTTAATGGTCCTCTTCACTTTGAATATTTTAAATTGTGTTCTTGTTGGAATTTAAGGGGCTTTCTAGATTTGCAAAAAGAAGTGTGTTCATGGCTGCATGAAACTCTAGCTGGTTTTCCCAGCTTCTTTTTTAAAAACTGTGGAACAGCGCAGCTCCATCTAAAGGCTGTGGTGCAGCTGCTAAGCATTAAGGAAAAGGCAACTTCATGTCACACTTTCCTGGCAATCTAGAAAGCCCCTTAATTGTTTTAAAGGTGGGAGGAAATGGGGGTTGATATAAATTCTTATTATTTCATTGTAATTTTATTTCTGTTGCAATCTGTCACAATCCAAAGAGAGAGGCAAGAAATATAAATTTATTGTTGTTATTGCTACTGTTGTTGTTGCACCCAACTAGAGCAGACCTATCCAACAATGGCATTTATCTATGTCTTGAGTTACTAGTTAACAACTGTTTTAATGGATCTATTTTAGCTGGGACCAACCAACTGGATTCAAGGGATGGTGTCTCTCTTTGGTTAATTTTGTCCTTTGTGCTGTAAAATAGAACCACTGACAAAGGTTTTGAGTCTATTTCTAACCAGATATGAATGACATTCACCCCTACTGAATTAAACCCTAGTTTGAGATATTGATGGGACATCTGTGAGCTACTAAATGTAAGGTTAATCCAGAGAAGATATCAATTTTCATAGCCTAGAAGGAAAACAGTTCTGGTATCAGTATCTACTGAGGCTTTCCTGAAGAAGTTCACTGGCATACAGATATATTAAAGCATAGATTCAGGCTTGCTTTATTTTAAATTAGTTTATCCTATCTTCTGAAATTGCCAGTATGCAATTTTCAGTAATCCCAAACGAAAATCTAAGACCAGGAGAAGTGGGGGAGGTCTGAGTAGAGTTGCGTAGGTGGTTTTGATTAGAGTTGGCAGCAATTTAAAAGAAGATGCATCTTCCAGAAGAAAAGACAATTTTATTCAGGGAAAATAATGATAAGACCTTTTAAAAGGGATCAACAAATTAATTGAAAAGGAGTGGTTTTTAGGGAGAAAGGGGATTTTTTTTTTAATTCCAAGTAACAGGCACTTATTCCCACTGAGTTTAATGTGGATTTAAGAGTATAACTGTCTTCTGTGATTGAGAAAATTGCCCCCTGCATTCTAATTTTCAGATTTAACTTGCTCTTTCATTTCCTCCATTTCACTGGTACAAACTGATTTGCTATCCCTTTACATTCTTGGTTGTTGGGCCTGTTATTAGTGCATGTTCTTGATGTTGGAAACATTCTGCCTAGTTTGCTGTGCTTATCACTTCAGAATAATGCACATATACCTGTTAATTTCAGAAAGACTGAGTATTTGTTCTTGGGTTTCATTTTCATTTGTTTGTTTGTTTGTTTGTTTTTTAAAAAAGAATTTTCCACTCTATATGAAAAGGAGCTTGAAACTGTTAACTAATAGTCTTTGGCATTCCCTTGCTATATTTAGCTGTCAAAATAACTTATGGGGATCTCATTACCTCTATGTTTTTCAAAGGAAGCAATTCACTCATTCTTTCAGCTTTGAGTAAACATGGTCTTCCCACATTTTTCATGCTATTTATGACTGAAGAAATTAGGGGATGGAGCAATTTTGCTGAATATCCTTGTGAGAAGGTGACATTCTCCACCAGTTTGGGTATGGAAATTCTGCTCAATGAATGAAACAGATGTCTGAACTGCTATCGGTCGTATATTTCAAAAGATAGGAACCTACCATCTTGTCCTCATCCCACAGGGTTTGTTAGGTGTCATCAGATACTTGCACACCTACAAGTGATTCATTCAACAATTATCCACCTCCTAAAGCTATCTCCTGCTTATGATGTATTTAATCCTAGAATAACCAGATGAGAAATTTTAGTATACAATAGTCATGTTGTGTTGCAGAATTCATATTGAACTAGATATATAAAACAGGTATTATGTGATACTGCCACCTTGAAGTGTCCCCAGTTTTCAACCATTTACCATATACAGATCCCATTTAACATCCTAAAAATATGACACAAGAAATCTATTGAATTTTGCCACTGGAGTATTTTTGCATTGTAAAGTATTGCATGGGTCAAATATATTGGGTCAAAAATGTTCCATGTCATCCTGCAGTTGAAATAATGTAGAAAGGTTTACAGGAGTGACAAATCCATTCTTTTAGAGCCACTCCTCTCACTACTGTGTGAGTTTATCTGGGAACCATTTAGCTGCTGGACTACATTCTGGACAGAGTTTAAGTATCAAGGCCCATTTTACAGTACTCATTTACACAGCTGTGATTCCACTGATGCCTATAATATTATGAACTTTGTAATCTGATGAGGCTTTAAAGCTATCTGGCAAGGAAATCTAATGACTCCTCCCTAAACTTCAAATCCCAGGATTCCATACTGGTACCAACAGCTAACAGTTGTTAGTACAGTGTACCTATACACAGCTTCAAACTTATGCTGAAGCTGCATAACAATAAAATATTTCAATGAATTAAAAAAAATAGAATAAAGCCAAAGAAGAACACTACACCATCCATGGAAGGATTGTTGAAGAAACTCTTGGAAGTAAGTTCAAAGACAGATTTACTGTTAAACATTAAGAAAAAAATTAAGAGCACAGACCAATAAGACTTTGAAATAGTTCAAGATTTTCCATAATTTGACTCAGTAAATTAATCAGAATGGAGACTGCAATAAAGAGATCAGAAGAAGTTTATACAGTTGGCCCTCTCTATCAGCAGTCTAGCCATATGCAGCATGGTGTCAATTGATATCAGTATTCATTGATAGTAATAGGAGTTCAAGCCCCAAGTTTTTTGGTATCCACATGGGAATCTGGAACTGAACCCCACAAATAAGGAGGGCCAATTGTATAGGGAAATATAATAATAGCAGGATATATCCATTAGTTGGAAGCAGGGAGTCAATAGTGCATGTTTGTTTTTGTTTGGTAGTTAAGCTGGTTTTGTTACTGTTGTTTATATATGTTTATTTTAGATATATCTGTATAAAATTTGTGTTTGTGTTTAGGTTTAATGGTTTTTTTTTAAAAGAAGTTGAGTAGGACTTGGAAAGGCAACTTGGAAGAAACTAGGTAAGGTCTTTAAAGATATTTCATTGACTGGTAAAGTTAGGATTGCCCATGCCATTATATTTTCCAAGTTCTATGTATGGTTGTGAAAGTTGAACTGTGAAAAAAGCTAATAGGAAGAAAATCAACTCATATGAAATGTGGTGCTGGAGGAGAATTCTATGGATGCCATGGAGTGACCAAAAGACACATAAATGGGTCCTAGAGCAAATCAAGCCTGATCTCTCCTTAGAATCCAAGATGTCAAAACTGAGACTGTTTTACTTTGATCATATCATGAGAAATCATGATTCACTAGAAAAGATAATAATGCTTGGTAAGATAGAAGGCAGTAGGAAAAAGAGGAAGACCATATTACAGATAGATAGAATCAGTAAAGGAATCCACAGCCCCAGATCTTCAAGACCTTATCATAGCTGTTGATGACAGAATGACTTTTAGGTCTCTCATTCATAGGGTCATCATAAGTTAAATCTAACTTGATGGCAGTTAAAAAGAACAAACCCTAGATGGATAGCTGAGTGAGTTCAGAGGTAAATTACTATTCTGACAGTATATGCTAAATATGACATTAGTGGTATGACACTAAGACGTCATAGTCTCTGAAGGGAATCATTATCTGGGAAAACCCTACTTGGTTGCAATGTGGTGACAAAAATTGCTGAACCATATGTGTATATTGGAGGAACTGTGTGGGGCACCCCCACCACCACCACCACCACCACTTTAGAACTGGCAGAAAGTCTGCCAACCAAATATCTGGTGCATGTTAGTACTGTATAACAGACTAACACTTTTATTGTTGCTTCCATTGGAGGAAGAGGGGGAGGGTTGGGTAGTTATTTTAATGTTGTGAATGAAAAATTTTGGCGTCCTTGTTGTCTGCTTGCCTTTTCTTTATGAACATTTTCTTCTTTTTTTGTTCTCCTCAATTGGGTGAGACATCCAGTTTCTGAAAACAGCATTCTTAATCCAAAACAGCTTCCTTGGCTCTTGTTGCTAGACTGTTGGAGTATATTATGGTACAGTATACATTGTGCCTAACTGTCTATTGCTGTAGTTTTAAGGAACCCACAAAGATTTGGAAAAGACTTGTCTTCACTCTCCATTTCAAATTCTTATTTCCCAGTTTGCTTTTATTTTTCAGAGCTTCCTCTTTGGATGTCAAATATGATTATGTTGGACACAAAGAGGGGAGTGCAGGCTTGTTTTCTGCTGCCTTAGAGGATAGATCTAGGTTTGAAATGACAAGAGAGTAGATTTCGATTAACATTAGAAGGAACTTCTTGACAGTGAGAGCAGTTTGGCAATGGAACCAATTCCCTAGGGAGATGATGAAGTCTCCTTCTCTGAATGTCTTCAGAACAAGACTTGACAGCAACCTGCTGGGGATGCTGCACTGAGTATGGGGTTGGAATGGGTGGCCCTTAGAGCCCCTTCCAGATCTATGATTCTGTGTTTTCCCACTTATAGATAAACTATGCTATATGATACTGAGGCTGCTGTTTCTAAGAGATTCAACACCACATGCAGCATCTCTAGAGTCCTCTCTCTTGCCAATGCTAGACAAACTGTTCTGGGACATAGACAGCATTACTCCATCTCATTTATCTGATCAGTTGTAGGGCAACTGTGGTCATCCACTACAATACTTTCTCTTTAGGATGGCTTTTTTTTTTTGTTCTGTGCATTTTTATTGAGGGGTAGGGGTGATACTACTTCCAAATACTACTTACTCAATAATTCTTAGTAAATACAGGAAGTAATACTAAGTAATACTCTGTAATACTAAGTGAAAGTAAATTATTCCGGGGTACTAGTATTGTCATCCAGACTGAGTTTATGAAGGGTTCTATCCCTCTTAGGTTCAGTTTAATTCTGTTTTAATTGTTGATTTTAATTTTGTTTTTTAATTGTCTTCTTTCTTCTAAGTACTGTTTAACAGACTAACACTTTTTATTGTTACTGCCATTGAATCCCATCTTTGAGAGAAAAAATAGAATATAAAACCTAAAGTTAGATAAGATAGATAGGTGGGTAGATAAGAATGTTGTAGGAGTTAAATAATAAAATGCAGTTCCCTCACAATTAACATATTTTATGTTTGCTCCGAGAACAATGGATCCTCAAAAACACAAAGGAATGGCCAAATACTATGAAGTTGGATTTATTTGGATTTGAGGACAATTAGGTCAGTCCTCTTTTCCCTTCTCTCCTAAGCATAGATCCATTGGGTTCATTTGTTTTTATACCAGCTCTTGTAGGAAACAGGATCGAGTTGTTGGATTTCCTTCAGCATAACTTCTTTTGTAAATCTCTGTAGATACAGTTAACTAAGAATTTCCACTCGGTTTCATCTTTTTTCCCCCTGAAAATAGGAGGTGGAGGAAAGAGAGAAATCTGTTGAAATTGAATGGTATTTTTTCACCACTGAATTGTTCCTTTGGCCATGTGTGCAATTAAGAACCAACTCACTAAAAAAACTATAATTATTGCAAATTGTAGCAAGCACTGGTGCTGACACACTTCTAGCAAAGTAGTTATTATTATTATTATTATTATTATTGATGGAAAAGAAAAACCCTGCATGAGATGAAATTGGGATTTGAAGGAATTCCTATCCTTGAATTAATTTATTGGGAATGCTCCTTCTATGTCTAATAGGAAACTTCCTATTTTAATAAACACCAACCTATACTGAAGGCTGAAGCTTAAGGAAACTGGCATTAGAAGCATAACACTCTCTAAATCTAGGACAACTTTCTAACTTCTAAACCTAAAGAACTGCTAATAATAAAGTTGTTTAAGAAAATGTGCCAATGTACAGTGACAACTTGAGGGCTCATTCTCTTGTTACTTGTTGAATATATGTGAGCTGTCATTTTGTGATACTTTTCATGATGGTTTTCTTCCTTATTCATTCCTGTAATTAATAAATGGCTGCAAAGATGAAATCATCAGGGGTTTTTTTTCCCCCATTTTGGGGACAATAACATATTGCTTATGAGATGAGATCATTGTATTGTAAATTTCTATGATTCTATGATATACACAAGGCAACTAGGTATTGAACACTCTGGACAACTGGAATAGGTAGTTTAGGACCATTTCACACATTACAAAATTTCAATAATTATGCTATTTCCCTCCATACAGGAAATGACACACATCCTACAAGTGTATAGTATGGATGCAAAAAACTTGGACTTTATTGTGTTGCTCCCCCAACCCCTCCCCTGAATCTCCTTTGCATTTTCATCCCATCCTATCCCCTGTTCTTTTCAGGTTGAGGAATTTCCTCCTCTGAAGAAATTTGTATGCATTTTCCATAAAGAATATTCCTAAAGGATGTACTTTGTTATGTATTCCCCTCATCACTGTGGGGTTAAGATTTCAGTTATGATGATTGGAAGATCAAAAGGTTGGCCGTTCAAGGCCCAGGTGGTGCATGATGGGGTTAGTTCCAATTACTAGTCCCAGCTTCTGCCAATCTAGCAGTTTGAAAGCATGCAAATGCAAGTAGATAGATAGGTACCACTTCTCAGTGGCCACATGACCACCAAAGCTGTCCTTCGACAACGCTAGCTCTTTGGCTTAGAAACAGATATGAGCACTGTCTCCCTACAGTCAGTTATGAGTAGAATTACCTTTTACCTTTCCACGCATCAACTGAAGAATATTGTATTTTTCAACAGTATACTCTTTTATCTGTTTACGCTTTTAAAATGTATGTAAGTTACATTTTTCAAAAATGTTACATAAGCCTCACGAACATGTCAAATTTGGAGGGGGCCTAAGCAGAAAAGGTTACACAAAAACAGCAATTTTGCACAACAAGCATCTTGCATAATAAAAATCTTGTGTAAAAAACAGTGCTTTATTTGTGCAAGGGTTTTTTGTGTAAGATTTTTTTTGTGAACAATTGCTGGGTTTTTTGTGGAAACCAGTCATTTTGCACAAAATACACACTTGGCTATGTGGAAAGAATCTCTTAAAAACAAAACAAAACAGCAAAATTCCAAAATTTTCATTGAAAAGATCAGCACATCTTTCTGTGCAAAACCTCCTGAAACAAAACTTCCTGAAACACCATCTGTGCAGGTGAAAAATGCACAAAATTCTTGCCACAGTATTATTCTTTCCAATTGGGTTTCCTGACTCTCAGAAAAACCATTTTTCTCCCCAAGAATAAGTAATGGTGAATATTTTTTAAAATCCCTATCCTATCCTACCTGCCTAGTCAAACAGTGGGCCCATGATATACACTGGGATTTGGTTTCAGGACTACTATGGATGCCAACATTCGTGGATGTTCAAGTCCCATTACATGCAGTGGCATAGTAAAAAAGTGTTCCTTATATAAAGTGCAAAATCAAGGTTTTCTTTTTGGAATATATATATATTTTTTTTAAAAAAAATCAAGCCTTGGATGTTTGAGTTTGTGGATGCAGAATCTGTGAAAGGCTGACTGAACACATTGGGGATTTCCTCTGATTGAACCTTTATACTATTGTGGGGCCCTCCAAGTCATATCACCCTCCAGATGTTGCTGAACTTTATGTCCTATCAGCCCTTACCAATAATGAGGAATGCTGGGAAATGACATTTATTGACATCTGGATTCGCACCCAAATAACCACCAATTAACTTAAATGTCAAACAGAGCAAATGAAGTCCTTTTCAATATCACAGAAAGTTTGCTCTTGATTTCGATTAGGTAACCAAAGCCTCTGGTGCATTTATGTCAAGTTGCTAAATATAGGAATGCAACTGGGAAGAATAAGGCTAATATCTGCTTAACAGCATTAAACATATTTTAAAATGCAAATAGTAAAAAAAACAACAACCCAAAAAACAGTAAAAATTCCAAATAGCAGCCAACTTCCTTCAGTCTCCTTCTACTCCCTAAGGTAGTCAGAACTACAGGAACTGTATCTTGGCTCAGACATTGAAAAGTCTCCTTGGAGCTGTTTATAAAAATATATGTATTTCTGGCCTCTCAAAACTCCTTTAAGAGAAACAAGCTTTTAGCTTCTGGTGACTTCAAATTAATAGGTGTGTGAATTAAATGCATACCCCAACCCTCACTTTGCACATTCTAAACACACACACACACACACACACGGATCCAAATGTTTCAGCACTTTTGAATAACCAAATCATGAAATACTTCCAGATGGCAGCAACTACCCAGAATCAGTATCATATGAAATCATTGGGAAAGTTGTACATTAATGTAATTTTTCTCCTTTCCTTTTTCTTCCTCCTCCCCTGCCTTTCCTTTTCCTTTTCCTTTCCTTTCCTTTCCTTTCCTTTTTTTTTTTTTTTGTTCGTTCATTTTTCTTCTTTTAATGTATTGGAAAGCTCTAGAAAAATATTATGTAGACAATTGATTTATGGCTTCAGAAGGACAGTCACTGTGAGGAGCTCATAACACTACATTGCAGGAAACAGCAATGGATGCAAAATAATAGTAAGCAGTTTTGGCTTTTTCTCTTTATGTTTTGATTTTGGTTTCAGTTTAATTATAAGTATTTGTTCTACAGCAGAGACTAAACATGGGACAGTCTCCTTTCATCCCTCTGTTTGTTATGAAAATGTTTGAAGCTGTATTGCATCCTGCTGTGATCACACACTTGGGAAAGCTCTAGCATTCTTAATGCAACATTCCTTCGATCCAGAGAATGAGAGCAAAGGGCAGAATCAGACTTCCACCTTGGAAACATCTCCACATTGGGAACCATGCCACAAACTGAATGGGTATTTAAATGCATATCCAGATTTTTTCCCAGATGGCCATTTCTACAGCAGTATTTTAAGCTGAATCTAACAGGAACACTGTCATTTCCCCTGTACCTTGGATTCAAACAGTGCCCCAAAGAGGATTTAGATTTAGATTCCCAGATTCAGATGACTACTGGGAAATCCACATGGAGAGTGTTTTGATTTTCCCCTTCTTTACCATCCCACTATTACTAGGATGCTGCCTCTGCACCTTATGGGACTCCAAAGATGATTCCCTGTGAGATCCATAGCCCTGAAGGAGCATTCAGCTAGAACTGTTTCCCCAAACTCTGGTCCTCCAAGTGCTTTGGACTGCAGTTCCCAGAAGCTTTAACCACCTTACCCAATGGTCAGAGATTCTGGGAGCTGAAGTCCAGGACACCTGGAGGACCAGAGTTTGGGAACGACTGACCTAGAAAGTCATTCAAAGGCACATTTAGGACTAAGGACAAAAGTCCCAAAGGGGGATTACTTGAAGGGTGACTCTAGCCAGTCTTTTTAAGTCTTGATTGTTCTTCTGTGTTGTATGGCATGGCGTGACTGTAATGGCACCCAGAACCATATACATGCTTGCCAACTTGTTGTTGTTGTTGTGTATTCAAGTAATTTCCAACTAATGGTGACCCTAAGGTAAACCTATAGGGTTTTCTCCTTAAGATTTTTTCATAGGGACCTTGCCTTTGCCTTCATTTGAGGCTGATAGAGTGTGACTTGCCCAAGATCCCCCAGTGGGTTTCAGTGGCTAAATAATAATAATAATAATAATAATCATCATCATCATCATCTTTATTTCTAGCCCGCTCCTCTGTGAGTACAATCGGAGCGGGGTACAACAAGATTAAAACATACAAATTAAAACACTTCATTGACCCATTCCCAGCCACCCACCCCTTAAAAATAAATTAAATTAGCAATAATTTAAAATCAACAACATTAAAAACATGATTCATCCTCCATAGTTCTTACATTAAGGAAAAAAATAGCACCAGACAAGGGGTCAAATTCAATTTATAGGTCCCATTTGGAGCTGGGATCTAAGAGGTGTCAGGGAAGGCCTGCCGGAAGAGATGCGTCTTCAGAGCTTTTTTAAAGCAATCAAGAGATGTTATAAGGCGCATCTCATCCGGCAGACCATTCCAAAGTTTGGGAGCGGTCGCGGAAAAAGTCCTCTGGGAGGTCTGCGACAGCCTAGTTTTCACAGGCTGTAGCAGGTTCCTCCCAGAGGATCGGAGTGTGCGGGGGGGTTCATATGGGGAGAGGCGGTCCCTGAGATAAGGTGGACCCAAGCCATGTAGGGCTTTAAAGGTTAAAACCAGCACCTTGTACTGCGCCCGGAAACTAATTGGGAGCCAGTGGAGAGCCTTGAGCACCGGTGTTATGTGCTCTCTCCTTGATGTTCCAGTTACAAGCCTGGCTGCCATATTTTGGACCAGTTGAAGTTTCCGGGTTAAGCTCAAGGGTAGCCCCATGTAGAGCGCATTACAGAAATCCAGGCGTGAGGTTACCAGAGCATGTACCACAGTTTCCAGGTCCCTCATGTCCAGGAAAGGGCGCAGCTGGCGTATCAGCCGAAGCTGATAACAGGCACTCCTGACCGTCGCATTCACCTGACAGGTCATGTGGAGCGACGAATCTAGGAGTACCCCCAGACTGCGAACACAGTCCTTAGAGGAGAGTGTGACTCCGTCCAGGACTGGAGACTGTATTCCCAAGCCTGGTTTTGGGCCTGTGACTGTTAGTACCTCCGTTTTGTCTGGATTCAGTTTCAATTTGTTTTCCCTCATCCAATCCATTACCGCCGCAAGATAGTCATTAAGAGGAGAGACGCCATCTGAAGTCTGTGCTGACGATCTGGACATGGAGAGGTATATCTGAGTGTCATCAGCTTACTGAAGACACTGAGCTCGATGCCTCCGAATGACCTCACCCAGCGGCTTCATATAAATGTTAAATAGCATCGGGGACAGGATGGCGCCCTGAGGGACGCCACAATTAACCTCAATTTTGGATAAATGGAAATTCAAACTCTAATCTCCCAGGGTCCAACATCCATTTGACTACACCACACTGTTTTTTCCCTTAAATATTTAGAAGACTCACACCCTTTGCAGGGACAACATCATTCTACAACTCAGCTAATATAGTAAACAGAGAGCTATCCAGAGTCGGATTGCTGTTCACTGGAATCTTCCACCAATGTGAACTGAGGTTTTTTGTATGTCAGTTTTACTCAGCCTAATAGCTACTTTACCTATAGGCACTGGACACAATTTCCTAGCCTATATAAACTGGAAAAGACTTGCTGGTATCACAAACACATTTATTATGAACCACTTTGTAATAACCTAGCTTTGACATGATTTACTCCAACATGAATTTGCTTGGCTCCATGTATCTCTTTACTTATGAGCCTCATACCTTGATGAAACATATATTGATTGGTTGATTGAACTTCCTATCCAACTTGTAAACATTTTGATGCAACTATGGAATAAAATGTTTATTATGTGCATTTCATATTAAAGTGTAAGAACTCTCCCAAGTATAGACCTTTACCAAACTCTACCTCCATGTTGTTGTTGTTGTTGTTGTTGCTGTTGTGTTGTTGTGTTGTTGTTGATGTTGTGTGCCTTCAAGTCATTTCCAGCTTACGGCAGTCCTAAGACAAACCTATCATGGGGTTTTCTTGGCAAGTTTCTTACCAAAGAGGGATTGCAATTGCTATTCTCCGAGGTCATTCCATGGTATATATGTAAGATAAATAAATAAATAAAAATAACAACCTCAATTTCATTGTACTTCACTATATCCAACCTGCATTTTCATTCCATTTGTTCAGATCAGGTTGCAAGGCTGTTTTTAATTCCAGCACGAAAATATGCATTTTTCATATGTGTTTTAATAATATGTATATGTATTTGTGCCCTTTCCCTAATGGTCACATTTTCGTATGTGTTTTGCTATGTGTGTTATTTTCCCATTGTATACAACTTAGCTGATTGCATTTTTAAAATTTATGCAGATTCCTGTGCATTTTTTCCTTCCAGAATATACCACAGTCTTTACAAATGTGTGAATCTGTAAATCAAGTCTCATTTAGCCTCAGTATCAGTCTGAGAAGGCATGAAACTGATAGTTTCCAGCAAAAATGTCAAAACCACGAAAGTTCTTTTCTATCTCTGCTCTATGCAAGTCCAGGCACAAAGAGCCTGAGAGTGATAATACCTATCTTCCTTGCAAATCCTACACCCTATTAGCACATTATCCTGTGAGAACTGTACACCAGCAGACCAGATTGTACATACTAATTGCATATATAAGTTATATAACTGAACAAAAGCTAAGATCTGAGATCAACTGGTGCTGAAGACCGAGATGAGGTATAACCATGGAAACAGAACTTGCATTACAATGCTGATTATAAACAAGGTTACCATTCACAAGGAAAGGGCAAATAAAAAAGATCTAGATGTCAGAACCTCATGAGGATGGCACACATGAAATTTATGGGGGAAAGATGCCCTGACCATAGGAAAAGGTAAGACTGGGGACCAGAACATTAAGTTAGATTCAAAGTATATATGAAGCAAATCACAACAGATTTAGGTCCAGAAGGTGAGGCTAGGACAAAATACCAATTATTTGATATTTCTCTTCAAGAAGGAATTAGGAGCCTGAGTACCCATCTGGGGATCATTCATTCAGAATGTATGTCAACCTCAGCATTAACATTTCAGACCAAGGCACAGTCTTGGACAGATAGAAGTTAAGGCACCTGAGGTTTGGTCCTCATATCTTTTGCCATATGGAGCCATCAAAAAGCACCACTGTGGGGAGATATTCAAGCTGTGCTGTAAGCACTCGCACTTGATTTAATAGTCTAACATATAAAAAGCTACGGAAACCCAGGCAGTTGATCACCTGCACACCTAGGAATTTGGTGCTAACTCATGGAATAGATTAATTATTTGGTCTTCTATAGGGATAGTGAGTAAAATGAAACCTTTACAGGGTCAAAACTAGCACCCAGGAATCTGAATTTTTCTACACACTCTGAACATATTGGACATTGAAGAATATTATGCATACTAATAATCCCAACAATGTTGAACATATTATTCCAATGTAGCCCTGTGAATTTATTTTTTCTAAGATACAGGTTGTATTAATGGATTTTCCTGTTCACTGATGCTGGAGAAATTGAAACTCTTAAGGGCCACACTCTTAGCAGAAGTAATATTTGTGCTATACATGCATAGTATGTAATCCCATATACCTTGAAGCTAGAATGATGTCAGTGACAACATGATGGGCCTGAGACATGATGGGCCTGAGTCTTAGATTTCTTTGCTCACTGGAAGTCTATTGAATGGATGTTATCACACAAATGAACGTAGAGCTTGGCACTTTATTCCAGAAATGTTACTCACTTTATTACTTGTTTCTGCAGTTGGAAACCTTACTTGTTACCACCTCTTAAGAAGTAATTGGCTATAAGATGTGTGATGTGTTCTAACATGATGTGTAACATGTTGATTACATGTGTAATTAATGCTCCCAGTGCTTCATGAGGCTAGAATCACCCTCAAACAGCCCAGTATCCAACTGGCTTTCATACAGCCTCTTTCTGGTCCCTAAAATTTGACCTCTTCTTGGGGGGGGGGAGGGGTAGTGTTTTCTTTCTTATACAAGGCTTGCAGGAATTCTGTAGCTTTCCAGAAAGCATAATAATGCTCCATGAAGCCTTCTGAAAACACCAATAACCTAATTTCTCGGCACATGCATACTCAGATAACACTTTTAGAACATTCTAATGACTTAGTGCTGTGGTTTTGCACTACAAACCAGTGGCTTGTAGCATTATTATTTTTTAATTAAAAAACGTATAAGGTAACTATGTTAAATAAAAAGTGCTGATGCTAATCTGTCAGGGATGCTTTGATGGAGAGTTCCTGCATGGCAGGGGGTTGGACTGGATGGCCCTTGTGGTCTCTTCCAACTCTGTGATTCTACGATTCTATGATTCTAATGGAAGGCAATGAGGAAATAAGCACTTACTTTTAAAAATTGTAACTATAACTACATGTTGGTGTAATGGAACTGTAATTGTTACTAGTCCCCTCCCCCCCCCAAAACTAAGTTTCCAGAGCTCTGAGAGCTGTCTTCAAGTGAAATATAGAAATAACTCAGAAGTATAATGACAATATTCTCGTGGAGTTGCTTAAAGCCTGTTAAAGTTGGTCCTGTCTTTAAAACAGCCAGTTCTAGGTTTTTCTCAAGAAACTGAACAGAGTTTCTTTTACTAATAAAAAGCTCAAAATAGTCAGGGTAAATAAGAAATATGCAACCAACCATATATATATATACACACACACACACACACACACACACACACAAACATAGTGATCTTCTAGTATAAGTTTTGACATGAATTTATATTGCTAAATCCCCAATATGGCACTACCTTTTCATGGTGGATAGACTGCCTGCTTCTACAAAGCAAGAGGCCATGCTGAAGGTAGCACTGCTCCTAGTAGAGTTTCAAAAGTCAGGCAGGCTCTTCCTGAGGAGCCAGATTAGGTGTGACAAACAGGTATTAGGAAGCAGCAGCCATGGTGGTGGTGGTGATGGGGTGATATCTCTTAGAGATAAGGTCAGTTGCACTTTTGTTAAATCTTGGTATTACTCTGCAGAAGGAAGCACTCATAAACTACTTCTGAATGTTTGTTACCACAAAACTTTTATTATGAGACAATCCAAAATGAAACAAGAGATAGTGCCAAAAGATTAGGTTCCCAGGTTAGAAGGCACTCAATCAGCTACTGGGGAAGAGCACAAGACAAGTATAAGCAGCCCTGTGTTTAATGACTGGACTGAAACTGAAAGGATGTTCAGCTGCAGATATGCTCAGATGTGAAATTTAAATCCAAAGCTACACAATACACATAATAGGATCATGGAATGTAAAAAGCATAAATCAGAGGAAGCTAGAAATTGTTAAACATGAAAAGGAATGTATAAGCATTGCAGTATTGGGTGTGAGGGAACTAAGTGGACTGGAATGGGACATTTCAGATCAGCTCATTATATCATATTTTAGTCTAGAAATGTCAGTCTAAGAAGAAATGGGGGTGTCATTAAGAGTGAAGCAAGCAGCAAAAAAGTAATTGGGATATTATGCAAAGTCTGACTGAATAATACTAGTAAGACTTCCTGGAAAATCTATCAGTATAAGCATAAGCCATATTTATGCTCCAACTAGAAAGCAAGAAGAAATTGAAAGATTCTATGTTGCTGTCCAGCCTGAAATGGATTACATATCAAACAGGACATGCTACTAATCATAGAACATGTGAAAACAAAGAACAGATTTACTGTACTTAGCCTAACTGATTGAGAATCATAGAATCATAAAATCATAGAATCATAGAATCATAGAGTTGGAAGAGACCACAAGGGCCATCTAGTCCAACCCCCTGCCATGCAAGAACTCCAAATCAAAGCATCCCTGGCAGATGGCCATCCAGCCTCTGCTTAAAGACCTCCAAGGAAGGAGACTCCACTACACTCCGAGGGAGTGTGTTCCACTGTCGAACAGCCCTAACTGTCAGGAAGTTCCTCCTAATGTTGAGGTGGAATCTCTTTTCCTGCAATTTATATCCATTGTTCCGCATCCTAGTCTCTGCAGCAGCAGAAAACAAGCTTGCTCCCTCCTCAATATGACATCCCTTTAAATATTTAAACAGGGCTATCATATCACCTCTTAACCTTCTCTTCTCCAGACTGAACATCCCCAGTTCCCTAAGGCGTTCCTCATAGGGCATGGTTTCCAGACCCTTCACCATCTTAGTCGCCCTCTTTTGGACCCGCTCCAGTTTCTCCACATCCTTTTTGAATTGTGGTGCCCAGAACTGGACACAGTATTCCAGGTGGGGCCTGACTAAAGCAGAATAGAGCAGCACGATTACTTCCCTTGATCTAGACACTATACTTCTATTGATGCAGCCTAAAATTGCATTGGCCTTTTTAGCTGCTGCATCGCACTGTTGACTCATGTTCAGCTTATGGTCTACTTGGACTCCTAGATCCCTTTCACATGTGGTTTCATTCAGCCAGGTGTCCCCCATTTTATATCTGTGCATTTCATTTTTCCTCCCTAAGTGCAGAACCTTACATTTCTCTGTGTTGAATTTCATCTTGTTAGCATTGGCCCAGCTTTCTAATATATTCAGGTCTTTTTGAATTTTGATCCTGTCCTCTGGGGTATTAGCTACTCCTCCTAGTTTAGTGTCATCTGCAAATTTGATAAGTATGCCCCCAATTCTGTCATCCAAATCATTAATAAAGATGTTGAACAGCACTGGGCCCAGGACAGAGCCCTGTGGGACCCCACTGGTCACTTCTTTCCAGGTTGAAAAGGAGCCATTGTTGAGCACCCTTTGGGTTCGGTCAGTCAACCAATTACAAATCCATGTAACAGTTAACTTGTCTATCCCACATTTTGCAAGCTTGTTTGCAAGAATGTCATGGGGAACCTTGTCAAAGGCCTTACTGAAATCGAGGTAAACTATATCCACAGCATTCCCTTCATCTACCAAACTGGTAATTTTATCAAAAAAAGAGATCAGATTTGTCTGGCAAGACTTGTTTCTCTGAAACCCATGTTGGCTTTTTGTGATTATGGCATTGGCTTCTAAATGTTCACAGACTCTCTGCTTAATGATCTGCTCTAGAATCTTTCCTGGTATTGATGTCAGACTAACTGGACGATAATTGTTGGGATCCTCTTTTTTCCCTTTTTGAAGATGGGGACAACGTTTGCCTTCCTCCAGTCTGCTGGGACTTCTCCTGTTCTCCAGGAGTTCTCAAAGATTATTGCCAATGGCTCCGATATCACCTTTGCCAGTTCTTTTAATACCCTTGGATGTAGTTCATCTGGTCCTGGAGATTTGTATTCATTCAGATTAACCAGGTATTCCTGTACTGTCTCTTTACTTATTCTGTGCTCAAATTCCCCCACTCTGTCCCCTTCTTCACTGTCCTCAGGTTGAGCACATTTTGCCTTTTCTGAGAAGACTGAAGCAAAGAAGGTGTTGAGTAATTCTGCCTTTTCTCTGTCCTCTGTTAGTATTTTGCCATCTTCTGCACGCAGTGATCCTACCATTTCCTTCTTCTTCCTTTTGCTGCGGACATATCCAAAAAAAGCTCTTTTTATTGTTCTTAACCTCTCTAGCAAGCCTGAGTTCATTTTGCGCTTTAGCTTTTCTGACTTTATCCCTACATGTGCTGGCTATTTGTTTGAATTCCTCTTTGGTGATTTCCCCATTTTTCCATTTTTTATGTATGTTCCATTTAAAACTTAGCTCAGTTGTAAGTTCCTTAGTCATCCATACCGGTTTCTTGAGACATCTCCCATTTTTCTTCCTCATTGGAATTGTCTGAAATTGTGCTTTCAGTATCTCCCTTTTGAGGAACTCCCATCCATCTTGAACTCCCTTCTCTTTTAGTATTCTTGACCATGGGATCACCCCCAGTATTTCTCTAAGTTTATTGAAATCAGCTCTCCTAAAGTCTAGAATGCTTGTCTGACTATGCCTGGCTTTCCCTTTCTGCTGTATAACAAACTCCAGGAGGACATGGTCACTTCCACCTAAGGATCCAACCACTTGCACCCCATCAACTAGGTCTTCCCTATTGGTTAAGATAAGATCTAAGATGGCTGATCCCCTTGTTGCTTCTTCCACCTTTTTGACAATGAAATTGTCTTCCAGGCAAGTGAGGAATTTGCTAGACTTTGAGGATTTGGCTGAATTTGACTTCCAGCAAATATCAGGATAGTTGAAGTCCCCCATCACTACTATATCTCTCCTTTCTGAGTTTGTGATTATCTGTTCTAGAAAGGCATCATCCAATTCCTCTGCCTGAGTCGGGGGTCTGTAGTAGACTCCCACAGTAACATCCCTGTTGTTTCCCTCTCCTTTAATTTTTATCCAGATGCTCTCCACCTGGCTTCCAGTATTGACTTCCTGCATCTCTTCACTGGTGTAAATATCCCTGACATATAATGCTATTCCTCCTCCTTTCCTGTTTGGCCTGTTTCTCTTAAAAAGGTTATATCCCTCTTCTACATTCCAATCATGAGACTCATCCCACCAGGTTTCAGTGATGTCTATTATATCATATTTCCCTTGTTGTGCTAGGAGTTCAAGTTCATTTTCCAGAACCAGAAGGACATTGGACCAAAACTGGAAAAATTTTCAGGGAAGATTGGGGGGGGGGGGAACACGCTATAATTGAAAAGCAAGAAAAGTATCTTTGGATGATAGATGAAATCTTTCAAATGGTTAAGGACAGACAAGAAGCAAACGTAAATGGTAACAGTGAAAATGTAACCAACATGAGAAACAAAATGATCCACGTGTGAACACATTATATGACTAGGATAAAAGAGAGTAATGATGGAAGCAATACAGTGAAAAAATTATATAAAAGAAATGAAAGTATGACAGATTCCATCAAAGAAGAAACTTAATGAAAACCTACAATTTTCAAAAGTGAAGTAGAAGCTGCTCTCAAAACACTTAGAAGAAATAAATCATCAGGAACAAATGCAAATGATAGAGATGTTTCAATCCGTAGAGAAAAAATACTCAAATTCTAATAAAATAAAATAAAATCTGCCAACAAATATGGAAAACAAAACAATGGCCCACATGAAACGTTTACTATACATTCCAATATATTCTGAATGTTTACAAATAATATTTCTGTTGTATGACTTCCAAATTGTTTCTGAGTTTTGGTGACCCAAAGGAGAACCAGTCACAGGTTTTCTTAGCAATATTTGTTTTGAAGGGGTTTGCCTTTGCCTTTCTCTGAGACAGAGAGGGTGTGATTTCTCCAAGGTCACCCAGTCGGTTTCCATGGCTGAACAGGGATTTGAACCATGGGCCTCAGAGTGGTAGTCCAATCTCAGACCACGCTAGCTCTCTGGATTTACTGCATATTGGCCTGATAATAGATTTAGCCCAGATGTGGGTAATTGTGCCCTCCAGATGTTTTTGAGCTTCAGCTCCCATAAAACCTTGCCATTGAATATAGTGGGTAGGGCCAATGGGGAGGCCACAGCTTTTCCACCCTTTGTATTTCCACCACACCAGCAAGAATGGTAATTCAAGTACCAGAATAAAATGTCATGCTCATGTGATTAAATTGTACAACCAGCTGAAACGAGGACACAGACACTGTCATCAGAGAAAGTATTTGTTTCTCTCTGGGTTGTCTTTGTTTTGTTTTTCTGAAGTGACAAAACACAGTTCTTATATCACTTGAATTACCTCACTACTATGTTGTTAATAATAAATGCATGCATGAATAAATTTATTAAGATGTCATAATCTGGGAGTTATGTTGGGTTTGTTCAATTTGTTGCCTGGAGAACTATTGATTTTTAAACCCATCACCTATGGAAGATCAAATCATACAATCATTTCTCTGGTTTATTCTCTGCTTTCACTGGCCACATGTGTGTCTGGACTGACCTCTATTTGAGTTGTGATAAGTTGCCTATTTCCCAGCTCAGAGACTACCTCTACCTGTGGTCCTGTTCTGTTTAGGTGTTTTGTCCAAGTTGTGATGGACTCCTGGGCTAAGGAAAAATCTTCTTCTTCTTCTTCTTCTTCTTCTTCTTCTTCTTCTTCTTCTTCTTCATTTCTAACCTGCTCCTCTGTAGGACACAATCGGAGTGGGGTACAACAAGATTAAAACATATGAAGTTAAAAATACATCACAACCCATTTCCAACCATCCACCCCTTAAAAATAAATTAAATCAACAATGAATTAAAAACACTAACAGATTAAAAACATTATACATCCTCGGCAGATCTTAGGTGAGGAAAGGAATAGCAGCAAGCCAGGTCAGATTTCATTAGTAGATTTCAATTTTTGGTGCCGGGATCAGGAGGTTTCAGGGAAGGCCTGCTGGAAGAGATGTGTCTTTAAAGCTTTTTTAAAGCAATCAAGGGATGTTATAAGATGCAACTCATCTGGCAGACCATTCCAAAGCCTGGGGGTGGTAGCTGAAAAAGTCCTCTGAGAGGTCAGTGACAGCCTAGTTTTCACAGGCTGCAGCAGGTTCCTCCCAGAGGACCAGAGTGTGTGTGTGTGGGGGGTTCATATGGGGAGAGGCGGTCCCTGAGATAAGATGGACCCAAGCCATGTAGGGCTTTAAAGATTAAGCCAAACACCTTGTACTGTGCCCAGAAACTAATCGGTGACCAGTGAAGAGCTTTAAGCACAGGTGTGATGTGCTCTCTCCTAGATGTACCGCTGACAAGCCTGGCTGCCATGTTTTGAACTAATTGAAGTTTCCGAGTTAGGCACAAGGGTAGCCCCATGTAGAGCGCATTACAGAAATCCAGGCGTGAGGTTACCAGTGCATGTACCACAGTTTCCAGGTCCCTCATCTCCAGGAAAGGGCGCAGCTGGTGTACCTTTCTAAAGGTAAACCTGGTGCTTCTCTGTGTGTCTTTTGATTGGGTAAGAGCTTAAAGTTTGAAATTGTGAACCATTTCCTTTGGTTCATTGGGGAGGAGGAAAGAGAAATCTCATTCTATATAACTGCTTGGAGAGGAATTCTGGGCCATACCTTGCTAAAGGTAAACCTGGTGCTTCTCTGTGTGCCTTTTGATTGGGTAAGAGCTTAAAATTTGAAATTGTGAGCCATTTCCTTTGGTTCATTGGGGAGGAGGAAAGAGAAATCTCATTCTATATAACTGCTTGGAGAGGCGCGCGCCTAATGGCCATTTCCTTTGCTTCATTGGAGAGGAGGAAAGGAGGATTCAGAGGAAGTGAATCAGGGACTTGCCTGTAGAAGAAGCTAGCAGCCAGGAGCTTTCTAGAAATTCCAGATCAAACTATAGGCCCAGTTGATTGAGCTCATTAACAGAGCTTGGGGACAAAGGCCAGCCACACAGGAGAAGCCCAGAGTCTTGTTTCAGTTCCTCCTTAAGACTTCTCACTATGGACACTGAGGGACCTGCTGCAGTCACCTGCAACACCTGTGGGATGTTTGTCTTCTTGCCTATAGATGTGAGGAACTTCACCTGCACCAAGGGCAAGTTGGTAGCCCTCTTAGAAGAGAGAGTTCAGCAGTTGGAAGCCCAGGTGTCTACACTTCAGCATCACAGAGAGCAGGAGGTTCTCCTGAACAGAAAGGACTGGATGGTCTTGGACAGGAAACACACAGAGAAAGTTGCTGGGGAAGAAGAGGTCACTTCACACACAAAATGTTACACACAGAAGTAGGGAAACCACGGTTTGTTCTGTGAGCTTGCAGCTACAGAATCACTTTGAATCTCTCTCTGTTATCAGAGATGATGAGGAAAAGCAGCAGGGACAGAGCAGGGGTCTGAGAATAGCACCAAAGGGAACAGCCACTGCTACGCCTCGGAGGAGGTGTGTGGTGGTCGTGGGGGACTCCTTGCTGAGAGGTACAGAAGCAGTGGTTTGTGGGCCTGACAAGATGTCTCGGGAGGTGTGCTGTCTCCCTGGGGAAAAGATCCGTGATGTGACAGAGAGGCTGACAAGACTTGTCAAGCCTACTGACCGTTATCCCTTTCTTTTGGTTCATGTGGGAACCAATGATACTGCAAGGCACAGCTTTCAGAATATCATAAGGGATTATAAGGATCTGGGTAGGAAGCTGAAAGAGATGGATGCTCAGGTTATCATATCATCTCTTCTCCCATTAGAAGGGCATGGTCCAGGAAGGGAGAAGAAAATAGCAGAGGTGAATAACTGGCTCCGTAGATGGTGCCTCCAAGAACAGTTTGGATTCTTGGATCATGGGCTGCGGTTCCATGAGGAGGGACTTCTGGCAAAGGATGGGCTGCATCTCACACCAGTTGGCAAAAAACGTTTTTGCCAATAGTCTCAAAAATCTGATCAGGAGGGCTTTAAACTGAGTTATATGGGGGAGGGAGACATTATTCTGGAAGGCAAAAGGGCTGGAGAAAATAGTCAAAATGACATAGAGGGAACAAGGCAAACAGTGCAAGGACCCAACAGTCGGAAGCAAAAAAAATAAAAATAAAAAAATTGCACAGGCAGCAAGTAAAGGGAACACATGTTCTTAGATGTCTCTACACTAATGCACAGAGTATGGAAAATAAACAGGATGAACTTGAACTCCTAGCACAACAAAGCAAATATGATATAATAGGCATCACTGAAACCTGGTGGGATTAATCTCACGATTGGAATGTAGAAATAGAGGGATATAACCTTTTTAAGAGAAACAAACCAAACAGGAAAGGAGGAGGAATAGCATTATATGTGAGGGATATTTACACCAGTGAAGACATCCAGGACATCAGTACTAGAAGCCAGGTGGAGAGCATCTGGATAAAAATTAAAGGAGAGGGAAACAACAGGGATATTACTGTGAGAGTCTACTACAGACCTCCAAGTCAGACGGAGGAATTGGATGATGCCTTTCTAGAACAGATGACCACACACTCAGAAAGGAGAGATGTAGTAGTGATGGGGGACTTCAACTATCCATATATTTGCTGGAAGTCAAACTCAGCAAAATCCTCAAGGTCTAGCAAATTCCTCACTTGCCTGCAAGACAATTTCATTGTCCAAAAGGTGGAAGAGGCAACAAGGGGATCAGATATTTTAGATCTTATCTTAACCAACAGGGATGACCTAGTCAATGGTGTGCAAGTGGTTGGATCCTTAGGTGGAAGTGACCATGTTCTCCTGGAGTTTGTTATACAGCGGAAAGGGGAAGCCAGGCATAGTCAGACACACACTCTAGACTTTAGGAGAGCTGATTTCAATAAACTTAGAGACATACTGGGGGTGATCCCAAGGTCAGGAAAACTAAAAGAGAAAGGAGTTCAAGACGGATGGGAGTTTCTCAAAAGGGAGATACTGAAGGCACAATTTCAAACAGTTCCAATGAGGAACAAAAATGGGAGGTGTCTCAGGAAGCCAGGATGGATGACTAAGGAACTTTCAACTGAGATAAGCCTTAAACAGAACATGTATAAGAAATGAAAAATGGGAAGATCACCAAAGAGGAATTCAAACAAATAGCCAGCATATGTAGAGGAAAAGTCAGAAAAGCTAAAGCCCAGAATGAACTCAGGCTGGCTAGAGAGGTTAAGAAGAACAAAAAGGGATTTTTTGGGTATGTCCGAAGCGAAAGGAAGAAGAAGGAAACGGTTGGGCCACTGCGTGCAGAAGATGGCAAAATGCTCACAGGGGACAGAGAAAAGGCATAATTACTTAACACCTTCTTTGCTTCAGTCTTCTCAGAAAAGGCAAAGGGTGCTCAACCTAAGGATAATGAGAAGACAGAATAGGGGAATTTCAGCACAGAATAAGTAAAGAGATAGTACAGGAATACTTGGTTAACCTAAATGAATATAAGTCTCCAGGACCAGATGAATTACATCCAAGGGTATTAAAAAAACTGGCAAATGTAATATCGGAGTCATTGGCAATAATCTTTGAGAACTCCTGGAGAACAGGAGAAGTCCTAGCAGACTGGAGGAGGGCAAACGTTGTCCCCATCTTCAAAAAGGTGAAAAAAGAGGATCCCAAAAATTATCGTCCAGTTACTCTGACATCAATACCAGGAAAGATTTTAGAGCAGAGAACAAAGAGTCTGTGAACATTTAGAAGGCAATGCCATAATCACAAAAAGCCAACATGGGTTTCAGAGAAACAAGTCTTGCCAGACAAATCTGATCTCTCCCTCTCTCTCTCTCTCTCTTTTTTTTAATAAAATTACCAGCTTGGTAGATGAAGGGAATGCTGTAGATATAGTATATCGTGATTTCAGTAAGGCTTTTGACAAGGTTCCCCATGACATTCTTGCAAACAAGCAAAATGAACAAAACAAAATGAAATTTAACACAGATAAATGTAAGGTCCTACACGTAGGGCGTAAAAATGAAATGCACAGATATAGGATGGGGAACACTTGGCTGAATGAGACAACATGTGAAAGGGATCTAGGAGTCCAAGTAGACCACAAGTTGAACATGAGTCAACAGTGTGATGCAGCAGCTAAAAAGGCCAATGCAATTTTAGGTTGCATCAATAGAAGTATAGTGTCTAGATCAAGGGAAATAATATTGCCACTCTATTCTGCATTGGTCAGGCCCCACCTGGAATACTGTGTCCAGTTCTGGGCACCACAATTCAAAAAGGATGTGGAAAAACTGGAGCGGGTCCAAAGGAGGGCGACTAAAATGGTGAAGGGTCTGGAAACCTTGCCCTATGAAGAATGCCTTAGGGAGCTGGGGATGTTTAGCCTGGAGAAGAGAAGGTTAAGAGGTGATATGGTCGCCCTGTTTAAATACTTGAAGGGATGTCACATTGAGGAGAGAGCAAGTTTGTTTTCTCGGAACAATGGATGCAAACTGCAGGAAAAAAGATTCCACCTCAACATTAGGAGGAACTTCCTGACAGTAAGAGCTGTTCGACAGTGGAACACACTCCCTCGGAGCGTGGTGGAGTCTCCTTCCTTGGAGGTTTTTAAGCAGAGGCTGGACGGCCATCTGTCGGGTATGCTTTGATTGGGAGTTCCTGCACGGCCGGGGGTTGGACTGGATGGCCCTTGTGGTCTCTTCCAACTCTAAATTTCTATGATTCTAAGCTTGTAAAATGTGGGCTAGACAAGGTAACTGTTACATGGATTTGTAACTGGTTGACTGGCCGAACTCAAAGGGTGCTCAACAATGGCTTCTTTTCAACCTGGAAAGAAGTGACCAGTGGGGTCCCACAGGGTTCTGTACTGGGCCCAGTGCTATTCAATATATTTATTAATGACTTGGATGACAGAATTGGGGGTATACTTATCAAATTTGCAGATGACACCAAATTAGGAGGAGTAGCCAATACTCCAGAAGACAGGATTGAAATTCAGAATTACCTGAATAGACTAGAAAGCTGGGCGAACACTAACAAAATGAAATTCAATGCGGAGAAATGTAAGATACAGCACTTAGCACAAAAAATGAAATGCACAGATATAGGATGGAGTACGTCTGGCTGAATGAAACTATGTGTGAAAGGGATCTAGGAGTCCAAGTAGACCATAAGTTGGACATGAGTCAACAGTGCGATGCAGCAGCTAAAAAGGCCAATGCTATTTTAGGCTGCATCAATAGAAGCATAGTGTCTAGATCAAAGGAAGTAATAGTGCTGCTCTATTCTGCTTTGGTCAGGCCCCACCTGGAATACTGTGTCCAGTTCTGAGCACCATGATTCAAAAAAGATGTGGAGAAACTGGAGCGTGTCCAAAGGAGGGCGACTAAGATGGTGAAGGGTCTGGAAACCATGCCCTATGAGGAACGACCTAGAGAGCTGGGGATGTTTAGCCTGGAGAAGAGAAGGTTAAGAGTTGATATGATAGCCCTGTTCAAATATTTGAAGGGATTTCATATTGAAGAGGGAGCAAGCTTGTTTTCTGCTGCTGCAGAGACTGGAACGCGGAACAATGGATGCAAGCTGCAGGAAAAGAGATTCCACCTCAACATAAGGAGGAACTTCCTGACAGTAAGGGCTGTTTGACGGTGGAACAAACTCCCTCAGAGTGTAGTGGAGTCTTCGTCCTTGGACGTCTTTAAGCAGAGGCTGGATGGCCATCTGTCGGGGATGCTCTGACTTGGATTTCCTGCATGGCAGGGGGTTGGACTGGATGGCCCTTGTGGTCTCTCTCAACTCTATGATTCTATGAAACTGATAACAGGCACTCCTGACCGTTGCATTCACCTGACTAGTCATGTGAAGCGACGAATCCAGGAGTACCCCCAGGCTGCGAACAGAGTCCTTGGAGGAGACTGTGACTCCATCCAGCATTGGAGACTGTATTCCCAACCCTGGTTTCAGGCCTGTGATGGTCATACCTCCGTTTTGTCTGGATTAAGCTTCAATCTTTTTTTCCTCATCCAATCCATTACTGCTACAAGGCAGTCATTAAGAGGAGAGATGCCATCTGAAGTCTGTGCCGACGATCTGGACATGGAGAGATATATCTGAGTGTTGGCAGCATACTGAAGACACTGAGCTCCATGCCTCTGAATGATCTCACCCAGCGGCTTCATGTAAATATTTAATAGCATTGGGGACAGGATGGTGCCTTGAGGAACGCCACAATTCAGCTCGATTTTGGAAGAGCAACTATCCCTGAGACTCACCCTTTGGGACCTACCAGAGAGAAAGGACCGGAACCACCAAAGAGTGGTGCCCCCAATACCCAACTCTCTGAGCCGATCCAAAAGGATGGAATGATCTATAGTATCAAAAGCCGAGGAGAGATCCAAGAGCACCAGCAGGGTCACACTACCCCTGTTGATACTCAAGCGGAGGTCGTCGGCCAGAGAAACTATGGCAGTCTCAACTCCATGTCCTGCCCTGAAGCCAGTTTGAAATGGATCAAGATAATCGGCTTCATCCAAGACAGCTTGGAGTTGGAAGGCAACTGCTCTCTCGATCACCTTGCTCAGAAATGGGAGCAAGGACACTGGTCTATAGTTGTTTCTGTCCAGGGGGTCAAGGGAGGGTTTCGTCAGGAGGGGCTTAACTGCCACCTCCATCAGACAAGATGGTAAAATACCTTCCCTTAAGGACACATTGACCGTATCCCGAAGGAATACCCTCAATGCATGCCCCCCCGGGACGACCAGCCAAGATGGACAGGGGTCGAGAGGGCATGCCGTCTTCCTTATATTACCAAGGAGCTTGTCCACGTCATCGATACTCACAGATTGAAACTCATCCAGTAAAATAACATCAACGGAGTTGCCTATGGATTCTGACAAAACATTGGTGTCGAAGTCGGCCCTTATCTGAGAGATTTTATCTGCAAAGTGGGTGTTAAAAGCATTACAGCAGGCTGTCATTGGGTCAAGTAGTGGGTTTGGCGCAGGGGGAACCTGTGTCAACTCCCCCACCACCCTAAACAGCTCTGCTGAATGGGACTCTGCAGACGCAATGCGTGCAGAGCAGAAGGATTTCTGCGCTGCACGCAAAGCTTCCCGATAGGCACGAAGGTGCTGCCTATGGTGAGTTCTTTCGGATATGAGCCGAGTTTTCCGCCATTTGTGTTCTAGTCGTTGTCCAACCCGCTTCATTTCCCTGAGTTCTTCTGTGAACCAGGGTTTGCGATTGGGAGCAGGTTGGAGAGGACGCTCAGGGGCAATCACGTTGATAGCCTTGGAAAGGCCAGTGTTCCAAGTGTTCACCAAGGCTTTGACTGTATCACTGGCATTGCCAACCATTAAACCCTCTAGGGCCTTCTGGAAGCCGATTGGTTCCATAAGCCTTCGAGGGCAGACCATTCTAATGGGTCCACCACCCCCGGGGGGAAGGAAAGTGGCTTTTAGTTCCAACTTGATCAGGGAATGATCCGTCCATGACAGTGCAGAGGTTTTGATTACCTCCGCCCACGGATACTCCTGTTCCGTACTAAAAATCCCATCGAGTGTATGATCCTCACAATGGGTGGGCTCATTGACCAGTTGGGATAGGTTCATGCCTTTCATGGATTCCATGAACTCCCAAGCTGCTCCAGGTAGATCAGAAGGGCTGGTCTTGAGAGGGATGTTGAAGTCGCCCAGGACAAGAAGTCTGGGCAACTCCAACAGCAATTCCGAGACCAGCTGAGTCAGCTCAGTCAGGCAGTCTGTTAGGCAACGGGGTGGTCGGTATACTAGCAGAATCCCCAAACTATCCCTGGTCTTCAGGCTTAGGTATATGCACTCGATGTGGGTTGTTTTCCGGACAGGTTTCCTAATCAAGGTTAAGTTGGTTTTGTGGCCTATAGCCACACCACCCCTTCGCCCACTTTCCCTTATCTGCTGAAGGCTGCTGACACACCTGAATGCCAGAAAATTTCTTTGGCCCTTTGCTTACTTTCTAGCTTTAGAGCTGTACTCTCATGCTGGAAGAAGAAAAGCCAGATTACAACCCCACTTTGCCTGGGCATTTTTGCTGACGAATGATGAGATTGTGCTGCACATCCGATCAAAAGGAAAGATGCAAAGCCAAAACAGATTCAGAGTAAAAATGATGACAGAACCAGAAAGATTAAGCTAAGGAGAATGGACTACCTTTTTGTATAGGAATGTGATTTAAGTATTCATAAGCAGATTTTTAAATGTATTATTATCAGGGTCCCTGACTAGAATTGAATACCCAATTTAAAATGAACAGGAAAACATACTGAGCTTCATGAGGCATTTACTCATGGATTTAGCAATTGCATGATTTTAATAAAATTAGAGGTTTAAAAAAACACCTATGGAAGGGGGGATCTGGATCACATCAGGACAGACAAAGCAGCCCTGCCATCACCAGCATAAAATTCCAGATCAAACACCTTCCCCCATGGCTGCAGGGAGGATCTATCAAGACTGCTGTAGGAGTCAAGAGTCAAGGATTCTCCTGTATGCAGCAATCCTGATATTCCCCAGCTACTTACTCTCTATCTCTCTCCTTATAAAATGCTACATGAGCTAATTGAATAAACAAGATTGCATAAAGTTTGGCCCAAAGATGTGGGAAATACCACACAAGGGCAAGAAAACAAAGGGAGAAATGGCATTGAGATGAATGAGCAGTGGCCTCCAAACATGACACTCAGTGGGTTGATAGATATCCCTTAAAGGAAGCTGAAGCAACCTTTTGGCCTCAAGGTCCACATACAGTGGGGACTCTTTCTCTAACAAACACAGATGGTCTCCCTGTTCAACCCCATCTTGATCCAGATTGCATGGAGTAATCAGAGACTTTTTTGTATAGAAGAAAAAAGGAGCCTTTTTTCTTCTATACAAAGAAATCAAGAATAAATCTATTAAATTCAATGTAATATAAACTGTATTAACTGTTTCTTCCTAATTATTTGAGTACTAGAGTCATCTACAGAGCCTATGGAGAATATAGTACTACGTGTGTGTGTGTGTGTGTGTGTGTGTGTGTGTGTATGTGTAGAGAGAGACAGAGAGAGAGAGCAAGAGCAAGAGCAAGAGAGAGTTATGTGTCATCAAGTTGTTTCTGACTTATGCTGACTCTAAAGCAAATCATTGTGGTGTCATGGTTTGAGCATTGGACTAAGACTCTGGAAACCACTATTTGAATCCTAGCTCTGTCATGTAATATAATTGGGTAACTTTGGGGAAGCCATACTCTCTCAGCCTGAGAGTATGGCAGTGGTAAACCCCCTCTGAAGATACTTCCAAGAATAAGATCACAAGAGGGTCACCATAAATTGGAAATGACTTGAAGGCACACAATAACAACAACAAAAGGAAACCAATCTTGGGATTTTCTTAGCAATATTTGTTATTGCCTTGTCTTTGAGGCAGTGTGTGTGTGTGTGTGTGTGTGTGTGTGTACACACTCATATATGAAAATAAAATAAAAACAGTTCAAAGGTGACTTCCAGATTTCCTTTCTCAGAGGTGGGATATGTGATATTAAATAATATTGGCCTGAGCTCAAGGATGTAAATCCTCCCTTGTCCGGGAAAAAAAAAATTAAATCATTGGTATAGAAAAAAAATTAAATTGTTCCAGTCTGAGCAGTTTTCAAAGACTTTCTCCCAGTGGGAAGAAAATCTTTAAAAGTATTTATTCCTGCCTGTGATAATGAAGTTTCATTTTCTGCACAGAAAATCATATTCGGATCTACAAAGATTCTTGTCCCTCCAAAATGCTTCAGGTCTTGGTTCCTGATACTTAAGAAAACCATTTTTGTTTATCATTCAGATATTTTCAAATATCCTTTCCATCCCTACTTGAGTCCTAATAGTTTATTGTCAGATACATGCTCCTTGAAAACATTTACATCTTCAGTGAAGATCCTAATGCCTCCTTTTTTTCTTTAAAAAGTCCCCCTTTCAACTCAGGCAGAGTCCTCATTTGATCTCAGCTGGGGGTCTGCTGTTAACTTCTGTTGGGAAGTGGTTTCAAATCAGCAGGTCAACCAGATCTTTTGAAGACACAGCCATGTATTCAGTAAGTAAAACAGCAACCACAACCAGACAGAAAAGCACAAATTTCATGTCTGGACTTGGTCATTAAATAGTGGGTTTACTGTCTATGGTCTTGAACTGACTCACTAATGCCATTGCTATAGGGAAATGCTAGATGGGCAGTCACTGTGGTCTACAGCTTCAGTTATGAAAGGGCTATCATCCCAGAGATTAAATGCTTGATTGCAAGAATGCCCTGGCTCAGTCATAGACTATACTAAGATGTCAATGAGAAAGCCAGAGTGGTGTAGTGGTTTGAGAGCTGAACTAAGGAGATTGTCAGACAGAGTGGGTGGGTATAATGACAGGAGAAGGATGGGAGCTAAATGTCATGCTCTTGTCCTGATCGTGTGATCATGTAAAGATTGACACATGGTGCTTATCCCATGATTATCCCATGAATGAAGAGGAATTGACATTTCACTTCAGTATTAATGGGTTATCCCATTATTCAGAAATGGAGGTGAAAGACTGGACAATTCTTCTTCAAACTCCCTCTGAACAAATCTTGCCAAGAAAAACCCATGATAGGTTCACCATAGTGCTGCCATAGGTTGGAAATTGCTTGAAGACACACAACAACAATGTTCCTGCAAGCATATATATGGTTCTGGGTGCCACTGGTAAAAAAGCTATTTGAGAGATATAAAGAGAAAGGATTCAACTGCTTGTATATGATCAATCTCATTTGCTCTATTTATGGCCGCCAATATGGAAACAACAAGTGTAGTTTTTAAATCTTGTTTTCACATATTTCTAATTTTCATGAAAACAAAAATCTTTCTAATTTTCATGGTGTCTTTGAATGGTGGCTTGGAAAGTTTTACATTTGTGTCTAGAAAACTAATGTCATTACCCAACAGTGAGAGGTGTGTGTGTGTGTTTATCCACTTTCAAGTTGATTCTCACTTATGGCAAACCTATCATAGGGTTTTCTTGGTTTGTCCTATTTAGAGAAGACTGTGACTTATCCAGAGTCAACCGCTGGGTTCCTGTGGGGAGCTAGGATTCATACCCTGGTCACCTAGATTTGAAGTCTGATATTCAAACCACTATGACATGTTGGCTCTTTAGGAATGACTAAATATCCTCCATATATTCCTTTATAATTCCTCTTGCTTAAGCTGTTCTGCATTCCACTCCTGGTTTCTACTCCTTGTACCTATGCCATATAATTCAAGGACTGGATGCAATGGTGTCATTCCTTTTCCAAAACTACTTCCATCAGTGGAACTTAAGTATGGGGGGGGGGGAGGCAACCTCTCCCCACTGAAGCCTACTCTTTTGCACCCTCAAAAATCCTCTCTGGGAACACAGGAACCTACCTGAAGGTGATTTTCCAGTGGTACAGGTATTTATGGGGGGAAGGAGATAAAGTGTGTGTGTGTGTGTGTGTGTGGAAGGGGGGGGTCCCATTGTTCTAGCACACTATCACAATGGTGATTCATTCCATTATTTATTTCTGTCACATCTCAAACATATTTTCAAGTCACTTCTTACTTTCTCATTATTAAAACAAATAAAACCTTCCTATGTAAGCATGACATTTATTTTTCTGTTTCCCAAAAGTAACTAGAAAAAGTTATACTGGGCAGGCTGACTTTTCCATAAGCAAGAAGACATGAAATCCACCACTCCTCTCTGGGATCCATGCCAGTGCACCCACATTGGTCTCACAGCATGGGTATTCCCCTTTTGCCTCAAGGCAAGGATCAGCCTCTAAAACTGACATGATTTGGAAAGAAAGCAAACACTGGACAGAATCCTAATACTCAGAATGTAATATCTAGATTAGGTCCATGTGGGCAGCAAAGCAGCATGGTGTCAGGCTGACATGGCAGACAGGTTGTCAAAGAATGCACTCTGATTGGTTTGTATCAGTACAGAACCAGTTCTAATCCAGCTAGCTGGCCTGCTCCTGCTCCATTGCCCAGCCTTACTTCCATTCCCCAGCCTTGCTCCATTGCCATCCTCCTTCTCCTGCCTCCTTCATCCTCTTCCTCCCCCTCCTGCCACGCTGACCTTTCCTTGTCACACTCTCTCAGCCTCACACTCTCTTAGCCTCACACTCTCTCAGCCTCAGATCACACTCTCTCAGCCTCCCCCCCCCCCCCCAATTTCCAATCACAGATGATTGACAGGGGATTTTGAAGTGCTGCCAGTGGGTAAGGAAAAAATCCCTTTTCATAGTGTGAACAAAGGATCTTTTGAAAATGATTTCCAAAATGGAGGAAGGGCGAATCAAGAATTGATTAAAACTGCTCGTGGAAATGAACCCGAAGAGAAAGGTATGATTTCTCTTTCACTCAAGAATCCCAATTCTGGGACCATCACCGTGCTAGTTTTATGACTGCATCACAGGATTATTCCATACATGGGTGACAATAATAAAAGATTGCCTCCTTAGTTGCCAGATAACATGTAGAAGCTGACAGATATCATGTACACTGAGAGGAGGTTCCCTTGAAACAAGATGCAGACAAGGGGGTGTCTGATTCTGGGTGCCAAGTACTACTTTAACCAAGGCACATAATAGTCTAATTATATGTGACAATACATGTGTTGCCTGAACCATCCTGCAAAGTTTTGTTTATTTATTTCATAATAAGCATGCAAGGATCCTTTATAAATTAGGACTCCAGTATGGTGTGGGTTGAGTGGGTAAGGCTTCCTTTTTCAACTATGGTTCTGAGAAAAACCTCCTCATGCTGCAATTAGTGACAGAAAAAAGTTCCCATTAAGGGGAATTTTATTTCACTCATTAATTGCATCTTGGGGGCAGGATCACAGCAAGGAGCAAAGAGTTAACACACACACCCTTTCCCATATGCTAAAGTCTTGCTATTGTTGTTTCAGATTCTTTCTTTTCTCCAAAAATAAATAAATAAATAAATAAATACTCATGTCACAGAATCAAAACTGATTTCCCTGTGTGTTTAGCTTTAATTTAAAAACCCTCATATGATTGTATAAGCAATACATTTAAAATCACATCTAGTTTTCCCGAAAGCCAAACAGAAACCTCAGGGCCTATCTAGAGCATAGCATCCAAAGCATAGTAGAGCATAGAATCCATTCCTCCTCCTCTTTTTCTTCTGTAATGCACAGAACTTAACTCCCATTTGTAAATATTTAATAAAGACATTGTTGCATGTGTGCTTTTTTTTGTTAGTCAATTATAATGGTTTAAATTAAGGTGACGTATGTAATAGGATGCCTCTGAGATTATATGAATATTCATTTCTCTCTACTGTAATCTACATGCAAGATCTAAAACAAGTTGCTTTCTCAAGTACATACATTAATCTAACTTGAAATATATCTCTTCAGAAAAGTAATATTAAAAGCACTCTTCCAGTCATGGATTACATCAAAAAATCTAGTTGTGCCTTAATCTATATTTGTTGCAATAAACCAAATTGACAACTGCAATATTGTTTGATTTCCCTTGACAATCTGGCAGTTCTAAAGTGCCACAGTTTCCACTCCATTATCATCATGGTGACAGTTAGCAAAGCCCATTGATTTTAAAGGTTGGAAGCAGTGGTAGCAGATTTTGAATTCATTTTTTTAAAAAAGCAATATATATATCTGTAACCTGACTGTGACAGGATTGGCTGAGCATGCTAACCCTGAGCTTCCTGCATTACAGATCCTGAGAGCTTTCTTAGATTAGATCACATAATTCCACAAGTTGATCATAGACAGAAGATTTACACTTTTACTGAATAAAGTAAAGGATGGCATTGTTGAGGGTGCTAACCCTCACATGTTATGGCCTGTGGTAGCAGGCCTTGCTACTACCAATAGCCTCCAACAGAAAACCAGGTTTGATTGCTACCTGAAAGATGGATACATGTGCAGTCATCCTTCTGAACCTTGTGTGGCACCACTACACACACACTCATATAATACTTTCCATTAGAGGAGAGCCAGAGAAAGTAGTTGCTTGGTTTCCACTGTTGTGCTGAAGGGATATTGGATGCATAAGATCACCCTGAGGCTGAGAGTTATATCTTCATCAAGACACAAAGCTGGCTGAACAACTGGGTCTGTCAATAGCTATCTCAAATGAACTCAACTCCATTGTTATTGTAAGGACAAAAAAGGAGTAGAATCAAAATGGACAGATTTGTCCATCAGTGACTCTGAGTGCTTAATTCTTGGTAGTCTGAATTTGAATCACTGTGCATTCAGTCATATTAATTATTACCACCTCTTTGTTTTAATGAAAGGTTCCTCGTCCTTAACATTTTATGTGATAAGTACATACAATATGGTCCTCTTCATGCTGAAGATACTTTTATTTGTTGAATTATGTCAGTGCAAAGGGAAGAATTTCATTTCGGTACATTTTGGGGAAAAAAGTGTTAGAATTCACAAATTTCAGATTGGAGTGGGGAAAAAATCAGGGTTGTTAATTTTATTTTATTTTTTTAATGGAAGAATACAAAGCTGACATTTTGGTATACTTAGGCTGCGTCTACACTGCAGAATGAATGCAGTTTGACACTGCTTTAACTGGCACAGTGCATTGCTATAAAATTTGTAGTTTTGGGTTATATTTAGTCTTCTCTTCCAGAGAGCTATGGTGCCACAACAAACTACAGATCCTGGGACACCATAGGATAGAGTCATGACAGTTAAGCAGTGTCAAATTGCATTCATTCTGCAGTGTGGCAGCAGCCTTAGTGACTTTCTGTAGAACTTTTCAGCCTTTAGTAGCCATTGATCTGCATCTGTTCAAGCGTAAAAGAACAAGTCACACACAGAGAAAAACACATGGCACAAAACTCGGATACTGAGATTTGAGATTGCATATTTAAAGCATATTTTTAAAAAAAATTGTTCAGAATTTTTTTTTTTTTAAAAAAAACTATTTCATAGAGATAGTGAACTATGTCCCAAAGGAACTAGTGTCATACCTGCAAAGAGTTTTTAAAAATAAAGTTAAAAACCATATAATCTTTTAGCCAGATAGTCTGTAGTGTATCTATAGTATAATTATAGCAGTCTGATGACAACATTTTAATTGTCATGGCTCCATGCTATGACATACAGAAGAATTATAGTTTGGTGAGGCATCTGGGCCTCTCTGCTAGAAAGCTCTAGTGCTGGGGTTCAGGGGAATGGATTAGGGCTCTTTAGCAGAAAATTCTGAGTGTGTCATCAAACTACAAAGCCCAAGATTCCATAGGAATTCAATGGCAGTTAAAGTAATATCAAACTGCTATAACTGCAAAGTTCAGATACTCTAGTTACATTGTGAACTTTTATGATCCCATATCTACAATCTTCTCCGATAGTTTGAATCAACTTGAAGAGAAAGCATGTGGAAAATTCATGGCATTTGAGGCAGTCACTTTCCTGTCTTGCTTGCCAGGAATAGGCTCACACTTTGTCTGCAGCTGTACATGTCACTACTTGCACTGCTGCAGTCAAGCTATTCCCAAGAATCAAATTCCCTGAGTAGACCTAATTTTTCAAATTAAATTGCATTACAATACATAGGGTTGTTACTGCAGCATCATATTGCTAATACTTACAAAAATATGCTACTCAGTGTTACTTAAATATGCAGTTTAGTGTAAAACCACAAAGTTTTTTTAAAAAATCTGTATTTGAAACATCATGTAATTAATTTATGACAATATCCACAACTATAATAATACTAATAACCCCACTACCACTCCCCAGATTATCATGTTTCAGAAAAAGTGTAGTGGTTGCAACCTTTGCCATCAGCCCAGCTTTGTACAGTTCATAAGCTGATTACAACTTGCTGAAAGATATGTTTGCATGCTAGAAGTGGTGTTAATCTACTGGGAGATTATAAAAGCTGATAAATGAGCAGAAAGGACCACGTCAGGAGTGTGTGGTTTTGTTTCCTGATCAGGCTGTATGTTTTTACAGCAATCAAGAAAAACTAAAAAACAGACATAAGAGGGAACAGGGATTCTCCACAGGTCTTGTTAATTTTGGATTACTTTCTGTGGTTATATCATTAGAAAGACCATATTCTCTTTTGCACTCTTTAGATACATCCTTTAGCAAAATTTCCCTGAGAAACTACAAGGATTGTATCTTTTCTATATAGAAATATGGTAATTATTCTTTCCATTACAAAGACTTTAAACCACACCATAACCTTGCAGTGCCAATTTCTAGCAATGCTGTTGCACCATTAAGGTTTTGAGAGGGTCAATAAAGCCAGCCTTTTCTAATACCCTACAGCACATACACAAGAAAACCTGCTGTGGTAGCGGTAAATGTAACACCATCCACAAATTCATTAGGAATGTAGTCATTCCTGGAAATGCCAGCTATTCCAGTAACTTGTTGCCGATGTTTTTAACCATATTTTCCTTTTATGCAGTCATTACAGAACAAAAAAGAAATTAATAATAATAATTACAGGCACTGCCTGTATCCGTTTATATCTCTGCTACTTGATCTGATCATTTTAGCTATTTAAAAAGGTAAAGAAAACTTTTAAAGGCTTTTAGGTTTTTGGTACTGTGCCTAACATCTCAATTTTGTGACTTTAAAGACCTTGTGCAAACAATTTTATTTCTTTTGCCTTGACATTTATGGAGCTAACCACACTTTCACCTATTTAAGAAAAAAAGGAAGACACAAGGGAAAAGAGGTGGTGAAAGTATAAAAGAAAGGACATATTAAGATAGGATTAATTATTCATTCCCTTGTTCTGTATTTCTCTTCCCTCCTCTTCTCCTCGCATCATCTTTACTTGGATTACTGTCATTATTTTTAGAAAGGATAGAAATAGGACATTGGTGCAGTCCCAGCTATGGTATGCATCAGTCTATGAAATATGCTCACTCTTTATTTCAGGATATATCGGATTAGTGTCATTCGGGAAGGCGGAGGACTAAATGACTGATCCACATTTCCAAACTATCAGGTATTCAAACAGGCAATGCATTAATTGTTATTTTCAACATTCCAGTGGAAAGTGAGCATTGCAACATGACTCTGTGAGTGGCATTGTGCCAACATATACTAGCCAGAATTCTGTGAGGAAAGGAGCTCCTGACCACCAACACCACTTGTCAGTATGCCCCAAATGGTGGTACACACTCAAAGAGGCATTAAAAAAGGTTGTTTATCACAGCTCAGCACTCATGAGAGCACAAGATTACCTGCTCTCCTGTAAGAACATTGGCATCCACATGCCTCCCCTTTCTCTATTGGCCCAGGTAGGAAAGATGTGTGGGTATGAACTTTCTTGTTAACTACCTGCTTCGGCTCTCAGATCCGATAGAACTCAGAGATAGAACACATCTATGCAGTTCCTGTGTTTATCTGTGACCCTCCTTGGGTCCCTTCCTGGGAAAAAAGGTGGCATAGAAATGAAATGAAATAAATTTAAAACTATATACCTCTGCTTCTGATTACATGCAATAAATTTAGAGCATTTAAAACATGGCATGTTCAGAAGTTTTGGGGTGAAGTGCTAAGAGAGATTAATAAAATTATACACAAGGATGTTCATTTGAGCAAAGAGAATTATATAAAATTAAATTTGAAGAATAAGGGAATGAAGAATAATGAAGAGAAAGCAATAAAGTATATATTAAAAGCAACACAGGCCATGATTCTATCAGGATGGAAAGAAAGTAAAAATTGGAACTAGACCAAGGTAGATACATATTTGACAGATAACATGCTGTTTGATATTATTAGAGATAGAAGATTAAAATATACTGGAGAAAGGAAAGTAGAAGCTTGGAATTTGGGTTGGAAAATCCTACTTGAGAAGGTTAAATGGAATATGGAGTACAATTAAGTCAATAATGTAATTAAATCCCACATATTGAATGTTAGATACTAATTGTAAACAATGTATTAATTCTAAACATTATCAAGCCATGTAGGAGGGGGGAGTGGGAGTGGGAGTAGGGAATGGGACACATGCAACATTGTTTATATATATGGTAAAATAATTCAATAAAGACATTTTAAAAAATTAAAATGGACAAAACAAAAACAAAAGCCATGGCATATGGACAGAGAGTGACACCCAGTCAGTGAATTATTGCTGAGTGCAAATGAAGCCTACTTAGAGTAAAGTTTAACATTTTTGTACCTCTTTGCAGTCATTCCTAAAATATCACCAAAAGGGAAGGGGGTAACTTCCGTTGTTTCAAAAATGTTTTTAATAATTCTTTTGTCTCTTCAGGGGGGAAAGTGCTTAATTCCAGTCTCACATTAGGTTTATGGAATTTTCAAAGTGACTATTAAATTGGCCTACAACTAGAACCATATATCTAAATTAAAAACAATGGATATTCAGTTCTTTTCATTGTGCATATACCAAGAAAGTATGTACACCTCCCACCCCCCGCCATTGCCAAAGTATGCTTTTTCCCATGGCAAATGACAGATCTGTTTGTGTTTTGGAGGAAACTAGATCAGGAACTGTGGTGAAATCTCATCATCCCACAACAGATTAGTTTCACCTCATAAATGCTATTAAGTACACAACGCATGCAAGATGTTAAATTTCTCATAACTTAAAACATAGCTGCTAGTTCAGGGTTTGTAAATGCAATCCTAGAACCATTAGGTGGAAGTCTAGTTGTAGCCTGTCCTTGCACAGTAACTGCATGGTGCGAAATAGCTGTAATATCCTACATCTATATCTACAACTAGATTTATACATAGACAGATGTGGCTAGATATACAAATACACATGCATATATGAATTGATGCAGTGAGAACTGCATGGTAAAGTATTTCATGTTTCTGTGGAAACCATTCCCTGTAATGAGGATAATCACAGCTGAGATTGCCTATCTTGTGTCACCTTAGAGCTGTGACTGTAATTAAACTTCCTATGATAATGGCTCCTGACAACATTAGACATCAGTTTACTTGTTACTGGCATATTAGAACTGTCCAGACATTTCTAACATCAAGGAAATGTGTCTTCCAGGAAATGTTCATTAAAAGGTTATAAGAGGGATCTGCAACAAAATCTTGCAGTGTGGAGCAATACTGTTCACTGTCAAGTCAGTCATTGCAAAATAAAAAGTAAAAAATAAATAAAATTAATTATAAAAATCAAGATAAAAATCAACAGGATCATTAAAAATCCACTGCATTGAATTCCTAAATGCTCATGTAAAGGCTCACGTAAAGGCTCATCTAGGGAAATACAGCCTTTCAAATAGCCTGAGCCCAAGCCATATAGGGTTTCATAGATTGTAACCAGCACTTTGAATTATAGAATCATTGAATCATAGAATCAGAGAGTTGGAAGAGACCACAAGGGCCATCCAGTCCAACCCTCTGCCATGCAGGAACTCCCAATCAAAGCATCCCTGACAGATGGCCATCTAGCCTCTGTTTAAAGAACTCCAAAGGAAGGAGACTCCACCACACTCTGAGGGAGTGTGTTCTACTGTCGAACAGCTCTTACTGGTAGGAAGTTCCTCCGAATGTTGAAGTGGAATCTTTTTTCCTGCAGTTTGCATCCATTGTTCCGGGTCCTAGTCTCTGGAGCAGCAGAAAACAAGCTTGGTCCCTCCTCAACATGACATCCCTTCAAATATTTAAACAGGGCTATCATATCACCTCTTAACCTGCTCTTCTCCAGGCTAAACATACCAAGCTTCCTAAGGCATTCCTCATAGGGCACAGTTTCCAGACCCTTCACCGTCTTAGTTGCTCTTCAGGAATGGGCACACCTGATGGTCTAGCTTTATCTGTGCAAATGCATTTTTTGCCACTATGAAAACTGGGCTTGCAGCCTCAGAATTGATCCAAGGAGTACACACAAACTGACAATCCTGGTAGTGCAGTGCTCAAATGCTGGTACTTTAGCCACTCACTCACAATCCACAAGGTTGTGAGTTCAATCCCAGCCAGGGGCTTAGGGCCGACTCAGCTAAAATGAGTATCCAGCTTTTTGGATGGTAATTAGTTTGCAGTTGTAAACTGCTTAGAGACTGCTTAGTGTGTTATGGAGCAGTTTACAAATGAAGCTGCTATTGCTAACCATCTTCTTCAGGGGCAGTCTAATACTATGCAGCACAGGCTGAATCCTTGTTCCATAGGCTACCTTTTGAATGACCGGGAGTTCATTTGTCTTATCTAGATTAAGGAATTGATCACATTGTTTTTGCTTCCGTGATAGAAGTGGGATGTAACTTTAACAAAGTAGATCTTATTGCATTTCCCCATCACCGGGGAAAATGCAACCAGTTTGCAACCTGGGCTTCTCCAGGCTTGTCCCACATTTTTTCAAGACAAAGATTTTACCATTCTTGAAAAGATGCAGCAGAAGCCCAGGTTGCCTTGCTGACAAGTCTTTGATGTCTTTGATTATAGATATATATTTCAACCATGCTTTTCTACCTGAATTTACTAACTTGATCCTACTCCCATATGTAGCAGGTCATCCTAAAATTACTCATCCCTAAATATGGCTGAAAACATACCTGAACACATGCTGTGTGATATTTTGGAATAAGACACAACTGTCACATGGTTGTAAAGGAATATGAATAAGAATGGTGTCTGTTATATCTACAAAATTTATAGAGAGTGTCTGACAAGCCCGTTTAGTGGCTTGTTTCTGAAGTGTTGATTCCACATTTCCACTTAGTTGAATTTAGGCTTTAAAAAAAACAACAACCCAAAACCTATTCTTAAAATAAATATTGGCCTTCTGGAAGCTTTTTCTGGATAAGGGCTCTTCCACAATATGTAGAAGATGATACATTCAGGATCACTGGGGTATTTAATTCTATCACTCCTTAAGTGGTATTTGACCTCTTATTCCAGCTTTTAAAATAAAATGGGCACGCTGGCAATTCGTGAATTTGACTGCCCATAGATTGCCACAGTCCATATTATTCAGTAGTGGTGCACTGATGCACCACTGAATAATATGGAGGGCAATCATCCACATTTGTTGCCATCTCAGCAGGGGTGAACCCCTGCAGATGGGAAGGATCTACTGTATAGGAAATGAAATTATGAAAAGCAAATGTAAGGGCTGAAGGTGTTAAGGATCCCTGGTGGCACAGTGGTTAAATGCCAGTATTGCAGCCACTCACTCACAAACCACAAGGTTATGAGTTCAATCCCAGACAGGGGCTCAGGGTTGACTCAGCCTGGCATCCTTCCAAGGTTGCTAAAATGAGTAGCCAGCTTGCTGGGGACAATTAGCTTATAGCTGTAAACTGCTTAGAGGCTGAGAAGTGTGATATTAAGCAGTATATAAATGAAGCTGCTATTGCTATTGGTCCAGTCAATTTTGAACTGGATTTTTATTTAAGAGGCATGGTATCAAAGGTCATAGACAGTGAATGGATGGTTCACTCTATTTTTCTATTTCTAGCATGTCAATTGTGCATGTGGTCATTTGTAAGTCAATTTTATCATTTTTCCACATTAATCTGAGGTTTCAAAACTCAGCATGGAATTTTGTATTTATTTAAGACATTATTTCAAGGGTCATTACTTTCCAGTGCTTCATATCGGTTCCTCAGACATTTCTTGAACTAGTAAATTTACTCTTGTTATGACAAGTTTTGTGTGTGCAATATGCCAAGGCAGGGTTTGCGTAATGCTTACATGTACTTATGTCACTTTCTGAGGGATATCAGACCACAGGGCAAGGCTAAAGAGAACATTGAGAACAGGACATATGCTGTCCTCCTCACAAAGCATCCCACTTTAGGCTCCTTCCCCATGTAGATCATTAAAATTCAAAGTAAAAGATTTAAATAGCTTATAAAGTAGCCCTTTAGTACCCAGTCCTGTTGTCTGGTCTCATCATTTTATGTTTTGCAAGCAAATAGTTTTTGTTTGTTTTTTAAGTGGGAAATAAAATTGAAGCTTAGTAAAAATGCATGGTAAATTTTCTAAATAAATAAAAAACAATGTAATACTTGAATAGGAGTTTTTGAGGTTTTAGGCATCATATTGTTAAATAGTTATATAAAACATCAGTTTAAGATAATTAATATGACATTGTGATTTAAGAGCTAGGCAATGTTGCTCAATTGTTATACTGAAAGATTCCAAAATCTGTTGTTCCTCATTTGTGAACCGAATCTTTTTCCTGTTAAGTAATCACATCCATGCATGCTTTTGCTGTAGAGCAAGAAACCAAGTAGTGTCTTGCAGCCATTGACTTTGCAGGAGGGGAGAAAATGGTCTTTTCAAAAAAACAAAAAAAAAAGGGAAAAAAAAGAAAATGTACTTAAGGGAAATATTTGCCTTTCAAACTTGAGTCTCAGACAGTCAGACCTTTTCATGTTTTGTTGTAGTGGTTTGTCACTAAGACAGTGAAAACTATTGAAATCACTTTTAAACTGACATATCTATTAGTGTGACATTAATTTTTTTTAGATGAGTTTTGGGAACACTGGGGCAGTTGCTTTTCAGAAATTCAGTAAGTAAAGCCTATTAATGGAAACTGGTCAAATACAGGAATCATTTTCCCTGCTTACTAGCTCAAGAGAAACTCTTCTTTGGCCACAGTCAGGATCCCAGAGCTTCTGACATAGCAAGGATGGTACAATTTGTGGACACAAGCCACAGGCACCTCAGGTTTCACATTACTGAGACAGGCTTTGACTGTAAACACTCACTGCTACCCTCCAGCAGAGTAATGAAGAGGAGCTTGGAAACATTTGCTTCCATCTTAAATTAAATGCAGTTTGCTCTACAATCTCGTAAATTCAGACAATGGTCCTTCTTACTTATGGCAACTGGAAACATGTAAATTGTAATGGTTCATAAAGCTGGCTTGTTTCCACTAACTGCAACTAAGATTAACTATAATTTCCATTTTAGATGGCATGCAACTCTGTAGTTAATGTAAAATGGGCTTGGAAGCTACGTATTTTGTAGTTCCACCAGAGGAGATGAAATAGGATGCAAACCTGAGTCTCACTGCAACTAATTTCCATTACACCAAAACATGGGATACTATTACATCAAAGCTGCCTTAAGATGGATAGTGTTCCCTGACAATGGAATATTTAAAATTACTAATATATTATGCTGCTTTCAGCTGCATTTATTCATACCTCAGCTAATGGAGCCCCAAATGACCTGAAAGACACTCGCAAATATATATTCATCTTGTAATCTAGCATACTTCACATTAAAACAATACATCACTCATCACTGCTTCACAACACTGTTGCAAAAGGTGGTGGATTTGTTTTGACCACCTGTCCCTGTTGATGATCTGACTCTTTGGTGAGAGTGCACTGCAGTTGCTATTTTCATTCATTGCTGCAGCTTGTACATATCCCTGACTAAGTTCTGATAGAGTCAGGAACAACACTTTTTAAAGAGTAATGCTTTTGTTTGTGTTTGTTGTCAGAAAAAAAATCCAGTCTCTTTCATGCAACACAGTTATAGCATTTAAATGCCATTTTAACTACCTGGTGCCCTCCTATGTTATATTGGGATTGGTAGTTTCCTGAGGCATTTAAAATGCTTTACTAGAGAGTTCTGTTACCTTTCCAAAATTCAAATCCCAGAATTCTGTAGAATCCAGCCATGGTACAAAGAGCATTTTAATGGTGTAGTGTGAAAGATGGCTCAAATATATTTCAGAGACAACCAAAAAAGAGAATTGATTCATGAATACTATGTTCCAACATGCTAATGCCAGGATTATATTGAGACAGATCTAAGACAAAATAATTTAAAGCCATTCCTTTAAAAGAAATGTTAGGTCTGTTGTTATTGTTGTTGCTGTTTACCTTCAAGTCATTTCCAGCTTATGGAAACTCAAGGAAAAGTCTATCAAGGTTTTCCTGGCAAGATCTTTTCAGAGGAGGTTTGCCTGAGCTGGAAATAGAACCCTGGTCTCCAGACTCAGAATCCAATACTCAGACCACTATACCACATCCCATCCGTCTTCTGCATTAATACACATAAAATTCAAGGCTAACTAAGTTGGGTCCCCATGTAGTCTTCCAATGACCTCCTTAGTTTCAATAAAGTTGATGGTCCATGAGGCTTTAGTCAAAAGAAAGGCAGCCAATAAGGAGTGCATCATATCTCTGCCATCACTACCAAATTTGTTGCCAGAATATCAAACTTTAGCAGCACTGAGACAGCAAAATGAATGCAAGTTACCTTTAAATCAACGTAGGTTGCTTTGTTTTCAAGCTGAATTGCACTTCCCAGAGGCTTCTACAAAAGCACATAGAGATCACATCTGGCCACAAACCATGTATTACCCACCCTTTCTCAGATCAAGGGTTAGAATTGTGCAGCTTTCTAGATGTTCTTGTACTGCAGTTCCTAATAGCCCTGGGCTGTATCTACACTGCAGAATCAATGCAGTTTGACATTGCTTTAACTTGAATGCCTCAATGCTATGGAATTATGGGATTTGTACTTTGTGAGATGTTTAGCCTTTCCTGTTAAAGAGTTCTTATGCCACTACACACTGGAAATCTCAGGATTCCATAGGATAAAGCCATGTCAGCTAAAGCAGCATTGAACTACATTAATTCTGCAGTGTGGCAGCAGTCCTAGGTAACATAGCCAGTATGGGAAGTACTAGGAGTTTCAGTTCAACAACCCTTGGCAGACCACACAATTCTCACTCCTGCTTTAGATTACATTCTAGGGTCTGCAGCCTAATCTAGCAGTTCTCTGTGGCTGCAGAAGTTACGCTGCCATCACATACATGCACACATTGGGGCAATCTAGACTGCCCAAAAGGGGTGGTCTGCAATCACCCCAAGAAGCAGCAAGATGACGCCGAGGCTGCCGCATGGGCAGCCTCCGTGGCCTCATCTCGCCACTTCTGGAGGTCGTGGGGAAGCTGCAAACTGCCACTTTCCCATGGCCTCGAAGCGGGGTGCAGCAGGCGCCCTGGGTGCCCTGGGTGTCCGCTGCACCCTGCTTGCGGAGGCGGGGCTGAAGGGAGGAAGGGGCCACTGCCGAGGCCCCTTTCTCCCTGGTTCTTTGCCGCTACCATTTAAAAGCCGTGGCAAAGACCCACCCCCCAAAAGGAGCTCCGTTTGGAGCTCCTTTTTTGCGCTGCAGAAAGGGTGCAATTGGCGCCCTCCCGTGGCGCAAAAGCATCATCATGTGTGCAGCGTGTCTAAAAGCTGTACACATGATGACGCAGTCGTAGCACGTCCATATGGATGCCGCCATTTAAAAATGGCAGCACCCATAAGCTTTAGACCTAGGGAGGGTGTAAAAGCTACGCGCTCCCTAACCCTAAAGGTGCTTTTTTGAGCCCTTATTGTGCCACAAGCTGCCCGTCTAGAATGGGCCATAGTCACCTAAAGGAGCTTCCCTAGTCATTGTAATGAGGGAATCCTTGTTGCACATATTTCTCTGCAAATAAAAATTATTTCCACCACTGAACTGCATAAGGACTGACAATTTTGGCCTAATGGCAGTAGGTTGGTGAGAGGTGGAAGGAGCCAAGCATAACAACTTTAGCTACAACAGTAGCGAGTTTGGAAATCAGGTACCCGCAACCTCTTTGACATTACAGATGTATAGTTTGGCTTGGCATGAGGCATAGATTCCCAGATTTAACCCAGAGATTGAATAACCAGAGCATTCTACCCAACCCAGTCTCATGTCCCAAAGCAGAAGGGAGTCATGACAATGGCAGTTGAAGCTGGAAAAATGTATTGTAGATCACAAGTTCTGTGATTATGGAGCATATGAAGGTGAATTATTGTAAACATATCCTGACAACCATAATATTGCTAAACAGAGTTATGAAGACTGGTTCACCAAAGCAGACCATCAAGGAAGATGCAGTCCAATGACATATGAAAGGCCACAGGTTGTCCCCACTTTATTATACAAGTCACTGTAAACATTAAAGAATCATAGGGCTTTATCGCGCTGGGGAAAAGTCAGGATTTAAACTGGAAATAAAAAGGCATTTTCCCAGCAAAGTCATGAGATCGCAGCAAAGATTTTCAGATACATCGCAATTGGAGAGGACTTATCCTGGGAAGAACAGGAATGCTCAAGCAACAAACCATTCATAGTGAAGTCCTGTGAATGGTTTGATGCTGGAGCATTCCTGTTTCTTCCTGGGATAAGTCCTCTCTAATTGTGATGTCATCTGAAAATCTTTGCTGAGATCTCGCAGTTTTGCTGGGGAAATGCCTTTTTAATATCTGCTTTTCCTGGGTTTTCCTCAGTGTGTTAAAGTCCATAGTAACCCACAAGAATATGTCTATTTATTTAACAAATTCTCCTATATGTTATTTTTAATTTCTTGAAGTTAATTATAAATGGAGTTTTTTCACTTCTTGCCATGATACTGTTCACAGTATTGCAATGTATTGTAGACTGCATCCCATAAATATATATACTGAAGGCAGAAAAATGAAATTAATTTTACCCTTTGGGGGCCCTGAATGGTAATTATTTGTCCCAGAAAGTTTCAAACTTTGATAACTATTTTGACAAGTCATTTAGGTCATCTTTCCTCTTTGATAGTGGATTATGGTAATAAGGACATATAGTGCTGTATTAAAATGATAAGTATTTAAATGTTTTATAGAGGCTTGACCAAATCTCCTAGTTAACGCAGAACTGAGCTAATGGCATAGATATTGTAGCAACAGCTTCTGAAATATGCAGTTTATATGATCCAAACCATCTCTTGCTCTGTGAACAGCACAATGCTGTACATGGCTACTCAACTCCCATTGAGTTTAATGGGACTTTTCCCCGGTAAGCAGGTATAGGTTTTTGGTGTAATGTGAAATATAACGAAAGAAATCACAAGTTCCCAATAACATGCAAGATATCAACGTTTCAAATAGCTGTATGCCTGGAGACTAAAGCAATAGGGAAGATTGTCCATCTAATGTTTTCTTCCAAGCATTCAGAATGAGTATACTATTATTCTCAGATTTTCCATTCTTGATGCTGAAAGGCCTTTTATATTCATTGAATTGCCACCAGAAATGAATAATGGATACTGAGAATATCAGCACTGAACAATGAAATAAGAATTGTGAATCATCAAGATCAGGCCTGGCCAACAATTTGCCCTGTTGTTATACTTTATTATTTTCTATGTCATAGCACTGGTACTGATAAGTGTTTGAGAGTACTAGGAGCATAAAATAGGTCCCTGAACAAAGCTGCTTACACATTTCAGTAAGAGACAACAGACAAAAGAAGAGAGAAAGAGGCAATAACTAGATGATAACTAGACCAGAAAGGCATGATTTCTTCATCTTCAGCCATAATCCCTAAAACAGATAAAACACTGTATTTTCCCCTTTGATTTCACAAGGAACATCTGATAGAAAAAGTCCTGTCATCTCCTCTTATTTTTCTTAAAGAAGAAATTGATAGCTTTGACTGTCCATTTCTAAACTCCTTTTGTGTATTTAAATGCATCTCATTAGCCAGTACTTTTGTTACTGTCGAGCATCCTCTCTTACCCACTTTCAGAAGCTCACTCCACAAAAATAAAGGGCTTGGAGGTCTGTGTTTTGTCCTAATTCTTGACTAAGAAAACTCTAAAGAGCCTCTTGTGAGATGAGCTGGGATGCAAAGGAGTTCCCAATAACCTTCCTATTCTAAGCATAAAAAATCTCTTAGTACTGTCCTATTATTTTGAACACACCACTCCCTCCCCACTCCCCCTTTATTTTAAAACTTTAATTAAAGAGATTTAGAAGGACACTTAGAAAAGGCTACAGTCTTTCCTTCTGATGCACCTAAACTTCCATACATATTTTCCAGTTTGTAAGAAAGCATCTTGAGCAAGCATTTGCCTAGTGCAGACCAGGTGTGTCTTTCTGCCACATGGAATAGTTCTGTCACTCTGAAGTCCCTCCAGTTTCAGGGTGAGGAAGAACATGGAGGTGGTGGTGATGACAGTTTTGTGAGTAGCAGAACAGTGGCACATTTATGCCGGATCTCCCTTGATGAGAACACATGCCAGATCATTGTTGTATTTAGTTCTCATTTTGTTTAGAGACTAAGGAGATAAAGGTTTCAAAAGGGAAAAAATGATTTTAAAGAAGGATTTGGACTAAAATAATCCTATTTCTTCCCTGCACTCTGATGTTTCCTAGTAGGAGCTTCTGTTGTTATCTGCTGTGAAGTCATTTTAACTTTTGATGACCCCATGAATAAGAGACCTTCAAGAGACCCTTTTATTAACAGTCCTGCTCAGGTCTTGTACACTTAGTGGCTTCTTTCATTGACTCTATTTACTACTGATATAGTCTTTCTGTTTCCTACTGTCTGCCTCTTAACAAGCATTATTGTCTTTTCCAGTGAGTCTTGTCGTGATGGGTACAATAGCCTCAGTTTAGTCATTTTTACTTCTAGGGAAGAGTTCAGACTTCATTTGTTCTTGGACCCATTTTCTCTTGGTATTTTTGATAATCCATGGTATCCATAGAATATGGATTCCAGCAGATTCCAGCAGCACATTTCAAATACATTGATTGTCTTCCTGCCAGCTTTCTTTCACTGCTCAGTTTTCAGAACCTTACATAGAAACTGGAAATAGTGTGTAAGGGATGTTCCTGGCTTTGGTATTCAATGACAGTAGGAGTGGGAGACCAGTTTTGTGCCCACTCCCAGTAAAAGACTTGCATGGCTAGGACACGGCATGGCTAGCACACTACAATATTATGCATTGATGAAGGGTGGGTGGAGCCAACTATTTAATTAAACTTCAGTGGGTGCAGTGATTATTAGTTCCATCCTACAGACCTTAAGTTGCATAGTACACACACACACACACACACACACACACACACATGTATGTACACTGTTGTTCTGTGCCTTCAAATCATTTCCAACTTATGAGACCCTAAGGTGACCCTAACACAGGATTTTCTTTGCAAGATTTGTTCAGAGGAGGCTTGCCTTTGCCTTTCTGTAAGGCTGAGATAGTATGGCTTGCCCAAGGTCACCAAGTAGGTTTCCATGGCTGAGCAGGGATTCGAACCCTGGTCTCCCAAGTCAAATTTCAATGCTCAGACCACAACACTGTTTTGGCTCTTAGATCCACATACATAAATACATAGATATTTAAACATGTGGTAGTAGTATTTTTAATTCCATAAAAAATCCCAAAGGATGGGGTGTTTTCTTTAAGGTATAGCAGTGACACTGAATGGGTTTTTTTTAAATATCACAACAGGGCAGACAGCATTAGTAGGGCACATCATATGTGAAGTATATTGCTGCTATTTATCTAGAGATATCTTTAATGCATAAAGGAGTTATCAGGATCTGTCACATACGATCTTGGAATTTGAGGTAGGGAAAAGAGACCCTTTCAGGACCTAAATGGATCATAGGGACCTAGGGGGTGGGTGGGACTCAGGAGAGCATTCCTTGGCACTTAATGGTGGGACTAGAGGACATGGACAACTAATGAGCTGTCTCCACAATCAGGATTGGTCATGATTACCCTTCTCTTAGCACATACAACTTTTCATCACTGGAGAACTTTGTCATTACAATCAATAAAGTAGTAGCCCCCGTTGGATAATTAACTAGTGTTACTTTTAAGCAGTAAATGTTAACAGAGAGATTTCCCTCAATATGGAATTCTTTTAAAACCTGTATACAAGTTGCAACTGTCCAGCAAATATACCCAGAACTAAATTGCAACTTCTAGACTCCCCCCCCCCCCCAAATTTTTTTGTCAAGCTCTGGATATACAACAATTTCAGTTTCATCAGATTGCCATCACTTTTTGCCATCACGGGGGGTGGGCAGGGGGAAGAAGTGTCATAATCAATGTAAGGTCCTAAAGCAAGCCAGCGAACATACATACTGGTAGAAAAGGGCTTTTACCTAATCCAGAAATGAACTTTCCCTTCTGGAACAACTATTTCAATGTTAAATCTATACAGTTTTGTTCAGGTGGAAAAGAACATCTGGAAATCATGTTCCTAATGGAAAAAAGGGCAGTAGATTGAAAAGAGGAAGAAAGAATCTATGAATACAAAACCAGAATGATATGAAAGGAGGAATATAAAAAACTGCCTTATATCATGGCCGACCATTGGTTCAACTTTCCCAATGATGTCTATTTTTTAAGTGACCATCCCTCCAGCGAGATGGTAGGGACAGATTCTGGGACTGAAGATGAATCAAAGTTTGCTTTCCTGTGCTCTCATTTTTATTTTTATTTTTTTTGGTCAAGTTCTTTCTTCATCTCTTTTATGAACAAATAAAAAAAGTATTTTCAAATGAAAAGGGTACAAAATGAAATTCTCAAAAGTTTCACTGGCCGAACTCACTAGGTACTACTGTTCCCAGTAGGGAGTGGAGCATGCTGTGCCTTATTATGATTTAGCTATTAAAGAAGAGATACTTCTCAAAAGAAAAAAGATGACAATCCTGGTTCATCTCTATAAAACTGATTGAATGCATGGGGACTCAAAACTAATTTTTTTTAGCACCTAATCACAGAGTCTTCTGACTAGATGCACAAATTGATCAGTTTTACTTTCTTCCTCATTCAATATTTTAAAATCTCAGGTTCTTTTCATCAGTGATGAAGAAATCTGAGAAATTTGGATGAAGTGAGCATTCCTTCCCCCCTCCCTCCCTGGATCAATCTGACACTTTTTGAATGGAAACCATTTGTTCTAGCTCTGAACCATACCTCAGTTCAACCATGTTGATGGTGCAATAGACGTTGGCACTGAGAAACTGCAGAGATCATTTCTACTGCACCTCTTTCTTTTTGTAAGGATGCTGAAGAGGGTTGGAGGAAGATTGGATCCCTCCATCTACTTGGACCATGAGGTGCTAGTAATTCTGAATCTGACACAGAACTAAGCTGCAGAGATGCGAATCATCATAAATGTAAAGAATTATAATATGTGATTCTGGAAAGCTCCAAAGTATATTATTGTAAAATATACACCAAGAGGGAAGGAAATCACATGAACTGCATCTCTCAGAATTACTTATCACTGGCTAAGTGTCTGGAAGACAACTTAATTTGTGCCCCTGATGTGTTCAGCAAGCCTCTGATTTCTGGTGCGAACATGTTTGGGGGTCTTATTGCTTCAGTTGTTCATGTAACTTGAGTAGATTTGCATTTAGGAAACCAGATTTAATTATGTGAAACACAGTCTTCTGCAAACATTTCTGTGAAACCCTCCTGGAGATAAATGAAAAAAGGCACAAGAGTTTTGCTCCCATCCACCTAGGGTTAACACCTTTTATTTTCCTGATACAGCAACTCTGCCTTTAATGTCTGCATGACAAGCAGAAGCTTTTCCCAGCACAGAGAAGCACTTATGGGGAAAGCTTCATTTATTGAACTTTCATCTTCCATGCAGTTATGAGGAAGACCTTGGGAATAAGAAAAAAGGTGTCTGCCTTGTCTTCCCTTTAAAGGTTTCTGCTTGGGAAATGAGATGTTTTCCAAGTGCCACTTGTAAATGTTCACTTGACTAGTTAAATATACTTTGATGACATATGAAAACAATGCAACTAATTAGCTATCATCTCTGTACATGTCTGGCTTATACCTTGCACAAAGAGGATATTCAGTGAGGTTCATTTGGGGAAACTAAATACCTACATAATACTTTATATTTTCATTCTATGTTGTTCTGGACATACAACATTCCTTATTAGAACTTTATTGGATGATTTCCATGTTCTCATGGGACAGGGTGCAACAGGTGTATCCACACTGCAAAATTAAAGCAGTTTGACACCACTTTAACTGCTATTACTTATCCTACAGAATCCTGGGATTTGTAATTTGGTGAGGTATTCAATCTGGTTTATCAGAAAAATCTGGGGCTTCACCAAACTACAAATTCCAGGATTCAGTACAGCAGAGTCATGGCAGTTAAAACGATATCACACTGCTTTAATTCTGTAGTGTGGCTACTTGCGAAAAGCAAGAGACAACTGTATGGAACATCTTTATATGTATCCCTCAGTATCAGCAACTAAGGGGCTGTACAGACCAGCTTGAAGCCCCATCAAGGGGGTGGCCTAGGGGCGTGGTGTTTGGATGCTGCACACCCGAATGCTGCTGTCATGCTGCATGCCTAACCACACAGCGGCCAGTGTCATGGCATTCCTTTGGCACAATGTTTATACACCACAAGCTGAAAGGAGCACTGAAAAGTGCTGCCACGGTGGCAAGGGGACCTGTTTTCTAAAAGGGGCTGAATTTTGCTGGCTCTTTAAGGGCCAAGAAAGCTCCAGATCAGGCCTACAGAGTGTGGTTGCTGCAGGCCTGATCTGGTGCTGAATGGGGCAGTGTCAAGCCTTCGCTTCGGGGCTGTCTGTTTTGCCCCAAAATGAATTAGATGTGGGCCTAAAAACCAGAAAATACCCTTACAGAAACTTCTTATCAGGGATATTACTTTCTCTATTCAAAGAATCAGACTAAAGAAATGCCTAGTGCCTGTACATCATGAGTGGGATACTCTGGCCTCCAGAGTTCTAGACTGCAGCACATAGCTGTTCTTACAAATACATATGCTGGCCATGACTGATTGGACTTGTTCAACAATATCTGAGGACCACATGCTGTCCAACTTGGAAATAAATACAGTGGGCCCTTTTTATCCACTGGGGTTTGGTTCCAGGACTCTCTGTGGATAACAAAATTTGTGTATGCTCAAATCCCATTAAATATAATGGCACAACAAAATGGTGTCCCATATATAAAATGGAAAATCAAGGTTTGATATTTGGAATTTATACTTTTTGGGAATATTTTCAAGCCGTGTATGCTCAAATCCGTGGATAAAAAAATCTGTGGATAAGGAGGGCCAACTGTATATAGCTGGCTGTCCATTCATTTCCTTGGCTTTGCAGATGGCACAGTGAATATATGGATCTGAAGAGGTCAGTCAAAATTGCCCTACAAGTCTGTCTTTCACTTTCTCTCACATTCAATTTTGTAAAATCACAAAGTTTTCTCAGAATTTATGAGGAACTTTGTATATTTTTGGCAGTTTTATTTTCCCTCAGAATAAAAGAAATCATCAAACATCTGATCTGAGCAAATTCAAGAAATATCTCTATATCCAGACTGCTACCATAAGGTTCCTGTCAGAAAAAGAAAAGAAAAAGTGGCAACCTAAATTTGGTAGCCAAAGGTCATTAAATATACAGGTATTCAAAGCCAGAATTTCAAAAATTAAGTACTCATATCACACTGTCTGAATTTGTAAATCTCTCAGTTTCACCATTTCCCATGTCTGTTTTTTATTCCTAAATTGTTTCTATTGTATTTATGAAAAAACTGTAATTTTTAAAATGATCTTATCAATAGAAATACCAAATGAGATATCATCTGTCTCCACTCTTCTGTATCCAAAGGTCTAAAAACACCTTTCAATACTTGTCTTTTCTGGATTCATAAGGGACTTGAGCACTTATAATAGAGAAAAGGAAATGTGTTCCACATTATGTTATCAACCATGTGCAATGTGATCCTCCCTCTCTTCTCCTATTCTCCTCAAAAGGGTGGGTGGGATAGTATGAGACACAGCATAGTGCAGACTGCCCCCTTTTAAGTGGCATCAGCCACACGAAAGGAGCTTGTTTACAATATGAAATTGTATGGAGTCCTTTCCCATATTTTTCCAGATGCTTTGCTTAGATCACACATAGCAATTTCATGTGTTATGATTCTCCATTTGATGTTGCTGTGTGCCTTCAAGTCATTTCTGGCAAATGACAACCCTTTCATGGAGGTTTCTTAGCAAGATTTGTTCAAGGTTTGCCCATGTCCTTCTCTGAAGCTCTGAGAGTGTGACTTGCCCAAGGTCAGCCAGTTGGTTTACATGGCAAAATGGTGATATGGACCATGCCCTCCAAAGTCATAGTCCAACACTCAAACCACTGCACCACACTGATTCTCCTGCAGCCCTCCTGGAATTAAATCCAGTTAGTAAATCTAACTGAATAGAGTCATGGAATCAATGGGATTTGCCTAAATGTTCAGTTACCAATCAGAAACAGATGCAATTGGTCTTCTGTAGTTGAACTGGGAACTTGTTTTAGGCCCAGATCTTTAACTTAGAATTATTTGTTATTCCTTTGTTTCTTATTATTATGGTCAAATTGAAACTGTATCAGATTTTTTATTCGTATGAGGGCTGGATATCTATACTGCACATATATGATTTCCTGGAATGATATATATGTCAAGAACTGATGGCTATGTCAAGAAGCAAAATTGAAAAAAGCTAAGTCTTCGGTGTATTGGGTTGCAAAATGGACTTTGAGTTTCAACTATGATTTTAATCTATGGCTAGCAGCGACATCTCATCTAACTCAGAGTCAAACTGAGAGTTCTTCACTTCCCTGAGCAGCCGCTGAACCTAATGCTGTCAGTGCATGATCACAGTGTACTTTCCATGTTTCTAATTATGTGGCTGCTGTTTACCCAGGGTTTCCCTATTTTGATCTGAATGGTACTGGTCCCCAAGCACAGCAAGAACAGAAATAGATGATTCAGGGCACAACCAAAGTAGAATTTAGTAAGTTATAATCAATGTCTACAGTGTAAGGATTGGGGGACCCAGTTCCCAATAACCAAGACAACATCATAGTGTAATGTAGAAACTATAGTTTTATTCTGGGTATTGAGACAGAAATTTCCCTGTCCCAGTCCAGTGTTAGAACTAAATAAGGTCCCCCTCAGACAATCAGAAATACATTCCTATCCTCTAGCCCCCTTTTCCACCTTGATTGCTTCTCTTTGATCCATATCAAAGGGCCCTTCATGTTTCTTTCTTTCCCCTCCTGTGTTAACTTTAAATCTCCCTTCAGGAAGAAAGTCATCCCTGTTTCACTGCTCTCTTCTATGGCAGGAAGGTTGGGGTCATAAACGACAACTCCTTTCTGCCACCATCTGTCCCTCCCATTTGTTTCCCAGGTTTGGATTTAGCATAATTACTATCCCCTTCTCAATAGCCCACATCCTATACAGCATCATTTCACCGTATCAGCATACCCTCATATCTTCATTCCATAATATCATATCATGACAGAATCATGCATATGGATTCTGACATACAGAAACTGGAGCTAACGGGTTTTCAATCCTCTTCAAATCCTAAATCTGCAGAGCTTGGAGAAGTTCAATTTTGTAGCTACAACCCCTAGCATCCAGAATTCCTAGATTCTGGAAGCAGTGGTCCAAAAACAGAACTTTCCCAATCTTTCTGTAACTGAGAAAATACAGTTTCACTCAATCACCCACTAAAATCAGAGCAGATTGACAATCTTACACTTCCTTTGCATACATTTATCTAGAGAGCATCTTTATTTTGTGTGTGGCTTCTATATTTTCCTTATCAAAAGAAAGCATGCAAATGTAAGGCTTCATGGCAAAATATATTTTTATATTATATTTAAACAGGGTATCTGTAGCTTATGTAACCAGATTACAAGTTCCATCTCTCCTTCCAGGTTCTTCTATTCCCTCCAGCAGACAGGCACTGTGCTGGATTTGCCTTTTTCCCCATTTTGTACAGCCGAAGGGAATGAGAAAGGTGAGTTGTTCCTGTTGCTATTTCCTTGCCAAACCACTGGGAAATGAGGAATAAGACTTAGGATGTATTCCAGGAATCTCTTTGCCTTCTCCCTTCAGTAGTTGTAGAATGATGAAGTGAAACAAGACTGGTCTTGCATCCTAATGAGAATTTTGTGGGATTGCTGACTTCAGAGTAAAGCTCTGAACCTAGTGAAACATTTGCCTCACAACAACCTTTTTGTTATGGATTTCCCTGTCATGGAAAATAACAACTGGCAATATAAGAAAATAAGAACTAGTAATATATGCCCGTTTTTTCTTTACATAGCAAAAATAACACTGGTTGTCTTCGTTTTATGAGTCTAGATTTCATTCTGCTGGTGGCTCCCAAAAACAAAGTGGTCTGTCCACAAAACAATCAATTTAATATTTAGACTGTCACATGTTAGCATGGTGAAATAAATGTACCACTTCCATAATTTGGAGCTTCTTCCTTAAGGAGGCTAGAATTGCTCCCTCATTACTATCCTTCCTTTGGAAAGCAAAAACTGTTCTGCTTTACCAAGCTTTTAGGAAATGACCAAAAGTTTTATTAACACAGTACTTGACTTTCCTTTTGATTTTTTAGTTGATTTAAGTTTTAATTCTATGACATTTCAACTATAACTTGTTAAAGCAGGGGTGGAGAGGTGATGAGTACACATGGTAAGTCCTTCTTTGTAGCAGAACCTATCCTGAACATGTCAGGAAGTGCCCAAAGAAGCAAGTAGGTGATGTTGAATAGTCAGTCCAGCCCAGGTCAGTAATGACTTATCTGAGCAGGATGCAAGGAAAATCACAAGATTTGTCATTAGGTAGTCCATAAGCCCAAGTACACAAGCCAGCAAGGAGTAAGCAGAATAAGTCAAATGTAGTCAATCCAAAGTCAAGACAAGAGAGAAACACCAGAGAGTAGAGCCAGTAGATTAGTCAGTTGTTAGCACTAAGGCTGGAAGAGAACCACTGAGATATTTATGGGCAGATCCTTCAAGGTCATCTGTGCTTCATTAGTGCTTAATTAGTTCAATATTTGGTATTTAATTTGAGCTGGGTATGAAGTCTTTCCTTTCTACTTTTACTGAAGAATGGGAGTGCTGTTATCTTCTGTGTCTGAGACCTCTGCAGTTCTGCAGACTCCCAGAAAGCAAGATCACTAGATTCCCAGCACTCTGGCTTTTTCTTTTCCTCAGCTGGGTCATCCACAGGGGAGTTATGATGTCTTCCTGCTCTCTGTCAGATTTGGATTCACCCAAGTGGTGAGCTTGATATCACTCCCCTTACCCCCATTACCATCCTTGGTGTGCAGGGCTCCAGACCTAGTTGGGTAGCACTGATGAAACTGGGAGACCAATATGGAAACATGGATAGCAGAAGAATCTTCCTATACAGCTTCTGTATGGGAAATGGGAGGAGGACACAATGGTTTCCTTTGCCACAGTCAGTAAATGTGCTCTTCCAGCTGACCACAGCATATGTGGGAGTCTAGCTGTTATAACAGCACCCATTTCTGGAACTTCCTCTCAAGGAAAGTCAGGTTTGCTCCATCCCTTTTGAGCTTCTGGTGGGCACTTAAACCTTTAAATCAGGGATGGCTGCTCTGGCTTTTTAAACTGTATACAAGTAATTTCAAAACTATGTTTAAACAGCAGCTGACTATTACAAACACTATCTTTCAGCAGAAAGATAGCTTTAAGACAACCTGGATGCATCCCCGATCCAAACACTGGCACTTCATTGACTATGTTCTAGTGCACCAGAGAAATATTCACGATGTCCATCATACTCAAGTGATGCCCAGTGCAGAATGTCAAACAGATCATTGCCTTGTTAGATGCAAAATAAATCTTCATCTTAAGCTCAATCCTAAGAGGGGTGGCATCTTAAAGAGGAGACTCCAAGTCAACAATCCTCAACAAGCTGCAATGAGAGACAACTTCCAGGAAAATCTGCAATCAAAACTTGAAGACCATCCTATAGGTTATTCTCCTACAGTGCTTTGGCAACATATGAAAAACAGTATCCTGCAATCTGCGGAAGAATCCCTCAGGCTCTCCCGCAAGAAAAACCAAGATGGGTTTGATGAAAACAACCAAGAGATTGAGGAGCTGTTGGCAAAGAAGAGAACTGCTCATCAGGTACACCTTGTCCAGCCATCTTGCCATGTAAGAAAAGCAGCCTTCCGTCTAGCATGTAGTAAACTCCAACAAAAACTCTGAGATATTCAGAACAAGTGGTGGAACAATTTAGCAGAAAAGACACAATGTTGTGCAGATCTGGGCAATTCCAGAAGATTCTACAAAGCTCTTAAAGCAATGTTTGGACCTCCTTATCAGGACCAAAGTTCCTTATATAGTACAGATGGTAAAAACACTAATCACAGACAAAGCCTCCATCCTGAATCGATTGGCTGAAAATTTTCAAAGTCTCTTCATTGCCAACCGAGTAGTCCAAGGCTCAGCTATCCAACATATGATACAACAACTGATGAAAAATGAACTGGATGTAGCTCCCATTTTGGAAGAGACCCTTAAGGCCATACAGCAGATGAAAAATGGCAATGCCACCGGGATTGATGGAATCCCACCTGAAGCCTGGAAACACAGAGGTCATGTACTCCATGCTAAATTTCATGAGCTCCTTGTGAATTGCTGGGAAAAAGGTGAACTGCAATCCGATTTCCGTGATGCTGTTATCATCACCCTGTATAAGAAAAAAAGGAGCGGAATCTGATTATTTGAACTATCAAGGTATAACACTGCTCTCCATTTGCTTGAAAAATCCTTGCAAAAATACTCCTGAACAGATTATTTTCTGCTATTGCAGAGCTTCTCCTGAAAGCCAGTGTGGCTTCAGAGCTAATAGGAGCACTACAGATATGGTATTTGCTCTTAGATAACTGTAAGAGAAATGTAGAGAGCAGAACAAAGACTGTAACATTTGTCAATCTTATCAAAGCCTTCGACACTGTGAGTAGAAAAGGTCTGTGGCAGATCCTGTAATGACTAGGATGTCCCCCCAAATTCCTCGAAATGATTATCTTGCTACATGAGGGACAGCACGGTCGAGTCAGATATGGTGATGCTGTCTCAGAGCATTTTCTAATAACTAATGGTGTGAAACAAGGTTGTGTTCTTGCTCCAACTCTATTTACAGTCTTCTTCAGCATGATGCTCCAAAGGGCTACAGCAGATCTCAAAGAAGAAGACGGCATCTATATACATTACCGTACTGATGGTAGCTTGTTTAACTTAAGCCATTGGAGGGCTCGCACAATAACTCTAAACTATCTAGTCCGTGAGCTGCTTTTCGCTGATGATGCTGCCCTTGTTGCCCATACAGAAGCAGCTCTGTAGCGCCTAACATCCTGCTTTACAACAGCTGCAGATCTTTTGGGCTGGAAGTCAGCCTGAAGAAAACAAAAGTTCTCTACCAGCCTGCACCACAGTCAGAGCTTAAGTCTCTTCAGCAGTTCACCTACCTGGGAAGCATCATCTCTTCAGATGCCAAGATTGATAAAGAGATTGATCATAGATTAGCAAAGGCATATAGTGCATTCAGAAGGCTTCACAAAAGAGTCTGGAGTAACAAACACCTGAGGCGAAGCACAAAAATCAGTGTGTAGAGAGCCATTGTACTGTCTGTTCTCTTCTATGGGTCTGAAACATAGGTCATCTATCTCCAACATCTACAACTCCTCAAATGCTTTCATCAGCGCTGTATTCGCACAATCCTAAATATACACTGGACTGACTATGTGACAAATATTGCTGTCCTTGAGCAAGCAGGGATCACCAGCACTGAGGCCATGCTATTGGGAACTGCACTGGGCGGGGCACATTTCTTGGATGGAGGACCACTGCCTCTCCCAAAATAGTACTCTACAGTGAAGTCGCCACAGGTCAGCATAAGATGGGCACCCCAAAGAAGAGATACAAGAACTCCCTAAAACAACATCTCAAGCTCAGCCAAATTGATCACCAACAATGGTCTGCCCTAGCTTCACATTAAGAGGCATGGAGATGCACTATCCACAATGCTGCAACCTCTTTCGGGAACTCAAGTCAAACGAGTCTTGAAGAGAAATGACAACACAGAAAGAACCACAACTTAGAGGAGCCAAGGAGACTTTCTGCTGTGCTTTCTGTAACCAGACTTGTTTATCTTGGATTGGCCTTTTCAGTCATCACCATGCTTGTAGAAAGCATGGGATGAGTCCTTCCTGACTTTTTGTTTGCAAAGAAAATCCAGAAAGAGATTTTAAACATTTTTTTTAGTTTGTTATCAAATGTTGTCATTTGTGTAGTGAATGTTTTAAACAATTTATATTTCAGAAATGAACTTGGAGGGCTAAAGATGATATATAAATGTTTTAAGCAAGTAAACAATCCATAACCTACCTTGAATCCCATTGTCACAGAAAGAAGGGATATAAATATTTGAAATAAATAAGTAAATAAATAAAAATTAACTGTTTCTACATGTATATGTGATCTTTTAAAAAAAATTAGCCAAAATGTGTATTTAAAATTTGATGTAAGTATTTTAATAATAATAATAATAATAATAATAATAATATGATTTATTTCTATATCGCCCTTCCATAGATCAGGGCGGTGTACAGCATATAAAAAACAGTAGGACATAAAAACCATTAAAACAAGCCGGTAACAATAAAACAATAAAAGCAGTAAAACCAGTAAGACAATAAAATCACAATAAAATCACAATTCTCAATATAAGTGCTAGTGCATATGCAGCAGCAGAACAGTGGGCGGCATTACAACAGGCAGATAAATAAAAGTCCATTCAGCGGTAAGCCTGGTTAAATAAATAGGTCTTTAAGTCCTTTTTAAATTGAGCAAGGGAGGGGGACAAGCGGAGATCGATAGGTAGAGAGTTCCAGAGACAGGGGGCAGAGATGGAATATGCCCTCTTCGTCGTACTCGCCAATCTAGTCTCCGGAACTCTCAGTAACCGCTGACCAGATGACCTAAGTGTGCGGGGCGGATTGTATGGGGAGAGACTGTCCTTCAGGTACCCTGGACCCAAGCCATATAGGGCTTTATAGGTAATAACCAGCACTTTGTACTGAGCCCGGAAGCGAATTGGCAGCCAGTGAAGGTCTTTCAGAATTGGTGTTATATGGGCGGCCCTGGGAGCACCAGTGACCACCCGCGCTGCCATATTTTGGACCAGTTGTAGCTTCCGAGTGTGATACAAAGGCTGCCCCATGTAGAGCGCATTGCAGAAGTCCAACCGAGAGGTTACCAGAGCGTGTACTACGGTTTCAAGGTCCCTCCGGTCCAGGTAGGGACGCAGCTGGCGAATCAGCCGAAGCTGATAACAGGTGCTCCTTACCGTCGCGTCCACCTGAGAAGTCAGATGGAGCGACGAATCAAGGAGCACCCCCAGACTGCGTACTGTGTCCTTCACGGGGAGCGTGACCCCGTTCAGGACAGGTGGAACCACCTCCATCCCTGGACCGGGAGAACCTATCGCCAGTACTTCCGTTTTCTCTGGATTCAGGCTGAGTCTGTTTTCCCTCATCCAGTCCATTACCGATTCCAGACAGGCCACGAGAGGAGCGACGCCATCCCTGGTCACTGCATCAGTCGGAGACATAGAGAAGACTATTTGGGTGTCATCAGCGTACTGATAACACCGCGCCCCATGCCTCCGGATGATCTCTCCCAGCGGTTTCATGTAAATGTTAAAGAGCATGGGGGACAGAATGGCTCCTTGAGGAACCCCAGATGTAAGGGCCCTCTTATCGGAGCAAACGTCCCCCAGCTGCACCCTGGAACCTCCCAGAGAGGTAGGACCGGAACCACTGGAGCGCAGTGCCCCCGATTCCCACCTCTGCCAGGCGTTCCAGAAGGATACCATGGTCGATGGTATCGAAAGCCGCTGAGATGTCCAAGAGCACCAACAGGGACACGCTACCCCTGTCGATGCCCAGACGGAGATCATCGACCAGGGTGACCATGGCAGTCTCAACCCCGTAGCCCGCCCGAAAACCGGTTTGAAATGGATCTAGAAAATCCGTTTCGTCCAAGATCGATTGAAGTTGGAATGCAACCGCCCTCTCGATCACCTTCCCCAGAAATGGCAGCAGCGAGACTGGCCGATAATTATTATGAACCAGGGGGTCGAGGGAGGGCTTTTTCAATAACGGTCTTACAATGGCCAATTTAAGATGGTCAGGAAATTGTCCCTCCCTCAGAGATGTATTAATAATTTGGCGTAACAGCAAGGTTACCGCCGATCCCCCCTGGGCCACTAGCCACGAGGGGCAGGGATCGAGAGAGCAGGTTGTCTTCCGAACACTTCTAAGGATCTTGTCCACATCCTCGGTACCGACAGACTCAAACTGATCCAGTACAACAGAGTCCACGGAAGCTCTAGACGCCTCTATTCTGGGTTCTGCTTCAATTCTGGCGTCCAGACCTTCGTTTATCCGAGAGATTTTATCCGCGAAGAAGTTGTTAAATTGGTCACAGCAGGCCTTGGTTGGTTCAAGGATCTGGTTCGGGGCAGGAGGGAGCTGAGTTAGCTCCCTCACTACCCTGAACAGCTCTGCTGGACGCGACTCCGCGTCCTTAGTTCTTAGCTGCTTGTATCGCCTCTCCATAGTCCACCAAAAGGAGATCTAGGAGAGCCTTGTCGGATAAACGCTGGTGTTTCCGCCAGGCGTGCTCTAGCCGTCGCAGGACCCGCTTCCTTGCCTGGAGATCTTCCGTGTACCAGGGCTTCCTTTTGGAAGCAGGCCTGAGAGGGCGCTTGGGAGCGATACTGTGTATAGCCCTGGAGAGATCAGTATCCCAGGTGTTAACTAGGGCATCAACAGTGTCGCCGTCACTTCCAACCATAAACCCCTCTAGGGCTTCTTGGATATAATTTCTCTTTATTCTAAATCTCTTTTATTTAAAAACAACAACAACAACAACAAGTGAGTTAAAATGTTAGTTTTCATTCTTTTTGAAACAAGAACTATATCAAACATTCAGGAAGTGCAAAAGATGAAGGATAGCTCTATTCCAGTTTCTACATTAATCTGTAAAATCAGAATCAAATCAGTTTGCTGATAGACAATGATTGGGTGCAATGCTGGGAAAAGTGTAGTGGATTACACCAGCAATGTGTGGCTAAAGGGTTAATTTGCTCTGAAAGTTTAGAAACTCATCTCAGGTACTGGCAGGGGCCATCCATGGTAAAGTGCTAATTAACATTCCCAATACAAATATGCGACAATGTTGCTTAGTAACTAAGTGCAACCTCTAGTTTGAATCTCTGCATAAATAAGAGTCCCCCCCCCGCCTTTGAGTGATGTAATCATGTGTCCGGATATGTTTTACATCTTCATAGGTATGAAAAAATTCTGGATTCCAAGGATTGGCCTGGACTCACTCATTTAAAAAGTCTTTCTCATAGGCCATCTTGTATGGTTCATGGATAAGTGACAATTGAACTTGGGTCTTCTCAGTCCTAAAAGCATGACATGCTGGTTTACAATAATTGCAGTGTGTGGAAAGAGAAGAAAATGACTCTCTTAATAAATAACTTTCTGAAAGATATAATTTATTATCTCTGTAGTCTTTATTTTTACCCCTAAGAAAACAGCTCCTTTGTCATACTTTCACCTGTTCAATAGCCAGCACTAATAAACTTAGGATGTGTGCATTTCTATTTAAATTAGCATCTAATTCAAATAGGCTACTGGATAGGTCTGACTATAACAATGGCTACAGTGAGTTGGCTATATAATATGCTGGAGGCTATATGGGAAATGGGAGGAAGACACCAGTTTCCTTTGCCACCGTCAACAAATGTCTTCTGTAGTAGGTGTCCCATTTTTCTAGTGAATGGATTGTATTGTTTTAGCTAATAATCTTTGTAGGAGGAAGATGGACAGAAGAGTATGAGTTTGGACTTTCCAACTTTACAAGTAAGTGACTGGCATTGTCGAAGCTGGCTTTGTCACTTGTGTCTATGCCAAGTATTTCTGAGAGCAAGAAGAGCTATTGTGGTCCTCCAGATTTTTTGTAAAACAGTTTTCATTCACACACTTTGCAAGCATTGTTTAAAATTCAAACACATATGTAGAGTCACAGTTGCCTGCCATTCTGTTAAAACTGACATGTGAGCACCTAATTCCACTACAGTGGGGGCTGCTTATGGGTTCTTAAAAACTTACCTTTAATGGAGAAATTCCAGTACATACACTTTCAGAATTACTAAAACTAGTTCCTAATTCATAGGATACCTTGGAAACAACTACTCACAAATAAAAAGTTATTTGAAAATAATTTCACAAGATAGTGAGAAAACTATGTAAGTTATGTTACAATTTTTAATTGGTAGAGGAATATTTTTGCTCCCTTTGCAGTGTGACTGTACATTTTTAGTTACTTTAACCCTTATAAGGGATGACCTTATGAGGAAAGAGGGTAACCCATTCAAGGATGGCTCTTTCTGTGTCATGTGTTAATGCACATGTTGTGAGTGTGTATGTGGCATGTGTATGTGTGACATATTTGCATGTTTTGTACCACAGATTGGCAATTTGTAATGTTAAGATCCTTAAACCCATCCACCCATCCCAGGTATACAGGGGTTAGATTTTGTTTTTGTTTCAGAGAAACAAGGGACTACATTTTAGAATGTAACTGGAACTGGAACCATTTAATAGGGTGGCATTACGGGTTTAATTAATTGTTTTAAAGTGGCTTTTCAAGCTCTGCTATAGGCTTCTGACTCAGTTACGAGCATCAAGTTCTCCACTTTGTGTCAAAAATAAAATTTTCACTATTCTGAATATAACCATTTTCTGAAAGTTGAAGCAAACTTTAAAAGTTGCCTTTGTGTGTGTGAGAGTGAGTGAGTGTGTGACAAACTAAAATAGATTCCATTTTAAAAAGTGGAAAGCCAGGAAAAATGTGTAACATATTTTCCCTTGATAAAAAATGCAAAAAGCTCAAAAGTACTCTTGAGACATATGTATATCCTTCTGCTGACTGACAGCTGTAAGGGCAATACATCTGAGACAGAACCTCATGAGGTAAAAAAATATATTTTGTTCTTTCTGTAGAACAGAAAGATTGGGGGCACGCAAAGTACATGCAAAACACATATATAACAAAGTTTCTTATGTATATATTTCACACTCTACTTATGGATTATTTCAGTTTCTCATCACTTGTTGACTACTCCCATTTAAGGGAGGGGTGCACAAAGGTTAAAGAATGCATCAGTTTACTATTCTAAACAAACCACATGAAATGAGGTTCAATCAGAAAGAATGGGGAGAAGATCTAGGGTAGGGTCTGAGATCTTGAAGAAGCCACTTAATAATAATAATTTTTATTTATATTTCCAGCCTCTTCCTACAGATCGAGGCAGGATCACAGCAATAAAAATGATATATAGAATACAATCAATAAAATACATTACTATTATATAAATAAAATTAAAATAGCTTTTACACTAATCTACATTCATAGAAACAGATCAAAGGTGGAATGTTTTCTTTTTTCTTTTATTTATTTTTTAAATTTGCATTTACACATATATTACAAGATATATCAGGATAAGATAGATTATCAAGAAATATTAGAGAAGAAAATATAGAGTCAGGAGATGACTGGGAATAGATATGAAAATATTGGAATAAAAAATTGGAAGAATAATAAGAGAGTAAATAAATAAAAGGAATATGTTCTTAAGGTCTCTTATAAGAGGTCAGGTGGATAGTCCTGCCAGAAGAGATCCATCTTAAGTGCCTTCTTAATAAGATGGATCTCAGAGACTGTCTGACAAACCTTGCAATGTTATGCAGGCTTGTACATTTGTGTTACTGTGGCTGTGTGGAAAATGGAAGAATGTACTTCATGGACTGAGTCACACATTGGCACTCTAATCCCAAACACTTGTGTCAGCATCTCTGCCTGTGACACCAAAGGAACATTGCTGCAAGCCGTAGAACTGGGTTTTCAAAGTGCTGCGTAAGTGAGAAATGATTTGCTAAGGTCAGGAGGTCATATATGTGCAACTCAGCAACTTTGTGCAATCACTGTGTGTCAAGACATGTGATCAGAAAATGAAGTTCCTTTAAAGATGCATGAAACTGTTGGGTGTTTAAAGAAAAGCTTTGCTTGAAATCTACTAAGCTTTCTAAAGGAATTCCAGTTGTTTCTCAATTATTACCTCACTGAAGTTGAAAAGGCTGAATTCCTAATTATCTTCCATTAGCACAGAGTGTGTGTATGTGAATAACATCTGGTCTGAATTTGACCTGCTAAACCTTTTTGAGTTACCCACTCAAAAGTTTTGTTTTCTATAAGGACAAGAAGAGGGAGGTTAAGATTTAAATGCTGTGTGTGTGTGTTGTTGGAAATCCATGGAGTTTTCTTAACCTTGTAAAAATATCACAGCTAGAAGGAATCAATGTAGAAGTTGGGAAGGTAGCAGAATGAATCTACATCTGACAATAAACAGAGGCTATGCATTCAGAGGCAACAACCAAGGTCCTACAGAGAGAACAACCATGAACCTGGCCACAATGAGCTCTACCAGTACAATCCCTGCCACCAGCATATCACTGGGGGAGCAAGTCCCTGTGTGGTTTGGAGATGGTGCAGAGGCAGCCCCGGAGCAATTGGGCCAATGCTGCTAAGCTTTGTAGGAATGACAGAAGAATATTTGGAATAAAATTTCAAGGAAAATGGGAAAAACTGAGAAGCAATGCAACTCTGTATAGATGGGAGGGAGAAGAGAGAAATCACTGCAGAGATGGAAGCACAAGGATCCATAGTTGTCAATGGAATATATGTGCAGTATTTTCTGTTCCTGCTAGAAAACCTCATCAGCTACACCTGCAGCAAGTACAAACAGGTAACTCTTTTGGAAGAGAAAGTCAGTGAATGAGGACTTCCTAGATATAGCACAGAGAGAATTGATCCTACAGAACCAGCAGAATGAAACTGCCAAGGGAAATCATAGAATCCTAAAATCATAGAGTTGGAAGAGACCACAAGGGCCATCCAGTCCAACCCCCTGCCATGCAGGAACTCCCAATATTAGATCCCTTTCACATGTGCTCTTGTTCAGCCAGGTGTCCCCCATCTTATATCTGTGCATTTCATTTTTCCGTCCTAAGTGCAGTACCTTACATTTCTCTGTGTTGAATTTCATTTTATTAGCTTTGGCCTGGTTTGTAACTGTGAGGAAACACCCTGAAGGCAAGTCACTGTCAGGAGGAGACCATAAAGAAGGGATTCAGAACCTCTCCAACCAAGCAATTACTTCCTACATCTTCATGAGGATAGTAGCAGTGAAGATGCTGAGAGAGGATACCAGCAACAAGGCATATCACATGCTAAGGTAATGCTAACCAGAACAAGAAGAAAAGTAAGGGGCTGTGGTTGAGGATTCATTACTCAGGGGCACAAAGGCACCTGTGTACCAGTCCAACAAATGAATCAGGAGGTATACTGTCTCCCTGATGCACACATCCAAGATGTCACTATAAACTGATTAGTGTCAATACTCTTTGGTGGCCAGGCATCTATTCAGGAAAGGCCAGTCAGAAAATGTCTTGACACCTTTTTTTAAAGCTGTTTAAGGTGGTTATATGAGAGATCTCATCCAGCAGACTGTTCCATAATCTGGGAGTGATAGCTGAGAAACTCCTCTGGGCAGTTGTAGATAACCTAGTTTTTATTTGTTATTGCAGTTGTAGATAATCTAGTTTTTATTGGTTGTAACAAATTTTTCCAAGAGAACTTGAGTTTGTGAGGTGGATTATAAGGAAGGAGGTGGTCCCAGAGATAGGATGGACCCAAGCCACTTAGGGCTTTCAAAGTAATAACCAACATCTTGTATTGGGGCCGGAAACGAATGGGCAGCCAGTGGAGAGATCTTACCATCAGTGTAATGTGGTCTCTTCTAGATGTATGCGAGATCAGCCTGGATGCCATATTCTGTACTGACTGAAGTTTTTGGGCCAAGCATGACGGTAGCCCCATGTAGAGTGCATTACAGAAATCTAGATGTGAGATTACCTGTGTGTGTATTACAGTTTCAAGATCCATGACTTCCAGGAAAGGGTGCAGCTGGCATATCAGCCGTAGCTGATAACAAGTACTCTTGACTTTCACATTCACCTGATTTGTCATCTAATGTAACAGATCTAGGACCACGCCAGGCTGCAAGCACAATCCTTAGAGGAGAGTGTGACCCCATCTAGGACTGGAAGTTGGATCCTAATTCCTGGGTTCAGGGCTATTACTGTTAGTACCTCTGTTTTGTCTGGATTCAGTTTTAATCTGTTTTCCTTCATCCAGTCCATCACTGCTTTAAGAGTGTCATTGAAAGAGGAGACACCATCTGAAGTCAAAGCTGAAGACAGAGACATGGAGAAATACATTTCGGTGTATCAGCATAATGATAACACCCCACCCCATGTCTCTGGATGATTTCTCCCAGCGGCTTCATGTATATATTGAAAAGCATCAGGGACAGGATGGCGCCTTGTGGATGCCATACTTAATATCTATTCTTGTAGAGCAACTGTCCCAGAGACCCACCCTCTGAAATCTGCCTGAGAGGAAGGAATAGAACCACTGTAGAGCAATGCCTCTGATTCCTAACCCTCTCAAGTGATTCAAGAGGATGTCATGATCTATTGTGCCGAAGGCTGCTGAGAGGTCCAGTAACACCAACTGGGTCACACTACCCCTGTCGATGCCTAGACAGAAGCCATCTGCTAAGGCAACCATGGCAGTCTCAACTCCAGATCCCATCCTAAAGCCAGTTTGAAATGGATCTAGATAACCGTTTTCCTCCAAGACAACTTGGAGTTGAAGGACAATCACCCTCTCGATTACCTTGTTCAGAAAAGGAAATAAAGACACTGGCCTGTAGTTCTTCATATCCAGGAGGGGTCAAGGGAAGGTCTTTTCAGGAGAAGCGTAACTGCAAACAAAGCTTCAAATCTGTCTACAGCAATTCAAAGAATTTGGGAAATAAACAAGATGAGCTTAAAATCATAGTGCAGGAAGGTAGCTATGTCTTTATAGACACAATAGAGACCTAATGGCATGACTCCCTTGACTGAAATGTTTTAACTGAATGGCATAACCTATCCAAAAAGAACAGATGTGGCAGAAAAGAACAAGGTAGCATTACAATCATCCCTCCAGATTTGCAGTGGTTAGGGGAACAGGACCCATGTGAATATGAAAAATTCATGACTAAACAAGCCTCTTTCCTTCCCCTCCAGTGCCTGGGATGGCTGTCCAAGTCATGGGAGGGGCAAGAGAGAGCTTGCCCATCTCTTTCCTAACCCTCCCCTGCATTTAACCAGCTCTGGGAGTCAGGTAAAGGGACAAGAAGGTGAAGGGATGAGGAGAATCAGGTGCACACCTGCTTCTCCTTATCCCCACACCCCTCAATCACTTCCCAGAGCTGGCTAAAGGGACAGGAGAGAGGGATTAATAATATCTTCTGGGGGACTCTACTAAGCATAGGTTCTCTAACAAATTCCTGATGTGCCTTGCAGATAAAGTCCTATTTCAAAAGTTAGAGGAAGGTACAAAATGATTGGCAATCCTGGATTGGATTCTAACTCGGTGGAGCCCCATGGCTAGACACATTAAAGGAAAAAAAAAGGCATTGGGCATGGTTGGCAGTTCTTGGGTTGTGAAAAGAACAATCACAAATCATGAATTAAGGAATCAAAATAGGAAACATCTGAGAAAGCAAATGTGGCTGCATAGCAAACTGAAGGAGTAAGTGAACAGGAAAAGGTGTATGTATATAGATTCACAAGAAGTACAAATCAACAAGGAAGAGTACAGTTTTTACTGGATTATTTTAATTGTTTTTAAATTTTTGTTTGCAAAGTGTTTTTATCTTGTCAACTACCTTGGGTCCCTTTCTGGGATAAAAGTAGCATTAAAACAATAAAATAAAATAAAATTGCAGCCCAGGCTTGAAGGATTGGTATAAGGAAAGCTAAAGTTTAGAATGAGTTAAGACTAGCTAGGCACACAAGGAGCAGAAAAACAAGGTTTTTGAAATACATTTGAGGCAAGGGAATGATGAGTAGAATAGTGGGACTCCAATTTAATAAAGATGGTAAAATGATAACAGATCGCAACAAAAAGTCACATCTACTCAATACTGATTTTGCTTCAGATTTCTCCCAAAAAGAACATTGTGTGCTTTCATGCAGCAGCAGGGACCTCAGAAAGGGGTCTTAATTTCAAATCAAGAAATAGGGAGTTAGTCAGCAATAAGTAACTAATCTAAATGTGTTCAAATCTTCAAGTCCAGATGAACCGCATCTCAAAATATTAAAGTAATCTTGGAATACACTCTGAACCACTTGCCATCTTTTTTTAGAAATCTTGGGGAACAGATGAGGCATTAAAGGATTGGAGGAGAGCAAACATTGTCCCTTTCTTCAAAAAGAAAAAAAGGCAAAACAGAAATCTAGGAAACTACAGACCAGTCAGATTGACCTCAATAGCAGGGGGGGGGGGTGGAATTCAAAGGTACGAGCAGGGCTCAGGAAAGGAAGAGGCACTAGGGAATACATTGCAAACACCAAGGTATTACAGAATAAAATCAGCATGTGCATTATAGGCTATAGCAAAGCCTTTGATTGCATATATCATGAAAAGCTATGGAATGCTCTTAAAGACTACTTTTGTGGGGTGCAACTACTTTTGATAGTTTTGGTGAGAAATCTTTATTTAGAAGAAGAAGCTACTGTCAGAAGAAACATGGAGAAACAGAATGGTTCCCAGTTAGCAAAGGGGTCAGACAAGGCTGTATTTGTACTTGTAAACAGAAAATATGATACAAAGAGCAGGTTTAGACTGAGAAGAAAGAAGAGAGGAGAAAGGAACACCAACAATGTAAGACAGCTGGATGACACCATGCTACCAGGGGAACCATTATAGACCTGGAACAATTACTAAGTAAGCTTGAAGAAGGAAGTGTAAAGAGACACATATTATTGAAAATAAAGAAAACAAAAATAATGACCACAGAAGATGTACACTAATTCAACCTAGTTAATGAGACATTCAAGTAGACTGCAGTCAAGCAATCAGAAGAAGACTAGGAATGGGAAGGACAATAATGAAAGAACTTTGCAAAAAAGTATAAAGATATATATCTGAGCACCAAGTTAGTCATATACAAGCCATTGTATGCTCCATCGCTATGTACAGATGTAAGAGCTGGACAGTGAAGAAAGCAGATAAGAAGAAAATTAATTCATTTGAGATTTAGTCCTGGAGAAAAGTGCTGAAAATACCATGGACAGCCAAAAAGACAAACAAATGTGTCCTAGAACAGATTAAGCCTGAACTCTCCCTGGAAGAAAAGATGGCAAATGTGAGGCTGTTGTATTTTGGCCACATCATAAGAAGGCATGATTTGTTTAAAGAGACAATAATGCCAGGGAAGGTAGAAGGTAGTGAAAAAAAAGAAGACTTCACACCAGATGGCTAGACTAAATCAGGGAGGAAATGGTCTTGAATCTGCAGGGCTTAAGCATCCACAGATTCACCATGAGTCAGAATTAAGGGGCAGTTAATGACAACAAGAGTTTTATGTGTCTAAACAGATTTTTTTAAAAAACAAAAACTGGAAAGTAACAGATCTTGATTTTTATTCTCCATCTTTTGAAACATTTCAACAAATTTAACTACCGCTAGGAGACTAATCTATGCGCTCAAATATAATTTGTATAGTCAGAAAACTGCCAGCTAAAGATGCTGGTACCCACTGTGTTAGAAGAAGGCTTAATGCTGCTTTTAAAAATCCATCTTTAAAATTATGGATAAGCACTTCAGCTCATCAGTGATACAAAACACTTTAGTGTGTTTTAACTGACTTCAGATAAACAAGTGTCTGAGAGAAAAAACAACACTAAATGTGTCAGCTGAAGAGATATATGTATATACATGAGCTCTCTAATGCCTGTTAGTACAAAATGCTTTCAGGAGTGAAATCCTCAGCTGATGTTTCAAAGTCTAACATCAATCCTGAGTGGAATCCTGTTGGTTAGTCCCAGCTACAGTAGACCTACTGAATCTATTTTTGAATGGTGAGATAACATATTGGTAAATCCATTTGATTCAATAGCCCTCCACTCACTGGGCTTTAGGCCCTGGTGTTTTACTAAAGGAGAGAAGGGTACTTTAGAATGATTTTAGTTTAGCTCTTCCCTGTGGCTTCCCATGCACAGTTGAAAGAAAAGTTAACTGAAGGGCGACATGAAGTTGCCTTTTCCTTAATACTTAGCAGCTGCGCTGCAAGTCCCAGGTGTGTAATAAAAACGCATAGGGCAGCTACACTGAGGAGGTGTGGGAACGACTTATCTGAAGTCTTTTCTGTTGCTCAGCAACTACATTGGAAGCTGTCAGGATGCTAGAAACACAGGCGGAGCAGCTGCATGGGTGGCAACGTAGGGCTTTTGGCAGCACTGAACCTTTAATATTTTTGTTGTTGTTGCTGGCTGCAAACTGCGCAGTTGCACCACTACATCATACAGGCAATTGTATTGCCAGCTGCGAACTGTGCAGTTGCGCAGGTACATCACACATGAACTGTACAGTTATGAAGATCTGTCAAATTACTATTGTGGTTTCGCTTCCCTTTTTAAAGTTCGCAGTTGCATTGGTGCACCATGAATGAACCCCTTTATTTCATTATTATTATTATTACCCCACCCCTTTGAGATCAATCAAGGCGGCTTACACATTAAAATACAATTACATCAATAAAACAAACTACATCCCTCCCCCCCCTAAAAATATTAAATCTGTTAAAATTTAAGTTTATGAATAAACTTCTTTATTTTATGAATGAATTGACATTTTATGTGCAGTTACATAACAGTTACAGCATCCCAGAGTCCCTGCTGCACATGTCTAGGGTTCGAATTAGGGCTGGAGCTAGGGTTTGGGAGCTTTAAAAAACTGCACCGTTGCACTGCAGCATTTAGACACAGCTGCGCTGTTACACCCTTTTTAAAAAGATGCTGGGAAAAGCAGCTCCTTTTTAAAACTGCTTTTTCCCCACTAAAATGCAAAAGGAGTGAGTTCATGCCAAACTTTCAGTGTGGGTCATCTAAAGGCTACACTTTCATGCAGGCATGAACACACCCCTTTTTGCCAGTCTAGATCAGCCCTGAATTGTACAAAATAGCAACAATCCTGATGCCTAAGGCTGAACTACCCTTACTGGAGGATAATAAATAAAGTACAGTGATCATTATTTCCAGTAAACATTTGCAGAAGTGAGCAATAACAATTATAACAATTATATAGATTCCACAATTCACACGTGAAAACCAGGGCACTCATAGAGTGTAGTCAAGATGACAAAAGTTATTCATGAAGAAGAACATACAAGCTAGTTTGCTTTTGCCTATGCTTACTGGAAAGAGCAAGACTCTACCCATTCATCTCCCACCCCATTTAATTTGAGAACAAAATACTTCTACACTTTGATATCAGTTTGCAGTAACTGAAGTAAACTGAAGACAAAGAGAAACTGGTGAAAAGGAGAGAGAAAATGGGACATTTTAAAAGTAGCTTGAAAGGTAAGACTGTCCCTGCCAAATCAGGATAATTGCAGTGTGTACAAAATATGACTTATTTGGGGGGTGGGTTGTTTTGTGTTTTTTGCCTGGATTTCTGTTTCTAAACAACCTGGTGGCATTTTAGAAACTGGTTCCATGCTTTATCTTTTATTTTGTTTCTGCTGATAAGTCTGGAGAGTGGAAATGAATGCATAGTAATAAAGTGGAGGAGGAGCAATGCCAGGAATTCTGGGATCGGCACTTGTTCTACTGCTTGGATGTTGTCCTTTGCAGTTGCCCAACTATGTGGGTGCTCCACAATGTAGGGCCTGATTTCACAGCCAGTAAAGCTGATAAAGCAAAAGCCAGATTTCAAGCACAAAAAAACCTCCTACAAATAATATTATGCCAATACAGTCTGCTCTTCCTATCCTCAAGCTTGCCATCCACAGATTGAAGCTTCTACAGATAACCCTGCCCCATTTTTCCTCATTGGTGGCACGTACACAGGGCCATGCCAATGCTGTCACACACAATGCACTGGCATTGAGAAGAATGAGACGTGATGTCCCAGGGAATTTGTCATCCATTGGGTGGGGGTCTGAAATGGAATCCCCAGGAATAGAAAAGGGTGCCTTTATAAACAATATGTCATGGGTTGTAGCAAAGGTAGGAGTCATGCAGCATTCTAGATGTTGTTGGGCTGCTTGAGTTAGCATAGTCATTGAATTCACAATCTTGTGGTTTGTGAGTGAGTGGCTGCAGTACTGGCATTTTACCACTGTGCCACCAGGGCTCCTCTGTAAGCCTTTACTCTGCAAGTAAAATTCAATACAGTACACTCAAGATGAAACTAAAGTAGAGATGGACTAGAACCTTGCTAGCAACTCCAGTTATGCCAGCACAGAAACTGTGGGGAGTGGCCAGTGGCTACTTTCAAAGCATGGTTGGTCTGAAAGCATTACTCTGGCTACTGACTATGCTGTGATCCACAAATGGCAAGTCAGTGGATATGGAAGGGCTATTGCACAGTAATGTTTAAGATCCACTGAGTGCACCCACTCCCTGCAGTTGCTTAGTATCCAGCAATAGGGTTTTCAGAGGTCAGGGATGGCATAACACTTCAAGACATCTCTGGGGGCCATCATTGGTTCTCAGTTTTCATGGGTCATCTACAGGCAAGTGACAAAGGTTCATATTCTCTAATTTGAGTAAGTTCAGCTCCAGACAAGAGGAAAGAGCTCTGTGCAAATCTTCAGTTCAGTTTGTAGATGAGCAGCTTGCTACAGTTTTCAAGGAGCAATTGATTTGCTGCTGCAATTTGCAAAGACTCTCCAGCATTTTTCTGTGTACTTAGCTAATGTTCTCCTTCCCTCCCAATTATTGTGGAGCCAGGGCTCATCCTCTGTCCTGCATCCGCCCTCTGTCTAGAAGCATTTTGTGAGTCACCTTGGGTCCCTTTTTGGGAGAAAGGTGGCATAAAAATGAAACAAACAAACAAGCATGTAAATAATTTAAATATTCCTTATCCTGTTTCCCTAATTAAATGAGAAGGAATAATCCTCTCATTTCACCTTGATCTGGAATCAATTCTCTGTACTAAGTTTTGATTTCCAGACAAAGAGATATGTTCCGTGTGTGTGTATGTGTGTGTGTGTGTGTGTACATGCATGCATATATATTTAATCAATACATTGTGCACACCTGTGTTTGGCAATGCATAACACTTAATGACATCTTTTGGGAGCATCCTTACTTCTCAGGTTTGAAGCCAGAAACCTCAGAGCCTAGGATGATTCTGAACTAGTAATAATAGGGGTGAAGCAGATGGGTGAAATGGAGCAATCTGCGGCTGATATGGCCATGATCACGCCAGGACTGCAATGACTGAATGGCCCACTCCCGAAGCGAGCTTCCATCAGTGGTTTCAAGTCTCCACTGGCAGGAGCAGTTTTTTTCTGCTCCTTTTCCAGCTGGCTTCAGGCTACCTTAGGCAGCCTCGCTGCAGCTTTCATTTGCTTTGGAGGCATGCATTGTCTAAATGTCATGCCCCTAAAGAAGAAAGAAGACACTTTATTTGGCCCATCTGCTTCAATGCTCTGGTTTGATTCCATTCTTTAGTGGGTGTTGGTTAAATGAAACAAAATGAATACAAATGGAACTCAGAAATGTGGATTAAGAATACTACTTTTCTGACATGTAGAAGTACTGAATTTCCAGCTGGTCCCCAGAATCATGGAGCACACAACTACGGCAGATTTGGGGAAGTCATTTCTGCTCTGAGACCATCTGGGATGATCACAGGTGAATTGCTGTTCCTGGAGGCTTCCCTTATTTCCCCCTTTTTGGCCAAAATATGATCCATTCAGGAAATTTAGAGGTTTTGGGGTCATAAAAACAGAGCTTTGAGGGCCCGATGATGCCTCATGTCCACATTTTGCTGCTCTCTGCCCTCAACACTTCTTCAGGGCCTTTGATTCTTTTGTTTAGAATAATTAAATAACACTCCTGTTTCATCTGCAAGGGTTAAAATAGTGTTGTTCTTGTTGTTGTTTAGAGTTTTCTAAATGACTCCAGATTTCTTTTATGTTATGGTTTGAGCTTCCCTGCCCCTCTTGGAATCCAAAGGAAGATTGGCTGTAAGCTTCAGTGGGAGCCAGGCAATTGCATACAAATAAAACTGTTTCTCCATCTTCATTGGAAGCGTTTCTTAATCATGTCACTTTTAGATTAATTGTTTGGGATGATCAAAGAGACAGCAGGTGGTGGGGATGATTTAGAAACCACAAAATTGATGTTATCGTAGTGATTGACATCCTATTAGTGCAGCATACATTTCCTGTTTGTCAGGAATGTAATATCTGAACATTTTGTGATAATATCTAACAATATTTTGGAAAAAAGAAACTATTGGCTGACAACCATTTAACAGAATGAAAGTCTTTTGTTCTGTTAGAAGAAATCCAGAAAATGTATACAGAATCCAAAGTTTTCTGCCAGCAAAGCAGCTGCTGCTGCTTGTTACCACCATTCTCTTCAACTGATAATCATTTCTCAGTGTCTCTGGTTCATCTTGGCTTTACAAACATATCAAAATTGTTGATTTTTTAAAAAAAGATCTTCAAGGAAAGTAAGCAGAATACTAGGGAACCATTTATCAGTTTATCATACACATTTGGGAACTTGCTGTAAAAATGGTTCTTCTTTCATGCCAGGCTCTCTCACCATCTGTTCTGGCTTAGGTACATCTAGGACTCTATCATTAACATATGTGTGAACAAGCAATTCTTTGCTAGACAAGGCAATGGAGTTCTTATTTATTTACTTTGGATTAGTGTTTTGAAATCCTCTTAGTATGAATACTGTACATTGTACATAAGGTTGCCATACCACCAGTTGGCTGGGTTTTACCCAGATTCTAGGCATGCCAACTGGTGCACAAGTTGAAGTAAAGAGTACTCAAAAGTGGAAGCAGCAGAGTAAAAGAGTAAAGGGAGAGGAGCATGGCAAAGGTGCAAATGAGTAACAGAGGGAAGCAAGAGATGAGACAGAGGAGTTTATCACACAGGGAAAATTGAGGTTTAAACAGGCATTTATGTATTAAGAAGCTGTGCCCTCCCTCCAGTCCATCTGCCTTGGTCCTGGCCCTAGAGGGAGAGAAGAACCACTGGACCTCACCCCCTTCGCACCACCTTCCCCTCTTCCTTTTGTGTTGTCTCTTTTAGATTGTAAGCCTGAGGGCAGGGATCCATCTAATTTAAGATTGTATGTACAGCACTGTGCAAATTTACAGTGCTATATAAATCATCATCATCATCATCATCATCATCCAGGGACAGTTGCATGATCGTGGTGAAAATTTTCACACAAAGTTGCAATTAAAGAGGACTTATCCTAGAAAGAACCAGGAATACACCAGCAACCAATCATACATGGTAAATCCTGTGAATTATTTGTTCCTGGAGCATTCCTGGTTCTTTCCAGGATAAGTCCTTTCTAAGCTCAATATGTGTGAAAATCTTTGCTGCGATCATGCAACTGTCCCTGGAAATTGCCTGTTTAAACCCCCAATTGTCTCCCGTATGATAAAGTCGCCCCCCTCCCCCCAAAAAAGGAAAGGAGGAAAGATATGGTGAGAAGTGCAGTGAGAGGGTGAAAAGAAGACAACGAGGTTACAAAGTGATGCAAAGTGCAAACAAAGGAGATGTAGTTTATAAGTTTGTCCTTACTGTCCTAAGCAGTTAACTTTGCTCAGGTTAGGGACAGCTGGCTCTCTAGCTACCTTTCTGTAGCTAAGGGAGTTGAAAATGTATTACCTATCTTTTATTACTCTTTATCACTAGTCCTCATATGACCAATAAAGAGAGTGGCATCTGGTCTGCAATGAAATGCCTCTGATATAGTAAATGCCAGCAATATTATTGATGATTGTTTGTTTGTGGTCTTAACTAACAGCATCTCAGAAAGAATGTAGGCCTATGACTAACATCTTCACAAATTTTCTCCTATATGGTTTTTAACATTTTCACCTGATGAAGCCATTGAAGCTTTAAAGCCTTGCCTTGCATCATGCATTTTATGCTTTTGAGTTGGCTCAATAAACATATTGCAGCTTGGATTTTTGATTTGGTTATACTTTATTTAGTACAGTATTTACTCTTAATTTCAAAGATTGATAAATGTGCCTCTATCCCACAATCCTTCCATTTTTAGAAATGGATTCAAAAGATAATTTAGTCCTTTTCATGTCAATGGGACAGGTGGCCAAAAGGGGCAGCTTGGCACACCCCTTTTAGGCTGAATTGGAGCTGTGGCAGACACACAACCTCAATCCAACCAGATTCTCCCCCACCTGCTCCTATTTGGGGCTGATAAAGCCACCCCTTTGCCTCTAGATCTGGCTTTTCGCTGGCTTCAGGGTGCATGGCATCTAAACGGCACACCTCCAATCTGGATAGAAACTGTGCTGGTGTGTAATTGCTGGTGTGGCTTTTGTTAGGCTTTGGGGAGTGGCACATCTAAACACCATGCCCCCAAGCTGGCATGAAGCCAGTTTAACTGGACCATCTGTTTCAGCCCTTAGTGGCTCAATAGACCAGCCATTAAGGCCAGCCTGGGAGTGGAGCCAGGCATCCACATGATGCACACCCTGACTTCAGCCCCAGGCCAGTGTGATGATGCATGCCACTCCACATGGTGATCCTTTGGTGCTGCAGCTAGCAACAATAATAAAATTATATGATATTGATGTGATTTGCAGAAATTTGAATAGCATGATGTCTGATAAGGTTTAGAGTCACTGGGACTCAGAGCCTCTGCAAGGGTGGGAGGTAGATTAAGGTGGTCTGCCCCAGGAGACTTATGGATCCAGATGGATTCTTGATGGCTCTTGGAGAGTTTCCTGTTGCGTTGGTAAATGATCCTGTTGAAGCCTTGGCTGATCTCTGGAATGGAGAAATGAACAGGGTGGTGGACATTATTGCCCCCCTAGGCATCTCCTCCCACAAAGTGGAGCCAGATGAGCCCCCTGATTCACTAAGGAGATGGAAGTGATGAAACAAGTGAGACAGAGACTAGAGCGATGATGGAGGAAGACTCAAGGCAAGTCTGACTGAACATGGGCTAGAAACCATTGGAAGATGTATGCTGTGGCAATTGTGGCAGCGAAGAAACTATACTTCTCTGCCACCATTGTATCTGCACAGTGTCATCCAGCAGAGTTGTTCCAAATGGTCAGGGGCCTTTTATATTCTGGCTCTCATAGGCTGCAGTCTAATAAGTTCACAAATGTCTCTGTACTCTTCATGTCTTGCATCTCCCCCACTCATGTCAATAGTATGTTGAGGCTTTTCTGTTTGCCCATACTACTAGATTCAAGCCATGGGGTTTTGTGGACATAAGCTACTAGTTTCCTTGGTATAAAAATAATCCTCTTTCCTGGGAGCTAAGGATGGGAAGAACAATCTATTTCTGGTCTGTATCAGTGTCCCATATATTTATCCATATATCTATACTGTGAAATATGCAAATTCATATTTAAATTCATATAAATATATATACAATAATCTCATTTGGTAATACAGTATATGATATATATTTATAAATGTATTTTATTGCAAGGTATGTGTTTATAAATGGACTTTATCTTAAAATATGTGTTTTTAGACTTTTCTTTTCTTTTTCTTTTTTTCAAAACAAAAAATCTGTATTATTACAATAGCTGAACTGAACTGTATCATTTAAAACCCTGCTCTCTGGAACCTTAAAACAGAATATAAAAAACAAAACAAAATGAAAATAATGACCACAGATGATTTATATAACTTTAAAGTAGACAATGAAGACAATGAAATTGTCCAAGATTTTCCATATTTCAGGTCAGACATTAGTCAGAATGGAGCAATCAAGAAATCAGTAGACAACTAGGGCTTGGAAGAGCAGCTAGGAACACTACTGAAGGTGATTTTGTCATGCTTCCCCTGGCCATTTTAAGCTTAGAAGAGGCATTTTTTTCAACTGTAATTAACCCAGAAGTTGATTTCTAGATAACTTCCTGTTGGAGAAAGGGTCTCCGTGCGCCTATAATAGCCCAGAGAAGGCCAAATATATTCTTTGAAAGGGGGGGGGGGTACTTTGGGGCAAACATGTCACTTTTTTTTCAGGAAAGGTAGTGAAGGCCCCCAGAACTTCCATCACTTCCCCACTTCCAACCTATTACCATGATTGTAGGGCTTTTAGGGAGTGTGGGAAGGTGGATTTTGACAAAAAACAATTTCCAGACACTCTCCCACTCATGCACAATAGTTACAATCTGGATCAGGGCTGTGCACATTGTGTTGAATATTATTTTTTAAAAAAGGATAGTGCACACTACATATGGAACAGTGCAAACCTAATAATAATGACACTACATATGTAACAGTGCATACCTAAACTGCACACTACATATTTAACATACCCTGTAGTTTAGCACTACGATGCATTATTATGATGTACATAATAAAATGGTATACAACGTTGTGCCATGTTGTTCCACCCTGTTATTTCTGTGGGCACATCCTGCATGTCAGCTGCTCAGAGTTATTGTCATTTTTGTTTCAAATTAATTGTGTGTATGTGTGCATGTGGACATGCATGCACAAACTTTTTTTTTTTTTGTCTCTACATTCATGGCCACTGATTTATTTGTAGCCAGGTAAGATCACACACACACAGTCAAAGCTGTATTAATTGCTAATTGCTGGATAAATCCTTGTCAGAGACATGTGCTGTTCTTCTTTTTGTCTCTTATGTACTGCATGTGCTTGTTAATGTATCTGCTTCTCACACAGCTCACAGACAGTGGAAAATCAGTCAAAAATAGCTCAGCAGTTGTTCTTCCACATCAAGGGATTTTTTAAAATTATCATTATCATTATTATTAAATACTAGTTGCATTAAATGTAAGCATTGAAATCCAATGACATGCAGTTTAGCAGAACAGGAAAGCGTAAAAATAATAACCAAATGCCACAAACGATGCACACATACTAGAAAAAGATAAAGGTGCTAAAAGTCTTACCATTGAACATACCAATGGCATTTCCTTAGGGCTCAGCTATGCATGGCAGTAAAAACTTTATTTTACAGTACCTACATTATATACAAAGCAATTATTTTGTCCACAGGCCCCTCTCTTACACCACTATAAAGAATGGGAAAAGGAATGTTGGCATTGATGCCAATGATCATTTTTAAAGCTTTCTGGACTTTCTAGGGAGAGGGAGAACTGGGTAGAGAAGTACTGAACTCTCCCTGCCCACATGTGAGATCTGCAAAACTTTAACCCCCTAAATTGAAAAAAAATGTAATAATACTGTATGGGGAAAGTGCCCCTGCTACCCACATCACCATTTTAATTTGCTGTAGACCACCAAGAGGAAGCTGCATATGCCTCTCACCTGTTTTGGACTTTCTTGATTGGACCTTTCCAGACCACATCCCCACTAGGACTGTGTGTGTGGAATGGTGGAAAAGTAAAATGGTTTTTATTGAATAGAAATCTATTTGTGTAATGTGAATGTGCCTTTAGACCTTCCCAAAATAATATCATGTGGCTTCTATTTCCTTGTCTCACATGAACTGCATCAACAGAAGTAACTCTTAGGATATCTTAGGGATGCTCCATGACCTGCATTCCCTGTTTCAGAAACAAACAAACAAACAAACAAAACCCAAAAACAAAACCACAGCAACACATAATGTTTGCTTTAAATACAATGTATGCATTGTGCCCGCAAAATTCTTATCTAGCTTCTAATATTTTAACCTATGACAGAGAAAATCAAGCTCATTTGTCCTCCCACACCAGCTGCAGTGTGGCAGGTACCTGTCTCATCATTTATAGCAGGAAAACAATCCAATACTTTGGGAACCCTTCTACCAAGAGTACTGCTGCTGTTGCACCAATAGCAATCCAGGTGCATAAGTCCATAGGTAAGAGAGATGGAGATAAGAGGGTTGGAGAGAGGAAGAGAAAGGTTTGATGGAAGGGGAAAAGATGATTGATCCTTATTGTTAGCCCCAACTATTATAGATCCTTTGGAGCAATGCAATTTACCTATGGTTGCATCTAAACCATAGAAATAATGCAGTTTTGACACCACTTTAAGTGATGTAGCTGCATCCTATGGAATTCTGGGATCTGTAGTTTTATTAGGTCTTTAGCCTTCCCTGCTAAAGTTGTGCTGGTGCTCCACAAAACTACAAATTCCAGGAGAGGTATCAAACTGCATTATTCCCTACGGTACAGATATACCCAATGTATGAAGCAACCATTCAGCAATTGATTCAATGACTCTAGTTTAGTTGGGATTCAGGAGAGAAGGTTTGGAAGATCTCTGGTAGAGTTGGAGTAATGCCTAATCTTCTGCAGACAAGGTGAACAACATGGTAGTTGTTTATTCTATTGGGCAGAATAGCAATATTTGACAAGTCCAGGGACCAGTACCAGACCATGGTCCACATCTTCTTCAGCCAAGACCAGAAGTGACCGGAAGCCTATTCCTACTTATTAGAAACAAACATTTGTGAGAAGTGAGAGAGAATAGTGGGATCTCTTAAGCAGAGTGGTCTTTGGCAAGGCAGATGAACATCAGTTCCCATGGCCACTTGCACATATAGGTTATAGCAATTTCCTTCCTTAAAGCTTCTTAGACTATTATGCTCCTTGTTTAAAGGATTTTTTTAATGGTTGTATTGGTGGGATTCAGGTGGCTACAGAAAATGGGCAGAGGAGATGTATTCATGTTGATCAATGTTGGGTTACAGTTTGTTGCAGACTTCCCTGCACATCAAATAATTAATCCCTTCAAATACTGATGGGGGTGCCTGGGTGTATCTACACTGAAGAAATAAAGTGGTTTGACACCATTTTAACTGTCATTACTGTATCCTACAGAATCCTGGGATCTGTGGTTTGGTAAAGCACCAGAGCTCTCTGACAGCACATGCTGAATGGCTCACCAAACTACATATCTCAGGATTCTATAGAATAGAGCCATTCAAGTTAAAGTAATATCAAATTGCTTTATTTCTATAGTATGGATGCATCTTAAAACTCTCTCTTGGTATCCCCTCAATACTGATAGTAATCCCTCATACTATATATTAAGCACCCTTACTAGAAGAACATCATGGTGATGAGTATATATTTGTTTTGATCCTGTCTAAATGGTCCAGTTTCTCTCAGATGTAGTAGTTAGTCCTATCCCATTGCCAATGTTGAAGTGAAGTTCAACTGAAATTTCAGTTGTTTTCTTTACAAGGAGTGGAACACAAGGCACCAACATGTCCTTCATCCCAGGCAGCAAAATGTCTTGGAATAGGCCTGCATAAAAATGACTGTTACAGTCACCTTGCACTTTATCACACTAGGGGGCAAAGAGGATTTAAACGAGAGTAAAATGAGAGTTAAACAGGAAATGCCTATGATAACATAAGGCATTTCCTGTTTAACTCTTGTTTAACTCTCGTTTAAATCCTGTTTGCCCCCTAGTGTTATAAAGCAGTAAGTCTGATTATGAGATCTTTTCACAACATGTGCTAGTTTCCTAATAATCATTATTCAGGCACAAGAATATATGCTTGTTAGTGGGTAACCTGTAGCTACAAAATGACATGAGGAACTCCCTTAGACCAAGAAATAGAGCACAAATGATAGGCTTCTTATGATTATTGAGAATATTGCAGTTCCCCACAAACTAACTCCAATTGCCATGGTGGAATAAAGAGATGCAATGAGAAACTAATTGTAGAGAATGTATAGCATGTTGCAGCCCCAGTATTTCATTTACCAGCTTTGGCCCAAACTTTGCCTGCTCTGCTATTCCAGATCCTTGAACTGGAGATGGCAGCATGAATAGAAAACCATAGGTTAGTGGCAGAGTGTATGCTTCACATGAAGATCCTGTGTTGCACAAAGAGATAAAAGTCTCCAGAACCATGGTCAATGGTTGATGAGGGGGTTCTGGGAGCTGTAGTACCCACAAAAAACTCTTCCAGACTCTGCTAAAATATTATTTAAGCTGAAGGTTTATCATCTGGTCTAGGAGTGTTTCTGTTCTATTGGTTTACTATCATTATTTATATAAGTGTTGCACTTAAAAATAAGAATTAAATATTCATCTCTTTAATGTTGGTGGCAAACTGTCAGGTATTTAAGTGCTTGTCAGTACTTTTTTTTTCACCAACATGAGCATGACTTTAAAAAGAGTAGACATGACATTCTCTTACAGATGAGGGCTAGCTTCTGGGAGCTCCAGCAGTGTGGTGTTTATATGCTGCATGCCTCCAGAGTTCCTTAAAGTCGGCTTCTGAACATGATAGGGAGGAAAAGCCGTGCCTTTTTGCACTGGCAAAAAGCCAGATTGGGGATGAACTGTATAGTTGCCATGGCCACAATCTGCTTTCAGAAGGGGCGGCTTAAAGCTACCCCTTCAGCGTGGTCTATTTCACCCCTTAGTCCCACCACACAGGGATTTAAACTACGTTAGCAACTGAAGTTTATCTCATTAACAAATAAGATGGCTTACCACTTCTGGCTTGAATTCAGGGTCCAGGCTGCCCCTGTATGTTATTATACCTAAATTGCCGCCTATCCAGCTGGGATGCTGCCACCCAGATGCATCCTGGGTCAAAGCCTCACACAGTTAGCATTTTTTCAAAGTTGGGGAGCTTTCAACTTCAAAAATTGGCTGGCTGAGTGGGGCTTCGACCTGGGATGCATCTGGGCAGTGGCATCCCAGCTAGATAGGTGGTGATTTAGGTATGATAACATCTGGGGGCATCCCAGATCCTGAATTCAAGCCAGAAGAGTAAACTGGCTTATTTCTTAATGGGATAAGCTCCACAGCCTGTCTTTTCCTAGTAAGACCTCTGCCACTCTTTGTGTGTTATATGAGACTGAAAATATAATTCATTTCCATTTTAGGATCTTCTGTTTTGCTCTAACTGTATTAAAGGGCCTTTAACACTGTAAGTTCTGGGATGTACTGTGTGTTGTAGCCCTTCAACTAACTCTTCAAAGCTGTAAAATCAGCAACATCATTTTGCAAGAATATGAACAAGTCCTAGGACTGAATGACCATGTTCAATAACCAGCTCATAGAAATACAGAAAGCTGCCAGAGTATGTAGTTTTTCATCTTGCCCAGTATGATCTCTTCTAACTAAGGAGTTTCCCAAGATCTCAGGAAGTAATCTTTCCTAATGTGGAGTCGAAGGCTTTCATAGCTGGCATATTTATTTATTTATTTTTGTGGGGCTTTCAGGCTATGTGGCCATGGTCTAGAAGAGTTCCTTTATTATTATGCCATGCTTGGACATACTCCCTAAGATGTTGTTCTTGTGTGCCTTCAAGTCACTCCCGACTTATGGTGACCCTGAGGTGAACCTATCACAGGGTTTTCTTGGCAAATTCTGTCAGAGGGGGTTTGCCATTGCCATCCTCTGAGGCTGAGAGATTGTGACTTGCTCAGAGCCACCCCGTGGGTTCCATGACCAAGCCAGGATTTGAACCCTGGTCTCCAGAGTCATAGTCCACTGCTCAAACCACTACACCAGGCTGGCTCTCACTCCTTAACATAGTGGTGAACAAATTCCAGTATTCTAGAATCCATTTTTATTTACCCTGGACTCTCCAGGGGCCACAACATACCCTCCAAACAAAACAGCACATCTTGTTTTAGAGGAAAATTGTGCACCCCAGAGAGAGACACAAAATGATACTAACAAAAAGAAAGAAGAAATATTTGGTGGCTATTTTTTTCACAGTGGAAGAACTTCATGGGATGTGTAATTACCTAGCCTTTCAGCCTATGTGATTTCCCCCCTCCTCTGGAACTTTTGTGTGGATTAAAAAGTTAGACTACCCAGCCTATCATTTCCCAAACCTTCCTTGCCTACTGTAAGATATATGCATGATTCTGGCTCTCTTCCAGTCTTCTGAGACCATTCTAGTTCACCATGAGCTGTCAAATATAATAGCAAATGATTCTTTGATTTAACAATGGCTCTCTACTCTTTGCTCCAGAGCACTGACACAGTTTAAAATATCTACACCTAAATACTGGGACTGTAGCCTGAAATGATAAAGCCACATTTAAAAAAGAGCATATGAACCAAATTTCTCCTCCTTCAAAGCCAAAGACCACATTTCCATTGACTTGAATGGATACCAGATTATTCTCCAATTTACTGCTTCCCATATATTTCTTTGCCAAGCTTAACACAGAAATGTGGGCTGCATATGGATTTTCATTGTTTGTGTGTGTTGGGGGGGGTGTTTTTTGTAGGATGCTTCTCATTAGTTTGTTTTTGTTGGGATTTTTTTTTGTAATGTTTGTATTGTTCCACAGCAAGCCAGACTATCTAGAAAGAGAAGTGCTGCATGATTTAAAAGTTGGCATTGTTATTTTATTTACTGAAGGTGATATTGGATGATTTGCAAACTCTGTTCACAGAGTTATTGCAGCTGTTATTTTTTTTCTGTTTATGTTTGGGCTTCATTAGGGTTAATATTACACAATCCACTCATAGATATGTAGTAGGGGTGGAAAGAATATTCAAAAATATTCAGAAATGGTTAAAAATATGGGTTTTGAGAGTTGAGAAAACATCATGAGAAGGATCCTGGACTGATGAGAGTATTCACAGTAGTATTTCTTCCTGATCTGCCTTTGGGATGGAAGCATAAACTTGGTCATGGTAATACTGACAGTTTTTCCCTGGGGTTGTATTGATATTATTTGCTCAAACCTTGGATTGCATCTCCAGGCTGCTTTTGCTACATCTCACCTCACTATTAATGCCACCTCATTTTTTTTCTTTGATTTTAATTTACAGTGTAAATTCTCTATTTGAAACTGTCCTATTCCTGTTCATTTTAGTTCATTCCCACCAAGTATGGCTGTGTCAGTGGGTTCCATGCTGTCAAAGGGTGGAGGAGGAGGCTGAGGGAGGTTGGGATCCCGCCTGTGAAATGGACGGACAGCAGGACCTTGCAGAAGGGCATCAGGAGGGGTTAACTCAGGGCTCATGGGTAGCAGCTGGGGAGGGCATGACAGTAGACCAGCGAGAGGCTGCACGTCCTATAAAAGGGGAAAAGGCGAGGTTGGAGGGGAGGAAGGAGAGCAAGGAGGAGGAAGAGACTGGTGAAGGAGGGGAAGAAGGAGAAAGCCCCAGGGAGGAGGAAGGGAGACCAAGGGAAAGCTGGTCGGCCACATTAACGAGACGACATCCAAGAGCCCATTGAGGCAGCCGGTACGGGGAAGTAATACGAGACCACAGAGAAGAGGGATTCCTGGCATCCTGAGCACACCCAGCTTTTTTTGTACCGGAAGAAGACCAGTGGTATACTCGACCTGTAATTGGACCAGGTCCCCGTTTGTGTTGGGACATCAGAGGAAAGTGTTGGCTGGTAGGACACTCTATAATTCCCCAAGGGAGAGAAGAAAGGCAGGATAGTTCTCAAGGGGCCGAATTGTAAAGGTGTAAGGAGAATAGGTAACCATGACGTAATGTGTTAAACCTATAGAACTCAAAGACTTGTGGTTAAAGTTAAGAGTTAAATAAAGTTGTTGAGCATTCACTTGGGCTTCTGGAATCACTTTAACAAGAATGGACCTCCATGGAACAACCCCAACAACCTCAGCCGCTAGGGTCCCGGTCACACATGCCTTGCTTTTGTGATCAGTTTTCTCTGATTCATGCATCTCACATTGTGTTCCAACTACATATGTGGTGTAGCTTTGGACTTTTATTTCACCTCTGTGCATGCCAGCAGCTAAACATCCTTTTGGATTGAATCCAGTTGTGGGAATAATAATAATAATAATAATAATAATAATAATAATTTATTTCTAACCCACCACTAGACACACTGTTACTAGTACCTGTCCCGTAGTCTTCTCTAGTAACTAGTTGAGTGCATTCTGACCCAGGAGTTTCATCTTTCTATTAAACCTATCATGTCTTGGCACTATCTCTTGTTTATTTTGGGTTCTCTTCTCATAGTGCTTTCAAGGTAAAAAGCTTCAGGAGTGGTTTGCTGTTACCATCTTTTGAGCAGTACTCGCTCCTTTAGAGTTGGCTATAGTGCAACAGCCATTATCTCTGAGAGCTCCTCCACCAGTGTCACCCCCCACTACTTCAGATGCTGTCCAGTAGCTGTTTGTCATATGTGTTGTTGTGTGTGCTGAAGTCATTTTTCACTTTTGGAGATGCTAAGGTGAACATATCATGGGATTTTCTTAACAAGATTTGTTCAGGGGGTTGCCTTGCCTCCCTCTGAGGCTCAGAGAATGTGACTGTCCAAGGTAACTCAATGAGTTTCAGGGGGTGGGGGGTGGGCAGGATTTGAATCTTTGTCCCCAGAGAGGTAGCCCAATACTTAAACCACTATAACATGCTTGCTGTCATCAAAAGTCTGTGTGATCTATGATGAAACAGTAGCAGTATTACCAGCCACATATCCTTTTACCTCACAGGACCATGAAATCCCATCATCATGGAAAGGTAGTGCCAAGGTGGACTAGGATTATATACTTTGTTTGCTCAGGCCACCTTCTCCTCCAGATAGTTTTCCATAAATTACCATATCTGGTTGGGGGAAGGCTTAATGATTATTATAACTTATACATTTAATAAAGGGAAACTAGATACTATAAAAATGTTCTTGTAGTTGATAATTTCTTGCCTTGCTTAATTGTTGTATAAATGTTTCCATTGTCACTAAGGGGCTCTTCAGACTGCCCCGAAGGGTCCACTTCCAACTGCCCCTTTTTCAGCTAGATAGGGGCTGCGGCAACCACATATTGCAGCCCCAATCTGGCTTTTCCAGGGTGCAAAAAGGAGCTGCAAAAAGTGGCTCCTTTTTGTGCCCTGGAAAGGGCACCATAGCTGCGGTGGCATGGCTATATGACACTCCTTCAGCGCTGCATCGTCTAGAATGGTGTGCAGCATCATGGTGCCCTGGGGCTATGCCTCAACTCTGCCCCCCCCCCCTCAGCCAGCCCAAAGTGCCAGTCTGAAGAGCCCCTACATTCCATAACCTGTTGTGCTACCAGTTTAAATTGATTCAGGAATAGAGAGTCAGTGGTGTCAGGTGGTTCTAATTTCAATAAGAATGGTGAAGTCACACTGAGTTTTGGTCCATACTTCAAAGGGCCCACCCAAATTGCTGAATTTATGCTGAACTGATCCTCAGGATAAGGTTCATCACTTTAGGCACCTACTTTAATGTTCTGACTAAAAGCCAAAGCAGATTTCCTGCACCACTGACATCAGAATCACCAGCCACTCCTAGGGATTGTTGTAAAAGGGAAAACACAGATGTGGGGCTAGTGAGAGAAGTGATTCAAAGAGTATCCCATGCAGAGTATTCCCTCTTTCATCCTATTCCTCCACATATCACACATATTTAGATCTTTACCTTTCCTTTCTCCATGCTGTGTCCTCAGCCTCAAGGCTGCAGCACTATAGAAAGTTGTTTTGGGCCTGGTTGAGCAGCTTGCCTTCAGACTAGGTAGTACACAGTTTGGGAATGTGTGATAATGTAAGGTTGAACTGGAAAGTGTGGAACTAGGTGTGCCACAAGCTATATAAGCCTCACAACCCAGCTTTCCACCACTGTGGATTATGGGGGGACCTTTACCACATTTTCTTTTACATGGGATAATTCTTTTGCCCCCTTAAATATACAGAAAACTACCTACTTTACCTAAATGGATTGGTCCTATTTCCCTGCCCTATTAGCTGATGTAAGGATAAAAAACAGAGGAAAATCGAGTCCCTGCTACGGATCAGAAAGGCAACTCTTCTGTTTGTAGCTATTGTTCTAATATGGAAAAATCAATTCAATATTGATTTTTAAGGATTTGGCAACAACAATTGCAGTGACACTACAAGGTACTGAGGGTGGCATGGACATTACTGACTTTCCCTGAACTCAAAACAAGCACCCACACTGTTAGATTCTTCTTCCTCGTAAACTGTTTAATGATTTGGTTGTATTATGGCTGACACTTCACTGCATTGCAGCATTATTGTGGAGAAATCCAGAGGAAATGCACAAAACTACAAGAGAACTCAAGCATTCATCTCTTTAAAAAATGCCTGTGAGAGCAAGAAAATAGTAAGCTTGTAGAAAATAGTAATTTTGGCATCTTTATTTTAGCTTGATTTGAGTTTGGGATTTATTTTTTTCCTAAGTCTTGTACTTCAGATGGTAGCCCTGGTAGACCTCATGCAACACTCTTGTAACTGTGTCATAATGAATCTGAAGCAACTTTAGTTTTAAACTAGACTGTCTATCTGGACATTACTGGAGTGGTGTAGGAACTACTTTTTCACTAGTCTGTTCTTTTAAAACTTCACCTGCATGGTGAATGGTCAAGAATATAGATACATATTTCATCCCAGAGCTCAGTGAAAGAGCATCTCTAGGATCTCTCATTAGGGCTGGAATAATTCTTCTTCTTCTTCTTCTTCTTCTTCTTCTTCTTCTTCTTCTTCTTCTTCTTTTTTTTTTTTTTTTTATATTGACAATGTTGGACTGATAATCTGACTCAGTATAAAGGGGTGTCATATTTTCCAATCACGATCCCCTAATCTCAACCATGTGACAACTGTATTGTATAGAATCATAGAATCATAGAATCATAGAAATTTAGAGTTGGAAGAAACCACAAGGGCCATCCAGTCCAACCCCCTGCCGTGCAGGAACTCCCAATCAAAGCATACCCGACAGATGGCCATCCAGCCTCTGCTTAAAAACCTCCAAGGAAGGAGACTCCACCACCCTCCAAGGGAGTGTGTTCCACTGTCGAACAGCCCTTACTGTCAGGAAGTTCTTCCTAATGTTGAGGTGGAATCTTTTTTCCTGCAGTTTGCATCTATTGTTCCGAGTCCTGTTCTCTGGAGCAGCAGAAAACAAGCTTGCTCCCTGTAAAGAATGCAGTGAGTGGCATGGTGGTAGGTTTGGTTTTGTTCACTGAAATATATTTATATTCCACCTTCTCACACTGAGCTGTTGCACACAGCTTACTGATATTATTAATAACAACAGCAAAACACTGTTTACAGGATACTAATATTAAAACAATATAACAAACACTACCATGGTAGGGATTTTCCCCCCAAATCTGAGCCATCTCAAGTTGTTTCAGAAAATGTCCTGAGAAAGTGAGATACCAAGGAAGAGGGAGTGAAGAGCTCTTTGACATTTGTGTATGTGGTGGATGTGAATCTGTGAAAACTCCAGTTTGTTTGTTTGTTTGAGACAAACAAAAAGACAAGAGGAATAAATCAAGAACATCCATAATTATCTGTAGTCAGTCAGTCACATTCATAAGTGAAGTAAATGCACTGTGCACATATTCAGACTCAGAATTATGTACCACTATGTCCAAAACCAGACAACCACACCAAAATGGGATTCCAGACAATGCATTTTGTTTCTTTTCTTTTTTCTTTTCTTTGTTAGCATTTCCAGTGGCCTTGCTGGCTAGGGTTACATAAAAACAACATGTCCACACACTGGTCTTGCATGTATGCTATATAAGTCTGAAAAGAGACAATATTTTTGCTAGTTTTTAATACATCGTTTATTCTGAGACTGAGCTTGTAGTACTGGGAACAGTGTCAGGGGATCTGTTCTGATGAAGTCCTCTTCCTGAACAACCTGCTTTGTCCTATTCCCTCTGTACCACTTCAGTCATTTTGTCAGCTTAGCAAAGCAATTAGAAAAGTAAAAAGTCAGATTCAAAACAAGACATGTAAGAAGCTAAAATAGGTCAAGTGAAATAAATGAGACTAGCGGCATGCCCTAATCACAGAAACTGAAAAATTCCAGCGGCTCTCCTCAGGGATGAATTTCTATCACAGGAGACTCAACTAAGAAAGATGTGCCTTCAGGCTGGGTTTGGAAGGAACCTAAGGACAAAGCACATATTGGCCCTGGCTGATGTTAAGTGCTGTCTACAGATCAAAAAAGTTATCAAATAAAAACTATCAAAGCCCCCTGGCATGAACACACACACACACAAGGGGGGGGGGGGGGAGAGAGAGAGAGAGAGATCCTAGCTGAACTTTTCCAGTACTATTCCCATTTCAACATACTCTGTTAGTCCAATGGAGTCTTCTGCAAATTCCAGTTCAATACAATAACAAACAGCCTGGGTATGATTTACTCCCTGAAAATCAGGTTATTACCTTTGTTATAAATTGTTATTTCTTATTTCCTGATTAGCCCCAAGGAGAAGGAGCCTGGAGATGTTAGCACAGCTGGGTGGATTTTACAAATCTATGATTATACCGGGTTTTCACAGATTCACTGATTGTCAAGAAATACTGTATACAGCAGAGCCCAGAATGTTGACCAGAATCTTATTTCACTTTCTACATAAAATAATGTTACATATACTTAATTACATAGGAGAGGTACTACAAAATGCTGTTATTGAATTGTGAAGATGTATTAATAGGACATTGGCCAAAGTGCCCAATGCACATAAGAACCCTCCCCATTATGTTGTGCCATGCATTGGGGGACCATAGTGCATCAGTCCCAAATCTCATAGGTCCCCAATGCGCTTTGGTCACTTTGTTGGTTCCTCTAAATAATTATGTAACAGCAGCCCTCTAGTGGATATGGAAGTTATGAAACTACCCAATTCTAATTCCTGAATATGTAAATCCATTTATGGGGATGTAACTGCCATACAGAATTTTGGTCATTATTTTTAAAAGGAACAAATAACGATCATACAGTGGCCCTTTGATATCCTCTTGGGTTTGGGTCCAGGACTCCCCATAGATACCAAAACACATGGATGGTCAAATCCTATTATATATAATGGTATAGTAAAATGGCAACATCAGGGTTTGTTTGGGGGGTTTTAATTTAGGGAAGGAATGGGAATATTTTTAAGCTGTGGATTGTTGAATCCATTGAGGCAGAATCTGTGGATACGGAGGGCCCACTGTAGATACAAGGTCTCAGAAGTAGGTTTCCTCTTTCCTGTTGAAATTGTCCAAGTGTTTGTGGATTTCAATGGCTTCTCTGTGCATTCTGAAATGACAGTTGTTGGCATGGTCCAGAATTTCAGTGTTTTCAAATAGCATTTTATGCCCAGGATGGTTTATAACATGTTCTGCTTCTGCTGATTGAAATCCACAAACACTTGGACAATTTCAACAGGAAAAAGGAAACCCTGAAGGTAAACAAGGTTTGGCTACCAGTCCTTAAAAACATCAAGCTGGAATCAACAAATGCAAATGAGAAATCTTCCAGGGTCATGGGTTTCCTAGCAGACAATGAGCACTAACTAAGCAGACATTAATCCTCTTTGCATATTCCCCCCACCCTGAGGCCTGCCATTAGCAACAAACACATGCAAATCACTCCCTCCCTTCCGATGTGGAGCAACGTCTGGTTTGGAATGGCGTTGGAAAGAGCGAATTCTAAGTAGCTCTTACTTAGATCTCCTCTTGAGTGTGGTTTTGGGGCCGTTTAAACATCGAGGAAACTCCCCAAATTGTCATCTTGACCGTGCTGGGAGACAGCTATAGAAGATCTAACTGCTCAGAAGCGTGGAGAAGGAAAGACCAAAGGACAGAAGGCAGCCACACTCAAGCTGCCACCTTGGGTGGCACACAGACGCTGCCAGCTACTCATATAATTCATCAAAGTAATCGACTTCAATCTGAAGTGAGCAAAATCAAAATTGTTCAGATTTGGCTTTGGAATGAATGTTTAACAACTCAAAATTCTAAAAGAACTTTCATTTTTTGGACTGTCACTTTCATTTTTAAAAATTAAAAACAATCTTTAAAGGAGGCTGAAAAGGAACACAGGTGATTTGGGGAAGCAGCAAGTTAGAAAGATTGATGTGTGAGAGAGGAGAAAAAAATTCGGTTTGAAAGGAACGAAGGGGAGACCAGAGTGATTCAGGGGAAGAAAAGACCGAAGAGAGACTGGAGAGCATGAGAGGAGAAAAGGAATTAATTTAGAATTAATTTGGAAGGGACGGAGGGAAGATTGGAGAGATTGGAGGGAAACGGGAAGAAAAGGAGAAGAAAGAAAGTAAAAGAGGCTAGAGTGTGTGAGTGGAGAAGAGAAACCGATTTGAAAGAAACGGAGCCCAGATTCGAATGATCCCAGTGACCCAGTGAGAGTAAAGAAAGAGGAAAGGCCGGTGCCTGAGTGTGTCAGCGGAGCAAAGGCGACGACTTGGAAGGGACGAAGGGAAGGTTGGCGTGCAGTGGAGAGAGAATAAGGCAAGGAGAGTCCGGTCTGAGAGAGCGGAAAACAGAAGTCAATTTGGAAGGGAAGGTGGAAAGATTGGAGTAAGAAGAAAAGGGAAAAGAGCAAAGAAAGACTTGGGACAGAGAGTGCAAAAGAGGAGTCTGTTGGAAGGGATGGAGAGAAATCAGAAAATTCAGGGTGAAAACAAAGGAGAAAGAAAGTAAGAAAAGGCTAGAATATAAGAGTGGTGAAGAGAAATCCATACGGAGGAGAGAGAAAGAAAGCTGTATGAGGAGAAAAGAAATCGGATTCGAAGCGACGGAGGGAGACTGAAGTGATATGGAGAGAAAAGCAAAGAAAGACAATAAGTAAATCACTCCTCTCTTCCCAGGGTCACACAGAATATATATACCCAACCCTTTTCCAGGCAAGCATTCTCTGAAGATGCCAGCCACAGATGCTGGTGAAATGACAGGGAGAAACTCTTCTAGAACATGGCCACATAGCCCAAAAACAACAACAAAAAATATGGATGCCAGCCATGAAAGCCTTCAATTTCACAGAAACTGGAAGGCTTTCACAAGCAGGTTCATGAGACTTGTAAATGAATGTGCACAATTTGGTAGATTGTGCTCCAATACCCTTTAAAGCAAATCTGAAATTTGTGCTAAAGAACGAAGAGCGAAACATAGATTGTGAAATGAGAAAATGGGACATTCTGAAGAATTTGTGTAATGGCAGTTCACAATGAAATGAATTTGAAAGAAAAGATGTGTGTGGTAAAGTGTGAGTAAATGAATGTTTATGTGGAAAACACACACACAGTGCTGCTATATGTTCTGTGGTGAAAACCACACAGGATTCATAAATTTGCCTATATGGTTTGCCCTTAGGGGGAAGTAGCAGCTGGAAAGGAGAAGCTGATGCACAGTGGAAAAATTCAGCCCCTATGCTCACTGCTGCAGCCCCAGACTAAATTATGGGACCTATGGGAAATCATAACATTTAAATTTTGCAAAACATAGGGGATACATTTATGGATCTTCTCTCCTCATCTTTGCCATTGCCATCTTGAATTTGACACAGCAATAGTAAGCTAAAAATTGAATTAGCTTGACAATGCAAAAACTGGAGATAGCTTTTGTACCTTTAATGGTTGTGTTGAAGAGGGAAGTTCAGACTCCTGTCTTGTTCCATGACATGAAACATCTGTAGAAATTCCCTCTTCTACACAATTATTTAAAGTAGGGATCATTTTCCAGTTTTTAATCTGGGGATCCTATGACCTCACTCCACCCCACTCTATGATGCTATCAGCTCCTGTAACATAGGCTACATCTACACTGCAGAATTAATACTGTTTGACACCACTATAACTGCCAAGACTCAACCTTATGGAATTCTGAGACTTTTTTTCTAAGATATTTAGCCTTCTCTGTCATAGAGCTCTGGTGTAACAACAAACTACAAATCCCATGATTGCATAGCATTGAACCATGGCTCTATCCTACAGAATACTGGGATTTGTAATTTTGTAATTTGTAATTTTGTGAGGCACCAGCATTCTTTGGCAGGGAAGTCTAAAGACCTTGTAAAACTACAAAGCCCTGGATCCCATAGGATGAAGCCAGAACAGTTAAAGCAGTGTCAAACTGCATTAATTCTTCAGTATGGCAGCAGTCTGAGCCCCATTTTGAGAGAATAATAATAATAATAATAATATGTTTTATTTCTAGTCCGCCCCTCTGAACGAGCAATCGGGGCGGGGTACAAAAGAGAATAACAACTAACAAAGCAAAAATACATAGTTATAGCAACAACAAAAATACATAGTAATTATAACAAAAAATAAAATTAACAAAGCAAAATACATAACAACATATCAAAACAAGTAAAAAGAAAATCTCCATTCTCAACCCCCATCCCAATCCTAAAACAATGTGAACTATTCACAATCTAAAAAGAAAAGAAAAGAGTGGGGGGGGGGGAAGAGACGAGACTCCTCCTTAAGTCCAGGAGCCAAGGCCCAGGTCCAAGGCTCAAAGTCCAGGAGCGAGTAGCCCAGGTGGAGCTAGGGCAAACAAACACTCTCTCAGCCAAGTCTATTTCACTGGCAGATGTTGGGGAGGAGGTAAAAGGCCCATTCCTCCTCCCTAAGTCCAGGAGCCAAGGCATGGGAGTAGCCCAGGTGGAGGTAGGGCAAACAAAGGGCAGGATATAAATCAAATAAATACATTAAAAAAAATCTACCAACCAAGTGATAGAATGATTTGAAGTAAGGATGTTTGTGACAGCAAGGCCTGGGAAAGGGGCAGGGGAAGCTTTCAGCTGTCTTTCAGTAGTCACTTCTTAAGCAAAACAAATTGGTGACTGAAGTATACCTTCAGACTTTGAATCAAAGAGCAACAGACTCTGCTATAAAAAGCATGAGAATAATCTCACATGTAGGAATTAGAATGTATTGTGCTTCCTCTTGTTGACACAGGGACACTTCAAGGCTAAAATATTGACTTTTCCTCTTTCCTATACTCAAGGCCTACACTTCAAAAATCTCCTCATATGCTTTCCCTCAATTTTAGCCATAGGCTAATCAATACCATTAAAAAAAAATCAACAAGTATACTTGTTGAGTAAAATGCTACTTAATATGATAAGAGTGACTGAATCTGGCCCAACATGAAGGATGAGAGTATATTGCACTTTCAGTGTTATTAATCTGTAAAGACAAAGTGTGAGAGAACAAGGCTGAGTCAGAGTTCAGACTCTTCTATATTTAGCTCCTACTAAAACCACACTGTCTGTGAACCATTTATGAGTAGAAGAACTGCATTCATTTAATCCACTGCATGTGACCTTTGGCTTCATTTTAATTTTCAGGAAAATATGAAGGAAGGAACTATTCAAACTGAGAAAAATACTCATCTATTAAGCATTTTGGTTGTTTTGGAAGCTCTTTAATTGTTTCCATTAAGCAGTCTCACTTTTCAATAAAGGATTCTGAGTAAATGAGCTAAAGATTACTTCCAAGGTTGGGAAATCATGCCTTGTTTCAACTTTATTTTTACACCTGGAGAATTCTTACCTTATGATTTCTGTGGCTTTCTTTCTCCAACTATTGCTGAACACATTTAAATTTTGTGGGAGCCTAGGACACATAATCCAGATCTCAGCATTTCACGCACACACCATATTTATGTCATCAGTATTGCTTGCCTCTTGAATAGCTATTCATACATAACAATATCATATACAGCTTGGTTGAAATTGTTTATCTCTGCACAAACATTTTAAAAGAAAATGAAAATGTTTTAAATTCAAACATTTCCAGCATGTGGTTTTGCAAAATGATATCATTATTGCTGGATAGGAAATAACATGTTTAGTCAGTGGTTCTCAAACAGTGGGATGGGACCCCCAAGGGGGGCACAAGAATTAGTCAAGGAAGAGCATGAGACTTGGAAGCTCTTATCCCTCCTTCTCCTCCTCTTCCCAAGCATTTTATGTGTAAAAAATTGACAAATGCCTAAAGTTAAATATTATCTTTTTTGTTTAATTGTTCTAATTTGAACAATGCTATTTCATTATAAAATGTTGAAATATGAATATACATACAGTAAATGTGCAATTGAAAATATGCACACTAAATTACCAAAATATTTTTATTTATATACTACATCAAGGGTAGGGTGGGGGTGGGGGGGATGAAATCTACATTTAGATGCAGGGACTGAAGAAAAAATGGGGGGGGGGATATTTGAGGAGGCAATACTCTCATTCTCCTGAGCCCTGCCAACAAATATTCTCATCACACTTATTATACTGGTTCCTGGAGTAGAAATATCGTTTGCTCTTGATATCAGTGAGTCACATTTAGCCAGCCATTCAGCCAATGGCAACACCAGTATAAAAACCAGTAGTTGCATCACTACAAATTGCTTATTTTTTTCCTAACCAATAAAGCTTTAGCTCAGGATTGAGCTTCACTTACTATGGAAGAAGAAGGAATTTCATTTTATAGTGAGTTTCCCCCATACGGTTTTGTGCCTTACAATTACTGAACAATTTACTTCTTGTACTATCTGAAAACCTTTGGCACTTATAAGAGCTGCTTATGGTGCTCTCGCACTTGTATGGTGTGAAACAGAAATTTATCAGGAAGACAAAACAAGTCAGAACAAAAGTGACATTGCTATTTTCTTGCGCTGTATACAAAGCTGGTTCAGAAATTTTTACACAACATTGGGTTTGTTGAGTCAGAGCAACATCTTTCTGACCTATCATGAAGACATGAATCTGATACTGTATAAGGTCAAGTTCAACAAAAAGGAGGAGGCATGGGAGGAGGAAGAGAGCATCACAGGAGTACCAACATTTTTCCTACAAATAAATTCTATAATATTATTATTATTATTATTATTATTATTATTATATTATATAATATTATTATTATATTATATTATTATTATATTATATTATTATTATATTATTATTATTATTATTATTATTATATTATATAATAGTATTATTATTATTATTATTATTCTGTCAAAATCTTGGCAGGCTTTCTTTTATTGGGAAACAACATCTCTAGCCTGAAACAGAGATCCCAAAAGGGCCACCATTGGGCTTCATTGGGGGCATGGGGTTCAGATCACACATGCCCCAAATGTAGCCGGAAGCCGCCCCAGATATGGCTCTTTCCTAAAGAACCAGGCCAAAAAGGAGCAGTAAAATGCTACCTTTTTTTGGATCCTGGTTCAGAACTGCTGCAGCGGACCAGATAGAGGCTGGGTGCATGCTGCTGGTGTGGTCCTGGGGTGAATAGACTTTTTGGACCATCTGTTTCATCCCTGTGAAAACAAAGTTGGATATCTGGGTAACAGGAGATTATTACATGCAACTTATCCTGTATATTCCCTGATGGGACACATGCTTCTTTAAGTGCCAATAAAGGATCTTATTGTGGGAAGTGTGCAGCTGCTGCAGTCCTGGGGTGAATGGACTTTTAGCACTGTCAATAATGGATCTTATTGCATTTTTCTGAGGCTGGACAAATGCAGCCTGTTTGCAGCCTGTATACAACCCAAGTGTATCCTGTGGCTTTTCAAGGAAATCACTAGCTGTCACTGCTGAGGAAATCTATTGTTGGGTTTTCTGGCTCTACTACTAAAGGGCCTACCTAGGGATCTTCTAATAGGCCATTAAATCACAGAACTGGAATTCTGTGCTTGACTCCATACATATTCATTCATATCCTCTAAGGAAACATGTTATCCAGCTCAGTAAAATATCACTATTTCACTTTGTTCCACATTAACATTTTTTTTTGGTAAACTTATTTTTAAATATTATTTATTTATTTATTTATTTGATCAGGCATTCAGGCAATTCCCCCCAAGGATTGGATTTATCCCATGTGTAATACATTTTATCTTGCAGTATCAACTGTAAGACTATTAATAAAAAGCATGCACACAATTTGAGAACATTAAAAGAAGTACACACAAAATATGTGTGTGTGGTGGGGAGTATGTTGGATTTTTTTAAAAAAAAAAATATTCACAATATGAAAAAAGGGAAAATTCCTTGTATACTACATTTAATGTAATTTTTTATTAAGCCTTCCACATACACACCCTTCTCATCCCCTGTCCTTTGGACTGCAAACCTGAGGATAGGGAAAGACACGTTGATCTTATGTAAGTCATTCTGGTAGCCTGTTCAGCTGAGAAAAATACTAAACTAGGAATGGAAATGTGAGTAAATATTCAAAAATATAACAAAGGTAAAGGTAGTTCCTTGACATAAATGTCTAGTTGTAACTGACTGTAGAGGGTGGTGCTGATCTCCGTTTCTAAGCTGAAGAGTCAGCATTGTCTGAGGAATGCTCTGGTGGTCATGTGGCCAGTACGACTGCACAGAATGCTGCTACCTTCCCACTGAGAAGTGGTACCTATTTATCTACTTGCATTTGCACGCTTTTGAACTGGTTTGCAGAAGCTGGGACTAGTGACAGGAGCTCACCCCATCAAAAATATTCATTATTAATATTGCTGACATTGTTAGAACATTGGAAACCCCTAGTAGACTTTTTGCAAAAAAAGGGAAAACAACTTGATAACGGTTGGTTTTGAAACTTAATATGAGTTGGTTATCAGAGGATGTGTATGTAGTAGTTGACAGAGAGGTTTGATTATGCTGAATGCATATATAACCACTGAAAAGAAAGTCAGAAGTCATCTTTTAATTCTATTTTGGTTTCTTTTTATATTTCATTTTGTATTTCACTTGCTTTCTCTCTTGTTTTCTTTCTTCTTTCTTTGTTTTTTTCCCTTTTTTCTTTCTTTGTGTTCAGTTTAAGTAGTGGAAACTTACTGTATGTTTAAATGTTTAAATTATTTTTTAAAAATTAAAAATAATTTTAAAAACATTTTGTCTCTAATCCGTCTTGCCAAGGCTTCCAAAAGTCTGGGCTAGTAAAATATTCTCAATAGAGGGCTTATTCTTCACAAAATTTGCATTTTTAATTATTTAAATTTATTATTTTAAATAAATTTGCACAGAAAGCAGCATTTCCTATATAGAAATGATTTTTGTGTGAGAAATAATTTTATAAAATAATATTATTTTCTATGCAGGAAAAAGCCCTTTCATGATCAGAAAATGTCTTCTGTAACCTCCCCCATTGCAAATTTCATGCAGAAATCCTAAACTGTAAGTAATAATATAATAATAATAAAATTTTATTTATATCTCCCGCCTCTCCCTACGGATCGAGGCGGGCTCACAACATATTAAAATCCAATACAGTAAAATATCTAAAACAATATATTAACAGTTAAAAACAATTACCATAGTCACATCAATAATCTGGGGAGTTCCTGGGTCAATGGGGGTTACATAAGGTCGGGTGGGTATGCCCGCCGGAAGAGATCCATCTTTAATGCTTTTTTGAATGCCTCCAATGTAGGCATCAGACGGATCTCCTCCGGCAGGTCGTTCCATAGTTTTGGAGCTACAGCTGAGAATGCTGAGCGAGACGTAGACTTTAGTCTCGTGTTTTTGAGATTTAACAGTTTTTTATCAGTTGTTCTTAGGGTGCAGCTAGTATGTAGGGAGAGGCTTTCTCTCAAGTAACCTGGGCCCGAACCATATAGGGCTTTAAAGGTAACGACCAACACTTTGTATTGCACCTGGAAGCAAATTGGAAGACAGTGCAGAGATTTAAGAATGAGGGTAATATGCTCCATCCTTGAAGCCCCCATCAGCAATCTGGCCGCTGCGTTTTGAATCAGCTGAAGCTTCCAAACTTGGTACAAAGGTAGCCCCATGTAGAGTGCGTTACAGAAATCGAATCGAGAGGTTATCAGTGCATGTACTACTGTTTCTAGGTCCTCCCTACCCAGGTACAGGCGTAACTGGCGTATCAGCCAAAGCTGATACCAGGCACTCCTGGCGGTCGCCTCCACCTGTGATGTCAATTGTAGAGACGAATCCAGGAGAACCCCCAGACTACGAACTTCGTCCTTTAGGGGAAGTGTGACCCCATCAAGGACTGGTTGTCAAATCTCCGTCCCCGGGCCTGGAGAGCCTATCACGAGTACCTCCGTTTTCTCTGGATTCAGCCTAAGTTTGTTTTTCCTCATCCAGCCCATTACCGAGTTAAGACAGGCATTCAGAGGAGAGATGCCATCCTCAGTCACTGCAGCAGTCGGAGACATAGAAAAATAAATTTGGGTGTCATCAGCGTACTGATAACACCGCGCCCCATGTCTCTGGATGATCTCTCCCAGCGGTTTCATGTAAATGTTAAATAGCATGGGAGATAGGATGGCGCCTTGAGGGACGCCAGATGTCAGCTCCCTTTTTCGGGAGCAACTGTCTCCCAGCTGCACCATCTGGAATCTACCTGAGAGATAGGATCAGAAACACTGGAGTGCAGTGCCCCCGATGCCTAACTCCCCCAGGCGTTCCAGAAGGATACCATGGTCAATGATATCGAAAGCCGCTGAGATGTCCAAGAGCACTAACAGGGTCATACTTCCCCTGTCTATGCCCTAAGTAGTACTATAAGTAGTGCTACAACAAACTGCAGAGCCCAGAATTCCATAGCATTTAGCCATGACAGATAAAGTGGTGTCAAACTGCATTATTTCTGCAGTACAGATGCAGCCTGAGTTACTAAGCTACCTTCCTTTCCTTTCTCCAAAGCTAGTGTCATTACCTCTTTCCCTGTACCTACTCTAATTCATACCAAGCAGAGAATCCACATGATATTGCAGTGAACATCCATGAGCGCTAGAATAGAGATGCAACCAATCCAACCTTAACAAAGAACTACAATCGGAATCACCCCCCCCCCCCGCCAGTGTGGTCAGTTGTGGAAGAGGATGGCAGGCTATTTATGTGAGGAAGCTGCTGCCCTCAGCTAGTGGTGTCCATGGCTCTAAGCTAGACAGGAACAGCCCTTTCATTTGGAAGAATGAAACAAGAGTAGACAGACTTTCATTTGCTGATTTTCCTGTTTTTGCCAGCCTTGCATTCATAAAGCCATATGTAATGTATGTTCCTTCAAGTCAAAAATCAACATATTGTGATTCCACAAACTTCATAGGGTTTTCTTAGGCAAGGAATAATCATAGATGGTTTGCCATACCTTTCCTCCAAATATAGCCTACAGCACCTGAAAGTCCCTTCCAGTCTCTTTTCCAAGTACTAATCAAGCCTGACACTGCTTAGCTTCTAAGACAATCTGGCAACTTCAAGATATTTTGTCAACGTGGTCCCATGTGCCATCCCATTATGTGACAACCAGGGCTAGATTTTCTCATCACAGTCTGCCATCTCTTCAAATGGAAAATGACCATCCTACCAGGCGTAAATGAGAACCTGGTGGAACACTCTCATCCAGAAATGTCCTACAGCAAGGTTCAGTCATCTGCAATGGCAAGACATGATACTAATTCTGTCTTGTTATCCTAATAGATAACTGCTGATGACTGCATGCTGTGTGAATGCTTAAATTCCTAGTTGCCTTTTTGAGTGAGTTTTCCTGCGAGGCTTCAGGTGGATTCATCATACCCATTTATTACGAAAACAGCATGGGGTCTGAACATTCCTTTGTAGTCAATCTCATAAAGATGAATCTTTCACAGAAGGGTCAAAGTGTATGTAGGGGGGGGGGGTGTTTCAGTTCTTTCATACATTAAGTTTAAAGTAAGCTGTTGCAAAATGTCAAAGGAAAGAGGAGAGGAAAAAATAAGATATTCTTTTCTTAAGTAATAGGTTTCATTTTAAAATGATGCATAAGGAGTTAGAATAAAAGCAGAAGTCCCTTTATTGGAGAAGTTCGTGAATGCAATTTATATGCCGCCCCCAATGCAGTGTGTTCTGAAAAACCCATTTTGTTTGTCCCCAGTGTTTGTAAATGTTAGCTTAGTGAATCATGGGCTGAAAACAAGATAAAGATGCTAATACAAGAACATTTTAATGTCAGACTGAATACATGAAATGCAATAAAACTGAACTGTAGTAGAATATTTATTCACTTCCCTTTTTGAAGAGCTAATTTTTATTTGCACAAAGCCCTTATCTAATTACCAATATCATCCTTATTCTATTTTGTTTTTGTATCTGTGCTTCATAGAAAAATATGATGACATGTTGCCTGCTTTACTTAACTTCCACCTGCTCTATTGATTTTCTCAGATTATTCCATGCTATCACGATCTATAGTTAATACACTTTACAGATACTTTAACATCCAAAGCATGGAATTAAAACTTCAATCAGACAAAAAAAAAGTGGGGGGAGGGTAGGGAGGATGAGTTATGACTGAGTCACATAGCTTTTGTTTCTTTTGAGAGAAACTCCTCATAATTAGTAGTTTGGCAGCAAAGAACAAAGTATAGTATTGAGAAGCTGGCTTTGTTGTAAGTTTCTGTTAGAACCGGCTGCATTGGTTTAGAAGAGAGGTAGCAAGACTTTAGTGGCCCAGCACTAAAGCATTACAACGGGAGGGATAATAGGGGATACATGTGTGGGTCAAAGCACAGCGGGAGGAGTCAAAAAATGTGACTAAATCCAAATGTAGTTTTTACCAGTTTGGGGATTTACGAACCTAGCACACAAGCATGGCTAAACTATGTGTATGTATAGTTGGCCCTTCCCATAGGCAGGCCATGGCTACCTTGCATGGCTTTGAGCTTATGTGGAAGACAAGCCCCAGCAGAAATAATGGGGTGCATCCCCAAACTGCGTTCCCCATGCAGTGCTGTGAGTGTGTGCCCCATTATTTTCTATTGGACTTGAGCATACGTTCATTTCCCCATGTGCAGAGTGAGGTCCGGAAAGGATCCCCTGCATAAGATGAGGGTGGATTGTATACTAGAGACTAATGAAGTGACTTTCAGGTATGTAGAACACAGTTCAGGTCTATATTCTTAGTTCAGAACTAAGGGTTTGTCTGCAGGGGCTGAAAGAATTAGTCCCTGTTCCATTTAAGAACTTAACTGTTGAGATGACACACATGGCCAAAATGGGAGGAAAACAGACCCAAACCAAGTTCCAGAGCTTACCACCAAAGCAAAATAAATTCCAGTTCACTCCAGTTCAACCCAGAAAGAGCAAACTATTTCACTGGCATGTTGACTTTGTTTTAGTGCAGAGATGAGGCAGGGGCCAGGCAGCTGGTGGTAGCAGGCGCTACAAGCCAGGCAAGTCACCAGCACCATTGCTGGCCATTTTTTTTTTTTGTCACCCACCCACACACTGATTGCACAAGCACACAAGTGATCAGATATCTAGAATCAATTATGAGGGTCATGGCCCTAAATCTACAAGACCAAAGCAGAGCTGTGGAGGACAGGGAGACTTGGAGATGGCTCATGCACAGAGACACCATGAGTCAAGGTCAACTTGAGGGTAGCTAACTACAACAATAATGGTTGGATGGATATATGCCAGGCATTTCTAGATAATGCTAGCTAGGAAAGAACCTGTTGGGGGTGTTTTGTTTGTGTATTCCTGCACGCCAGGGAGTTGGACATGATGGCCCCTGAAGTCTACGCCCTCCCTAACCCTAAAGACGCACAAGAGCCCTAAAGGAGCTCTTTAGTGCTGGTGTAGATCGGCCCAATGTAAGATTTCTACCTCTGATTCTATGTTCCTATATTCCTAATTCCACCCTTGCTTTAGCTTTCATCCCTTCATCCTCTCATCTCCCACTACCCTGTCTCTTAAGTGAGTTACCAATTGTAATAAAATATATACATTTACACACTTCAGTTAATTTGAATGATTCCACTTGCATATAACAGTTTTCTGAGAGCCCATCTGTGGTCAAAAAGGGAAACACTTGGCATGAGCAAGTGGGAAATGTCTTTTCCTAGACATGAAAGGAAATAGAAAGTCCTTATATATACATAATTCTGAATTGTGGACACTGAGATTACTGTGTGCCTAATTTGGGATTTTGTGTTACAGAACAGAACATATATCAAATGGTATAGTGGTTTCTGCAAATGTGTTTGGATGAACTAAGTTACATACAAATGGCAAAACCATTCATCTTATTCCAGTCATCTTTCTAAAATTGCATAAATTAATTAGGAAACCTAACACACTATTAGGTTCCCACAAGAAGCTGTATATATTATAGAAAAGTTATTTAATATTTTTATATATTTAACTTGCATAGTAAAAAGATTCTTTATAAAAGCCATTTGGTATACATATAGCATTATACATGCTATAGTGTGGTGCCAACTACTTGCATGCTTGCCAAATTTTTGCAGTTAATTAAACACTTGGCCTAATTCATTTACTTCAGTGGAGGTACCCCAGGGATAAAATTGGTCAATGTTTGTGAAATGCTAAATGAATTCTCAGTGGTTAAGAGGCTTGATTGTGAAGAGAGTTTTTGTATTTGGAGTAAAATTCCAGTATAAATTAGCCCAAGTACATCAATATTGCTTTCAGAACTATGGCTCTTCATCATATCAAAACCATGCCATTAGGCATGGAAGCAGTTTTCTTTTATGCAATCTTTTAATACCCTCTAATAAAATGTGCACACACAAACATATATATGACTTTTGTCTTACATTTATGGGCTAGGGAGGTGGGATTTTTGCATCAGTTGATGCAAAAATTCAAACTGAAATGAGTACAAAGGTTTTGGCTCAATTTGTTTCGTTTGGAACAACAATTAGGAAAGCAGATACTTAGGTTGGCACAGAGTGGGCATAAATGTTAGCTAAATAGCCTTTTGAAAGGCAGAGAGAAAAAGCTAAAAGGACAGGAGAGAAGAAATTACAAGTCTGTGCAGAACAGTCATTGTTTACTTTAAATGCAAGGCATAGTCATTTGAACTGAATATTGTGTTAAGTGTTAAGCCAAAACCAAAATTATATGAATGGAAAGAAAGTAAAGCTTTTCAGTCCGTGATGAATTTTTTCAATTCCTGTGGAAAGTTTGATGGGCTGCCTGTCGTCTTATAAATAAACTATTGTGGTTTTAAGACATGTGTTCACTCTTGGTTTATTTAATTCACAATACCCAATAAAAGGGCCCACTGGGTAATATGCAATATTGACAGTCCAAGTAAACTATACTTGGCAAAAGCAATTGAACTGTGTACAGTTTGCTTTGGTTTTATAGTTTCCAATTATCTGTATCATACGCATGCAGTACACTGTTTAAAGCCCAAATTCTAAACTTACTTACAAGGAGATTAATATCATTTGACTCAATAGTGCTTATTTCAGATTAGTCACATATAGGATTGTGCTGTAAAATAATTACAATTACAGTTCTATTCTTATCTCCTTGTTAGTAAGTCTCAACAGGGCTTACCTCTAAGTAGACCTGTACAGGATTCCATGACATAGCCCCAGTGCTACTTATGTTTACTTCAGAGCAATAGTGTCATTTAACTATAAATAAATGGCACTTATTTCTAAGGGGTGAAACAGACAGGCAGTGAGGAGCAGCCTCTGGCTGCTTCAGCTGTGTTTAGGCCCCAATTGCCCTGGGACTATGGTGACTTGGATGGCCTGCTCCTGAAGTAAGCCACAACCATGGTCCCAAACAAGTCGCTGGCGGGAGAGGTTTTTTACTGCTCCTTTTGCTGGCCACTTCAGGGCATCTTAGGCAGCCTCAGAGCAGCTTCTGGCTGCTCAGGGGTCATCTGCACATAATGCCCCTGAACCAACCAGAAGCCACTCTTTTTGGCTCATTTGTTTCAGGCCTTAGTAAGCATATGTACAGCATGTGGTAAGAGTTTGGAATTACATAATAAAATTTCTCTTAAGAAGCCTTAGTCAATGTGTTTCCTTTTTGCTCTAGGCCTGGCCATAACTGAAGTTTGCCATATTTGGAGCTGAAAAAGAATTGTCTTCATGTCACGTTGGATAATGTTTCTTGTGTATTTTTATAGAATGGTAATATTCAGCATTTGTACTCAGTATATAACACTCATATGTGTTCTATGTGTTAATTCCCCAAATATAAATGTGTTATATTAGCAATAGCATTTAACATTTACATTTCTATAATGCTTTATAGTGAACTAAGCACTCTCTAAGCCATTTAGAATCTGTTAGCCATTTGCTCCAATAAGCTGGGTACTCATTTTACTGACCTACGAAAACTGAGTTACCCTTGGAGCTCTGGCATAAAACTCACAACATTGTGGCTGCACTACTGGCATTTAACTACTGAACCACCAAGGTTCTTTTTTCAGTCCTTTACTCCCTTACTTGGTACATTGCTTATTACATTTGGAAGCAAAAACATTAGATTGCAAAGGAATTGTGTAAAATATGGGCAAAAATCCACTCCAAATGTCTCATAACATGCCTAAAGTGCCTTCTAAAGAGAAAAATGTAAAAGTGACTAGAAAATATTATTCATTAACTTAAAAACTGCAACATTATGTAAGCTTTTGTTTTACTGTAGAAATGGGACTTCATAACATATTCATCATTGCCCCCTCCCCCAGTAATTCATTAGCAGCACCTATGTCACTCATTACTTCCCAAGCATTTGTAATTATACTGATTTAGATGCACTAGCACACATTCAAAAATCCTGTAAAGTAGGTAGTATTTTATTCTTCACATTACAGTTGGAGAACATGAAGGAAGCTTGTCCTAAATTGCTGGATGAACTGAGATGTGGTATAGAGTCTTTTTGGCTCACAACTTATTAATCTAATGGCTGCATTTGACTTCCCCTTTAGCATGTGGCTTGGCTTGCTTGAGTCTAGAATTATGTGCTTGGCATGCATCTTTATGTGATAACATTGCACTTTACAAAGGACATATTATGAAGAGGTTTGGTAAGTTGGATAAGAAAATATGGTCATTTCTGTTCCCTTTCCCCACCAACTCTACATTTCCATGGCTGCCACTTAGGGCTGGTCTGTACAGCCCCTCACTTACTGCAGTGTTGTTTAGAATTCAAGTTGTGTGGTCACATATTCTTCTCCCTGAGTATGTTGGAGAAAGTAAATGAAAAGTAAATTTATTGCTGCTGTTCTGAATACTTGCATACAGAATGCTGTCTTCAGTGTTTATCTGGGTGCCTTTTAATCTGTTGTCCCAACTGAGTAGATACCATCTCAGTTTTCTAGTACTTTGGAAACATCATCTCTCATCTTCCTTTTCTTCCAATAAAACAATTTTTGCATTTTTCATGCTGCATTTTCAAGCCATAGCAAGCAAGAATTCTTGAGGCAGAGTTTGTTTAGCATGTTTTCCAAACTGAGTTTATAGGCATGTCACCACCTTGAAATTCCAGAATTGTGAACTAAAAGCAAACTCTGGATTGCAGTTCTGGCTTGTCAAGGTAGTGACTGGCACAGTCCCTTTAGTAGAGAAATGCAGAGTAAGAGGAAACAGGCTTCAGTCAACACCACACAACACATTTAGAGAGCTTGAAAAGGTTACTTTTGCTCATGTAACTCTCAGTTAAATTATCAAGTAAATAAAGAAGTTTCCAGGGTGTGTTCATTCATGATAAGCCATGGAAACACAATCAGTCCATATATTTTGAATCCTTTCTTTCTACTTTACAATTACATGGAATGAAATACCCTTTTTTGCCCCACAGTAATCTAATATCCATGCTGGGTTTTTAAAAAGATATACTAAATTACAAACCAAAAATGTTCAATCTGTGCATTAAACCTGGCTTTATTCAGCCAGTAAATAGAACACAAACAGTTGTCCATAGACCCTAGCTCAGTTATAACTATGAGGTAGCACTATGATTTGTGATGTAGCAAACATAAGTTCTAGGTGCCATTGGTAGGAAGAAACAAAACTCTTGACAGAAGCAGCTGTATCCTATACTGGGCCTTTCTTCCCAAACAAATCATTCCATTTGATTCAATCTTGCACAAGTAATTCAAAGCACAAGTTGCTAGTGAAACAACATATGGCAATTCAAGTATTCCACCAGCTGCCCATTTCTGCACCAAATGGGCACTGTAACGTCACACTGAATTAAATCTTTTGCCATATTTGCAGTGCTTTACTGGATCCTTCTTTTCCTCATTAGGAGTGTGCCTTTCCTTGAACAAGGCAGAGCTCTAACATCTGCCAGCTCAGGATATTTCAGCATCACATGGAGCATCATTAGTTTTATTAGTCAAGGATGAAGTATTGAAGGAACATAACAGGCATCTGGTGCTCTATCACTGCCACATCCCCCATCATATACTGAACATATGGCAAGGTGAAATGGCCTTCGAGCATGCCAGAGTTACAATATTTGCAGAAGGAGTCTTAGCAGAGACATCCCCTCCCTTGAGCAGCTCTGATCCCTGTAGAGATGAGCTGTGCACAACCTAGCACTTAAGCTGTTTGCTGCCTTGGTGAATTTGCCCTTAAAAGCATTCAGAATCTCTTTATGATTGACAGTGATAGCACACATACCTTGAAAGCTCTACTGTCGATGATTAAGCCTTAATAAAAGCAAATAAGTTGGTGTCTGCAAGTACCATGCAGATGTCTATCTGGCATCTTGTAAATTAATCTGGGTGTTTATGCAGTAGATCATGATGAATGTATTGCTATAGCAACGTACATTTCTTCCATCCCCCCCCCACGCTAATTACCTTAACATCTCCACTAGCAGCTAAACCTTTGCATTCCTAATGAGCACATGGAGAAAGAAACTCCATGCTCATGTGTCTTCTGCAAGGGCTGTAAGAGGAAAGTTATAAAATACAAAGAAGTATTGATTATTGAGATGTTATTGGGGCCTGCCATGCTAACACTTTCAGACGTATGCACCTAAGTTTGCCTTCTTGCTGATCGATTGTGGCTCTAACTGTAACCTGTCAGTGATACAGCTTGAGGTGGCTGGAGTGAGTCATTAATGGGTGAGGCATTCTTTCTGCCAGCTGCTAAGTTTGTTGTTCTCACAGGTTCTCAGGCCTTGCCAGCTTGCAACTCAGCATGGCTTATGGATTAAGAATCTTTGCCTGGCAGTGTGTTAGCACACACCCACTACCCAGGCACATTTATCTATTTCAGGGAAATGCATGAAATTAGGGTGAAACCTACAGTTCTGTTGAAATCACTTGCAGAATTAAGACATATTTTAGTGGGGCTAGATTGCTATCTCAGTCTGATGAATGGGACAATGTGGTATGGATGGATGGATGGATGGATAGACAGAGTTCAAGGCCCTGAAAAGGCAGTTTCAAACTGTTGTGTTTCCTGTGAGCCATTCTGAATGAAAATTTTACCCCTCTACTTTTCATTTAGTAGGGCTAATGGACAATCAGTACAGTTTGCCCTTCTTATCCACTGATTTTTTATACATGGATTCAAGCATCTACAGTTTGAAAATGTTCAAAAAAGTATACTTTTCAAATATCAAACCTTGATTTTCCATTTTATATAAAGGATACCATTTGCTATGTTATTATATTTAATGGGACTTGAGCATCCACAGATTTTGTTATCCATGGGGATCTTGGAACCAAACGCCAGCGTATAACAAGGGTCCACTGTACTGTGATCTCTTCTGAAGGCTACTGAAATTTCTGTTGCCATAAAAAGAGAAATCTCACAATAGAAAGAAGGAGGAGGCCAAAAAGGAATCACCCAGTCCCTTGGGAAAGTACCAAAAAGGATAAGGAAAAAAAAGCATTAATGATACTGTGTCATCCTTAATAAGAAAGATCTTACACAGTTGGGACATTTTAGGCCTAGGGGAAACACTGCTGGGGGTGAGGAAAGTAGGAAGATGTTGTAATAACAATGCATTTTGCTCATAAAACATCCCCAGAGAGTAATATGTTGTAGTGGTTAGATTACTGAACTAGATACCCAGGAAACAATTCCTCAATGAAGTTCAGTGGATCTTGTCAAGCTTCCCCTGAACTTAAATGGCTCAGAGAAAGTAATATGTTATACCACCCTGAACTCCTCAGAGGGAGGGTGAACTTTAAAACATAAAATTAAAGCAGAATGACTGCCATCTTTGTGAGCTCCTGCTTCACCACCTAAGTTGGATCTTGTCTTTCCAAACCAATCACTAAAGCTATCAAAACTAATTGTCCACTGAGGAAGAAAATAAGAGATACCAGCAAATCATACAGCCAACTTCATGTTCTCAACTTGCTGATGCTTTATTCACTTTGTATCCATAAACATGCATACAATAAACTGTCCCATAAGAAGGAGACAAAGAGGATTATTACATGGAGCTCTTACCATGGGCAAAACATTCCTGAAGTGTTTCTGAAGCACAATGGTGTGATCGTCTGTCATGCTTCTAAAACAGCATTGAGGTGTCCTGCTTCTCTCCCATCAATAAAGCATTTGCAGAGAAGCCATTTTTTCAATAAAAAGATCTTTCACTATTCAAAATGGCTTCTCTGAGAATGCTTCATCAATGGATGCCTCAATAATCTTTTAGAAGTGTGATGGATGATAACACCTTCACATTTCAGAAACACTTCAAGAACGTTTTGCCCACGGTAAGTGCTCCATGTGATAAGGTCCAAACACAAAGCAACTGGTGAGAGTAAAAGTCACCCCAACCTCTTTAAACAGGCTATTTTAAAGAATACTTGCATTTTTGCTCTGTTTGCCATTTTCAATGTTACGTGAGTAAACTTACATTTACAAATGGGACTGACTCACCTTTCCTCCTTCATCAGGCCCCTTCTTCCACCAAAATCTATTCCAGAGAGTCCCTCTACCCTCTGGAGCAGATCTGGTGAAGGGAAATAGAAATCTCTTTCACACCACATAATTAGAGCACATGATATTGAAATTTTTAATTTTATTTGTTTGTGAGGCACAACTGTTTTCTGGCAAAGAATTCTAAATACCTCATTAAGTTATACAGCCCCCAGAATGCTGGCATAATCCACTAGAACTTCCAGGGGTCTGCCAAAAGCCTTGGCAAATAATAGTTCTGTATCTGGCTATAGGGACAACATAATCAGATGCTTGTTCAGTGTTCCCACTTTCCACTAGCCATTAAATAGCCATGTACTGGGAGTTGTGTCAGATCCGGTGAGTCCTAGGGGATTTCTGTCAATTTGAAAGGTTACTAGAAAATTCTGATCTCCACAAAAACTTTAAAAGAATTGTGATCGTGTAAGTCCAACATGTGCCATTGCAAGTCAGTAACAGGATGCTAGCCAACTGTTGCCTGTGTAGAAAATGCTATTTCCTGTGAAAAAGTCCATTTTTTGTGTGACACATGAATCCCAATCTGTGAATGCTTCTAAAAAACTGCACAGTTTTCAAGGACTTTCTTACAGCAAAAACATAATTGGTCAAACTGGTCTTGACCACAAGAATGAAGTTTATGAAAATTTGAATCCCTACCTGTCACTAAGTAGTGGAGTAATGGTTAAGATGCCAGTTCTGATGATTGGAAGGTTGGCAGTTCAAGGCCTGAGTGCTCCATGATGGGGTGAGCTCCTGTCTCTAGTCCCAGCTTCTGACAACCCAGCAGTTTGAAAGCATGCAAATGCAAGTAGATAAATAGGTGCCACTTCTCAGTGGGAAGGTAACAGCATTTGGTGCACTCATGCTGGCCACACAACCACCCGAGCAGTCCTCAGACAACACTGACTCTTCAGCTTGGAAACAGAGATGAGCACTGCCCCTACACTTGGTTATGACTAGACATTCATGTCAAGGGACTACCTTTACCTTTTTACCTGTTCTATACATGGATTCAGACAGTTGACTTTGAACTGCAATTGAGGCAGAATTCACTGGATGGGCTATGCCTAGCTTCAAATGACACACATCTCAGTACTGCAATGCACAATGAAGCTGTTACAGCTAGCAAAACACCACATGTCTTACTTTAGAGAGATATGCCTCCCACTGACTGCAAGGCTTTGTATTAATAATATAAAATACGCTTGAGAATTTCAAAGAAAATGTAGCCACCTTGGAAAGTGCAAATAATAGGCACATGAAAGCTCTTCTATACAAGATAGAATAATGAAGTAAAAAGGAGATACAAATGCATAGAAAGAGGAAAAGATGCCTCGAAGCTGGTATAAGATTTTTGTATAATTTTTGGTGATACATTAATCTCTGGTGGCAATACTAGGTTATACTGTTGGTATTGCTAGTTCTTATTTTGAATAGGATACTTCTTGTATTCTGAAATGCAAGTATTCATCAAGCCCAGTGTGCACTAAGTTCCTCCTCTAAATTCTCTTTTTCATTTTGTTGTTGTTGTTGTTGTTGTTGTTGTTGTTGTTGTTTGGTTTCATGTAATTTCCATCCTATGACAACCCTAAGGCTAACATATCATGGGACTTTCCTGGCAAAATTTGTTCAGAGGGGGAGTTGACTTTGCCTCTATCTGAGGCTGAGAGAATAGTGTAACTCACCCAAACTCACCCAGTGGGAGAACCCTAATTTCCAGAGTCATAGTTCAGTACTCAAACTACTAGACCATTTTGCCTCTCTCTTCTTTTAGTATCTAAGTCATAAAGACTGAACCACATCCTCAGATCTCATACAGGCAATGTGTGCACCAGAAAGGAGGCACCATACAATTCAATACAATTCACCTTTGCAGATCTTTGCCCAGCCCAACCAGCCTCAAGCTCACTGCACAAAAATCAAAGGTGACCTTAGCCTTTCCAATGAGCCACCAAAGGACACAATACAGCCATCTGTTTCCATCTGTCCTTCCCATTCCTCCACATATCTGTCAAATACACCCCAAAACAGAAGTTCTGTTTAAGCCATTTTCGAGTACAGAATAATAAGGATGGCTTTATTTATGATGCCCTTCCCTTGTCACATGTCATCCATCAAATTCATCAAGGCTGGTTTGAAAGATAACTCATTCATCCTTCATTTCTGGCACCTCCTTCATGCAAGTGTGCCATGTTACATTATTTCCTGGGGTATTTCTTGTTAAATGATCAGCATCTGTTGTTCTAGTTTCTGAACCCTATACATTTCACATGAAGGTTCATTGTTGGTTGTTAAAAGATAAAATAAGAGCACCAAAGACTTCACCAAGTTCTCTTTTGGCCCTGTAATTCTGAGTCCATGATCCTATAAATGGGAGCTGAGAAACAGTTTATTGCCAGATACACCAATGCATGTGTGTATGCATGCATACACAAAAGAAAAATAGTGCATACCTCAACATCTTTAGAATTCAGACACAGCCATGTTTGTCTAGATCAATTTGCAATAGGGTATTGTAGCACCTTTGAGACTAACTATGGGGCAAAGCAGATGGGCAAGAAGGAGTGGCCAGAAGCTGTTCCCACCCTGATTGCCCCAGGGCCATGGCAAACAAACACTGCAGCCCTGAGGGCACCTCCTGCCATGGTCCCAAAATAAGCAGAAAAGATCTGCTCCTCCTTGGGCTGGTTTTGGGCCATCTTAGATGGCCCTGGCGCAGCCCTGGGGTGGCTTTTGGCACTCCAGGAGTGTGCGCCATGTGAACTCCATGTCCCCAGAGTGACCAGAAGCCACACCCTTCTGCCCATCTGTACTCTCAGAGAAAGAATTTGGTAGCTTAAGCTTTTTGTAGATTCCAGTCCACTTCCTCTGAGAAAATAGTCTGAAGTATATGAAAGGTTATGCTATCACCTTCTTTCTCTCAGCTTGAACGGTGCTACGGTACCCCCAATCAACACTTTTAGGTTTATTTATTTTTTTGAAGTTCACTGTAAAACTATCAAAGTGGACAAAATGTTTCAGTATTAAGGATTGCAAAACTGTGTGACTGCTACTAGCAACAGGAAGGCTCAAGAAACAACTTTTAAAGACTAAAAAAGGGCAGATGGGTCAATATATTGTTGGTGAAATGGCTTGTTTCCTCTTTATCATGGAAATATATTATTAGTAGTATTATTAGTACTAGTGATAGTAGTATCCCACATTTTCCCCTAAACTGGGATTTCAAGTGAATTACAAATTCAAAGAACAGTACAATTAAAAACATACAAAAGTGATGCATTAAAATAGAATTAAATTGTTATAAAAATCTTTTGAAATACTATATAATCTAATATACAGGTTTGCATATTTGAAATTCTTTTAGAATCTCCATAACACTAGTAGTAGTAGTAGTAGTAGTAGTAGTAATAATAATAACAATAATAATAATATTTATTTCTTACCCGCCCCTCTGTAAAACAATCGAGGCAGGGTACAACAAGGTTAAAACACAGATTACAGATTAAAATAATTCAAGAATTCCATCCCAACCTCCCCCCCTTAAAATAGGATTAAACTAGTTAAGTTTAAAATTAAATTACTAACAATAAAAATACAATACAACATAATACACAAAAACCGCAATACTGGCCACAGCATGGGTAGCAACAAAATACAGAGGGGGAGGGGATAAGGAATTGGGAATTGGCTGAAAGATTTTAGGAGCTCGGTAGATTATACAGTTTCAGGGAAGGCCTGCCGGAAGAGATGCGTCTTTAAGGCTGTTTTGAAACAGTCTAGTGATGTAATGAGACGCATCTCGTCCGGCAGGCCATTCCATAGCCTGGGAGCAGAAGCAGAAAAGGCCCTCTGGGAGGTCTGCGCTAACCTAGTCTTCATGGGCTGCAACAGATTTCTCCCAGAGGACCGAAGCATGCGGGGGGGGGTTCATATGGGGAGAGGCGGTCCCTGAGATAAGATGGACCCAAGCCATGTAGGGCTTTAAAGGTTAAAACCAACACCTTGTACTGCACCTGGAAACTAATCGGCAGCCAGTGGAGAGCTTTAAGCACAGGTGTGATGTGCTAGATGTACCGCTGACAAGCCCGGCTGCCATGTTTTGAACTAATTGAAGTTTCTGAGTTAGGCACAAGGGTAGCCCCATGTAGAGTGCAATACAGAAATCCAAACGTGAGGTTACCAAAACGTGCACCACTGTTTCCAGGTCCCTCTGATCCAGATAGGGGCGCAGCTGGCGTATCAGCCGAAGCTGATAACAGGCACTCCTGACTGCCGCATTCACCTGACTAGTCATGTGAAGCGACGAGTGAAGGAGCACCCCCAGACTGCGAACAGGGTCCTTCGAGGAGAGTGTGACTCCATCTAGGACCAGAAGATGTATTCCCGAACCTGGTTTCGGGCCTGTAACAGCTAGTACCTCCGTTTTGTCTGGATTGAGTTTCAGCCTGTTTTTCCTCATCCAATCCATTACCGCTGCAAGGCAGTCATTAAGAGGAGAGATGCCATCTGAAGTCTGTGCCGACGATCTGGACATGGAGAGATATATCTGAGTGTTGGCAGCATACTGAAGACACTGAGCTCCATGCCTCCGAATGATCTCACCCAGCAGCTTCATGTAGACATTAAATAGCATCAGGGACAGTTAAGCTCAATCTTGGAGGAGCAACTGTCCCCGAGCCTCACCCTTTGAGATCTCCCAGAGAGAAAGGACCGGAGCCACCAGAGTGTGGTGCCCCCGATCCCCAACTCCCTCAGTCGGCTCAAGAGGATGGAGTGATCTACAGTATCAAAAGCCGCCGAGAGATCCAAGAGCACCAGCAGGGTCACACTACCCCTGTCGATACTCAGGCGGAGGTCGTCGGTCAGAGCAGCCATGGCAGTCTCCACTCCAAGTCCTGTCCTGAAGCCGGTTTGAAATGGATCAAGATAATCGGTTTCATCCAAGACAACCTGGAGTTGAGAGGCAACTGCTCTCTCAATCACCTTGCTCAAAAAAGGGAGTAAGGACACTGGTCTATAGTTGTTCCTGTCCAGGGGATCAAGAGAAGGCTTCTTCAGGAGGGGCTTAACAGCTGCCTCCTTCAGACAGGATGGTAAACAGCCTTCTCTGAGGGACGCATTGATTGTATCCCGAAGGGATACCCTCAGTGTGTCCCCTCCCTGGACGACCAGCCAAGATGGACAGGGATTGAGGGAACAGGTCGTCTTTTTCATACTTCCAAGAAGCTTGTCAACGTCGTCGGTACTCACAGGTTGGAACTCATGCAGCAAAATGACATCAACGGAGTTGTAGGACGCCTCATCTATTGATTCTGGTGGAAAATTGACATCTAAGTCGGCCCTTACATTTGACTTCATAGTGGGTGAAATGGAAATTCCAGCTAAAATCAAGACTTGATGCTATAATCAAAGAATGGTGGATTAACTGGTTGGAAATTAAAGAATGCATGTTAAATATGTTATGTGAAATCGTTTTTCTGCTCAAAACTAGATATTTCAGCATGGTGAGACTTCACTTGGTGCATTTGTCAGCTATCTCCAAAAATCTCAGCTGTGGCACATGACTGTGATGCTAAAGTAATTTTGGGAGTTTGGGTTGTTGTTGTTATTGTCTGCTAATGCTTTTTAATGCAAATATTTTTTGCATTTTTTGTGAAATTTGCATAAATCTCCTAATTGCTGGAAGTAATTATTCTTTGCAAATTTACCATAGGATGGCCATATCACTATGGCTGGATCTTTTTGAATTGTGGGGTGTAGCCACACTCCAAAGTTAAATCACTTTGACACCACTTTAACTGCCATGACTCTATCCTACAGAATCTGGTGAGGTATTCTTCCTGGTCTGTCAAAGAGCACTGGTGCGACACCAAAGTACAAATTTCAGGATTCTGTAAGATAGAGTCATGGCATTAAAAGTGATGTTAAACTGCTTTAATTCTGCAGTGTGGTTACACCCTCAGTGACATATCAGAGGATTATGCCAAAGACTTTACAGATGTTGTGCAAAGATGTATCCAGTCCCTCCTTGTGCAACAGTTTTGTCCAGTCGCATACTGGCATAGTTCCAACCCCCTCAAACCCAAACAGTCATGATTAGCTGGGATGTAGCAAGAAAGCTCCACCACAAAGTCACCTTCCAGCAGACATTGTCTTCCCAGACTTCTAGAAGAGCTTCACTTTCTATGAGCATTGCATAGGATGTTGTATCACCATGGTCTTTGGCTCACTCTACTGAAGTTGGAGCATACACATATCCAACAAATGACAGAGATCCCACAACATTGCAATAACAATATTTAACTGGTTAATAAATGTTTCATGGATTTTGGATTTTGTGTTCTTTTTGTATGTGACCAATATGGCTACCCCTGAAAAATAACAACATAATCTGAATTGATAAATAGGAAAAGAAAAAAAAAATCAAACACCTCATTACAAGTCTTCTTTGAGTTTATTCCCCTTTATGGAAGTTCAGCCACCAAATGAAAATGACAAAAAATATCTTAGAGAATGTGCACTCAGTTATGTCAACCAAATTATAATTACTTGGAAAAGTAGTGTATGAAATTCATAGTAAAGGGGTGTTTCAGCAAGCCAGCTCGTAGTGCAGCAGTAACCCAAAGATTCATATGCACAGTATGTCCACCTAATACAAGTATCTGTGACCACAATCAATAGATTCAAGCATTGAAGCTGTCTTTAGGTTTATTACAGTAGCATCAACAGAAGAACAGTATTCTCAAGAGTAAGTAATTTCATATAGCTACACCTTCTGTTCTGTTTTGTTTTGTCTGCATGAGACATTTGAAGCTGCATAGAAACTGAAAAAGAACTGGAAAAAAGTACCTCTGAATAATCAATGAAATGGCCTGAAATGGTATTGCATTGGCTTGTATTAGCTTTGATTAGTCCTTATTAGCTTTGATTACGGGATGGAAAAGGGGGGAGGTATCTCTGAAGTACAGACTGTTCTTTTTCAATTAGCAGAATGAAAAAGCAATGGAAGGGGATCTCGGATTTTCTATCACAAATGGCTATAGTATATATAATGGCATCTTATACATATTGTTTTTATTAAAGAAAACATGGGAGCTACATTTGTGCACCTTGCAAGAAACTTATAAAGTGTGGATATATGTCACCAGATGACTATGCTTTATCATTGTTAATGGACTGATCACATTGAAAACTTGTTAAGTTGTTGCGTGTAAGTTGTTGTGATATTAATTTATATCCCCCCTTTTTTCCTTCAGTTAGTCAAAATAGCTTACAAGCGTTAAAATACAAAAATAGCTAAAAAAATTACCTCATATACAAGATAAAATGTAATTAAAGAATTAATAAAATAAAAACCAATTCAAAACATTGCCAAAACAAACGCAGTTACACCATACAGTCAAATTATCATTGCCGGCTGCGAACTGCGCAATTGCGCAGTTCGCAGCCGGCAAACCTGCGCAGTTGCGCAGGACAAACGTATACTTATGAGGATCCGTCAAATTATCATTGCGTTTCCTCTGCCTTTTTAAACTGTGTCGTTGCACTGGTGCATCATGAATGAACCCCTTTATTTTGTGAATGAATTGACATGTTATCCACAGTAGAATAATAGCAACGGCATCCCAGAGTCCCTACTGCGCATGTCTAGGGTTCGGATTAGGAGTGGAGCTAAGGTTTGGGAGCTTTAAAAAACTTCACGGTTAAACCCCAGCTTTTACATGTGCAGGGCATTGAGCGTTTTATTTAGAAGTGAAGTCCACACCACGCATGCTCCCAACCCACGATCCATTATGATCTGCACCTGTATCGCTGCCTTTAAATGGGTGCTTTAAAGAGACAGAGCCCCATTTAACCGTGCAACTACACCTTAGCCTTTAGATGCAATAGCAATGTTGCGCCCCTTTTTAAAAAGTAGTGGGGAGATCAAGCTACTTTTTAAAGGCACTTCTTCTCCTTTAAAACTCCAAAATAGTGTTTTCATGGCACACTTTCCCTTTTTCTCATCTAAAGGCTGGGCTTTCATGCAGCCATCAACACACCTCTTTTTGCCAATCTAAAATGGGCCAGCTCCTTTTTAAAGGCACTTCTTCTCCCTTAAAATGCCAAAATAGTGTTTTCATGGCACACTTTCCCTTTTTCTCATCTAAAGGCTGGGCTTTCATGCAGCCATCAACACACCTCTTTTTGCCAATCTAAATTGGGCCATTATTGTTTTGGGAGGAAATGACACAAATCCCTTTTTGGAATACCCAGTCACAGAGCATTTTGCAGTGAATGTTTCTAATAAATGTCTGGATGCTTTGAGGACACAATGAATGGATATACATCCAGCACAACGTAGAATATTATGCAAAACTTAATTTCAAAGATAGCATAATTGTATAAAGAGACATTTTATTGTAATGATATTAACCACAGGACAAGTGTGTTACTCTACCAACTTAAATAAGGGTCATATTTCTTGGATCCAGGCAAGGAAAAGGTTTAAAATTCAAAGATCTCTCCTTTGACATGACTACATATGAGTGGAGTAGGCAATCTGGTATCCACCACAAATGTTATGGACTACTAATTCCATCAGACACAAGCAGCATGACTAATGGTGAAAGAGCGAAGAAACTAGTTCAAACCATTGCCTATCCTGATCTGCATCACAAGAGACTTTTCTCAGGTCAGTTCAGTGACTCATAAATCATGTTTACTCCCACTCATGAACATTACATTTTCAGGCTACATTTCAGAAGAAATGGCTAGAGCTTGGAAAATTTCCTCCCCCCCCCCTTTTTGGGGGGGGGATTACAGAAAAATCCCAGAATTCTCCAGCTAGCATGACCATACTTTAACACTCTTTCCCAAGCTCTGGCCATGGGTTCATAGATGAGAGAACACAACCTTAATTGATAATTGATTATTAAATATCCAGTAGCCAGGATGGCTGGGGAATTCTGGATGCTACAACAACAACAACAACAACAACAACAACAACAACAACAACTTTTACAAACTTTGGTTGATTTTCAACCAATCAAAGTCAATTGGATGTTGGGAGATGGGGAATAAAGCTGGGGAGGAAAAGGAAGAAATAAAATATAGTATTTTCAGTAGGTGGAAATACACTGGCAACACAGTACATGATAAGAGTTCAGAAAAAGATTATGGGGAATGCAAATGTACCTAAGAGGACTGTGAAGCAGAACCAGTCTGGCATTCCTATGCCTGAAGCTCTTCTGTACAGGGGACTTAATAGGTCTTAGCTATAAAAAGGATGGAGGTACACATGACTATATAGATTTCTGAAGTCACCATATAACCCTACAGGTATCCTGAAAGTGCATTTAAAGGAAATGTGGAAGTTAGTCCACTTTAGGAAAGAAGTCACTTAAAGCTCTATCACACCAAGGCAGGCAAGCACATCCACCAACCAACACTCATGGTCCTTTTTTCATCTCCAGAGGTGATAAGGATATACATTAGCCACTGTATTGCCAAGATAGCCACATGGTTCAGAATAAAGGCTACCCATGTGTTTTACTTTAATGTTATTTAATAAGTTTTAGGTTTCTACTCCTAATAGATCCAAATATAGGAGCTGGTTGATTTTAATGTGACTTATTCAGATTTTAAGAGGAACCAAGGGTGCTAGATTTTGATTGTTTCCTCTGGGGTATTTGCTACTCCTTGGACCACACCAGGTGAAACCTTAAGGTGTGTGTGGGGGGGGGGGGGTGACACCAGTACTTTTGGGCAGAAAGGAGTTGTGGTATTCATCTGCTTCATTTTAAAATGATTTAAGAAATGGTGTGAGTGGGTGAAGCTCAGTGGGAGGAGGGAAGAGAAGACACAGAATTTTTCAAAATTTTAATTTCAAATTAAAAAAAAAATGAAAGCCAAGGATGAAGAACAAGGGAGATGATGATGATGGAGAGAAACAAGGGAGGGGTTGGGAAGGGATGGAAAAGCCTCCCAAAAGCAGGGAAGGAGAAATGGCAGAAAAAAAAATATTCTTTTTAAATTTGCTTCAAAAACAATTTAACCAAATTTTCACTAAAACCAAAAACATTTAACCAAATTTTCACTATGTATATGTAAATACATTCAGGCTGTGTGTGTGATATTGTAATTTGAAGGTATAATTTTAATTTTGCTAGTTGTTTATGTCACAACTGTTATTAGCATGAGATTCAGTGGTATGTGTGAATTACAATTTATGAGTAACATCAGTGCAAAAAAGCATTACTAAGCATTCTGTATGATGTGAAACTGGAGGAGGTCAATTGGGAGGGGGGGTGACTCCATGAGTTACTGCACTGGGTGACACCAACTCTAGTGACGCCACTATCTAATTGTAACAGTCAGATTCTACCAAGCAGCTATAAACAGTGTGCCACTTAAATATGCTGCATTGCTATCAGCTGAAGAAAACACATAGCTAGAAAGAAAACAAAACAAAGGCCATTCATTCTCTCTCTCACACACACATATACATACACACATATAGAGAGAGGTGGTTGTTTTGTTTTTTGTTTTTTAGTCTTAGTGCAGACTTCAATTGAAGAAATGTTTAAAAATTTAGCCAGGCTTTCAAAAGCACGTATTAGTCACTAGCAATATATTCTCATGCATATGCTCAATATTTAGGCAATTTACTATTTTTATCTTAATTAAGATATGTCTTTTCAGCCAGCAACAAGCCAAGTCATCTGTACTGTCATTATGTTAGTACGGCTCTAAATTCAGGGTTCCGTCTAGCACTGGGGGATGGTTCTTAAGATGCTTTTCAATATATTGCATGTATGTGTGTTCAGTTCTGTCTTTAAAATGGTGGTAGGTACTTTCAGCAGAAGAAGCATAGAAAGCTATACACCATAACATATGTAACTTATGCATTTAGAGCCTACACAATAGTCTTCAGCCTTTATCTAGATACTGAAGCTGTTGTGCCATTTACGTTCTTTCACACTACACAGTTTTTTGTGCTGTGAATCCACTTTAGCTGTCATGGCAACATCCTTTGGGATCCTGGAATTTACAGTTTAGGGAAGGGTATTTAGAATCCTCTGCCAGAAAGCACTAGTACCTCACCAAACTTCAAACCGCAAAATTCCAAAGGATGAAGCCATGGCAGTTGTATTGGAATCACAGCACAATAGCTGTGCACTGTGAAAGGGTACAAGATAATGGTCCACTTCCTGTCCTGACTGTTGCCTCTTCTCTGCATAAACCTACCTCATTCATGTTATAGCAGGTTTTTTTTACAGCTGATGAAGTAAGTTATCTTTTGCCATTTTTCTTACATGTAATAACGGAGTGTGAACAGAGCCTTGAGGTAGCTAGATTCTCTTCTGATCCCATGAGCAAGGGAGCATTACACTATAGAAATAATGCAGTTTGACACAACTTTAAGTTTTGTAGGTCAATCCTATAGAATCCTGGAGTCTATAGTTTTACAAGCTCTTTAACCTTCCCTGCCAAAGAGTGCTGGTGCCTCATAAAACTATAAATCCCAGGACTCTGTAGGATGGAGTCATGGCAATTAAAGTGGTGCTAAACAGCATTCTAAAGAAAAAATGCACCCTAAGTAGTAAAAACTGGCTAAATGGAACAATAATCGATGGGTAAATGCCAGACTTAACTTGTGCATTAATATGTGTATGGGACAACAGGATAAGATTTGGAAAAAGTGCATGAGCATGTTTGAAAATGCTTTGCATTGCTGTAATAAATAGGATTTATATTATATGTTAGCCAATGAATAGCATGAATTAATTAGCAAGAACAGTATTTCAAAGTACCTATTGCAAGATGCTGGAGAACTCGTGATCCTAAAATACAGAAGAAATGAACAAGTGATTGGACACCACAAAACAGTATGTAAAGCCATAAGCCAGGAAGGCTATTCACTCTGGTTTGCAGTTGGGGTTTCTCTCCATTGAAAGTGAAAGAGTTCTGCATATTCATGGAGCTCCATCTGCCATACATAGCCATCAATCAGTGTTATATGGGCCCAGCCAAAACTGAAAAGAGAGGAGGGGATGTATAAAGAGAAATAAAGAAGAGAAAATTAAGGAAAGTTAAAGAAACTCAAGGGAAATAAGACGAGAAGAGTTATAGATGACAAGAGAGAGGGAGTGGATGGTTCAAAGTAGAAAGTGTTAGGAGGGAAAAAAATTGTTGAAGGCCACTATCGCCAAATATATTAAATGATAAGGTAGATTTGGAAACAGTATAGAGAGATACAGGTATGTATGTTTGAAAATATGCATTTGTGTCTGTGTAAAGTTGTGATTGTATGACTAGGATAATGTTAGATGATTTTAAAAGATTTTAAAATGTCTAAGAAAAATTAATTTAAAAAGAGTGATCAAATTAACTCAAAGAAGTAGAAGTGTTATGGCAAAAAGTGAGTGTTATCAAATGTATGATGGCTAGGACAGCAACTTCTCTTATTTCTTCAGCTTTCTTCCTTTGTTATTTCTTCTTTACAATATATTTTGTTTGTTCACTCACTTTTTAACATTAATATTCCCAACCTGAAAGTTAACACATTTGAATTGCTTCCAGATTTCATATATGTTCCTGAATAAATGGATTTGTTGCACTTTTAAACTGCAATCTGCTCTGAGTGTTTGCAAAAACGAAGAAATGTGAAGGAGCAATTTTAAAAAGCCTACACTTTCATTATAGTTCATTACTGATTAAGAAGATTGTGTGGTAACAATAATAAAACATACTCGATTTACAATAGAAACAATTCCTTTTAATAAGTACACTGAGAACTTACAAAATGTATACAAGTGTACTTCTGGTGCTGTGTGTGTATATATGTCTGTGTAAAATCTTGAGGAGAGAAGCTATTTCTACTGAGTAATACTATTTCTACTGAGTAGTCCTCTTCAGCCATCCCCTGGGAGAGCCACCTGAGCACCAAGGGCACCCGAATAACTGGGTTGCTCCTCATTTGGACATCTCCTGGAAGGTTGACATGAACCCTATCTCCAAGTTGCAGAACTTAAGTGAGGGTAAAGACTCTAGGCCAGCCAGAAGACTGGTCTCCTTCCCCTCTAGTCTTAGGATTTAAGGGGGCAATTCTAGAGCCGACTTTTTACCCAAAGTGTGTCAAGGTAGCCCACTGTGACTCTGGTTTCTCTCTCTCACTACATTGCATGGACAAGTAACAAATATCTGCTTAACCCCTTTTCCCCATCCAAGCTGCCAAATAGGACCCTCCCTTCTGGTTGCAAATCCCCTCGGAACAATGTGTTACCTTTCTCTGATAAATGTGCACCATCAACTCTGTAGAGTTGGGCCTTTGAAAAGCTATAGCGGGCTGTGGAAGAAAGTGGCCCAACCACTTACTCAGAACATTTAGAATCTCACTGTTTACCCTTATATAGGCTGTATCAGGGCATCAGGGATCTCTCTCACCCCCATCAAATTTGGAAAGGCAAACTGGCCAGCCACATCAAGATGATTCCTGGTCATCTAGTCTGTATGGACCTGAGATCATGTAGAGCCTTGCCTTCCAACAGCAGAGGCAACAAACCATGACAACATAGGCCTATTCTAGATTGGCAAAAAGAAGTGTGTTCATGGCTGCATGAAACTCTAGCCTTTAGATGAAAAAAAGGGAAAGTGTGCCATGAAAATACTTTTTTTTTTTTTTTTTTTTTGCATTTTAGGGGAGAAGAAGTGCCTTTTAAAAGGTGCTGGTTTTCCCAGCTTCTTTTTTAAAAACTGCAGAAAAGCACAGCTCCATTTGAAGGCTGCGGTGTAGTTGCGCAGTTAAAGGGGCCGCTGTATCTTTAAAGCGCCCATTTAAAGACAGCGATACAGGTGCAGAGCATAATGGATCATGAGTTGGGAGCATGCGTGGTGTGGAGTTCACTTCTAATTAAAACACTTAATGCCCTGCAGGTGTAAAAGCTGGGGTTTAACTCCGCAGTTTTTTAAAGCTCCCAAACCCTAGCTCCAGCCCTAATCCGAACCCTAGACATGCACAGTAGAGACTCTGGGATACTGGGATTCTACTGTGCAAAACATGTCGATTCATTCACAAAATAAAGGGGTTCATTCATGATGCACCAGTGCAACTGCACAGTTTTAAAAAAGCAAAGAAACCGGAATGACGCTGAAACTTTAATTTTTTTTCCCTTGCCGGCTGCGAACTGCGCAGTTGCGCAGTTCCCAGCCGGCAGCCGGGAAACCTGCACAACTGCGCACCTGCGCAGTTCCCAGCAGGCAAACCTGCACAACTGCACAGTTGCACCGCTCCCAGCAGGCAAACCTGCGCAACTGCACAGTTGCACCGTTCCCAGCAGGCTGCCAGCTGGGAACTGCGCAGCTATGCAGGTTTGCCAGCTGGGAACTGCGCAGCTGCACAGTTCGCAGCCGGCAAGGGAAAAAAATTAAAGGTTCAGCACGGCTAAAAGCCGCATTCATTGCCGCTGGTGCAGCTGCTCCGCCTGTGTTTGTTGCGTTCTGACAGCTTCCAATGTAGCTGCTGAGCCACAGAAAAGACTTCAGATAAGTCGTTCCCACACCCCTCAGTCTAGCTGCCCTATACCTTTTAAATGCACACCTGGGGCTTGCAATGTAGCTGCTAAGCATTAAGGTAAAGGCAACTTAATGTCACACTTTCCTGCCAATCTAGAAAGCCCCATAGGTTTCTTTTCCCAAGCCACTCCACTGTGGCCTGGTTACTCAATGCCAGCTGAATATCAAAATGGGAATTCTGGACCTGGCACACAGCCCTGTAAACTATACTATGGCCAGAGATCAGGACCAACACCTCTCCAGACAAAACTTTGAATCTTGAAAAGACAACAACATTAATAAACAGACCCATAAAATTGGAAACTTGAAATGTCAGACATATCTCTTCTTTGCATAAGATTTCCAGCCCCCAATATGCTGGACTGATCCCACACCCATGACAGAAGCTGTAGAAACAACCCCAATCTGAAAGTAATGAGTTCCAAATATAACCCATTGCAGACCCAGGCACTAAGAGGACTTGGAAGTAACAGTCTAAAACTGTTATTGGTAAGGGGCAAAAGTCATCATGAAAAAAATAAAGGACAGGGCAATGGTATCTTGACATTTACATAACTGTGGGGCTTTCTAGATTGGCAGGAAAGGGTGACATGAAGTTGCCTGTTCCTTAATACTTAGCAGCTGCACTGCAAGTCCCAGGTGTGTAATAAAAAGGCATAGGGCAGCTACACTGAGGAGGTGTGGGGATGACTTATCTGAAGTCTTTTCTGTTGCTCAGCAACTACATTGGAAGCTGTCAGGATGCTAGAAGCACAGGTGGAGCAGCTGCACGGGTGGCAATGAATGGGGCTTGTGGCCGCACTGAACCTTTAATATTTTTGTTGTTGCTGGCTGCAAACTGCACCAGTACATCATACAGCCAATTGTATTGCCAGCTGAGAACTGCGCAGTTGCGCAGGTACATCACACATGAACTGTGCAGTTATGAAGATCTGTCAAATTACCATTGTGGTTTCGCTTCCCTTTTTTAAGTGCACAGTTGCATCGGTGCACCATGAATGAACCCCTTTATTTTGTGAATGAATTGACATTTTATGCACAGTAGAATAACAGTTACAGCATCCCAGAGTCCCTACTGCGCATGTCTAGGGTGAGGATTAGGGCTGGAGCTAGGGTTTGGGAGGTTTAAAAAACTGCGCAGTTAAACCGCAGCTTTTACACCTGCAGGGCATTAAGCATTTTAATTAGAAGTGAACTCCACACCATGCATGCTCCCAACCCATGATCCATTTTGATCCGCACCTGTAACAGCCCTGGTGGCGCAGTGGTTAAATACCTGTACTGCAGCCACTCACTCAAAACCATAAGGTGGCGAGTTCAAGACCAGCAAAGGGCTGAAGCTCAACTCAGGCTTGCATCCTTCCAAGGTCGCTAAAATGAGTACCCAGATTGTTGGGGGGCAAATAGCTTACAATTGTAAACGGCTTAGACACTCCTTAAGGGTATGAAGCGGTATATAAATGAAGCTGTTTGTTTGTTTATATCGCTACCTTTAAATGGGTGTTTTAATGATACAGCGGCCCCTTTAACTGCGTAACTACACCACAGCCTTTAGATGAAGCTGCGCTGTTCCACCGTTTTTAAAAAATAAGCTGGGAAAACCAGCACCTTTTTAAAGGCGTTTCTTCTCCCGTAAAATGCAAAAAAAGCATTTTCATGGCACACTTTCCCTTTTTCTCATCTAAAGGCTAGACTTTCATGCAGCCATGAACACACTTCTTTTTGCCAATCTAGATCAGGTCATTGACTGGTTCATTTTTGTGAACTGCTACAGGCTGCTACAGACAGAGGCTTTGTTCTGCAGACCAGAGCTCCACTTTCTATATAGCCCTCAGACTCTGTCTGAGCAACTCTCCAACTTCCCTGGAACCCTGTGTTGAGGAATGGTAATTATCACCCCCTTTAACTCCCAATTTCTTGCTATCCAACCCTGTAACAGGAATTGGCTATGTGTGGAGTGGATATTTATATCATGTTTTGTACCCTCAAGGAGTACTTGACATTGCCACATGGTGTAACAAAAACCCATGGAACTCACAACAGGATTACAGAATGTCTGGTAGATTTAACTCCAGAGTTAAACATACAAACCCTGGATAGTAAGCAATAGCAATATCAGCTTCATTTATATACCACTTCATACCACACTAAGCAGTCTCTTAAGCAGTTTACAACTGTAAGCTAATTGCCCCCAACAAGCTGGGTAATCACTTACCAAGTCAGGTAGGAAAGTTAAATAGAAACACAGCCTTGGTGTGTTGGAGGAGAGGGACAGAGGCAGGAGAGCTTGCAATGAAAAGCAATTTTTATGTGTGTTGAATCTAAGAAAGATTATAGACCTACAGCTTCACAAAAGTCATCATTCAAGACCCACTGATGACATACTGTATGATCACAACTTCATACCCTAGAAGTGGAGAGGGGGTATACTGAAAGCTGAACAACAAATGACATAGTGCCCTGGGACCTTTTCCTAGATGTTTCCAGGAAAAAGAATGGGCAAAGTTAAGGTATATTACACTGCTGTAGTTTACAGTCCTGCATAAACAATACATCTTGCTCATACTGTAAACCTGAAGGTCTGCCTAACAAAAAGGGACTGGGACATTTATCTTCAGCCACTTTCTTCAGCAAGGATTTCTGCTTCAATTCTTGCTTGTATCATTGCCTCTTGCCTTGATCCTGCCATACTGCTCACCAGAGTTATTTAAAGATTTAATTAAGAGAGAAAATGGTACATTAGAGTATAAAGGACACTGAGACTCCATCTATATGGGCCAAATAAAATGGCATCCCCATTCTCACAATGATGAATCCAGATGACACAGGGCCCATTACCCAGTTCTGGTGTGAACTGTCCAGACAATCTACAGCTAGTTCAGCAGTGAACCTGAGATATATCAACCTTTGCATTTTTTAAATCACCTTTTGCTCCAGATCTTCCCAGAAAATCCAAAGCCCTCCGCTGTTACACCAGGAAGCTGTTAAAAATTGGTCCTGCTGTGCTACCCACCAATGCAATCACTGATGTGAGTTACCCACTCTGAAGTCAGAACAAGGTGCCCAGCCATGGGATTAACACTGGATGCCTCATTATGACCTCAGAGTAATCAAATTATGCCAGCAGCAGCAGTTCCAAGTGGCGCAGCAGGACATACATGTGATGCCCAACATCACAACAATGTGCCCAAGGTAATGGGGGGGGGGCAGTTCAAGGGACAGAAGCTTTGGAGCAAAATGGTGTGGACCCGGCCTGAATCTTAAAATGTAATTGTGATAAAATAGAGTCTTTCTGGTATTGTGAAGTAGCTATTTCATAGAGCCTTATGTAAATTAGAACAGATGGTAATTTGAACATTAACTGGTTATTTAAAGGATTGGTGTATACTCAGGGTGCATCTACACAACAAATAATGCAGTTTGATGCCACTTTAACTGTGATGGCTCAATCCTAAAGAATCCTAGATGTGAAGTTTTGTGAGGCACCAGCACTTTTTGGCAGAGAAGGCTAAAAACCTTATAAAAATGCAAATCCCAGGACTCCATAGGACGGAGCTACAGCACTTAGTGGTGTCAAACTGCATTATTTCTATAAGTAGAAAGATGCTCTGCCATAAGGGGATTGGAATTTGGGAAAGGTACTCAGCAGTGGTGTAGTCTGGTGTAATGGTCTGAGTGTTGGACTACAACTCTGGAGATGAGGGTACAATTCCAACCTCAGCCATGAAACCCACTGGGTGACCTTGGGCAAATCATATGATCTGAGCTGCAAGGGAAAGCAATGGCAAACTTCCTCTGAACAAATCTTACCTAGCAACCTTAGAATTGAATAAATTGAAAGCAACTTGAAGGCATACAACAACAACTCAGGTGTAGGACAACTTGATCCTAGTAACTTTTTTCCATATTTGGAGAGGGGAAAGGGAAGAAGGAAGCACATCTGTTATGCCCCTTGATACTATGGCAAGGAAGAACTGTAGTCAGTGCAGTAGTTTGTGCATGAAGATCTCAGCTATATATGTATATATATATAAGGGTCCTTGCAGGAAAAAGCAGCAGCCCCTTCCCCAACATCACATCTACTTCAAGGATCATAACACTGCAAAGCTGACAGGGATGACATTGAAGGGACTCTTTTGCATGGTATTATTTGTCGTAGGACCTGCCCAGGTAGTAACCAATGGCATGGACCAGTGGTTCTCAACCTTCCTAATGCCCCAACTCTTTAATATAGTTCCTCATGCTGTGGTGACCCCCAACCATAAAATTATTTTCATCTCGATTTCTAAGACCATTGGAAAAATGTGTTTTCCAATGGTCTTAGGCAACCCCTGTGAAAGGGTCGTTTGACCCCCCAAAGGGACAAAGACCATAAAACAAAGGAATTCCAAAGGTGGAGTGTGGATAAGGTACTGATCACTTTAGATCTGTTGTATCCAAGCTCCTACAATTCTCATCCAATCTTCAAATTGATTCTGTGGCAGATCCACCCACCATACCAACCTGATTGGACCAAATTCTGTTACTTTTCATAATTAAGACTTACTGTTTAGCATATTTAGATGATTACCGTATATAACTGTGTACAAGTTGACCTCATGTATAACTCAAGGTCAACTTTTGGGGCCAAAAATGGGAATTTCTGTATGCCCTGTGGATAAGTCGAGGGTCAGAGTTAAGGGGGCAGCTCAGCTGGGGAGAGGCTCCAGGACGATCAGCATCTCTCTAGCTGAGCGCCCTTCAGAGGAGAAAGCCCGGCTAGAGAGATCCTGAAAAGGGCATGCAAGCTGAACGCAATCCCTTCCCAGTGTCCCTCCAGCCAGGCTTTCTATTCTGGAGGAGGGAGCCAGGCTAGAGAGGGGACTGCAGAGCAAACGTACGCCCTTTTCAGCATCTCTCTAGCCAGGCTTTCTCCTCCGGAAGAGTGAGCCAGGTGGGAGGGAGAGAGAGATGCTGGGAAGGGTGCGTGTTTGCCCTGCAGCCTCCTCTCCAGTCTGGCTCCCTCCTTAGGAGGAGAAAGCCTGGCTAAAGAGATGCTGGGAAGGGTGTTTGTTTGCCTTGCAGCCTCCTCTCCACCCAGGCTTTCTCCTCAGGAGGAGAAAGCTTGGCTGGAGGGACACTGGGAAGGGAGCATGGGGCAAATTCATGCCCTTCCCAGCATCTCTCTCTCCCTCCAGCCTGGCTCCTCCGAAGGAGAAAGCCCGGCAAAAGAGAAGGCCAAACAGGGTGTGTGCTCAACCAGCAGCCTTCTCTCCAGCCTGGCTCCCTCCTCCAGAGGATAAAGCCTGGCTGGAGTGACACTGGGAAGGGTGTGTGGGGCAAACGCACGCCCTTCCCAGTGTCTATCTAGCCAGGCTTTCTCCTCCGGACAAGGGAGCCAGGCTGAAGAGAAGGCTGCTCAGTGCACAATTGCCCTCCTCAGCCTTCTCTCTGGCCAGGTTTCCTCCAGAGGGAGCTTGTCTAAGAGAAGATCGCTGGGCAAACGCGCAACCTCCTCCGCCTTCTCTCTGGCCACGTTCCCTCCTTCTCCTTCACAGAGAACCCAGCCAAAGAGAATGCACCCTCCTCAGCCTTCTTGCTGGCCGGGTTCCCTGCACTGAATGAAGAAGCCCAGCCAGAGAGAATGCACTGCTTTTCTAGTCTGGGGTAGACTTATACCATATTGCCCCGTGTATAAGCCTACCCCAGGATTTTGGAGGCCATTTTGGGGCATAAATTTCTCAACTTATAGTCAGGTATATACAGTAATCAAGTTTTTTATCTTTACAGTGCCTGTGTATAGCTAGGACACCTGACTTAATGTGTACAGTTTTGAATATAAAAAATAAAAACAGATTGATTGGTTCAAGAGCCCTGGTGATGCTGAAGCCCTGATGGCACAGTGGTTAAATGCCTGTACTTCAGCCACTCACTCACAAATCACAAGGTTTTAAGTTCAATACCAGCCAGGGCTCAGAGTCAACTAAGCCTGGCATCCTTCCGAGGTAGCTAAAATAAGTACCCAGCTTGTTGGGAGCAATTAGTTTACACGTTGTAAACTGCTTAGGGAGTGCTTAAGCGCACTTGTAAGCAGTATATAAATGTACTTGGCATTGCTATTGCTATTGCTAGGCTGAGCAGTCACAGAATCTGGTTCAGCATAGGCCATCATGTTGTTCAGTCAGTCCCTGAAATAAGCAAGCCACTGAAGGGAGAAAGAAATGATCTTAATTGCCATACCTGTGACATCTCATGGTAATAAGCAAGACTGATTCATACCTTTCTTACACTGGGGCAAATAAATATCTATCTATACATCTGCTGCTGCGAAACACATAGACACAAGCTATACTATCCAAATGAATTATTCTGTTAATTATTGATTAATACTAATTACAATTATTGGAATTTCTTTTATTAGTGTATTACCATTTTTATCAGTAAAGTCTGTAATTATAACTCCAGCACTTTTAATGGCACAAACTATTAATGGTTACAATCTTCAACAATTTAATATAGTGAATTTGCACCTTCATTTTCTGTTATATCTATGCTAAATCATTTTTGTGCGTATAAAATCCATAGCACAGGCCAATGGAGGAAAAGGAGGAAACAGCAGCAGCAAAAATCTTTTTAGCTGGCAATAGAAGATAAAGATACTGGTTTGGGTTTGAAATTAGGAATAGATTGATAGCAAGTCCAGAATATTTAAACTCTTGATGCTATCAGCCCATTCTTTGGAGATTCCCGCCCCCCAATTACCTTTGTACATGACCATTAATAATATTATCCCCTCCAGTGTTTAGAAGTCTTTCTGAGCAATGAAGGTCTGGCAGAGAAAAATTGCAAGTAAATTTAAAAATATGTGGTTGGATCCCTGGACCAAAGCTCTCAGATCCAATGAGGTAAATTAATGAAAAAATACTTCACTTCCATGGACATAACACAAACTTATGTGAATCACCCTTCTGCCTAGAAATATCATCTCTCCTGATGAAAGTCCACCTCCATCTAAACCTACCCTTACGTCCTACTAGAAAAAAATCTGGGTTGTCTTCTTTGTCACTCAAGATAGAAATTATTTGTAGGTAGATGGATTTTTCCAGGTATTCATTCAAATCAAACAGAGGGGAAAAACAGATGGGCAGGAAAAAGTGGTGGGAATCTGCCTTTTCCACATTGAAACCTCACCAATCACACCACTGGATCCCAAGGCAGCTGGGGTGCTCATGTCATGACCACATGACATGGCTTCAAGCCTGAAAGAAGTGGGAAAAATGTTTTTTGTTTTGTTTGTTTGTTTGTTTGTTTTTGTTTTGTTTTGCAATGGCTTTTCTCTGCACAAGGCACCTAGAGGACACTTTCCTGCTGGCTTCAGGGCTTATGTCATCTAAATGCCACACCTTCAAGCCAGTCTGAAAGCACCTCTTTTAGCCTGTCTGTTTAGCCCCAGAGTTATCTCAGTACTCTGCTACCTTTATCCCCCCCTCCCCCTCAATATAGTTTGATGTCACTATAGAATTACTTCAGTTGCTCAGATCCAAAACAGGGTGTTCCTTTACAGGCACCATCCTTTCTAATAAGGGTCTATTTACCACAAATGCCACAAAATAATTTTATTGCATTAGTTCAACAAAATTTGAAACATATCCCCAAAGCTGGATGAACAAAAGTTTCAGATACTTCCTCTTCTGGGAGAGTAGAAATATGTTCATCTGAAGAAATTTCATACCGTTTACTACATAATCCACAGTCCTCTCCCATCTGAAATAGCTTCCTCTAGCAAACTCAATTTAAAAATAATCTATTCTAGACAGGGAATACCAGTTCTTTCAGAACTTTTATTACAGGAATATACTACACCTATCATTTTCTTATGCTTCCTTAACCAGCAAATGATGTGGTAAGATTGTGGGTACTGGCAGCATGTGGAACAGAACCATTTTAATTTGTCCCATCTGGCATATTAACATTAATAAAAGATGTTTTTTAAAAGAGAGATGCCTTAAAAGGCTTTCACCTATGATTTAACAAGATAATAAGGAAAGCTCCCAATCTGCTGCTAAATCTAACTGATAAGAAAAAGAAAGAGTTTAAGATGATGCTGAAGGAAGTGAACCTATGGGACAATAATGTTAAAGAGCTTGCTGATTTCAACCTAAGAATGATACAACTGGTTTTTAAAAACCATTTATTTTGCTTAATTGAGTAAATCCACAAACAGACAAATATATACACAGCTAATTTAACAAATATTGCAAACCATCTAGGGATGTTTAGGCATCCAGGTCACTGTAAAAACAAGAGTATTCCTAACCTCAGAAATTGTGCACAAAGGATACCTCATGCTGTGGAATTAACTACTCTTTGATTGTTCCATTAAAATTTAACCATCAAAGACTTCTATTTTAAGACTACACTAAGGGAGTAGAAATAATATTAATTCCGCTGGCATAATTATGCCCATAGCTATTTGTGGTTATTTGGATTACAACACTGCAACACCCTTAAGATTCTGCCAAAGCTGGAATGGTTCACCTTTGGATTTGGTGGTACAGGCTAGTGGGTGGTTAAATAGGATTAGGATACTATAATTTTCATATATGCACAAATGCACACACACACACATATGGAGTTATAATTATCAACAATCACAAGAGATATATAGAGGGGAGTATAGTTTCATACAATCAGGATCATATGGTATAAAATTGTTTTATGTTTTCATTAGGATTAGGAAAGTGTTCTTAATAGTGGTTGTTGTTGTTAACAGCACTTGAGTCGATCTCAGCCTATGGATAAGACATCTCCAGGGCCTCCTATTCTCCATTGTTCTGCTTTATTTCCAATACATTCATACCCTTAATAGAGTTCATCCATCTAGCATGCAGCCTTCCCCTCTTTCTACTTCCCTCCACCTTTCCTAGCATTATTGTTTTTTCCCAGTGAGTCATATCTTCTCATGTGTCCAAAGCACAACATCCTAAGTTTTGTCAGCTTGGCTTCCAGAGAGATTTTCTGCCTTGATCTGCTTTAGTACCATTTATTTGTCTTTTTTGCTATCCATGGCATCCTCAGAACTCTTCTCCAGCACCACATCTCAAATTCGTTGATTTTCTTCCTATCTTCTTTCTTAACTGTCCAGCTCTCACATCCATACATGGTAACAGGGAATACAATGGCTTGTATGATTCTATCTTTTGTGCTCAATTGTATATCTTTGCATTTTAAAATCTTTTCCAGTTCTTTCATAGCAACCCTGCCCATTATTAATCTTCCTCTGATTTCCTGGCTGCAGTCCCCATTTCTATCAATGTTTGATCCCAGGTATGAGAACTCTTTTACTACTTCTGTAAAAAATAAACTTATCTTGATCCTACTATACTGGAAAGTTATCGACCTCTCTCCACTATTCCATTTTTGAGCAAGGAACTGGAGCACAGTTCCTAGGGTCCCTGGATGAGATTGATAAATTTGATCCATTTCAGTCTGGCTTCAAGCATGGTTATGGGATGGAGATGGCCTGGCTGCCTTGGTGGATGCCCTTTGCCAGGAAATGGAGGGAGGGGGTCCTTGTTGGTTCCACTGGTCCTTTCACCGATACCATTGACCATGGTATCCTTCTGTGTCAATTCGCTGGAATGATATGCTGTTTTACAGTGGCTTCAGTCCTTCCTGCAGAGATGGTGCTGGGGTATTTTTGTTTGACTCTTTGATCATTGGCTCATGGAGTCCTTCCTGGCTTGGTTTGGTCCCCTGGGATATTTAATACATACATGAAACAGCTGTTCTCCAGAATTTGAGGGTCATGTGTCTCCTTCCTACCTAGCTTTATTACTCCCATCAAAGGTTCCTGACATCTCTAATGGACTGAATGAGAGCTAACAAACTGAGGTTTACTCTAGATAAGACAGAGGTACTCCTGGTTAACTGAAAGACAGATCTGGGAATAGTGATTCCTACTGTGCTAAACAGGACTATTGTTGTATGCCTTCAAAACATTTCTAACTTATTGCAACCCTAAGATGAACCTGCTACAGAGTTTTCTACATCCGAGAGTGTGTGACTCACTCAAGTGGGTTTTCATGGTCAAGTAAGGAATCAAATCCTGATGCCCCGAGTTGTAGTCCAATGTTCAAACCACCACACCAGCTCTCAAATGGGACTATGTACTCTTTAAGATTCATTCCTGAATCTGGAGGCCCAGATTTTGGCAGGGAGAAAGAGTGCATTTGCAAGTAAAGCTAGTAAACCAGCTGGGCCAATTCCTGGAGATTAATGATATGGCCATTGCAACATATGCCTTGGTTGCATCTTGTTTGGATTACTGTGATGCATTTTATGTAGGGCTGCCTTTGAAAAATGCTGATACAGTTAGTCCAAAGAACTGCAGTCAGATTTTTAACTTGTGCAGGCTACAAGGAGCATGCAACAGCCCCACCAGATGATATTTCATTTCCAAGCACAATTCAAAATGTTGATTATGACTATAAAGCCCTATACAGCTTTTGTCCAGGCTAGATGAAGGGCCATATCTTCCTAAATGTCCCTATAAGTAAGATCTGTGGGAGATGTGCTTCTTTCCATCATACTGTCTTTCCAGCCTCATTTAATGGGAACAGGAGAGGGCCTTCTTGATGGCTGCTCCCAAAGTTTTGTGTGCCCTCTCTTGAACTGACTAGTAAAAACTTTCTTATTCCAACAAGCTGTTGGGAACTGATTGTGATGTGATTTAATGGTGTGCATTTTTGTTTATTTATTTATTTATTTATTTATTTATTACATTATGCATTGAATGAATTTTAAATGGTTTTAAAACTACAGATTGCTTTTATTTATTATTTAAAAACAACTTTTATATACATATTTTACTGATATTTCTGTACATGTTCAACATGTATTGGTTTTGATAATTTGTAAGGCACTTTGAATCCCATTGTGGCAAGAAAGGCTGCAATATAAATGACGAAGAGGAGGAGAAGGAGGAGGGAGGAGTTGTGAAGACGTGCATTTTGGAAATTTATTTATTTATTTAATCCAAACCAGAGTTGTCCCACTATTATTCAGATTGAAATAAATGCCTTTTTGGAAGTGGATTCAGAGTGGGATGTTCACTGAACTGCCAGCCTTTTCTCCCCTTAATGGACAAATCTGAGTATGCCGCACAGCTTGCCCAAGTTCCGTGAGCTTCTTTGTCAAGATATACCACTACTTCACATTATGCTGTTGCTTCAATAATCCTTGCCTGAGGAGTCATTTGTATCATTTATGTAGAATCATAGAATCATAAAGTTGAGTCCGCAAGGGCCATTCAGTCTAATCCCCTGCCAAAAAGGAATACACAATCAAAACACTCCTGACAAATGGCCATCCAGCCTCTGTTTAAAAACCTCCAAAGAAGGAGACTCCACCACTCTATGAGACAGTGTGTTCCACTGTCAAACAGCTCTTACTGGTTGCATCTGCACTGCAGAAATAATTCAGTTTGACACCACTTGAATTGTCATGGCTCAAAGCTATGGAATTCTGGGAATTATAGTTTTATGAGACATTTAGACTTCTCTGTGAGATTGCCCTGGTGCCACAAAAACAGAATTCCATAGCAATAACCCATGGCAGTTAAAGTGGTGTCAAACTAGTTTATGAGCAGGTATCCTAAAATTTTCACCTTTTAAAAAATTTGACAGGAGGTGTATATTGATTTGTAGTTGTTAATTTATCTCTACATAGTCACCATCCAGACTGACACATTTTCCCCAGCGTTTCTCGATCCTCCGGATACGGTTATTGTAGAAGTCTGCAGATTGAGCCTTGCGAGGATTTTACACTTTAGTCACTTCTGGCACAGCCTGTCTCAAAAATAAAGGATGCAATGAGCTGATTTTCTCAACACCATGCACCTAAGGACCAATTGTGACATTGACAAAATTTTATCAATATACCATTATAATTTCCGGGTGATAATTATTCCTTTATGATACTCCTTTATAAGGTGCTATCTGAAAACTTCTACAATATCAGGTATCCGGAGGGTCAAGAAACGCTGGGGAAAATGTGCAAATCTGGATGATGACTACATAGAAATAAGTTAACTACAAATTAAAACAAACTTTCTATCAATTTTTTTAAAAGGTGATAATTAAAACTTTAGGATACCCCCTTGTATTTCTGCAATGTGGCTCTAGCCACTGTCAAGACATTCTTCCTAATTTTGAGGTGGCATATCTTTTTCAATGAATCTATTGCTCCATACCCTGGTGTCTGGAGCAGCAGAAAACAAACCTGCTCCATCCTTAATATGACATTCCTTCAGATATTTAAACATTACTATCATGTCACTCCTTAACCTTCTCTTCTCCAGGCTAAACATACTGAGCTCCCTAAGCCATTCCACATAGATCATGCTTTCCAGACCTTTCACCATTTTTGTTGCCTTTCACTGAACACACTCCAGCTTGTCAACGTGCTTCTTGAATTGTGGTGCCCAGAACTGGACACAACAGTTAGGTGAGGTATAATAATAATAAAATAATAATAATATTTATTTATATCCCGCCTCTTCAATTTCAGGGATAGAGGCAGGTAACAAAGGTATGACCAAATCAGAATAGAGTGGCACTATTACTTCCCTTGATCTGGACACTATACTCCTATTGATGCATACTTGAATTGTATTTGCTTTCTTAGCTGCCACATCACACTGCTTATTCGTATTCTGCCTGTGGTCCACTCCTAGATCCCTTTCAAATGCACTGCCATCAAGCCAGGTGTTCCCCATTCTATATCTGTGCATTTCATTCTACTGTCCAAGCATAGTATCCTAAATTTCTTCCTGTTGGAATTCATTTTGTTAGTTCTGGTCCAGGTTTCTAATATGTTAAAATCATTTTGAATTCTGTTCTTGTCCTCTCGGATATTGGTAACCTCTTCTATTTTTAGTCCTCTGCAAATTTGATAAGCATGCCCTTTACTCCATCATCCAAACCATTGATAGATGTTGAATAACACTGCACACAGGACATAATCATGTGGCACCTGCTAGTTACTTCTCTCCATGGTGAGTAGGAGCCTTTAGGTTTGGTTTGGTTTGGTCAGTCAACCAATTACAAATCCACCTAACAGTCATATTGTCTAGCCCACATTTTGCTATCTTTTCCAAAGGATACCATGGAGGACCTTGCAAAAGGCCTTACTAAAATCAAGATACACTACACCTACTGCATTCACTTTATCTACCAAGCTTGTTACTGTCAAAACAAGATATAGGATTAGTCTGGCATGACTTGTTTTTGAGAAACCCATGTTGACTTTTAGTAATCATGGAATTCTTTTCTAAATGCTTACAGATTGTCTAATGATCTGTTCTAGAATCTTTCCTTGCATTGATCTCAGGCTGACCCCTCCTTTCCCCCCTCCTTTTTTTTAGATGGGACAACATTTGATCTCCTCCAGTCTGCTAGGACCTCTCCTGTTCTCCAGGAAGTCTCAAATATTATTGACAGTGATTCTGAGATGACTTCTGCCAGATCTTTCAATACTCTTGGATATAGTTCATCTGACCCCGGAGATGTGAATTCATTTAGAATAGCCAGGTATTACCTCTTTACCTATTATATGCTGCACTTCTACTACTACTTACTACTACATCATCAGCTCTTTTTCCCCCCAGATGAGCACTGTTCTTGTTTTTAGAGAAGACTGAGGCAAAGAAGGTGTTGAGTAGTTTTGCCGTTTCTGTGTTTCCAGGTAGCATTTTGCCATCATCTCCATACTGTGGCCCTACCATTTCCTTGCCCTTCCTTTTCATATGAATATAACCAATAAAGTCCTTTGAAAATTGTTTTTAACCTCTCTAGCAAGTCTGAGCTCATTCATCACTTTAGCTCTTCAGATTTCCCCCCTGCATGTTCTAGCTATTTGTTTAAATTCCTCTTTGTTGATTTTCCTCCTTATCCATTCCTTATACATATCCCTCTTAAAGCTTAGCTCAGTTCAAAGTTCTTTAATCATCCATCCTGGGGCCCACTCACACTATGAAATAACCCTGTGTGGAACCCAGATTATTTCAGAGGCATTGTCCCTGACTGCACTCAGTACAGTTTGTGTTGGAGCCACCCAAACCCCCACTTGACCCAGTGTATTTGACACTGGATTAATTAGCGAGTTGTTTTGTTGTTGTTGTTTGTTTGCTTGCTTGCTTGATCTGCGTTAATCCAGATCTTCAGTAGTGAGAACTCACTACTGGAGAGATCCAGATCATACAGGATCATTTCGAAAATGGATGTGCTTCCATTTTCAAAACAATCTAGTTCCTCTTCCTCCTGTTCCCCACCACCACCACACACACACCTGCCACTGCTGATGCCATGTGTCTTCCTCCTCTTCCTCTCTCCTGCACTTGCTGCATGTCTTCCTTCTCCTCCCCCCTCTGTGCCTGCCACTGCTGTGCATCCTCTTTTGTCCTCCTTTCTCTCCCTCCACTCCCTCTTCCCACCTCTTGCCACAGTCAAATCTCTTGTGGTATTTTATCCTTATTGTGTGTGAACAGCAATAGAGATAAAATGCCGTGGAGAGATTTGATCATGGCAAACATAATGAAAATTTTGATCCAGTATGGAATCCCTGAGGAGACCTGGATCTCCTCATTTCAAAAAATTGAGTGTGAATGCCCCCTGGTTTCTTCAGACACATCCTATTTTTTTTCCTTCCTCATTAGAACTGTTTGAAATTGTGCCTTCAGATTAAGAAACTACCATCCATCCTGAGCTTTCTCTTTTCATATTCTTGGCCATGGGATCACACCCAGTATTTCCCTAAGTTTACTGAAATCAGCTTTCTTAAAGTCTAGAATGCATATCTGACTATGTTTGGCTTCCCCTTTCCACCATATAACAAACTCCAGGAAAACATAGTCACTCCCTTCTAAGTATCTTACCACTTCTATATCATTGAACAGATCATTACTGTTGGCTATGGTCAGATCTAAAATAGCTGATCCCCCCCCCCCCCCCACTTACCTCTTGCACCTTGTGGACAATGAAATTGTCTGCAAGGCAAGTGAGGAATTTGTTGAACCTTAATATTTTTGGCAGAGTTTGACTTCCAAAAATGTCAGGATAACTGAAATCTTCCATTACTTCTACATCTCTCCTTTCTTAATGTGTGGTCATTTGTTCCAGGATGGCATCATCCAAGTCCTCAATTTAGCTTGGAGGTCTATAGTAGACCACCACCACACCACAACAATTATATTTCTCTCCCCCTTCATCTTTACCCAGCTGCTCTCAACTTGGCTTCCAGAATTTAAGTCCCGATCTCTTCACAGGTGTATACCTCCTTAATGTATAATGTTACTCTTCCTCTCTTCCTGTTTGATCTATTTCTCTTAAATAAGTTATACCCCTCTATTACTACATTCCAATCATGAGACTCATCCCACCTGGTTTCAGTGAACTGAAGTATGAGCCAACTGCTGGTCCAGGTGGCCTCTTTACCTGGAATAGAGAGGGCTACCATCTTATCCTTCTCAGGCAGAAAAATATCTTGGACCAATCTTGTTGAAAACATATACCTCACTTCCCTATAGTACTTAACATGAGGTATGCTACTGAGCTATATCCCAATTTGTCCCAAACATGTGTGTGGCTATTTGTTTTTAAGTGAATGGAATGAGGAAGCCCTTGCACGTTTTCTAGTCCCACAGCTCTTGTATATGAAAAGGATTTCTGAATGGTGGACATGAATGGAATTTAAATTCTTTAGTGGAAATCTGCAACAATGACTTAGTCATACATATGCAAAGGCATCTAGTAACATGTTTCCCAGGTTTGCTTTATGTCATTATACTGTTCTGTAAAATGCCCTTTTATTATTACACATGAGAAAAATGGTGGTTTGCTTTGTTCTCTCTTTTTTTGTCAAAGTGGGCCACTCAGACTGTATGATGGAGTCTCTTCATTCTAAGGCATCTCATAGCATTCCTTTCTTTCCAGTGAGCATCTGTAAATTATAATGCAATGAACGCAAGGCTCTGTTTACACATGCAATATTTTAAATGCTACTAATGGCTTATTTCAGCCCTTTGTGTATCGGTTTTTAAAAGGATTTACATTTATTCGGGAATTGTATGAGTAAGAAACAATTCTGGTGGGCACAAGACTCAGAGCTAGCTTCTTTTTAAGCATTTTCAAAGCAGAGCTCTGCTATTGCTGCTGAAACCCTACCCTGCCCTACACAATGCCCTTGCTATTCCAGCACAGTGCAGATACAGCCAATCTGTCTGAATTGAACCAGACAACTTTATGGCTCTGTGAAGCACTGAAAGAGTGGCTGGAACTGAGAACTATTTTCATCATTTTCTGAAGTCCCAAAATACTGCATCGGGAAACAATGGATCATATCACGAAACATATGAAATATACATGAAAATAATGTTAATCTGAAAAAATAGAGTTTTGTGAACACAGTAATTTCCATTAGTAGCATAAATAGAATGCCGAGAAGAAAATGACAACAAGGAAACAATGCTGGTAACATAGCCGTGCCACTGAGACAGTTAGAAGTAATAGCATGTGTATAATTGTTTACAGAAAAGGATAGGTTTTATTTAGCATATCTATTTTCAACTGGTTTTACAGAATACATAATCTAAATGTATTTGTGCTTCCAAATTGAGGAGGGGTGACAGGTGACGAGTTTGGCACTGTACTGATAAAGATTCATACAAAGCTAGGGAATTATCCAAAACTTGAATAATACATAATAATTATAGAATTTTTTTTGTGACCAGGGTTCAAGCACCCACCATAGTAATTCTTTAAACCGAAGGAGACTTTGTGCTTACACATCTGAAATATAATGCCACATGGTAATATGCAGGGTAAGGGAGGACCTTATTTATTTACATTTATTTATTTATTATACTACTTATTTCCCAATATGGGACTCATTTATTTAATGTACTACCATTTTCCCAATATGGGACCCAAGGCCTTATTGATTAGGGAGGGGAGACAGGTCTATAGTATCTAGCATGACAGAGGAACATTTGGGTATGAGAAGGGAAGAGAGGCCCATAATATCTCATGTGACAGAGTAGTATTTTCTTTATTTTTAAGTATTAACAACAAATTATTTTTAGTGCTTCTATTGAGACCCCATTATTTCTCCAACTGCAGAATACTGTGGACAAGGCAGTCTGTGGAGGGAATGATGGATTCTACTTAGCAACTGTTGGGGAAACAACCTGATTGCCACAAGAAGAAGAGAAAGCAGTCCCTATAGCAATGACTCTGGGGCTTTCTAGATTGGCAAAAAGAAGTGTGTTCATGGCTGCATGAAACTCTAGCCTTTAGATGAGAAAAAGGGAAAGTGTGCCATGAAAACAATTTTTTTTTTTTTTGCATTTTAGGGGAGAAGAAGCACCTTTAAAAAGGTGCTGGTTTTCCCAGCTTCTTTTTAAAAAACTGCAGAACAGCGCAGCTCCATCTAAAGGCTGTGGTGCAGCTGCTAAGCATTAAGGAAAAGGCAACTCCATGTCACACTTTCCTGCCAATCTAGAAAGCCCCATAGTCTGCCTCATTAACTGTTTTGTAAAAGTGCCCCTACTGTGGAAAATGCCATCACTCAATTCCATCATATATAGACTGAATGTGAATTACAGGAGCAGAAGGCATTTTGTTTTTCACTATGGGAGCTAATAATATGGGAATAGCTAAAATTCTATCTGACAGTTCTAGAGCATAAACCTCTGCCTGTATACTTATCCTGGAAGGCCAAAAGGGCAACAGTAGGCAGCTGGGCAATGGCATGGTGGTATTTCCTAGTGCAAATCTCCCATGACCAATATGTGGCTGTTTTGTATGGGGTAGGATGTGAAACTCCTGTCTGGTTGCCTTGTCATCTGGCTATAATTTTACAGCCCAGGAAAATTTGTTCTGCAAGGAAGTATCAGGTAAGATATTGGATGTATCCTTGCACAGTCTGTGAAAAGTATATTGTTAGCTGTCCACTTTTGTGGCTTTTACTTTTACAAATTATTCACAGATTTGATTAATATGTTCTCTCTAGGAAACTCTAGGTCCTCCAGTGTGACTCTATAATCAGTGTCCATCAGACGTCATGCTGGAGGGCCTAGTTATTCCTAGAGAAAACATTGATATAGGTCTTTCAGTGTAATTCTGTGGTCAGCTTCTGGAAGATACTGACCAAAGACGTAGGCTGAAGGACTTAGAAATTCCTAGAGAGGTTTTCTCACATGTAAAAAAAAGTGTTTTTATATGCAGTTTTTCCACTTTCATGTTAATCTCAGTGAATGTGGAGGGGCCATTGAATACATTGGTGTAATGCAATTTCACTAAGTCACTAAGATAGATCTATGGTCCCATGTTGGGAATCCATGTGTTTGAATGATATACGTATCAGTACTTGAGAAACAAGTTATTCACTAGAGACTCAAGGAAGGATTCAGGAAGATGTGTGACAGAGAGCTTATGTGCACATCCAGTTGTAGTTTGGGGATGGAGAGAAGAGGAATATATATAAAGGAGAATTGGATGAAGGTTAGGATGGCTCTTGTCATGGCTCTAACAGTGGCAAAGCTTGTATCCTACTCTACGATGTATAAGAGAAAAGTTTCCATTCTCCTTTCGACAAAACTCTTACTGCTTTGAGACAATTGTCATCCCTTTAAATTTAGTATTTCACTACAACTTAACGTGACCTAAAATGCTTTGCTCAAAACCACAAAGGAGAGGATATCTGGATGGTATGTATACACTTCTGAAACCATTTCTATCCAAATTAAAGAATGCTTCTTCTAATCCATGTTTGGTAAGTTACATTTTCCCTGGGTTTGAGAAGTACTACAGGCCAAAACAGATAACTGCAATATATGATGTGCATAATTTCAATCTGATATGCTAACTCTTTAGCTCTTGTTTGTTGTCTTCTGATGGCTTTTCTCTTGATCCTGGCTTCATAATTCATTATGCCCCTCTCTAGGCCTAGCCACCAGAGTTAATGGGTAAAACTTTACAGAAAGAGTAATATACTACATTTACAGAAAGCTGTCTTTCCAAAAATGTCAACTCTTTTCATATTGGCCTGAAATTAATGTATATATTTGGGGACTTTTTCATGAAAAAATTATTTGCACAAAATAAACCATTCTTTCCCACACAAAACATTGTTGTTTGTATAAATGAGATTTTCACAAAAAGCATCCAAATGCACAAAATTAGAATGTAATTTTTCAAAAGCAGGATAGATAATATACATCAATATGATCCCATCTCTTTATTAAACACCTAACCTTAGAAATACATGCTGAAAACCCTATGAAAGGCACCTATTTAAGGCAGAATTGTGACAGACCACCCTTACCTCCCTGTCCTATAGCTGAAGCTTGCTGTTACATGGAAAAACCTAGTGGACGAATTCAGATATCTGTATGGATACCATGCCCAGAGTAAATTCTGGGTGACTAACTAGCTCTCTCCTCTCTCTCTCTCTCTCTCTCTCTCCATATATATATATATATATATATATATATAATCAGCCTGTCATCCAAAAGAAGGACTTCAGACTCAAGGACATTTATGCAACTTACCAGGATAGTGTTGATTGTAATGCAGACCAAGAGGCAGAGTGACTAATCATTTTTTAAAAATCCTTTGAATTTCTCCTACTACCATGTCTTCCTTTGTCCTGTAGCCTTGCACTTGCATCTACATTGCTTCAGAATATCTTCCTTAACTATTCTGCACTTTCAATAGTTCTGTCAGCTCTCTTGCTCACACTACTTCTTGAAACCCGTTCCTAGCCATGCCTAGGATTATTATAGAAATTCTCATTGTCCCTGTGCACAAGTAACTGCACAGTTGCATTCAGTGTTCTAACTCTATTTCTATCACCTTTTACATTTTGTTTCTTGTCTGTCAACTGCTTGAAGAGTTTCAGCTGTCATTCAGCTAAAGCTTCATTTTCTTTTTGGCTGCCAATAGTGTCTTTTCACATTCCTCCTTGACTTTGGCCTGAAACAATGGGCAGCCTGGGGCAGCTTTCAGCTACTCTGAGAGCATGGCATTTAGACAATGCAAGCACCTGGGGTGCACAGAAGGCGCCTTGGGGATGCCTAAGGAGGCCCAAGACCAGCTCAAAAGCAGTGGTTATTTTCTGCTCCTTTCTGCAGTCCATTTGGGACTATGGCAGGAGGCCCCCTTGGGGCTGTGGAGTGTGTTCACTGTGGTTGTGGGGTGATGGGGTTAAGAGAGGCTTCTGGCTGCTCCTTCCTGCCCATCTATTTTCACCCATTATTTCTGTTTTCCGTTTTTCTTCTCTGGGTATAAACCATGACTTATTTTCATTCAGTGAAAAACATCACAAGTTTTCTACCCACTGGATAAGATAATGTTTTACAGTGGACCCTTATTATCGGTTGGGGTTTGGTTCCAGGACCTCCCGTGGATAACAAAATCTGTGGATGCTCAAGTTCCATTAAACATAATGGCACAACAAAATGGCACCCCATATATAAAATGGAAAATCAAGCTTTGCTATTTGGAATTTATACTTTTTTTGGAATATTTTCAAATTGTGGATGCTCAAATCCGTGGATAAAAAAATCCCTGGATAAGGAGGCTCAACTGTAGATTGTTTCTTTTTTTAAAAAAAAAAATGTACCTTTATTGTGAAAATTTCACAAAGGTATTTGAGACGATAAATACTTGGGGTTTGGGCCAAACTATAACAACATTATTGACCCATTTATTGTGCATTGTTTTTTTTTCCTATTGCTGTTGCTGCTGGAAAAGTTCCTAGTCCCCACAGAGGTAAAGCATCTCATGGCAGTTGGCTTTTTTTTTTTCCTTTTCTTTTTCGTTTGGGTTTCTTGAGATATCAGCCACTGTTTTCCATCAAGAAAAATAAATTCTGAAAGTATCCTTTACATCCCTACACCTAATTTGAGTCAAAGGGAAGGAAAAACCCTTCCCTATGGTAAATCCAAATGCAAATAGATTCTTTTTGAACATAACAGGTGCAGTTCATTACAGCATCCAGATTATACTCAGAAAACTGTCCCCTGTAAAGAATAAATGCCATGGAACATCTTTTCCTCAAAAAAAGTTTGCAATAATTTATTGTAAGATGTTGCAAGACAGAAAGAAGCAACTGTAGGGCATGTGTGTTTTTGTTCTCCCATAAGGTTCTACTTTAAGACCTCCATATGTTCAGTTTCAATGTTTTTTTCTTCTTCTAAAAACCAGGAATGATTCCAAAAGTGAATTTTGAAAATTATGTGCTTCTTTTCAAAAAGGAAGAAAGAAATTGGATGTTCAGGAATCACATCTCTATAAAACGAATCAGGACATGCATAGAGTGGGGTACGGTTAGCAGGAAATATACATAATATTTTTTCAAAGATTAGAAAAAATGACTTTTTTAATTTATTTTTGCTGCAATTTTACAGTTTTATGCCTCCAGGCAATTGTTAGATATAACTTTGACTTATATTATCCTGGGTAGCTATCTTCTTATGTAAACTTTCTAGGCTGTTTAGAGCTGCCACAGAAAATAAGGTCCCAGTTTCAGACAATTATAAAAAAACTTTTTCTTCCCGCACTGAGTGAAACCACTGAACTGCTACATCTGGTATTCTTCAAGTCATACCAAATTCAGTGGTAGCCATGTTGGCCATAAGACAAAAGATAAAATCCATATTGTGGTAATGCCTTTATTAGGTCACCAAAAATTATGGATATAAAAATCTTTGTTCTCAGAGGTAAGGACGAATCATATTATCATTTTATCATCTCCCTCTGGTGAGAGTAATTGAAAACTGTGCAAATTTCATAAACTACTCATGATTCATAATCTATTCTGTTTTTAAAAGTGCTCAGGGGTTGGGGTTAGAAAATGTCATTTTCTGTGTAGAAGACAAGGATCCTACACTGGAAACTTTCATTTATTTTTATTTATTTATTTTTTTATTTTGCCATTTTGTGCAACAAACAAACAAAAAATAAATGCATATTTTCCACACCGAGAAAGTCCCAAATTATAAAGATTTCCACCTGCCTAGGATTCTCCTTGTCAGAGTTTTTCAATAAGTAGGGATAAAGGGGTTTATGATCTGATCTTTGCACATTGTATTAAGAAGTATAAATCTAATGTCAGATCAAACAAAACAAAATGTGCTGTTCCCATTAGAAATTAAAGTATGTTAAAAGAGATGTTTGAACTTGTCACTTTCAGCTTACCTCAGTTACACATTTTCCCAATCTTAAATTCAATTTGTCTTGCATTTGGTTTGGTTTGCTTGTTAAGTATGCATGAAAATGTGAATACTTTTTTTTTTTTTGCATTCACTTTCATTAATGCATACATTTTTGTATGAAATTTTGCCTAAAATACACACTTTCACTAACAATTTATCTAAAATAATGCATCTTTAAACTTTATTTTTCACCAGCAAATACATTTTTGTATTATTTCCCTCTAATATAAACTTTTTTGTGTACTTTTTTTTTAAAAAAAAAAAAGTTGCAGAGCCCTACTTTAAATTTTGGAGAAAGTCAGTTCAAATTAAAATGCAAAATGAACTAACTCTTGTCCTATCCCTAGGGACAAAAAGCTTTGGAACTACAACAGGAATTCTGGTTACAGCCCCACATAAATATGAAAGTGTTGGAAATATTACATAGTGCACTTCACTTTCTTTCTTTCTGCACATCAGATTTTAAAGAGACAGTTTTGGTCATCTATTTTGGGAGATCTGGTTCCAGACATTCTCTTCACCACACTAAATGAAGGGGTCCAATTTGTGGGCATTCTCTGTGCCAAACTTCACACAACTTCAAGTTGTTTTGAAATGCAGCAGACTCTACTCAGAAAACATTAGCCTGACTAGGCAACTTCTGCTTATCTATGACTGTTGATAGATTACAGATCCTTTTTGACCAATTAACCATGTGACTTTTAAATGACTAACCAATTACATGTTTTCAGCTTTTTTTTTTTTTAATGTGCCAATGTTTCAGTCTTATGGTTATAATACTGGCAATGCTAAACACACTTTTGTAAGCTTTAATGTACTTTGAGCAACACAGAAAGCACTATCCACTCTTTCTCTTCTGAAATCTGTTAGTTTCACTTTTCCCTACAACTGAATTTATTTAATTTATTTAATATCAGATCCTTTAGATCTCAAATCTAACAAAAATTTGCAGATTTTATTAAATTTGTATGAAAAATGAATGGCAACAGAATTCTCACTCATACTTCTTAGTGTTGTTGTTGCTGCTGTGTGCCTTCAAGTAACTTTTTTTAGCTATCGCAACCCTAAAGTGCCCTTATCACAGTGTTTTCCTTGCAAGATTGTTCAGAGCCTTCCTCTGAGGATGAGAGTGTGTGATTTGTCCAAAGTCACCCAATAGATTTTCATGGCTGAGCAGAAATTTGAACCTTGTTCTCCTGAGTCATAGTTCAACCACACTGCACTCTCCACCTATACATAGTTCTAAGTAAAATAACATAATCTATATCTTATTCTAAAAAGACAAAACCCTTTGTTTTATGAGCAGTTACAGTTAGAGTTGCATATGTTCCCCCCCCCCCTCCCTTTACAACTTGGATATAGTTATATGCTAAGACTTATTCAGGCATAAGTGTTTCTCGTTGCCTGGGGTGAGTGCTGCTCAAGAGAAAATTTTAGCACTGAGCTCCATTTGTCTGAAGGCTGATTTGACTGACAGGTGTTTGTTGTAAGCTGCAATTAATGTGTCAATTGTTTTTCATGTCACAATGATTTTTCACACATACTAATGGGTGTATAGCTTTAAATCAATCCAGCACCATGGCGATGAAAAAGCCTGAATAGTTTTCCCTTGAGTTCTGTGAGGGGGGCAGCTACACTTTACTCCTGATTCCTGCTAGCAAGTAGGGCTAACAGTTTTCAATAGCAAATCGAGAGGTGAAGGGGAGAAGAAACAACCACACAAGTGCCTCAGCTGTACCGATAAGTGGGCACAATGGTTTTGGAAAGCCAATACCTTGACATGTGCAGATATAAAACAATGCCAATGATGAAATTATGGTACAGAGTTTTTCCCCTTATAGATAACAAATGCTGTGCATGATTTTTTAGATGGGTACCACTGAGGGTTTTGTCATAGAGGAGGAAAGAATTAGCATAATGTAGGAATCACAGAGTCATAGAATTGGATGGGACCTCAGAAATCTTATCCAGCCAAGAACTTGAGAATGCCCTCATAGCTCACAGAAACATCCAGGTGGAAGGACAGGATTTCTAGTAGTCAAAAAAAGTAAAGTCTCCAAGGTCTAAACCAATCTCCTGCTTTGTGATATATGCATAACCACATAGCCCTCATAGTCTGTGCCCAACATCACAGTAAAACAAACAGCACCACCACAAGAAAATTTAAAAATATATCCTAATATGACTTGAGAATGTGGCAAAAAATTGAAGCCTCTTTTGTAGAAGAAATGTTTAAAGGAATAAGAATAGAGTCCAATTGAACATCCTGTTTATTTAATTGTATCAGTGGTACTCAAATGTTTTAGCCTGGGGACCCCCCCCCCCCGCCTTTCACATCTACATGCTGACATTGCACCCCACCCATTTGACATAGTATATTAATAAAAATAGTTTGTCCATTTAGTGTGCCTAAATAGTGTGTTGTGTAGATTCATATTATAACATTTTATAAAGAAGTAACATTGTTCAAATTAAAGCAGTTTTAAAGTAAATGCAATATTTAACTCATTGCATGTGCACATTTTACACATAGAAAAGTTTGGGAAGAGGGATCAGGGCTTCCAAGTCTCACATCTCCTTTTAACAACTCTTGTGCAACTCTGGGTCCCCACCCCACCATTTGAGAATCACTGATATATATATCTTATCCAGTGGAGTGGCAGTGGCTGCAGGCAATTAAGCAGATAAAATCCATAAGAAGATTATGAAACAAAAGTAAGACAGCTAATGGCTGGGAATACACTGTATCCACAAACTCTATCAGTGGCAATTGGCAGCTCCCCTGTCAATTGGGTGGTGAATCTATTCCACATTTCCACTAGTTTTAATGAACTATCTAGGGTGCACAACCTCTTTAGGAATGGGTTTATCATCTTGCAGGGGTCCTTTAAAGGCTAATTTAAAATCTGGAGTGCATTCATCATCTCTTTGTGCCACCACAAACCCTGTGAGATTGGGCGAGGACCAAGAGAGGGCCTTTTCAGTAGCTGCTCCCAGGTTTCAGAAGCCCTGTACAGTGGTCCCGGAAAGCTTTCATTTCCCGGGGGACCGCTAAATTCAACGGACCACGCGGTCCTTTAAAGGGGCCGCACGGCTTTTTTCATTTCGTATCCCGGGGGATACGAAGCCGGTCCGCCGCCTTTCGGATCCCGGGGTTTTCGTAACCCGGGGGATTCGTAAGGCGGGGGACCACTGTACTCTTGAACAAAAAGGGAGTTCATTTAGCTTCCCCTCTGCTCCTTCTGATGGCAAGTAAAGACCTCATCATCTAGATCAATTTCATCCCTTGACTAGGTTTTTTTTTCAGAAAGATATATATATATATATATATATATATATATATAACTTATTTTATTTATTGAATTTATACTCGATCTTTCTCCTGGGATGGAATACAAGGAGGAAGAGATGCCACATGTTTGGGGAGATCATCTTAATCTTGTACCCTTTTTAAATGCTTTTACATTTTTAATTGTTCTACATCTTGTTTTTTTGTTTTTAAATGTGTTCAAACAGTTTTGAATTTAATTAGGATGAGATAATTTTTTTAAAAAAAATTGGACCATTATTATTTATTTTACCTACACTCAGTATTAATTTGTGTTGTAAGCTTCTTTGGATCCTGCAGAGTGAGAAAAGTGGGATATAATTAAAGTCAGTTAAATAGTATATCTTTTGTCCCCTTCCCTGTGCAACCCCTTGTGTTCTCCTGAAGTCTTCTATGTGAGATAATATAGGAGGAGTAATAGACAGGGGAAGTCAGCAGAAGTCTATCAGGACCATGCTGTAAACAGGTCTGAGAAAATGACATGGATGTGGCCACTAGTTGGAGAAGAAGCAAAAATTATTACAGTTCTAGTGACAGTTACATGAGTCTGCACTGTTGAAATTATGCATATGGGAAGGCTGATGCAACAAGCACTGTGAGGGAGGTTTCTAAAATGTTCTCTCAGTGTCTCTCACAGAGCCTCACAGTGTGAGAGCGAGTAACTGCCTCAGAGTTGATAGTTATGGCTGGATAATTGGCAAAACATCTTGTTGGTGAGTATTCAAGACGGTTGTCTGATACTCAGTGTAATTTTTATAAACAGTTCTATAACAAAGATTAAAAAACTCTCTTGGTGAGCGAAGCCTCGCTGTCCAGAGATTCATTTCTGTGTGTGAGAGGAAATTTTCTGTGCATCTCAGAGGTCTTAGCAGAACGTCAGGTCCTTTGCAGACCTTCTTCTTGACATCCTGTCTACATACATAAACTCTGCATGTGTGCATGCTAGACACAGCTCGTCTGTATATCGCCACATTTTTTCGTCTCCTCTCCCCTCTTGACAAAGTCACCATTCTGCTACCCCACCAGTGGATTCCTTCCACAGAAGGCAAAATTTAGTTCTGGTTCAATACAGTTATTGGGCTTAGGTGGTTGATTCCAGATTGAAACACAACCCCAGTGTCTATTTACCAACATGAGTCAATCTATAATAGTGGTCCATTTACAGAAGTATGTGGAACACAACAATAAATTTATAACACAGTACTGTCAAAATTAAATAAATTTAATTCCTTCTAATTTCAGTAGGAGAGAGTTAAGTGTGGACTTAACTGTTTTATTGATATCAACACGACTTAAATCAGCTTAGCCTTGGCTAAATTAGGTCTATGCTGTGAAATCCTATGCATGCTTAATCAGAAATTAGTCCCCTTCAAAAGATAAATAACTCCCTATTTATTAAATTTCTATACTACTGTACAATGAAGTTCTCTGAGCTCTCTAGTAGTCTATTTAAAACTCCAGACCTACAGTCCAGACCTCTGAGTATGTTGATCTTTAGGCAGAATACTGACTAAATCCAATAGGGCTTTTCTCTTGGCTCATACATCATATATTTTTATGTTTGCTAGGAAACATGAGTCCCACTATGTTCAGTATGGCTTACATGTAAGTATATATATTCGGCTTTGAGAATTGCCATAAGACAACACATTTAAGCTTGCTAACTTTGCTTCTACAACTTGCTATGATTTTTAAAAATACTATTTTGTGTTTTGCAAATGAACACAAGTAATGAAAGTCATATGGCTGTCTTTCTCTTCTTCTTCTTGAGCCCATATGCAACTAACATTTTTTTAAAAAAAATGTTGTATGGAACAATGTAAAAGAGATTAAAACTGTACTGTGAAAAGAGTCCCAGTGGTAAAAGTTTTCTATAGTGGCATTAGGGTAAGTGTTCCCAATTGCGAGCAGGTGGTAAAAACACAGAGCCTACTGAGAAATAATGAGATGTGTATACATAAGTTTAGGAACCTCCTGTGCATCTTTTTGAAAATGACATAAAACAACTTGAAATTAAATTTCATTTGATGCCAGATGAAAAACAAATGTTTCAGGGGGAAAGTTTTTAATACAAAATTAATTTGTTGTACATGTGCATGCCAGGAGGTGTTTTTTTTTTTTTTTAAAATACAACTCCCCTAATGAGCACAGAGACTTACAACCATTTTTGAGTACTGAAATCTTTTGTCTTTTTTAATTTTTTTAATTTTTATTTATTTATTTATTTTTGCATTTTCACAGAACAGTTGCATCTATGGAATTCACAGGACTACAGAAACTATATAGACAGTGATTAAAGCATCCCAGTTCTTCAGAAGATGATTTAAGCAACTGAGAGTACAAAGGACTGAGGTGATGAGCTCTCCTTTGGTGGAGATATTTAAACAGAGTGTGCACAGCCATCCATCAGAAGAATGACAACATTCTTTATGTGTTAAGTTTCTATACCCACTTGTCTGTTGTTCTGGTTGTTGTTGTTGTATTTATCACTACAATTATCTTTTTGATATATAAAGCCCTGCCTCCCCATATGAATGTGCCAATTCTTATCCCCATCTTAACACCTTCATAGGCACAATTGGTAGGAACATAGGAGAAGGTCTTCTCTGTGGCTCTTCCCACACTTTAGAATTCCTTCTCTAGGGAAGGTAGAATGGCTCCTTCTTTGTTGTCTTTTCAATAGTAGGTTAAAACAATTTCCCCCTAAAACTCTTTGGAAACTGACTTTTTAATAAGAAAGGGGCTTTTTATGGTACTATATGGTTTGTAATCTCTGTTTTAAAGTAATATTTTTAAAATGGTTTTAATTCTGTTCTTTAAATTTGTTTTACTCTACTACTACTACCACTTGTTGTTGTTGTTACTACTATTGCACCTGTCCTCCAAAACCTGGCTAAAGGCAGCTTTCAAATAAAAATGAAATGAATATAGTTAAAACATACAATGGGCCCTTGATATCGTCTGGTTTTTGTTTCCAGGAACCCACATCGATACCAAAATCTGTGGATGCTCAAGTCCCATTAAATAGAGTGGCATAGTGAAATAGTATTCTTGTTATAAAATAACAAAATCATTGTTTACTTTTTGGAATTTATATCTTTTAAAAGTATTTTCAAACTGCCGATGGCTGTCTCTCTGGCTTTTCTTTGCTAACGAAGATTCAAGAAGGACTTATCCCACGCTTACTACAAGCGCGTTGATGACTAAAAAGGCCGATACGAGATAAGCAAGTCTGGTTACAGAAAGCACAGCAGAAAGTCTCCGTTGGTCATGTTTCCAAGTTGTGGTTCTTTCTGTGTTGTTGTTTCTCTTCAAGACTTGTTTGGCGTGAGTTCTCGAATGAGGCTGCAGCATTGTAGAAAGTGCGTCCCCATGCCTCCTGATGTGAGGCCAGGGCAGACCATTGTTGGTGATCAATTTGGCTGAGCTTGAGATGTTGTTTCAAGGAGTCCTTGTATCTCTTCTTTGGGGCGCCCCTCTTATGCTAACTCATTGCGAGTTCACAGTAGAGTACTATTTTGGGGAGGCGGTGGTCCTCCATCCTAGAAACATGCCCTGCCCAGCGCAGCTGCGTTTTCAATAGCATGGCCTCAATGCTGGTGATCTCTGCTTGCTCAAGGACAGCAACATTCGTCACATAGTCAGTCAAGTGTATATTTAGGATTGTGCGTAGACAGTGCTGATGAAAGCGATCAAGGAGTCGTAGATGTTGGTGATAGGTGACCCATGATTCAGACCCATAGAGGAGAATGGACAGTACAATGGCTCTGTACACACTGATTTTTGTGCTTCGCCTCAGGTGTTTGTTACTCCAGACTTTTGTGAAGCCTTCCGAATGCACTATATGCTTTTGCTAATCTGTGATCGATCTCTTTATCAATCTTGGTGTCTGAGGAGATGATACTTCCCAGGTAGATGAACTGCTGTACAGACTTAAGTACAGATTTGCCTATGGTGACGTGGGGGTGATAGTGCTCTTCCTGTGGTGCAGGCTGGTAGAGAACTTCCGTTTTCTTCAGGCTGACTTCCAGCCCAAACAGCTCTGCAGCTGTTGCAAAGGAGGATGTTAGGCGCTGCAGAGCTGCTTCTATATGGGTAACAAGGGTAGCATCGTCAGCGAAAAGTAGCTCATGGACCAGATGGTCTAGAGTCTTTGTGCGAGCCTTCAGACGGCTTAAGTTAAACAAGCTACCATCAGTACGATAACGTATATAGATACCGTCTTCTTCGAGATCTGCTGTAGCCCTTTGGAGCATCATGCTGAAGAAGATTGTAAATAGAGTTGGAGCGAGAACACAGCCTTGTTTCACACCATTAGTTATTAGAAAGGGCTCTGAGAGAGCATCGCCATATCTGACTTGTCCTTGCTGGCTCTCATGTAGCAAGATAATCATTTTGAGGAATTTGGGGGGACATCCTAGTCATTCCAGGATCTGCCACAGATCTTTTCTACTCACAGTGTCGAAGGCTTTGGTGAGGTCAACAAATGTTACATAGAGTTCTTTGTTTTGCTCTCTACCTTTCTCTTGAAGTTGTCTAAGAACAAATACCATGTCTGTAGTGCTCCTATTAGCTCTGAAGCTGCACTGGCTTTCAGGGAGAAGTTCTTCTGCGATAGCAGGAACTAATCTGTTCAGGAGTATCCTTGCAAGGATTTTTCCAGCAATGGAGAGCAGTGTTATACCTCGATAGTTTAAGCAATCAGATTTTGCTCCTTTTTTCTTATACAGGGTGATGATAACTGCATCTCGGAGATCTGATGGCAGTTTACCTTTTTCCCAATAACTCACAAGGAGCTTGTGGAATTTAGCATGGAGTCCATGACCTCCGTGTTTCCAAGCTTCAGGTGGGATTCCATCAATCCCGGCTGCCTTGACGTTTTTCATCTGCTGTATGGCCTTAATGGTTTCTTCCATAGTGGGAGCCACGTCCAGTTCATTTTTCATCAGTTGTTGTATCATATGTTGAATAGCTGAGCCTTGGACTTCTCGGTTGGCACTGAAGAGATTTTGGAAATGTTCAGCCCATCGATTCAGGATGGAGGCTTTGTCAGTGATTAGTGTTTGACCATCCATACTATATAAGGAGCTTTGGACCTGGTAAGTAGGTCCAAACACTGCTTTAAGAGCTTTGTAGAATCCTCTGGAATCTCCTAGATCTGCACAACGTTGTGTCTTTTCTGCTAAATTGATCCATCACTTGTTCTGAATGTCTCTGAGTTTTTGTTGGAGTTTATTGCATGCAAGACGGAAGGCTGCTTTTCTTACATGGCAAGATGGCTGAGCGAGGTGTGACTGATGAGCAGTTCTCTTCTTTGCTAACAGCTCCTGGATCTCTTGGTTGTTTTCATCAAACCAATCTTGGTTTTTCTTGCGAGAGAACCCGAGGGATTCTTCCGCAGACTGCAGGATACTGTTTTTGATATGTTACCAAAGCACTGTAGGAGAAGAATCTAAAGGATGGCCTTCAAGTTTTGAATTGCAGATTTGCCTGGAGGTTATCTCTCATGGCAGCTAGTTGAAGATTGTTGACTTGGAGTCTCCTCTTTAAGATGCCACCCCTCTTAGCTTTGAGCTTAAGATGAAGATTTAGTTTGCATCTTACGAGGTGATGATCTGTTTGACATTCTGCACTGGGCATCACTCGAGTATGACGGACATCACGAATGTCTCTCTGGCGCACCAGAACATAGTCAATGAGGTGCCAGTGTTTGGATCGGGGATGCATCCAGGTTGTCGTCAAACTATCTTTCTGCTGAAAGATAGTGTTTGTAATAGTCAGTTGCTGTTCTGCACAAAATTCTAGCAGGAGGCATCCATTATAATTACAGTTTCCAACTCCATGCTTGCCTAGAACACCTTTCCAGGCTTCGAAGTTCTTACCTACTCTGGCATTGAAGTCACCAAGGATAATAATTTTGTCTTCTGCAGGGACTTTTTATATGAGGTGGCGTAGGTCTGAGTAGAATTTGTTTTTCTTCCCAGGGTCAGCTTGCATAGTTGGGGCATATAAACTAAAGAGAACAACATGAGGGAGGCGTAAGGAGATAATGTGATCAGAGTGACCTGTTGGCAGGGTTTCGAGTCTGGAGGCAATGGAGTTTTTAATCATAAAGCCTACTCCTGAAAGATGTTTTTCAGTTTTTGGTTTGCCAGACCACTAGAGTGTATAGCCTGCACTGTGTTCTTTGAGGCTGCCTTCCTCATGGAGACGAACTTCACTAAGAGCAGTGATGTCTATATTAAGTCATGATAGTTCATGGGCTATTAGAGCAGAATGACGCTCAGGACATCCACTATCTGCAGAATTTTGCATGGTTCTGATGTTCCAGCATGCAAGCATCAGTCTGTTTACACCTTTGGAGGCCAGTGCGTGCCTCTGTACCTTTGTTTCTCTTTGACCGCGTCAGAAGATGCCCATTGACTGCAGCTCGCCAATTGGGTGGATGGAGATGAGCTTTCTTTAGGCCACCTTTTCTAGGCCCCTCTCCATATGGAGCAAGCAGAGCTCTCCTTAAAAGGCTGCTTGGTCATTCAGGATGCTGCCGAACAAGACTGTCATCTCCCGGTCAGTCTCGAGCGACCAATATCCTGAACCGCCTGCATGCAGGGTTGGGTCTGTGGCTTCCAGTACTTCTTTCACCTGCCATTTCATCCCTCACCTATCGCTACAGGACTTTTGGGGGGCGGGATCGGATCGGATGTATCCTTCGAGCCTGTGCAATGGATTTTTCTGGTGAAGCACAGCATGCACAGAACTGGCCTCACCATTTAAACCATTTAACAACTTTCAGTTTTCAAAAGACTGTTGACAAAAAAGTCTTTGTCTGCAAATATAGGGGAATAGCAAAGAGGGGAACACTCTAGCTTCCTTAGGAAGGTAGTTCCAGAGTGTATCCCATGCTTGCCCCAGCTATGTCAATGAAAGATGTGGTATTGAGATAAGCCTCTTTCTTCAGGATCTGAAGGCCTGAGCATGCTCAAATGGGGAGTTGTGATCTGTTGGATAAACTGCACCCAAGCCATGTGATTAACCTCTATTAAACTCAATGGTATTTCCTAAAGTGTATTACAGTGTAAATTCAATGGTATTTCCTACAGATGACATCCTTATCTAGAATCCCAACACTTGTATTTTATGCTGTACTACATATTTGCTTCACACAGGTCAAGGAACAGGAGAGTGGGGCACCGTTTAAATAAAGAACAAGAAGAGCAGAAAGGGTTAAGCCCCCTCCTTTATTTCTGCAGTTGTGAGCAAACTGGAATTTTTCTCCCAAATCACAAAGGGGTGGTCTGTAGGTGCCCAGAGAAGCACCAGAAAGGGGTCAGGACTGCTTCACCGGCAGCCCCAGAGGCCCCATTCCACTGCTTCTCCAGGCCACTGAGAAGTGGCAAACTGCTGCTTCTCTGTGGCCTGAAAGCAGGGTGCAGCAAGTGCCATGGGTGCCTGCTGCACCCCACCATCCCCAGCACTCCCGAGGGTAGAAAGGGGCCACTGCTGTGGCCCCTTTCCCCTCGGGGTCCTTGGCACGGCTGTGTAAAGGCCACACCAAGGACAAGCAGCAAAAAGGAGCTCCATTTTGGCACCACAGAAAGGGTGCCTTAGGTGCCCTCCTGTGGTGCCATGATGTCAGGTGCGTGCCACGTTGTATAAACGCAGCTCATGCCATGATGCACACATATCATGGTGCACATATATGGATGGTGCCATTTTAAAATGCTACCATCCATGCGTGCTAGAGTTAGGGAGCATGAAAATGCTGCACACTCCCTAATCCTAATTATGAGGCAATGGCGCCTCTTCCTGCCTGTCTGTATTAGGCCTAAGAGAATTTTCACCATGGTATGCATTGTTGTTTTGACCCTGGGCAGATTCATCATGGTTTTAGCTTGGTGAATAGGTTCATGTGAAAGCTGTACTGCTTTACTTTTTCAAGGGTTTACTTTCAGTGGGTGGTCAAAACAGTAGTGAAATCCCTTCAACCCATTCTTTCTATTAGTAATAGAAATATTAATAAAGAAAATAAAGGCAAATGAGTATTTACAAGCAATTTGATTATAAAATTAGAGCTTTTGCTGATGATATAGTAACAAATTTAGAAAACCTGTTTTATAATATAGAGAAATTAATTAAATTAAATACAAGGTGTAAAGTTAACAAAAGTAAACCAGCAATTATTACTAAAATATGAGTGTGAATGAAGAAAAGATCTACAAGAAAGACTACATATTGACTTTTAAAAAGGCTAAATACCTAGGAATTTGAATTACAAAAAACCCCAAAAACTAATGAAATATTTGAAAATAACAACCAGGTCTTATGGGTAGAAGTGAAAAAACATCTAATGAACTGGAAAAACATTCATCTGTACTTTTTAAGGAGAAAAGCAGCAATCAAAATGTCTGTTCTACCTAAATTTCTATTTTTATTTCAGATGATCCCGATTATAGGCTCTAGTAAGCCCTTTAAAATTTGGCATAGGGACATAGCTAAGTTCATCTGGCGAACCAGAAGACCAACAATTAGACTTAAAACCCTCCAGGATGCACAAGAAAGAGGGGGGATGGTGATTCCAAATTTACAATTATATTTTGAAGCTTTTACTCTTCTTTGGTTGAAAGAATGGATAAATTTGGAAAACAGAAGATTTTTAGAACTGGACACAGAAGGGTTAAAATTTGGTCTGCATGCATATTTGGCTTATGACAAAACTCTTTTACTAGTGTGGAATAAATAAATAAATAAATAAAATAATGCAGAAATTCCCAATGAGGCTGTCAGCTCAATAAGCTATGTATAGGAAGGAAAGGATAAGAATTGGCTTAAGTATAGTGAAATAAAAGAGAAATATCTGGGAAAAATTAAAATTAAAACTCAAGATGAATGGCAACAATTGGGACTTGATTTGGAATGGTTTGCATATAGGCAAATCTATGAGAGAACTGTCATGGACCTTAAATATTTGGTACAGAAGGGTAAAAAAAATCAGATCTGGAAAAAATATAACAATAATTCATGCTTAGTAGGAAAGATATAAAACAATGGTGGCCTTTACAGTAATATCTCTACTGTCATCTGATACTTCACTTCACCAGCCTGTGTAGTATATGTAGTATATGTAGTATATGTAGAAGGAGCCTTAGTGGCACAGTGGTTAAATGCTGGCACTGTAGCTACAATGTTGTAAGTTCGATCCTAGAGGAGGGCTCCAAGGTCCACTCAGCCTTCCATCATTTCATAGGTCAATAAAATCAGTACCCAGCTTGTTGGGGGCAATTGGCTTACTCACTGTAAACCACTTAAGGGAGGGGTAGTTCAATGGTAAGGGGTATAGAAATGTACTTGCTATTGCTATTGCTAGTGATTTCTTTTACCCCGAATGATTGCATTTTTGTGTGCATTTTTCACTTCCATAGTGAAGTATTCTACACTGATATTATGGCCTAAATGTTTCTCCAAATTGATACATTTTTCCAGACTTATTTTCCATACATTTGTCTTTCCTCCCTTCCCTTTCTTTTTTTCTTTTTTGAAAATTCCATTCAAAGTTTAGAAATGAATGGATGGGTGAATTTTGCATCAAATTACACTCAACACTGTATTCAATTCTGTGAGATACAAATCAGGCAATCTTCCATTAAAATGCAAGCCTGACAATTTTTTCAGCCATCCCTATTCCAGTTGTCTCCTATGACAGAAGCATTTATCAAAACATGTCATGCCATGCCCCTGCTTAGAGCAGAGCAACAATAACACTAAGTGTAAAATGGGTTTCATATTAAAATGTGTACATCAATTACAATTGTGTGCCTTTTACTGTTCTGCACATGAAATCTCTAAATAATAGTCAGATCTAGACAGTTTAGATTTCTGAACCATACTTTTGCACTTAACTTGCTGAATACTAAAGTACTAAACATTTCCTCAAGAGCATCTTAAACTACAGTGGAAGAGAGGGAGGTTGGAAATTGTTTCTGCAGTGTATCATTTGACAGGAAGTCAGGCTATCAGAATGAAGCCTTATAGGAATCAATCTTACACCCATACATGGTGTATGTCCTAGTTACTATAGAGATATGAAAAGGGCCATTAGGGTTTCTTATCAGCTATATATTGCTGTAATTAAAAGAGTTGATAGCATTAACCTGTACTGTGAAAGTCTCCAGACAATGCACATTATCAGTCATCTGACCCTGGAGTTTAAACAGTTAGTCTTTCTCCTCTACTTTTCAAAGGGCATGAGTGGCTTATATAGACACCAGTGATTTTCTTTTTTCTTTTTCTTTTTTCTTTTAAACTGTTTCTTATGGGGGTATGTGTTTTTTGCTTTAATTCATTGTATTGCAACAAGAGAGTAACCTTATTTGATGTTGTAGATTTTTATTATAGTTTGATTGGCATTTTGAAACTGTTGTTTGATGTGATTAATAATTATGAGCATTTCTTTTTACTTGAATTCTAACAATTGTGGCTTATATTTCATGTAGTTTTGCTAAAAGGACAATTTAAGCTACATTGCTACCTTTTGGTTTTTTCCTTGTTATATTTGGAACAATGCTTTAAAATGTTTCAGGACTTCTGAAAGGCCTGCTTTAGGCTTTCTGGGAACGAAGGCTCTTTTTCCCCACAACTTTATCAATGAAAGACCCAAAAGTCAAACTTCAAGAGGAGAGAGAGACAGGCAGACTAACCCTTTGCCCTAGTGCTCTGAAATCAGAATCCAAAGGATCAGTATTTAAGAAACAAACAGACTTTTGCTAAAGGGCAGGGCAGGGCAGGGCAGGGCAGATATGATTGCTTGCACCAAAGCCAGTACTCTGGAACTTACCATTGTAATAATGGCATGCACAACAACTATGTGCTATGGGGTTCTGTGCACCTCCAAGGGTTTTGCCAAGATTGCCAAATGGTACATTGCTATGATAATATTCTTGGGATGCAATATTTCATTACTCTGTCTATGAGATTATTTATACCAGAGAATAGCCATATGTATGTTTTTGAAACAAGAGGACAGTCCCATGATAGAAAGCAAACTACAGAAAAGGTGTTAATGTAGGATTGATATCTCATTAATTCTAATTGAGTGGGTTTCGTCCTCACACCCACCCCAGCTTATCTTTGATGCTGTATCTACATCTAGGGATACAGACTGTGATGCTGTATCTACATCTAGGGAGTAAGCACCACTGACTTAACAGATTTACTAATGTGTGGACTTGAACATGCATATTTTAAATGTACAAGCACTTAGAAGAAAACAATCGGGACATGGACATTTCTTCTGTTATAGGAGAGGTGTTAGTCCCAGCATCATAATCAGTTGGCAATAATTTCTTGTTGAATTTTTAAAAAAAAAAAAAAAAAAAAAGACCCGCTTTAATCAATTGACTGCAAAGAAACAGTTTCTCACTGGTCACTGGCATGTCTGTGGTAGGGCTGAAGCTTACGCCCTTCATATATTATTGTTAAAAAGCCAAGAGTATTCCCACACTCCATCCCCCCATAAAATGTTTGACCTTATGGGAGCCTTTCTTAGTCTCACAGGAAGCTATAAATTGCCAAATACATTCTTCCCTCTTGACTCATAATTTGTGATGGGATAATATTGGACCTAATGGAGCTGTAATTTATCATGTTTTCTTGCTCACTGTTTTGGACTTGTGAGAAATATGCATAGAGCAAGCAGTCATATAACTGAACAGCTCATTCACTTGAAGGAAAAGCACCCATGATTGAGTTTTGACAATCTGTCATTTCAATAAAAGTAACATTTTGGAGTTGATAAGAACAGTGGCAGCAGTGGCTGCCATTTCTTTCTCTCTGTCGTTCTCTCTCACACACAAACACCAACAACAAACTTTTAAGTATGTCACTACTGAGACATAAGCAGAGAGTTATGCTCCATCTGGAGATATATTCCTTCTATTGCTTTAAACTGTTTCAAACTACCTTAAAATGTGATTGATGGGGAGGATACTACTCTTTAGTAGCTTTCCTACACTCTTTCTCTCTAACACACACACACTCACACATTGTATCTATCTATACTCTGCTGCATTCCCTTTCTATCTCTATCTCTCTCACACACTATCACTGGGTGTGGTTCTCAGAGTAAACCACTGGAAAGCGGGCAGACTATCTGAAGCAGCTTGTCACTTCCATGTCAGTGGGGCAGTGAATTAATACTTTTAAAGATCTACACGATGTGCCAAACCCTACTTCCAAAATAGATTCAATAGCTTTCATAGCTCCTTGAAAGTTCAGACTAAATGCTGGAATAGATTCACTCATCCATTGATATGAATGCCACCATCCTCCCCTAATGAAGAACCCCTTGGGTTCAGCCACAGGATGGAGACCTGCATCAACTACAGAAAACAGCCAGCTGAAGCTTGGGATGTCCAGAGAGCAGGATCTAAAGTGATCCAACTTCTGTGAGATATTTGGGGGAAGATATAAATGGAAATGGATTGGGCTCCAGAAGGCATCTCTTTCTGTCCACCCAATGTCACATAGCAAGACAATAAGAAGGTGGCAAGAATGATGAACGCAACATGCACTGAGAAGGTAACTAGTTCCCCATCAGGTGACAATGATTGTCCTCCCACCACTGGTGGTAGGGCAGTTTGTATCACTTCTGCAAATTAGCATCATAGTCAACTTGTTTCTTCATCATCCATATAGTTCTTGATTCCAAATCCATTTGCCAGAACACGGTTTACATGGGATTGTGTTATGACTTTGAAGTCAGTTTGAAGGTTCAGCAACATTCTCTGCATCACAACACTGTACTATGAGCCACAGGGACTATCACCAAGTGGTCAAGACAATTCGAAGGCAGACTTGCCCTCTTGGGCTTTGTGTGTCTTTCATCACAGCAATACAAGAGAGGGAATGCATTTGTACTATGTACCTTACATTCCTATGATGCGTTTCACATAGTGGGATATTTAGCAAAATAACTATTAGACAAGAAAAAAAGTTAGATACTTTGGAGGGGGAGCATTTGGACACCCACGCTTCCCATGCATCAAAATTAACAACAGAGCATTGCTTTGGCATACCTCATCTCAAAACTATTTTTTAAAAACATGTTCTTACCCTGGAACATGATAAACAGATCATGCCCATGATGACACAGTACACATCAGCCTCCTTGTAAACAGTGATAAAGAGGAGGCATGGAAGGGCATTCAAATGCAGCATCAAGATAGCACCATGCATTTCACCATGATGCTCTCTCAGCACTTCTGTAATTTGACAGTTATATACATTTGCCTTAATTGTCAGCTAATTTTTTTTTCTTTAGAACCTAACTGATATATTCATTTTAATTTCTCACCCCACCCCTTGCCATGGGCAGCTAATGTTTCTGTTTGGGGAATATAAAATAATATCTCTACATTTCTGGTTTTCCTTCTCATCCAAAGAATCTCAGTGGAAAAGCTTTACGAATCAGTCAAAACCTACAGAAGCCTTCAAAACTGTGAGAATGGCCAAGGGCAAAAAATTATGGTAGAAAAGAAATTATTCCAAAATGGAAATTTATGTAAATGAACTCAAGAAAATAGAACAATTTTTCCTCCAAGTAATCTATTCTATTACAATTTTCCTGAAAGTAATAGATAGATGTAACATTACCCAAATTAATATGTCTGATTTCCCATCTCTCCCAAAATGGATTTCAAAGCTCCTGAAAGATATTCAAATGACTTGTGAGTGCACTGATTTCTGCCATACTCTCCAAGAAGGATAAATATTTAAATGCATTGTTAATAGCCCCAAATGGTGAACACACTGCATGGTGAACACACTACTGCAGTAGCAATTTCAAGTCTTTTTTGTGCTCATGACAAAGACTTGCAAAGTTATCTTTTTGGGTTAAAATTAATTGGCTAGTGGAAGATAGTTAAAATGGCCATGGTGACTGAGAAAATTTTGGGAATTATAGTATAGCAATAGCAAGTACATTTCAATAATGCTTATCAGTGAATTTAAGCACTCCCTAAGCAGTTTACAATGTGTAAGCTAATTACCTCCAACAAGCTGGGTACTCATTTTAGTGACCTTAGAAGGATGCCAGGCTGAGTCAACCCTGGAGCCCTTGGCTGGTATCAAACTCACAACTTTGTGGCTGTGAATGAGTGGCTGCAGTACCAGCATTTAATCACTACGCATATAGAAAGCAATTTTTCCAAATTTTACTCATGCTGTTTGCTGTGTCAGAATAGGAAATCTTATTAAGCCTTTCTCTGTCACTGCATTATTGGGGATCTGATCAGATATGTCCATTAATACCTTTTGCATTATTATGGCTAACATTATTACTAGAGCCCTTTTGGTCTCAACTGTTTGTTATTGGTACTCCTGTTACTGAATTTAATGGAGCTGCTCCATGAATCTGTCGAAGCAAAACAACTATGTGCTAAATCTAATTGCTAGTTCCAATGTGCTAAATCCAATTGCTAGTTCCAGTTAATCTACTGAATTAACTGAATTTATTTTAGTGTTGGCATGACATTCAGCAAGTCACTTCATGGGCCCATTCCACCTGCAACTAATACTGCCTCCTCCTCCCCCCCCCCCTGCACAAAAAAGTGTGTGTGTGTGTGTGTGTATCCAGGGTATTCAGGATCAATCTCTGAAGACTAGGTCAGTAGGGGACAATCTTGGGTCCTCTGCTTGATAGTGAAAGACTACTGGATCTTGGATGTTAGTGAAATGTTTTCCCAAAGGAAGGTGTTTCACCTTCTCTAGACAACCCCAAAACATCTTGATTCATTCAAAAATGGTTTAAACTAAATGGATTTTAAAACTACTCCCATATGGAAAAAATACTTCTAGACTTTAAGTCCCCAACATTTTATCCCAGTTCATGATTTTATTTTCCAACCAGCATGTCTTTTAAAATGAATGCCACTGAGATTCAGTGAGTGGGAGTTGTCGATTTTCACAGGAGAATGGAGAGAAAAGATCAGTGAATTTTGTTAATAAGTTACTTGAATTCTCTGCCTTCTTTCCAAAGGCCATTTCACACATTTACTCCCCCCCCCCCCCAAAAAAAAACCAGACATTAACATTTGCCTAGAAAAATCTGTAAAACTCTCTCCCCCATTACTGTATGCATTACAAAGTTGTTGGACACATCAGCTCCCTGAAAGATATACATATACAGTGGTCATGCTGCCCTTCACACATTACAAATTAATCTCTTGGTGCCAAGAAATGCAATGTGCTATTTTTTTTTCTCATTTGCATATCAAAATCACATATTGCTAAAAATACAGTTCAGAAAAAGTGGTCCTTTGGTTCAGATATGCCTTACAATTTTATAAGTAGAAACAATATTAATAGCAGAATTATTGCTTACTATTTGCTGGTGAAGATTTTACAGGGATAATTTCTTAGGAAGACTCCATAATGTGTACTCACTCTCTTAGACTCTCACATTCACTCTCGCACACACCATTTCTAGCTGGATTGTGGAATCATAGAATCATAGAATCATAGAATCATAGAGTTGGAAGAGACCACAAGGGCCATCCAGTCCAACCCCCTGCCATGCAGGAACTCCCAGTCAAAGCATCCCCGACAGTTGGCTATCCAGCCTCTGCTTAAAGACCTCCAAGGATGGAGACTCTACCACACTCCGAGGGAGTGTGTTCCACCGTCGAACAGCCCTTACTGTCAGGAAGTTCCTCCTAATGTTGAGGTGGAATCTCTTTTCCTGCAGCTTGCATCCATTGCTCCGCGTTCTGGTCTCTGGAGCAGCAGAAAACAAGCCTGCTCCCTCCTCAATATGACATCCCTTCAAATATTTGAACAGGGCTATCATATCACCTCTTAACCTTCTCTTCTCCAGGCTAAACATCCCCAGCTCTCTAAGTCGTTCCTCATAGGGCATGGTTTCCAGACCCTTCACCATCTTAGTTGCCCTCCTTTGGACCCGCTCCAGTTTCTCCACATCCTTTTTGAATTGTGGTGCCCAGAACTGGACACAGTATTCCAGGTGGGGCCTCACCAAAGCAGAATAGAGAGGCACTATTACTTCCTTTGATCTAGACACTATACTTCTATTGATGCAACCTAAAATAGCATTGGCCTTTTTAGCTGCTGCATCACACTGCTGACTCATGTTCAACTTATGGTCTACTTGGACTCCTAGATCCCTTTCACACATAGTTTCATTCAGCCAGATGTCCCCCATCCTATATCTGTGCATTTCATTTTTCCTCCCTAGGTGCAGAACCTTACATTTCTCCGCATTGAATTTCATTTTGTTAGCGTTGGCCCAGCTTTCTAGTCTATTCAGGTCATTCTGAATTTCAATCCTGTCTTCTGGAGTATTGGCTACTCCTCCTAATTTGGTGTCATCTGCAAATTTGATAAGTATGCCCCCAATTCTGTCATCCAAGTCATTAATAAAGATATTGAATAGCACTGGGCCCAGGACAGAACCCTGTGGGACCCCACTGGTCACTTCTTTCCAGGATGAAAGGGAGCCATTGTTGAGCACCCTTTGAGTTCGGTCAGTCAACCAGTTACAAATCCATGTAATGGTTACCTTGTCTAGCCCACATTTTACGAGCTTGTTTGCAAGAATGTCATGGGGAACCTTGTCAAAGGCCTTACTGAAATCAAGATATACTATATCCACAGCATTCCCTTCATCTACCAAACTGGTAATTTTATCAAAAAAAGAGATCAGATTTGTCTGGCAAGACTTGTTTCTCTGAAACCCATGTTGGCTTTTTGTGATTATGGCATTGGCCTCTAAATGTTCACAGACTCTCTGCTTAATGATCTGCTCTAGAATCTTTCCTGGAATTGATGTCAGACTAACTGGACGATAATTGTTGGGATCCTCTTTTTTCCCCTTTTTGAAGATGGGCACAACGTTTGCCCTCCTCCAGTCTGCTGGGACTTCTCCTGTTCTCCAGGAGTTCTCAAAGATTATTGCCAATGGTTCCGATATTACATTCGCCAGTTCTTTTAATACTCTAGGATGTAGTTCATCTGGTCCTGGAGATTTATATTCATTTAGGTTAACCAGGTATTCCTGTACTATCTCTTTACTTATTCTGTGCTGAGATTCCCCTATTCTGTCTTCTGCTCCATTATCCTTAGGTTGACCACCCTTTGCCTTTTCTGAGAAGACTGAAGCAAAGAAGGTGTTGAGTAATTCTGCCTTTTCTTTGTCATCTTTGAGCATTTTGCCATCTTCTGCACGCAGTGGCCCTACTGTTTCCTTCTTCTTCCTTTTGCTTCGGACATACCCAAAAAAGCCCTTTTTGTTGTTCTTAACCTCTCTAGCCAGCCTGAGTTCATTCTGTGCTTTAGCTTTTCTGACTTTACCCCTACATGTGCTGGCTATTTGTTTGAATTCCTCTTTCGTGATTTCCCCATTTTTCCATTTCTTATACATGTTCTGTTTAAGGCTTATCTCAGTTGAAAGTTCCTTAGTCATCCATCCTGGCTTCTTGAGACACCTCCCATTTTTCTTCCTCATTGGAACTGTTTGAAATTGCGCCTTCAGTATCTCCTTTTTGAGAAACTCCCATCCGTCTTGAACTCCCTTCTCTTTTAGTTTTCTTGACCATGGGATCTCCCCCAGTATTTCTCTAAGTTTATTGAAATCAGCTCTCCTAAAGTCTAGAATGCGTGTCTGACTATGCCTGGCTTCCCCTTTCCGCTGTATAACAAACTCCAGGAGAACATGGTCGCTTCCCCCTAAGGATCCAACCACTTGCACCCCATTGACTAGGTCATCCCTGTTGGTTAAGATCAGATCTAAAATAGTTGATCCCCTTGTTGTCTCTTCCACCTTTTGGACAATGAAATTGTCTTCCAGGCAAGTGAGGAATTTGCTAGACCTTGAGGATTTGGCTGAGTTTGACTTCCAGCAAATATCCGGATAGTTGAAGTCCCCCATCACTACTACATCTCTCCTTTCTGAGTGTGTGCTCATCTGTTCTAGAAAGGCATCATCCAATTCCTCTGCCTGAGTCGGGGGTCTGTAGTAGACTCCCACAGTAACATCCCTGTTATTTCCCTCTCCTTTAATTTTTATCCAGATGCTCTCCACCTGGCTTCCAGTATTGACTTCCTGCATCTCTTCACTGGTGTAAATATCCCTGACATATAATGCTATTCCTCCTCCTTTCCTGCTTGGCCTGTTTCTCTTAAAAAGGTTATACCCCTCTATTTCTACATTCCAATCCTGAGACTCATCCCACCAGGTTTCAGTGATGCCTATTATATCATATTTCCCTTGTTGTGCTAGGAGTTCAAGTTCATCCTGCTTATTTCCCATACTCTGTGCATTAGTGTAGAGACATCTAAGAACATGTGTTCCCTTTACTTGCTGCCTGTGCAAATTTTTTTGCTTCCCACTGTTGGGTCCTTGCACTGTTTGCCTTGTTCCCTCTATGTCAGTTTGATTATTTTCTCCAGCCCTTTTGCCTTCCAAAATAATGTCTCCCTCCCCCATATAACTCAGTTTAAAGCCCTCCTGATCAGATTTTTGAGACTTTTGGCAAAAATGTTTTTGCCAACTGGTGTGAGATGCAGCCCATCCCTTGCCAGAAGTCCCTCCTCATGGAACCACAGCCCATGATCCAAGAATCCAAACTGTTCTTGGCGGCACCATCTACGGAGCCAGTTATTCACCTCTGCTATTTTCTTCTCCCTTCCTGGACCATGCCTTTCTACTGGGAGAAGAGATGATATGACAACCTGTGCATCCATCTCTTTCAGCTTCCTTCCTAGAGCCTCATAATCCCTTATGATATTCTGAAGGCTGTGCCTTGCAGTATCATTGGTTCCCACATGAACCAGAAGAAAGGGGTGTTGATCAGTAGGCTTGACAAGTCTTGTCAGCCTCTCAGTTACATGATGGATCTTTGCCCCAGGGAGACAACACACCTCCCGAGACATCTTGTCAGGCCCACAAACCACTGCTTCTGTACCCCTCAGCAAGGAGTCCCCCACAACCACCACACGCCTCCTCCGAGGCTTAGCAGCGGCTGTTCCCTTTCGTGGTACTCTCAGTCTCCCCTGCTCTGTCCCTGATGTCTGTCCCTGCTGCTTTTCCTCATCATCTCTGATAAGAGAGAGAGATTCAAAGTGATTCTGTAGCTGCAAGCTCACAGAACGAACCGTGGTTTCCCTACTTCTGCGTGTAACTTTCCTCCAACCATCTCCTTCTTTTGTGTGTGAAGTGACCTCTTCTTCCTCAGCAACTTTCTCTGTGTGTTTCCTGTCCAGGACCATCTGGTCCTTTCTGTTCAAGAGAACCTCCTGCTCTCTGTGATGCTGAAGTGTTGACACCTGGGCCTCCAACTGCTGAACTCTTCCTTCCAAGAGGGCTACCAACTTGCACTTGGTGCAGGTGAAGTTCTCCACATCTATAGGCAAGAAGACAAACATCCCACAGGTGTTGCAGGTGACTGCTGCAGGTCCCTCAGTGTCCATAGTGAGAAGTCTTAAGGAGGCAATGAAACAAGACTGTGGGCTTCTCCTGTAAAACACCAGTGTAAAAAATCCCTGTGTGGCTGGCCTTTGTCCCCAAGCTCTGTTAGTGAGCTCAATCAACTGGGCCTATAGGTATCTAGAAAGTTCCTGGCTGCTAGCTCCTTCTAGAGGCAAGTCCCTGATTCACTTCCTCTGAATCCCCACAGCCCCTTAAGGGAATAGTGGGAAGAAAAGTATAAATATTGAATGAGTTTGTCCTCACTGTGTTCAGGCTACCTTCTCCTCTGTACTTCCCCCCTGCCTTGGCTATCAAATATAAAAATGAGTATGAAAAGAAAAAATTCTCCTAAAATGAGATTTCTCTTTCCTCCTCCCCAATGAACCAATGAAATGGCTCACAAATTCAAATTTTAAGGTCTTACCCAATCAAAAGGCACACAGAGAAGCACAGGTTTACCTTGAGGAAGGTATGGCCAGAAGCCTCTCCTAGCAGTTATATAAAATGAGATTTCTCTTTCCTCCTCCCCAATGAACCAATGAAATGGCTCACAAATTCAAATTTTAAGGTCTTACCCAATCAAAAGGCACACAGAGAAGCACAGGTTTACCTTGAGGAAGGTATGGCCAGAAGCCTCTCCTAGCAGTCATATAAAATGAGATTTCTCTTTCCTCCTCCCCAATGAACCAATGAAATGGCTCACAAATTCAAATTTTAAGGTCTTACCCAATCAAAAGGCACACAGAGAAGCACAGGTTTACCTTGAGGAAGGTATGGCCAGACGCCTCTCCTAGCAGTTATATAAAATGAGATTTCTCTTTCCTCCTCCCCAATGAACCAATGAAATGGCTCACAAATTCAAATTTTAAGGTCTTACCCAATCAAAAGGTGGAGATGATTGCCAACCATGGAACCCTTAAAATTTACCAGCAAGATACAATTCTTCAGTTCAAAGACTATGATGTGGGTAAATGCTGAATGGCATATAGGGTTATTCAAGTCTCAGAAGCTGATGTGGTTTGTTAAAAATATGTCAACACAAATGCCAGATGAAAAGACAAACAAAATTGCCTGCAAACACATGGATCTTGTGCTTTTCCTTGCCAGATAAACCAACCACATTGATCTGGACCAACCTACTTCAAATAAAATATAATGCCACAAATGTATGGCTCATTCCTTCTTAGTTCTTGTTTCCCCAGCTGTAATCAGAGCTTTAAAAGTAGGGCTGCAGTGCAAACACTACTGAAGTCAATGGCAAACCTCCCAGAGATCTGAATGTTATCTAGACTGCACATGCAGACTTTATTTCACTGGCATGCTTCTTAGTATTACTGGATAGCTACAGTGAAAATACTGTGATCCAGATCTGGTACATATAGAACAGTGGTGGAATGAAAGGGGGGGGGGAGCTTTAAGACTGAATAAAAACTAATTTAGTTGTACTTAGGGAGCCCAGAAGTGGATCCATCATCTCATCAGAAATTTTTATTATTTTGATTACTACTGACTGAAGGGTATTGGTATGTTATAAATTATGCCAGTTCCCAGATTAATTAGTTATCATTATACTTGCTGTTTTTAAAAGTATTTTTTTAATTTTCTGTTCCACTAAAGTAACTAAAACAACTACTTTTACTTTTTTAAAAAATGAATTCATTTAAATGAATCTTTTTTTAAAATGAATACTACTATCCACAGTCCGGTGATACAAAATACACTTTCTTCCTGTCCCTCTTGTTGCTGCCTCAACATCCACAACACAACATGAGATACAGCACAAGCCAGCACGTCATACTCTTCTTCCAATGTAGTGAGCATCTGTACAAATATACAGATACTTATAATAATAATAAATAATAAATTTTATTTCTAGCCCACCCCTCTGAATGGGCAACCGGGGCAGGGTACAAGAGAAGTTAAAAAACATCACAATTAAAATATCCAATCCCATTCCCAACTTCCCCCCTTAAAAAAGGATTAAACCAAAGACAAGTTAAAAATAGTTACAAATAATAAAAATAAAAAGATAAACAATAAATTATAAAAAGATAATTACACTGCAAAAGGAGTGACAACATTCTTTGTTACAGTCATAATGTAACATTAGGCTCTTTTACACTACATAATTATAGCACCATGGTTTAACTTTAACTGCCATGGTTGCATCCTATAAACTCCTGGGGTTTGCATTTTGGTGGGGCACTAGAGCTTTTTAGTGATGAATGTTAATATCACTGACAGTCATTATGGAGAATTTCTAGATAACAGGAGACTGGAGCAAGACAAATGTCCCAACCTTCCAAAAAAAAGGGGGGGGGAGGAAAAGGAAAAAGAGGACCCAAATAATTACTGTCAGTAATTACTAACATGAATATCACAAAAGATCCTAGAGCAAATCATTTGCAGTCAATCTGTATTCACTTAAAAGTGAATGTCATGATCTCTACAAGTCTACATGACTTTCTCAAAAACAAATCATGCCACCCTAATCTTCTCTCTCTCTCTCTCTCTCTCTCTCTCTCCCTCCCTCCCCCCTTCCTTCATTATTATTATTTGATAGAGTTAATGGCTTGAATGATTAGGGGAATGCTGTGGGTGTAGCATATTTTGATTTCAGTAAGGTCTTTGACAAGCTTCCCCATATCCTTGCAAAAAAAAAAAGTGGTCTAGATCTAGACAATGCAACTGTCCAATGGATTTGACCAAACCCAAAGGGTGTTCACCAACGGTTCTACTTCATGCTGGAAAGAAGTGAGTAGTGGGGTGCTATTCAGCATCTTTATCAGTGACTTGGATGACAGAATAGGGAGCATGCTTATCAAATTTAAAGATTTATTAATTATTAGTATTTTATACAAATACACACACACACACACACCTTTAGTTATATACCAACATTCTTCCAGGACGGCTCCCAAGGCAGCTTCCAGAAAACAAATTGAACACATTTACAAAAACATTTTTAAGCTGATTTACAATCCCGACATTAATGACATGAAATTAGGAGGGGTAACTAATATTCCAGAGGACATGATCAAAATTCAAAATAGCCTTAATATATTAGAGATCTGGGCTAGAACTAACAAAATGAATTTAAATAGGGAGAAATGATAGGTAGTACATCCAGGCAGAAAAAAAATGAAATGCAGAGATATAAGATGGGTGACACCTGCCTTGACAAGAGTACATGCAAAAGGGATCTAGGAGTCTTAGCAGACCACAAGCTGAACATGAGTCAACAGTGTGGTCCAGTAGCTAACAAAGCCAATGTGATCCTAACCTGCATCAACAAAAAAATAGTGTCTAGATCAAGCTAAGTAATAGCATCACTCTACTCTACTTTGGCCAGGCATCACCTGGAATACTGTGACTTGTTCTGGGCACCACAGTTCAAGAGGGATATTGACATGCTGGAGTATGTCCAGAGGAGGGCGACCAAAATGGTGAGAGGTCTGGAAACCATATCCTATGAGAAGCTTCTTAGGGTGTTAAGTATGTTTATCCTGGGGAAGAGAAGGTTGAGGTGACATGACAATCATGTTGAATATGGACCAAGCTTGTTATCTGCTGCTCTGGGGACTCAAAGACAGAGCTATGAATCCAAACTACAGGAAAAGAGATTCCACCTAAAAATTAGGAAGAATGTTCGGACAGTTAAGAGTTGTTTGGCAGTGAAGCATGCTGCCTTGGAGTGTGGTGGAGCCTCTTCTTTGGAGGTTTTTAAACAGAGGCTGGATGTCCATCTGTTGGGAGTATTTTGATTCTTCATTCTTGAATGGCAGGGAGTTGGACTGGATGGTCTTAGTGGTCTCTTCCAACTCTATGATTCTACATCACTCTAGTCTGCAAGTACCAGGTTTCCATAAAATAGTATGGATTCCATAAAACCTTCCAGTTAAGGTGTAATCATTCTGCTATAACTCTATAATGTGAAAGGGTAACTGGTTATACCCTTTTTATTTGGAAAGGAAGATGATTTAATTATTTATAATCAATTATTTCCAAACTGGAAGGAGCTTAAGAGCCTTGTGTGGACCCATCTCATAGAAAACAGTGATGTTGGATCCATCAGATTTTACTGAGTCTCTGTTCTAATGCTTTATTGAGGAAAATTTCTGAATCATGAACAGTTTTTGTAGGAACAGAGAAAATGCAGGAAGGCAATTGACAATCATTCATATTAAAAGGAAGACAATAATTATTTCAGGATTTTATTCTAGTAAATCAGTTAAACCAGGGCTGGCCCTACCATTAGGCAGGGTGAAAAAGCTGTTAACAAGAAGAAAATTTAGCAGCCATGAAAAGGTTTAAAATGTTATTTCTTTGTTATTATTGTATTTTTACTATTAGAAATGAAGAATGGAACATGTATAATGTTTTTCTCATGTGCCAAAATAACTTGGTTGGTTTGGAGTACAATTCATATTGATTTGGGAGGATGAGGGAACCATTTACTGCTCAGCTTCAAGCAGCAAAATGTCCTGGGCCACTCCTAAATTAAATATTAATGGACAAAATTTTTTGGGGGGGGGGGCGAAATGGCACAGATGCTTTGTCCAGCTCTACCCTTGAAGCTTAGTATCTCATGCGCTTTCATTATAAAGTATGCAAGGAGGGTAAGGTTGCTTTGTGGCAAGAGCTGGACAAATCAGCCTTCTGTTTCCTTTCAGTTCTATGGCTCTATGTAGATTTTGTGAAGGAAAAGATCCTATGGGGCTAAACAGACAGGCAAAAAGAGGTGCTTTCAGGTTGGCTTGAAGGCATACCATTTAGATGATACATGCCTTGAAGGCAGAAGGAAAGTGTCCTCTAGGCACCTCATGCAGAGAAAAGCTGTTTCAAAAAGAAGCAGCTTTTTCCCCACTTCTTCCTGGTTTGAAGCCATGTCATATGGTCATGACATGAGCACTCCAACTGCCTTGGGAGCCGGCGATGCAGTTTGTGGCATTTCAATGGGGCCAAACAGATGGGCAGGAAAAAGTGGCTTGAAGCTGCTTTTTCTGAAGCCACATTGAAACCCCACCAACGGCTCCCAAGGCAGCTGGAGTGCTCATGCCATGACGACATGACATGGCTTCAAGCCAGAAAGAAGTGGGAAAAAGGTGCTTCTTTTTTAAATGGCCTTTCTCTGCATAAGGGCACTTTTCTGCTGGCTTTAAGGCATGTGCCATCTAAATGCCACACCTTCAAGCCAGCCTGAAAGCACCTTTTCCTGCCACTTTTTCCTGCCCATCTGTTTTGCCCCATCATCTCTATTAGGGATGTAATTCTTCACAAATTTTGTGTTTGAATGCTGTAACTTAGCAATTTTCTTCATACTGTGAAAAAGTATTCAAAAGCTCTGTTGTTTTCAAAAACAGTTTGGGATCCATTCTGTGCAAAATTCACAGATTGTATTTTACACAGAAGAAAGCATTTCACTGAGCTTTTTTTCTGTGGAAAAAAAGAAGACAGAAACACGTGAAAATTTTGGACAGAGTAAGTGCTGAACTGCAAAGTTTCCCATCTGTCTAGTTTTTTGCCTGTCAAGTTTTACTGATGCTGAAATATTTTCAAACATGTTTGAATATTATTTCTATTCCTAGTTCATTTGCACTGATTTCTAAAAGTAGACTTACAACACCTAAACTGGTGGCCTAAACAATTCTGCTTTAAAAAGAGTTTTTAAAAAAGCCTGTTCAGTTCACTTTTGACAGCAAATCCATGGGTGCACTGTGCAGTAATGTTCATACAACCTCTGGCGAAGGATGTATTTTTTTAATCATCCCAAACTATTTGAAATAATCATTCTCATCAAATATTAACACACACCACTTTGTCCTGCTGGAAACTGAAGGCAAGCTGCCTCCTTCATTTACAAAGGTCTGAATCAAGTATCAGATTAGGTGCATTGTTCAATCAGTTCCCATACAGAGATGGCATCTTTTCCAACAAAAGCATTCAGATTAATTGCCGTAATATACAAAGGCTGGAATATGAAAGGGTGTGGTTGGAAAAGAACACTTAGGAGTGGCTAAAATAACTAAAACAATTCCAGAGTGATTTTAAATAATGGAAGAGGGATACTTTAAAACAATGCTACTGAATACAAATTAAATACCAGCATTACCAGTCAATTATGGCCTCAGTAAAGTCATGGTCACCTGACATGGAACCTTATTTGACAAAGCAAGGTGTCCTTTTTGAAGAGGATTAGTCTGTGATTTCTTGCATTACTGATACAACACCAGTTCATGGCATCAGACATATGTTCAATGATCATGTGATTCTTCTGGAACCAGAAATAGCCATTATTGATAGAAAATGTGTTTGTCTTTGATCCAAAAAGATAGTCAATTCAAGGAAGGAGTCACTGTAGTACATATAAGCATCCTTCCATGGCCATTTTAACATGTATGCACATCCATGTCCTCACTGAGAAGCTGTTTTCAACTGTCCAGTTGTGGGAACCAGCCCACCACACTTGACTTGTTGAGGCAAAGAACAAGATGGTGGTTCCCATCTAATTCCATTGATAGAAGCCAACTAGACTAGCAGTCAAATCTTTCTTAAGCACTGTTGATGGGACTGCATCTGAAGGCACCAGACTAGAAGAGCAATTTACTTAGCATCAAGTTCTCTTTTTGTTATCTCTCCCCCCACCCCCATGTTTCCTCTCAGATTTGCCACTTTAGGTGACTGCCTCACTCTGCCAAATGGTAATAGTAGGCCCACTAGCTGCATCACTCAACCTGGAACCTCAAGTTGCCTGTGAATATAAAGGGATTAAGAGAATGAATTCCCTTGCATCCCCTTTATCCCTTTGTTCTAACATTCCATCTGTGTATGAAGAACTAACGAGCTAGCACTGCTGATAAAGGGGGATGAGACACGTCAGAATGCTTATCATTACTCAGCTTCTACAAGGCAGATGATATTAAGGGGTTTCTTTCTTTTAAGCTCCCATCACCCTTTCTGATTAATTTTGAGTGCCCAGTACTAAGTACTGTACTGTGTCTCTGCTTTAAAGGAGTCACTTAAAAATAACTTCAAATTATATGTAATCCCTTTTGCTTTGCTACACTTCAAGAGCAAAATGTATAGTAGCTCTACAATTAAAGTGCCATTTCTTCTCTGCTGCATTAAGGGATCCTATGGATCTTCAATTGCCAGTGAAATGTCTCTGTAAACTATGCAATCTTTTGTACAAAAGAAATTATGAAAGAAAGAACATTCATCTGTCCATAGTCAATAAATAATGCATGAGCAGAATGTTTGAAATTATGCAAATATTCAAAAATGTACTTTTTTGCTACTCTTTCATCTGTGCAAGTGCAACAGAGAAGTAAGCATACTGTGGGTGAAGAGATTCTACTTTTTGAAGGAGATTTGCACTTCTGCATGGGTTTCTCCATTACAGGCTCCTACTGTTTCCAGAATCATGGCCCAGAATACAATCATTTCCTCTTTTACCAAAGTTTAGAGGCGAGGATGAATCCTTAAGTAGCCAAGCTGGCAACCATCAATAGATAGAAGCATTTCACACTTCATCATTTTTTTTGTGTATCTGATTTATGCTACCTCTAAATTTATTTGAATTTGCCAGTCATCCTATTCATTTCTGCATTTGATACTAGTAAGTTTCCCTTTTCTGTTCAAGCTAAACCAATACTGGATTATCCATTTTAAAAGCCATCTTAAATCTGATTGTTGTATTGGTGAATAGAATATACTGTAGATCAGAAGTTTTCTGTAGAAAAAATAACTAGTTTAGAAGAATTCAGATATGCTGGATAGCACAGGATGCATCCACACTGCAGAAATAATCCCAGTTTGACATCACTTTAACTGACATGACTCAATGTTATAGAGTTCTGGGAACTGTAACTCTGTGAGACATTTTGACTTCTCTATCAGAGACCTCTGGTGCCACAACAAACTACAGTTACTTGAAGAGTAAATGGCTTTTATTTGAGAGTAGCTGCAGAAGGAGACAGTTGTAAAAGTACATCTTTTTTTTTCCCCTAGCTGGAAAAATCTGTTCAACAAAATACACACTTTTACAACCATCTCCTGTGAAAAGAACTGAAACACTATGACATCATGCTTTAAGGAATAGAGAAAGTTGCCACTATCCAGCTCCATTTCCACTTTGTTTTCTCATGTAATGAGGCTCTAAGAGTGATCAGCTGGGCAACCCCATAAAACACAGAATACAATGCACAGGCTTAAAGAAGGCTACTGAGACCTCCACACTGAACATTCCCTTCACCACAAGAAACCCACAACCAGTGTGCAATGTCTCTGCATTTTAAAAAGGGATTCCCTCAACCAGAGGACTCCCAGATGTGATTGGACTAAAATCCCATCTTCTCCAACTGCTATAAGTGATGAGAATGTAGTCCAGTGCATCCAGAGAGCATCCAGAGACTAATGTAAAGCATCACTGAAGTATCTTGCACCCAAGCATATAAACTGCTTTTTGAGCAAGATGAGTCAGTTTCATTGTCCCTAAGCAAAAGGTACTGGCCTGATTGTGAGGCCATCGTGGTTAGCCATGAATCACCACAGCCTTCCTGTTTGAGCCTAGCACTGACTGTGAGCTTAAGACTGTTCTTTATTGTATTCATTGGGCATTTTCGCTGAAAGAGCTGGAAGTCTGTTCAAGACAAGGGGAAGGGAAAGTTAATTCCCTCTTCTTCAGCATATAAAACTACAAAGACTTTAGCCAGGTCTTCCGTTTCCAGTTCACCTCAACCGTCCACCTCAGGAAAAAGGCTCCTTAATCCTCTTTCTTTTGCAGTGTGAACTACAGCAGACCTTTGGGCAGGCTTTATCCTTCCATTATACAGAATGCAGTTCAGCTGCTCATTCCCATTTGCCTGAATGCTCCTGTGTGGGAGTCAGCAGCTGAGGTGCTTAAGAAGAGAAAGCTTCCAGAGCAGCTGTTGCTCTTCAAATTGGGAATTAGGAGTTTTAAAAAGCCTTTTTCACATGCATTATTAGCTCAGGGGGGCATTGATATAGAATCAGTTCTTTCTTAATTCATAATATAGTCCATCTTTAAAGTAGGTGGTTGAACAAGGCCCTCAGAAGTTCTGAGATGGACCTGACCATACTTCTCTCAGAAAGTTCTTTTTCTTAGCTTTTCCCATCCTGGGTTGCTCACAAGTAGCAACATCCAAGGATTACTGTTGCATCTGTCTACTCCAGTTAAACATATCAACAAAGTGATATTTAACCCCATCATCTGAGAAGGTATTTCAAGATTCACTTGTAGAAATATTCATTAACAGGGCTGGACCAAGACACTGTGCAGCCTGAGCTGAAGAACAAGGTGGAATCTACCCCCATTCCATTGAAAACTGGTGGTGGGATCAGACTTGAAAGAAGCAAGCTAATTTAAGGAATGCAGGAAAAAGTAAGCACAATCCTGTCCTCCCAAAAGAATGCTCTGGAATGGGAGGAGGATCAGGAATTATGGGCTGGTATCCTGTTCATGACTTGTGTGTGGTAGTGTAGGAGGATACTCACAAGTTAGGAGAGTTAGAATCCTCTTAGTGATATATGTGTATAAGTGTGACAAACACACACTGTTTTGGGTGGAACACAAGGTATTCCTTTGTATGACATATAAAAGTTCCCCCCCCCCCCAAACAGCTGTGCAGACCTAGTGGGGTCATTGCTGATATTGCTTACTTGTGAGGAACAGGGAGATGCAAAAAGAATTTAGCTGTTGTAGCTCTGAGGAGAAGGAATAGGGAAGTGTACTTCATCTGTGGGCGCACTCCTACTCCACCCCCTTTTGAGCTGGAGCAAAGCCAGATTGGGAGTTTGAAACCCAAGTGCCATGTGACAGAGTGAACTCCCATCACTAGTCCCAGCTTCTATCAACCTAGGAATTCAAAAGCATGTAAAAGTGCAAGTATATAAATAGGTACCACTTCGGTGGGAAGATGACAGTGTTCTGTGCACCTCAGTCTTTAGTCATGCTGGCCACAGTAGTCTTTGACAAGGCTGGTTCCCTCTGCTTAATAACAGAGATGAGCACCACCTTCTACAGTCAGAAATGACTAGATAATCACATCAAAGGGGAAACCTTTACCTTTACCTCTTTTGGGGAATGGACACAGAACTGCACAGGTGGGAAGTCACACACTACCTCCTTGAGGCAGAGTTGACCACTACTGCCCCCCCCCCGGCCTGTGACACTGGCGTCTACCATGATGCAGTATCTCCTTTCTGCCGAATGGCAGGATTAGGCCTGCTTGTTGGTAGCCCCATGCTGAAATATGAACATATTTAATGGCTTCATCATATTAAAAATGACCATTCATCCATCTAGCCCACTACTACTGTCTTCTCAGAGTAAAAGCAATGATCTAAAGTGGGATGGGCAAGTGACATTCTAGTCTCATCTGTTTTCTCAAATTTCCTATTTGAGGCTTTAATCGGAGGAAGGAATAGAAATTAAATGGGGAATCATATTTGCCAAAGGTGCAAATTCCCTATCTTTAACACACACACACACAGAGGAATGGGAGGGGGTTACAAACTTCACAAATTCCCACCCACATCCTCTCAGGCAACACTGATGAACTAGGTGCACTTGATTTCATGCTTCTTTCTTAACAAAATGAAGACACACTCAAAAGGATTCAGTAAACTTTTCAGAGGCAGACAAGCCTTCTTAGATAAATAATAAAACCAAGATTTGAAAGCACAATTGAAAACAAGCATGATTAAAGAACAAACTGTTTCTGCTTCAAACACTTGGAAGACGAAGGACAGTAGCTGTAGGATAAATTTAAGCCTGACATTTGAGCTTCTGAGTACTGACATTCTTTTATACCAAGAAGGCATGGAGGGGTCTGACTGAAGTGAATGAAACCTCATTTGTTGCCATTCTTCTGAAAGTAGCCCTTAATGCCGACTGTGGGCATGCTGAGCTATGGTGGCAGCCATGCATAGCGGGCATCTGCAACTGTGCAAAACCACTGTAAAGTAGCCACAGAAACAGTTTTTCAATCTCTAAATGAAAAGCAAATGTGCTATTCAAAATGTACTTCTTGGCTTTATGCTCAAACAAGAGAATATTCTTTACAGAATCATAAAAATCTGTTCCTTGTGTTTGAAACAGAGTAAAGCAGTTACACAATTGTCTGTTTTAGAATTTGGGCTTTGAAATAAATGCACATACATACATTTCATAAGCATATTTTTAAATTGCATGTGTGTGTGTGTGTATGACTTGTGTGACATTTCCAGTGTGAGGGATCAACCAGTTATATCCACAATCAGAGAAAACTTACAGAGATTATTGTATGTATGACCTCTATTTATCCTGATACATTTCAGAAATAAATCTTTGAAAAAAAATAATATTTACAAATATTCCAGAAGTCCAGTCCTATTCTCACTGGTAATGTCTCTGAGTTTCATCCAAACTCTTCTCAGAGATAAGCACAGTTTGGACCTGCTTATCTCTAAATACCATTAAAAAGATGCTGAGCATGTTTTCAGAGTCATCAATGGCTGCACTTCAAACTGGAAAGAGGTCTTTAGTGGAGTTCCTCAGGGTTCTTCCCTAGGAGATTACTCTTCAACATTTTTTATCAATGACTTAAATGATGGGCTGATGGGAATCCTTTTCAAAGTTGCAATTGACACAAAACTGGGAAGGGTTACTAACACATTGGGATATAGGAACAGATTAAGCCGGATCTAGATAATCTAGAATATTAGGCAGAAATTAATAAAATGAAATTAAATAGAGACAAATGTAAAATTCTAAATTTAGGCCACAAAAACAAAGTGCACACTTATAGGATAAGGGATACATGGCTCAGCAGTGCCACGTGTGAAAAATACCTTGAGATTATTGTTGATCATAAATTGAATATGAGTGAGCAATGTGATGCTGCAGCAAATGCTATTTATGCTGATATTGGTAAAAGCATAGTTTCCATGATGAGTAACGATGCCACTATATTCTGTGCTTGTCAGGCCTCATCTGGAGTAGTGTGTTCAGATCTGGGAGCCTCATTGGATAAAGACAAGTTGGAGTGGGTTCAGAGAAGGGCAACAAAGATGATAAGAGGTATGGAGAATAAAGCATATGAGCAAAGGCTGGAGGAGCTGTAAGGAGGTTCTACATGAACAGATAAATGAACAGATAAATGAAGAGAAGTTCATTTCTATGAAACATGCATCATCAAACCACATGTATTACATTAATACTGTGGTAGGAACCATTTTATGTATCCACTTTCCAAAACATATACACATGGGGGGAAAAAAAATAAAAGTCCGCCACTAGAAACATGATGTAGGATTCTTAGTAGATTACAAGATAACCATAGGTATCATGCTGCAGTCAAAAAAGTCAATGAAATTCAAGGTTGCATCAGCCACAGTATAATGTTCAGATCAAGGGAAGTAATAGTACCATTCTATTCTGTTTTGCTCAGAAGACACCTGGAATATTGTATACATTTCTTGACAGCACAATTCAAGAAGGATGACAAACTATAATGTGTCCAGAGTAGGACAATCAAGAAAGTAAATGGCGTGGAAACCAAGACCTGTGATGAACAGCTTAAAGAGCTAGGCTTGTTTAGCTTGAAGAAAAGAAGATTGAGAAGTGATATGATAGCCATCTTTGAATACCTGAAGGGAAGTCATGCAGAAGATGGAGCAAACTTGTTTTCTGCTGATCCCGAGACTACAAGATGAACCAACAGATTTAAATTCAGGGAAAAATCTACCTAAACATTAAGAACATATTGACTGTAAAAGCAGATCAACAGTGAAATATACTGCCTCATAGGGTGGTGGTCTCCCCCTATTTGTAGGTATTTACTTGTACATTTCTGCAAAACAGGGAGTTGAACAATTGGCTTGTCTATATTAGTTAAAAACCCTGACTTCCCTCTCGGTTTGATGCATGCTTTTTACATTATGCAAGCCCAAAATCCAAAACCAGGTCTTGGCTGTTTCCACAATGCCCAGACCTACTTTGTGGTTTTCACCTCTTGTCCCACATTGAAAAGACTACCTTTGCTCTGGATTTTGGAGAAAACTTGGAGCAAAACACAACCATGGCAGCCAGCTTCCTTCCCACAAGGTCCCTGAGGGTGTCCCTGCCAAGTCGCTCTGCAGGTGCGAGTAGCTCTGAGGTCAGAACAAGGCTGGGTGCCTCATTCTGACCTCACTTCGCACCCTCAGCAGTGCACCAGCAGCTCGCAGGGACTGTGTGGGAAAGCAGCCACTCATTGTTCACCAAAAACCTGCACATGGTAATAAGGGCATTTAGTAGGAATTCAGGGCCAGAATACTTCAGAGACAATAGAATATTCTGGCAAATGTAGACAAGATTTATATGGCTCTTGCAGTCCCTTCCAACTCTATGATAAATTTCTAGTAAGGAAGTGCATTTTTTTCTGACATAAAAATATCAGTTTGCAGAGCTGTCATCAGGATAACTCTATGTCATATTAATCTCTATGTCATAAAAACTAATACCGAAGAAGCCCTGAGCTGTGTATAAATGTGAGGGGGCTGCATTCTGACAGATCTCACTGATTTCTAGCTAAGTCTCTGACAAAAGACAGATAAATGTTACTGAAATTGTAAAAGACACTTGAGGGTAAAAAGTACTGTCCAATGAAATGAATCTTGGGTCGCATTCATATGTCTCTGACAAAAATTTCACTGGAAACAAATTTCATTGAACTCAATTAGATTTACTTTGACATGGTAAGAAATCTGCCACATAAGGTTTACTTTTACTTTGGCATGGTAAGGACCCTGCCACACATAAGGTGGGTCTTCTGTGCTGAGTCTTTTCTTTTCTTTTCCTCTCTCTCTCTCTCTCTTTCTTTTCGAGCAGCCATCCACCAGTCCTGCTTATGAGAACTGAAAACCTTCTATTCACTGGAGCACAGTAGTGTTTGAATTGTGAAGTTGCCATTTGCATGAGCACATTCTGGAAATGTTAACTTTTGGGGGCCTACAACTCCCAAAATACAGTGGGCAGCCTGCCCGGGGATTCCGGGAGTTGTAGTGACCTTCTCAAACTTTGTGCCTGAATGAAGTAACTTCAACAATACCTTGTCCATGACACATATCAGCACGAATATTGTTTGCTTTGTTTTTCAAAAGGAGACCTATTGGAAACTAAGGTGAAACATGGCTTACATATGTATACCCTTTATTTAAAAACACTTAATCTTCTTTGCTCTGTATTGCAACACTCTGCATCTTAACTACTAAGGAATAAATGCCACATTCACCTTCTCATTTTTGCTATAGTAAAGACAATCAGTAGCAAAGCACTGTTTTGAACAATTTGCCTAATAGCATATGGTTTGCCATTAATATTATTATTGGTTGCTCCTATTGTTGTTGCTGTTGTTGTTTGCTCCAGCCATACATAGAGAGAGGAAAAACAGAAGTAGAAACAGAAAGGAAGAGGCACTAGGGATCACATTGCAAATATATGATGGCTAATGGAGAGAACCAAAGAATTTGGGGGGGGGGGATCAGCATGTGGTTTACAGACTACAGCATAGCATTTGACTGCACAAACAATCAAAAATTATGAATGGTTCTTAAGGACATGGGAGTGCCACCACATCTGATAGTCTTGACAAGAAATCTGTACCTAGGACAAAAGGCTACTGAAAGAACAGAACATGAAGAAACAACATGGTTCACAATTGGCAGAGTGGTCAGGCAAGGCTGTATTTTAACACCCTATTTGTTCAACTTATATGCAGAAAATATCATACATAAAGAGTAGGCCCAGAAAAAGGAGGAGTAAAAATAGGAGGAAGATATGTCAATAAGAACATTGCACTATACTTTTATAGTAGTAGTATTCCACTTTTACTGCTCTGGCTGCCTGCCTCCTGTGGCATTCTGTGATTTATAGTTCAGTGAGGCCTAAGAGCTCTTTGGCTTAAGAATTTTAAATGTCTTTCCCTAAACTGCAAATCCCAGGATTCCACAGAAGACAGCCATAGCATTAAAAGTTAAATAGCAGCACTATAGGAGTGTAGTGCAGTATTCGCCTAAGAAATTTCGTCAGGTTCAAAAATGTTTCCTGGGGCCAATTATAGGTAGCATGTAACTCCCTTGTTGAAACAGCTTCACTGGCTACCAGTTCGTTTCTGATCACAATTTAAAGTTCTGGCCCTGTACAGTTCAAGTCCAGACTGTTTAGGAGACCATATCTCCCCATATAAACCTCCTAGACCCCTAAGATCTTCAGAGGAAGGCTTTCTCTCAGTCTTTCTGCCATCACAGGCTTGCTTGGTGAGAACACAAGAGAGAGTCTTCTCAGTGGCGGCTCCCACCCTTTGGGTCTCCCTTCCACAAAAGGCTAGGCTAGCTCCCTCCCTGCTGTCTTTTCACCCACAAGTGAAAATAATTTCAAGGAAGATACTGAAGAAATAAAAGAAGCTATAAATGGGATATCAGAAGAAATGAGAAAGGTAAAACAGAGATTTGGAACACTTGAAGCCAAAACATCAGAAATAGAAAAAATGACGAATAATATTATACAAGACTGTTGACAAGAAAAAACTGCGAATATGATGAGAGAGATTAAAGATAGGAAAAATGCATTAAAATTAGAGGCCTGAAAGAACAACCTAACGAAGACTTATATGAATGCTTGGTCCCAGCCCTAATGGAAATGATTGACTGTTCTCCAGAATATCTAGACCTGAATATAGATAAGATCTTCCGAATTAGCTCAGCAGTTGCCAAAAATAGGGGCCTGCCAAGAAGCATTGTGGTGTATTTTACAAGAGAGAGGATTAAGGACAAAGTAATACAAGCAAATTATGAAAAGAAATTGATAATCGATGGGAAGGAGTTAATGATTTACAAAGATGTACCCAGCAAGATTTTATGAAGAAGAAGAGACTATGGGACCTTGACTAAAATGTTGTAGTTAAAAAATATTAGATATAGATGGGAACCCATAGAGGGGATCTCCTTTAGCTGGAATCAGAAGCACTACAAAATTGACTCAGTGGAGAAAGCCAGAAAGTTCTATGATAGGTGGCGCAGAGAAGACACGAGAGGAAAAGAACAGAAAGATGATGGGGAAGCAATATGACAGGAATAACAGTAGAAAAGAAGAGGGACAGGAGAAAAAAGACAGAAAAGTCAGCAGAGAAACTGAAGAAGGACTTGAAACAGATGTATTAGGGGCGGTTGGAGGAGGAGAAATTAACCTGTTGGCAGCAGAAGAGTCTGATTTATTGATTGAGGATGATACATTGGAAGTAAACTTAGAAGAGGATCCAATGAGAGACTACGAAGAATATTAGTATATAGCTTAATTGTACAAATTTGAGATATGAAATTCCTTTCCTGGAATATAAAGGGGTTAAATTCAGTATATAAGAGAAGGCAGATTTTCCATGTCTTAGAAAAAGAAAAGGTAGGTTTAATTGGCATTCAAGAGACTAAGATTAAACAAAAAGAAGAAAAATATTTAAAAAATCCTAAATTAGGGAAAGCATTCAGCAGTTCTGGGGAGAAAAGGAAATATGTTAAAAACTCGATAGTGGCTAAAGAAATTATTAGATAAAGAAGGAAGAATAATAGGGATTGAAATTGGATTAAACAGGGGAAAAAAACGTTAGTAGTTAACATTTATGGGCCCACAGAAGGAAATTCTACAGAAAATTATTATTAATTTACAGGATTTGGATTATGAACAATATATTTTTATGGGGAGTTGGAATGGGGTGGTCGACCCCAAACTGGATAGATATTCCAGGAAAGGAATTTCTGAAAAACAAGAAAGACTGCCAAATACGTTTTTTTGATTTTCAAAAATATTTTTCATTACAAGATCCATGGAAACTTAAACATAGAAATGAAAGAGACTATACATTTTATTCGATTCCACAAAATTCAAATTCAAGAATTGACATGTTTTTTATATCAGAAAACATAGGTGGGATTAAAGAGGTAACGATAAAAGTCAACAAGATAACTGATCATAACCAAGTTATATTAGAAATAGGACAAATAAAACAGGACTATGTTTGGAGACTAGATGAGAGATTATTGAAAAAGGGAAAACTAAGAGAACAACTAAGAGAGGAAATAAAATGTTTTTTAAGGCAAATGTAAGTAAGGACCTAACAATGAAAGCGGTTTGGGATGCATTGAAAGCATATAAAAGAGGTTTTCTGATAAAGAAAAAAGTTGAGAAAAATAGAGTTAGGAATAAAGAAATAGAAGTTTCAAAAAGTATTCAAGAGCAAGAGAATAAATTGTTAAAAACCCCAATAATCAAAAAAGCAAAAACAGGCTAAGAATGTTGAAAAATCAGTTGGAAAGCATAACGGTTGAAGAAATTAATGAAAAACTTAGATTTATAAAACAAAAACAATTTGAATGGGGGAATAAGTCTGGAAGATGGCTGGCATATAAGGTTAGGAAGAAAAAAAGGGAAAGTGGAATTAAAGAAATCCAGGAGGGAGGGAAAACATATACAGGACAGGAGGATATTAAGAAAATATTCCTTAACTATTATGAAGAACTTTACAAAGAGACAACGAAACTTACACAACACACACACAAAAAAATTATTGGAATATTTAAATAAAGTTAAAAAAAAGAATGGAAGAGAGATGAGATGGAAAGCTTGAACAAAGAGATAACAGAGGATGAAATTAGAGAGGCTATAGGGAGAATGAAAGGAGAAAAGGCACCAGGGCCAGATGGCTACACATTGGACTATTATAAACATTGTAAAGAAGAACTAGTAGGCCCATTAAAAAAGGAATTTAATGAAATTCATAGAAGCAGTATCCCAGAAACATGATACCTAAAGAAGATAAAGATGTGACAATAACAAAAAATTATAGACCTATATCTTTATTAAACTCTGACTATAAGTTATTTACATCTATAATAGCTGAAAGGTTTTAAAAGGTCTTGAGTAAATGGATAAGCAAAGATCAGTGTGGTTTATTGCCACAAAGGCATACTAGTCAGGATCTGAGAGTAGTTATAAACCTAATTGAATATTATGAAAAGAACCCAGGGAAGGAGGCAGCATTGCTGTTCCTGGATGCTGAAAAGGCATTTGATAATGTTAATTGGCAGTTTATAATCCAACTATTGGAAAAATTAGACTTTGGAGAAAACATAATAAGCTGGGTAAGTAAATTGTATGATACACAAAAAGCTAAAATAATAGTAAATGGTAGTCGATCAGAAAGTTTTGTAATTACAAAAGGAACTAGACAAGGCTGCCTCCTATCCTCGTTGTTATTTATTATGTGTTTTGAGATATTGTGTGATCGAATAAGGAAAAACAATCAAATTAAGGGAACAAAAATTAAAGGGAATGAGATAAAGATTCATGCTAATGCGGATGATATGGTGTTGATTATGGAAGAACCAATGATAACTTTACCTATAGTATTGGAAACAATCCGAGAATATGGTACACGCACAGGGCTTAAAATAAACAAAGATAAATTAATAATCTTAGCATTTAATATGAACAAAAGTAAGCAAGTCAGGAAGTGGGGGGAATACAAATGAGAAAAGAGGCTAAATATTTAGGAATAAATTTAACTAAAAAACAGCGAACGTATTAAAAAAAAACTATAAGCCTTTGTGGCAAGTAATCAAAAACAAGTTTAAAAAATGGTCTACACTTAAAGTATCGTTTATGGGAAGGATAGCACTAGTGAAAATGAATATCTTACCTAAGATATTATACATATTTCAGAACTTAAATCTAGAAGGATTCAACAGTATTTACGGGTGGCATGCCTACCTGTGGTATAATAAAATAAGGCAAAATAAAAGTTTTAAAGATCACATAATTAGACACTCTTTATAGAAAATATGGAAAATAAACAAGAATAAGTTATATATTCATATGCCAGAATGGGTTTCCCCTGAGGAAGCTTTTTTGATAAGGAAAGAAACCCTTAACAAAAAATGGCTAACTTATAAAGATATAGTACACAAAAGAAATGGAGAACTGACCTTGAAAAGTCAAGAAGATCTTTAAAAAGATGGTGTAAATATAAGCTGGTTCCCATACTATCAACTTAAGGAAAGATTTAATAAAGATATGAGACAAGAAGGTATAACGTTAAATAAAACAAAATTAGACATGCTTTGGGAAAAGAGTGAGAAAGGCTTAATTTCAAAAGTCTACAAGGTATGTTTAAATTTACAAAAAGAAGCAACAGAAACAATCAAGCCCAATATGATTTTATGGGCAAAAAATATAAGACACAACATTTCAATAGATAGTTGGGAGAGAGCATGGAGGAAGAATTTAAAATGTACATCTTGTATAGATATCAAAGAAAACTTTATAAAAATGTTGTATAGGTGGTAAGACTAGCTAAGATGTATAAACATGTAAAAAATGGGTGTTGGAAATGTAAAGAGAACCCAGGTGCATTCTACCACATGTGGTGGACCTGCCCTCAAATCAAGAAATTCTGGAATGAGGTTCATAAGGTACTACAAGAAATCTTATCGATCAAGTTTGAATTAAAGCCAGAAATGTGTTTATTGAATATTGTGGAAGATGTATAGGCTAGAAAGAAATTAATACAAATATTATATTTACTTTCTACAGCAAGAATAACAATAGCAAGGAGATTGAAAGATAAGGAAACCCCATCTATTGATGAATGGTTGTTAAAATCCGCCAAAGTTATTGATATGGATAACTTGACTAGATTACTGAAAGATGAGACACATGAAGAAGATGATGACGTAAATTGGAAACCTTTCATAAACTATTGTGCAAATAGATGGAAAGATGAAATATAAGCCACATAAGGAAATAAATGCATGTGTAACTGATAGGAGGACTGCATAACTACGATTTTAAGATATGCGTTGATAGAGCATATTAGAGATAAGGATTGTCACAGAAAAAGGCATAGAAATAATTGATACACAGAAGTAAGTATTAGATATTGGTTTATAATAATAATAGCAATAACAACAACAACAACAATAATTTTTATTTCTAGTCCACCCCTCTGAGCAAGCAATCGGGGCAGGTTACAACAGAGGGGATTATCCACACAATAACAATATACATGATTTAAAAAACAAATGGCAATGTATTAAGCAATAACAATAATATGATATATGTGATATGATGTAGAAAATGAAAATATTGGTAAGGATATGTAGTAAATGAAAACATTCTCTTAGATCAAAAGAAAGATGTATTGGGAACTGGATATGGATGATATAATGTAGGAAGGAGGAACAAATAGAAAGCTGTAAAAGATTATTTTGCTTATATATAGATATAAGTTGTAAACTATAATAATTAGCATATGAGGCACAAGGGGGGTAACAAGAAACAGGATTATCATATACAATCTATAGACTTTTTTAAAAAAGAAAATTTTTGTATATAGGAAGGCTTTTTAAAATCACTAGAGGGTGACTTTTATATGGGGTGTTTGTTTTAGTTATGTTTTTCACTTTTGTATCATTTTTAATGTTAATTTTATATAGTTTTAATTTGATAGTTTTAATTGTTTTTAAAGTTTTTCATGTAAAGTTTTAATGTGTTTTTATCTTTTGAAATGCCTTGGGTCCTCTTCTGGGGAAAAAAAGCAGCACAGAAATTAAATGGGGGGGGGGGTGACACCTTAATACTAGCAGAAAACATCACAGACATGTTAAGGAAGGTCAAAAAAAAGTTCAAAGGAAGGCTTGATGCTGAAAATAAATCATCATCATCATCATCATCAGGGAGGAACTATATAATTCAACCTAGACTATGAGGAAATTGAAATAGTAAATGAGTTCCTGTACCTTGGATCAAACATCAATCAAAAAGGAGACTGCACTCAAGATGTCAGAAGAAGACTAGGAATGGAAAGGGCAACTATGAAAGAACTTTAGCAAAGATAATAAAGAGTAATGGCGCCGCCCGAGTCACCCGGGCCGGCGCAGTTGCCGCGCGCGGGATGCGCCATGTCCTGCGCTCCCGCGGCGGTCTTCTCCCGGCGGCCTGAGCGACGGCGGGAGCCCTCCTCATTGGCCGCCAGGCTAGAAGTGGCGGGAAGCCAGCCGCCATTTTGTGGAAGGGACTACAAGTCCCAGGGTTCCCCAGGAGTGAGGCGGGCTGCCTGATTGGCTGTGGGTCGCCCGCCTCCTCCTGGGATTGGCTGGAAGGCTGTAGGGGGGCGGGGCCTTCACCCCTCCTGGCTCCCCATTGGCTATTTGGCCTATTTAAGGCCTCAACGGGCGCTCCTCGGCGCCATTGCAATTTTTGGCTCTGCTCGAGTCGGAGCAGAGCCAGGGAGCTCCTGGGCTGGGAGCCCAAGCAACAGTGCATGGAGGGGGGCGAGCTGGGGGGCCGCTCCATTAAAAAATCCCTGGGCCAGGTAGCGGTGCCCTCTCCCCCTTCCCCCCCCCCACTTCTGCTCTGCTGGGGGGTCTTGCTAGGGTGGCCGTCGTCAGGCCTTGGCCTGCTCCAGGTATCCCCTCCCCCTTTTTCTTGGACTATTTTCTCCTTTGTTTTTGGACGCTAAGCAGTGCCACCCCTGGATAGGTCTTGGATGGGAGACCTTTTTAAAAAAAACTGGGTGTCTTGGCCCCCCACCTTCTTTGGGCGATTCTCCCCCCCCCCGTTCTTGGACACTAAGCAGGGTCACCCTCACATGGGACGTGGAGGGGTGACCACCTCATTTAATGGGTGATTTGTCCTTTGGAAGCTAAGCAGTTTCACCCCTGGTTTAATTTGTTCCTGGATTTGGGCGGTGATCGTGACTTCTGCCCTGCTGAGCACCCCTTGTCCTCATCGGGCCCTTGCAAGTATCCGTCTCTCTTATTGGACCTGTCCCCTTTTGCTTTCCTGGAAGGGAAGAGATGTCTTCAAAATCCAAGGGCTCTGCTGGGAAGCGCCCTGCTTCTGCGGCTGGTGCTTCCGCTTCCTCCAGATCTAGAAGTGAGTCTGCCGTGCGAGCTAGGCGGAGACCCGTTACTGTTCCTAATGTTCCCTCCAGTCAAGCCACGTCATGTTCAGTGCCAGTCCTTTCAGCTGCACCGGTTCCTTCGCAGGTGCCATCCTTCATTAGTCAAGAGGTAGCGGCTGAATTGACTCGATCATTCTCCGACATAATAGCTAAGGCAATGGCTGGCACCTGTACCCCTTCTGCTGCTGGGGTGGTCAATGCCATGCCGGCTGGCGGCAGTCCGTCTGCGGTTCCAGTTGCGGGAGTTGCCGGGGGAAGCTCGGAGCCAGTCCCTTCTTCTGTGCCTGGATTGGCAACATCCGGTGGGAACATCACAGAGTCCAGTTCCAGCTCATCTAGCAGTTCGAGTTCGTCCTCCTCTTCAACCAGTTCGGATGACGACTTGCCTGTGGCGGGTTCATCTTCGGGGTCTACTAACAGGAAACGTAGATGCAGAAAGAAGAAGAAGAAGAGCAAGGCTCAGCGGTCTGGTTCCAGCTCTAGAGTTGCGCCAACTGGGCAGGGCGTTACATCTGCTGTTGCTCCGGTCGGCCGTGACGGATACTGGGTGGAGCATGCCATGGCTCCTGGTTTACCCTCCTGGGCCATTCGTCGGCGTGCTTGGAGACCTGGTTTACAGGGAGTTTGGCTCGACGACCGGGCAGCCAGCATTCCCGTTTCCGCTTCTGGTGATCGCCCCACAGGATCCCATCTTTCTAAGAAAATTCGAAGAAGGATTTTGCGGGGTTGCTACATCGATGTTTTCTCCCTCCTCCAACCTAAGGGCCATGAGGCCTGGGCTGTCACTTTGCCTTGTAGGGCAAAAAAGCATCCTAAGGCTTCCCCTGAGGAGCCGACTTTTGCTAATTGGTTGGAGGGTTATCTAGTTTATAAGGCCGTGGTGTCTATGGCTTTCCCTGAGCGGGCCTGGCACCTTGACTGCCATATGTTGCATGTTTTGAAAGCAAAATCAGTAGCGAGTGAAGCGGCTGCTATAGCCTACGATACCGCTTTTAGGCAGCAGGCTTCCCAAAGCTCTAGGGAGCGTTGGGATCAAGTACACAGTGAAATCTGGCTTATGGAAGTTGGCCCACTGACTAAGCTTAGACGGTCCTTTAAGATGGCGGGTAGGCGGGATATCAAGCTTGCTTGCTGGGGTTTCAATGCTGGTAAATGCTCCCGGTCTCATTGTAGGTACGAGCATTGCTACAAACTCTGCCGTGGCCCGCACCCCAAGTCCACTTGTTCCCGCCAGTCTTCGCAGCCCTTTCGTCAAGGGCACCCTGCCCTCGGGGCAGCCGGCAAACGGGAGGGAGCCTCCACTTCCGATACCGGCGGGGCAGGGGGCCCCAAGTAGTTCTCCGTCTGCACGATCTCCCTCTTTCCCCCTTGCACGTACTCCCGTGAAGGTTGAGGCCCTCCTCCCATTGTTGGAAGCGTATCCTAAGAAGGATGCTGCCTGGCTTCTTGCAGATGGGTTTTCCTCGGGGTTCAGGATTCCTGTTTCTGCCTCTCCCCCCCCCCTTTGCCAAGAATTTAAAATCTGCTAGGGATATGCCTGGTGTTCTCCTCCTTAAAATCAACAAGGAGATTGCAGCAGGTCGTATCGAAGGGCCTTTTCATTCTCCTCCTTTTCCTAATTTGCATGTTTCTCCCCTGGGTGTTGTCCCCAAAAAGACTCCGGGGGAGTTAAGGCTCATTCACCACCTTTCCCACCCTCCGGGCGCATCGGTTAATGATGCCATCCCGCCTGAGCTATGTTCCGTAAAATACGCTTCTTTTGATCACGCCGTCCGCCTCATTAGGTCATGCGGTAAAGGGGCTCTAATGGCTAAGTGTGACATCCAGTCAGCCTTTCGCCTCCTTCCTGTGCATCCCGATGATTTCCACCTGTTGGGTTTCAAATTTAGGGAGTGTTGGTATTTTGACAAAGCCATGCCCAAGGGGTGTTCCATCAGCTGTGTGGCCTTCAAAACCTTCAGTACCTTCCTTGAATGGGAGGTGAAGTGCCGCGCTGGCTCACCTCTTGTTACCCATTACCTGGATGACTTTTTGTTGGTGGGCAAGGCTGGCTTAGAGGATTGTCGTAATCTACTTTCTACCTTCCAAGCCATGGCTTCTGAGATTGGAGTTCCTTTAGCATCCGAAAAAACTGAAAGCCCTTCCACGGCCCTTACTTTCCTAGGTATTCATTTGGATTTCATTAATGGAATTTATGTCACGGGTGTGAATCTACAGGACCTAAGCAGAGCAGTGGAGGAAGAGAGTGTCTTGGAGATGTCTCATCCACTGGGTCACCATGAGCCAGGATCAACTCAAAGATGATTAACAATAACTAATTGCCATAGGTGACAAGGAGATTCATGCAGACCAGTGAAAGAGTGTGCAGGCAATAGTGGAGGTGGGACAAATTTCTTCATCCCTCCTCTGTTGACCCTCTGTTGACCCACCTACTGCTGTCCAGTAGAGGAAAATGAAGGTAAACTTGTCCCTCAGTTTCACATCTCAGTGACCTGCCTGGCAGAAGGCAATTTACTAGACTGCCAAGTGACTACTTCTCTCTGTTCCCATGCTGGCATTGGAGGGAGCCATTTTGCTTTCTGCAGCCAGCTGAGACCTGTAGAATTAAGAAACCAGTGTGCGGAGGGTGAGAACGGACTACCTTTTATGGCCTAGAGTAAAAGCAATGATTGTCATGCCTGCTTTAGGGTCTCTTCTTCAGCTGAGGAACCAGAATTACCTTAGCAAACAAAAAGAGAAGAGACACAAACTTTGGCGCAGACAGTCAAGGAACAGCCAGATCACTCTTCTGTCCAGTAAACCATCTTAGGGTCTGAACTGGAGGAGGAACACACTTCTAGCTTGTGATAAAAACAGGAGCAGAAGTGGCTAGCTCAGATCCCATCTAATCTGCTCTGTAGAATTAACACAGTTTGACATTGCTTTAACTACCATGACTCAATGCTATGGAATTCTGGGATTTGTAGTATTGTGAGATACTTAACATTCTCTGACCTAGAACTCCACTGCCAGAATAAACTACAAATCTCAGAATTCCATAGGATGAAGCCATGACTCTTTAAGTGGTGTCAAAGTGCATTATTTCTGCAGTGCAGATTAGACCTCAAATGCAGCCTATGGTTACAATCAAGGTCTTCTTGGGAACAAGCAATCCAAAAAGGTCATAACTAAATGGGGTTGGAAGCCTGTGGTATTATAAACTATGTGGTGGCCACTGTAAACAATCTCTATCCTGGTGAATCTGTTTGAACTGGTTTGTAATTCAGATTATTTGAAGGGTGTGCTTACTGCTAAATACATCAGTCCAGACAACAACCACTCTTGACCTTGGATTTTTATCAGAACATGTTGTACTCCCTCCTCCTGACCATGCCTCTTGCCCTCTCAGCTTCCCTCAACTACAGCCTTCACATATAAAGAGAGTCTAACAAGTTGGGCTTCACTGTACTTATAGTCAGAGCTGGACAGTTGAGCCTTATGATTATCAAACTTTATTTATATAGAGCTGTAAATTTACACAATGTGGTACATAGTGAACGATTAATTAGAAATAAAAACCTGCTGGAGGCATACGTTCTAACAGCAAACGGTTATAAAATTAAACATACATTTAAATAATTCAACACAATTCAACAACCTGGTGGTTTCTGTCAATGGGGTGATGAATCTGTTCTGGGTTTTAATCCAAACTTTAAATTTGCTATCCAAGATGCTGTTTTGTTGCTAGGGTTTTGGATAACTTGTAAATTTAGGAGTAAAACAAATAGAAGATTCATCATCCCACTGGTGAAAAAGCTACCAATGAGGTAGCAAATGTATGAGTAAATGGGAAAAAGACATTTTAAGAATAGAAATTGTTTATCAGGTTTGCTGTCTTTCCCATTCAAATTGTTTAATCTCAAATTATTTTCATCCTAACCAGAAAGAAACTGACACTAAATTCTTACCCATCCCTTAGGAAATTCATTCCGATCAGAGGTTTCCTTCACTGTTTAATGCTCTGATTAGAGCATTTTTAAAAAATGTCACAGTCAAACTTTGGTAACAAGCAATATGGTCAGTAGGCACCAGCTATGGCTATATAACACCATGTTAATTTTACAGGGGAAAAGAGAAAACCTTTCAGAAGCTGGATTGCCTCAGGTTCCAGTATTATAAAATGGTCTTCTGAAACTCTGACTACCATACTTTGGCTGAAAGTCCCAGAAAATACCACAAACAAAATATTTGTGTAGCTTATAAAATAATCTAGCTGAGTATTAAAAGCATCTGTTTTCAAGGAATACAGTGTAATTAAAAACATTTGATGGATGAATTATCTTGTTAAAGAGAAATGGCAAAGCTGTCCTTAAAATTAGCCATGTAAATGGCTCAAGCAATTGGCTTGAAGCATTACAGAAAAATGACTTCATTCAAGGCAAGTTTCTGTCCAGCATGAACCAAATGACAGAAGGAAATGGTAATATCATCAGCACCATGATTTGAATGAAGACTAGGCAATGACTCTTGTTATTTCAGGCTTAGATGTGGAAATGAGAATGTTTTGTCTCTATCTGCCTATGAATTTGATGTCACCAAATGTTCTAGAGAGCAAAGTCTACTTATTTTCTACTAAAAGTGCCAAAGCCTATGAGGCAAAAAGTCCAAATGATCCACTCACTCCCTGAGGATAAATAAACAATCACTTAGCGATATATCAGGTTTGAAATTCTTTAAGGGCACTCAATTGCTGCATATTATCTCATGGTAGGACTAATGCATGGCAGAGTGTAGCATGAGTTTTCTCATTTGAAGGGATCTACATTTATAGCTTCCTATGTCCAAATATTTTTCACTTCTGATGTCCAAGTATGTTTAAGTGAGTGTGCAAAGGCACTTTTTTACCTCAAAGTAAATCTTATGAAGTCCAAGGGTAGGCACAAGTGTCCAGGAATGCTGCCAGCACCCACAGGAACAAACTCTGATAGTGATGGCTCAGTGACGAAAACAAACTAGGTAGCTGACATACAGTCTACAGACCTTTAAATAGTCCAAGTGAAGTGAACCTCAAATGAAAGCCAGGGTCAGGATACCAGAAGTTGTGGAAGTCAGAATAGTCCAAGGTCAGGGAAGCCAGAAGGTTTGGAGTAGTCAAGTGCGTTCCAGAGTCATAGGTTTAGGGCCAACAAAGATTCAAGAAGCATGGAGTTCTAGAAGCCAGTGCTGACAGCAACCAATATGATATCTGCAATAAACTCTGGCAAAGAGACAGCATTCTCCAGCTGCCTTAAATCAGTGAAGCACTCCCTTGTTCCAGCTGTTACTTATCTGCAGAATGCTTGTCTGAAAGTCTCTTAGATCTCCGTAACCAAGCCTTTTTGGCCCTCCTTTGGCTAAAGGAAGGGACCTCCATGCTTTGTTCTTCCACTGGGGCAACCCTAGGCTGCTGAACGTCTGGAGGGGACACCACGGAGCTAAGGTCTGGCTGAGCCTCAGTCACTGGAGCTGAGGTAGCAGAGCTGGGATCTGGCAGAGCAGATCTGGGGCCTGTCTCAACATCAGGTGGCACCTGTACCTGAGGGTCCAAGTCCTCCTTGTCATCCTCTGAGTTATCCTCCTCATGGCTGGCCATGACATCAAGCACTGTTGCCCTTTCCTCAGAGTAAATCCTATGAGGTCCAAGGGTAGGCACAAGCACTGTTGCTCTTTCCTTTCCACAAGTTCATTTCAAGAAAGATAAAAAGAGGAACAAAGCAATAGCCACAGATTGTTTAATTACAGATAACTTGCCAAACCTAAACTCATACTATGCTTTCTTCACCATATAGGTGGATGTAGCTTAACCATGGCACAGTCTGTAGGACAAAATTGTGATAATTACAAGGCAAGTGAGAGAGGTCTCAATATAAGGTATAAAGACTTTTGAAGACTTGGATGAAAATATGTGAATTCTAGAATCTTTCTGCCAAAGAATGAGTTCAAATAAAATCATGGATGTAAGTCCCCAATTCTTTGACCCTTTTTGTCTCAGTTGCCCACTTCTTCTGATTCTTTTCCCTAAAAGTATTTATTCTTTGTCTTTTACCACTCCATTCTGTACCCTTCTTTACCAGTTGGTAAAGGGATAAGGCAAGGTTTCATACTATTACTTTAATTATGTACATCCAGTCCAAACTCCTACCAAGCAGGAACTCTCAAAGCATCCCAATCCAGTCCCTGTTTAAAGATTTCCAAAAAAGGAGACTCTACCATGCTCCGAGGGAGTGTGTTCCACTGTCAAACAGCTCTTACTGTCAGGAAATTCCTCCTAATGTTCAGGTGGAATATCTTTAAACATGAATAAGATTAAATTAAAAATGAATAAAAAAGAATTGGGGGGAAAAACCACTCCCTTTCTCCAACCAAGCCAGTCTTCAGAGCATGTGGTTTCTGTAAACTCTACATACACTCCACCAGTTGCACTCCACTCTGCCCAGATGAAGAAGGATTGGGAGTCCTTCCTTGCCAGGGAAAATAGTGTTACTCTAGAACAGTATTCTGTATCCTTTTTTGTTGTCTCCTTTCCTCTTGGCCAACAAGCCTAATGACCTTCCATGCATATTGCTTGATATTAGGTCTACTGTTCTACTCCAAATTCAAAACAACCAATCTTGGTTGCTGCTCCCTTAGTACTTAGTCACTTTGGGAGCAGGAATCAAGCATCTGGTTAAGCAGCAACCAAGAAGCTTCTAATTCATGCTAGCTTTTGCCACAAGGCTGGCAAAGGCTAGAAGCCTCTCAGTCATTGCTCAGCCAGCGGTTCAGTTGCTGCTCCCAGGGTGACTGGGTACAAAGAGAGCACTGACTGAGTATCCAGTTAAGCAGTGACCGAGAAGCCTGTCAACTGTGCCCACCTTTGCCACAAGGCTGGCACAGGCAAGAAGCTCCTTAGTCACTGCTCAGACAGCTGCTCAGTTGCTGCTCTCAAGGTGATTGGGTACAAAGGGAGCAGCAACCAAGATTGGATGTTTTGAATTTGGAGTAGAACAGAAGACCTAATATCAAGCAGTATGCATGGAAGGTTATTAGGCTTGTTGGCCAAGAGGAAAGCAGACAACAAAAAAGGATGCAGAATACTGTTCTAGAGTAGCACTATCATGGTGCCTTACAGGTCTGATGTGATAGTACTTTGTAAAAATATATGAAGTAGGTCTGCCAACAAATACTGAGGACAAACAAGCTCACACCAACAGCAAACTAATGCATGTACTGACAAACAGGATATTACATGAAGAGCTAGGAATAAACTCTTAGGTCTCATCTGCACTGCAGAAATAATGCAGTTTGACAGTGCTCTAATTGTCATGGCTCAGTGCTATGGAATCCTGGGATTTGTAGTTTGTTGCTGCACCAGAGCTGTCTGACAGGTTAAATGTCTCACAAAACTGCAAACCTCAGAATTCCATAGCATTCAGCCATGACAGTTAATGCAGTGTCAAACTACATTATATCTGCAGTGCAGATTAGGCCTTAGTATGCAACCTAGCAAATAATGGATATAAGCATGTCAGGATCATTACCTCTAACACTCTGTAGTCCTTATCTAGGCTCAGAAAACTATTGCTGCCCTATGATGTTCCAATTCTAGTGGCACCAACATTTTAATTTTCTGCCTCATGAACTGCACTGCAAATATTCTGACAACTTTGCTCCACATGTTGTGGAAAAGTCCAAGAAGACTTTGTGCCATTACACCTTTCATCCAAATGACATCAGAGACTGCATAGCCACAAGAGCTTTATTACATAAATATTCACAGTTTGCCATAATCCACATTGCTGAGGGCAACACAGTAATAGGTTGCTGGTGCAGCAATCAAATTTGAAGTAAGTAGCAAGAATGGATTCTGGATGATAAGAAAAGGGGAAGGTTCTAACTAAGAGTGGAGCTGAAATTTCTCAGAAAAGAATTTCCAAAGAATTTTTTGAATTTATTATTTATGAAGCTCAGGCCTCCCCTGGAGAATATTCAGTAAAATGGCCTCACCAATTTTGCTGTCTGTAAAAATAGTGGAGGATTACAGGCCCAACAGTGAATGCATTTTAAATATTGTTTAAAAGTCATTTAACATTGCTGAAGAGCTGGTACCTGCTGTTTCCAGATCTCTCTTAGCCCACTGCTTCCTTACTTCATCAACATGTACTAAGAACTGATTTTCATTCAACATTCTGTGAGCCAAAATTTCTCAGAAGAGATTTTTCTGCATTCCTGCTGTCACCTATGAGAGCTGCTGGTGATGTTTTGCAAGGCAATAGGTGAGTCAAATCCCTATAAACCCTTTTAAATAAGCTAGATATAAAGCAAAGTGAATGTGCTTGGGACTAAGACTCTTGAGGTCAGAAGTATCTGAAAAGCAGGAATTAGAGTTGGTCCCAGCATTAGGTGCAATGACAAAATTGCCTCAAACAACAGATTTGGGTGTTATGAAAGGGCAGCAAAGTGTTAGCTGTTTGATATAATGTTATTGATATTTGTTTATTTCCAAGGAAAGGCCCATTAGGAAAATCTTCCTTAGTTGTCAAAATAAAGTTGCCAGCTTATTCACCTTGACATGACATGACATGAGAGGCTATTTGCTATTCCATTTCAGGCTACAAAATATCTTGGATGGATCCTGTGGGAGACATGCTTCTCCAAAACTTTTTAAGATGATGGTTTACATGGCTGTTGTGAAGGAGAGCTTTAGGGGTTGCAAAAGCTGGGTCTCTCCTCCCACCAAAAATCCACCTTAGAGTAGTTTTGATCAGAAGTTGTGTCTTTTGAGAGCTTTGGGTGAGGAGCCAAAATTGATAATATGAACACTCTTTTGGTGAGATAGTACTGCCATTGTCTCTCACTCTGAAAATGTAGACTGCACCAACACTGCAGAATTAATATAGTTTGATATCATTTTAATGACTCAATGCTCTTGAATTCTGGGATCTGCAGTTTTGTGGAATATTTAGCCTTTTCTGTCAGAGAGCTCTGATGTCATAACAAACTACAGATCCCAGGATTCCATAGGGTGGAACTGTGACAGTTAAAATGTTGTCAAACTGTATTATTTCTGCAATATAACAGCAGTTTATGATGTACTCTGCAACGTGGTTATATATAGTCCAGAATATTCCCAATTCAAGTGCTAGATTATCTTTTTATTAGACAAGACCACCACTATGAGCCTTTTATAGAAGATCCAAATACAAATGATAGCTTCTTTCAAATAGCTGCCAGATAATAAACAGCTCACATCGACAACCTCAAAATGATTATTTCCTCTCGATATAAAATGTGTTTCCAGTGCCTTTTAATCCATTTCTTTCTTTTTAAAATATTAAATTTTGTTACAAAAATAAAATTAAATAAAGCAAACCAACAACAAAAAGCATTCTACCAAAGTGTTTAATCCTTTTGCCTAACTCCCACCTCGGTCTTCAGTCATAAACTGGTAAAGCTTTTACCTATTGTGAGGGAGATAATGCCTACAACAGTACTAAATTGAAATATTTTAAAGCCCATCATACAATGGAGGTACTTGGACAGAATGAAAATTTGTACTACTAGAAGACAAAACATTGGATTACCTTTAAAATTCTGCCAACATCCTATTTGATTTCATCTGCACCTTCGTCCGATGGAACAAGAAACAAAAGAAAATGGCATTATGTGGAGAAATACTCAGAATGAAGTAAAGCATTGTAAATCCCTTTGTGCCAATTCTTTCATTCAATATGTATTTTTCCCTGCTTGTCCTCCTTTTCTTATGGCATGTTAGAATACAAACCAAATCTCTGACTGCTTGAACAAGAGTAAAATCTAACTTGTACGAACAGAGGATATTGTTTTTCTCCCTTTCCTTTTATTTATTTTTTTAAACCAAAATGTGAAGTACTATTAGGAATAAATCAAAGCATACCTGACTTTATACTTTCTTGTTCCGAACAATAACTTTGTATGGTTGTGCTTCAACTACTGCTGCTGTTTTGACTCTATCCTGTCCTAAGCCTAGATCAATAGAGAGTATCATTTTATAAATTTGAAAGGGAACTTTGAGTTTTGTCATCTTCGAAAATCTGAAGCTATTATTTTATAATACAGAATGCCTGCAGGTGCCCTTCTAAGAACTGGATCTTACTGAGAGAAGTTCTGCTCATACACATATTAAGAGACAGTCCTTCCCTGGAGAGCAGAAGCCCACAAGAAAGACAAAGAGGGAAAGAAAGGAAATAGAGGGAAGAAACAAATATTCACTGAAATCACCAGATAGTCCATCTATTTTTTGTCTCCCAGATAATTTTGTCATTCGATTGCCAACCACTTGTTAGGTAACTGGAATTTTTGCTTGAACAATCATTTTGCCAGAATTTATGTATTACCTAAAACAGTATGCTTGCTACCCCCTGTACAGTTCCAGCCATATAGGTCCTGATAATATCTACCCATATGTTTAGCACAGATTGGTCTAAAACAATTGCATGCCTATTACTGGTTCAGAAAGCACAGTGGTTACTATCCTGCTCCAGATAGCATTTAAACAGAACCACTTTCTCATTGCCAATGCTCCAAATTTGCTTCCTTTTTTTTCTGTGAGGACTTTCAGGATTATGGCTCTCAGGAAGGGGTAAACAATGTTAGTGTAACAGCAAGCAAAAGAAGGTAAGGGGTACAGTGAAAGGATGCTGGTGGTACCAACAATTCAAATGCAAGAGGAATGGGACAAGATTCTGACTGTGTGGATCTCAGCATGTGAACACTGCCCAACTGAGCTATATTTTGAATCACAATTACACACAATTAATTATCTTGCTTTTCTGTCAATTTCTGCTATCTAAAGAAAAGACAGTGGGGAAAGAGCCTGCATTTGGAAAATGAACAACAGCAACAACAAAATGCAAACCCCAAGATTGGAGGTGCTTTGTTAAGCCCTTCCCAGTGCATAAATGAGCCCTCCTGGCCAACTCCTTCCTCAAGATGAGGCATATTTCACATAAGCAAAACAAGAAAAGCAGGTAGGGTAGGAGAGAAGCCATGATATACAACTAGGGCTTTTAAATATTCCTACTGAAAAGTCCTTGAGAATGTATAACAAATGTTCTAAAACGTTCTAAAATTTCATATGACCAGTATTCATACTGGCTGTCTCATTCTGGAAATTATAAAGGGTGCATTGACAATGTATGGACAATGCAGTTTGACACCACTTTAAGTGATGTATCTCCAGCCTATGGAATCCAGGGATTTGTAGTTTCACAAGGTCGTTAACCTTCTCTATCAAAAGAGTGCTGTTGCATCCTAAAATTACAAATTCTGTATTTAATTAATACAAATTAATCTGCAATTAAAGTGGTGTCAAACCACTATTTCTACAGTATAGAGGCATCAGTACTTCCCCAGATGTTACTTTTCCAAGCTCTGCTTAGAAGGAAAGTAAAGAACTGGGAGAGTACTTGATAGCAACATGATGACAAGAACAGAATGGTGGAAAATTTAGGACAAATGGAAGATGGAATTCACTGTGATGACTGTCATTTTGGAAGATTTTAAAGAGGGATCAGGCAAGCTGGTGTTTGATAAGTCTATCGCTGGCCACTTGTCATGAATGGCACCGCCCGAGTAACCCGGGATGGTGCCGTTGCCGCGCGCGGGAAGTGCCATGCCCCGCGCTCCCGCAGTGGGCCTTTTCCCGGCGGCCAGAGCGAGGGCGGGCTCCCTCCTCATTGGCCGCTGGGAGAAGCGGCGGGAATCCAGCCCGCCAAAAGCTGGGGAGCGGACTCAATGTCCAAGGCTCCCCTGGGAAGTAGGTGGACCGCCTGACTGGCTGGTGGCAGCCCGCCTCCACCAGGGATTGGCTGGAGGGACTAAGGGGGCAGCCCCTCTTGTCCCTCCTGGCTTCCTATTGGTTGATCTGCCTTTTTAAGGCCACAACTTGCGCTCCTCACTGCCATTACCTTTCGGCTCTCCCCTCCCCTCCTCCCTGCTTGGGAGTGGATTGTCACAACTGTTTGGGGCGGCAGCATAGGCCTGGATCTGGGGTGAGGGGTTTCCAGGGCTCCATGGCACTGTATTGCGAGTCCTCGTGACCTAGGTGTAAGGAGCGAGCTGCTGTGGCCAGTGCGGGGGCCACCTGGTGACTAGAGTGCCTTGCAAATCGAATTGTAGCAGCGCAGTCGCGTGACTGCGTAATAGGGCGGGACTTGGCACCTATGTCATCCCGATGCTTGGTCTCCAAGCAACCATACATTAGCCAACCGGGGTTTGGCTGATGTCCAGATCCAGACCTTATGCTTTGGGCCAACCCTATATATAGATATATACTTTTTGTTATGTGTTTGCTAATAAAGTTGTGGCCATGTTTTGCTCAATCCAATGTGTTTTGTCTTATTATGGCACCTGACCTGCAAGGCAATAGTGCATACTTCTATATCCTAGGCAGCATGTTTCTGAATTTAAGCTAATGGACAATTAGAGCATGAGATTGCTGTGGTGTTGTATCCTATTAGTGAGCTTTTTATTGGTTTCTGCTTGGCATCTGTGAGAAAATATGTCTTTAGGCCAATCTGGTAAAGCTCTTCATCATGCCCTTCAATTTCCATATGATTTCAGAAGGTGAAAAGGGTCAGGCTTGATTAATACTTGGACAAAAGTAGAAATCCTCTCTAAACCCCTTGAAAATTACGCCGGTTAGAGTTAACAGTACTGGACTAAATGCATAAATGGCCTGACACAGGCCATTCCCTATGTCCCCATGCGTTCTTTGTTAGATGACACCTCCCAAATTCCTTAGCACCATGTTCTTTTCATGTTCCCAAGAATATATCAGAAAATATTCTTAATAGCACCGCTGCATCCTAGTATTTATCAAATATTTTTCCTTAGCACTTAGGATGTTTTGCATGCATTATCCCAATTCTTGTAAAAGAATCTATCTGTGAGTCAGTATTTTTGCCCCCATTTTACACATGAAAGAGTGACTTACACTGGTAGAGTTGATTGTTTAGTGCATATTATATTCCTCTGCTAAGGCTACTCAACTCTTCAATCTCACCTTGTCAGTTTCATTGACTTTAAACTGGAAGGCTGGAAATTATCCACTTTGTCCAACAAATGATATTTACTCAAACCCACTTTTGGACCTTGTCAGTCAAGTGAATACTTTCCTCATGATGGTGTCAGTGGATTCCTCTGCTCATTGACATTTGTGCAGTTCAGCTGTTGCAGTCAGAAAGAGGGAAAGGAAAGTATGCAAGCCTTGTGTTTTAGGGGCACAGAGCAAAATAACAAGGGGGGCTTAAGGTTATGGAGTAACAGTATCAACCACAGAACACCAATAAACGAGGCAGGCCATCCTTCTGCTGAGAGAAATGTAAAAGAAAAACAGATGTGAGACATAAGCACTACCATAAATAGAATGTTCAGAATGACATCAGAGGAGGGTATTGCACAAATAATGAGCCTCAGATGAGGGAATTGCACAAATAATGAGGCTTATCACATTGGTTATTAAATTGATTTACCTCTATCTATTTAAAGCTGAATTCAGGCAGCATCCTGATCTTATCAGATTTTTTTAATTTATCTTTTTGCTGCTGAATCTGCTGCCCAAATACTCCCCGGGTCCATCCCCTCTTCTAGAGCTGCTCTGTCAGCATTTTTTTGATGTAAGAAAACAGCCATATCTAAAAAGAGCCAGGAGGAGCCGCTCTGGAAGTGGGGATGCACCCAGGATTTATTTGGGTGGCAGACTCACTGGCAAAAAACATTTGATAAGATCAGGATGCCACCCAAATTCAGCTATAAATAGCTAGAGGTAAATCAATTTAATAACCAATGTGATAAGCCTCAATGTTTCTAGCTAAGTTCTTACTAAAAATAATTCTGCACTAAACCTCAGCTTTCCTTTGGGTTCATGTGGCAGCATCCACCAAGTAGGTATCACCAGTAGCTCTCCTGGAAGAAAGGAAGGTGAGCAGCCTAGAAGTGTCATGATGTTAGGCATCGTGGCATGTAATGGAAGAGGTTGGAGCAGGATGGTGGGGGGGGGGCACAGGACTGCCCTCTGAGATCCAGTCTGATCCAGTCACTCTCCTTGGAGATCAGTATAAGCCATGTTTGGTGGTGACCCGTGGGCTGGAATGTTGCTTCCCCTTTGGGCTTGACAGAGGAGAAGGTATTTTCCATGGTATTATGGGATAATTGGATTTGGGTAATCCTTTACAAGATTTTAATTAGATCATTTAAGATTTGACACATTGTATGTTATTTATTTGTTAAATTGATTTATTTGTTTGTCTCTGGCATATGGGGTTCCTTGCCCGCAACATATTGAAGGGGAAGTAAACATACCCTTGCTTTAGTGTACAGCACATTATGCAGCCCTGCTGCAGACCAAGTTTTACTATCTAATAAGGTGTCCCTTAGTTTACTCAAAAATTTATATGTCTCCCTCTTTCTTCTCATTGGGATGGCAGATAATGTTAACTGTCAGTGAGGGTATGTGACTGAGTGATGCCAAGGGAAGGACAGTACAGTACTTCCTTGCTATCCGCAGGGGATCAATTCTGGACCCCCTTGTGGATAGCAAAACATGTGGGACCTGAAGTTCTTTTCCTTTCAATACGTGTGCATGCATGTTCAAATCCAAGCACACAGCAACCTCCATGCTTGCCCACTAAAAAAGCTGGGACTTGCCATTCGCAGAAGCTCAGATCTGCAGATGGCAGATTCGCAGTTGGCATGGGTGTGCTGTACAAACTGTCCTGCCAAACAGCAGGTCATGCACCAGATTGTCACCTCCCTTATCTGGTCCCCTGAAACCAATAGTGAGACTACTACCATTACCATTTCCTTAGGAGTCCTTTCTTCCCAGACTGAGACATTAGGAGAGAGGTTACCAAAGAGCTTACCTGTGCTCCTGTCACAGCCAACTCTCCCACAAGCCACCCTTTGGTGGACAGGAAGAACTCTAAAGGCATGCTGGCTGCCTTCCTGTCCAAGATTAGGGGTCAAAATAACCCTTGTGGCCCCTCAGACAAAGGCATCAGGCAGGCAGGTGGCACTGCCATAGAGCTCACAGTAACCATTCTTCTGCTGTAGAATTTGCCAATTTAAGTCATTGAGTCTCTGGAATGGCTGCCTATCAAATGTCCCGCTGTTTTAGAAACTGCAAATAAAAGGAAAAGGGAAACATCATAGCAAAATGGTCATATTTTTCTGAAGAAGTCAAACATATGTTCCATGTGTGTTTTTCCCCCTCTCAAGCCACCAACTAGGAGGAGGAGGAGGAAGAAGAAGAAGAAAAAGAAGGAGGAAGAGAATGATGGGAAAGAGGCTGTTTTTTTAGTGTTTCAGTTGTTTTTCAGTGGATATCTTCTTTATGTTTCTTTGTGATTTGATACTGCAAATCAAAAGTGTGGGAAGGGGGAAGAATATTGTTTGTTATCTATGTGACCTGTTTCCTACCGTGTCTATCTGATTAGAAAAATGCAGACAAAGAGAGAGGTGGCTTGGGATAACATAAGAGCTACATTAACCCTATGTGGTTATCACCTATGTGTCAATAACAAAATGTGAATGGGTTTCTGCATTGTTTCCCTTGAAATTTCCAGTCTCACACCTGTCATACCTCAAGATAACTATCCATCATGGAGTCAAAGTGGCGAGCAACTGTGTGGTCCTTTGATAAGGAACAGTGACACAATTTGTCTCCTTCTCCTCCCACAGATTTCAAGTAATAGGCTAACAGCAGGTTAAAGACAGCAGAAGAGTGGATCTGTACAGGCAACAAAGGAAGAACAGCTGCAGAAACAGCCTTTAAAACACTTGGTTTCAGATGAATATTGGAAGTAGAATGTAAAATTAAAACCAAATCAATCATAAAAAGTACTATTCATAAAAGGAAATTATTTTCCCATATATTGGAAACCTTCTTAACAGAGCTGTGGTTAAAAGCCAAGCCACAACTTTAGGAATTCTATATTAAGGAAGAACCATTTCCAAAGGGATGACATGAATTAAAGTTTGGAAATGATGCTAAACAGTTCTCTCTCTCTCTCTCTCTCTCTCTCTCTCTCTTTCTTTCTGTTTTTTTTAAAGAAGTTTGGTATCTTTCCTATAAGCTAAAAATTACAATTTTTTTCAAACCAAAAATGTTGGTTTGTTTGTTTATTACAGTATTTATGCCCAACAATTCAGCCAAAAATAAATAAATAAAAAGGCTCCCAAAGAAGCTTACAAATTCTTAATGTACATCTTAATGTACATCTGTGTACGTTTCCCTAGGGTCAGTTTGCAGTATCCTATCTACAACAGGGGTGTAAATCTTTCTCTAGTTTTCTTCTCAAAGGAAGCAACGAGTAATTTTAGCAATTTAGAAAAACCTGTGAAGTTTCCACTGTTAGCCATTTGAGAATTATTTTGCACAACATTCATACATTATTATTATTATTATTATTATTATTATTATTATTATTATTATGCTTTATTTATATAGTGCTATATAAATTTACACAGCACTGTACATACAATTAATTAAAATAGACGGTTCCCTACCTTCATGCTTACAATCTAAAAAGACATGACACAGGAGAAAGGAAGGGTGGTGGGGAAAGGGATCAAGTCCATTGGATCTTCTCTCCCTGGTGGCGCAGTGGTTAAATGCCTGTACTGCAGCCACTCACTCGAAACCATAAGGTGGTGTGTTCAAGACCAGTAAAAGGGCTGAAGCTCGACTCAGGCATGCATCCTTCCGAGGTCGCTAAAATGAGTACCCAGATTGTTGGGGGGCAAATAGCTTACAATTGTAAACCGCTTAGACACTCCTTAAGGGTATGAAGCGGTATATAAATGAAGCTGTTTGTTTGTTTTTTAGAGGACTGGACCATAGCAGATGGACTGGAGGGAGGGCCTTCTTCTTGCTCTGGCTAGGCCTGATGAAATCGGGCCTGATTTTATGCTCCCTCCAAGGCCGGACAATGGTAGATGACATGGAGCGAGGGCCTTCTCCTTCAGGCTAGGTATTTTAATGTTGTGAAGCCGCTCTGAGTCCCAATTCAGGTAATGCTTCCCTGAACAAATTAGTCTTTAACTCAGTTTTAAAACTGGATAAAATGGCTCTATGAGTGCATCTATACTGTAGGAATAATACAGTTTGACACCACTTCAGCTGCCATGGCTCCATTCTACAGAATCTCAGGATTTAATAATTTTGTGAGGAATCGGCACTCTTTGGCAGAGAAGGCTAAAGACCTTGTAAAACAACAAATCCAAGGATTCCATAGGATGGGGATACCTCACTTAAAGTGGTGTTAAACTGCAGTATTTCTACGGTTGATGAACCTTTGGTCTTCTGTGCCCTACTCCCACCCTTCAAAGCACGTATTGTATTAAGTGGGACAGGAGTGTTATGTTTTCTAACATTCCGGCCATTATTTTTTATCATCTGTATTGAAGGCATAAAACAAACATACACAATACATACAAACTGATTGTGTGCCACTGTGCCTGTGCATCCATTCACAATAGCTGGAAAACTTGTTAGGTTGTTTTGGTGTTTTTTTGTTTTTGGGTTTTTTTTGTTTGTTTGTTTTTTGCTCCTTTCCTTTACCAGTACAAAAACCAAGCTATCTCACCAAACTTAAATTTTCCGTTGCTACCTTCATCCTTCCAAGGTCTTTAGAGCAACCTGTGATCTCAGAGTGATTTCAGTTAAAACAATTTATATTATAAATTGGCAGCACTTTTTTTAATGGACTCACTATACTCTTCATAGCCTCTTGAACTCACTATCACCAACCCTGAAGATATTGCAGATCACTGCACGCTACTTTTTTCTTTTTCTTTTTCTTTTTTTTCTTTTTCTTTCTTTTTTTGGCAGAAGCCATCTAACCCTCATATCAACAGTACTGTGGACTTACATTTTGGACTATAATTCCCCAGAATTCCCAACTGTTCCTGCTGGTTGGGGGATTAAGGAACTATTACTCAAAATAAAAGTAAAACAAACTTTTCAAATTTTGTTGCCACCAAGAACAGCCACTTGTATCTTATGAATTTTTTTTTTTTAAACCCACTACCTTCAGCATGGGGAATCAGCTCCCAATCACAATGAGGGTGAAATTTGCCACCCATCCAGGGAGAAGTAGCATAGTCTTGTATCTCATGCCTTAATTGTACCTTCTCTCCTTGGAAGTATCATTAGAACATTTGACTTATTCCTTTTATTATATAGATCATACATAAGACACTGCAGAAAATGACCCTACATTTCTTATTACAGACAGTTACCAAATGCTTAGTTTTAACTAATGTCATTGGAGAACAGAGATATCATCACTTTGGATCTAATCAGACTTAAGGGTTGTGCAGACTGTCCCTGAAGGGCCAGTCCTACAGCCACCTCTGTCTTCACCAGATCAGGATCATGGCAACCACACACACTGTGGCCCCGATCTGGCCTTTCCATGGTGCAAAAAGGAGCAGCAAAAAGAGGCTCCTTTTTGTGCTCTGGAAAGGGTGCCATAGCTGCTGTACCTGCAGCAGAGCGCAATGATAATAATAATAATAATAATAATAATAATAATCTTTATTTCTAGCCCGCTCCTCTGTGAGTACAATCGGAGCGGGGTACAACAAGATTAAAACATACAAATTAAAACACTTCATTGACCCACTCCCAGCCACCCACCCCTTAAAAATAAATTAAATTAGCAATAATTTAAAATCAACAACATTAAAAACATGATTCATCCTCCATAGTTCTTACACTGAGGAAAAAATAGCACCAGGCAAGGGGTCAAATTCAATTTATAGGTCCCATTCGGAGCTGGGATCTAAGAGGTGTCAGGGAAGGCCTGCCGGAAGAGATGCGTCTTCAGAGCTTTTTTAAAGCAATCAAGAGATGTTATAAGGGGCATCTCATCCGGCAGACCATTCCAAAGTTTGGGAGCAGTCGCGGAAAAAGTCCTCTGGGAGGTCTGTGACAGCCTAATTTTCACAGGCTGTAGCAGGTTCCTCCCAGAGGATCGGAGTGTGCGGGGGGGTTCATACGGGGAGAGGCGGTCCCTGAGATAAGGTGGACCCAAGCCATGTAGGGCTTTAAAAGTTAAAACCAGCACCTTGTACTGCGCCCGGAAACTAATTGGCAGCCAGTGGAGAGCCTTGAGCACCGGTGTTATGTGCTCTCTCCTTGATGTTCCAGTTACAAGCCTGGCTGCCATATTTTGGACCAGTTGAAGTTTCCGGGTTAAGCACAAGGGTAGCCCCATGTAGAGCGCATTACAGAAATCCAGGCGTGAGGTTACCAGAGCATGTACCACAGTTTCCAGGTCCCTCATGTCCAGGAAAGGGCGCAGCTGGCGTATCAGCCGAAGCTGATAACAGGCACTCCTGACCGTCGCATTCACCTGACAGGTCATGTGGAGCGACGAATCTAGGAGTACCCCCAGACTGCGAACACAGTCCTTAGAGGAGAGTGTGACTCCATCCAGGACTGGAGACTGTATTCCCAAGCCTGGTTTTGGGCCTGTGACTGTTAGTACCTCCGTTTTGTCTGGATTCAGTTTCAATTTGTTTTCCCTCATCCAATTCATTACCGCCTCAAGATAGTCATTAAGAGGAGAGATGCCATCTGAAGTCTGTGCTGACGATCTGGACATGGAGAGGTATATCTGAGTGTCATCAGCGTACTGAAGACACTGAGCTCCATGCCTCCGAATGACCTCACCCAGCGGCTTCATATAAATGTTAAATAGCATCGGGGACAGGATGGCGCCCTGAGGGACGCCACAATTAAGCTCAATTTTGGAAGAGCAACTGTCCCCGAGCCACACCCTTTTGGATCTGCCAGAGAGGAAGGACCGGAACCACTGAAGAGCGGTGCCCCCGATCCCTACCTCCCTCAGCCGATCCAAAAGGATGGAGTGATCTATAGTGTCAAAAGCCGCGGAGAGATCCAAGAGCACCAACAGGGTCACACTACCCCTGTCAATGCTCAAGCGGAGGTCGTCAGCCAGTGCAACCATGGCGGTCTCAACTCCATGTCCTGCCCTGAAGCCGGTTTGAAATGGATTGAGATAATCGGTTTCATCCAAGACAGCTTGGAGTTGGGAGGTGACTGCTCTCTCGATCACCTTGCTCAGAAATGGGAGCAAGGACACTGGTCTGTAGTTGTTCCTGTCCAGGGCATCAAGGGAAGGTTTCTTCAGGAGAGGCTTGACAGCCGCCTCCTTCAGACACGATGGGACCGTGCCCTCCCTGAGGGATGCATTGATCACATCCCGAAGGAATGTTCTCAATGAATCCCCTCCCTGGACGACCAGTCAAGATGGACATGGATCGAGGGAGCATGTCGTCTTCCGAGTACTGCCAAGGAGCTTGTCCACGTCATCGGTACTCACTGATTGAAACTCATCCAGTAAACTGACAGCAACGGAGTTGCTGGACACCTCGCCAATGGATTCTGACAAAACATTGGCGTCCAAGTCGTCTCTTATCCAAGAGATTTTATCTGCAAAGTAGGTGTTAAACGCGTCACAGCAAGCTGTCGTCGGGTCAAGTAGGGGGTTCGGTGCAGGAGGAACCTGCGTCAGTTCCCCCACCACCCTGAACAGCTCTGCTGAACGGGACTCTGCAGACGCAATGCGTGCAGAGCAGAAGAGTCTCCGCGCTGCACGCAAAGCCTCCCGATAGGCGCGAAGATGCTGCCTATGGCGAGTTCTGTCGGACATGAGGCGAGTTTTCCGCGACCTGCGCTCTAGTCGTCGTCCAACCCGCTTCATCTCTCTGAGTTCGTCTGTGAACCAGGGTTTACGATTGGGAGCGGGTTGGAGAGGACGCTCAGGGGAGATCACGTCGATAGCCTTGGGAAGATCGGTGTTCCAAGTATTCACCAAGGTTTTGACTGGATCACCGGCATTACCAACCATTAATCCCTCTAAGGCCTTCTGGAATCCAATTGGATCCATTAGCCTTCGAGGGCGGACCATTCTAATGGGTCCACCACCCCCGAGGGGACGGAAAGTGGCTTTTCAGTTCCATCTTGATCAGGAAGTGATCCGTCCATGACAGTGCGGAGGTTTTGGTTATCATGTTGCCATGGGGACAGAGGTGGGGTGTGTGTCATGTGGACACCATGCCCCCAACTCCACCCCCAGGCTGGCCTTAATGGCTGGTCTGCACAGTCCCTCAGATGTTCAGCCTTGCCTGTGATGGGCCTAGATCAAAACACATATTCAACAACATCTGGACTTCACAGTGGTAAAACCTGGCAGAAAAGAGAAGGCCTCATCAATCCCTGCTACAGCTACACATCTGAAAAAAATGATTGTATTTATATTCTCTCTTACACTAGTTTGTCTGAGATGTAGTTGCACCAGGTAAGGCAAATATCTCCTTAGAGTTTAACTATGCATTGCTTCTTCTTTTTTAAGAGTGCTTTAAAAAGTGGGCTCTGATGCTGGCTGGGGGATTTGGAATATGGAGCAATTACTTTTTTGACCACAACTCCCTGAATCTCCCAGCCAGCATGGCCAGTGGAAGCTGTTGTCGAAATAAAGAAAATGTTTCAGACCCTGGCTTTTAGACAAACTCACCTGATCTGTTCTTGCCATGTAAGTGTGTGGATGTGAATTCAGCATTACACGTATTTCAGAGTTCAATATATGAGCCAAGAATGTGACTGTCTCATGTATTAATCATTCCTTTCTTCAGTGTTTGTGTTTACAGTGTGATCAGGAAGCAGGTTTGGGGCATACAACTATATGCATCCATATGAGTTGCTTCCCCTGGAATTCTTCGTAATTCAGGTTCCAACTTGCATAGAAGGCTTTGTAGATAACAATCATATATGTGATACCTGCATCTATCATCATGAAACCTCTACAATAGTCTGGGTGATAGCTTAGAACATGTGGCTCTGAAGTACTCTAGATTATAACATGACTGATCAGTGTCTCACTGGAAGGCAGAATATGCATGGAGCTTTTATTCATTTTCAATAAACTATGTAGCAGAACACAACCTGCTCTTTAAACTTCTGGACTAGGGAAACTGTATACCTCCAGATGTTGTTGGATTCTACCAGCCCTAGTCAGCAACACCAGTTCTCATGTATAATGGGACTTGTTGATCTACTCCATCTGGAAAGGAATATTTTCCTATTCCTGCTTAAATGTTCCTAAGTTAATAGTCCTTCTCTTAATAAGGTCATACTAAAATTTCTCTCTTGAGAATGGACTTTAATTCATGTTCCAACATTAGCTGCTATTCTCATTGCAAAATGTAAGAAATTGGGCAAATTCTTTCTATTTGTCTGTCTGTCTGTCTATCCATCCATCCATCAATCTATATTTCACCCTATGTCCAAAGACCTCAGAGTAGTGTACAATAAAACTAATTTAAGCAGTTTAAAACAATTTATAAATTTGAAACAGTCAAAAATAATTTAGAGTCTAAAATCAGAATAAACTATATAACAATTTAGAACAAATTTAAACCAGATAAAACCATGCAAATCTATGAGGGCTGTTGCTCATGTTTTCTAATCGCTATATTCAAGTATGAGACGCATGCACCAAGCTTCGGTTGAAAATGGTGCCCACTTTTTAAAAAAATGCTGTCTCTCTTGGCAAATGATGCAGAACTCTAGGACAGAAATACCACTTGCTATTTTGTGAAGAGAGATGCATGTGTCATTCAAATGATCCAAATATATGGAAACTCAGCATATAGTTTCCCGGATCAGAGCACCAAAATACAAAGCTAGAAGTTGCCCTGAGTTACTTGCAGGAACTTTGTTCATTCTCTCTTTCTCCTTGGGTTAATCTCCAGAGGCATTCATCTTCAACCAAACCAATTTGGACAAGATCTCTTGGGGAGGTTACTTTTAACGGTGGCCTGCTATCATGAAGTCAACTGAATCTATGCCATGTCACCTAAGACTTCTGCACTTCATATTTCCAGTAGGGCTAACTTTCTCCTGTTGCTCTTTGAATAAAAATAGCTTTAAACACTTGACTTGTTAACTGCTTTGTTACAAATCAAGCAGTTCCTTAGAGAAAAAGATTCTATTAAGTATGGAACAAACCCTGCTAAGAAACAAGAGCCTGATCAGTGCCGTGACATATGAAACAAAAGACAAATATGATCATATTCCCAAAGAAATGTCACTGACTCACATAAGTGGTTGTGACATCTATGTGACAAATTACAAAGACAATGTATCATAAGTATTGTGTGGCTTTACACACACCTAGGACCATTTCTCCTTGTTCTGGCAATCTGAACACTAATCAGTTCTCCTTAGGGACTGAAATCTTCTATCATACTAAATTTCTGGGCAGGTTCTAACAGCCATACTCTGATGTTTAATGAAATGCCCCAAAATATTCATTCATTTCCTTCACTGTGAAATTCTTCTTCCTGTTGTAGATATTGTATGAAGCATAATAATAATAAATAATAAACTTTATTTTTGTATTCCGCCTTTCTGCCTGGGCAATCAAGGCAGCTTACATGAAATAAAATGGATTTAGATAAAACATTGTCTAGATAAAAAGATAGAACACCCCCCCCCAAAAAAAAGAGAATTAAATACAATTTAAAAGAGAAAAAAACACAACAGTTAAAAACAACATAATATAAAAACAGCAATTTTCTGGTATATAATGTTGGATACAGTTGGGAGAGCCCAGAGTAAGTTGGATTGCTCTATTCAGGGAAGGCCTGCCAGAAGAGATCCGTCCTGACAGCATGAAAAGATATCATCTCTGTATTGTAGGTTGGAAAACCCTAACCACTAGATTGCACCTATTCTCAAAATATTAGCCAGTTTAGATGCTAGTGTTTTCTAATTACCTTAATTAAGCCTTGAAGAAATATTCTTTTCTTATTGCCTGCCATAATAACCATTTTGCAGCTCAGTTCTATGCATGACTCTACAGAAGTTCCACTGTGTCCAAAGGCACTCGTTGTTATGTGTCTTCAGGTTGACTATGACTTATGGTGATCTCTTGGCTAGATTTTATCTGAGGGGTTTTTTTCCATTGCTTTCCTCTTAGGTTAAGAAAGTGTGACTTGCTCAAAGTTTCTATGGTTGAGTGAAATTCAAAGAGAATGTCCACTCCACACTAGCTCTCAATATGGAGCTTGTTATCAGGTAAATATGTGAAGGATTTGCAGAGGTTCCAGTCTTTCTTGACTGAATGTTCCTGGAGGGTAATTCTGGGGAATTGTTGTTCAGCCTTTTGGCCATTAGCCTATGGGGCTCCACAGGGTTCAATACTATATCCTTTATGCTTTTCATTATCTACATGAAGCCACTGGGCTCCAGAGCTGCATGTTATCAGTATACTAATTATACCCAGCTCTATCTCTCTTTTATCAGTGATGTCAAAGAATCTGTGATAGTCCTGATTCATTGTCTGGATACAGCAAAGGACTGAATGTGGGTGAATAGACTGAGGCTTGATTCAGAGAAGTGCTGCTGGTCAGGAGGAAAACCAGTCTGAGAGTGGAATCACAGAGTGTTTTGTACACGGCTGCTCTCCCTCTGAAAAGTAAGGTTCATACTTTGGGGATGTTCTTGGACAGTATTGCTCCTGGAAAGCCAGGTTGCTGCAGTGACCAGTAGTGCCTTTGCCGAGCTTTGACTTGTGCACCAGCTGTGCCTTTTCTTGGGAAAGGCAGATCTGGTCACAGTGGTTCATGCCTTAGTTACCTTTCCATTATACTACTGTACTCTACAACAGGGATGTGGTGGCTGAGCAGTTAAGATGCTGACTCAGATGACCACAAGGTTGGCAGGTGAGCAGTCTGAGACACAAGCATCATGTGACAGAGTGAACTCCCATCACTAGTTCCAACATATACCAACCTAGCAGTTCAAAAGCATATAAAAGTACAAGTAGATAAATATGTACCAGTTTGGTGGGAAGGTAAGAGTGTTCTGTGCAGTCGTGCTGGCCACATAATCATGGAGTCATCTTTGAGAATGCTGGCTCCCTCGGCTAAGTAACAGAGATGAGCACCATCCCTTGTAGTCGGACACAACCTGACAATCTTGTCAAAGGGGAAACCTTTATCTTTAGCGTGGCCTGCCCTTGAAAAGTGTTTGGAAGCTGCACCTAATGCAATATGCAGCACTCAGACTGGTGTCACACATGCAATTTTAGAGACCATATAACACTGGTCTTGCAGGAACTGTGCTGGCTTTCAGATTGCTTCCAAGCTCAATTTAAGATGCTGGTGCTGACCTACAAAACCCTAAACTACTTGGAACCAAGATATCTGAAAGATTGCTTCCTCCCATATAAGCCTATTAGAAATTGTCTTCAGAGGAGGCCTAATTATATGTCCCAACATCTCATGAAATTAGATTGTTGGGTAAAGGTAACATGGCTTTCAGTGTAACAATGCCTCAACTGTGGATCTCCCACTCATCTCTCTTTTAAGCTTCTGGTGGGCAGCCAGGACAGTGGTGGATTCAGCTGCGCCCTTTCTTATGATGGTGGATAAGGCCACAGTGGTTCATACCTTCGTTATCTCTCAGTTAGACAACTTTAATGCATTCTATATGGGACTGTACTTCAAAAGTATTCAAAAGCTGTAGCTACTTCAAAGTGTAGTAGCCAGACTATTATCAGGTATCCATTTTACAGACCATATCACTCATCCTGCAAGAAGTACACTGGCTTCAGATTTGCTTCTGAGCTCAATTCAAGGCGTTGATGTTGACCTAGAAAGCCCTAAATTATTGGGGCCAAGATATCCTAGGCCTCATTCCCACTTACAGATAGATCGGTGTGTGATCTGAATCGACGGATCAATTTGACATTGCATCATAGTTTACACTACACTGGCCTTGGTCATATTTTCTATCATTTTCTGGCACCAAAATGGCCCCCTTGTGGTTCCGATTCATGAATGAATAGATTCAAAGTGATTTGGTTCTAGCTGGCCGAAGGGGAAATTTGAATCGATTCCAATCTGCTTGTGGTTCACACTTGCGCAGAATCGATTTATCGAAAAAGAAGCGGAACAAATCAGCATCAAAAAGACATGGGTTAAATAGGTCTGGAACATCCCCCCCCCCTTCAGAATCTCTTCAGCGATTCAGATTAAGTGGGAACCAGGGTCATTTGAACCGATTGAAACCGAATTGCGATCCAGTTTAAAAGGTAGTGGGAATGAGTCCTAAAAGACTTCCTCCTCTCATATGAGCCTGCCAGAAACTTGAGATCTTCAGAGGAGACCATGTTGCGTGTCCCATTAGCTAGTAAAGCTAGGTTGATGAGTAACTACATTTTCTCTGTAGACGGTTGAATGCCTTACTCAAGGAAGTTAGACTGGCTTCATCTCTTTTAAGCACTCAACAGGCAGCCAAGCAGTGCTGTTCCTCATGGCATTCATTGTTTGAAACTGCTGTTTTAACTGTTTCAAAACTGGATTCTAGGATTGTTTGTAGACTAGATTTAAGAGTTTTTAAAGAGTATTTTAATGTCTTTTTAAAATGTTCTTTGTATGGTTTTGTTTTTTATTTGTTAGTTGCCTTGGGAGTCTTTGTGGTTTGGTAGATGATACAGAAATACCATAAATAAATAAATACTTGCATGATCAACATCATTCTTGGAGTGCTTTAATACACTTCTGGCACAAGTTAAGAATTCTCTACAACTGTAACATTTTCAAGACAAATAAAGAGGCATCAGAGGGTGACAAAAAGGTTTTTTTTAAGTATTATTTATTAATAAAACCATTGCAGAGTTAATATGGCTTGTACTGCAGAAGCAAAAGCTCTCTGAAAGTAGCCTCTCTTTCTGCCTTTTCCCCATCTTTAAACTTTATTTATAGGCTTGACAAAATACTTGCATTCACATAACCTGCCTTTGCAAACTTGCCAGAAGATTAATGATATCACAGTGTTCTTGAGAACAGAAGTGTGTCTACCACAGTGTTGAATAATCTCTCCTTTCACACATTAAAAGTGAGATGAGGCCTACTTTAGAAAGCAAGGACAATGTGTCACGCAGAGTCGGCTTACAGACATACCACAGTAGCTGTCCTGAATCATAAATTGCTTTTGCATGAGGTATTCTGTTTTTTAAAAATGTAAACCTTATACAATATAGTTCCCTATTCTCTGGAGTCCCAGTAATGTGAAATAGTGACTTTGAAGGGGTCCAGGCTTTTTCACATAATCTGCTGCTGAAACACTGTATGTGTCAAAAAATGCAACCCACCCCACAGGTTGTCACTCTTTAGCTTATTTAAAAAGGAATTATAAACCTGAAATTTCCCTGAAAGTTACAATGATCAAAGTGAGGCTGTGATACTTTGGCCATATCATGAGAAGGCAAGACTCATTTGAAGAGACAATAATATTAGGAAAGGTTGAAGGTAGTAGAGAAAGAGGAAGACACTCATAAGATGGATAGATTCAATCAGGGAGGTCATGGGCCTTAATTTGAAGGACCTAAGCAGAGCACTGGAGGATAGGATAGAGAAGTTTCGTATACAGGGTCACCATCAGTTGAGCACAGTTAACAGCAACGAGAAACATGCTAAAGGCTCCTAACACAAATTAAATATTAAAGGAGACAAGAACATCCCTGCTTTATATATAATATAAATATAATATATAAAAATATAAAATATAAAAATATATATAAAGGATGAGAAAAAAACCATTGGTCATAACCCATGCTCAATATTTTTTAATTAATTTTAAAAATATTTTGGGAATTAGGTGGATACTTCTCTGACCACCCACCCACCCCATACCAGCCACAGAAAGGCTGGGGACAGCTTAACCATATGTCCAGGAGGTGCATCTGCATCACTGCAGAAGGAGAAATTGAATTTTAATCTCTGAAATGACAAAAAAGATGTAAACAGATTTATGTTTTACTTTCTTGTATATGTCACTAACAGGATGCTGGCCAGTTTATGGTGTGTAATTTTGTTGTAAGGAATGTGAATCAGTATGGATGAGAAAGATCACAGATGGGTGGTTGTATGGTTTTAATACAGCACCAGGAACAACAGAGCTGTCCACTTGCATGCTAAAGGGCACCATTATTACCACCAATGAATGTACATAGTTAGGAAGACCCTTCTCCTTTCCAGTGTCACCATCTTAACCTGAGCGCTACTGATTTTGACTGAAGAGAGTCTTCTCCCTTTCTCTATGATCAGTACTGATAAATACATAAACTGGGTGGACAAATGACTGGATTTCTCTGTGACAGGGCATTAGACTAGTGACATAAATTGTTGTTCTTCAGTTTGTACCAGCAAACGTTTAAACCCCCTAGGTGTAGTCCTATGCCTTCACACTTTGACATCATTTAAACTCCTATGACTTCATGCCATGGAATCCTAGGATGATTGTTTGGTAGGAGTACCCAGAATTTTCTGTAAACAGACATTATTGATCCACAGGGGGTTTTGAGTCTCTTTTGGGTGGAGTCTTATCAGGTAATGTTGTATCAAAAGACTATAACTGTTCAGTGCGGATACACCTCTAGGCAATATAATCAGGGTACAATGCTGAAAATATAATAAGAATGTGAATGTGCAAGCAAGATTTATTACCCTCAAAGTGCATATTTTAGCTCAGTTGCAGCAATCACATCTAATACCTCTCCCCACTAGAGCTGAGATCCTTCATTTCAATGTAACTATGATGAAGAAGCTTCATCTTCATAGCCCTGGAACAGATAGGCCAAAAGAAGCAGCATTCAGTCACTTCAGGAGCATGACGTTTACATGATGCGTGCCCTCACAGCCACTCTGATGCCATGCTCAGATCCTTTGGATGGGAGCAAAAAGAAGCTGGGATAATCCAGCTCCTGATGGCTTAGGTTGGGGCCAGCAGGACCATGCAGTCACCACAGTCCCAACCAGCTTGCAACCCATCTACTCTGGGCCAAAGTTGTGTTTAATGATATGTGTGCAAACCCAAAAAATCCAACCTTTGCAATGATACAGCTTCCTGATCAAAGCATTCCAAGGTGCTGGAAATAATGGCTGCCATGCTCTCCAGTCCCTGGAATGCCTTAAGAATAGGCATCTAGGAAGCCCTCTCAACATCCATTCCTGCCAGAACTGCTTGTCCCATGATTCCCCATGGCTGGGAGAGTGTTGGAAATATTATCTCACACTGTTCTGATTTCCAGTTTGTTTACTTGGGTTGCCGCCAGGCTAGAATGGTAGGTTGGGCGGTCATGTTCAGTCCAGTTTACAATCTCTTAACTACTGAAGAGCATGCCAGTCCAGGTTTGCATTGTTTAACAGCACCACTTGTCTTTTTATAGCAAATAGCTGTAAGATATAAGAACTAAGTTGTATATAGCATTTCACTCATCTCTTCACTCTGCTGAGTAAATCCATGTGGATGAAGAGCCCAGAGACCCATGAAGAGAACCTGTTAAATATCTGCTAAGCTGCAGTATCACAGATGTAATGGTTAGGTTCTTTTGGACTTTAGCTCCCAGAAATATGGAGCCAGTATGAACACTGGGAGCTGTGGTACTGGTGTCCAAAAACCAACTGTTCCATCCTTTGTGGAGTTCATGGGTCTTCAAACTAAGAGGATTAAATTAAAATACAAATGTTTGCTTCACTCAATCACTTTTGGTCTTATTTTTCAATATATCTAGATTTGACATCCCTAAGGAATGCCTTAGGGAGCTGGGGATGTTTAGCCTGGAGAAGAGAAGATTAAGAGGTGATATGATAGCCATGTTTAAATATTTGAAGGGATGTCATATTGAGGAGGGAGCAAGCTTGTTTTCTGCTGCTCCAGAGAACAGGACCCAGAACAATGGATGCAAGCTCCAGGAAAATAGATTTCACCTCAACATTAGGAGAAACTTCCTGACAGTAAGGGCTCTTCGACAGTGGAACACACTCTCTCGGAGTGTAGTGGAGTCTCCTTCCTTGGAGGTCTTTAAGCAGAGGCTGGATGGCCATCTGTCAGGGATGCATTGATGGAGAGTTTCTGCATGGCAGGGGGTTGGACTGGATGGTCCTTGTGGTCTCTTCCAACTCTATGATTCTATGATTCTATGACATGCTTCTAAGGAGCTATGCTAAATTTAATATTCTACATTGGAGTGAAAAACTATGATCTGGAAAGCTATACAGAAACTGGCATTTGTTTACCTGCATCAGCTAACTCCTGAGACTTTGAGGCTATCTATACAGTTGGACCTTGGTATCTGTGGGGGATCCATTCAGGACCACCACCAACCCACAAATACCAAAAAATGCAAGATCTTAAGTCCCATTTTCCCTAATGGTGGTGCAGTGCATGCGTGCCTACTAGTACAGCTGCATGCACGTGTCACCATTAGGGAGAACAGGGGATGCTGAAATCTATGGATGGCAAGTCCATGGATACAGAAACTCCACTCTATATCATTACTAGGGTTGTAATTCTTTGTTTTTTTTTTCAAATGAAGCAACAAGTAATTTAGCAAAAATAAATAAATTATGCTCCATAAATACCTTTGAAAAGCTGCTCAGTTTTTAAAGACTATTGGCAATTTCGGAGTTATCCTGTACAAAACTTTACATGTGAATTTTTTTCAGAGACAAGTATCTTCTGCTGTTTCTTGTAGAGAAAACGCTATTTAATGCACACACCAAAACATTGGTTTTTTAAAGGTGCAAAACAACCACGTGCAAATTTAGCATAGAATAAGTCCAAAACTGTGAAGATTGTTGCTAGCCGAAGTTTCTTCTCATCAGGATTTCTCCATGCTCAAGAAAGCAACTTTTCAACTATTTTTCAACTATTTTCCCATCCTTAATCCCTACAGACCAGGTTATTAAAAAAGATTAGTTGCTGTTGAGCACTGCTGCAGGCAGATGCCAAATTACATTCTAATCTCATCATTTTTACATGGGATATACCTATATGCATATATTGGTTTTGTGTCATTTTAACTGTTATAGTTTCCCCTGAAGAACTCTAGGTGTTGCAGCATTGTGAAGGGATGACATACCCTCCAACTATCACAATTTGACAGGAACAGTCCCAATTAATCTTTGTCATATCACTTTTCCAACTGCTTTTAAAATGTCCCAGTTTCTCTCTCTCCTCTCACTTTCTTGCTTTGCCTCCAGTTTGCTTCAATTGCTTCAAACTGAGATCAAAGTGTAAATGTTGTTTTCACACAGCAGTGGGGAGAGGAGAAGAACAGAATCCCTTCCTTCCCAACATGCTAAGGAAAAGCAAATTGCTGTAGCCTCTCCTAGCTTGTGCATTCTTTCTCATTAATACTTTTTGTCATCTTGACCACACTCTTGTGTTGCTTGACCATGTGTCCCAGTTTTCCTCTGTGAAACGTTGGAGGGTATGGGATGAGAATTACCTTTACCATAAGACTACAATTCCTAGGGGTCTGTGTTTTAATCTGTAGCATAGAAATTATCTTGTTGCTACTGGAGTTTCTTCAGAGTGGTTCTAAGGGTAAGAAACTAGTTAGGCACACTGCCAGGAAACGAAATGTGCAATATCTAAGAAGATATGCATATTTTGTCCCCAATGTTGACAACTTCACAAGACTTGCCAGTGAAATAATCCCCATGTTTTAGAATGAATACTTTCATTTTGTAAGCATTGGTGAACATGCTGTACAGTGATGTCTGCAAAGATTACTTGCAGCATGGAAGGAGAATTGTTATATTCTGGTTCAAAGATATTAGAATAGACTGGACTGCTAATTTTCTTTTTCATATTATTAAGTATCATAAAAGAACCTCTTTATTCCTTGAATTTTGAACTGTGCATATGTTCTTTGGGGTATGTATGTTTTGTGCACTAGGAGAAAAAAGTCCTCATACTGTAGTTTGCAAGAAGCAACAATGGGACCTTTAGTTTGGGCACCACGTCTATCAAGGGCTGGCATCTGAGAAATCTATACTAGGTTTAATTCAGCTATTTGCCAATGAGTGTTCCTAGTGTCCAGAACATGTCTTTCTATCTGAAAGTGATATCACCTGTATAGTTCCTTGACTCTCTTTAGGTAATGGCTGTCTGTCCTTTAATAAACTAGATTGTGATCACAATCAGCTTTACAACCCCACTTGTGAATTTTCCTACAAAAAGCCAGTATGTTAAGAGCCCTTTCACATTATACATTTGGAGCACTTTGATTAAACTTTAACAATGGCTGCATCCTATGGAATTCTGGAGTTTATAGTGTGATGAGGCACCAGAGTTCTCTAGCAAAAATAAAATAAAAATATCTAAATTCTCCTGTTAAATACAAAACCCATGATTCCACAAAATGAATGCATGGCAGTTAGTCCTAGGACTGTGTAGTCCTAAGGGCCTCAGAAAACTGAATAGGAACAATGGACTCTACTGTAAGTTTGTCAAAGGAGCATTCTTCCAATTCACAACAAACTTGGTATACAACAACAACAGCAACAACAGCAGCAGCAGCAGTATTTATTTATAATGACCTTTCCCCCAAAGAGCAGAACATCAAGTATATATAGTCAGACACAAAGACAATAAAACATAACACTAGGCATACATATAAATCCTTCATAGTCCCACCAGCCACCTCAACAACCTCAGGCACAACTTAATCCAGCAAATCAATGAGGAATGTCCTTATAAAAATGGGTGGGATGATCCTCCAGTCGGAGGTCCAAGGAAAGACTGTTCCACAAATATGAAGCCAGATCTTGAAAGGCTCCCAACCTTGACAGAGCTGTGTACATCAGTGGAACAGACAATAATCCTTTGCCTGTACATCTTAAATTCCTAGATGGTATATACAGTAGGTCCTTGGTTGGATTCCAGGACCACCCTACCACCATCACCCCATGGATGCCAAAATCCATGGATGCCCAGTTGCCATTACATACAGTGTCATAATAAAATGGTGTTCCTCATATAAAATGGCAAAGTCAAGGTTTGGTTTTTGGAATGTGTATATATTTTTGAATATTTTCAAGCAGAGGATATTTGAATCCATGGAGAAAGATTCTTTGGATATGGAGGGTCAACTGTCATATACCAGTTGAGCTGTAACATGGGCATTGGGAGTGATTAAAGTGCAGAACCCTAAAAATAAATACCAGGAGTATGAAACAGGTCCTAACCTGAACTAGTAGCCAGTAAATGGATCTACTGGTGGTGGAGAGGGGAGAGAATGAGCATGTCAATAGTGAGGGAGATTTAAAACCTGAATAACACTGTTCTGATTCAAGGCAGAAGCAGTCACCATAAGTCAGAAATAACTTGAAGGCACACAAAAACAAGTGTCGTTCAACTAGAAGCATTCATTCAAATTGCCTATTGGCTGAAGAAAACTCTTCTCCAGGACAATGTAAAGAGACCAAAGCCAGTCACTGGAATCTCATTAGGAGTGTTAATAAAGAGTCTTGTGGCACCATAAAGACTAAGGAGTCATGGCCTAAACTATTATGACCTTCATTCCACTTATGATATAACAAGAGTGATTATTCTACACCCTCTGATCAGAGTTAGCTAGCTTTCTGGCTTCTGAATTGCTTCTCCAGAATAGTGAAATAATTACAATTGGTTACATTGTCTATGTGACATTCTTTGGCTGGCTCTATAAGCAAAAACAAAACAAAACAAAACAAAAACCCCAGAATCGTAGAATCATACAGTTGGATTGGGCCATCTAATCCAGCCTCCACCATGCAGGAATTCACAATCAAAGTACCCCAACATATGGCTAGCTAGCCTCTAGCCTTCAAAGAAGGAGACTCCTCCACTCTCTAAGGAAGTGGGTTCCACTGTCAACAGCTGCTACTGTCAGGATGTTCATCCCCATGTTTTGGTGGAATTGCTTTTTCTGTAGCTTGCATCTATTTATTGTTCTGTGTCTTATTCTGTGGAACAGCAGAAAACAAGCTTGCTCCATCCTCAATATTACATCCCTTCAAATACTTAAACAGGGCTATCATATCACCTCTTAATGGTAAAAGAATAAAATAAAAGAATAAAATAAAGATACAAAAGTTCTGGCTATGTGTTCACTCATGCCTTGTGAAATAAAGGCTACCAGTTACTTCAGCAATTTGCTAGGAACATGCCAAACCTCCCATTTTATTGTCTAAGATGACACTGATAGCAGACTATCATGTATTGATGATCATTGCATTTGAGTTGAGAAGATGTGACTTAAATGAAAAACATGAAAATAATAATTTGGGGGAGTGGTACAACTCCCCAAACACCTTTGCCAGCATGGTCATTGGCTATTCTGGCTGAGGAAATTTTTGGCTTGCAGAAAATTGTAATTTTCCAAGTTCTGCTCACAAGTTGTGCAGCCCTGCAAGCAGATCCTTTCAGCTGAAGAATTGGATTCAGGGGAAAAAATGCTTTTCATAAATAAGTAGGATGTTATTTGGTGGATGCTAACATTTGTTCAAACTTTCAGATTTGTATCTTTGGCAGTATAAGTATCTGGCTTACTCCAGGCCTGAAATAGATCTGAAACAGACAAATCTTAGTTTTTTTGCCTCAGGACTACTTGCTGTGATTGACTGTCAGAACCACAGTAGGATGGAGGAGAAGCTGGGAGATCCCAGCAGCAACTAGAATAGAATGGTTCCCTTTGACAAATGTTATTTGAATTAGATTTTTCAGCCACCAGTCCTACTGTTTTGCTCTGTGGTAGCTTCAGTACATGGTTTGAAGCGGGCCTCCCATTTATAGCCTTCATGGTTGCCAACACAAAACTTGAAAAGTTTGGCACTTCAAAGTTCAAAACAAGGGAAATAGAAGTGCCAAAACTATCTACATATCACTCTTACCCTTTTGTGTTTAAACCAATTTTCATATTTTAGATGGCAAGCTATGTATGTGACAGAAATATGAACTAACAGGTTCCAAAAGTGACACTTTTGACAATATTCACAGCTCTGAAAGCTGTTCATGGCTGCTTAGTTTTAAAAGTAAGAGCAACTACGAGGTTTCTTGTCCAGAGGCTTGCATCAGACCGTCAGCTATTGACGCATTTACAATTAAGTAATGATGTTCCATTAGTTATTTTGCTGTTAAGACATTTCACCACAGAATTGTTCTCTAAGCTGCCTCCTCATGTGTGCCCTTGTGATAAATTTTATCAGTGCTCAGCTGGACAGTTTTATACTCTGCAGCTGCATAGTGGCTTTTTATCTAGGTTGGCACCCCCCAAAAACCCAGCATATCCCTGACTTAATTTATATTGTGGCATTTCTGTCAGTAGATGTAAAGTCAGCAGTTTGTGTTCCCTGAGGAAGTTTACAAGGAAGCAAGAGCTTAGTTGTAGAATAAAATGAAGATTGGATAAAAGTAATACAAATTGTAATTAAGAAGTATTAGCAGCTATCTACTGCTAAACAACAAATAAAATGTAGTGTTTGTTTTCTTGCCAGTCTATTTTCTCAGATTCTCCATATTACGCATTTGTTATAGCAATTCTGGGGGCAGTGCTCTTCATGCGTTGGAAGACTGTCTGAAACATTGTTTCTGCATTATTTGTTTCTGTTTAAAATAAAAATGTACCAAATTTGATACGAAGGGCTGCTGACATGAACAGATAACAGAAGTGCAGTTCCATCTATTTCAATTTAAATCAGGTTTGCGTCTGGCTGTATTCGATTGTACACTTCATTGTCTTGGCTTTTGCTAACTTCATTGTCATTTTCTTTTGCTTTGTTAATGCAAATTTTAAATGTTTTTTACCCTGTTCAATATGTATTTTTGCTTCATCTATTGTATTTTCCACATGAATTCTAACATGAAGGGTGTAGTTTTTTGAAATAGTGGTTGGAAGCAAGGTAAAGCCTACAGTAATATCCCATAATATTCCAATGATACTTGTGAGGTTTTACCCTTTGATGAGTAGCAAGCATTTTGAGACAGTTAAACTGAAGGCATAAAGCCCTACCTAAAAGTCATATTCACCTCCAAGATGCTAGTCTGACTTGATTTGGCCCACTTTTATAGAGAAATGTGCTGGACTATATTTTGCACTCATTTGGATTTGAACCCTTGAGAAGCGCTGCCAATATATGTCTATGCTGTAAATGGAAATAAATGCATAAAGAAGTCAGAACTGCCCAGGTTGTCTCTGCATTCTCATAATGTCTCCTCAGTTGTTACATTTGTAAATTATTTATTTATTTATTTATATTATTATTATTATTTAATTTTTCATTATTATCTCCTCCAAGTGATAAAGATTGTGAACTAAATTTTCCCTAAAGTTCCTCTTATAAATGGGAGGAAAAGCAAAAACAGTGTAAAATCCAGTATCACTTCAGTCATGAATTACTGTCCAGTTATATGTAAGCAGAGAACACAAAGACCTTTCATTTTCTACAGATCAAGGAAGCTTGCAGTCTTATTCTGTAATCTATGATCCCTGGGTCTATTGGCATTCATGTAGATCTATATGGCAACAGTACTGAAGCAGGATCTTCAAATATTCACCCCATGACAAGCATTTATTTTTCTCATGGGGACCCAAATCTTGGAATTAGATTTATACTAAAGTGTATTCAGATATAGTCACAGGACTCTTTCAAACGGGAGGAATTTCTCCCAAATCCGAATGGAGCCCATTCGGATTCATGGAAATTCGCTAGTTTAGCGAATTTACATGAATCCCCATTGCGTTCGGAAGGCGTTCGAAATGTCTTCCTAGTACCCGAAAATAACCCCCCCTTGCCCGAAATTGCGTGAGAACCTTTAATGCGCAATAACGCAAAACCCATTATTGCATTCGGAGTGACTTCCCTTTTGCCCGAAATTGCATGAGAAGAATTAATTCGCAATAACGTGAAACCCCAGGATTGCGTTTGGATTGCCCTTGCATTATACTTCCAATTTCCCACGTCTGAAAGAGTAGACAGTGACTTCTCTTGCATTTGGGATAGGTATCAACAAATCTTAAAATGAAAGATGAATTAGAATCCCAGCACAACACCATAGAACCATAAACAATGTACAGCCAGGCCTCCACATCTTCAGATTCTGCATCTATGGATTCAGCCATCCATGACTTCAAAAGATTTTTTTAAAATCCCAAAAAGCAAACCTTAATTTTGTCATTTTGTATGAGGGGCATCATTTTACTGACCCTTTGTATATATTAGGACTTCAGCATCCATGAATTCTGGTACCCATGAAGGATCCTGGAACCAAACCTCTAGCAGATGTCAAGGGCTCATTGGAACTTTAAACACTTTTGGAAAGGGAGCCCTAGTTCTATATTATGGAGCATGTTTTGTATGCACCCTGATCAGAGGGTACAAAATATGCTTTTGAGGACCACAACACTCAGGATTCCCAGCAAGCATGTCCAGGAATATGCAAGTCATGTAAGAAGCCACAAAGACATATGTTCCCTATTCAATAAACAGTGCTAGTGCTTGTTTTTGGTCAATAATTTTTGTATGCATTTCTCAGCTGCAAGCTATGTTTACCACCTCAGACTATAATAGCTCTGAAGAAGAATACTTAATACATATGATATTGATACTAAAATGTATATTTAACTTGGTAAATATATCCTTAAATTCCGCACTATTTAGCCAATCCTAAATATGTATTTACACAAGTCTACTTTTTGTGTTTACCCAAGTGATTGGAAGAGTCTCTTGGGCAAATAACACTGAGCTTATAACCTTCTATGAAAGTTTATTTTTATTTGCTCTTAGGAAGAAAATACTTTAGCTTTTTAGCATTTGGGGGGCAAATTGTTCCTTTCTCGCAATGTTGCTACCTGGATCTGTAACACAGCACTGGGCAGGAGGTAACGTTCAATCTACAGGGAGATCTCATAGCATATTCCAGGAGATCAGCAAGGGGTTTTGGTGCCTGTTTAACAAAAGCAGCAACAAAATGGCTCTTCCACTGCACCACACACACATTCCCTAAATTGTCCTTCTGAAGAAAGGTTGGGATAAGTAGGAGCGGATGTTTGGGTGGAACTGTGAGCTCTGTTCAGTTTGAGTATAGAGAACAAATTTCTCTGCTCAGTTTCTAAGTGTGTGCCTGACAATAGGCTCTGGCTGGTAGCTTTTTGGGTTGTTTTTTTTTTTTTAGGAGGGGTGTTTTTGTTTTTTAAAGCACATACAAATTAGATCCTGTAAAACTGAAGCCTGACCACCACCGAGCTAATGGGAGCATATTGAAAGCAAGTGCTTTATTTTCATAATTATAATCAGATGTTTCTACCATACTCAATGTGCCCATTTAAGACAGCAAATTCTTTGGGGAAATCATGGGATCTTCTTCTAAGTAATTGGTTTTAAAGGGTTTAAATTGTGTATATGTTTTGAATTGTTTTATATGACAGTTGTTTTATAAATGTTTTAAATTGTTCTAAACTGCTTCTTATCCATACCTTTCCTTACTGTAGGGTGGGATATACATATTTTGATTAATAAACTGCAGTGCACACACATACACAATCTTGTGTATTCCACTGGGTAAATTAGCTATTAGGTACTGTATGTGGGGTGGCAGATAATACTAGGAGTTCTTTTGCTGTGTTCCTCAGGCATTGAGTCAGGCTTCATATGTTTAGGGTGTTTCAGGACCAGCACTCTTGTCAGATTTCATTTGAATGTCAACCCTTATGTCCTGTGGGGGAAATTTTAACATGGCTGTATGGGGGAAGAGACAATTTTCTTCCAGCAAGCTGTGTGTATATATAGATAGCTAGACAAAGATACAAGCAGGTGGAGAGACAGAAATACTGGAGTTGTATGATGGCATCCACCTGCACTTATATTTACTTTGTCTTACTTGCATTCTGACATTCAGGTCTGTTTTGAAAGCATAGAAAGGAGTTGATACCAACACTGTATATAAAGTGAAATTTAAAGCAAATTTGGGGGCTGCTTCTGGTGCAGAATTACTCAGGAAGGCAGGTTGAATTTCCTTCATCTAAAATAATTAGGATCAGAAGTGTTTTGAATTTCAGAGGGTTTTTTTAATTTTTGAATATTTGCATATACTTAATAAGATATCTTGGAGATGGGACTCAAGTCTAAACATGAAATTTGTTTATATTTAATATACAGCACATAATATTTAATATCCTTGGTGGAGATAGCAATAGCAAGTGCATTTCTATACTGCTTACCAACGTTTTAAGTGGTTTACAAAGTGTAAGCTAATTGCCCCCAACCACAGAAGGATGCCAGGCTGAGTTGACAGGCTGTGCCACTTGTCTGTGTTCCTTTAAAAATCTGAAGAGATGGCCTGAGTGGGGCAAGGCTCAATGGGAGGAGGAAAAAGAGGTCTCATATTTTTAAATTTTGATTTAAATAATAATTTTAAATTTTATTTTTTTAAAAAAATAATAATATTTTTAAATTTAATTATATTAAAATGTTTACATTTTCATTCTTTTTCAATTTTCTTTAAAACATTACATCAAATTTTAACTTTAACCACATGAATCTGTGTACATGTAATTTCATTTAGGCTATGCTTATGATATTATGATTTAAATGTTTGCTTCTAATTTTGCTAGTTGTTTATTTCACAGCTATTACCATTACATTCATCAATATACAGGAAATATGATTTATGAGTAACATTGGTACAAAAAAACATTACTAAGGATTCTGTATGGGGTGGTATGGGAGTAGGTCATTGGGTGACACCAACCATAGTGACACCACTGGTCTGTGTACAATGAATTATCAGAAAGCAATGATTTCACTATCTCAGAGGTCAAACAGAGTCTCTGGCCTCTGGCTGCTCCAGCCCCAATTGAGTCCTGAGCAGCATAGGACCACAGCGACAGGAGGCCACAATCCTGAGGCCACCTGCTGCCGTGGTCCAGAATGAACCTCTGGCAAGGAGAATTTTTCCCAGTCCTTTTGTGGCTATATTTGGACTGTGTTACCTGGCCTCAGTGTGGCTTCCAGAATGATCTGCACACTATTTTTCCAGATAGGTCCTAAGGTGGTGCATTATACCTGTCTGTTCTGGGCCTGAGCCATTCATGTGGGCAATTCTGGATTTGGAAATATTTCAGATTTTAGAATTCTTGATAAGACTCATCAAAGACTCACCAAATTTTTCAGGAATAACCTATAATTGCTGTCTACTTGGGGGTTATTAGATTTTGCTTAGATTTTTGTTTAAAGGGATTTTCAGTACCCATTTAGAGATTCCTCTCCAGGGAAACCATTTCATGAACTGCAAAGGAAGTGTGAACATATGAAACACATGGAGCTGAATGCAGAACAATCATATCATGAATGCATACAGTGAAAAAAAAATGGCATGGAAGCTACAGGGTGTGTGATGTGTCTAAAGAAGTTCTCTAAAACAAGGGTCATGACTGGGATACTATCTGAATCTCACTTCCCCCACTTACCTATAGCACAAGGTTGTCTATAGCACAGATAACTGTTATATGCAATAAGATTCCTCACCATACCTTTAGCTCAGTATAAGAGTGAGATATGCTGTTGTGTGAGTACTGCTGCCCATCTCTCTTTGTCCCAGTGCAAATGCAATTTCATTCTCTACATTAGAGTTTTCAATGAGTATAGAACAGGCAAGATGTCTATTACACTCACAAAACTCTAAATTGACTTACATTAATTAATTCCCAGAAAAGTATGTCCTGATGACCATCTCTAGCATGAAATTTGAAGTTTTAGTAATACACCCATAGAAGTGTTCAGCATCCTATAAGACTGAGCTGTACATGTAGGAAATTTTACAACTATCGCTTAGAACCTGGCAAGTCCTTATCAACTAGCACATGAGTCAGGATATTGGAGTTTAAGTCATAATCTACTTCTGGCCATGAGGAAGTTATGACAGAAGAAATAAACCTCATGTATGAGAAATGAGTGAGGGACCTATCTGAGGTTTGCTCCCCTCCTTATCTGCTTCATCCACCTTCAGCCCTTTTGAACTGGACTATGGAAAATACATGTAATAAATAGACATAAATGTTGTTATGTCTTTCGAAGAACACCATTGCACACTATTGAATAAAGTGGAAGAATTAATGGCTTCTGTACTGGCTGGTTTAAACTCTTATAACTGGGGAGGGAGGAAAAAAGGGAGCAATAAAGGAGCCAACTGACCAGGAAGATAGAATCCTAACTAGGTTGTTTGTTTGTTTAATAGCTCACCTTTTCTCCAGCATGGAACCCAAGGATACACTTTTTATTTTCATTCATCTATCATTGTATTCATATTTACCATCCTCAAATTATTTAATATTTAGTAAGCTAATTTACAGAATCCAGGACAGGCAGTGCAGCCCATAGAGCTCTAATCTCCAATAGGGGGAAATCACTTGGGGCTCAGAGGAATATCTGGGGGGCTGCTCTCTAACTCTTTTCTCCCCCTCCCACCAGCATCTGCTGTATAGGATGTTGTCTGTTGCCTCACTCTCCAGAATAGTAGGATGAGCCCTGAATCCTGTAAATAACTGATCAGTCTACACAATACAGCTTTTGAAAGGATGACTTTGTAACAACATTGTGCATGTTCAACTGAACTAAAGCGTTAAAAGATACACGAAAGAATTGAATGTTATAAAAGGATACACTTTTTATACATCTGGTTTCTAACTAACCAATAAATTGCATTTGCATTGTCATATATAAGTCCAAGCTACAAGATGGCAGCTATCACAAATTTCTACAATTGCTATATTTGCATGGAAATTGATTTTGAAAATATGCAAATGCCCATTGAGCTTCCCCCCCCCCCCTGCCCTGGCCACCCAACCTCACCATCTTGCAAGCAAGGACAAAAAAAATATCCTTCTCATTTTCATCATGAGAATGAAACAAGTGAGGATTTCCACTCAAAGCTCAATCAGACTTCCTCTTGAATAGACATAGCCTTGTATTGTAACTGAAATCTCATTTGCAATGAGGGAAATAGAACTTGTCCATATTAAGTCGCTCTTAAAACCCACCATCACTCAGCCTCTATTCAATGTATATCACTGAGTATGCACATGTTTCAGGTACCAACTACTCCCTTCCCGAGCTTAATAGCCAAACAATTTCCAAAAAGATGTTAAGGAAAACCTGTTTCCTGACCTCAGATAATGTGGAGTAAACTGAAACAATGCTACAAGCCATTCTGAATAGGCAGTCTGGGATGTACTAGTCACAATTATTACATTTGCTCCTTCTAGCCATGTGGGAATTGGGAGTTTTTCAGAGTCCAGGAAATTTAAAGTCCATTTGCATATCAACAGGCCTCTTCTCTTGCAATCCAATCTGTCTTCACTCCTGTGAGGCCATAGGCTTCTTGTAGGCAGAGGACAATGGATTTTTCAAGAAGCCTCCATGTTTTTGCTTCAGGGGTAATTTGCTGGGTGTAGATGTAAAACATGCATATCCAGTCCAAATTTAAGAAGAAGAAAAATTATTTTACCTTGGTTGGAGGTCTCAGTCCACTGGCTTGTTTTTTAGGATTCCTCCCATTATAGCTACAATGTAGTATCTCACAATCCAGAAAATATGCAGGGGTACCTGGATTGGCCATTTAGCATTTTAAAAAAAGCCAAATAGCAATACCTTTTCGGGCCAACCAAAATGCACAATATACTTGTTGCAAGCTTTCAAAGCTCCATGGCTTCTTCATCAGGCAAGATATTACAAACCAAATAGGAGAAAAATTGGAGATGTTAGTAAGATGCCTGCATTTTGTTGTTTTTGTCCTTGGTTAAGATGGTATGAGGAGAATTAATATTTTCTGCAACAAATACATTGTGCATTTCAGTTGGCCAATAAAGGTAACACTTTTTGGTGGATTTTTGTTTGAATTTGCTGAATGGCCAACACAGCTACCCCTGCATATTTTGTAACATGAACATGTTCTTTCTTGACTGTTTGTTCTTTTAAAAGATAGCCATAGTACTAGCAGTGGATTATTTTTATTTTTATTTTTTAAAAAAAGCTCTTTCTTCTTTAAAACCATCAGTGGTGGTTTGTGACTGATATCAGCAAGGCAGTCTACTCTCATTTTTAGTTTGAACTTTAAAGATATATCAAAGGTGCTACACCCTTTTCCCAAAATAGGATTCAGTGCCTTCAATAGCTCCTTTAAAGTTCTCACTGAAATCTAGAGTGGTTTCATTGACTTTGGAGTCATCAGCTGCCAGTGACCACTACTGGATGTGTAAAGATATATTAAGTTAAAATCTTCCAGATGTTGGACAGCCCGTACAACCCAGATTTGCCTTTACCCTGAGGCTGAGCCATTAGTAATCCACTATGATGGATGTACAGCCTGATTAAAGAATAAAATTACCCTTATCTAGTTCAACTTGGCAGTAGCAGCTTCCAACACAGTTTGTGGCTTCAAAGGTTCATGTTTATTTGTTTTTTCCTCCCTCCCGTATATCAGTTTCACTCTTTCTCACTGAGGCAGAAAGCATGCATGAGGAATGAAGGTGTCAGGTTCAAGTCTACTTCCAAAATAGGCTTCCTCATTAGACCACAGGTAGAATCTCATATTATTTCCCAGCAGTAAGCCCACAACATAGTCAATATCATGTTCTACTAAGTATATAAATTCTGACTTTTTTGTTGTTGTTCTCAAATGGCAAATGGGAAGACTGAAACATCTTCTCAATGCAGTCCACTGAAAGACAGTGGGATTTGATGATGATGGAAATGGTGATGATGAAGGTGATATTATAGTGGATAATTATAGTCTTTGAGAAAATATGTGCATTTTTATGAGGGGTCTTGTGCATCACTGTGAAATACACATTTCTGCAAAACATCACTATTGGCTTGTAGTGCTTAAGGACTACTGGAGAAGGGCAGCCCAAACTCATCATTCACTCCCTCAAATGCAGGTATGTGGTGGACAGCTGGAGAGTGAAGGGCAGCCAAGCAAGGAGGATTATTATTTGCTAAATGTTGACTGCTGGCACAGCACAGTGGTACCATCTTCTGAGCCCCCTGGACAACCTGTGGGAGACTCTGTAGGATGCCTGCATCATCCACTGGATATCAATATGTAGCTAACAATGATCCTCCTCACTTGGAAGACCCCTATGTCCCTGCCAGCCACTACAGGGTGGTGCCAAGGCCAGGCTCCATTCTAACAAATTATCAAAGTGGATTCAGCCATGGAAAGATCAGGGGAACATGGGTGGTAGTGGGTGATCCTCCTCACTCAACTGTTACTGCCCATTCCCACCAGCACTATAAGACAATGAAGATGGGGGGGGGGGGGGAGCTGAACAAGGATTGCCACCAATACTGCCTATGTCAGTTCTTTCTCACATATATTGCCCCCCTCCCCCCCCCACACACACACACACTGTTTAGAAGCCAGGTGGAGACTTGGTAGGAACATTTCATTTTGTGCTACATAGATGAAGCACATAGATGAGGTCATTAAAACCTAGCCTGATTTAGATTCCAATACTGAGGCAGGCCATGGGGCAATAGTTTTTCTGGTTGGCTTGTATTCTTTTCACTTTGTACATCTGAAGAAGTGGATATGGTGTCGTGAGAGGTGAGAGCTACCATTTGCCTGCTCAAGTCTTCTTCTTCTTGGTTGAGTATATTAGCGAGGATGGGACTGATGTTATTTCTTCTTGCTTAAAGGGAACATTAACAGTAAGTTTATTAAACAAAACTGGTCTTCACCCAGCAGATCTAGGAATTGATAGACTAGTCCCAATTTTTTGGATTCACGGGTTGCTGATCGACCACATGGAGAAAAGCTTTCTCCTTTGCGACTCCCAGACGCTGGAATACTCTCCCCCTGGATTTGCAATTGATCCCTTTATGTATTGAAATAGGGGCTTAGGGCACATCATGATTTGCCTGTTGCCTTGGTTTTATAAGATTATATGCAGGCAGAGTAATACACATTTTTTTTGTTGTTGTTTGAGTGAACTTTGACTCATGGCAACCTCTCATGGCATCTGTATTCTCACATATACATATATAGACATCCCCCCCCCCAAAAAAAAATTGTCCTCAGTTGCTCTGCTCTGGTCCTGCAGAGTCTATCCACCTAGTTTGTGGCCTTCTTCTTTTTCTACTGCCCTCCACCTTTCCTAACATTACTGACTTTTCTAATAATTCTACAATACTGAAGCAAAGCAGTGGACGATACAGGGACTTGGAAATGTCTCATCTGCAGAGTCACTATGAATCACAGATGACTCAGGGGCAGTTAACAAGAGCAATGTTCAAAACGAAACTATCCTTTGTTGTTATTGTTGTTGTTACATGCCTTCAAATCAATTCTAACTTATTCTACCACAATTTTATTTTGGCATTATCATGAGATTTTCTTGGTAAGTTTCTACAGAGGGGGTTTGCTACTGCCTTTCTCAGAGGCTGAGATAGTGTAACTTGCCCAAGGTCATCATGTTCATGTCAGACATGGGTTTCCATGTCTAAGCCGGGATTCACACCCTGGTCTCCCAGTGTTCTACTCCAACATTCAAGCCACTACACCATGCTGGCCCTCCTTAGCCTTAAGCCTGCCTTATCTCTTTCCTATTTGACTTTATTTAGTACAATCTGCCCTCCCCATATGTGGGGGATGCGCTCCGGACCCCCCCACACACCATGTATGGGGAAAAGAGCATATGCTCAAGCACCATAGAAAATAATTGGGCATACACTCATGGCAGTGCATGGGGCACATGGTGCGGGTATGTGCCCCATTACTTCTGCTGGGGCTTGCCTTCTGCTTAAGCTCAAAGCTGCGGAAGGCAAGCCTGCCTATGGGGAGCCCTGACTGTAATTGTTTCAAGTCTTTGTTGTTTTCTCCTAGTAGTATGGTATCATCTGTATATCTTAGATTGTTGTTATTCCTTTCTCCAATCTTTCAAGTCAAAATCTGCTCTGCATATGATGTTTTCTGCATACAAATTGAAGAAGCAGGGTGATAGAATACAACCTTGCCTGAGCCCTTTGCCTATGGGGAACCATTCTGTTTCTCCACATTCTATTCTAACATTAGCATGTTTCTGTGAGTATAGGTTTCTCATCAGTACAATCAAGTGTTGTGGCATTGCCATTTCTTTGAGAGCATTCCATAATATTTTGTAATCCATGCAGACAAAGCTTTTACTGCAATTTATAAAGCACTTATACGTACAATGCAGCAAATTCTTACTTCAGGCTCTTGATTGGAGTTTTGTTTTTATAGTTTTTAATGTTTTCTTTTATTATTATTTTTATTATGTTTTTGCATGGTTATTGTTATAGTTTGAAGAGTTTTTTTTTAAAAAAAATTGTCTTAGTGAGTTTTTAAAAAGTGGTACAGAAATACCTTAAAATAAATACATCCACCCACCATTCTTGATCATGTACACAATGTTTATAAATATAACTAAGCAAATTTTGATGGAAAATTGGAAATAAATTATATTGGACATGGTCAAAAGGTCAAGAGATAATAAAGATCAAATGCAACAATCTGAAATTCTTGAAATGTTCCAGTCTGTCAAAGATTTATATCATTCCGTGTTTCATATAAAATAAAAAAGCAAAACACATGGACAAAATGTGGAAACAATATCTGTTTCCCATGTGATGTGATAGAATGGGCTGCTGAATTCTCACAAAAATAATTCATGTAAGATAACTTTTAGACTGTTTGTATCTAAATATTCATCCCTTTCAAAGCCCCATTCAGCCACAGAGACTGGCATGACGACCTTGGGCTAGTCACACTCTCTCAGCATCAGAGGAAGGCAAAGGCAGATTCACCTTAGTGTCCCCATAACTCAGAAACAACTTGAAGGTGCATCCCCTCCACCAACAAACAACAAGAACTTAATATCATGACCTGGAACAAAAAATGCAAGTGATATTCATATTTTACCTATTATAAATATACTCAAGCAGAACCAGTCATCTCCAAACTGTAAATTAACTGGCAGTCAATTGGGTAGAAGAGGGGGAGTATCATTCACTATTTTACTGTTTTTATTTCTATAATAGTATTAGAAAAGTTTTAACAATGCATATATAGACAGCTATAAAATGATGGCATGCTGAAGCATGTCCAGAGGAGGGTGAACAAAATGGTGAAAGATCTGGAAACCATGCCCTATGATAGTGATGGTGAACCTTCTCGGGGCTGCGTTCCCCAACTGATTTTTTTAAGGCACTGGGCTCTACCCGCTGCCAGGGGTGGGGCTTCCAGCCACAGGGGGCTCTGCAGAGGGCAGAAGCCAGAGCCATGTGCCTCTGGCTCTTCCCCTCCACCATTTTCTACCTGCTCCTCCACACACACACACACCCCGGGCTGTTTCAGACCCATAGCTATCTCTCCAGAGACAGAGACAGCTATCGCTCTGAAATGGCTCATGGGAGGCAGAGAAGCCAGCACACATTTGTTCCTCTGCACTCCCACCACCTTTTCTCCAGCCTTCAGCTCTATTGGATAGGTAGCTGAAGGCTGGGAGGAGGCTGGGAGGAGGAGCCAGAGGTACGCACCTCTGACTTCTTCTCCCCAGCACCATTTTCTGGCTTCCTGCTATCTTGGAGGGACAGCTAGAGGCCAGGAAAAGTCAGGGAGGAGGAGGAACAAGCACGTGCATGCCCCTTCCTCCCATGTTCCTTGCTTGGCAAAATGGTGTTGCATGCCACCCGTGGCACATGTGCCATATGTTCGCTATCACAGCCCTATGAGGAGCAGCTTAGGGAGCTGGGGATGTTTAGCCAGAGAAGAGAAGATTACGAGGTAACATGATAACCATTTTAAAGTTTTTGCAGTCATATTGAGGATATAGCAAGCTTGTTTTCTGCTGCTCCAGAGACTGGGACATGGAGCAATGGATTCAAGCTACAGGAAAAGAAATTCAACCTAAACATTAGGATTAACTTTCTGATGGTAACACCTTTTTGACAGTGGAACCTGTTGCCTCTGAGTCTCCTTCTTTGTGGTGGAGTCCCCTTCTTTGGAACTTTTTAAACAGAGACTTGATGGCTGTCTGTTCGGGGCAGTTTAATTGTGTATTCCTGCATATCAGGGGTTTGGACCTGAAGGTCCTTGTGGTCTTTTCCAATTCTATGATTCTATTATTCTGTGCTTATGTAAATCTCTTGGTGATATTCCACATGCAAACAGGAACATGAAATCAAAGAAGCTTCTTACTGTGGCCTAGATATGGACAGCACTTGCATGAAGAGAGTTTCCTTTTCTCTTGAGCCAAGCAGAAAGAGTACTGGATGATTAATTTCCAGTAAAATAGCAAACAGACTACCTCTTCTACCTGGCCTGGCCTGGCCTCCACTGTCTGAGGAGTGAAGGCTGAAACCAAAGTTGAAATGCTGAAGCAAAAAGCCTCAGTTAGAGTCCCTCTTGCTGTACACACACATACACACACTGAAGGAACTTCCAAGTTTTATCCTCAATTTATCCATGGGTAAAGACAAAATCCATAATTTTGGCCCCAAAACCTGCCCTCAACTTATACATGAGGTCAACTTATAGTCAAGTATATACGGCAATAACGTAAAGAAACACACTTAACTGGGAAGGGGGGGGGATGCAGGAAAATAAGTAGATAGCTGCCTTGAGTCAGGAGCAGGTAATGTATAAAAGAAGAGGAGGAGGATGGGAAGGAGGGAGAGGAAATTCTACATAGAAAAAAGCTAAAAATTAAGAAAGATGCATTAAAATACATGTATTTTAATACAGGAAGAAAACATGAAGTTTTCCAACCTGATTTTTAAAAGGATGGAAGAAAACTCAAGTGGAATTTGGAAAAACTCAATGAAACTGTGTCATAGGAGATTATCACATGGAGGCAAGCTTCCTCCTCTCATGATTAAATCACCATTAAATCCTGTTAATAGCATGATTGGAGAGAAGGTTATCACACCCACACACGTTTCTCCCATTCTTGTCCCATTTGTAAAGAGTCATGGAGGCATCATTTGGTATTAATGGGAGTTTCCGTTAATACCAAATGATACCTCCATGACTCTTTACAAACGGGACAAGAATGGGAGACACACATGGGGGTATGATAATTCCTCATGCTAATAACAGGATTTAATGGTGATTTTATCACAAGAGGAAAATGCTTGCCTCTCGTGTGATAAAGTCTGTCCTATTGAACCCTGGCCCATGTGTGTCTAACCAATCATGCAATGTCAACAGTGTATTTTTAGGATAAACCAGCACAGAGTTATGAGCATTACACATGTGATTTTCTCTTCCCTATGGAATGCCACCATAAAGTGAGGCTTTCTGAGAATGCCCACATTGGGGTTGGAATATTTTGATGGGGTGCAATACACCAAATGAGGAACAAAGTAGATATTTGCCATTGTGGACATATATTCAGTATGCCTTAGAAGGCAAATACATTACTCAGTATTAACAGTGCTTAAGTTTGTATCTGTAGAAAGATACTATATGTTGTCCAGATGTCCCTTCAGTTCTACCTGAATTCATGTTCATCTGATGTTTTAGGACAGGATATAGCATGACTGGCAACAATATGAAATTAATTTACTTGCCTTTTTAAAGTTACTGAGAAGATTCAGATATTGCAAGGTCCTAAACTAGAAACAAAATGTTGTAACTAAAAACAAAGGGATATCAAGAAGAAAGACTTTTGTTTCAGAATCTGATCTCCGGATCCTGGGGTGTTCCTTATAGAAAGCCATTTTAGTGGAAGTGTTTCGTGTTTATTAACACAACCGGATATCATTGTGTTTGTTAATTAGCTCAGTAATCTTCAAGATGTGGCTGCTTTATGGACTTCATAAACAGCTCCAAAGGGGCTCTCAACCCAACCAAGTGTTTTCTGGGAATTTATTTAAGACACAGTATAAATACCAACTAACTACTTTATCAGGAAGCACCCATGCAGTACAACCTTGAAAATGTCATTTAAAAAAAAACTATTTAGTATAAAGTGATGGCAGTCTCCAGGTTCAAAGGCACTTACTCTTTTTAACTTTGTTCTTTCATATTGGAGCAAGTTAAGGAAAAAGGATTTTGAGACCTATATTAATAACTAAAGTTGTTGAAATTGTACTCATTCTTACCAACAACTGAGCCCCATCGATCCAGTGGGATTCCTTTGCAATAAATGGTTCAGTTTGGGTTTTGCTAATCTGGAATAACAATTGGTGGGAGGGGGTCTAAATGTTTGCTCTATTCAAAAGATGGTAAGTGTGATAAAATCATTCAGGGACAACTAGATGTATCTAAGTTATGTGGTCTTTAATGTTTAAATTAGGATTTCTAATAGAAGCAATATGGACTATAGATATTTCTAGAATGAAGAAATATTTTATTATAGAGTGAGTAAGGAGAGAGTGCCATATGAATATAGGTTCATGGTCTTCATTTTAGCATTTCTGTAGTCATCAGAATCATTGTATGCATCACAAATTCACTCTAATGTACTACGTGCTCTAGCAAGAGTTTTACACTACAGTACTACAAGGATACAACACCATGTTCTGTGACACTGTTATATGTCTCTGTGTTGTAAACTTAATCATAAGTATGTTTGTGCTATTAGAACTAGCCTTTGAGTCATTCTACTATGTGGAATAATTCAAAATCACAGAATGTTCATAATGTAAGCTTTTAGAAGCTGGTTTGATCCATTAAATTGAGTTACAAGCCTTTGTCCAATTACTATGGAATTGCTTCTTTTGTTAAAATGGTTTTACTCTAGAACAATTGATTCATAGGTCAAAGATAGTTATATCCACGTGACCTTTGATTTACAGATATATAATTTATTCTCAGTTGCTTACTTTTTTTTACTCTGAGTGAGAGTAAGTGTGTGTGTGTGTGAGAGAGAGAGAGAATAAGTTAAAGATCAATATCTGAAGAAGCTTTTGAACTCTAATCAAAATTTCATCCAGTCTCAACTGACTGCTAAACTAGTATAGAAGATCCTAGTTTATAACTGACCCTGTCTATATGAAGCTTAATCCAGATGAGATAGAGGTGCTCTGGTCAATCGAAAGACAGATGTGAGAATAGGGATTCAGCCTGTGTTAGAAGGGGTTACACTCCCCTAGAAAACTCAGGTTTGTAGTTTGGGGGCACTTCTGGATTTAGCACTGAGCCTCAAAGCCCAGACATCAGCAGTGACCAGGTGTGCCTTTGCACAGCTAAAACTTGTGCGCCAACTGTGCCCATACCTAAAGAAGTCAGATCTGGCCATGGTGGTCCAGGCCTTGGTTACATCCTGCCTGGATTACTATAATGCACTCCATGTGGGGCTGCCTTTGAAAAGTGCACAGAAACTTCAGATGATACAAAGAGCTGCATCCAGGCTGTTAACCAGAGCTGTCTACAGGGAGCATATAACTCCCTTATTGCAACAGTTCCATTGGCTGCCAGTCCGTTTCTGGGCACAATTCAAAGTGCTGGTTTTGACCTATAAAGTCCTATTTGGAGGACCGAGTTTCCCTGAACAAGACCCCCAGAATATTGAGATCATCAGGAGGCCCTTCTCTCTGTCCCATCACCCTCTCAGGCACCTTTGATGGGAAAAAGAAAGAGGGCCTTCTCAGTGGCTGCTCCCAAGCTTTGGAACTCCCTCCCTAGGAAGGCCAGGATGGCTCCATCCCTGCTGTCCTTCTGGTGGCAGGTAAAGACATTTTTATGCAACCAGGCCTTCACATGACATGGATGCTGTTTTGTTTTTGTTTTAAAGAGTTTTATGTTTTTAATTGTTTGATTTGTTTAATTTTTTTTAAAAAATGTATTTTTAATGTTTTATACTGTTTTAACTAGGACTGTTTTAGATTTGTTAGCCACCTTGAGTCCCTGTACTGTGGGGAAGGTGGGATATAAATAAACAGATTAATAATAATACAGTATTAATAATAAGCAATGTTAAATGTTTGTAGAGGCAAAATGGACACCTCTATTCAAACACTGGTAGATCCTCTTTTCCTGTAACTTTTTCTTTAAAGAAACTTTTGTTAGATGTTTTAGCCCCATTGTGAGCATCTTGCTGTATTATGGTTGGCCAAAGAATGAATCTTACTTTAATAAATATTTATTTTCTGTGCACTTTCCCCAGCAACAAATATTAATACCATTGTTGTGGTTCAACTGTTTCCATAGGGCAAAAGAATTCTGCATACAAAAATACTACTATTTTGTTCTTATAAATCATGCTGGTAAATATGACTGGAGGAATTTATGCTCTTGTCTGTTTTAGATGCAGTAAGAAGGAATTGATGGGGGGGGGGGACAGTCTAAAAACTCTAAAATCACCAGATCGTCTCTGATCTTGGAAGGTAAGCAGGGGCACCATGGGTAAGTACATGGATGGGAGACCATCAGCAAATACCAGGTGTTGTAGGCTACATTTCAGGGGGAAAAGCTGGTAAAACCATGCCTGAGTATGCTTTGTACAAGAAAACCCTCATAAAGTTTATGAAAACTCATGCTACCAGCTTCTTTCTTTCATTTAGTCTCAAATGTGCTACAATATCCTTACTGATTTTCCAGACTAACACAGCTATGAAAATAATGGGATAGCCAAATGTTCACAGGCAACTTAAAGGCACCTACACACACATACAGCTGGTGATAGGGTGAAACAGACAACCCAAAAGGGAAGCTGGCTTTTCAGGTCAGTCTGCACTGGCCCATTAGTCTATTCAATTTCCAGATAAGTTAAAATTGTAGGTTGGACACTGCAGCCTAAATATCATTGTGTCCTTGTCAATTTTATTGCAAGGATCTTTAAAGCATTGTTTCTGTTCTGAATAATATATTTTCTTGAATTTAACAGTGATGAACATGAATGGTAAGTGCTCTCCTTTTGCTTCCCTCTAGTTTTGCTTTCTTTTTTTTCCCCCAATCAAGACTCTTGAGTCTTTGCAAGGAAAGATCTCAAATGTTTTGCCATAACCATCCCCCGTTCTCCCTGAACTGTCAATTTCCCCTTGACTCCCTTTCCTTTTCTCTTTTCCCCAATTTTCTGTGGTTGTGCAGCATGGGCATTTAAATCCAGGCATACATTTAAATCAAGATGTAAATCCAATCACAGATCTTCATTATCTCAACTAATTACCCTCCAAAAGGAATCCAACAATTCAACAGATGCCTTCAATTGGCTTCCTGTATGGCGCCCTAGATAATATTCTTACATTTTCCCAGAGCAATGTGTAGATCTTACTGGCATCTTTGTTCAGGTTAACTATACAAATTTTTTAAATTCACCCAGATGAATCCCAAATTTTCTGTTCAGGGATATGTCTAGTGTTTGTATGTGCAAAAGCAAGGAATAGGATAATGTGTCCGCTACACTGAGGCTTTGCTATCGACTGCTGTAATTTGATTCTGGTCTGCAGTGCTTGGACAGACTATGAGGTGACTATTGACTTTCTTAAAAGGTTACTCATTTTTTATTGTTTAAGGCTGCACAAGGAAGAAAAAAAATCCGATAGGAGACAGAGGAACGCCTGTCCTTTGATATCTAGTAGGAAAGTTGGCAAGCCATGAAAGATTCTAGTACTATATAAGCAAGAAATGAAGGCTGTTATAAATACAAATATTTTAGAATATATTTGAAAAGTTTACATACTTGTAATATGTATAAAGAAGGCAGATGTCAATGATTCTTGTTTTCTGCATTAAAGTGTGATAACTATGACTACAATCCCAAGGTAGGATGATAGATACAATCACTTTATTGTTATAATATATATATTATTTATTGCTTGCACTGTGTCTCTGGTGATCATGGGAGGCTTTCATCCCTAATGTTTCCCTCTAAGTATTCCAGTAGTGGGTTGAACAATGGGCAGTTCATTCAGTCACAAGAAGTATGGGGACAGAAACCAAACAACCATTTCACTCCTATTTTTCAGTTAATTAAATTGCCATATAATTACCTCAGGATAGCTAGCATGGCATAGTGATTTGATACTTAGCTCAGCTATGAAGCCCACTGGGCAAGTCACACACTCTCAGCTCCAGGGGAAGGCTAAGACAACCCCCCTCTGAACTAATCTTGCCAAGAAAACCCCATGATAGGTTCACCTGAGGGTCACCATAAGTTGGAAGCAACTTGAACGCACACAACAATAACAATATTGCCATGACATATTGATAACTCGTATTTTCAAGAAAGCAATTAATTAATCAAGATGTTTTCTTTGCATTTATTTTAACTTACTGTAGGAATCTAAAGTGTTAATATAGGTGATGTCTAGAAACCAAAATGTGCTTATTAACACTCTTGCACAAAGAGACAATGTGTTTCTTGTATGAAATAACAGTGTGTATTGGTAGTTTATAACTATATATTTTGTTGCTGTCAAATTACCCAATACAAATTTGTCAGGTAAAGTGGGCATCCCGCTAAGGGAAATCTGTGCTTTTATGACTTATGCTGATTGCTTTTGTTATACAGATAGATAGATAGATAGATAGATAGATAGATGATAGATAGATAGATACTCTTTGAAGATGAAGGGATCACTTGTTTGTTTTCCTATTCTCAGTTATATGTCACATAACCCCGAACACAAAATGTCCTAATGTCAGGACATTGAGTTGTTATAAGACTGGAGAAGACGCAATCATTCTATTTCAAATACATTTTAAATGTTAATGTCTCCTTTTCAAATCTCTGAGTCAAGATACAGTTGTCTGATCTGGTCAGAGCATCTATATGTTAATTAAGAACTTTTTATTCCTGTGTAGACTTCATGTTGCAGTTTTATCAAGTACCTTAGACCAATGGCTCTAAAACTTTGGTTCTCCAGGTGTTTTAGGCCTCAACTCCCAGAAGTTGCAATCAGTTTGGCCAATGGTCAGTGATTTTGGGAGCAAAAGTCCAAAATGCCAGGAGGACCAAAGTTTGAGAAACACTGCCCTATACTAATCAAAAAATGTGGGCATGTAGACTGGCCCACAAATAGGGACTTTATCACATGGGGGAAATAAGGGATTTAAAAAGGCATTTTCCTGGGACATTTGCATGACCACAGCAAAGAATTTTCCCACACATTGCGCACAGAGAGGACTTATCCCAAGAATAACCAGGAATGCTCCAGCAACAAATCATTTATGGGATTTTCCCATGAATTATTTGTTGCTGGAATATTCCTGGTTCTTCCCGGGATAAGACCTCTTTAATCGTGATATCATGGGAAAATATATCAGGTTTTTTTTATATCTTTCCCACGGACAAATGTCCAGGGAAAATGCCTTTTTAAAGCCTCAATTTCCCCTGTGTGATAAAATCCCATGTTGGGATGTGTCCATACATGTGTCTGGGTGTGTTCGTTTGCTTGTTCATGCATACCTGTGCGTGCAGACCTGCCTGTATATTCATTATCTGATAGAATAATTGATTTCACAACAGTCAATCCAGATTTGGAAGAGGTGAAAAAATACAAGTGATATCACATTTGAGCATACACTTCTAAATTGGCACCACAATAAGAAGGCAGAATAAATTAATTTTTCATTGCACCCCCAGTGTACACACACCAGAGAGTAAACATGGAGCTGTGTGCAAATTACTGAATCTATGCTGAGAAACCTTTGCTTTTGCCATAGACAGCCTTAGAGAAGTAAGTTTGTCCTTAATTCCTGGTGTGTTAAATGAGCATCAATATAATGAGAAGCAGTGTGCTGCACTGAAGAAAGGAATGCAAGAAAAGTGTGAAGATGATTTCAAAAATTGATTTTATTGTCTAGGCCTAAGTGGACAGGTTCTCATCTCACCACCCCGAGGGTTAGTCTCAGCCCCCTCCCAACAAATCCTGGGCTGCCAGCAGGGTAAAGAAAAAAGCTTGAATATGAACTCAGTTTCCAGTTCTCGTGGCTGTGTAATATACTGGACAATCCTGGGAACAGGAAAAACACCATTTCTTAACCTTACACAATTGTTAATAGACCAAAATACTGTCCTGAATCCCTTGCAAGAAGAAACAAATTTTAACCAAAAATATATATTTCAAATAATAGTAGAGCTTTCTTTCTAACAACTGATATAAATGTAATAGTATTAATAAATGTATATTCTGAACATGTAGAAATAGTATGTATGTGTATATATACACACACACACAAACTAGCAACTTTGCCCATAAACTAAACTCCTCCAACTTTTGTCAGTGTTGCATTGGTTATCACTCAGCCAGAGCACACCAGAAAGAAAGCTTGAGAGAACAATAAAAAGAACAATTTGTATGTGCTGTTTTGAAACATGTAAATAGTACTTGTCAGTTGGTGGTGGTTCTCCCCCCTCCATTTTGTGCATTTACATTTTCTGACTGCAGTTAAAGAACATTTCACTGCATGGTACTATCAATCATACTTAACCCAGAAATGTGCTGTACATTAGTAATGCTTAATTGGCATATTTAAAGTAAATAGGTACTTCACTTTTTGCTGTAAATTCACTGGAAATAATTTTATGATACCCTTGGAATTGTTTGTTCTGAAAATAACTAGAAGGAATTGGAGGTATGTATTTGGAGATGAGACTATAAAATATATATTGCAATACCCATCTTGATAAGTTACCTGTATCATGTAATATCCACCTTGTCAGATTATTATCAAAATAGATTTTGTAACAACAGTCTGGCTCCTTCACAGAAAAACAAAAATAGGTATGTGGCACCTCAGGTCTGAACAAATTGAATAAAAAGCTGACACATGGTTGTAAACCTCCATTTGGTTTGATGTGCTTGCTTTCACCACCAACACTGAATGTGCTCATAGGGAAAGACAAATTCCAAGACGTTTACAGTCTGAAATAGATCATAAGGAATATAACAGATGATGAGACCAAGGCTGCTGCCACACTACATAATTAAAACAGATTATTATTATTGTTATTATTATTATTGTTATTGTTATTATTATTAACCTTTATTTATATAGTGCTGTAGGTTTACACAGTGCTGTACATATAAACTTATAATTAGATGGCTCCCTGCCCTCAGGCTTACAATCTAAAAGACACGACACAAAAGGAGAAGTGAAAGGTGATGGGGAAGTGTATCAGGTCCGGTGGTTCTTCTCTCCCTCTGAGGCCTGGACCAAGGCAGATGGACTAGAGGGAAGGCTCGGCTTCATAATGCACAGTTAAAACAGGGCAGACAAAGTCACACATCTGGGAACGCTTCTCTAAACAATATAGTCTTTAACTCAGTTTTGAAACTGGTTAGAGAAGTGATGAGGCGCGCATGTAGAGGAAGAAGGTTCCAGAAGTGAGGGGCAGCACGTGAGAAAAGAAAAATCCGGGACAGGGCAGTGGAAATCTTTGGCTGGGACAGGAGACCTTGACTACCAGAATGGAGGGGAAGAGAAGGAGTGTGAGGAGAAAGAAGTTCAGACAAGTAAGGAGGGGCCAGTCCGTGGAGGGCTTTGAAAGTCAACAGCAGAAGCTTGTACTGGATGCGGAAGGGAAGGGGGAGCCAATGAAGGGAGGATAAGAGAGGAGAAACATGGTCAAAGCAGTGAGCAGATGTGATGATACGTGCAGCTGAGTTCTGAACAGAGATTAAAGGATGGAGGTGAGAGAGAGGAAGCCTTGTCAGAAGAAGGTTACAATAATCAAGTCGTGAGACCACCAGGGCATGGACCAGAGTCTTGGCAGTGGAGGCTGAGAGGAATGGACACCGCTTTAACTGTCATGGCTATATCCTATGCAGTGGCATCAGTAGGGAAGTGCGGAGGGGACAGTCTAAACTAGATGACACTCAGAAGAGAGGTGACATTGGTTGGGCTCTCCTCCACTGCAGGCTGAGAGGGGACAGGTGCATCTCCCCGCCCCCCCCCCCCCCCCCGCAAGCTTCACTGCAGCAGTGGTCTCTTCTTGAGGAGGGAGCCACTGCCATGGCAAAGGAGAAGGGCAAGTGTCACTCCAGGCTTCACCACAGCAGTGGCTTCCTGAGGAGGAAGCCATTGCCATGACAAAGGAGAAGGGCAAGCGTGCTCATCCTGGCTTCACCATGGCAGGAGCTGCTTCTTCAGGAGGAGGCCAACACTGCAGTGAAGGAGAAGAGGGTGCATGCCCTTTTGGTCACCAACGCCACCACCACCACCACCCCGGCAGCCAACACCTGCAACCGGGTGACACCCGGTGTGGGGACACTACTGATCCTATGGAATCCTGGAATTTGAAGTTTGTTGTGGCACCGGAGTGCTCTGACAGAGAAGGCTAATTATCTAACAAAACTACAAATCCATAGCAGTTGTGTCAAACTCCATTAATTCTCCAGTGCTGGTGCAGCCCATAGAAGCAAGTTCTATCTTGGGGGGGGGGGGGAGGGCTCAAAATAAATGGCTTTTGGTACCACTCTGTCATTTGGATTACAATTATTAGTCCACATTAAAGTACATTGGTAAATGAGTCTTATGACCTTATCATGCTGGTATGCACTTGACCCACTGTAATTCTACCTTTACCTACACTGCAATATTCTACAGGCTGACTCAGAAGTAATTCCCTGTGTATTCAGTAGGACCAAGTGAGTGTGTATAATACTTTAATCCTATGTCTGAATCCTACTGATTGTTTCAAACTAGAGCAGATCCATTGACTGTATGGTGACTCAATTCATAGGTAAATCCACTTATTCAAAGGTCTTCTCTAGTTGGGTTTTAAAAAAAGATTCAGACCTTAGCTGTGGTCCTATATGTTCTAAGTATAAAAAGTGAAGGGAAAGACACAATATGAGAGCTACAGCAACAACTGAACCCCAGGGAACTGAAAGACCTTGCCAGGCTTGCCAGGCTCTCCCCAAACAAGGGGGCAAAACCGACTGAAAGGAAGTAAATGTTTTGCCAGTGTGGAACTTAAGCAAGAAAAGAAGACAGAACATCATTTTTACAAAAGCATCTGCCCATTTATTTAAGATACGTTTCATGTTAAAACAAATTAAAGCATGCTCCCCCCCCCCTCCACCCATGTTAAAATTGGTTTGGGGAATTATTAGAAAATGTGTTTTCTGAATTTCTGAAAATATCTTGATTCACTTTCTTTGTTATATGTTCAATTCCCTACTCATCTTAAAACCAAGGGGCAAGGGGGGAAATTGTTATACTAGAATATATCATTTGGCATGCCTCTGCCATACAAATGGTACAATGTTGACTCTCACTTCCAGTACTACTGTGTGGTGTTTCCTTTCTGGTTGCCAGCTGGCTAACAGTAGCCAAATGTTTGCACTTTGAGAAAATAAGATAGAAATGCCCATATCCTTTGGCACAAATAAAAGAAATAATAACAATTATATCTTCCTCCATAACAGGTTGTTCTTGAGCCAGACCCTCTGTTCTATCTTTGCAACTCCAAGGCTTTCTGTGATTTCCCATTCTACTTCAGAGAACTGTGCAGCAGATTGTTTGGGCTAGAGAAAGATGGAGACAGGAAGCCCCATCTGGTATGAATGAATTCGTTCATTCTGCCGTTTACTCTATATTGGCTCTAGGGCTTTCCACAGCTCATGCAGGTTTGACGATAAAACGTCAGAGCTGAACTGAGCAAGGGATACAGAAGCCAGTGTGCCTGCATAGCCCTCATTGTATCTGCACAGTGTTTGGACGTACAGCATTGTTCTTTAACCATTTCACAGTCCTGGAGTTGCATGAAAAAAATGAGTCCTGTTGAAAGGAACTATGCCTCTCAAAATTTTTAGGAATCAAGGCCAGCCTTACTATCAGGATGGGGGAGATATCTGCATCAAGATACAGTTTTTGTCTGCCCTGAAAGTAAAGCAAATTGTATATAATTTATTCTTGTTGTTATATGATTATCATAATAATAAATATATAAGAAGACCAAAAAAATACAAGAGGAGTTGCTTGTGGGATTATTTTCACCCCCTTCTTATGTCAAAATAGTCTGGCAACCTTTTGATATTATTGATGAACTAGTGGATCTGCTGTTCCTCCCCAGACAACAAAATGTGTTAGAGGATCCTTTTGTAAATTACTCTGGTATTTGGTTCAGAGCAGGCATTCTGGGACTCATGTCTCTGTGATTCAAGTTATATTAGTTCATCTCAGCTGAGGTGTGGTCTTTATTGGTGATCTCTCCCGTCTCTTTCACAAATGCCATAGTTTTGAGTTGACTTCATCAGATGCCTGTGAAAGCTTTTTTTATAATGAAATCTGCTATTGTTAGTGGAGAGATTTCTTACCTCTCTAAGCAACAACTAAAACTTACCAAAAAAAAAGCCACAAAATACTTTTTTTATTAAGAAATATTATGGAAAGAAAAGACTCTGAGCCTTTAAAAGAAGTAATGTTTCAGCTATACCAGGGAGATCAAGAATATCTAAATGTTTGTTGTTGCTGTCTGCCAGTCATTTTTTACTTATAGTGACCTCAAGGCAAACCTATCAACGGGTGTTCTTGGCATAATTTGTTTAGATGAAATTTGCTCTAGCCTTACTGTGAGGCTGCAAGAGTGTGACCTGCTCAAGATCACCCATTGAATCTCCATAGTGGATAGGAGATTTGGACTCTGGTCTCCCAGTGCCAACCTAGCCATTTGAAAGCATACAAATGCAAGTAGAAAAATAAGTACCACTTTGGTGGGAAGGTAACAGCATTCCATGCAGTCATTTTTAACCCTGCCCAGCCAGCTCCCCATTGGCTGGTCAAATGCTGCCTCATGATTGGCTGGTCAAATGCTGCCTGGTGATTGGCTGATAGGCCGGTCTATTCACTACAGCACCATCCCCTATAGTTGGTTACGACTAGATATTCATGTGAAGGGAAAACTTTTACCTTTATCTTCCAGCGTCCTAGTCCAACATTCAAACAACTGCACCATTCTGGCTAAGTGTTAAGGACACCTTAACGATTGTCATTCAGATGATGTATTGATCATTAAACTGAAATCTTAGGTAAATACTGAAAACTCTGACTTCAGATTGGATGTATAAAGTGAGAAAGGAATCTGTCCTTCATATGTAATTTAAAATTAAAGCCTTTCTTCTCTGTCTTCTGGACATGTTTTTCAATATGACTAATATGCACTCAAACAAGCTAAGATATCAGGAGAAATATTTGAAGTGTGAAAGCAAAGTATTGATTGTTACGCTGTTAGTGCAACCCATGGGGACAAAACATTGGCAGGGAGAAAAAATAACACCTGGAGGGCATCTGATTTTTAAAAGAGAATGGATGATAATGTTTAAGTTTAAAGAGCACATTCATGATATTTAATGGTGAATCTCACATAAGAACAGATAAATCCTAGAAAGGAAAAGGGCAAAAAAATTCAATGGGTCCGCCACTATGGTGGCCAATTTAACCTGAGCTTGGTGGGGATCCAATTCCCTCCCAGAAGAAAATGAGAGAAGCTAAGAAGTGACTATTAAAAAAAAAAAGAACTTGGCCCCATTCTTCCAGCTCCCATTACACTACCACCAATGACAGATCATAGAATCATAGAGTTAGAAAAGACCACAAGGGCCATCCAGTTCATTCCTTTGCCATGCAGGAGCTCACAATCAGAGCATCCCCAACAGATGGCCATGCAGCCTCTGTTTATAGGACTCGAGATATATCAGGCATATTAGGCAAGCATTGAAGAAGCCAAAACACACGCTGCACTTACACAATGTTAGTTCTGGTCATGGTGCCCACCGTCAACATGGCAGACCACACTTGGGTGAATGCCGCCCCAAATCAAGAGGGGTCAATCAAGAAATTGGACTGACTTCAGAATGTATCCCTGGCAATCTACAGGCAATGCAAATAATGGATTTTGTGCAAGGGTCAGCGTTGGGGCATGGCTTGAACTTGGTCTAGAACCCTTTTGTATTATTGTTAAACTGACAAATCAAAGTCTGTCTAAAAGAGTTGGGCAACTGTGGAAGGCAAGGAACATTAGCTCCCCAGGCTGCACATGCCAAAACACCACAGCTATAAATAAATAATATCCTTTTAATAAAAAGTTGAAAGCTTTCACAGATGGAATCCATAGTTTTTTGTGTAGTTTTCAGGCTATATGGCCATGTTCTGAAAGAGTTTTTTCCTGACATTTCACCAGCATCTGTGGCTGGCATCTTCAGAGAAAAGAAGATGCCAGCAACAAAATGTCTAAAATGCTGGCAAAGTGTCAGGAATAAACTCTTCCAGAACACAGCCACACAGCCCAAAAACCCCCACAAAAATTATTAATTTAAGTCATTCAATTTTTGCTCCCATGTGTCTGCAAACACCCTCTAAGTAGTATGGGTGGCATTTTTGCCATGTCTTTAGATGTCTTTAAACCCCAGAACTGTTTTAGGCCAGGAGTGGACTTTTGTTTAACAACACTAATTTTCTATTTACTTCCTGTTTGAAATCAAGTCTTCTCCTGGGTCTAAACTGGCCCAGGTAAACAAAAATGTGGCATGCCCCCCCCCAACAGCCTCTCAAGGATATTTGGAGGCAAATATGTAAAATGTTGGATCCCCTAGGGGCCCTTGAGAACTGCAAAAAGAGCCCCCTAAAAAAGAGACATATATCATCTGCAGACTGAACTTTGCCCATGCTGGTCTAAAAGTTTGCCCATCCCTCATCTAGACAAATTAATTCTTTGCACTTTACACCTTGTTGGTAATTTTTGCTCCCCCACTTACAGTATCTCCCCAAGCATACTGAAAATCTCAGAAAGCATCTTGTTCATCTGTTTTCCTGTCATAGGGGAGCTTCCCATCCTTACAAAGTGTAGAGGCAGGAATGTCATAAACTTTCAAATATTGTGTAAAAAGGGACATACTCCATTGGCTTCAAGCAACAGAAGGTTATGTAAGACAGACTGTATAGACCTCTACTGATGGAAAATAATCACGTTATCATTTAATGCTTTGCAGTGCTTTGGGGGGGGGGGGGGTTAAATGTTTTTTTAAAAAATAAATTTTAATGATTTTAATGTTTTAACTTTATAATGTGTTTAATCACTTTTTAAATAACTCTTATACCTTCATTAATGACTTTTTATAATTTTAATCTCTTTTATAGTGAAGACAAACAGCTACCCAAAGGGAAAGTATTTTATCATGCATCAAAGGATTCATAGGAAGAATAGGAAAACTGGTGAGGAAACACAACCTCCAAATGATCTACAAATTGACCCAGAAAATCCAGCAAAAGCTCCACTCCGTGAATGACAGCACAGACCCTTTCATAGCTGTAGGGGTTTACTGCATACTATGCAACTGTGGACAAGTCTGCACAGGGACCACCACAACACAAATCAAGGAACATGAGAGACAACTGCAGATTGGGTTGGCTAGAAAAGTCAGCAGTCACAGAACACATTCTAAACCATCCCGGGCATAAAATGCTGTTTGAAAATACTGAAATTCTGGACCATGCCAACAACTATAAGGTCAGAATGCACAGGGAAGCCATTGAAATCCACAAACACCTAGACAACATCAACATGAAGGAAGAAAAGACTCTGAAAGTAAACTATGTTGGGCTACCAGTCTTGAAAAACACCAAAATAAAGACCCAGCAAGTTCAAATGACAACCACCCAGGGTAAGGATTTTCCCAGCAGACAATGGATCACTAATGAAGTAGACATGCTGAGGCCTTGCCTTTCAACAACAGACCAACACACAGATTAACATGTAAATCACATTTTTAAGCATGGGTTAAAATGCACCCCACACACTTCCATGCCAGCATTCTCTGAAGATTCCAGCCAAAGAATCCCCCAAATCTTCAGAGCAGGTTTCTGGAGAAGATGGGAGGATGCAGTAGGGAAAGGGAAACAGGAAATTTTCCATGCTGCTGTGTCTTGATTTTTCACCCTAGCTAGTGGTGTAATGGAGCCAGAGCTCACTGTCTCACAATGCTGGGACTTTTTGATTTCTAGGGATGAAGACTTCTTTCCCTGTTCCCACCCTAGTTTCTCTATTGCTTCTGAGGACCTTATCACACCAGAGTGTTTTGCTGATAAAATTGCATTCTTTTTGAAGGCAATTCATATAGAAGTCTAATTTATGTATAAATTGTGAGGCAGGTTTTGAGCCCAAAATTATGGATTTTGATGTGACCATGGGTAGGTCGAGCATAAAATATATACCAAAGAATGCAGAGACTGAAGATTTTCACAATTGCCTGAAATACTGAAAAATATAAACGTCCTCCAAAGGTGGCTGAAAGAGCAAAAAAGCCTTTGTGTGTGAAGGCTGGAAGCGCTACTTAATCATCATGGAAACGGATCTGGCTGCAGCATTTGTCCAACGTTGAAAGAAAAGCAGGGAAGGAGCTCTCACTTTTCACCAGGGCATGGTTCCTTTTTTTGATAAAAGTGCAGTACTTACATTGATTCATGGATAAGCTGACCCCAGTTTTTTGGGTTAATTTATTGACTAATATTTCTAGATTTATACAGGAGTATATAGTACTCTCTTCTTTGCTGCACCTTTGTGGTCTTTAAAATCTTTCCAGCATTACAGACTTTGTTTGTGCTAATACCTTACCACAACACAGGCATTTGGTGCCACCTACCCAGTACTGTCAAGTGTGTACCTACTTTGACACACACACACAAACACCCCCCTCCAAACAATATAAATTCAATATAAATTTAAAAGTGTAGTGGTTTGAGCATTGTGCTAGGACTCTGGAGACCAAGGTTCAAATCCTGGCTCAGCCATAGAAGCTCACTGGGTGACCTTGACCAAGTCACATTCTCTCAGCTTCAGTGGATGGCAATGGCAAACCCCTTCTGAAGGAACTTGCACACACACACACAAAAAAAAAACACAATTAGAGGTTCACTGCCTTAGGGTCAGTCACCATAAGCTGAAAATAACTTTAATACACACAACAACCACAACAATGAATCATTAAAAGGGTCGTTTTTTCCTGGGTAGACTAATCAATGTAGACTAATTGATAGCAGATAAAACCAATGATTACTCTGTCAGTGATTCCTAACTCAGGAACTCACTGGCAGAAAAAGGACCCTACTTCAATTCAAAAAATACAATTATTGCTCTCTGCTCCAAATATGCATGTTTCAAATTCGTCACTTTCACCATATGATTCCACTAGTCTGTTGTTTTGCATGTGCAAAAACCTTGCAAAGATATAATTTTAAAGTTCCTGGGGACTTAGTTGTAAGATTTTTTCAAAGGTCAAGGTCACTTACAATTGTAATACTGATGGCTGAATGTGTACGCACAGTTCCCTGCCATATCAATCACTGTGCTCTACACCATCAGTTAAAATGTGGTTTGCATTACCATGCTTTCCAAATCCACGACCCACTTTTCATGCATCATATGGTGGGAAAAAGTGTTGAATCTAATAAAGAATAACCATCAAGAGATGCCTCAAGTTTCTAGCCTAATGCATACACTTGAAATCTATGATTATCATCCTCTATCTATCTATCTGTCTATCTATCTATCATAAGGTGCTTTATGAAAATGCATGATTATCCCCCTGAGGAACATGCATTCATGCTCTTCTCCTTTCTCAACTGCCTAGGTGGACAATTGTAGCAATATTTAACCATCACCAGCAAGTTTTTCAAACAGGCAAGATGCTTTGTGCAGGGCTTGGGCCAATGTTACAGATCTATATGAGGTAGATAAAAGTGATTCTGGGACCCTCTCTGGATTCAAGAAAAGCTCTTGATTCCAATCTTCATAAATAAGCCCTGTTTATGTCAGGGTGGACAACTGTGTCCCTCCAGATGTTTCTGGCCTACACCTTTCAACAGCCCTAGTCAGAACATCCAGTGATGTGGGGATTTTGAGACATGCTGTTTCAACCCTGAGGGACACAAATTGATAGGATCTTTTTGGCAGATCCTATCACATAAGATCAGTCTAGGTCAATGGTATGTTAAGTAAGGGTTTAAATGGAATTAAAATACAATTTCTCCTTAGACTTTCCCTCTCACAAATCTGTAGTCCTAGGCACTACTGCATGGAGAATGGGCACAGATGTTTTGATGCACTTGCATCAGTGTTTTATTCCAAAGTTCTGACAAAAGAAGTGTCATGACAATGGAAGAGTAAATACATTTGCTAAGCATTATACCATTTCAGACAAAGCAAGGATGTGATTGCTTCAGTATTAGTAGTTTGTATTACACTCCTTCAGCCCATCAAATCCTCCAAGCTGACAATATCAACAAAGCATTGTTGGTGAAAGCATCATTTTAAACATTGGCTAATTTAATACTTAGAACTGAAAATCAGCTGGGATGAGACAGTGATCTTATGAAAAATTGATCTGCTGAATCTCTACAATCTCTACAGGATGAAAGAAATGATACAAAAATTAGATTATTCAGAGCTATTTACTTGACAAAAGGGATTTGAAAATAGTGCATAACAAGAATCAATAACAGGAAAGCAATACAAACCATTTAACTCTAACTTTGATGGTCCTTGCCTCACCTCTGTTTTCTCATTTTGCAAAATAGGGATTATATTAATACATTGCTATACTAATTGGCTAATGGTTTTGAAAATTCTTGAAAGCTATAAAGGTAACAGTGCAGCATAATTATTGCTATTATTAGCACACTATTATTAATGTAAGTTCAACATACTGATAGAATTGAAGCAACATATAGCACAAAGGGAATCTTGCTCCAAGATTATATGCATAAAAGGATGGACTGTTAACAAATGGAATAATGTGAATCTCCCCCCCCCCCCACACACACACACACACCTTCTTTTTTTTTTTTTTTAAACTAGGGATGTGTCTTTTTCATTTTGTTTTGCTTAGTTGTGTTGTTTTAATATCTAATAAAGGTAGTAGGCCAGTAAAAGTAGCAGAAGTTGTTATCGTATTGCATACTTAATGAAGTGGGTAAATGGTTTTTTAAAAAAAGAAATACAGATTTTCTTCACACAGTGCAGCTTGGTCATTTTATGGTGTGGGTGGGCTGGAGAGGAGAAGATGATCCAAAGCACTAACCCTGCAAAGTCTGAGACAGTGTGAATAGTGGTGTTTACCATGCAGGGGTGAAATTGAATCGATTTTGATGCAAAGAGAGCCTCCAAACATTTCCTTTAGATCACAGTCTTTTTAAAATGCATGATGTACCCTGTTACTGGGGATGTGCCTTTTTCATTTTGTCTTGCTTAGTTGTGTTGTTTTAATATCTAGTAAAGGTATCTAATAAAGGTGGTCTACAGTATGTCTCTGTATTTCACAGTTATAGCAGTTTTATACCACTTTAATGGTCATGGCTTCATTCGACAGAATCTTGGAATTTGTAGTTTGAGGACATATTTGGGATTTTCTGCTGGGGAGCTCTATCACACTCTCTTGAACCTTAGCACAAGAGTTCTCTAGCAGGTAATACTAAGTACTTCATCAAACCAGAAATCCCATTATTCCACATGGGAGAGTAATGTTAATTTTTAAAAATTGTCGGTCTGCAATAACTGTGTAGTGCAGATGTACTAAAGAAGCTTTCGTGGTCTGTATGAAGTTATCCATCATTTCAGGGGGGCTGTTTTAGTAAGAAGGGACCAAAATATATCACAATATATCAAAATGTATGATGGGGGAACAGAACAATTTTTAGGATTTTTTTCCCCCAGCTTCAGGAGGAAACACTTCAGTTGATGTAGCTGTGACATACAGCTGTGATATGTCTCTTGTTAATGCTCCCAAACCACCTTTTCTCAGTTACACTCTCCCCTTGTCATTTCCAGGATGATGAGGAACAGAGGGTGGAAGATAAGCATCCAGTTATCTTCTCATAGCTAAATACACAGTGATTGGTATCCACTGGGACCTCCAAAGGGCCCACTGGAGATGCCTGTGGAGGATGTCATTGATATATATCCAGCTATAGGAAGATAACTGGACACCTGTCTGCCACCCTCTCAACTATCCATTGTCTAGAAAATGCCCTTGATAGTGGTGCTGGGGTGCAGCTTAGAAAGGTTGGGTGTGTGAAGCTAGGCAAGCATGGTTGGAGCTAGTTAACAACAGCTCAAGGAATGTTGTGAGAAGGGAACTATTGAAAAGGGCCCAGCAACTGTGAGGAGTACATCAAAGCTAAGAGAGAATAGGGCAGCTGGAGTAGTGGTTGTGCCAGATGACACCATTGCCCCCGGCAGTCAAAAAGGAGCAGCTCTAACTCCACCTGGAGTTAGATTGGTCCCCTCATCACTATGGTCCACCACTCCTATTGCAGAATACGGCTTATTGAGAGCCATCTTGAGCTATTAACTCTGTAAGCACACACATACACACACCAATGCCATCCATCTGCCCTCTTCTTGAAGCATATTGTGGCATTGATCACAAAGAGTGATATATAGGTCAGATCAATCCTGTGCTGAGACATGAACTTTTTTTTTTTTGCCAGCTTAGTGCTTCTACAGTATTAATATATTCACTTAGTGCACCTATATATGGATCTAGCTAATCCCCCAGAATGAAATGGCATTAATAAATAACCCCTTCTGGTTTTTAACTTCATCTTTATCCCTTGTTTCCTGACTAGCCTGGCTTTCTTTTCCATCATTTTTCTATATACACAGAATACTCCCTCCATTTCTAGCTTTCCATTCCCTACAGAAAAGTTAACATTTGAATCTGCTCTCTTGGAAGATGTAGAGCTCATCTTATAGAAGGAACTCAGGTGTGCCCAATGTTTGCATTAACTTTCCATTGTTAAGAAATTCCCCAGACACCTTTTGGAGGTTTAGATTTAATCAGTCAGCACCTTCAAGAAATGTATAGTAGGGGAAATTTGGGGGGGGGGGGGGGATACAATGCAGAGCTCTTCAGCAATTGTGACTGCAGGGGATCCCAATTGTCAGGCCTTGAAAATGAGTCAGGCTATGTGCATTTTCCCAGGGGATGTAGTTAAGAAGCCTCCCTGACAGAGGCTAGAGGCAAGAAGAAATCAGATGTGTAATTGATGATTTGCATATGCAGAGAAAAAAAATTCCAATGTCTTCAATTGAGCAATTACAAATAGTTTCAAAATACATTGTATTTTTATAGGAGAATGGAATTCCTCTAGATTTGTCCTAAATTTGTAGCACTCGGGTTTTTTGTGTGGGAGGGAGGGGGAAAGAAGGGGGTACATTTTAGGTCTTTGTGTTAGAGGGTAAAGTGCAGCGTTTGTGGGGCAGTGACATACATTGGAAATATAAGAAGCTCTGTAATCCATTTTTCTCTTAGTATCTGTGTGGTTGATTAGACCATCTAACTTTATTTAGTTAGTTAATTCATTTATATCCTGCCTTTCTCCTAATAATGGAACTCAAGGCATCTAACAACATATTTTAAAAACAAAACAGATTAATAGTTTTTTGTGGTTTTTTTTAGGCTATGTGGCCAATAGGAATGGGAAATTGACGAATATTGTCTTCCCACCCCACATTTACTGATTAGTATGAGCTTCCTTTGGATCACATTCCACTCATTACTGATCCACAGTATAATAAAACAAAATCAACAAACCAAAATGCACAAAGAAGCTTCTGAAGCACCACTGCGTCTTCACCAGGCAGAGGATGCTACAACAACAACAACAACAACAACAACAACGATTCTGTTGGAGTCACAGACCTACATTTTGAATCAGATGTTGTTTCTGTTGTAGCACAATTGGTCTGGAGGGATCCCCCTCCCTTCTTTTCCCCCTGCCAGCCATAACAACTGAACTACAGCAAAAACATTATCTGGTAGAAAATGTAGGTTTGTGACTCCAACACCATCACTTTTCTTCTCCAGTAAAAAAGAAAAAGAAAACATCCTTTGCCTAATAAAGAAGCGAGTGGAGTTTCAAATGCTTGCATGAAATGTTTTGTATGTTTTTGTTGGCCAATAAAGGTATCACTGTTTTGTGGATTTTGCTGTATACCAACATGACTACCTTTGAATATGCTTCCTGAAACAACATTGCAATATTTACCACATAGATTCACAAGGATCCCTTTTCCAGGTGAGAGGAATGGTCAAGCATTTTAGGAAGAATGTCTACAAGGTGGCTCTTCTTCTAAATCCGTCTTCCTAAGTTGTTACCCTTCCTAATGTTAGTGCCAGCCCTGCCTCACTAGGTTGTATTATCTGAATGTATAAAAGCACCCTGCATTTTCTTTCATGACATTGTAGCTATTAACAACAGTCATTGAAAAACAAGCACACACCTTAGAAGCTAGAAACTTTTTCCTGTAAGCCATTAAGTAGCTGAAACTGAAGTAAGGCATTGATTTCAGCATGTTCCTTTTACCATGAAAGAGTAGTTTCTTAGTATGCTTGTTTACTGTACTGCCAGAAAATCCTTCCTATTCATAGTGGGTCTAACATATCTACCATAATAAACTTGCTGTTGCTGTTTGAGATTTGTCGGTTTGGGTATGTGTGTACAGAAAAACTGAAGCAGAGCCTAAATTGTCCTTTAATAAAATTGATAGAACAGTTGTTTACAGATGACTGTCAAGTCTCATAATGAAAGCTCTCCACTTGACAATATTACCTATCCAATACAGTTTTCTGCTTGTCATTTCAACATACATAATGTATTAGAACAATGGGAAGAGACAATGGATTTTTAAAACTGATTCTTGTTTGATTTGCAGTTTACTCTTTGAAATTCACAAGGTAAAAGCCAGTGAAAATTATTTTTTTAAAAAAATAAAAAATAACTGACACTATTTGTATGTAACTTGATATACTAAATCTCTCAGCAGTGTCAGTTTGCATTAAAATGTGGATTTAATAAAAAAAGACAATGATAAAAGTCCATGCCATATGAGACCAGAATTAATAGTTTAAACAAACACAAGAAACTGTAAATGGCCTGTGATCACAATTGCAATTTGCTGGTATCCTGTTGGAGTCTTGCATGCATACATTTCCCTAAGGCCATTTGTAATAAATGAACAATAAATGATAAATAAACAAACAACTTTTAATAAATGAACAACTTCTTTCTATATTTGAATATGTGGTGCCATGGTGCATGCAGATGCACATTCTTGGACAATGTGTCTGCATTTGGCCCAGCTAAAACTGGTTGTAATATGACCAAATATAGTGGTGGCTCAAGTGATTAAGATGCCCACTGATGATTGCAAGATTGGCAGATCGGCAGTTCAAGACCCAGACACCACATGACAGAGGGAGCTCCCATCACTAGTCCCAGCTACTGCCAACCTAACAATTCAAAATCATGTAAAAGTGCAAGTAGATAAATAGGTATTACTTTGATGGGAAGGTAACAGTGTTGTGTACAGTCATGCTGGCCAAATGACCATGGGATCATATTTGACAACGCTGGCTCCCTGGCTTAGTAACGGAGACAAGCACTGCTCCCTAAAGTTGGACATGATTGGACATGAAACTTTTCAAGGGAAAACCTTTACCTTTAATTTAGTGTTCCTCTGGCTGCACATTATTTACTTATTTATTTATTTTTATACTGCCTTTTCAGATTAATGCAAATTAAAACTATACGAAGTCATTAATAAAAGTAAAAATATAAGAGTTATTCACCATAAGGTAAAAATGACTTGAGGGCACACAGCAACCACAACCACAACAACCACAACAACGTCATGTAGGGCTTTATAGGTCAAAACCAGCATTCTGATTTGTGCCTGCTAACAGACTGCCAGCCAGTGGAGCTGTTTTAACAAGAGAATTATGTGCTCCCTGCAGTGAAGCCTAGTTAAAAATCTGGCTACAGCTCTATGGACCAACTGAAGTTTCTGAGCACTTGTCAAAGGCAGCTCCATATAGAGTGCATTACATCCAAATGGGATGTAACCAACGCCCTGGACAGATGGGGAGGAAAATGCTGTCCCTCTTTGCTGCACAGCATTGCTGCAGCAACCAAATGGCTCTGCAGCAAAAAAGGAGCTGCCTAGAGTGGCTCCTTTTCACAGCATCATAAGGGCTGCAAAAAAGCCCTAAGATGGCACTTCATCAAAAAGATTATTACTTCCTCTAAGAGGCACTTCCTCTAAGAGATGACCCTTCCTCTCAGGGTGAGTACAGTAACAGAGATTGTTTCGTAAGCACAAGCTCAGACACCCACATGTCATCCACATGCCCCCTGTGTGGATGGTGCTGCTCAATAATAAAGCCACCCACACCTCATAGGGCTTGTGAGTGTGCACGCTCCTGAACCCTAATTTTGGCCAGAGGCCTCCATGGCCAGATCCAACTTTTCCAGGAACAGGTCAGTTAACACAAACTTTAATTGTGCAAATGCACTCCTGTTCACTGCTGAAACCTGGGCCTCTAGCCTCAGATGTGAATCCAGGAATACCCCCAAGCTGCATTTTTTAGGGGGGGAGTGTAACTCTAACACAGGCTGAACCCCCTATTCCTGGATCTGTCTTTTGACTGACCAAGAGCACCCCTATCTTGCATAGATTAAGTTTCAATTTATTCTCTTTCATCCAGTCTATTCCAGATGCCAGGCACCAGTTTAACACAGAAACAGCTTCCTTTGAATTAGATGGAAAACAGTAATGGAGATAGGTATACCAGTTATGCAATACCGACATTTAACACAAGAGTCATATAACACATTCAGCCCTTTCATTCTGCGTATGGAGGTTAATGCTATGACATTTTGGTGTAAGATCTTGTCAATAATGTACGACATCACAAATTGCTAAAGATGGTTTAGAAGGGGGAAGTACTTGCAATTGTGGCAACGATTCCACAATTGTTCATAAACAAGAATACTGAAGAGTTATGAATATGTAGGTCTAGCGTACTTATTTGTAATACCATCCTATTTCTGTATTCCTGTCTATGTATGATGGTAATGGCACATACACCATTTTTAGTAATTCATCTTGCTTGAGTCTTTTCCTATTGATAAGAACTTATCAAAACTAGCAGCTTTCTTTAATAACAAGAATGTGAAATTTGAGAAAAAGCAAAAGGCAAAAAAAGAGAGCAAAACTGGTACTTTCATTCATCCCTAGTGTAGGTGTGAAGGGGGAGAGAACAAGATACCTATCACTCTCATTGAGCCAAGCTACCTCCACCTTCTCTCACTGCAAAGCAGAAGGAGGCTCACGATAATCAGAACTATTGGATAGATTCCCTTACATCTTTTCAAGCTAGAAAAAGACACTTTCAAGTCTATGATGACATATTTCCTTGCAGGCTGTGATGACCATCAGCTAGAAAAGAATGGCACTAATGAATCAGTACTAGAGAGCATTATGACCACCTTTTGTGAATGAGCTTGCTACAGTATAAGCAGGTTAATGATGAAAAATAATTAGTTATGTAATTAGACTCTGTCCACATGAGACACAGGCAGGTCTAAGTGTTTTGAATTAGGTAACACCTGACTTACCCAGAGAGAGAAACTAATGAAAAGTTGTTAAGAACTGTGCTCTTTTAATTAGAGGACTGTTGAGTCTTGAAATTTTCTCAGTGTCTTATTTTGCTCCTGGTTGGGGGGTAAGAGGTGGGAACAGCAGCTTCTCACTGGTTCTTGGCCTGCTAAATTCTTTAGTATTAATTTACAAAAAAGGTAATGTGAAGAGTGCTGTGCATAGCCCGCTGTTTTTTGTCAGACTCAGCCTTCAGGAGGGTCAATCAGCATCTACCACCTGAAGAGGGGGCTTTACTCTCTGAGGGTCTCCTTCCCTCCAAACACTAGGAAACATTAACCAATTTGGCTTCCACTGACACTTTATTTTACCCAGTGCACCACCCATACTTAATCTCTAGTCTGGGTAATATCAAAACTGCTAGGTTTCTACTTACTTCACTTCTTTGCATATTGAGAAATCTGTATGTTTCAACTGAGGACTGTAATTAAATCCAAGTTGCAAATGAATTTCCCTTTTTCAAAAATGTAAGAAATCAGCAATTAGGTGTGTTTATTTGTCCTGAAAATCTCAACTTTACAAATCTGCATAACACCTGCTTACAGCCCTATCCAAGGATGGGCAAGGTATGTTTTATGGGATGCATGCAGTCCCCTATAATCCCCAGTATAGAGACCACCACTCCTCCAGTCTCCTCCTACTGTTCTAATTGCTGAAAAGGAACCTTACAAATTTTAAAATATAGGGTGGGAAAACACCATCGGCAGCAGAGGAAGGGAGGAGCCTGAAGCCTTCCAGAGGCTCCCAGCATCCCCTGTAAGCCCACACCATCGGCAGCAGAGGAAGGGAGGAGCCTGAAGCCTTCCAGAGGCTCCCAGCATCCCTTGCAAGCCCACACCATCGGCAGCAGAGGAAGGGAGGAGCCTGAAGCCTTCCAGAGGCTCCCAGCATCCCCTGTAAGCCCACACCATTGGCAGCAGAGGAAGGGAGGAGCCTGAAGCCTTCCAGAGGCTCCCAGCATCCCCTGTAAGCCCACACCATCGGCAGCAGAGGAAGGGAGGAGCCTGAAGCCTTCCAGAGGCTCCCAGCATCCCCTGTAAGCCCACACCATCGGCAGCAGAGGAAGGGAGGAGCCTGAAGCCTTCCAGAGGCTCCCAGCATCCCCTGTAAGCCCACACCATCGGCAGCAGAGGAAGGGAGGAGCCTGAAGCCTTCTAGAAGCTCCCAGCATCCCTTGCAAGCCCACACCATTGGCAGCAGAGGAAGGGAGGAGCCTGAAGCCTTCTAGAAGCTCCCAGCATCCCCTGTAAGCCCACACCATCGGCAGCAGAGAAAGGGAGGAGCCTGAAGCCTTCTAGAAGCTCCCAGCATCCCTTGCAAGCCCACACCATCGGCAGCAGAGGAAGGGAGGAGCCTGAAGCCTTCTAGAAGCTCCCAGCATCCCTTGCAAGCCCACACCATCGGCAGCAGAGGAAGGGAGGAGCCTGAAGCCTTCTAGAAGCTCCCAGCATCCCCTGTAAGCCCACACCATCGGCAGCAGAGGAAGGGAGGAGCCTGAAGCCTTCTAGAAGCTCCCAGCATCCCTTGCAAGCCCACACCATCGGCAGCAGAGGAAGGGAGGAGCCTGAAGCCTTCCAGAAGCTCCCAGCATCCCCTGTAAGCCCACACCATCGGCAGCAGAGGAAGGGAGGAGCCTGAAGCCTTCCAGAAGCTCCCAGCATCCCCTGTAAGCCCACACCATCGGCAGCAGAGGAAGGGAGGAGCCTGAAGCCTTCCAGAGGCTCCCAGCATCCCTTGCAAGCCCACACCATCGGCAGCAGAGGAAGGGAGGAGCCTGAAGCCTTCCAGAGGCTCCCAGCATCCCTTGCAAGCCCACACCATCGGCAGCAGAGGAAGGGAGGAGCCTGAAGCCTTCCAGAGGCTCCCAGCATCCCTTGCAAGCCCACACCATCGGCAGCAGAGGAAGGGAGGAGCCTGAAGCCTTCTAGAAGCTCCCAGCATCCCTTGCAAGCCCACACCACCGGCAGCAGAGGAAGGGAGGAGTCTGAAGACTTCCAGAGGCTCTACTAGAGCTAGGACTGGAGTGGGTTTAATTGGCTTGTTTTCAACCCTCTTGTGAGCATGGAGCCGGGAATAGCCTGGGGGCTGACATCAAGGTTGTGCGGGGGCAGGGAAGGTATGGCGGCAACAGAGTGAACAGATGTTACAAAAGAAGTAGGGATAGATGTCTGGTATCTATCTCTTCTTCAGTTCACTCTGTTTCCCAAGATAAGGCGGAGAGCGCACCATCCATTCCACAATCCCTTAACCTGCTCCTTTGCAATGTCAGGTCGGCCAAGAGCAAGACCCATATCATCCACGACCTCCTTGTGGATGAACAGGCTGACCTGGCATGTTTTACCGAGACCTGGCTGGGTGATGCCAGCACTGCTACGTGGGCGCAGGCTCTCCCAGCGGGTTACACGGTCAGTGAGCAGGTAAGGGAAAGTGGGCGGGGGGGCGGTGTGGCTATAGTCCATAAAACCAACCTAACCTTGATCAGGAAACCTGTCCGGAAAACAATCCACATCGAGTGCATGTACCTCAGCTTGAAGTCCAGGGATAGCTTGGGGATTCTGTTAGTCTACCGGCCACCCCGTTGTCTAGCAGACTCCCTATCCGAGCTGACTCAGCTGGTCTCTGAGTTGTTGTTGGAGACACCCAGGCTTTTGGTCTTGGGTGACTTCAACATCCCTCTTGAGACCAGCCCTTCTGATCTATCTGGAGCAGCTCGGGAGTTCATGGATACCATGACAGGCATGAACCTATTCCAATTGGTCAACGAGCCGACTCATTGTGCTGGTCATACACTCGATGGGATTTTTAGTACGGAACAGCAACATCCGTGGGCAGAGGTAACTAAAACCTCTGCCTTGTCATGGACGGACCATTTCCTGATCAAGCTGGAGCTAAAAGCCGCTATCCATTCCCCCGGGGGTGGCGGACCCATTAGATCGGTCCGCCCTCGAAGGCTGATGGAACCAATTGGTTTCCAGAAGGCCTTAGAGGGTTTAATGGTTGGCAGTGCCGGTGATCCCGTCGAAGCCTTGGTCACCACCTGGAACACCGATCTTCCCAAGGCTCTCGACGCGATTGCCCCCGAGCGTCCTCTCCAGCCCGCTCTTAACCGTAAGCCCTGGTTTACAGAGGAACTTAGGGAGATGAAGCGGGTTGGACGACGACTAGAGCGCAAGTGGCGGAAAACTCGACTCCTATCCGACAGAACTCGCCATAGGCAGCATCTTCGTGCCTATCGGGAGGCTTTGCGTGCAGCGCGAAGAGCCTTCTGCTCTGCACGCATTGCGTCTGCAGAGTCCCGCCCAGCAGAGCTATTTAGGGTGGTGGGGGAGCTAACACAGGTCCCTCCTGTGTCAAATCCCCTACTTGACCCTACGACGGCCTGCTGTGACGCATTTAATACCTACTTTGCAGATAAAATCTCTCGGATAAGGGCCGACTTAGATGTCAATTTTCCACCAGAACCAATAGATGAGGCGTCCAACAACTCCGTTGATGTCATTTTGCTGGATGAGTTCCATCCTGTGAGTACCGATGACGTGGACAAGCTTCTTGGAAGTATGAAAAAGACGACCTGCTCTCTCGATCCCTGTCCATCTTGGCTGGTCGTCCAGGGAGGGGACACACTGAGGGTATTCCTTCGGGATACAATCAATGCGTCCCTCAGAGAAGGCTGTTTACCATCCTGTCTGAAGGAGGCAGCTGTTAAGCCCCTCCTGAAGAAGCCTTCTCTTGATCCCCTGGACAGGAACAACTATAGACCAGTGTCCTTGCTCCCTTTTTTGAGCAAGGTGATCGAGAGAGCAGTTGCCTCTCAACTTCAGGTTGTCTTGGATGAAACCGATTATCTCGATCCATTTCAAACCGGCTTCAGGACAGGACATGGAGTGGAGACTGCCATGGTCGCTCTGACCGATGACCTCCACCTGAGTATCGACAGGGGTAGTGTGACCCTGCTGGTGCTCCTGGATCTCTCGGCGGCTTTTGATACTGTAGATCACTCCATCCTCTTGAGTTGACTGAGGGAGTTGGGGATCGGGGGCACCGCACTCCGGTGGCTCCGGTCCTTTCTCTCTGGGAGATCTCAAAGGGTGAGGCTCGGGGACAGTTGCTCCTCCAAGATTGAGCTTAACTGCGGCGTCCCTCAGGGCGCCATTCTGTCCCCGATGCTATTTAATGTCTACATGAAGCCGCTGGGTGAGATCATTCGGAGGCATGGAGCTCAGTGTCTTCAGTACGCTGATGACACTCAGATATACCTCTCCATGACCAGATCGTCGGTTCGAACTTCAGATGGCGTCTCTCCTCTTAATGACTGCCTTGCAGCGGTAATGGATTGGATGAGGAAAAACAGGCTGAAACTCAATCCAGACAAAACGGAGGTACTAGCTGTTACAGGCCCGAAACCAGGTTCGGGAATACATCTTCCGGTCCTAGATGGAGTCACACTCATCTCGAAGGACCCTGTTCGCAGTCTGGGGGTGCTCCTTGACTCGTCGCTTCACATGACTAGTCAGGTGAATGCGGCAGTCAGGAGTGCCTGTTATCAGCTTCGGCTGATACGCCAGCTGCGCCCCTACCTGGATCAGAGGGACCTGGAAACAGTGGTGCACGCTTTGGTAACCTCACGCTTGGATTTCTGTAACGCGCTCTACATGGGGCTACCCTTGTGCCTAACCCGGAAACTCCAACTAGTTCAAAATATGGCAGCCAGGCTTGTTAGCGGTACACCTAGGAGAGAGCACATTACACCTGTGCTTAAAGCTCTCCACTGGCTGCCAATTAGTTTCCGGGCGCAGTACAAGGTGCTGGTTTTAACCTTTAAAGCCCTACATGGCTTGGGTCCATCTTATCTCAGGGACCGCCTCTCCCTATATGAACCCCCCCGCACGCTTCGGTCCTCTGGGAGAAATCTGTTGCAGCCCATGAAGACTAGGTTAGCGCAGACCTCCCAGAGGGCCTTTTCTGCTTCTGCTCCCAGGCTATGGAATGGCCTGCCGGACGAGATGCGTCTCATTACATCACTAGACTGTTTTAAAACAGCCTTAAAGACGCATCTCTTCCGGCAGGCCTTCCCTGAAACTGTATAATCTACCTGGCTCCTAAAATCTTTCAGCCAATTCTCAACTCCTTATCCCCCCCCCTCTGTATTTTATTGCTACCCATGCTGTGGCCAGCATTGCGGTTTTGTGTATCATGTTTTATTGTACTTTTATTATTAGTAATTTAATTTTAAACTTAACTAATTTAATCCTATTTTAAGGGGGGGAGGTTGGGATGGAATTCTTGAATTATTTTAATCTGCAATCTGTTTTTAACCTTGTTGTACCCCGCCTCGATTGTTTTACAGAGGGGCGGGTAAGAAATAAATATTATTATTATTATTATTATTATTTTGTATTTTATTTCCCCTCCATGTTTTTTAGGTTTTAAGTGGTTTTTCTTGAAACTACAATACAGTAAAAATCCTCCTATGTCCTCAAGAGCATGTGAAAAAACTTTTCTCAGTTAAAGAAATTGAGGGATGGGGGAGATGGTAGGATGTGTGTCCCACCAAGATCGGGATAGTGGTATGTGTCACCTCAGACCACAAGGTGTTTTCCACTGCAAGCCTAATCCATTTAAGGTGGTGTCCTGTCCTCCACTCCACTGAAGGCTCTGACCATACAGACTTTATTATTTCAATATTCAGTGAGCCTCCCCCTTCCTACACATACACCATCCATCCCCTTCTTTATCTCACTTCTTGCATAGCAATGGTATCTTGGAAATTCAAAAACGTCACAATGTTGTGCATATTGTGTTATTACTAAGAAAGGTATCACCTGAGTTTGTGTTTTGGAATTTTTCATTTATGTCCCTATGCAGGTTATTTTATATTCCATGTAATTATGGTTTTGTAACACAAAGCAAGCCAATAATGTACTAGGCATGGGAATCTGCAGTGGTGTCACTGGGGGGTGGGGTGGCCCACACTGGTGATACCGCAGAAGGGGGTGACACTCAGTTGCCCCACCCCACTCATGCCCCCCCCCTTGTTGTGGCCATTCTCCTCAGAGAATGGAGCCATAGTAAGGATGTGCAGGGGGGATGCTCTTGGCCTTGCTCCATTCTCCTCTGAGGAGGACTGGCTGTGGGAAAGACATTGGGACTGGGTGTGCACACTCAGTCTTGCTCCTTGCCATGGGAAGGAGCAGAGTTGACCCCACACACACACACTCCTCCTTGCAAACTCCATGTTCATCTTGGTTTAAAGCTGAAGGGGAAGTCTTGCTGTCTAAACTTTTAAGGTTCTCAGTTTTACTATTTACATTTGGATTTTTAAAAAATTACATCAACTATTTTACTTTCATTTATGTACTCTCTCTTGAAATCCTCTCTGGTATGAAGATCAAATATATAAAATGAAAAATAATTGTGAGAGCAAATTTTTAACTCAAATTTATCTCTGCTTTCTCTCCCCCCCCCTCCCCCAACCACCACCAAAACACTGTTTTGGGGGAGAATTCTGTGCATCAGAGAATTATTGTAACTAGTTTTATAATTGTTGATGCCCCAGTGGTAGTGTTCAAATAGACCTGGTATGGAAACAAAATAGCTAAGTTTTTTAAAAAAAAATGATTAGGAGAGCTGACCAGTTAATAAAGAAGAAAATGATAATGTTATTCTCTACTGCATAGCTACTGCTAATGTGAAGAATTTTGTCACATTTTTTCCTTCAAGAGGACAGATTTAAAAAGCTATGCTAGTTGCACAGGTACCATTTTATGTGCTTATAATTCACTATTAAATACAAAACATTTTAAGATTATTCTGGCTATACTGGCTAAATAATAAAAAAGGTAGAATGAGAAGAGGAATCTAGCAGCACTGTTAATATTAACTGGTCTGTGTTAGCATGAACCTTTCTGGATAACAATCCACTTCTTCAGATTCCCTGAACAGTGTGACTTGGTTCTTGTAATGTTGCAACATCTAAGGCTATTTCCAGGAGAAGATCTGAGGTATTATGGTCAAAATTCTGATTTAATCTCTGTAGTTTAGAATAAAAAATTATTAAACACACTGTTAAGCCTCTGAGTGTTTGACTGTTCTGCACACATTCTTCCTTGGGGAGAGGGAGAACTGTTGTTTTTTTTTCGTTTGGTTCTCTTTGGTTAAGGAGCCCTGGTGATGCAGTGGTTAAATGCCAATATTGCAGCCACAAGGCTGTAAGTTCGATCCCAGGGGCTTCAAGGTTGACTCAACCTTCCCTCCCTTTGTAGATCAGTAAAATGAATACCCAGCTTGTTGGAGACAATTAGCTTACATATTGTAAACTGATTAGAGAGTGCTGAGTTTACTGATAAGCAGTGTAGAAATATACATGCTATTGTCCTGTAGCATAGGAATTGCCTACTCAGACTAGAGTTGTCCCACATGACAAGCCTGTGTCCTTTTCCATGTTCAAATGAATTAAAAATTTATACATCTGGGGGAAAAAGACTGCGTGCTTGGTATCTGTTTTCCCAAGGATCTGACATAAATTTGCTGTAAAGCAATGGTGTTTATCCTTATTACATTGGATAATATGTATTAAAAGCAATAATAGATCTGTTCTTTCAAGTAAAAGATAGACATCGCATCATGGCATACTGAATAACCTCAGAGTAAGGAACCCCAACAAACAGGTGACATGGCTACAGTTTCTCTGATAAACCATTTTCCATAAGGTTTTCCAATGTTTCCATAAATAGTGAACAAAAGCTAGCCAAATACATGTACACCTTTGTAAATCTACTAAGTAAGAAAAAATGTCTCAATGGGAGAATTTCCCATCTAGTAATATTGGTGTTGCTATTCTGACTCTGTGGAGGTGTTTATCCATTGATGGGGAGGGGGGATCCTGCACATTGTTTTAGAAGTCATTCTCAAGATGTCCTTGGCTGGAGGCCTGGAGAGTTGCCACAAGATGACAGATAAAGTTCCATGTGGAACATAAAAGCCACTGCTGTACATGACAACAGCTGGGGTGTAACATCCGCCTGTTGTTGTAATAACACTTCATTAAGAAATGTAGAAAACACTCCAAATATTTCCGTGCTTCACACTCTCAATCTGGTAAACTGATTAGAAAATGAAATAACCTACTTTCTTGAAGACTGGTGGTTGTTTAAATTGAATCACTGTGTCAAAATGTTCCAGAGCTGCTCGAGTGTCACTCACGTCCCTCATTCAGAACAGGAAGCTCAATTAAGAGTATTAGATTGCAGGCAGAATTACTGCTACATGTTTCAGCTGCCTTCTTAGCAGAGTGTAGTAGAGTTTTAAATATGCTATCATCATAGTTTCTCTGTTTAAAACTGGTGAACTTCACAAAAAGCCATGTCCTACTGTAAATTAGTTTAAGACTAAGGATGGAAAATAATTTCATTGGATTCTACAATCTTGGAAAAGTCAGCATTTGCACAACTCACCTGAAGACTTTACATAATTTACAGGAATTCATACACTTGCAAGGCTTTGTTCTCTGTTCCAAGGGGGAGAAGTACTGTAATGTGATCATTTTAAAATGTAAATGGCCAAATATATGTATGTATATTTTTAAAAAGACATATGAATACATAAACAATGGGAAAATGAATTAATTGGGGAAAATACATCAATGAATAAACACAGTAAGAGAAATGCATAAAATGTTAAATTCTGTGCAGGGGAAAAAATCCTCACCTTAAATTCAATGCAAAGAAGGGGGGGGGGGAAGGCAAGATGAAAACAAACTTTGACATCCATACCTGTAGCAGGCTAAGCATGAGTAAGTGAAACAGCATATTGCACTTCTGTTTATCTCTGACTTTGCACTCGTGCCTTTCCCATTGAAATTTGGGTTGCAAACTCCTTGGGGCAAGAATCTGTCTACTCAAACTCTCCAAAGCCCCATGTACCCAGATACACTGATTAATGACAATAATAATAACTTTTTTTTCTGCCACATAAACATTAACAGATTTTTGTAGTCACATTGCCATTTCCTTTGCTTATAAGGTGAATGTTTGATTTTTCATTAATTGTAAAGCCACCTATTTAAAATAAAAAATCCCACACACACAAACACACACATCTCTACATCCTATCAACCTTGGCTTATTCAATCCATTCAATTATTAACACTAGGTTAGTACCAACAAAAATGGAACCTCAAGAAATTCCTGTGGTTGTACATATGTGGCAAACTTTAGTCTGAATGGACCACCCATGTAGCATATTTATAAAATACCCTTTGAGAATGACATCTTTAGTAATCTGGATGGTTCCTGGGATTGTCTGTAAGCAAGGCTTCCATGACATTGAGCCTTTCTCTGCTTTTATTGTCTCCTGAAATAAAGTGCTGTCTTTACAAAGTTATGTATGCAATAACCTCTTATTGCCATGTGATAATGGCAATGTCTTTGCACAGCACAGAGTTAAACTATGAAATTCACTGCCACAAGATGATAATTTGATCTTAAAAATAAATCAGATGAATTGATGGAGAATAGAATTATCAATAGTTACTAACTATGATGGTTATATGTTGCCTTCTGGATCAGAAGCAAAATGGTTCTTCTGAATAGTACTTCCTGGAGAAGAAAAGTGGGAGGGTGTTATTATGTTTGTGTATTGCTTATGAGCATCCCACGCCCCCCACCCCCCACCCCCACCCCCACACACACAGTTTCCCTTTAAATCAGTCAAAGAAGTCACAGCCCTGAGTTTGCAGAACCTGAGCAAGGGTGTTGATGACAAGATATCTTGGAGATCCCTCACTGACAGTGGTAACACATATGTTGAAGTCAATTTGACAGTAATTGACAACATGTTCTGGGCACCATAATTCAAAAAGGATGTGGAGAAACTGGAGCGGGTCCAAAGGAGGGCAACTAAGATGGTGAAGGGTCTGGAAACCATGCCCTATGAGGAACGATTTAGAGAGCTGGGGATGTTTAGCCTGGAGAAGAGAAGGTTAAGAGGTGATATGATAGCCCTGTTCAAATATTTGAAGGGATGTCATATTGAGGAGGGAGCAAGCTTGTTTTCTGCTGCTGCAGAGACTAGAACGCGGAACAATGGATGCAAGCTGCAGGAAAAGAGATTCCATCTCAACATTAGGAGGAACTTCCTGACAGTAAGGGCTATTCGACGGTGGAACACACTCCCTCGGAGTGTAGTGGAGTCTCCGTCCTTGGAGGTCTTTAAGCAGAGGCTAGATGGCCATCTGTTGGGGATGCTTTGACTGGAGTTCCTGCATGGCAGGGGGTTGGACTGGATGGCCTTTGTGGTTTCTTCCAACTCTATGAGTCTATGATTCTAATAACCTCACTGATTCCTAGATTCTGGGATAGAATCTGAATCACTGATAGGTCAAAAATTTCCAGTTGGTAATCCATAATTATAACTTCAGAAATCTTGGGGAAAGTATGCTGACTTGTCCTAATCCTTGAACAACTAGTGTATATATATATATATAATTTAACATTTATCTAATTATCCATGCCCAGAAACAAGTGTATTTCAAGTTGAATGCCATGATATGAAATGGCTGTTGTCCGTTATTTTTTCCAGGGGTGAGGAAAGGGTGTACAAGTTTTCCAAAGTGACTAAATCAAATGTGACTTCAGCATACTGTTCAGCTTGCCAAAGAGTGCATAGGCTCTCTCATATTATATATAAAATTTAAATCAGAAAGTCTTTTTCTTGCTTAGTGCTGAGCTCTGCAAATAAAAGACATGCATCAGTCGAAAGAAGGCACAAAGATGTATGCATCTAAAGGTTGAAATACTGACAGTCTTGCCAGTGAAAATCCTCTTTATCCAAAGGCGAGGTACACTCCAGGCAGCTACACAGAAGCTTAGAGTCCTTATGTTACCCTCCTAATAATAATCTTTAGGGCTGAACAGCAATGCAATGCCCATGTCAGCTTAAAATGCAAACTTCCTGCTGACTGAGTCAGACAGATGATTGTGAGTGAAGGACCTTCTCTCTCTCTAAGAAACAAATTCCCTTAAGCATTGCAATTTCTGTATTTCCAACCATTCTCTTTATATATTGGCAGGGAGTAGTGGGGGGACAATCTCAGCAGCTGTCCAAAGTTTCTTCAACATGCTGCTGTGGATTAAACATTTAATTTCATCATCTGAAAACAGAAGGCTAACAAGCCAATCCTAAGATCTGCTGAGCTAGCACATGAATGCTTAGGATGAGGGTAAAGCTGGCTGTTGTACCAGGAGAGCAGAGAAATTAATACTGAGATGGCATAAGCATTTGAACACACATTATGAGTCTTCTTTTAAAAGATCCCTCATATATACAGTTACTCTCACAATTAGCATTCTTTTAAAAAAATCAACATCAGAATCACATGGATTTACAACTATTAAGATAAGTATTAATAATAATAATAATAATAATAATAATAATAATAATAATATTTTATTTATACCTCACTCTTCAGCCAAGGCTATCAGAGTGGCTATTTTATTTTTAAGAGCATACTTCACACCAGCCTGTACAGTCATGTATTAGTTGTTTAAGATTTATATAGCACTTCTAAAAAGAGTATTTTAACAAGCCTGTGCAGGTGTATAGGGTTTTTTTTTTTTTTTTTTAAGAACATAAATGCATACAACAATGTAATATGAACTTATTTTTAAAATGGTAGTTTCCTCAGAAACGTATCTGAAAGAGTAACCAGAGGTATGTTTGATCAACAAAAACGATCTGGAAAAGCCTGGGTGATTTTTAATACTGTCTTTTAAGGAACAACTTGTCTTTCTGTTTTTCACTCAAGGTTTTTCAGATCTGTTGCTAATGAATTTGGAAAGATGTAAATATTAGCAGTTATCTCAAGTGATTTTAAAATTTCTTCAGGTTTGACTTTGTTATGGTTCTTGTCCTATGTTAATTACTGTATATACTCATGTATAGACTAGAAATTTTAGTCAAAAAATTGACCCCACCCCACCCCACCCCCACCCCAAAAAAACTAAATAGTTTATCCACAGGTCAGTATAAGTGTTTTAACTCCTATTTAAAGAGGAACCATCTCCCGGTGAAAGGCAACAGCATGTCTTTCCTGGGAGCACTGAACCCCCCCCCCCTCCCCCAATTCTCTCATCCATCCAGCCTTTAGTGTTAACACAAACAGTTATGCCTGCTGGAACTGTATAAGTTCTTTTGCATTGTCTTCCTTTGCTTCATCCTTTACATCCTTTGCTTCATGCCTCTAAGTTTTATTCTTGATGTATCCACAGGTCATTTCAGAATTTGTAATTTTGGACCAAAAACCTGCCCTTGACTTACACATGAGGTCGACTTATTGTTGAGTATATATGGTATACTGATGAGCTGACTATACCTAAGTATGTTCAGATGAAACAAACTTTTCCCTATTTCCTGATCCTGTGTGAAGTAGGAGTGAATGTGCACATATCACAAAAATCTGCATTTTTCCAACCCAGAGAAAGAACATACACTTCCTATAGACAATGTGAACATCTTCTCATGCCACATGAAGCCCAGGAGGAGGGGGGTCAGTTACACAATCTCTGTCACCACTATCCTGAAATACACACAGCAGATAACAGATGTGCAAAAGGTGAAGAACATGATGCAGATAAGGGCCTTCCCATGCTGTGACATCAAACTTACAGCTATGATATGGTGCTATGTCTGAAGCTGATTCATGAATGAAGCTAAAAATGACTTAGCTTCAATATTCCTCTCCAAATGTTAGCTTGATTTCTTTTATAAGAGACAAAAGAAGGTAAATAAATAAATAACTTTCTATGTGGGTAGGTACCTAAACGTACAGATGAAACCGATATTTATATGCTTAAGCCTAGTATGTTCCTGTTCAGATGAAACCACTGAGCACTGAGAAGGTGGTGCTCTAGATCCCAAAGCATCATTCTACGACTCCTCGCTTATGGATGGTTTCAGCATGCTATTATACTCATTCTTTACTTATTATTTCTTATTATTCCTAAATATGTATTCCAACTCCTTAAATTAATCCCACTGTTTAATATGAACCAAACTAGTTTTATAAACCTAGAGACATAAGAGTATGTCCATACGTGTTCTTGCATGATGCTTTGGGTTCTACTGGTACCATGAATCAATTGGGGAGATATGTAACAGCTGGCAATGCTCATCTTTCTTCACCTTTCAAATGCAATTCCATTACACTATTCCAACCCTAATACAGTATTATGCTCCCTAGTACTGAATCTGAGCTACTGCAACCCAATGGAAAATATCCCTATAAATAGCAGTGCCATTTCTAGGCAAAGAGAAGCAGTATTTGACATTTTCTTGAAAATGTTCCCACCTGGTTTTGCTTGGAACAGCAGCACGATCATTCAATGACAGGAAAACTCTCTGCCAAGCAGCTTTCCCTTCAATACACTTCTGCTTCTCTCAAATCATGCAAAGTGAGTTCATATAGCAGTTCTTTCAGAGAGTGTATATGAAAAGCTATATAAAGCTGTGTGTTTTGCTCTGCATCCCCATATTAATAGCCTTCTGCTTCTCAAGCAACTTTACGATGCAACGTATTATTCATCGCCTTCTATTCTAGCAGTGATTATTTTGTAAACACAACACAAAGGTCTGTCAAGGAGAACTATTCTAAATCATATCAGTAAAAAAATAAACATTGCTGCATCAAAGCCGATTTCTTTCACTATGGTGTTTCATAATAGCACTGTACCATAAAAGACACTATGCCTGCTTTTCAGGTTTACCTGTAATGAGCCACATGACTCTTAAGAGCTTTCAGTGTTGTTATATATACAAATAACTCTGGAAGCATGGTCAGTTTTGAATTTATCTTTGCCCACTTTTAAACAAACTTATGCTGGCTTGATATGCTTTGCATAATTTAATGCCAGCCACCAATAGAACACAGGGAGCTGAGTGGTGAGATAACAATTATCTAGGTTTGTCTAATGTTTTGCTATGGTACATCGTTCCAGAAACCACCTATGTATAAAGCAAATGTGCATTGTACAACACAATGCACATATAATATACTGGGCATGAACTATTTGATTTAGTATATCCTCAATGAGAGCTAGCATGATGTAGTGGTTTAAAGTTTAGACTGACTCAGGAGAACCAGGATTTGTTTCCCTGCTTTGCCATGGAAACCCACTCGGTAACCTTGAGCAAGTCATACTATCTCAGCCTCAGACAAAGGCAAAAGCAGTACAAATGTACCAAGAAAGCCTTGTGATGTGTTTGCCTTAGGGTCCCCATAAGTCAGAAATAACTTGAAGGCATTCAATTGGGATTCACTTCCACTCTGTTCTAGAGTGGTGTTCATAGCGGTGGAAAGTTTACCAAGAAATTTACCACTTGAAGACAACAATGCCTCCTTTTTCCCATTAGCTGATGGGTTATGAGGGATAGTTTCTTCTTTCTGAACTCTTCATGTATCATCATTGGACATTTGCTTTATACATAAAGAATTGCTAGGTAATGGTCTTTCCCTCTGAGACCAGGGGATGGGTAATTTTGATATCACAGGGAAGATTCCATATGCTGTCGTAGGACAGGTGCTTCTGATGTCATGGAGCAGGCCATTCTGATGTCACAGGAACAGGGCAGAAGGGGTTGTAAAGGCAGCTAATGTAGGAATATTTGTTATTAAGCAAGGCTAGTTTAACACAAGCTTTGGTAGAGATGGGGGTAATTAGGATGTACTTGTAAAAATAAAACTTTATTGTCTAAAGAAATCCATCTTGGGATAGTAAAGAAGACAGAGACAAGATATGCCCTGCACCTGGTTAAAAGATCCCCTAAAAGTGGGCTATTTCTGAAATATTTCTGAACTGGTATAGGAACTATTTCTATTTGGTACCTTAAAAATATACTGAACTGGCCACTGAAATTGATATGGTTGTACGTATGTACCTAGTCTGGATCATCCATGCCAGAGTATTTACAATTTTTATGTGTGGTTGTGAAAGTTTGAGAGTGAAGGAAGCAGGCAGAACAAAAATAAACTCTTTTGAAATGTGATGCTAAAGAATAGCCCTATGGATAAGAAGAAATAAATGGGTCTTAGATCAAATCAGATGTGAAGTTTTCCTGGAAGCCAAGATGACTAAATTGAGGCTATCATACTACATACATATTATAAGATGGCGTGACTTATTTTAAAGACTTCACAAAATAGAAGACTGTAACAGAGAAGAAAAAAAGTGACATAAATTCAATCAATCAAACGGCAGTTTTCTACGGCAGTAGAAAAAGAGGACCACATTGCAGGTAGCTAGACAATATAGTAAGCCATGGTCTTGAGTTTCTAAAACCTGAGTAGGACTGTTAACAGTCTCTTTTGGAAGCCTTTCATTCACAGGATTGCAATAAGATGAAGCCATCTTGACAGCACATAATGAAAACAAACCATGTCTGGAGATTAACATTCCCCATGCGCTGGATCACTTGACCAAAACACACAAACCTAGTGCATGCATTTTGGCAAGGAATTTTCCATACTTTTTATAAACTTTTTTCCTCTAAAGTTGACATTTTTATACACAGTTTTAAAAGAAGGATTGAACCCCAAAATTCTGAGTAATACAAAAGACAAAGGATAATTGTGTCCTGGTTAATGTGTTAATTCAAATTATTAGTTAATTAATTAATTAATTAATAACAACAACAACAACAACAACAATTTTTATTTATAGCCCACCCCTCTGAACAAACAATCAGGGCAGGTTACAACAGTGTTAAAACAGTACAAAATTAAAAACAATCCCATCCCAACTCCCACCCCTTAAAATAAGATTAAATTAGCTATGAATTAAAACACAATACCAAAATATAAAACAATTCCTTAAAAACAAAATTCCTGGGGCTGTATGGGCAAGATTAAATGTGAAAAGAGAAGAGCTGGACTAACACATAGGGTTTAGAGCCAGGGGAAATTAAACAATGTCTAGGAAGGCCTGCCAGAAGAGAGGCGTCTTTAAGGCTTTTTTAAAGCGTATGAGACGCATCTCATCTGGCAGGTCATTCCACAGCTTGGGGGGCGATAGCTGAAAAGGCCCTCTGGGAGGTCTGCACCAGCCTGGTCTTCATGGGGTGTAGCAGGTTCCTCCCAGAGGACTGGAGTGTGCACGGGGGTTCATACGGGAAGAGGCGGTCCCTCAGATAGGATGGGCCTAAGTCATGTAGGGCTTTGAAGGTTAAAATCAACACCTTGTACTGTGCCCGAAAACTAATTGGCAGCCAGTGGAGAGCTTAAAGCACTGGTGTTATGTGCTCTCTCCTGGGTGTTCCAGTAACAAGCCTGGCTGCCATATTTTGAACTCATTGCAGTTTCCTGGTTAAGCACAAGGGTAGCCCCATGTAGAGCACATTACAGTAGTCCAAGCATGAGGTTACCAGAGTGTGTACCACAGTTTCCAGGATCCTTATGTCCAGGAAAGGGCGCAGCTGGCGTATTAGGCAAAGCTGGTAACAGGCACTCCTGACCGTCGCATTCACCTGACTAGTCATGTGAAGCAACGAATCAAGAAGTACCCCCAGACTGCGAACAAAGTCTTTCGAGAAGAGTGTGACTCCATCTAGGCCTGTAAGTTGTATTCCCAAACCTGGTTTCGATCCTGTAACTATGAGTACCTCCGTTTTGTCTGGATTGAGTCTCAATCTGTTTTCCCTCATCCAGTCCATTACCGCTGCAAGACAGTCATTTAGAGGAGAGACAACACCTGAAGTCTGAGCAGACGATCTAGTCATGGAGAGGTATATCTGAGTGTCATTAAAAGGGACCACTATCACCCTCAGGCTGTTAAAAAGATCACACCTCTGTCCAGTACGGACACTAAAACAGTTCCTGGATGGCCAGTCTGCTATTCAAGGCCCTCTTTTCTGCCATGAGGATGGTGCTCTTTTAACACGCTTCCAGTTTGTGACAGTTTTGCACTTGGCCTTAAAGAGCTTAGGTTTGCCGGCTGAGGAGTACGGTGGGCATTCCTTTAGAATCAGAGCGGCCACATCTGCGGCTCAAGTGGGACTGTCAGCTGGCGACATAAAGCAGCTAGGTCGCTGGAAATCCAAGGCCTTTTTGAGTTATGTTCGGCCTCATCTCGACTTAGGGGTGGAACACTGAATGTTTGTATGTTCTGTTCTATTGTTGTGATTTGGTTGTAGGGTTGGCGGCAGGCGTTATGTTCCATAACAGCCTGTGTAGCAGCAGAATAGGCCTGGATCTGGGGTGAGGGGTTTCCAGTGCTCTCTGGCACTGGATCGGGAGTCCTCGTGACTCGGGTGGAAAGAGAGGAACGGCTGGCCAGTGCGGGGGCCACAGTCGTTGTACACCCGGTGACTAGAGTGCCTGGCAATTTGATTTGCAGATGCACAGTTTCTCACCATATGTACCTGTGAGGGTGGTGGAAATGAGAAATGGGCTTCTCCTAAAGACCAAGCAGGCTCATGTGGGAAGATATAATCTATCAGATAACCCCGGCCCAAAATGTGCTGACTTGCATTTTGAAATGTGTTTGGAAACAGACATGCAGGCAGTGACACTGTTATAATAATGAATTCATACACTCTCTATAACCTGCCCCAGTCAACAGGCAACCAATATTACCAAACAGTTACAAATGCTACAAACAGTATAAGCCTTACAAATAATTGCTAAAAAGAGAAGGAATGTTATAAGCTGATGAGGAAGGACCCCTGGTGTGAATGCCAGTGGGTTATTTGTCTAAAGGCTAGTGCTGGCACCTGACCCGAATACCCTCTTTCATTTTTCTGCAGGAGTACTCTTGTCAAAGCTTGGGAATGTTTATATATATATATATATATATTGGTAAGAAGTTGATGACAGCTCCCAGAATCACCCACCCAAGGTGCCCCTGGCTATGCAGGCTGAAGGGTTCTGCCTTTTTTCCTCCAAAAAGGTAACTTTTCCAAGATCTGCCCTTGGCAACCAGAGTATATTTTGGCCTCCCAAAATTCCCCCTTTCATTATTTAGCTCTTTCTTGGCCATCTGCTTAATTCAGATATGTATTTCTCTCAGTGAAATACTCAATTTATCCTCTTTCGTACATCTTGGACAACAACTGGAAGAAAAGTTATTCTGGCAGTGCCAGCTGGGACTAATAAAAAGAAGGGGGGCAGAGAGGAAATGTTTCTGTAACTATGTCCTCTTCAGGACTGGCACTGGGAGAGCCATCGATCTGACTGGAAAAACCAAGATGAACTGTTAAAGAGCTAAAGCACAGGTGTGGCCAAAGCTTTTCTCTTCAGTTTGATTTTTCTCCTTGGAGCGGATGGTTGGAATACATCATTGGAAAAGACCATCACACTTTCAGTGTTCAAAGCCTCACTCCTCTTCTTAATATTTTTAGATAATCTATTCCATTTCCTCGTTGTGGTTGGTTTGAATGAGATCCACTATGTTCACAGCATTGCTGGGAGAAAAGAAATCCTGAAATATGACTTGTCCTGAAATATGTTCCCTTGCTATACAACAAATTCACTGTGTTTTCGATTATATGCAGGCAAACAGGAAGCAGGGGCTGAAGTATATGTGACACTCTTCACTTTGTTCTTTACAAAAAGTTTTGTCTGCTGTGTTCTAGTCACAAAGAATCAAAGTAGTTTTATGGCTCTTCAACACATAGCTTGCATGAATGGAAACTTGCAAGTCTGCATAAATCAAAGTTCTATTAGAGAGCAAAGCTGAAAACTAATTACACAAATATGTGATGTGCCCTTTTCTCATCCAAAATATGCTCTACTCATACCCTTGCCATACCCCTTACCATTTCTGACTATGTTATTTATATTTTCACATTGCTTCCAGACAGTTCTCCTTACAAAGGGATTCCTCCCCTTTGTGCAAGGCAACTGAAAAAGTTTTAAAACATACCAAAAAAAATTTCCAAATTCATTTTTTAAAAAAACTTCCCTTTGAACCTTAAGCTCTCTCAAATCTGAAGGTTTTAAAATATTGGAAATATGGAGCACTGGAACATCATCACTGAGAATGCATGGACTACTTCATTGGATTTAGTATCTGCCACGTGGAACACTATAACTAGTATCCTCATGCCTTCAAAACAGCTCCTAAAGCTCAAAACATTCCAGGACATCTACCTAGATTTGTACAGCACCCAAAGAAGTGGGTTTATATCCACAAAAACTGGTGCAAAAATGAAACTGGTTAGTCTTAAAAGTGTTGCATTCCTTCCCCTCCCTCTCTCTTTATGCTTTTGAACCAGTTATAGAGATAACCTAAAGGCACTACATCTTGTCAGATCTTGGATGCTAAGCAGGTTCAGCCTGGGTTAGTACTTGGATGGGGAACCATCAAGGAATACCAGGTGCCTCTATATTTCAGAGGAAAGAACGGGCAAAACTACCTCTGAGTATTATTTGTCTAAGAAAACCTTATGAAATTCATGGAGTTGCCATAAATTGACAGGTGATTTGAAGGTACATCATGGAAAATGGAAGACACAGCATCAACATCTGTGGCTAGACCAGGAAGGAGCACAATGTTCTAGGCAATTCCATGGTTGTCTATGGCCTTTTATTGAATAGCCTTCTGAGTAATACCTGAAAAGCCCATATAGAAACATACTCAGTATTGATACAGCAAATATACCTGGCTTGAGAGAGGGTGGGAGATCATTTATGTAACTCTGAAGCAGAACACAACTGATTTTAAAAAAGTGCTCACTTGCTGATGTGGCTAAGGAAACCCACTTTCCAATCTTTGGGGTCAATTTTCTTCTTTTATTGCACAGAACAAATGTACACATATCCCATTCATGTAATACTTTTGAAAAGTGGATGGCCTGCCTGAAGCATAGGTCAGGCAGCCTTGTGGATATGCTGGGTATAATTTGTTGGTATGGTAGCAGAGATGAGGGAGTTGCTTGTTCAGTCTACACCTCCCAGAATCTTCCAATTGCCAGTAGCCATACTTGGTGGGGAATTTCAAGAACTGTAGTTCAATATATAGATATATATTTAAATGGAGCTAATTGGTACATGTGTCTTTCATTTAACTGTTTGGCAGAAGCCAAAGTTGACACCAGGGCTCAGAGACATCCTGAAAGTTATCTTTCACATTTCTGCTACTACATCTGTCTTCACTCTCACTGTGGGACAGTTTAGGTGATTCTAGCCCCTGGAAGACAGCACTACAGAGCATAAGCAGAGCCCTGCAAGCAAGAGAACTAAAATGAGCTGCTGCTAACCAAAATGGATTGTACACTAAACACACAGACACACAGAGACACATTATAGAGGCAACATAAATCATCTAAAAGTTTTATTTTTCATTGCTTTTCTGATTATGCTCAATGTGCAATGTGCCTTTTTCACAGCAGCAATAAAGCCCGTAATTTCAAGGAAGTGAATCAAACAAACAGACTACATAGGCTGTGAATCCACAGCAGATATTTCAAAACACATGCAGAGAAAATAACTCAATAAAGGGAGCCAACTTAGTCACAGACTACAGGTTGTTACAATATGCATTATGTGGTTAGGGAATTAAGCATCTTAAAAAAATATTTTCCCATTGCAAGCCTCCCCTTTCATTAGAAACACTCTCTCATATGCCCTTTTAAGCACATATGAACTTCAACACATGGCAGGGCCAAGGTATTTTGCTGTCTGAGGCAAAGTACAAGTTTGTTCCATCTCCCCATTCAAAGCCAAATCAAGGTAATTCATTTCTTTCTTCACAATACCGGAAGAATATCTACATCTTTTCTCTTTCATGTCCTTGAATATTCCTTTTCAGAAAACCACACTGGTAAGAGGCAGACTAAAACTGGTCAGGATTCTAAAGACAGAAAGTATTCCAGCAGAAATTCCATCTGAATTTGTACTCAGAACATTTTTCGAGGCATTTTATTTCTGCCCAGATTGTAATGAGCAATGTTAAGAAAATTATCCACATTCTACAGGCTGTTGTTGTTGGTTTTTAAGCTCTCCTTTTTTGTCATAAGTTAACGAATCTTTATGATGTCTTGGTGTGATGCTTGAACATACATTCATTTTCCCATTTGAAAATTAAAAATGCATACATCCATTTTTTGGATAGTTGACATATTAAAACATAGCACTTCACAATTGTGTCACATGTGTCCCTTTTTTAGTTGTGAAACTGAAAGAAAAGTTTATTAACAGGTGCTAGGTACCCAACACAGATTTTAGAGGGGGTATATAAATACATTTTAGTTAGGGTTATAAAATGAACTGATGGGGGAAGGTTTGTTTGTTGCTACTGTGTGTCTTCAAGTCATTTCTGACTTATGGCAATCCTAAGGCAAACCTATCACAGGGTTTCCTTGACAAGATTTGTTTTGAGGGGGTTTGCCATTGACTTCCTCTGATTCTGAGAGGGTGTGGCTTGCCCAAAATCTCAAAGTGCCAAGTGGTTCTGGATACCAAAGCAGAGATTTGAACTCTGCTCTCTTGGAGTCCTAGCTGCATCCACACTGCAGAATTAACACAGTTTGACACTACTTTACAGCTACAGCTCAGTGCTATGGAATTCTGGAGATTATAACTTGTTGTGGCACTAGAGTTCTGTGACAAAGAAGGCTACAGGTCTCACAAAACTACAATTCCCAGAATTCCATAGCCTTGAATTATGGCAGTTAAAGTGGTGTCAAACCGGATTATTTGTGCAGTACAGATGCAGCCCTAGTCTAACCACTCAAATCACTATGCTACTTTGATCCTATAGGGAGGTTTACAAGCTACAGTTTGTAATACCTCCATGATATGAGCACTATTTCCCTCTGGCTTCATTGCATATTGGTCCAAGACCATCTATAGTGCTATGGACATTGACTTTTTTTCTTTTTCTTTTTCTTTTTTTTTGGTAACCACCCCACCAAATAAGATGCATCAGACAGAGAACTGGGGAAGTGTCTTTTTGATGGTCGCAACCCGTCTGAATACTTTGCATGTGAGGCTTAACTATTTTTCACATTCACAATGGGAGCTGATGACTGCTATTTCATTGTAGTGGTGAATCCTGTCCAGCTTTTAGTACAATATTTTAAAGGCACTCTCCTAGGTGCTGAAGCTGTTTGGCGGACAGGGAACAGCACCTTGGTAGTTTGTCTAAAGTTTTTACTAAATCCAAAGAGCAGATTCACAGCCCTGCCTGCCACTGTTACCCTAAAAGGTGGGTGAACATTGGGGGTCCCCACCCACAATGTCAGCATATCCTTTAAATTTGGGGAGGCTTATGAGAGGAGGGTAACTGTCGAGAGCTTTTTACCTATATATATCATAGAATCATAGAATCATAGATATATATCTGTAATAACTGCAGAGAGTGGTCCAATTACAGTAAATAAAGTGATTTATTTAGAAATGTGGAAGGGTTAATGCAGACATACAAGAATTGAAGTGATCTTAAGAACCATACAAGGCTATTGGAAAGAAAGGTGTGAAAAGTTGGACAGAGAGAAATCAAAAGTTGAAAAGAATCCTGGCCCTGAGTGATAATTTCTGGTCCACGGAAAATGTAGATTGGCTCAGACCACATTTGAGGATTACACAGAAGGAGACTTGGTCTGTGAACAATGTAACGAAGGCTCAGGTAGACATTTATACCCCATTTCATTCCCTCAAAGGGTGCATTCAGTGTGACAAAGACCTTGATGGTTTTTCCAGGGAACTGACAAAAGAGTCCAGAATGGCTGATGGCTTTAGCTCCAGAATGACAATACGCTGATTACATTTAGACAAACCCTTAACAATCAAACAGGAAGGGTGTTTAGGGACAACGTCATAAAGTGAGGTAAAGGGTTTGGGTACTGATTAACCAAACCATTATTATGATCAAATTGTTTTGGATATGGTCACTGATTGCCTTTGAATGGATCTCTCTTTGCTTTCACTGTAAGTAGAAATGCACAGAACCTGGATGTGGGGAGAGAGGTGATTTTCTTTATTTTTTCAAGGTATCCACAGTCCTCCAGTCTGCATGAATCTTACACATGTTTAACTTCTAATTTTTGATGCTCACTGTGCCCCCAAAACTCACGGTGACCCCAAAATTCTAGATATTAATCATTAAAGCAGGAAGGATGTAGGACATGCCAACACTATTGTGTTCTCTCTCTCTCTCTCACACACACACACACACACGTGTGTGTGTGTGTGTGTGTGTGCGTATCACTGAGCAAAGACATGATATCTTCCCCAGGCTTTTCAAGAAAAAGGAAGAGGAGGGGGGGGGTATTAGCATTCAGTTTTGAATTGTTTTTCTGCTATATTTTCTATTATTATTATTATTATTATTATTTACCTGTCTTTCATGAACATATTTAAAGAAATAGCCAGGTCAGTCTGTATTGGTATCAAAGAACCTTTGAGACTGAGAGAAATAACTCTATAGCTAAGGTTTCATAAAGTAAGGGCTGTTTGACAGTGGAACACAATCCCTCAGAGTGTGGTGGAGTCTCCTTCCTTGGAGGTATTTAAACAGAGGCTGTATGGCCATCTGTTGGGGATGCTTTGATTGAGAGTTCCTGTATGGCAGGGGTTGGATTTGATGGCCCTTTTGGTCTCTTTCAACTCTACGATTCTATGATTCTCAAAGGGTTGTCTGCACTGGCAAAATAAAGCAGCTTAAAAGCATCTTGAAGTCACATGATTTAGACGATATGCAAGGTGAAACTGTGTGGAAATTGACAAAAAACCACTCTCTGGGCTAAAAATCAGAGCAAAAAGAAGTTCAGATACTCTGCCTTAACCCGGAAAATATGTATCAGTGTACATGCATATAAACAGTACATCGGCAGTATGGGGCTGAGGGAAAGCAAAAACACCAAAGTACGACAAACAGGGGAGGTTGCCAATCCTACAGTGGGTGTAATTACAACATACACAAATTAGACAACCCAACAGGATGGTGTGGGGTGAAAAAGGCTGATTGGGGCATATATGGGGGCCCTCCATTAATGTGTTTTGCCAATGTGTCACTGGGCATACCGATGCACTGTACATGCAGTGTATTGCATGTGTGCCTGTGTGCTGGTTTTACGGGGGTCCAATGGGATGACAGCTGGTCAGGAGGAAGTAGATAATTAGTGGTGACAGGCAGTATGTTTGTGCAATGATGTGCACGTATAGTGGGGAAACAGGGAGAAAAATAATCAAGTGACACATCCTGACAGCACATGGTGTGGGCTCCCCATGAGTGTTCAGCCCACCTTTGGAGCTAGCCATTTGCACAGAGTGGTTTCCACTCGCTTTTGGATAACCCAGGATAAAGCAACTTTTCCCTGTAAGTCTACTCAGCCCCCAAGTCTACTTCATCAGATGTAGTATAAACTGAGTATATGAAAGCTTATGCTACAGATGTCTTTCTTTCAGTTGGTCTCAAAACTGCCACATAATCCCTTTGCATGCCTTTTGTGATGTTATCCTAAATCAATATTGTGCAAACCACTTTTTTATTTCTTTGAAAGACAAGATCCAAGTGTATGAATTAATACATATGTGTATATGTATGGATGACAAAAAACATACTGTTTTGTAGTGCAGTGGTACTCAAACTTTTTACCCTTTGGTCTCTTCCCCCCCCCCCCCTTTTACATCTACATGTAGACATCATGTCCTCCCTTGATGTGATATATGAATAAAAATATTTTGTTTATTTGGTGTGTGTATTTTGATTCACATATTCGTTTATATTAATATATTAACATTTTATACAGAAATAACATTGTTCAAATTAGAATAGTTTTATTTAAGTACATTTAATATTTAACTCAACAAGTGTAGATTTTACACATAATGTGTTTAGGAAGAGGAGGAGAAAGAGGGATCAGGGCCTCCCCCCCACCCCAAGAATGAAGGGGTTCTAGTGTAACCATGCTTTCGCATCACTATCCCTTTGTGAAGAATCCAGTGATGCAAACCTCTTTTTAAAGGCTTAATTATACTTCACATAACCATACTTTGAGTCTGAAGTATCCAAGAAAGATTGAGCACAGAATGGGAGATAAGTGAATAATAAAGATTATTATTAGGGCTTTACTAGGACTTACCATCCCTCAATTGTCCCTGGAGCATTGAGGAAGCATGTGTGTATGAACGCCTGATGCACTTTCTCAGCATCATGGAATTGTCGGCTCCCTCTAGCATTACTGAATCATTCAGGGAGAGTGAATTTCCTCTAAATGAAAAAGAAATTCCCTCTCCCTGAATGATTCAGTAATGCTAGAGGGAGCCAACAATTCCATTACACTGAGGAAGTGATTCCATGACACTGAGGAAGTGCACCAGGTGTTCATACACATGCACTTCTTCAGTGATCCAGGGATGACTGAAAGACGGTAAGCCCTAGTGTGATAATCTTTAATGTCACCAATGCAGAGTTCCATCCACTGGAAAAAGTGGAAGAATAGAATCAATGAGAGTATATCATTTAATTAGTTCCAGCCTATGGATTATTAGTACACCTTCTGGAAAATCCAGGCACCAGAAGTCGAAGGCTTTCAGGTGAATGTATCAGAAGAGCATGGAGCCAGGGTGAGAAGGAAACACTGGCAAACCTCCATTCCAGAGGAAGTCACCTGGAACAGTGCCCATTTTCTTCTCCATTACTAAACACTCAGGAAAGATTGGTATATAAATTATAACAATATTATGTTGGGAGTGCAGACCACAGAAAGAGGAAGCTGTGTGTTATAAAGGTCTAGATAAAAATGTTATAGTATAGCATTTTGAATCTTTTACCAAAAAATAATCAAAAGTTTATAAATTCCCTTAAAAGGGTAGCTTTTTGGTCAACATCATAATAGAGTTTGCAACTTCAGAGTTACCTCTGACCTGTGACTTGGCCTCTGATTATGCTATTGATAGGTTCTCTGGGCATTGAGGTGGCCACCCATCTTGTTTTGGAGCCGAGCCTTCCAGTTTTAAAGGTGCTTGCCTGTCCTTGCATTTTTGAACTTACAGTTTGATATTTTTTTACATTGATATAATCATGCTGATATCTAAAGTTTTTGAAACAGCTTCATTCTCTTGAGCAGTGTGTGGTGGTACCAGGAGCAAATAAAGTTCAAGAAGAAAGGGTAAAGCTTTTACCCTTTGCCTGGCTTGTGTAAATTGATCCAGAGCAAAAGAGGGGAAAGTAAAAGAAAAGGGGAAGTAAAATATATAAATCCTTCTTTTAAAACATCAAGGTAGCCAGGGCCCCTTAACAATGTTTGGCCTCCAAGAAAGTTCCTTCTAGAAAGAAAGAATGAGAGTGCACAATGGCATACCTTATGGAAGACTAATTTCTAAAACATACACACTACAGGACAGTGTTGTAATAGATTCAATCCATATTGCTCTATGACTATAAATCACCAAACTAATATGATTACATCAGTCCATCACCTACTGTTGGCAGTATTCTGTGGAATTACCAGCATTGGTAATAGATAGATGACTGATTAGTCCTTAGAAATTATGCAACAGCCTGTAGAGAGCAGGAAGGACACTTCACACACTAGTGCTGCCATGTGGAAGCCATATGAAACTTCTTCATGGCAAGTCATTATGTACTGCCTAAATCATCCCTCACTTCATACATATCCATGCTGCCATTAGTGCATCTCTATGTCGCCACCAAATATTCTTAGTGGTGGCTTCTGGTGTTGTGGAGACAAACCACACAGTGTGGGCTGATACATGTGGTGCATTAGTAAATACAAAACAGCTTATTTCAAAGACAATACCTCATGTGGCAAACTTGAAAACAGACTCCATGTGCAATCCATTTGTGTAAAGCTGACCTCAGCATGCAATGCAAGGGAGTTGTGTCTCAATTTGCTCAGCCTAATGTTCTTTATGAATTTTTAAAATATGTTAAATTTTTACAAGAGCAGGAAGAAACATAGGAGGATAAGGGTGGAAGCAAAGCGGATTGCTCCCATCCTTATTCCATCCTATTTGCACAATTGGGGGAAAGATTATCACACACTGCGTTCTTATCCTGTTCTTCTCCCATCAGTGAAGTGTAATGGACCCATCATTTGGTATTAATGGGAGTTTTTGTTAGTGGCAAATGATGGGTCCCTTACATATCATTGACGGGAGAAGAATGGAATAAGGGCAAAATGTATGATAATCTTTCCTCAATCACACAAATAGGACAGGATAAGGACATGAGCTCTATGCTTTTCTCCCATCCTTATTCTCCGTGTTATAATTTCCTTACTGAATACAAGTTTTACCATCCAGGGGAGAAATACTGAGTTTCAAGACTAAAGAAAAGAAAAAAGACCCTAGACTGCTAGTCTTCCAATGTTGTCTTCATACCAAAGTCTCTCCCATCCCAGAAAATTCAAAATTCTCTCTATATTGGATATCAGTCATGATCATGATCCAGTGCAGCGAGTCATAAATTTAGCACAGCCAATATTTTAAAGCAACTCCTCCTATATTACGGTAATAGCATACTTTACTGATTTTCTATCTTGCTTTCCCACCCACCCACCCACCCAAAAAACAGTGTTAAATGTGGCTAAAAATAACAAAGTGCAGATAAAATAAATATTATTATTAAAATCAATTAAAAAGCAAATAAAAACTTACTAACTAAAACCAAGTTCAGCGTTTAAATCAGCTTAAAATCCCAAAGTATCCCTGAATATTAATAATATTAATAACAATAACAACAGCTGCAGCACCAATGATTTGAGAAGATAGAATTAGCCCAGAGCCTGGTATCAGCCACAGAGAAGTTCTTATCAGACATGGGCAAAACATTATGCAAATGTGGCAGAAAGGTTGCGGAAGCACCAGGGATGTGATCATCAGTGGTTTTTCTAAATTGAGGCTTCCTGATATGTTCCCATTATGGAATCATTTGCAGAGAAGCCATTTTCTGAATAACGGGATATCATGTTATTCAGAAAATGGCTTCTCCTGGCTTCCCCGTGAATGATTCCATGATGGGAACATAGCGGGAAGCCCCAATTACACTTTAGAAGCCCCACGAATAATAACATTCCTGGTGCTTCTGCCACATTTGGATGATATTTGGATGATGTTTTCCCCCTTCGACAGATAAGGTCCTAAGTGAGCCTTCAGTGGTTTCAGGACAAAGAGAATGACCTCTCTCAAAGATCTTGGTATATTGGGGCAGGCACATATGAAAGAATCAGTTCTTTCAAACAGTCTTCTAACCAAGCCTAGAGCCAGATTGAAATGGATCCAAAGAATTCGCCTCATCTAGAAACATCTGGAGTTGAAATGTTGCTACATGCTCCAGTGCTTTGCCCAACAATGGAATACAGGACACTATCTAGAAATTGCCCAATACTGCAAGATTCAGGAAAAGTGTTAAAAAAAAAGAAGAAGCAAAGATCTTATCAGAGGCTCTTTTAGGGATGGTGGAGTTATACTTTGTTGTATATCCCCCTTGCCACCCCAAATGCTTTTCCAAGCCAGGAAGGGCAAGGATCACACACACACACACTCAGTGGGAGGGAGAGAGGGAGGGAGGGAGGGAAGGTCTCACCTCTCCAAGTGTCCTTGCCACAGCTTGGGCCACAGCTTGGACTGTGCAAATTGAAAAGTATCTCAAATGCATCTCAGCCTTGAGATAGCAAGTATGCAAGACATTAGGAACAGTAAGAGAGATCATTACCACAGTGGTACTCATCTGAAAACACTGATGGGAATGTCTAAATATATGCAGAGTGGGGGGATATGTTGTGCTTGCATGCTTGCTAGCTTTCTGTTCAGAACTGCCAGACCGTTTAAAAAGCAAACAATTTCTTATGAAGTATAGAATATTTATAAATAACTAGGATATGTGTAAAAGTACTGAATAATGTAATAAGCTGCCTTGCATGGGTAAACAATACCTCCAGACCTTGTTGACACCATTTTGTGATGTCTATAATACCAACAACTTTTAGCAAACAAGCCTTCATTTTAAAAGTAAAATAAAAGAAATGAGCATGCATAAAACAGTGCAACCCTTGGATAAAAACATAACCCTTCCCAAGTAACCATAAGGAGTTACACAATAGGGATACTGTCAGCACCAAGATTATCTTGAACAAGAAAATCCTGGAGAAGAAGCAAATCAAGCGAGACAACAAAAAATCTACCAGTTACAAACCAAATAAATATGCCTCGCTTCTGTTGGCTACCAAATTTGACTTTGTGTGGAAGGGAAGGAGGAAGACCAGGGAAGTCAGGATCATTTACCATAAATCATTCCAGAAAGTGCCTAGTAAAGGTAAGCATCTGAAAAGAAAAAAGAAAAAAAAAAGCTAGAGGGACCCACTGATACTTATAAAGAGAAGGTTACATTTATTTTAATAATTTCAGTTGCATGTTGCCTGGAGAACACTGACATTCTTAATGAGAGGCCAATAGGATTGTTCAAGACAGGAATAGCAGTTTTTAAAAAATCAAGGAGAAATGAGGGAAAATTGACAACTAATATCTGATTCCACCAATCTGCAAATTATTTGAGATAATTTGCTGTCTCAGATATGGTCAGACATTGTCAGGGTTGAAGTAACACTTAACTGCTACACCAGATGATGATGATGATGATGATGATGATGATGATGATGATGATGATGATTATGGCATAAAGAATTTCACCATCTTGTCCTTTGCTGTAGGCAGCAAAATGCCTTGGGCCTACACTTTGGCCTACAGTTTTGGAGTACAGGGGAACTTCAATGATATCCATCATGGCCATGACCATGAGAGACTACAAAGGGGTGCTGGAAAGTTCTCAACCCATCTCACTACCCAAAACCTGGGTGTAATTTTGTAACTGTAGCTTAAAGGTTATATCATTTATATAAGAAATTGCCAATTTGCAGGATCATCGTTTTAATTTCTGGTTTTTTCCAGATCATTGATGGAACCATATCCACAAAGAGTGTGGAATTTTCAAATGCTGATTCTCAAATTCTCAAATGGGCCGCAATGAGATTTCTGTTCCTGTTCCTGCAAAAGAAAAGCCCAAAGGAAGTCCAAGGGTGCATGATAGAAACACTGAGTGACAAGTGTCCATCCATCATACTCAGCTGGGAAAAAGTGGTGTGCCAGCTTTAAGCAAGAAAATGTTGAGACTGAAGATGCAGCAAGGTTTGGGAGACCTTCAACAGTGTCAGCTCCTGAAATTCTTCTGCGTGATCATGACCTGATTTTGGCAAATCAGTGAATCTCAATTAAAACCTCTGAGACATTAGAGATATCCCAGAAATGCACTGAGTTTACAATTCATGAGCAGTTGATTATTCAGAAGCTGACAGCTAAGTGGGTGCTGAAATCGAGTGAGTTCCTCCATGTTTTGGAGTGATCTAGTAAAAAATATTTTAGAATGTCTCATTGCTTTTGATGAAACATGGTTACATCACTAATTTATTTATTAATTAATTGGATTTATATTCTGCCTTTCTCCCAATTATTGTAAATGTGGTTAACAATAATTTAAACTAAGATATTAATTAATTTTTAAAATCAAAAGTTAAAAACATCATAGTTAAAACCGTTTAAAAAATAAAAACCATTAAAACAGTGCAGCACATTACACAAATAAAATTCACCCACCAAATGCCTGCCTAAATTAAAATGTCTTCAATTGCTGGTGAAAAGACAGGAACGAGGGGGCCAAACTAAATTCTTGTGGAAGGGAGTTCCACAGTCTGAGAGCAGCCATGAAGGCTGTCTCCCAAGTCCTCACCAACCACAGATGTGAAGGTGGTGGGTTTGAGAGAAAGCTCTCCTCTGCATATCTTAAAACTCAGATAGGAAAGGATAAGGGATGAGGAAGGTATTTCAGTGACCAAATAGTTAATGCAGTATATTACACTAACTTGCGGTGCCCATTAAAGGAGATACTGAAGGAAAAGAATGGTAAGGGAAGCTGCAGAAAAGTGTTAAGGGACAATGCACCTGGTCACAGGGCTGGCAAGATGATGGATGTGTTGAAGAATTTGGAGTTTGAGTGTATAGACTATCCACCCTACTCACCAGATCTTGATCCATTTCCTGTTTCCAAACTTTAAAAACAGTTTGAAAGGAAGGAATTTTTTAAATGATTCAGAGGTGACAGCAGTAGACAGATTTTTATTTTATTTTATTTATTGAATGGTTAAAGAATGGTTAAAGAAATGTGCCAAGTGTGTCAAACCTCAGAATGAATATGTGAATTAGTACATAGGTTTCATGGTTCTTAAGTCATTCACTTCTTATTGGGACTGAGAACTTTTCAGCATCTTGTCTTATACAAGCAAGTACCAACACAGGTACATGCCAATCACAAACAGGACTTTTCTTTCTCAGCTGATATGCTATAATTCACTACAAGTCCTTTCAAAAGTGGCCCTTATTTGTTATTTTTGCACTTCTAATTTCATAGTTACTATTTATTGTACCGTGCACCACCTGAGGCTACTCTATAAGTCATAGCACCTACCATTACAAACTGATGCCATTAATATGAAGAATGCCACAGATGGAAAGAAAAGGGAACAAAATAATTATAAATAAATATTCAGGGTTAACATTGTCTATCAGTTGGGTCTCAGAGATCTAGCACATGTAAATATGATTTTCAAACCTAGGACTGGATGGATTCTTTTCAAAGCTTTGCAAATGCAATTGACAAATATGAAAACTCATGTTAGCTTAAGGACCAACCACTTTTTGGAATCTTTGGGGAACTTCCTGCCCAAGATTATAAAACAAAGCAGCTGTTACTTCTAAATATTTTTCTAATGGAAAACAAGAAACACAGGAGGAAGTAAAAATCATTCTAAAAATCCAACAGTTACATATAAACTGTTAAAAAATAATTCATTTCATATACAAGCAACTCAAAGAAGCAAATGGAGAATTGATATGCTTGGAGAGTACCATAGTCTTGCAGTAGTTTCTCAAAGACTCCCCAGTTTTCACAGAATAAAGATTTGTTCTTGGTGTTCTGGGTTAGGTAACAGAGTTATCAGGACATTAAACTTCTGTGATTAATTTGTGTGTGGTCTTGTTCCACTCATGACATGGAACTAAGTAATTATTCAAATGTGACAGGCATCTGATTACAATGCATGTAATCTCTTCATTGGAGTGCTTCAAAATAACAGATAACATTTAGCCACTATCAGCTGGGAGGGTTCAAATACCCACCTGTGAGTTGTAAGTAACCCTTCCGTCTTTCCTAACAAACACAGATAGAGCAATGAGACTGTCAACTTGCTGGCTGGCAATGGATGAATTTGTAAGAAATGTCACATTCATGGGATCAAGCTTCCTGTCCCATTCCTATCAAAGCATAGCTTAGCTTTTAAATCTCAGTACTCCATCTCAGTCTCATCTAGGTTTGGTAGTTTGGCTCCTAATTATTTCTGAGCTTTGTGTCCAATCCATCTGCAATTCAGTTTCCCCTGGAATTATCCTGATGATAGCCTTGAAAAAATACCCATCTGATCCAAGATATGTAACAAAAGGTTATCAACATATTCTGGAAACCATTTAAGCAGATATAATGAATCAAAGTCTATTACCTATAATCAGTTTAACTTACTTGTGGATCACACCTCTTGTTACTAATCTCACTATATAGTTTTCCTTTCTGACTCAGTTTTGCTTTATTAAAGACTTGAATTGTTCATGTCACAGGACTCTTTCATACGAGGCTAAATTGGAAGTATAATTTAAGGTCAATTCGAATGCAATCATGGGTTTTACGTTCTTGCGAATTAACTCTTCGCATGCAAATTTGGGCAAGAGGGAAGCCAATTTGAATGCAATCATGGGTTTTACATTCTTGCGAATTAAAGCTTCGCATGCAAATTCGGGCAGGAGGGGGTTATTTTCTTCCAGGTCTCCTACTTCCTCTTGTCCCGCCAGTCTTTGGTCTGACTTCTCCTCCTTGAGGTATGTCACCACTTCACCACATATTCTGTCCTCTGTTCCTTCCGTCCAACCAACCCAATGTCCCTTGTTCCCCTGTTCACAGTATGAAAGAGAACACAACATTGTGACCATTAATCTGGAACAAGTCTACTATGGGGCCATTCACACTATGGAAATAAACTGGGTTGGAACTGGTTTATTTCTGTGATGTTCACACTCTCCCAAACTGCAATCGATACAGTTTGGTGGGAGGGGGGCAGCTGAAAAGGTCACTTGTATTTGGCACCAGACCCCTTAGCGATTCTTTTTTAAGAGCCTCAACAATCCACATCTTCAGTAGTGTGAGTACGCTACTGAATTGATTTGGATGGTGCTGCATCGTTCCTGGAAATGGAGGAGCCTCCATTTTAAATTGATACACTGGCAAATGTGAATGGCAACAGGGTTAAAATGGCACAGAGAGATTTGATCAAGGTCAACATAGTGGGAACACTGAACAAATTCTGAATCAATTCTGGATTGTAATGGAGATGCAAATCTCTTCACTCAAAAAACTAAGTGTGAATGACCTCAGAGATCCAAAAGTCACTACCATGTTGACAATGCAGAATGCTTTGGGAAATGAGAAAATTATGCCTTATTCTGCTCTAACAACATTCTCTAATTGTGAGGTGCAATAGGGCATGCTACAGACTGCTCCACCCAAGGACTTTTCCTACTATGAATATTAGTATATTCTCTAGATTACCATCATTTATTTCCTTAGTTTTGTACTTTCATAAATGGTGAGATTAAATTAGGGGGGAAAATCAGAGCTGCTATCTGTTCAAAAGCTTAATGTGCTGCATAACTTGAATTAGGCATGATAAAGTGGCCACTGCAGAAAGAGATGAAGTGGCCACTGCAGAAAGAGATATTGCTAACTGATGTATGTAGTAAGAAAAATGTGCATGTACCCAATACAAATAAAGGCTATGTCAATTAAATGGCTTCCTCACTTTTCCTGTATTAACAGCATAGCCTTATCATTAATTTGTTCCTTTCACTGAATTTTGGAAGGCAATTTCCTCTCAGACCTTTCTGAAAATTGATTTGAGATGGATAGTCTAGGAATGCCCTACAGGTCAGGGGAAATACACCATTATAATGTATAGAAGGTTTTTGTCATTGTTGTCCTGCAAGTATTTGGTTATGGATGACTATATATTAGAGTTGCCTAAATGTGGCTCCATGATGGCTGAAGAGATTCATTTATGAAAACAAAAGTGGGATACAGCTGCTAAAGGGCTAGAAAATGCCTTTGAAACCAAGTTGTTAGAACACCACATTTAGGGGTTATTTATAAAGTGTAATCTCATTCTGAGGGATGGCTATTGACCAAAGACAGTCTGATGTCCAAAACAATGAACAAGATGCCAACCTTTCTTATTTCAATTACAGGTGTCAACTGAACTGGTAATTCTGTCTTCCTTCCACATTCTCCACCACACCTAAAAGCAGCAGGGAAGATTCAGGGGCAAAGGACAGGCCATGTTCTGTTCACTTTGCCTTATGAAAATACCAGACTTGATAATTAATTTAAACTCCATTGGTATCAGATCAGAGTTCAGGAATACATGATGCACTGTGACAGTAGAAAAGTCAAAATGAAATCATAATTGTAAAATGAATAATGGCATTGAAAATTTGAAGGTTAATCCTTTCTTTCTCTTATTTCCATGTATGTTTGCCATCTTCGGCAAGACAATCAAGTTTTTTTGTGTTTTTTTTTAACCTATATAATTTGAAACACAAGTCCTACAATTTAGCATATTCCATAAATTACCTTTTAGGCTATAATTCCCAGATTCTCCCAGCTGACAGAGATTCTGGAAACCTTAGTTTCACACAAGCAATTTTCCAATATCTGTACATTTCTTACCCGAATATAAACTGTAAACTATACTGGTTCTTTCAGGATGTAAACAGAAATTGATATATTCACTTTTGAGTTGTATAAAGCTTATACTATATAGTGCAATTAGGTTTTTTAAAGGATATTAATAGTGTGTGTCTATATGTGAGCATGCATGCAAACACATACTCATATATACATAGGTAATCCAGTGATCTGAGAAGGCCATCAGGTGCAATGTCAGAAGTGCATTGAATCCACTCTGGGTTTTATTCTATAATGCAAAGGAGCTATTTAAGATGCTATGAAGGAAATAGAACAAGATCCTGAAGTGCAAAGATACATTGTTGAAGTCAAGACCCCAAGTCTTCAAGACCTGATAGGGTGATTCTGAGGTCTCTCATTCATTGGATCTTCATAAGAAGTTAACTTCATGACACCAAACAACAACAAATTTAAAATGTTGAACCCTTTTCACCAAATAAGTTCAGCACCTTGGATAGCTTCTATAAAGTAACTGCATCCCTGACACGGAAGCCTTCAGATGCCCCAGTGGATGTGTTTACTGAACAAACATTTTGATATTATTATTTCCTCAGTACTTTTGTACAAATATGTATAAACATGCATACATACATGCACATTAGTGAATGTGCATCCTTTACAGAGAATATTTTTCATGTTTAAAAAATAGACTTCTGAATGGGCAATCAATCTTTATATACTTGTCATCCACAAAGCAAAAAATATTATCTGAGGTATTTGATGAGATTATGGGATTTAGGTGCTTCTTTCTCCCAGACATATCCCACCCCTATTGCCACACTTGTTTATTCTATTAGAAATGCTAGTGTCTGATAGAATCATAAAGCTTTATCACACTAGCAAGATCCTAATGGGAAAACAGGATTTAAACGAGAGTTAAATTAAATTCGAATTTAAACAGAATCTGCAAGTTCAGTAGGTTTATCACACTGCATTGCTGCTAAAGTGAAATGACGAGAAGTTAAACTGAAGTTAAAGTGGAGAAAAATGCTACATTTTTACTTCTCTAATTTAACTCTCATTTAATTCCTGTTTTCCCATGGGATCTCACTAGTGTGATAAACTCCATAGAGCTGGAAGAGACCACAAGAGCCATGCAGTCCAATTCCCTGTCAACTCACAATCAAAGCACCCCTGACAGATGGCCATCCACCCGCTGTTTAAAGATCTCCAAAGAAAAAGATTCTACCACTGTCTGAGGGAGTGTGTTCCACTGTTGAACAGCTCTTAGTGTCAGGAAGTTTCTCCTAAAGCAGGAAATCTCTTTTTCCTATTGCCTGCACCTATCATTCCATCTCCTATTCTCTGGAACAGCAGAAAAAAAGTTTGCTCCATCCTCAATATGACACCCCTTCAAATATTTATAGAGGGCTATCTTATCACCTCTTGACTGTCTCTTTTCCAGGCTCTTTTCCAGATCTAGACACTATATTTCTATTGATACAGCCTAGAATTGCATTGGCCTTTTTAACTGCTGCGTCACACTATTGACTCAGTTTCAACTTGTGGTCTACTAGGATTCCTAGATCCTTTTCACATGCTGTCTTGTTAAGCCAAGTATCCCCCATCCTATATCTATGCATTTCATTTTTCCTGTCTAAAAATAATGGTGGAGGGGGGGAGGAGTCAGTAAGAAGATTTACAGAAGCAGTAATTTACTATACCCAACCTATTTTGAGACAGGGTAGCCATGTTGGTATGTTGCAGCAAAAACATGGAAAATTCTTATGGAACATGAAAAATTGGTAATTTGTATAATTCACATATTTTCATTAGCTTTAATCCACTTTGTGAGATGCCTAGAATATGCCTGTTGAGGTAGGCTGGTGTCCACAAATACTTATGACACAAAAAATTATTAATCATTATGGTGTCATGGGCCAACATCTTATTTGAGATATATACTGGTACAACCTCACATTATGCCAGAATATGTTCTTTTAAGCTTGCTGCAGAAGGATGTCTCTATTACCTCCTTGCACAACACTTGCACCCACTCACACTATTTCAACTGATAGCACCAATGCATCCTGTAACCTAATAGTGGCCAGTGGAGTTGGGGAGATCTCAAGCAATCTTTAACTGTCAACACTTTTCTAACCAGGAAAAAAGAGTCTACACCTTTCCAGATCTCTCAGGGAAAGTAATTACTTTTCTATTTCCATGCTGAAAAATTGCAGCCACATCTTACTTAGGATCCCATTGCCACCACTGGCCAATTATTGACTGTGGAGGTGTGCCTTGCCATTACTTGAGATGTGGGCATAGGAATGGTAGGCAAATACCAGAGGAAGAACACTGGTGGAGATTCATTCTTCACCAGTGATCACAAAAGATTTTGTTCTCTGCTTTTATATATCCAATCCATTGGTCTCTAGTATAAGAAACTGCCATATTGTATGTATCTTCCAAAACAACACACACACACACACACTTGAGATGCAACAGGCTGAATTTGGGATTGTCCACAAGCAAAATGTATTCTGCCACTGAGCTAGGGTCCCACTCACACAAGAAACATTCCTGACTGAAGATTATGTTTGTACCAGCAATTATGTTGAGTAAAGGCTGCTTCAGATATTAGAAATTATGGATCAAGAATAAGCACAAGTGACTCACTCTTCTTGTGCAATGTCTTATTCTCTGCCAATTTCCCCTTCAACCATTCTTTTTCAATTTTTATCAAAGCAGGCTTATTTCAGAACTCATTTCAAAGAACATTTCTGAGGAGAGGGAGCAAAGTTCTTGCACTGCTGTGAGCTATGAGATAGTCAAGGAAAAGAGGTCATGAGGTAACTTCTGCCAGCCCCCCCCCCCCCCCCCGCTCCTGATCAGGAAGCACACACAGCTGTTGAGGGTACAAAACAATGAAGAAATGTGTAATGGAAAGAGAAATACATACTATACCCTGGAGGTGTTGCAACATAAAGGTAAGCTCAAAAACACCATTCAAGGAAAGGAATTCTGAAGCACCATGGGAATGAGGGCAGAAAAAAAGAAAGAAAGAAAGGAAGGAAAGAAAAAAGAAATTGGATAACAAAACTTCTTTAAAATGGAACACACTTTGGTATACAACTAGTAATATGGAAGTGCAGAGTTTCTCATCCTCACCCCCACCCCAAGAATGAGAAGCATCTCACTTCCTTGCACCTGTGCCTAGTCACAGTGAATATGGCAATACTATTTCTCTTCTCTCTCTTCAGCCAACTGGCAATTCATTGTTTTGCAGTGCATCAGAGCTCTAAGAACAACTGTGTACACAAATCCTACAGCAAGGATGAATCCCATCCACCCACTTGAAACCTCCTTGAGGACACTACTCTGATGTGCTGCTGAATTTGCTGCTGAATTTTCCACCAGGTGGTTTTCAGGAGTGTAGTGCTACAGCTAAACGATGAATGTGAGGAGTACACACCTTCTTTCAAAAGAAACAGAGTTCTTTTAAAGGGACTACACTACTGTTTTTGAGAACATGGCACTGACATTTTGTGACTAAAGCAGAGGACCCTTGGGTAAGGATGTATATCTTCATAAATTTCATTTTCATGGGCAAGAACAACATTTTTCTCTTTGCTGTGAGAAAATGGCACAGTGTTTGAAGGTTATTCACAGTTTGGGATGTATCCTATCCCCTTTGCAAAAATAAAATAAAATAAGAAAACAAAATGTTTGTGAGGATTTTTTTTTTGCAAAGAAAAGGCATTTTTCTGCACAGTGAACAGGCAACAAATATGTTTTCTGAGCCATGAATGCAGCATTCCAGTCAAAAAGCCATGCCCCCTCTTTTACTTTTTTTCTTTTTCTTTTTTTTTTAATTTACAAAAAATATGTCCTAAACTGCAAATATTCTCACCCATCTAGGTTTTCCTTATCAGGCTCTCCTGACACTTAAGAAACCTGGTGCATTTTAAAACCATTTTTCAAATATTTTAAAATGTTTTTTTTTCACACATTAAATGTGGACAACTTTTTGGAATGATTACCTTTCCCTCCCTATGGAATACAGAACTGGAAGTTCATGCCATAGAACCAGAACCCTGTTAGGTAAACATTTTGACTGACATCTGTTCCAGCATACTTTCAGACATTTCACAGATGTAAACTGGGACACCTGTGGCCAAACACTAGAATGTTGTGTAGATGACAAAAGCTTTCAGTGAGGAACAGCATACAAGCTAGAAGAGGATGCATAAATTATGTTTTGCCATAGATTACAGGGAATGAAAAGATTCAAAACTTTCTTCTCCTCTGTGCTGAATTGAGTACAAACTACTTTTTTACTTTAAACTCATTTTGCATCAACTGAAACGAGCTAAGGACAAGGGGGAAAGTGAGAGGAGGAAAGATAAAATGGGATATTTGAAAAGGAACTAAAAATATTGGATGGCAGGATTAATTGGGATTGTGTTGGCCAACAGGAGAGTTGGATGGTATTCTGAAGGTTGAGATTTTTATGGTCAGCCTTTGTCAGTTCAGTGCCAGGAAGCATGATGATCTAATGCCTTCTTATATTGGTGGGGAGAGGATGCCTACATTCCTGATAATTTCCTTTTATTTTTGCCAGTTACTTGCTTATTGAAACAACAAGCAAATTGCCAAAGAATCAAAAGGGGACATCTGAGGTATTCAGTAACATCATTAACAAGTACAGGACTGTTGCACAATAGTCCATGCTATCAGGAAACAGGTCCCCGACTTGTCAATAAATTGCATGAAATTACATGACAGCATGTTACACTTTCTTACCGTTTCAAATTACAGGCACAGAATAGCAACACTTGAAAACAATATGATGCTACCTAACAAGTGCTGTGATGGAACACAGGAAGGGGAAAATGAATTTATATCTTTCCTTGAGATCTGCCACTTACCTGGATACAGCGCTTCTTTCAGAATTCCCATTATTTGATTATTGTAGGCATTACAGGTCTTTTCACTAGAAATGGGGTAATTTTCATCCCACCTCTTTAATCAATACTTTAGTCACACTTTATTCTTTTCTCAGAATGGCTTCACTTTAGTGTTGCAGCACAATACAGGGGGGAAAGTATTTCAATTAGAGTAATGAAAAATATCCTTTCATCAATACTGTGCAAAAGGGAATAGCAGGGGGAAGGGGAGGAGAACAGGAAAAGATAGGGAAAGGAAGTACTTTTTCTTCACCTTAGAAAAGTTTTGTTTTGTTTTGTTTTGTTAGATCAGAAAAAATACTTTTGAGTTCTTTACGCCCACTTAGATAGATACCACTGGGGACTAGTATTTCTTGCATTATACGCACATGTAGATTGCCTTTTTATAGACATGTAATTAATTAATTAATTTTTATGCCATCTTTCTCCCAGAATGGGATCCAAGGCATCCCACAATAAAAAAACACATCCAGATTCTGGAAGGAGGGTCCAATGTACTTTATATAAGTGACATCATTTTAGTGTGACATTGTATTTAATGGGATTTGAGTATTCTTGGATTTTGGGATCCACAGGGAATACTTAAACCAAACCTCAGAGGGCCCACTGTACATGCAGGCAAAGAGTGAGCAATACAGAGGAAGTGGGTGGTCTTTGACTGCTTCCAATCCAACATGGTCCCCAATCATCAGGTAATGCAGTTGGTCCTTTGCCATGCTGGGCCCAGTTGGCTACTCCACCATTGCTTCACTGTGTCTTTGTACTATTTAGATCTCCTTTATTTTCACAATACCACACCCATTTCTTCCAAAGTCATTATTTTCCCTTCTGATAAAATAATATAAAACCTATTTACTTACACACTTTCTATTATCCTTGAAACAGATGAAATGATTGCTCATCTTTCCCCTTATAACTTGGGCATTATTGGAGGAAAGTACTATAGAGAAACATCCCAGAAAGAAAAAAAGGGGGGGATACAGTCAGCCCACCATAACTATGGATTCTGCATTTACCAGTTCAACCATCTATGGCTTGAAAATGTCTTGTTTTGTTTTTTAATCTAAAAAGCAAATCTTGATTTTGCCATTTTATATAAGGGACATCATTTTACTACACCATTGTTTATAATGGGGATTGAGCATCTATGGATTTTGGTATCCACTGATGGGGGGGGGGGTCTTGAAACAAAACCTCATTGAACCAAGGGCCCATTGTACTCTGGCAAGCACAAAAAGAGTAAGCATATTTATAGAATAAATTGGGGGAGTCATTTTAGGACACTGGGAGACCAGGGTTTGACTCCCTGCTTAGCCATGGAAACTTACTGGGCAACCTTGGGAAAATCACACACTCTCAGCCTCAGAAAAAGGCAAGGGCAAACCACCTTTGTAAAAATTCTGTCAAGCTCCTGTGGGTTACCTTACCTTAGAGTCACCGCTTATCCCTTGGTCAAATAAGTTTACCTCTTCCGGCTTCATTTTTGGTTGCCCTCGGATCTTATCATAACTAAATCACCACCAGTCTAGCTGCCATGCCGCCACCTGGATGCATCCTTGGTTGAAGCCTCACTCATCCTGCACTGTTTTGATGTCAAGGAGCTCCTGGCTTCAAAAAATTGCTGGATGAGAGAGGCTTAGACCTGGGATGCATCCAGGCAGTGGCATCACAGCTAGTTCAGTGGCATTTTACTTATGATAACATCCGAAGGCATCTCAGATCCAGAATTGAAGCCAGAAGAGATAAGCCATCTTATTTGCCCATAAGGCAAAGAATTAGCTCCTTAAAGGCACACATCAACAAAGCATAAATTGAATGAAACGCACCCAGATCACAGCAAGCAAATCATATGGGATAAAGATTGAACAATGAATTGAGAAGGAAATCATTATAAGGATTGCCCTGGAGGGATGCAGAAGAAAACACAGAATCACTCTAACAGTCTTAGTGAAACACAGTGAAGTTAGTTAAACAGCTGAAACACAGTTGCCTTTCAGTTTATTTAGTTGCATCTGTACATATAAATATATGTAGCTGATCCTAGTGAGGTGTGTTTAGGTAGGTGGCATCTGGCTCAGCCAGGCTTTCCTACTCAGACACCAAAAGGTCATTCTCCTCTCAACACAAGTACAGCAAAATAGTAGCTTTTCTATGAGGCACCAGTCTGAACAGCTGTGTCTCCTAAATCATCCGCCCAGGTCTCTTCACTTCTGTGTGGGTGGTAGAAAAAGAACAGAATGATAGCACAGACAGCAAATGCCAAAGAATTCTGGAGTAGTAGCCTGTGTTATGTACATAACAGGAAATGGCTAGCACTGGCTATGTGAGATTGGGCAGAGATCTGCCTGTCATTCAAATCTCCACTTATCTATGAAACTCATTGGAAAAGCTTGGTTGGGACAGTCACTATCTCTCAGGCTAATCGACCTCACAGAACTTCTGTGAAGTTAAATGGGAGGGGGAAATTGAATACCCTGCCCATAATTTTAGAAAAGAAGTTGGGGACTAGATTACAACTCCTAGAAGCTCTCAGTCAGGTTGGCTGTTGGGTTGTAATCCAAATAAGGGAATTTTTTCCACTCTTTGACTCTTCCCTCAACTTCTTTGATGGGTGACAAAATCTCCAGATCATAAACCATGTAATATTTAAGAGGCTTCATGCTGTTACCAGAATTGTGTAACAATCTAACAACTGTGCTAGACTTAAAACGTAGTATTTGATTTTGTATTTAGAGATCCCTTAAGAGAATCTGAAGCTCTGAACTGTAGCTCACTTAGACTATATGTATATCTAGCATTGAGCAGGAAACAATCATAACATGATGATGCAATGTTAGGCAATGTACATGCAGGAGTTTACATACTATTATCACATTATTTATTATTATTATTATTATTATTATTTACAGTATTTATACCTCACCCTTCAGCCCTAAAGGTTTCAGATCAGCTTACAATTATTATTATTTTTAATTAGATGGTTCCCTGCCCTCAGGCTTACAATCTAAAAAGATGCAACACAAAAAGGAGAAGGGTGGTGGGGAAGGGGATCAGATCTTGCAGTTCTTCAATCCCTCTGAGGCCTGGACCAAGGCAGATGGACTGGAGGGAGGGCTCTGCTTCTTAATCTAGGCCAGGCCCGATGGAGCTGGGTCTGCATCTCTCCTTCCATGGCCAGATGGCACCAGATGAACTGGAGGGGGGACTTTGCTTCTTAGAAGGCACTTGGCAGAGGTCCAAGTACCAGTAGAACCAGAAGCTTCTTCTTCTTCCCCCGGCCCAAGATAGTCACTGTGGTCCTTCCATTCTCTCTGCTAGGGTGTTTTGCAGCAGAGCCTTGTCAGGTCCTGGTCTTTATAGCCCTAGCAGGCAAAGCAGCTGTGAGTGATGGCAAACACAGTGCCTACTGAGTCAGGGCATCAGTCCTGAAGAGAAAGGAATCCATTTGGAAGGCAGAGGTCCAAGTACCAGTAGAACCAGCAGCTTCTTCCTCCCCCTGGACTGCAAGAGTGTAAGTGGAAAAGTGTTATCTGACTTAGAGGGGAGTACAATGGCCTGCTCTGGTGGGATGCATTATTTTATTATACTCCTTGCTACTTCTTGACTCCCCTCTGGAATGGGTGACCAAAAAAATAATAATAATTAAATATGTTTCACTTATGCATCAGTGACTGACTCTCTCAAGAAACCAATTCAACTAGCACTGTAAATATATATATTAACAATTCCTATAAGATCACCCTGCCTCTTCTAGAAAAATATACTTAAAGTCTCTAGTTCACAGAAGAGTTATGATGTCACAGGAGATTGTGGTTCTGATGTCAAATTGCTCACACAAGTCAACTGTGGGTGAGAGGGACAAACTTGGCTGCTGACAGATTAATCATATTGAGTTCTAGCTTTGTGAATAAGATAAAGCAGAAATAAACAAATATAATACAATGCAATACATCACTGAACTGACTCTGATCATTTTGCCAAGTTGTGTATAGTTAGAATCCCACCTTCTATCTGGTCCAACCCAAGAAAGTTTGCAGCCTGAGCCCAAGGACAGGAATAGTGGCCTCTTGCCAAGATCCTTTACATAAGCTCACACAACTGGCAGTTTAATCTTTATCAGAACTGGCAAACGGAGTGTAAATTTTCACTTATGATGTTCTTTCACACAAGAATGACTTTTTATATTTAAAAAAACCCTGACATGGTGGGAATTCTGTGCATTTCTCATGGGGGGCTGCATTTTACAATTTATGCAAAAACTTCACAAAGGTTTTTTAAAATATGAAACAAAGGGGCTTTTGCAAAATGGGATGGTTTGAATCCTACTGTTAATCCCAACCATATGTCAACTCTTGAGTCAGGAGTCAGTTCAATGGATCTAATCTAGTTAGAATTAACCAACAGAATTCAGACCAATGTTTCTGTGTAAAACTCAACTTATTTTTGTCCAAAACACCAACTTTTTTTTTTTTGTGGTTGTTGATGATGGTGAGGAGATGAAAACACTGGTGTTTTAACTCTTGTGTAGAGATAAAAAATATCTCATAGAAGTTGACACTTTTTCTGAGAGGGTGTCTTGATATGTGGAGAAACCATTTCTCACCAAGAAAAACTGCAAAAATTAGTTATATCTTAACTTTGGCAAGAGGACAGAACCTGAGGGCAGCACACTGAAGCTGGGTATTGCTAGGTAGAGTGTGATGCATACACAGCTCTCTTTCCCCACACCTCACCACCACTTCCTAATCTCCATCAACGGCTGCTAGATGTGTCCACTTCACTCTGTCTAATGGTAGGACCAAACATATCACACAGCTGGTGATAAGTTATGCCTGTATTTACCTCTGATCCAAGTAGAAATCATTTACTAGATGCTGCCGCACATGAATGCCATGGATTCTTTTTTCCTGATAGGATGAAATCAAGAAAGATTATGAGTTAAAGTTTGATTAGCATAAAGTAGATTTTCAGCGCAAACTTGATGTGGTGTAGCACTTTCTCCCACCAGAAATGCAATTCAGTGTGAGCTGTTTCCTAAAGGAAAAGTACATGTGAAAATTTAGCTTATTTTGTCTAGCACAGCTGCTGCTTGTACTGCAAAATGAGAGCTGCAACTGATGACAAGGTAGTATGTAACTTGACACCTCTCTTGGCATTCATCCAAGAACACAGAATGTTTTAGCCGACCTGTGGCATGTGATACATTTCTTAATTGTTGATAACATATAATTAGGACAATGTAAGCTAGGTTTAATGAAGGCAGTAAGTTAAACGTACAGACTTTACTATACTTGGACAGACTTTGTTAGTCTTGGAATGTGACTCTGCAGAATAACGTTTTATAAACAGGACAAAATAGCATCTTCTCTTCACAAACTATCAACCTAAAATTATGGCTGACACCCTCAGCCACAGTAAATGTTGTATGTTGAATAAATGTCAGCTGGTCTGAAGGGGACACAGTGCCTAAAATAATTTTTTTCTCTTTAAAGACGTTAAAGTCAAAGCTTGCATGGAAATTTCTGGCATGCAAAGAAATGATTATCTCATACCTCAGCTATATATTCTCTGCTGAGTTTTGCAAACTTTGGTTGAAATCCAAGGCATACTTACCTGGGAGAAAAGCCAATTGAATGCAATGGTACTTGCTTCAGAGTGAACATCCATAGAATTACACTGGATTTTTTGTTGGTCCTATGGGTAATATATTGTTGCTATTATTATGGGACATGGTCCAGTCATGAGAAAGTACTTTCAAATCCTACCGAGTGCAATTGGGAGAAATTAAGCATGTGTTGAAGTGATCTGAAAATCTCTAGACTTCAAAGGGCTAATATAAATTCGTATCCACTGATCTGTATGAAGAAATGATGTGCTAGAGTCCCAACACAATAAACAGTGACTGCTCTCTCATGAGATGCTGAAAGCAGTCTTCACTTAGTGATCATATTATCAAACCATTGTATTTCCAAACCCTTAATAGAGGTTTTCTAAAAAAAAATATTAAAACTTAAAAGCTGACAGGGAAACATAAGAAAGTTGTAAGACAAGGAAGGTGGACCTTTCTGTGATGGCACCAAAGTACAACTGGATTAGATACAGATTTACCATACAAATGGAAAGGGCTCGTTAAAAGGGACAAAGACCTTGCAGACATGCCAGTGAATGAAGGGGAAGGGTTGGTTTTTTGGTGTGTGTGTGTATGTGTTGGCAGTTCCTCCTTGTTTGACAGCCATTAACACAGTTTCCCATGTTGCCTGGAGATCCCCACAATGCACCAGAGAAGGTTTTCAAGGCAGGGGACCAGATCATGCTTTCCTTTAAGCAACTCAAACCTGAACACTTCAGTCCTTGGAAAAGATACAGAGGCTCTGAATTTGGTGGGCCATCCCAGGAAAAAAAGACTACAAAAAGTATTAAGAACATGCATTACGATACAGTATAAGCTTCCAGACTCAAGTCTACATCATCAAATGCATTAAGTGCAGTCATAAATTGGCAGGAAGGCAAGGGAAGATTTGGTTTATGGTAGTCCAGAAAGAAACATTTCTAATGCAAAAGAATAGCAAAATTATTACAGTGGCAGTTAACATGACAGACAGACAGACAACGTAGGTGATTCTGGCATTAGTAAACTTTAAAAAGCAAACATGTAGGATGATTTTTTTAAAAAAAACTGTGATTTTTGATCTACAGGAGATAGAAATGAATTTCCCAATAAACTGTAATTCAGCAGTTTCACAGTAGAACCATATTAATGTCATTTTACAGAATGATCTATAAATGGTTGTGTTTTAATGGATTTTCTTAAAACTATGAAACTTTGTTTGGTGGAATCCTGAAATGACTCAGGTCAATTAAGAACAATATCAATTGCACCCAAATTAATCAGATTGGTCTGAATTAGGTCAAAATTGGTTCAAAATGAATTCAGATATCTGGACGTACAACTTCAGTAAAAGCCAGACAGTGTGTCTTCAAAATACACTGGTCCCCCGCCTTACGAATCCCCCGGGTTGCGAAAACCCCGGGATCCGAAAGACGGCAGACCGGCTTCCTATCCCTCGGGATACGAAAGATCCCCCGGGATACGAATAAAAAAACTGTGCGGCCCCTTTAAATCGGCCGCGTGGTCCATTGAGTTTAGCGGTCCCCCGGGAAACGAAAGCTTCCAGGTTACGAAAGTAATCCCGGAACGGATTACTTTCGTAACCCGGGGGACCACTGTATTGTGAAACAGCACTATATGAGGAAAACATTAGGGTGAATATGTTAAAACCTTGTTGTGCTAAGAAACTCTTTCAAGCACAATCTGAAATGAATTTAGAGTCAGGGATATGAGAAATTGGACAAAACCTTGGTTTGTAGATTTGCCTATCTCTTAGGATTCATGGAGCTTAACCCTCTATGAAATAGCTAACTTCCTTTTCAAAGCAGTCCAAGTTGGCAGCCATTGCTATCTTAATTATGCTCTTTATAATATCCCTGGACACATTTTCCTGTTAAGAGATCCCTGTCCCCATTATTCAAATAATACTTTCCAAAAAGGAATAATGAGTAAGCAAGTATTCCAGTATAAGAAATATAGTTCAATGTGTTAAAGGAAATCTGCACAGAGAATAAAATTCATTCTATTTTTTATTGCATCCTTTTGAAAGCTTTTTGCTCTTTAAATTTGCTCTCATGTTATCATAATTGATTTTCAGTCTCTGCTATCCCAGAAAGAATCCCGTTGGTGAATCTCTCAGCAGATACCTGTAATGAAGAATTGGTTTGCAAGACAGTTGCTTTCCTTGTTCTTAAATCCAGAGCTTCTCCAGAAACCTCTCTCCCCCAGCCACCAAAGTTTAAATATAGAACTGTGGTATTTTCTAGATGTGCCTCTCTGATATATAAGGGGAATATTTACTTTGGTATGAAGTCTACAGGAAAGGATCGTGAGACATGTAGTTATACATCTTAAAATAAGCATTAAATTTGCTGAAAGATTGCTTACAACACTCTTAAGAAACAATAATGAAATATACTGAAGCCAGAGCTTGGAGTAGTTATTTTTTGAAGTTAAATCCAGTTGTTAGTCCAACCTAGAGTAGACACACTGAAGGAAACCATAGCTGAATGTTTTTGCATGGAGGATCAGTCCCTGAAATACCTCTGCCCAATACCCCAAACTATTGCTACACGGACAAACAGTCTAAGGGGCTTTATAGACAGCACATAAGGAGCTGTGGGATGCTGCCCCTTTCCCTGCTGGATCGGGGACACAGCAACTGCATGCCACACCCTCAACCCAGCAGGTCTGTGGTGCAAAAAGTAGCTGCAAAAAGTGGCTTCTTTTGCACCGTGGAAAGGGTGACATCGCCGTCAGTGACATGGCTTTTTGATACTCCTTTGGTGCAGCGCATGTACACACTGTGCCAAGGGAGCACCGTGACACCTCCCACCATGCAGTAGGCTGTGCAGTGTCGTGCCAGCATGGGGGTGAAGTCAGGGCCACGCCCCCACTCTGCCCCAATGCCACCAATTATGGCCGGTTTATTCAGGGCCTAACTTCACCTTTCAATGGTATAAGACCCCTGTGTTTCTGAGAATGAGGACTCTGGGGTAGCACTAGAAAATGTAAAGAGTAGTCTACCTCAATGTTTCCTTTTACCTTATATACAAGAGGGACATTTAAATGGGGATATTGCTTTCTGACTCACCTGGGCAAAAAGCCCAGGTCTATTTTAGAGTGTCAAATGTCCTAAGTTTCTACATACCATGGAGCAAGAGAAACAAACACACAAATGGCACATTCAACTGCCTGTTAGCTTTCAGAGACAGTCAAAATTTCTGAATTTTTGCTGGAAAGTCATACAGTCCAAAATATCTAGTATTTCAGTTATGGATACCTTGCTATATATCTCATGAATACAATTTAGAAGGATATATAAGAAAGGAAAGTGACATAAATATATGGCAACAGAAAACTATAACAATTTCTTAATTAACATGAACATTGGTCTGTTGATATTAAAGGCTTACAATTACTGTATTTTGAGGGTTTTTTTACATGTCTCCACAGTATTATCACAAACTGAGAACCACTACATAAGCCATCCCTAGAGGAATCTGTAATGTTATTGATTTCACTTATAGCTTGAGAGAATAAGGATGTGAATTACTGGCCTCTGCAAAGATGTTTATTTTTATAAGGCAAATTTGGGATGACACTTTTTTATTGTTTTTTTCCCACCTGCACTTGCCTGCTTGGTATTTGAAACTCAGCTCACAATTCTGCCTATCAAATTCTATTGTACAGATGTTTCCTGAAGACTCAATGCCCAGTAGCCAGCATGTAGCCACAGAAATTGTCTGCCTGTAGTGGGAGGAAATGGAAAGGGGAAAAAAACTGTGATGACTGGTGACTAAACAGAAACTATTGAGAAAAGAAAACAGAACAACATTTTGGCATAAATACTATGCATTGCACTACATTTGGCAATGCAGCCAACAGTGAAGAGGCAGAAAGAGGAGGAAAATTAAGGGCTAACATAATAATAGTAATATTTTGCATACCTATGAACCAAGACAGTTTTCAAAATGTTAAGACATCATCAGTGCTTAGGTAAAATGGCTGGTACATCTTCCCATTATTATTGGCATCACTTGAAGGTCAAACTCAGGTGTTTATTGATTTGTGAGAATGTGTTTTTTTTCCCACTTTGTTGGACAGAAATTGTACATTGAGATATGCCTTTGCACCTTTTACCTCAAACATTCCTCAAACTGCAGCACCCAATCAATAAAGTGGAAAACACATATTGGTACAGGCAGACTGGTCCCAAAAATCATTTATGAAAGGATTAGAGAGTACTATTAGTTGTAATACATTGATTGTCTCCCAGCAGAAGCTCAAGCTATCACCAGTGACCTACAGACCATCCTAGACAATGAGCCTCCCTTCTCATAGGTCTTGGGCTTGCTTAGAAGCAACATTCAAGCAAGACAACAGGGGTACAAAGACTAGAACTAGACTTTGCAGCAAACTCAGATGCCAGCCCTGTCCCCATGTCTACTCTCACAACACTGTTACAAGGCAGTACAGACTGGCTGTTTTTGCTCCTCAGCTACGCTGCAGCAACCAAACTGTGCAGTGCAGCTGCACAGCAAAAAAAAGGAGCCGCCTAGAGAGGGTCCTTTTTGCAACATCCTAAGGGCTGCATTGCAGATCTTACGACGCCACTTCCTCTAAGTGATGTGTGGACACTGTGATGCCCACACATCATGCACATGCCCCCCATGTGGGTGGTGCAGTGCTGTAATGGCACTGCCTATCTGTTTGGTGTGTGCTGCCAAGCCCTACTATTGCCGCCAAGATATTGTGTCCTGATGGTCTGTATAGAGCCTAAGGCCTCATTCCCACTTACAAATAAATCTCTTTGCAATCCACTTTGATGAATCAGTTCACCACGGAGAATGGATCACACTACATTTCCCCAATCACAGTTGTATCTGCTGTAAAATAAAATAAATTAACCCACTTGTTGTTCACATTGACAAATGAATCGATACAATTTAAACCATTTCCTGTGGGAATCTCTCATAATAATCGACTTGTAGTTCACACTGGCAAACTAATTGGTACAATTTGAAGCGATTTCAGTGGGATTTTTTTTCTTTTTCCATCACTGCAGTTGTCATAGTACAGTGGGCCCTTGTTATCTGCTGGGGTTTGGTTTCAGGATGCCCCGTGGATAACAAAATCTGTGGATGCTCAAGTTCCCTTTAATACAATTGCATAGCATAATGGTGTCCCTTATATAAAATGGCAAAATCAAGGTTTGCTATTTGGAATGTATACTTTTTTTGAATATTTTCAAGCTGTGTATGCTTGAGTCCATGTATAAAAAATCCGTGGATAAGAAGGGCCAGCTGTAAATCGATTCTGATCCGCATCTCGTTCTCACTGACACTGAATCGATTCATGAATTTGATTCTTCAAATCGATCCTTGAAATTGATTCTAATATGCTTCTAGTTCACACTTGTGCAGAATTGATTTATTCAAAAAGACATGGAAAAAATGAGGGTCAAAAAGACACGAGTTAAATGGGACTAGCACATGCCCCCCTCCCTCCAAATTCGTTTCAAGTGTGAACCAGGGTCATTTAAACCTTTTCAAACAGATTTGCAAACTGGTTTTAAACATAGTGGGAATGAGACCTAAATAACATCACCCATAACATTAGAGGTTTATTCAAGCCATCATCTTCCAATGTGATATACACAGCCTTATGTCCACAATCCCTTCCTCATACTACATACAGCAAACAGTCCACTCTCATGCAAAGGAATAAATGGACATTAAATGGACATCAGAAATAGCAATTTTTAGAAAGCACTGAGGGAAATGTCTGTCACCAGACACTCTGGAGTGTGTGTGGGTGTGGGTGTGAGTGTGTCTGCATCATCATACTGATTTTTTTTAAAAAAAAATCTGTACTGGTTTTAATAATTTGTAAGCTGCCTTGTCCCGTTTCTTCTTCTTCTTCTTCTTCTTCTTCTTCTTCTTCTTCTTCTTCTTCTTCTTCTTCTTCCATCATCATCATCATCATCATGAACCAATGATGTCAGAACAAATCATTATTTAATATTGCTTCCAGCAATAGATCTGCATGCCTTGTACTAGAGAACCAGTCAAAAGTTCTTTTTGGTTCTTGTAAAAGCAGGCAATCCAAACACAGGAGAAACATGTCACTCTTCCCTCTATCTACATTTGGACAGTAACATTCGAAAGAGGACAGCTTCCTCTATGTATGGACCCTCTCCCAAGTGATTTAGAACACTAATTTGTCAGTGTTTCAAATAAGGCAGAGAGCATCCATGAAGACAATGAGGACATAGAAGGGGACACATGGGAAGGGAAACAAGGCTGTTTAGTTTACCTAAGTTCACAATAACCAAATAAAGCAAAACACAATGTGGTGCAGAGATAATCAACCTTCCTGTATTAGAATGTGCCTTAGCAATATAAGCAGGAAAGATTCTTTGAATCCTCATTGACTTAGACCATCATCTGGGGGAAAAAAATCACTTCTGTTCTGTTCTAGGCACACACACACACACACACACCCAATGGATACCAAAATCCACAGAGGTTCAAGTCTGTGTTGTCCCCAGTGGTGGAGCATGCACACAGCTGTGCTGCCATTAGGGAGAGGCCTTGTTGTCCCCTGGTTATGCATGCATGCAGTTGCACTGACATTGGGGACATCAGAACTTAATGGTGAGGTGACTGTGTGGATGCTCCTCCACAGGACAACAGGTGCTGGCCCTAATTGCAGCATAGCTGCATGCACACACTGCCATTGGAGACAATGTGAGCTTGCCATCCACAGATGCTTGAACTGGCAGATGGCAAAACCATGGGTCCGTTTTACATTGGCAAAAAGAGGTGTGTTGAAGGCTGCTTGAAAACCCAGCCTTTAGATGAGAAAAAGGGAAAGTGTGCCATGAAAACACTATTTTGGAGTTTTAAGGGAGAAGAAGTGCTTTAAAAAGGAGCTGGCCCATTTTACATTGGCAAAAAGAGGTGTGTTGAAGGCTGCATGAAAGCCCAGCCTTTAGATGAGAAAAATGGAAAGTGTGACATGAAAACACTATTTTGGAGTTTTAAGGGAGAAGAAGTGCCTTTAAAAAGTAGTTTGATTTCCCCACTACTTTTTTTAAAAGGGTGCAGCATTGCTGGCCCGTTTTACACGGGCAAAAAAAGGCGCTTTTAGGGCTAAAAAGCCCGCATTTAGGGTTAGGGAGGGTGTAGCCTTTACACCCTCCCTAAGCCTAAAACGCATGGACGCCGCCATTTAAAGATGGCGGCGTCTACACGGTGGCGCCGTACAAGCGTCATCACGTGCGCAGCGTTTTGACGCGCTGCGCACGTTTTGACGCTCTGGCGGCGTGGGAGGGCGCCAATCGCGCCCTTCCCGCGCCGCAAAAAAAGAGCTCGATCCCGGAGCTCTTTTTTGTGGCGGGTCGTTGCGGCGGGATGAGGCCTCTGGGGCTGCCCGTGTGGCAGCCTAGGCCTCATCTCGCCGCTAGAAGGGGCGAGTTTGGACCGCCCCTTTTAGCCAATGTAAAAAGCACCCCTATTGCATCTAAAGGCTAAGGTGTAGTTGAACGGTTAAATGGGGCTCTGTATCTTTAAAGCGCCCATTTAAAGGCAGCGATACAAGTGCGGAGGGAGGGAAGGTGCCAAGACAAGAAGAGACCTTCAGAGCCCGGCCAGAGTGCGCCTGCACCTTCCTTCACCTCCTCCCTTTGGTTGAGAGAGTGTGACTTCTAGGGAGACAGCAGGGCACTGGAGGCGCTCAGCCAGACCAGGGCAAGCTGGCAAGAGGAGGAGGAGAAGGGGAGGGACCTGGAGCACCTCCGCTGCCCTGCCTCCCTGCAAGTCACACTCTCTCAGCTGAAGGGGGGAGGAGAAGGCAGGCCCAGGCACACTCTGGCCAGGCTCCAGGGCTCTCTCCTGGCTGCCTTCCTCCTCCCTTTGGCTGAGAGAGTGTGACTTGCAGGGAAGCAGGGCAGCAGAGGGGCCCCATGTCCCTCTCCTCCTCCTCCTCCTCCTGTTTCCAGCTTGCCCTGGCCCAGCATCAGGAGGACCTGGAGCACCACCGCTGCCCTTCCTCCCTGTAAGTCACACTCTCTCAGCCAAAGGGAGGAGGAAGGCAGCGGGGAGGGAGGGAGGGAGGGAAGGAGCCAGGAAGAGACCCCCAGAGCCTGGCCAGAGCACGCCTGGCCCTCCTGCTTCCTCTTCAAAAAGAAGGCTGGAAAAGTAGGACGTGTCCTGGCAAAGGAGGACGTGCCTGGTCAACTTGGAAAAGGGGGGGCCTCTGCTCAAGAATGGAGGACATATGGGAATCCCTCCTGGACAGAGGGCTGAAACCTCAAGACAAGTCAATATAATGCTCTGACAGAACACAGACTACAACTCCCATGAGCCTTTGCTACCATTTCCCAAGATGCCTTAATTTGCAACAGAAAGCCGACCAGTATGTTCACATGTGATGAATTCTTTCGTATTGACTCTGCATTTTCTTTTTGTGTAGATGCTCTCTTGTTTTGTGTGTGATGAGCTTGTGCGTAATCATGTGCATTTCCGAACTGACCTCACTTTCTCCCTCTTTCAGAATGGTCCTGTACTCCCCCATGTGATAAGCTCCGACTGTATGGTGTACCTGCGCAATTGCGCAATTCGCAGCCAGCAAGGGAAAAAAATGTTTAAAGCGCGGCTAAAAGCCACGTTCCTTGCCGCCCATGTAGCTGCTCCGCCTGTGTTTGTAGCGTTTTGACAGCTTCCCATATAGTTGCTGAGCCACAGAAAAAACCTCAGCCTAGCTGCCCTGTACTTTTTAAATGCACACCTGGGGCTTGCTGTCTAGCTGCTAAGCATTAAGGAAAGTGCAACTTCATGTCACACTTTCTTGCCAATGTAAAAAGCCCCATGGATTCTGAGGGCCAACTGTACATCAGATCATTGGGGAACACCACTGCTTACTCTCGCCTATGCTGAAAGAAGTCCATTTATTTCTACACATGGCATGCTGGATCTGTCCTCAATATATGCAAGAGAGAAGGTCTTGTTAAGAAACTGGCAGGTTGCAGAATGACAGTGTTGTGTGATTTAGGAAATGACTGTGGTCCTACTTCCTCCCTGAAAGCAGCAGCTGGGCAATGGGTATATAAAAAGCTTTAGCTGGAAAGAGTTTGGGGGAAATAACAGCAGCTACCCAGAAGTTTGAATTCCATTTGTGGATTGGCTGCTATTGTCAAGAGGTGAAGGTGCTGTCTTTTGTTTTGTTTTGAAATGTGTGTATACTTTTCATTGAGGAAACACCACAGAATGGATTTCTGTTGTTGTTTCTAGCTTGATTTTCAGAGTATTGTAATTACACACCATCCTCCATACTACCAGCTATTTTTGAGAGATGGCATGTTGTTTTTTGGGCAAACCTCTGTCTAGCTATTTTTTAAAGCAGCATCAGCATTGGGAGGACAGTGAAAGAGAGCTGGAGAAACAGATTTTCAATGTCAGGTTGCAGCAATATGTTTGTAACAATGCAATAAAGTTTGAGCTGTGAAAGAATGGGATTCTGCTCTAGCGGATCTACAATAATTGTATGTCCCTACCTACAACAGGCCGGGTAAACAGCCGCTGTCTCCAGAATCCCATATGGAGCATGTGCAAACATGAAAACAGGGAGAAAGGGGGAGAATAGGTAAACCTGTCTCATCAGCTACCTGTCGCATGTTTTAAAAAAGCAATTGTTCTTAAGTGTGGCCACCAAAATGTAAATCATAAGGAAAGTGGAAGCGGCTAGAAGAAAGAATGTCATCCCTGGTTCCATTTTTAAAGAAGCATTACTTATGCAAATCTTACCTGACTTTGTTATTTCTTACTACAGATGCATATTATTAGTTATGAATAAAAAGTCTGCTAAAATATGTTGATCTGCTCCTCCTTTTTGTGGTTTTGGAACCTACCTCTATTCTTTCCTTGATATTTCTGGTTCATGTTTTTAAAAATTCTGTTAAAAATAATGTTTACAAACACATCTACTTTGTTAACCAAAGTATATCTGTATAACCTATTAGGAAGGAGCAGGTCAATTTCAAACTCTGGTGTTTCTCCTTGCTTTTGTTGTGGTTGGTTTGTTTGTAGTTGCATACCATCCTAAACACTATCTACTATTTTCTATTCTTTAATGTTTTACCAATCTGTAATATATTCATCATCTTGTGATAATGAATGTTATGGGGGGGGGGGGGGGAGGTAATCTTGGAAGTCCAAGTATAAAATGACTGCTAGATCCACTCTGAGAAATATATCTGTTGGCACACTATCAATAATTTCTATAAAGTTGGGCTTCCATTGCAGAAGACATGCCAGCAATTGTTCCATTGTGTTTCTGGATGGAAACAATTACAGGGGATTACAGGGATTATGATTGCCTTGTTTGCACTTATATTAGCACTTCCAACTCAAGGAGGCTTCCCAGAGAGTTAATGCTAGCCAGAAAGAAGGTGGGGGTGCTGAAAAGAAAAAGAGGTTTAAAGGTAGATAAAATTAGTTTTGGGTGAGGTGGGGGTAATACAGTGGATGAGGTGGGAGAGAACTTTGGGGATACACAATAGATTTTTTCACAATGTATGAAGTTGTTACTAATGTATATGGGTTGTGATTCTATATCATTTACTTTGCTACAGAACTACCCTAATTACATAGTTAAGTAATACAGCCTGCCCTCCCCAACTGTGGGCTTGCTGTCTGTGGATTCTAGCATCTGAAGATGGCAAGCCCCTTGCCACTAATGACTGTGCATGCATGTGGCTGCAACAGTGGTCATATGTGGACATTCCACCATTGAAAACCATGGGACTTGAGATCCAGTGGGTTTTTTATCCACAAGGGGGGGGGTGCAGCCCCCACAGATACTAAGGGTCGACCATATCTCCTGTCCCAATCCATTCTATCCTAATTTAGTGGGCAGCAGCCACTTTGAGCAACAATGACCAGTTCTCCTACTGATCAGAAAGCAGCAAGATTGACATCCCCAACACCCCCTCCCATGGGCTATCTCTGGTGTGACATTCAGAAACAGGATCCCTGACATCATTCCTTTACACACCAGAGACTGCAGGCCGGGCCGGGGGGGGGGGGGGGGGGTAGAGATCAGAATATCAATTAGCTGATTCCTAATTGACAGAAGACCAGAGCCCTGTCATTTGCAGCAGCTGCTGTCCAGTATGTGATGACTAAGGGACTTTTCCTGGTCACAAATGCATAGTTTTAGGTCATATATTTGTAAGTGGAATAGCAAATTCCAGCCAAAATTTTTGTTTTATTTTTTTAAAAAATGTGTCAATTAATATTTGCTTTGCAAATCTTGGTGTCCTTTTTATGTATATATGTTCTTTATCTGGGCAAAATTTTCAGTAAGAAAGAAACCTTATTTTGCATGCTTCCTTATTTTTTAATAATGCTGCTACCCTTTTGAACTGGTCTGCACATTTTGTCTTTTGTCTACCTTTTATTACAGCTCTTATTGTGCTACAGGAACTACTTAGGTTGAAATAGGAGATACCAAACAAGACCGCATATATTGATACATTTTGTTGGTATAAAAACTTTATTGGTGACACATGATATTGCTTCTGCTTAAGGGGCTCATCTTGACATTCATTAATTTTACTGATGAAAAGTCCACACTTCCACCAGGCCTGCAGGAGGACCTTAAGAGAATTTTCAGCCTAATAAGATGGTCACACAGGCCTTCTCCTCTCTCAAAAGAATCCATTCCTACACCTAACTGCCATAAAGTTGTGACAAGACAAAACAATAACACATGATAAAAGAATGTCTAGCGAAACCTGACCAATCCATAGGGAGGGTGGCTGGGGAAAGCCAGCAGCTTTCTGGTGACTGCCTGAAGTGCAGGTGGGCTTCTTCATATCCCAGTCAGTTAGACCTAAGTGAAGACCTCCCAAGCCTGGACAATGCGGGAAGCCCCAACCCACGTCTGTCAGAATGCACCAGGAATGGAAAAGTAATTGGCTTTTCTGACTCTACCCATAGAGCAAAATGACATCTCAGAGATAGCCATTGCTCCAAAAATGGTGGTCGCCACCCTCACCTCCATCTAAGTCGTGGCTCAGCAGAGACCCAACTAATGATGGAATGCTATGCTTGTCACAGTTAAAAAAGAAAAAAAAAGCTCCCAGCAACCTGAAAAAAATTGTTTTTGCTAACTTTCATGTTCCTTATAATAAATTGTCAAGATTTTTTTTGGGGGGGGGGGGCAATCCTTTTTTAAAAAATGAAGACGTTTGGCTTTCCTGGGCAACTTTTCCTTTACATGTACAATGAACGCAATAGCACTGTGATAACTGTTCTTAAATGTTTCTATAACATGGAACATCTCACATCAACTCCTGCTGCCAGTCAAGATTACATCTGGGGCCACACTTTCTCTTTAGCTTCCTCCATCGTCATCTGTTCTAATGCACAGTCATTTATTGCATCTAATTTTGCTCTTTGATGGGACCTGAAAATATAATCCAGCTTTCAAACATACAAATGTTCTGACAGAATATTTTACTGACGTCTCAGATGCAAATAAATTGTTTGAAACAAAAAGTTGTATAAATATCAGCCTGTGCCAGCAGTACAGTTTGAAAGTGAATGCTGTATACACAAAAGTAAATTAAAACAGGATCTGCGTTTATGGAGTCGAAGGGTATTTGGAACAGTTATTACAGAGAAGACATTTGCTGTGTGGTAAAGCAGCACGTACACATGTGGCTGTCCTACAGCTAGTCAAAGAAATAAATCCCAAGCCTACCTAGGTCTTTTGCCACAGCCAGACCACAATTCCTGAGAGGGACTAACTTAATTGGCTGACAACACTGTAGACCATTTGCTGCTGGTCACAGACATATTATAAGAAGAGAAGGTGGTATGTGTTGGATGGCCCCATTTCTCCATATGCTACAAATAAAACAGACTGTTGTTTTGTTGACCAAGGTATATCTGTTGGAATGTGCCAATGGAGAGGAGCAAGTGGCATTTTTAGCCAAATATAAGTGGCATTTTTAGCCAAATATAGCTCTCCTGCTCCATCCCCAAACCCTAGCTTTTTAAACTTAGGAACTGAAAACCTTGAAAAGAGCAAGTTTACATTCCTTCAGTCTGCTGCAGGAAAGCCAAATAAATGTTTGGCTTAAATCTCACTTCTGTCATGAGTCTTTCTGAAGCCAGAAAATGCCATTTCTATAATCAAGAAACTGTATCCAGTTTATTATTATTGTGAGGTGCACAGTAAGGTCACTGCAGTGGGTACTGGGGAGGCTGTATGTATGGTTCCTGCTGACAATAGTCACTACAATCTTCAGACCCCTCTGGAATAATTACTTCTCCCACACATGTGATTCTTTAAACACATTAATGTACTATGGTCCCAGCTCAGGAGTTTAGCTTGAGCTGAGCAGCTTAAGATTTCCAGGGAAAAGATAAGGGTAAGGTACAACTGTTTTCATGCCACTTAGCAGAATTAGATGTTCTGATTTCCTGAGCATTAATACTGAGGACTGTGCAGTAATACAAGGCACTCATAAAGCATGCATTGGATAATGGAGTGCACAAGGGAATTCTAGAGGAAACTGTGCATGTGTTTATTGTTTACAGCAATGTATTTGACTGCATATATCACAAAAAGCTATATAATACTTTCAAAGAAATGGAAGTAATAATAATAATAATAATAATAATTATTATTATTATTATTTTATTTCTATTTTCCCACCTCTCCCTTCAGAACGAGGTGGAATTCCAACAAGTTATTAAAAACAGTATCCAATTTGAACAACAATTTAAAACTATAACCTAAAATCATTATTGTGGTGCAAACCGAACCAATAACCCTCTCTTGTTCACCCACCACCTATCTCCTACTGAGGCACTGATAACTTTGGTAGTGTGTTTCAGTAGTTCAACAGAGGCCAAGCAGTAATTCAAAACATGAATAAAGTTTATTTATAAAATAAAGAATATTATAAAATATAATTAAAGCTTTGTTTGTTTTATTTCTTTAGTTACAGAAGTTTCTTAAGCAATAATATTACAGCCACTCAGGCAACCTTCTCCAATATTAAAGCCAAAATCTTCCTTAACCTCCAGGCTTATTATGAGCCTCTCTTCCTCAGACTCCCTCAAGCCTATCTAGTCCCTACTGGACGTCTCAGACCCTCCCCTGGTCTATAAACTAACCTACAAATGTTCCCTCAGGAACCCTAAGAGCACCCCCTCCATCCTAGGTGTCTCTTCCCTCAATATTCCAACTAAATAAAAACCCCTTTCACTCCCTGTCGAGGCACTTTTATAGCCCTGTCCAGCCAGCTTCTCATTGGCTGAACACCTGGTGCTCTGTGATTGGCTGTTTCCTCAGCCTGCTCACTACAATAATACAATACAATTCATAAAACAATGCAATTCAACCCCTAGACATAGTCAGATGCGCATACAGCTACCATTCCAGCAGTTTTTATTCTAGTTCCTAGGTGAAATCGATAATCCGTTATAATAGGTCGGGTGTATAGGCCCACCGGAAGTGATCTGTCTTAAGTGCCTTCTTAAAGGCATCTAAGGTGGTGATAAGATGGATCTCTTCCAGCAAGTTGTTCCATAATTTCGGGGCCACGGCCGAGAATGCCCTGTGGGTAGTCATCAACACTGGTGTTGGTCTATTCTAACAGGTTCTTCCCTGAAGTTCTGAGAGTGCGGGGCAGATTGTGTAGGGAGAAGCATTCCCTCAAGTAACTCAGGCCCAAGCCATATAGGGCTTTAAAGGTAAAAACCAACACTTTGAATTGTGCCTGGAAGCTGATTGGCAGCCAGTGTAACAATCTTAATATGGGGGTAATATGATCTGTTCTGGATGCCCCAGTGATCAATCTGGCTGCTGCATTCTGGATCAACTGAAGCTTCCGGACTTGGTACAAAGGTAGCCCCATGTAGCGCGTGTTACAGAAATCTAAACGAGAGGTTACCACTACATTTGATTGTTTTGATGTATAAACTATACTCAAGTCAAGAGAATCATGTCAGAACTGAGTATGGAGAAGCAAAATGGTTCCCAATTGGCAAAAGGGTCAGGCAGGTCTGCACACTATCACCCTATCTATTCAGCCTGTAAGCATAGAACATCATACACAAAAGCAGGCTTAGATTCAGAAGCAGGAGGAGTGAAGATAGGAGGAAGAAACATTACTAACTTAATATATGCAGACAACACAGTACTATTAACAGAAACCAGCAAAGACCTGGAACAATTATTGAAGAAGGTCAAAAAGGAAAGTTCTAAGCTTGGATTAATACTGAACATCAAAATAACAACAATAACAACAATCATAGAAGATCTACAAGAATTCATCCCAGACAACAAGAAAACTGAAATAGTGAAAGAGTCCCCATAACTTGGATCAAACATTGATCAGAGACAAGAATCAAGAAATCAGAAGAACATTAGGACTAGGAAAGCCAGCTATGAAAGATAGCAATAGCAATAATAATAATTATTATTATTTCTAGCCCACCCCTCTGAACGAGCAATTGGGGCAGAGTACAGAAAAAAGTTAAAACAACAGCAGTTAAAATATCCAATCAATATCCAATATCCAAGCAATAGCAATAAAATTAGCAGGTACATTTCTATATTGCTTATCAGTGCAATTAAGCACTCCCTAAGTGGTTTACAAGGGGGCTTTTTAGATTGGCAGGAAAGTGTGACATGAAGTTGCCTTTACCTTAATACTCAGCAGCTAGACTGCAAGCCCCAGGTTTGCATTTAAAAGGTAGAGGGCAGCTAGACTGAGGGGTGTGGGAACGACTTATCTGAAGTCTTTTCTGTGGCTCAGCAGCTACATGGGAAGCGGTCAGAACGCTACAAACACAGGCGGAACAGCTACATGGGCAGCAATCCTCATAAGTATACATTTGTCCTGCGCAACTGCGCAGGTTTGCGAACTGTGCAAACTCACTTACACCATACAGTCAAATTATCATTGCCGGCTGCGAACTGCTCAATTGCGCAGTTCGCAGCCGGCAGCCAGCAAACCTGCGCAGTTGCGCAGGACAAATGTATACTTATGAGGATCCATCAAATTATCATTGCATTTCCTCCGCCTTTTTAAACTGTGCCGTTGCACTGGTGCATCATGAATGAACCCCTTTATTTTGTGAATGAATTGACATGTTATCCACAGTAGAATAATAGCAACGGCATCCCAGAGTCCCTACTGCGCATGTCTAGGGTTTGGATTAGGAGTGGAGCTAGGGTTTGGGAGCATTAAAAAACTTCGTGGTTAAACCCCAGCTTTTGCAGGGCATTGAGCATTTTAATTAGAAGTGAAGTCCACACCACGCATGCTCCCAACCCACAATCCATTATGATCCGCACCTGTATCGCTGCCTTTAAATGGGTGCTTTAAAGAGACAGAGCCCCATTTAACCATGCAACTACACCTTAGCCTTTAGATGCAATAGCAATGTTGCGCCCTTTTAAAAAAAAGTAGTGGGGAAATCAAGCTACTTTTTAAAGGCGCTTCTTCTCCCTTAAAACTCCAAAATAGTGTTTTCATGGCACACTTTCCCTTTTTCTCATCTAAAGGCTGGGCTTTCATGCAGCCATCAACACACCTCTTTTTGCCAATCTAAAATGGGCCAGCTCCTTTTTAAAGGCGCTTCTTCTCCCTTAAAATGCCAAAATAGTGTTTTCATGGCACACTTTTCCTTTTTCTCATCTAAAGGCTGGGCTTTCATGCAGCCATCAACACACCTCTTTTTGCCAATCTAAAATGGGCCAAAGTGTAAGCTAATTGCCCCCAACAAGCTGAGTACTCATTTTAGCGACCCTGGAAGGATGCAAGCTTGCAGCATTTAACCACTTGTCCTCCATCAGGGCTCTTATATGTATATGCTCTTAGATGTAGATGAGATCCTAAAGTGTAAAGATATACAACTGAGCACTAAAGTTAGAATCATCCAAGCCATTGTATTCCCCATTGCCATTTGCAGTGTGAGAGCTGGACAGTGAAGAAAGCATATGGAAAGAAAATAAACTCATTTGAGATGTGGTGCTGGAAAAGGTTGTGAGGATACTATGCATGGCCAAAAAGACAAACAAATGTGTTTTAGAACAGATCAAGCCTGCACTCCCCCTGGAAACCAAGATGACTAAATTAAAGCTGTTGTACTTTGGCCATTTAATGAGAAGGCATGAATCATTAGAAAAGATAATAATGCTAGCGTAGCAGAGCAGAGGAGGTGAGGTTGGGGTGTTGTGGGATGGAAAGACAGGGAACTGGGATGGAGGAGCCTGAAGAGGGAATACTGGAGGAGGATAGAACAGGGGAGGATCAAGACAGTGGGCAGCCAGAAATGGAGGGACCAAAGGACCTGGCCAAGTGGGGGATGAAGGAGGAGAGACTAGATGTGCTGGAGATAACAAGTGAGGGAAAGGCATGGTCATGGAGGAGAGGGAAGAAGAGGTGGGGCATGTGAGATGATCAGGAAAAGGGAGAGCAGTATGGAGGCACTTCCCTGGAGAAGAGCAACGAACACAAGTGATTAAAAGGGAGAGATCCTCAGGTGGAGGGAGAGTTAGAAGAGATCCCCACACTGCATGGCCAAGAGGTGTTTGATTCTGTGCCCTGTTGGAGAATCTAGAGGGTCCTTGGTGGGATATACGAGGATGTTGGTGGAGCACGGGCCAGGACCATCTATTGTTGAGAAGGCAGATTTGGAGTCAGTGGAGAAGTGCCTATCCCAGTCCCTAGACATACACGCTGAGGCTCAGAGAAAGCAAGAAAAGTCCTAGGCTCACTCCTCACCACCAGGTGAAGTAACCCATGCTGTTGTTTTTTTTAAGTTGTTACTGTTGAACGCCCTGTTTATTGGTTGCAGAACATATCCTTTAAGTTGACTGAGTCGTATTTGAAATACATGGAACTAGGACAGTGAGCCAAGGCTGCCACACCAGGAGATATGGGGGTGGCTTCAGCTAGGAAAGGTAGAGGGCAGTAGAAAGACAGGAATTCCAAATGCCAGATCGTTGGACTCAATCAGAGAAGCCATAAGCCTGGGCCTGCAGTACCTGAACAGTGTGGTTGAGGGCAGGAGGTCTAGGAGATGTCTCATCAACAGTGTCACTACAAGTCAAGGTTGACTGAAGGGCAAATAACAACAATCTAAAAACCAGAAATGTGGGGACTTAGTAGAAACAAGGTTCAACAGCAATGTGTGAAATTGATTAAGGGGCTAAACAGACCGGTGTTATATGCCAGCATGGGGGTGATATAGGGGTGTGGCATATGCACACCAGCCACCCCCATGCTTCCCCCACACCAGTGTCATGCCGCACACCCAACCGCATGGTGGGGGTATCACGGCCCTCCATTGGTGCAGTGTTTAAACGTGCTGCACCAAAGGAGTGCTGAAAAGCTACCGCTGCAGCATCAAGGTTGCCTTTGTGTCAGTGCTAAAAGGAGTGGCATTTTGCCATTCCTTTTAGCGCTGGCAAAGTGCTAGATCGGGGCTGCAGTGTACAGTTGCCCCAATTCAGCACTGAAAGGAAAAGCAGGACACCCCTCCAAAGATGCGGCCTGCCAAGCCCCTGAGTCCCCTTTTATGCTCCATAATTATAGTATATGATTCCACTTCAACTGTCATGTTTCCATTCTGTGGAATCCTGGGATCTGTAGTTTGGTTCTACAATATAGCTCTCTGGCAGATAATTCTAAATACTTTCCCCTAAACTGCAGTTCTCAGAATTGTGTGATGGGAAAGGGCCCTGAATAATTCAAAAAGAAACCATTGAAATGAAACCCTGCCTCCTAGTTTTAGGCTTGTTTTTGTGTTTTTCATTTTACTCACTCATCAGCATGTTTACTTGAAATTAATCCCCACTGAAAGCAGACGGTTTGCTTCTGTTTAGAGATGCATAGGATTGCACAGCTAATCTCTGATATCAACTAACCATCAAGATTCCCAGGAGAGTGGGAGTGGGGGGTGGGGACTACAGTATGTAAGGCCTTTTAAACATTTGGGTCTGTTTATGAATGAAGCCATCTTTACATTCTTCCACCAGATTCTTGCCTGTTTTGCTATTTTGCACAAAAACTGACCAGGTGAGGAAAAAATAACTACCATATCCTTCTTTGTCAAACAACTTTGAAATGAACTGTTACCAGGAATACTCTGAAAGTGCATGCATGAACTCAAACATATTCTGATCATGCATGTCTATAAGGGAGATTGTGACCTTGGCAGTAATGCATCTGAAAGAGAATAACAAATACCTTAGTAAATAAATGGCAAATAGCACCTGCAAAATATAAATAAATAATAAAGCCAGTATGGTATAATGGTTTCAGTGCTGGATTAGGACTAGAAGACCAGGCTTTGAATCCCCATTAGACCATTGAAACCCTCTGGTGACACTGGGAAAGTCACACTCTCTCAGTCTTGGAGGAAGACCCCCTCTGATCAAATAGTTCATTTGACAGGAAAACCTTGTGTTTTGTATTTAATTTGTATAATATTGTTTTGATTTGAATTTGAGTTAAGGAACTGGGAAAGGGATTATTTATGAATTCTATCTGATTGTAATGTTTATGTTTTTTATTGCTACCTTATTTATATTGTTCATTGTTTTTGTTATTTTGTATTGGTCAGGGGATTGGGAAGGGATTACCTGCATCTTATTGTAATTTTTGTATTGTATCATTTTTACTGTTGTTAGCCGGCCAGATTCCCTGTGATGATTGAGCGGGATACTTATTATTATTATTATTATTATTGTGATAGGTTCACCTTAGGATCTCTGTAAATTGGAAATAACTTGAAGGCATGCAACAACAGAGCTAGGGTTGCCTGTTCCAGGTTGTCACAGGGTCTGAGATTTCCAGGCCAAAATCTGACATCTACAAATGGTGCTTGAAAGTTAGGCATTATTCATTATGTACCAATCACAGTTACTCATAGTTTGTACATTCAAACATACATTCTTGTGTACACACACATACACACACAATTTTTCTATTTGGAAGTTAAGACAGAAGTCTTAGCTAAAGGAGCAGTTCAAGGTGAAATGAAGGGATCATTCTTTCCTACATAACTTGGTATTATACTTAACTTACAATAACTATATGTGTGAGTCACAGCAACCACAAAGAAGAACGAACAGTTAATCTAGCCCACTGCCTTGAACCAGAAGGTGGATGCAGAGAAGAGTGGTGAGTCCCAGCACCACAACAATCAGAAAAGAAAATACACAACAGTCTTTACAAATTACAGCAGGAAATCAATTAAGCCTTGATATTGTAGCAAGCTATTACTCTACTAGCTGAACTGGAGATATGTATACTGCCTTTTCCACTTCCCTGTAGTTGAGCCGATCAAAACTGGAGAATTTGCCCTCTTGTCTCCCTCCTTGAAATAGCTGTCAATAACTGGAGGTCCAAGCCCTGAGATCTGGCAAACCTAAACAGAATACAGGACTTTTTCACACAAGGACCTATGTGTTTCTAAAACTATCAGAGCTTCAGATTCTGTAGGATGGAACCATGGCAGTTAAACTGCCTTATGTCAAAACTGTATTATTTGTACAGTGTAAATGCACCTGAAGAAAGTAAAAGGTTCTGGAGCTGGAATCCTTGTCCTCTAAGATTTCACACATGCAAACTGGGATACATGTGGCCAAGCAACTTCAGAGTGAAATGTTGGAGGACATGCTGCACATACCTATTTACAATCAAACTTCACAAATTTCTGAACCCCAAACTCTTCAACCACTTACTGGACAAAGGAAAAGGCTTGAGGTTTTTTGTAGCTTGTAAGCAAACACAGACATATATACTTATGCAGGTAGGTAGGTAGATAGAGAGAAAGGGCACATGGGGTAAAGGGAAGGGGACCATCTAAAATATTTTACAAAATGGAGAGGAGGAGACCTTCATTCCGGCCTTTAGAGTTGTGAGAGTTTAATTTTGAAATCCAATCCATGTTCTTTTTAAACAGAACATTTAGTTGTTTGAAGTCATCATTTTTTTCTAGGAAATTTTTGGTATCTTGAGCCTTGATTTTAATAAAATGTCATTAAAAAAAACCTTGATAATTTTGTGTTGTATTAGCAGGGTATAAATAAACGTTTTATTTTACTATTATTATTATATTTCAATTTTTACTTGGGATCCCAAGGATAGAAACTTCACTTTCATGCTGTTCTGGGAATTTGGAGTGAAATTCTAAATGAAAGGCACTAACATATAATGGGCCAGAAGTCTCCATAGAGCTAGCAAAGTGTGGTTCAGGCACTGGACATGGAAGCCCACTCTCTCTCTCAGCCTTAGAGGAAAGCAGTGGAAACTCCCCTCTGAACAACACTTACTGAGGAAACCTGATGATAGAGTCAACTTAGAGTTGCCAGAAATGACCTGAAGGCATACAAAAGCAAAGATAATGATGAGGACAGTTCTCCAAATAACAGTAGGATAGCACCATTAAAATTATACTCTCCATGTCTCTGTTATTTTTGCTTGGCAAAAGCTGATTTCAGAAGAAAAGCAGGAGAAATGTGTGGAACAGAGACTAAAAGCTGGAACCTTTTAGAAGAAAAATACCCAAGTGGTTAACAACAGTTTGCTCTACTTCTTCCACTTGGCTGCATTTGTGGTTACATGTTCACTTGAGATACTATGACTGATCTTGCCAACAAAGGCAGCACTTGATGTTTTGTTCAAAATAACAGTCCATGAGGAAATAGGGTGGAAATTTCCAAAATGCATGCAGCTTGTTTGGATAAAGACAGCTTTTTATATCATTCCTGGGCTTGGCCTAAACTGATCACTAGTTCTGTATGGGTATACTTGTGAGTGAGTTTATATTAGTGCCATCCCCTAATGAATGGAACTCTTCGTTCCCCCACAACTATTTACTTCTGGTGCCTTCCAACAGAGGTGATTAAACAGGAAGGAAACTGTCAACAACCCCTTGCAGATACAACACAGCTCTTACTGGGAGTGTGCTTAGTTCATGGTCTAGAATGGCATCATTGTCTGCTGCCAAAGGTAGAAAGGAAGGGATAAAAATGTTTTCAAAATGATGCTATTGTTAGGAGGGGTGTTTTGGTCACATACAGAATTCCTTGCTCAACAGTAGCACACACAGCAGAACAAGAATTTATGGCCTAACATAAACTCTGCTAATATGAATGCAAAAACTCCCATGCCAAATACAAAAGTGGCAGTTGCATTCAGAACACTTGTTTGGTGTACATAACTCGTACTGAAAATTCTATGTGAAGTAATGATTGGGTCTACTTTTGGAGTGCCCAGTTCTCTATGGTGCTTTAATTCAGAAATGAGTAAGTGGGACGTGTACAAGTCTCAATGTTCTTTCTGTCCAGGACTTTCCAGATGCCTCACAAACTGCTACAAATAAGGGGGGACATGAAAGAAGTGTTCTGTCCCAAGACGTATCATTGCTTATACCTTTCCAAGAGCATCTGGAGTGTGTGGGTGGGTGAGTGAGTATGTATTCATATACGTGTGTGTGTGTGTGTGTGTGTGCGCGCGCGCGCGCTACATTGTCTGTTCACTTTATCTCTATGATCCTGTATTTTGGAGAGTGTTTACAACTCCAGTGATTTCTTTTGAAAGGTATGTATAACTTTGATAAGAACTATGTAGATATTTTTATATCATAATCTGATGAATATTGTCATACCTTTCTAAATATTATATTTTAAGTGTATTTTATATTTGTTTTCAGCCCCTGAGGAAGGCCTTGTGGGCTTTTTAAACACTGAATAAACAGTTGAACATCTAAGAGCATGTAGAGTTTCTCTCCTCTTTGTTTGCAACTTCCATGATAACCAGCTAAGTCTTTTATCATCCCCTTGACTCCCAGGTCTCCTGACCACTGTTTGTGCTGTTAGAACCAGAGACATCAGTGGGGGGTGCAGGAGGTAGTGACATCTGGGAGGAGGTGTCATCTGGTGTGCTTGTGGAAAGGGGGTGCCTTCCGCGTCTGGCAGCTGTGCTGTCTGGGTGGGAAAGCGAGCCTTTCTCATCTATCAGTTTTGCCAGTCCCAGAAAAGGACGTTGGTGGGACTGGGGTGCATTTCAGGTCAGTCACCTTGCTTTACCACCCAGCCGGGACCTCTGCCAGACCTGGAAAAGGCTATTGAAGAGAGGAGGAGGGTATATAAAAATGCTCAGCCTTAAAAACGATCAGCACTGGGTGTCAAATATGCTAGGTATATTGCCATTGGCTAGGGCTAATTGAAGCTGATCACCCCTTCATTTATTTCAGTACATAAGGCCATGACTGGTAACATGGGATATGTGAACAGACATCAGTTCACCCATTCTTAAGCACAACAAGTTTTAGGACTTGACTGTTAGGTCAAGTTTTCTAGGTATCAAAAAGAATGAAAATGTCTACATGTATTTTATTGTAAATGTTGCTGATGAGATGCCAATAATTTAATGGCCTAAGAAGATGGATTCAATTTCTAGTCTTTTCTTCCCTCTCCTTTAAACTATGTGAGATCAAGCCACATGTGAGACAGAGCTCTTTTTCTGCAGTCCCTTGAAAAGCCACCCTTTTTTTTATTCTTTCCTCAAAACTTTCACAATTTACATAAACTGCAGTAAAATATAAAACAAACAAACAAACAGCTTCATTTATATACTTCATACACTTAAAGAGTGTCTAAGCGGTTTACAACTGTAAGCTATTTTCCCCCCAACAATCTGGGTACTCATTTTAGCGACCGGAAGGATGCAAGCCTGAGTCAAGCTTCAGCCCTTTTGCAGGTCTTGAACTCGCCAACCTTATGGTTTTGAGTGGCTGCAGTACAGGCATTTAACCACTGCACCACCAGGGCTGATGTAGAGTAGAGTGAACCACTCCCTGGTATTTCTACTGCTCCTTGCTCTTCCATTCGGGTGGTATAAAGGAATTAAATCAGAGCTGCTTTGAAAGGAGTTGATGGAGATGTTGGATTCCTTCCATGTGTCTGAGAACTCCCAGCATTTTCCAAATAGCTAAAGAACGCATGTTCCAAGTTGGAGAATGGCTAAATGCCAACATGAACTTATTTTAAAAATAACAATGAACCATGTGAAAAAGTTTAGATGATATTTTCTGTTTGTTATTATTATTACTGTCATTATTGGAGTACTTTTGCTATAACATGGATGGAAAAGCAACTACTGTTCATTTCCTTTCCCCCATTTCTGCTCTCTAAAGGCTGGTGGGGTTTTTTAGAGAAAACCCAGGCAGTCCTGTGGTCATGGGAAACTGGAACAAATGACCACTTGCTGTAGAAAGTAGTACACTGTGAGGCTGAAAAATTGTTGTTGTTTACCTAGTGGCTTGACTCTCAGTGACAGGTTAAAAGGGAGTGAAACAAGAGCTGCCTGAAATATCATCTTGGGGCTGTAAACCCAGGAATGCTCCCTCAGCCACCAGCAGTGCCCCCAAACAATCTCATTGAGTTTGCCTTCCCTGAAACCTCAGTGGATTTCTGACATTTCTGACTCAACAAGTTTGCCTAAGGTGAAATTTCTCTAGCAAGGCTGAGGCAGCAGCACACAACAGAGTTGAGGTTCTTTTTAAGCCTAACCTGTGTGCAGCTCAGAGGGCTTCCTTCCAGCCCAAAGCTGTACCGTACACATATGACTCCTGAGGAGCAAAGACTAGAGCTTCTAAAATGTCCTACTTTCGAAACCACTTCCCAGAATCCCCCAGTTAGCATGGCCACTGACATCTGGAAGACAGCTCATATTTTCCACATTTAAGAATGCCCTAATGTATTTTGAAGGAAACTCTCTCCATGACAGAGGAACTCTGTGACACATGCCAGAATGTAAAAAAAAAAAAAAAAAAAACCCTCTGGATCATGGTGTGAATCTCATGCTTTCCATATTAGCCTGTTGCAGAATGGGACTGACTCAAGACTTTTTGCTGTCCGAGATGGAAATAGGTGGAAATAGCATCCCTTTTCCCTCCCTTTCCCCCAAGTCCTGGCACAAAGATCCTAAGGCCATCTCCATTATGGCACCTGAGTCAGAAAATCCCAAAAACACCTGTCTGGTGGCAAAAATACTGAAGCAATTAATTAACTACTAACAATTTTCAGGCTTTTTATAACCCAAAAATCTGATATTTCAGGAAGGTCAGATTGCCTAATGGTTGGACTGAATCTGTGCAGACACATGAAAGATGTCTGAAGTCTGAGATAATGCAGTCTGATAGTCTTGCTTGACTAGGTTATGGCATGTGGATCTGATTTTAAATTAAGATGGTTTTAATTACCCAAAAATGCTTAAAAGGTTTTTTTTTTAAGTCTTAATCAATAGGAAGCTGGAGACGTTCATGGCTGGCATCCATAGTATTTTGTAGGTTTTTCGGGCTATGCGGCCATGTTCTAGAAGAGTTTATTCCTGATTCCTGATGTTTCACCAGCATCTGTGGCTGGCATCTTCAGAGAATACTGGCATGGAAGACAGTGGGTGTATATATATACATACACACACACACACACACACACACACAGTGTGACCCTGGCTGGGGAGGAGTGATTCACATGTTAATTTGTGTATTGTTCTGTGTTGATGGCAGGGCCTCAGGGTGGGAGGATATGCAAAGGGGGATTAGCCTCTGCTTAATTAGTGATCATTGGCTGCTGGGAAAGCCCCCGACCCTGGGTGGTTTGTCATTTGCATTTGCTGAGTCCTGATTTTGCTATTTTACAGGACTGGAAGCCAAATTTTGTTTACTTTAAGGGTTTCTTCTTTCCTGTTGAAATTGTCCAAGTGTTATTTCAATGGCTTCTCTGTGCATTCTGACCTGATCGTTGTTGGCATTGTCCAGAATTTCAGTGTTTTCAAACAGCATTTTATGCCCAGGATGGTTTACAACATGTTCTGCTACTGCTGATTATTCTGGCTGAACCAGTCTGTAGTGTCTCTCGTGTTCCTTGATTCATGTTTGGACACTGTATTTGGTGGTCCCTATGGAGACTTGTCCACAGCTGCATGGGATGTGGTAAACACCTGCGCCTGTGAGAGGGTCTCTCCTGTTCTTTGCTGAGAAGAGCATTTGCTGGATTTTCTTGGTCAGTTTGTAAACCATTTGGACATTGTTTCCTCCACTTTCCCTATTCTGTCCGTGACTCCTTTGATGTATGGTAAAAAATACCTTTGCTTTGGGGTGGTTGCTTGTCTTCACTCCTCTAGGTTTTTCTGGGCCTGGCAGCCCTTCTGATGTCTGAGCTGGAATAACCATTCACCTGTAGAGCCCAGCCCAGGTGCTTCAGTTCATCTTCCAAGAGATGGGGTTCACAGATGTGTTTTGCCCGGTTTTTATTGTTTTTATTGTAGTGTTTTTATTGTGCTTCTTTTTTGTCCTTGGTGATGTTTGGAGTTCTTGTGCAAGTGTCTGTCTGTATGTGTAGGTTTTCTGTATACTGTGTGACCCAAATTCTGGGTACAGAATAAACAGACTTCCAGAGTTTGGTCTGCTCATGCCAGCCCAACGTGGTTAACCCAATATGACAGGAAGCAGAAGGTCTTGAAGAGAAGCTGTCTCTAATTTCCTTCAAATCTAGTCTTTCTTTCTTTCTTTCTTTTTACTTTGAGAGAAATTGTTCATGGTTCAGCATCTTTTATTCTTTGTTTTAATCAAAAAGCTGATGTGTATATAAGGAACATACCATACAGAGATCAGAAGAAAAGGAGACTAAACAAACAATAACAAAATATGTGAGAGCTGGAAGACTATCTTCTCCTAGGGTAGACAACCTAATGCCCTTCAAATGCTTTGAAATACAGTTTCCATTATCTTTGGCCATTGACTGTGGTGGTTGGTGCTTATGAAAATGTTAGTATGAAACATCTGACAGATAAGAGGTTGCCTATCTGTTTTAGCCCCTGAGATGTGAAATACTGTGACTACTTGTTTGGGTAAACCTCATAGAAGTAGCTTTTAGTTATGAAGAACAGATATATCTATTTCATTCATTATTAATTACTGGAGTGTATCCAGCATTGCCCAGATTCATTAATAAATATGTATCAACTCAAAATGGGTCAACAGACCTCCTTTACTCCCTACTTCTCCAACCCTTTCTTAGATCTATAATATCTTGTTAGCAGTACCTCTAAAAATCCTTTTCCATTTCCCCACTTTTTGTTTAACCTTAGGAATCTCAAAGCAGTGCCTTAGCCCTTTCATGTTTTTCTGCCACTTTTCCTGTCTTAGGAACTTTAGCACCAGCGTCTTAGAGAGCCCTCTCTTATATTTTTAGGCCTTTTAAAACTGAACTATGGGAAGCCCCCCAAGGAATGCTGGTGGGGGGCTTCTAGGTATCATGTATGCCCTCTCCTTTTGAAACTTTTATTTCTTTCCTTTTTTTTACTTGAAACTGGACACTGATGACAAAAAACATACTGTCAAATTTTGAGGCATTAGCCATAATTTCCTGATGAGTTATGATGGTCTCCCATTTTTGCTTCTATACAGGAAGGCCCAGTTAAGCATGTCACCTTGAATGTCAACTGCTGCATGGGTGACAATCCAAAATATACTTTCATATTTAGAGGTTACTAACACAACATCGCAGTGAGTAGCTGCTACACATGTGTACATACACACAAACATAAAAACATTTTATTTTATTATTATAGATTTTTACTCTTGATATTGTGCATGGGGTTTATCCCATTTTATACTCCAAACATCCCTGTGAAGTAGGTTAGGCATAACCTAGCCTTAAGAATATTGATTGATTATCTGAGTAGACAGCTGGAAGCAAATATCCTGAGGTTGTGTTATATCTATATGTGATGTATGTTCTCTAGTCATTTTTAGTTTGAAGATACTCTGTGTGTGGCCTGATGCCCTGATTCATTTGTAGTGCCACAGTGCCCTGGAGTCTCATTCCAAGTCATAGCTATATTTCACCTCCACACTTCTTCCTTTTGACAGCTTACACCTGCTACCCAGCAGGGGCTGCTTGGACAAAATTAAGCTGGAAAGCAAGGGCAGGGCTTTTACATATAGCACCTTAATCACAAGAAGGAAACCTAGTTTTTTGGTTCTTCCTGGTTATGGCTATCTTGAGTAGTTAGCTATCTTGTCAGGTGATTGACTAAAGTGGGCATCTAGAAATTAAACATTGACTCTTCCAAGGCAGACCCTCCCTGTGAACACTGCTAGACCAAAAGCAGCAGGAGGATAGACATAGGTGAAACAAAACCAGCATGCAAAACCAGCAGTAGTAATTTCAAAACTCTGTGCCTCCTCTTCTATGAGATCCTTCTTGTCTTAGTTTCATGATTACTGCTGGAAAAAAAAAGTCACTTTGGCACTTTGATGGAAGACAATTGCAGCCACGGCTTTCAGCCTGACCTTATGAAATCTCCAGGTACAGAGGTGTTTTCCATTATGGCTCAAGGGGGTCATTCCCACTGGCAATTTGATTCACATTCTGATTTGTATTTGCTCCATTTTGGAAAGCGATTCAAAAAAGGCCCTGGTTCCCACTATAAAGCAGCTTTTTTTATTACCCAATGGATGTGGTTCTTTTTTGGCTTGGTTGTAGTTCCCACTAGCTCACCAGTTCCAAAGGCATGTCAATCATCTGTGCATCATCACTGACGTAAGTGGCAGCCTGTAACTGGTAGCCTAGACTTTGGGGGGGGGGAGGGTTGGGGGAGATTTCTTCAAGGGAGGTTTGCCCTTTTCTTCCCTTGAGGCTGAGGGAATGTGACAGAAGAGAGCAGCCAGGTACCACTTCCCACACCTGCCCCCCTCTGTCTCCTCCCTCTTCCTCCCCCACCCCCTCCAAGGAGAATAAGGCACAAATGACGTGGAGGACATGCCAGCCCCAAGGACCCTTGCCTTGCCAAAGCCGGGGCTGGAGCATGGAGGATGGTGCAGGAGCATAGAGGACAGGGCAAGAGCAAGGCAAAGATGGGCAAGGGATCCCTGAGGATGGGGAAGGGAGCAAGGTGGGGAACACATTTTTTTCTTTTAAAAAAACAATAAAAGTAATTGAAAATCGATTGAATGGTTTAGCAATTGCCTTTGCAAGTAATTGCTTTATCAATCTATTGATTTTGATCTATTGATTAGTTTTACATTAAAAAAAATACAAAATAAAGAGGCAGCACTATCATGTGTGTATGACATCTCTGGGGAGGGATGGGACATACACACCCCTCTGCCATTTGTCCCTCCCCTCAGAAATAATCAATTCTGATTATCTACTGTTAGTGATCATGTCAGAATCAATTCTTAACACTTTGAAAGAAGTGTCAGGAAACCCGAGGTTATTTGAGTTTGCCTCGCTTCTTTCATCCTGGAATTGATCCAATGGGGATCCGAAGCAGTTTCAAATGGGAACAAGGGTCATTTGCCCTGAATCCCGCTTCACAGCAAAATGCAGTGAGAATGACCCCAGATTGTATCTACACTTCAGGAATAATATAGTTTGACCCCACTTAAACTGTTGTAGCTTAGTCATATGTGTTCTGCCAGCACCCACACACAAACAAACGCTGATAGGAAAGGCTCAGTGAAGGAAGCCAAGTAGGCAGCTAGCAAATAGTCTACAGACCTTTCAATAGTCCAAGAGTAGCAAACCACAAACAAAAGCCAGGGTCAGGATACCAGAAGTCATGGAGGTCAGAACAAGCCAAGGTCAGGGGAGCCAAAAGGTTTGGAGTTGTCAAGTCCATTCCAGTCATAGGTTTAAGTCCAACAAAGGTTCAAGAGGCACAAGAAGCACAGAATTCTAGGAGCCAGCACCCAATACGATGGATCTGCAATAAACTCTAGCAAAGAATCAGTATTCTCCAGGTGCCTTAAACCAGCAAAGCCCTTCCTTATCCCAGCTGTTCCTTATTTGCAACATGCTTGTCTGCCAGTTCCTTAGATCTCCTTAAGCAAGCCTTTTCAGCCCTCCTTTGGCTAAAGGAAAGGACCTGCATGCTTGGTTCTTCCTCTTGAGCAACTCTAGGCTGCTGAGCCTCTAGAGGAGACCACATAGAGCTCAGGTCTTGCTGATCCTCAAACACTGGGACTGAAGGAACAGAACTGGGATCTGGCAGGGCCAAACTGGGACTTGGCATGGCCTCAGGTTGCTCTTGCACCTGAGTAGCCACGGCCTCCTCCTCGTCCTCTGAATCCTCCAATGGGCTGGTCATGATAATATGGAATCCTGGGACCTGTTGTTTTACAGGTTCTTTAGCCTTCACTGCAAAATTACAAATCCCAGAATTCTGTACGAAGGAGCCTTGGCAGTTATAGTGGTGTCAATCTGCATTATTTCTACAATGTAGATGTACCCTCAGAATATCAGCTGTTGCTGAAGAGCAACAATAGAAGACTCTTGTTGTCATAACCCACTTATGGGCTTCCAGAGGCCTCTTGTTAGCTATGGTGATAAACAAGACAATAGACTAGACTAGATTAGTCTTCTCCAATATGGTTCTCTCAAAACTTTTTGCACTACAACTCTCATCAGCCCCAACCACTACAGCTAATGACCAGGAGTCACAGGAGATGTGGTCCAAAATATATGGAGGGTTATAGGTTGGTGACAATTAGATTAGATAGATTGATTTGATCCAATAGAACAATTCTTATATTCTTCTGAGAAGTTGACATATTAGTTACACTGGAAATAAGGATTTAAAAATATATATAGTGGGCCCTCCACATTTTCTGAGGTTAGGCATACAAGTTTCCCATGAAGGTTTTTTAAAAGGCAAATAAAAAATTAACCTGAGAGAACATCTTTCCAGAAATTTCTAGGTCCTCAAGTGTGACTCTGTAGTCAACTTCTGGCAGAGTTGCCCAGGAGAACCTAGAGATTCTTAGAGAGAACATCTTGACCCAGCCCCTAGCGGAAGACAAATCCTGGAGCTTGCCTCCCCACCTGATAACAACTATGTCCAGCTGTGAGCAGCATCAAGGGAGTCTGAGGCCAGGTTTCAAAAGCCTCACAGCTCTCCTCCAGACCATCTCGCCCCAGCCCTGAGCGGAGGACAAACTCTGGAGCTCGCTTCCCCACCTGATAACAACTATGGCCAGCTGTGAGTGGTGTCGAGAGAGTCTGAGGCCAGGTTTCAAAAGCCTCTCAGTTCTCCTCTAGACCATCCAGCAACCAGCCTGAGAAAGAAAACGGATCTGGAGTTCACCTCCCACCCAGTACCAACTAGGACCAGCTTAGACAGAGTGTGGCATTTTATTGATTTTGTATTGTTTAATTTAATCTAAATTGAGGAATTTGCTATTATCTTGTAATGTTTTGGGGAGTATAAGAGACTATAGTCTCCTGTTATTATTGTATTATTACTGTCCTAGTATTTGTATTGAACTGTATTTTTTGCTGCTAGGGGAAAGTTGATAGTTGTTAGTTAGATTAATTATGTTAGTATATATTTTAATTTATTATGTTGTTCTTTGTGTGTGTGTGTGTGTGTGTGTGTATACAGTGGTCCCCCAGGATACGAATCCCTCGGGATCCGAAATCCCCGGGACCCGAAACCGCCGGGGCCGGAAAAATGGCCCCGGCCAATGAAAAAAACCCCAGGTTGCGGAAAAAAAATTGCAACCCGGACGCTTTAAAACAGTGCGCTTCTGGCGCGCTGTGCATTGGATAAAGCGGTCCCCTGGGTTACAAACGACTTCCGGGTTACAAAGGTAATCCCGGAACGGATTACCTTCGTAACCCAGGGATCACTGTATATAAATTTATTATGTTGTTCTTTGTGTGTGTGTGTGTATTTCCCCTTCCCCAACACCATTCCCTTCTCCTTTTCTGTCGTGTCTTCTTAGATTGTAAGCCTGAGGGCAGGGAACCATCTAATTAAAATAATATTTCATGCCCTGGTGGCGCAGTGGTTAAATGCCTGTACTGCAGCCACTCACTCAAAACCAGAAGGTGGCGAGTTCAAGACCAGCAAAGGGCTGAAGCTTGACTCAGGCTTGCATCCTTCCGAGGTCGCTAAAATGAGTACCCAGATTGTTGGGGGCAAATAGCTTACAATTGTAAATGAAGCTGTTTGTTTAACAAATTGTAAGCCGCTCTGATAGTCTTGGCTGAAGAGCGGGGTATAAATAAAAACATTATTATTATTATTTGTAAGCTGCTCTGATAGCCTTTAGGTCTGAAGAGCAGGGTATAAATAAATAAATATTATTACTATATTATATAGATATAGATATTATTTATATATATTTGCCTTGCTTTAGACATTAGGTTTATGTTTTGTATTTTGGCATATGTTTACTGTATGATTATTTTTTTGTATCTAATGTTCCTGTTGTAATCCGCTTTGATTCCATGAGGAAAAGGCAGAATAGAAATAAATCATTATTATATTATTATAATCAAGTCCATGAATAATCAAATCTTTAAAAGTCAAAGCCACAAATATGAAGGGCCAACTGTATCCAGTAAAAAAACTGTAATTTTTAAAGCACCAGCAGCCAGTACTTCTGAATCAATAAAGTAACACTCACATTCTCCTGCATTTTGCCTTTGTCTACAAGGCATTTTATGGGAATGATTCTTCTTTGGAATGTAATTCAATATTCACACTAGACATAAGACAAATGTAGATTCATTCACAGATAGAATAAGAGAATTTTAGAGGCTAATATGAGGTCTTCAGTGTATGAATTGTGGATGCACATTTCTAAATGTTTTGTCTTTCAGGATTTTTATCCAAGTGAAAATACTGATGAAATGAACTGCTGCTATTTCTTGTGTTTCTTTGCTGGAACTCTTATCAGTATTATGTCTGTTGGTTACATGATGCCCTTGAACACTTGAAACTGGAAGCCAGTTCAGATATTAAAGCTAGGAAGCTCTGAGGAATTTTATGTCTAGTAAAGGAATGTACTACAAAAATAGTCTACCCGAAAGCTTTCTTGGGAAGGACCCAAGTTATTTAAATGTGTATGTTTTCTATTATGATTTCTACGCTTTCTTTTCCACACTTGTGTTCTGTTATGGTTTGTAGTTTTGAGTCAGTTATTTCTTTAGAATTAAAAATAGGGAATGTTTGAGGTGGCTTGCTTGAGGTGGCAATGGCTACCCCATGATTCCTTTTCACACCCTGTTTTGTTTTTTTTGTTTTGTTTTGTTTTTTTCTGTATATCAAGTACAACTAGTGTGACCAGATTCCTTTCTACTGGATGTGTGCGTTAAACTCAGCCACTAATCATTTAGAATATAATTAAATATATACTAGAGAAATGAAAACATTTCTTTTGCTTTTAATCTTCAGAAATACAAAAATTCTTTTTTTTTTCTTTTTAACTTCTTTTCTTCCTTCATTTGAAAATAATTTCTATTCTGCCTTTTGAGTCTAAGGTTAAGAATATCAGCTAAGTTTGCTCTGATATGCACCAGCAACAGCTAAAACTCTTGGGGATTTGGGTTTTGAGAGTAAGGGCCAGTACAGACAGTCCTGAAGGGGTGGTTTGATGCCACCCCTTCGAACGCAGATCAGGGCAGAAGCAACTGCTATTTGCTCACTCAAAAAGAGGCAGCAACATGCCACTCCTTTTTGAGTTGGCAAAAGAGTGCCCTTTCCGCCACCACTGTCACTTTTCTGTGCTCCTGCAGCATGTGGCATATGAACACCATGCTACCAGACATGCAGCAAAGCCAGTGCACGTGTGGGCAGGTGGGCAGGCGGCTTCACAGCAGCTTCCTACCAGCTTGGGGGTTTGCGTCATCTAAACGGCATGCCTCCAAGCTGCCAGGAAGCAATCCCTTCATTGCTGCCTGTACTGGACCTAAGCCAGCCAGATGCATTCACTCCAAGGATCTCTCTGATAACTTACAACTTTGAAGACTCACCTAAGAATGCTACATTTGTAAATATTCCCACTAAATATTGAGCTATTAAGTTGCACAACTCATAGTGGTTGTTTGTCCCCACATCCAGTCATTCTATAAATGTAATAGAATTTTGTTTCCCCCTAGAGGTATGGTGAATGGTAGTGTGGCTAACGCATACTTTTGTTCCCATCTTCCATGTAAGACGACATCAGTGGGAAAGCCAAAGATACAGGTAGAATGAAGACAATGCATCCTGATGCGGAAGGTTGTCCTTACCAATATCAAGATTTCCTAGGATTTTTTTTTTAAATCTCCTGCCCTGGATCTCAAAATCTTGGCTGGTCCTGGAAATTCCTGGAGACTAAACTAGGGGAGGAGATAATCCATATCCATTTGGATATTTTAAAAGGCAAATAAGAAAAACAATCTGTACTGGTACAACCTCTGAGGCTTTTTTTTCTAGTCCAGATGAGCCTTCAGCTTAGTTTACTGAGATCCTGCAAACCTAGGGGCTGTCCACACTGCAGAAATAATCCACTTTGACACCACTTTAACTGCCATGGCTCCATGCTATGGAATTCTGGAATTTGTAGTTTTGTGAGACATTTAGCCTACTCTGTCAAAGAGCTCTGGGGCCACAAAAAACTACAATTTACAGAATTCCATAACATGGAATCATGACAGTTAAAGTGTGTCAAACTGGATTATTTCTGCAGTGTGGATGCAGCATAGAGATTCATTGGAGATACCCAAATTTTCATGGGTGGCTTGTTCAAATCATTACAAATCATCAAATACTATATCAAGACTAGGCTGTTATTGTACTTAAACTCTCATCAGCTACTGCCAGCATATGGTGATGGATGATGGGAATGAAAGCCCGACATGTGGAGGGATATAGCTTTCCCATACTAAAGGTTTTGAAATTACCTATGTCTTTGCTTTGTAAGGAATGCACTGGCTTTGGGTTTTTTTCTTGCTGAAAATATACTACCTCTGACAAAGAACGTGTGTGTGTGTGTGTGTGTAGTGGGTAGGCCATCACCTCTTTGACATATTTAATTGACAATAGAAAGGAGACAAAGCATAAAAGGTTATTGTAATTATATTTACTTTCATTTCTTTTCATTAGCTGCATTTTGTTAACTTTCTAAATTATGCAGTGTTGCTTTGACCTATATTTTTAAAAGCCTGAAAGAATAATAAAAGAACTGAAAGGCAGTAATTTTGGTCTTAAAGTTTGAACTTTGAATGCTTATATTTTTAGTGTATAATCTGAAGGTGTGTGTTGAATGGGAAAAAAACAATTTTAGGTCACTTAATAAGAATAATTTGGGGGGGGGGGGGGGGAATCTCTCTTATTATTTTTTCCCCAGTTGCTCATCTTTCATACATCTTTGAACATTGTTCCCTTTGAAATTGATAATTATGCAATATCACAGCCTACCAAGAAATACTAATCTATTATTAGCACTTAGTATCAATAAAATATTTTACACTTCTTAAGATCTTATGAATTCTCCATATGTTTCAATGGAAGAACTATAAAATAAAGATATTTAATTACAATAAAATGATTTCACAACTTTTATTCTGCAATGGAATTTAAGCTGTTTTCCATTCAAACTGTTATCAGAATATATTAAGTTGGATTCTTGAGAAATATTTTGGATTCATTCTTAAGATCCTTGGAAACTATGGGGCTTTCTAGATTGGCAAAAAGAAGTGTGTTCATGGCTGCATGAAACTCTAGCCTTTAGATGAGAAAAAGGGAAAGTGTGCCATGAAAACACTTTTTTTGTGTGTTTTAGGGGAGAAGAAGCACCTTTTAAAAGGTGCTGGTTTTCCCAGCTTCTTTTTTAAAAACTGCGGAACAGCGCAGCTCCATCTAAAGGCTGTGGTGCAGCTGCTAAGCATTAAGGAAAAGGCAACTTCATGTCACACTTTCCTGCCAATCTAGAAAGCCCCTATGTCTTAGACCTTGTGGCTGATAGTATTTCCAAATGGGAAAAAAAATCCTGCTGAAAAATTTAACAAACACAAAATAACTGTTCTAAAGAATGCAGTTTTACAATTTTCAGGTTAAATGGCAGCAGTTGGATTAAGTGTTGAACTTCTTTAAGGGGAAAGATCATTACACTGCCATATCAGACACTTCTGTTTCATCAGTAGTATATTAAAAGATTAGCTCATGCATCAGTTGGTGGAATGCAAAAGAGAAGCCCAATACAACCATTAAAGCAGCCAGACAGTTTCAAGGAATATAACTGTCCCTAAAGGTATTGACTTTTGTGGGGTTGCTTTACAATCTACAACTGCAATTCTTTAACTCTGAGACAGTGTCATAGTATGATGTAATCTGCATAAAGTTCAATGGAAAAGACTCCAAAGGCAACCACACAGTTGCATGGAATACATCTGTCCTGGAAGCAGCCATATTGACTTCTGTGGAGCTGCTTTATGGCCTGCAACTCCAATTCTAACAATGAATCAGTGACAAATGTATGGTGCAATCTGTGTAGTGTACAGCCTCCAAGCTTCAAAATCTAACCCTTCTTTAGACTTGAAACTAAGGTGCATTCTGCAAAAAAGAAAAAAGAAAAAAAAGATATTTGACACCACTATGCTTTTTTTGAAACCAATGTTCTATTTCAACTAAGCTACATTATATTCCTGTAATGTTAAACTAAATTGGTGATCAATATAGCTGAATTCTGTGTGCTTTAACAGTGGCTAAAAGATCTATACTTCAAGGTTGGAAAGACAAGCATTCCCTAACCAAAATTCAGTGGACATAACGCTACAACTTTCAGTGGACATAATAGCAAGGGATGAACACATATTTTATAGGCATCCATTTCAACAGAAGGTACTTTTGGACATATGGACCATTTATAGTCATATATTTCCTTAGGTCATGTTCTTATCTTCTGTTTTGTTAACTCTCTTAAGCCAGCCCAGATTTATGGTAATCCTGTGGATGAGACTTCTCCAAAAAACCCTATCCACCACTTAGGTCCTGTAAATTCAGGCCCATGACCTCCCTGGTAAAGTCTATCCATCTGGAATGAGGTCATCTTCTCTTTCTACTATCTCCTATCTTCCTTGTACCTTCTACCTTATTGTCTTTTCTAGTGAGTCATGCTTTCTCATGACATGGCGAAAGTCGACATATAATGATTATATATAATGATTGACTGGGAATATAATGGTTTGGATTAATTTAAATTTAGTGCTCAGTTCTATATATTTACACTTTAGGATCTTTTCTAGTTCTTTCATGGGTGCCCTTCACATTCCTAGGAATTTATCACACTGGGAAAAAGTACAGAGCATAGTAGGATGCTCCTGTCAATATCACACAATTTGGCAAAGATTATCACACAACATTGCTAATATTCTGCAATTATCCCATGAATAAAGAATTATAGTGCTACTTTTTATTCATGGGATTTGCCTGTGAATAAAAAGTGGCACTATAATTCCTCTTCATTCATGTGATAATCACAGTATATATGCAACGTCATGTGACGTCGTGTGATAATCTTTACCAAATCATGCAATATTGATCGCAGCATCCCGCTATGCTCCCATCTTTTTTCCCAGTGTGATAAACTCCCTAGTCGTCTTCTTATTCCTTGACTGCAGTCTCCAGTCTATTCAATGTTTGATGTAAGGTACAGAAAATCTTTAACTATATCAGTTTCCTCATTATCTAGGTTAAATTTATGGATATTCTCCTTGGTCATTATTTTTGTTTTCTTTATGTTCAGCAGTAATCCTGCTCTTCCACTTTCTTCATTGACCTTCCTTAGTAATTGTTTCAATTCTGAGGCCTTAGGCCTCCCTACTGCTCACCCGCAGTGCCAAAAATGCAGCAGGAGAGGTGGAGATAGCAGTGGAAGGCCCAGCACCCACCCCAAGCCTGTTTACCTTATCTTCTGGGGCCTCTGCTGAGGCCACGAGCATGGTGTCACCTCCTCCAGCCCTGGGGAGGCCTAGTCAGCCACACTGGAACTTCTGGGGCCTCAGCCAAGGCCTTGAACACAGCACCACCTCCTCCAGCCCCAGGGAGGCCTAGCCAGCTGCACTGGCCCGAACTGGAGGAGGTGGTGCCATGCTCAGTGCCTCAGCTGAGGCCCGAGAAGATCCAGTGCAATGGGCTAGGCCTCCCAGAGGCTGGAGGGGGCCTCAGGAGGGGCCCCAAGCATGGCACCACCTTCAGTGCCTCCTCCAGCCCCAGGGAGGCCTAGCCTGCCATGCTGGATCTTCTAGGTAGGAGGCAAGCAGAGGTGGAAGAACTGAGGATCGAGGAGGAGGAGGAGGAGGAGGAGGAGGAGGAGGAGGAGGAGGAGGAGACTTTCTGCCTTGTCCCAACCACATTTTCTCCAGTAGATTTAAAAATTGACAAAATGTGGCCTGGAGCAAGGCAGGAATCTGGGACTGGAGGGTGAAAAAATGCCCTGCCAGGACGGGACATTTTTGGACCCTCCAATCTGGGATTGTCCTTCCAAAAACCAAGAAATGGCAACCCTACTTATCTGACACCCTTGTTAATTGGGAACCATTCTGTTTCTCCATATTGTGTTCTAATAAGTGTCACTGCCTATGCCGTGCTGATTTTATTGCATCCGTGTTGTCTCAATTGTATTTTAATTCTTCACTAATTTAATTTAGTTTTAAGGGGAGGGAGGGATAAGACTGTTGATACTATGTTTTTAAATATTGTTGTACACTGCCCCGGTTGCTGTGCAGAGGGGAAGGTTAGAAATTTTAAAAATTATCATTATTATTACTAGTAGTAGTAGTAGTACCCTCTTGTCCTAAGTCCAGATTTCTCATTACGCCTATCATATATAGTGACACTTCCATGTCTTTAAGAGTGTTCCATGGCATTTCATTATCTATGCAATCAAAAGTCTTGCAATAGTATATAAAGCATACACTGATTTTCTTCTGGAATTCTTTGGTGTATTCCATCAACCATTGCATGTTTGCAATATAATCTCTAGTACTTCTTCCTTTTCTGAATCCATCTGAAATCCTCTGGGATTTCTTTCTCCATGTATGATTGAAGTCTATGCTGCAGAATTTTGAGCATAATTTTGCTTGTATGGGAAATTAATGCTATGGTCCTATAGTTGCTGCAGTCTGTTATGTCTCCTTTTTTGTGAATTGGCATTAATATTGGTCATTTCCAGTCTGTTGTCCACCATTTTGTTTTCCATATTTCTTGGCATATTTTAGTTATCACTAGAGTTAATCCTGTCTGTTTGTGGAGTGTAGCAATTTTGTTGGAATATTATCTGTTCCTGGTAATTTATTCTTCCTAATATCTCTTATTGCAGCTTCCACCTCATTATCTAGGATTTATGGTTCATCTTTGTATGGTTCCCCATTCCATGTGTTGTTCATTTTTGCTTCTCTTTTATATAGCTCTTCTCTGTATTGCTTCCATAGTCCAATATGCAGCTAGTTCCCATGTCTTTTTTTATTTCTTTTTGATCTTGTGCTATGCTCTTCTTATTATCCTCTTCCCCCCCCCTTTTAAAATTTTCCTCCTTTTTTGCATTATATTATTTTAAAACCAATAAATATTTTTAAAGCACTATAAATGTTCACAAATTATGTGGTGGAAAGGAATGGTTGTCCTGATAATGATCAGAAATTAATAATATTTTCTTCTGCAAACAATTTTTCTATAACAATGTTACAACCTTCTATATGAAGTAAAACCATCTACATGGATTGCCATTATGCAAACATCTCATATAAAATTTTGGGTCAGGAGCAGATTTTAATGAATGTCTATGTAATGTGTGTCAAAAAGCATGAAGGCTTTGGGTTTGGTTTGGTTTTTAATTTTAAAGTGGCAAAAATCTGCCTTGGGCTCTTGCATTACCTGCAACACCTGAACAATTTTTAGTGTCACAGAGAGATTGAAAACCTGGCTGAGATCTAGCAAGACAAACTTGCCTTAACCACATTGCTCTTTTAAATTTGCACAAGGAAATCAACACTGACAGTGCTATAGTCAAGCCGCCATTTGCTGAAAACAACTGTCAACATTTTCTTTTCTTTTTTTTAAACCTTTTACAATGCAGGCCATCTGGCAAAGGTTATAGCACTGTGTTCATCAGCTATATATTTCCTTACTCAACAGCAATGCAGAGAAAGTACTGAAGGTGCATTGGCTGTTACCTGTTTCTCTTGATTAGCAAATTGGAAGGAAACTGAATGAGTTGTATAGTCTGCAAAATGAACAATTTAATGGGAGTGTGTGTTTCAGAATCTAAGTCATCCAGCTGCTTTCTACCTGACCCAATCCTTTCCCTTGAAATCACACAGCACTTACACATTTTCCCTTGACCTTCTTTGACAAACCTTCCAAGATACCTGTAGGGAGAAAAGAGTCGACTGAACCAGCTGATCATAGGAACAAGCTGCATATTGGACTGATGCTTTCAGTTATCAGGATGATCCTCAGTTTGTTTCTAGGAAGCTATCATCTCAACATTGACACAGGCACATGTTAGGGATCCGTGAACAACCACACACAATTCAAGGTTATGGTATGCTCACTATAGTGTGTGTGATGTTGTCTTACAACAACTAGCAGTAACAACAAAATTACCAGTTGATAGAATTTTGCATAATGTTGTAGTGGTACTTGAAAACACATGGGTTTAATTGTCATGCTGCAGTACAGAGTGGTAAATTTAAAAACTGGATTAATCAACTAGAACTTTACTTGCTTAATTGCTTAGGTACAATTTTAATATTCATTTGGGGTTTCTGGCTCTACTTGGGGCCTGATTTTACTGTAGTACAGAAAGAAAATATTAAAGAAGGCCTTTATTTCTAAAGTGCTTGGTTTTGTTTATTTGATTGCAAGTTCCCACTTGAATAAACCCTTGTTGCCACTTGAATGAATGAATATACTTTAAAAAAAAAAGGTGGGGAGGGGCTACATTGAGTTCTTAGTAGTATTATGATGTGTGCCAAAGGCTGGCAGGCTAGATCCATTAACAGACCTACCCACCAAATGTCATCACTGCCATTTTGTTTTGTCAGATAGTATGAGAACATTTTTTCCATGAGCTACTTCCAACTGGCCCATTGGTATCAGTAGTCTAAGGAGCTATAGGAAACCCCCCAAAAGCTGGCAAAATGAATCTTCAGTAGCATCTCATTGGACATGTCCTGGTTCAAAGTCAATATCAGGAGTTGTGACACTATGTTAATGGGCTGAACTCTATGTAGAGTTTCTCTTGCCTTTTTCTTCCTGATCAAATGCTAACAACATTTTTGAGATCTTTTGGTAAACATTGTAGGGTTCTTGTTACTTTGCTGTCACTAAAGCAAAGAAAGACAGAAAAAAAGAACCATATGTGAAGTACACATCTGGCCCTGAGAGTTTCCTTTCCCATGAGAGGTTTGTGTTCCCTGTCAGAAGGAATGGTGCTCTTACAGTTAATTTGTTTAGTGGCCATGGGCAACAAATAAGCCTTGCCTGATGCCAAGGTTACTCAGCTGTGTAATCTGGACTAAAACCTTTTCATATCTAAAACTGAAGGACTCGTGGTCATTGTTTTGTACGTGTGTGTGTGTGTGTGTGTGTTTGTGCATGCGTGCATGCATGCATGTGGACTTTCCAGAGATAATAAGCAAATATATATTGCACAGACTCTAGTAAGTATTTCTTCCCAACTCACCATGTAACGAGTTTCTAATTTTTTCAGAAGTTTACAGCCTAGAAAATGGTTAATCTGCGTGATGACAAAAAGGAGGTAGGGAAATAATGTGACACACTTGAATGAACCGTAAGGAAATAAAGTGCACAACATGTGATAATGCCATGACTCTGTGTTGCTGCACATTTCTGGGCTGAAAAGATATAGCTTGATGGGTAATTTGTCATGCTGTGCAATAGAGAACAACAGTAAAGAGACTTCAGACAGAAGAAAATTACACAAATAGTAGGGTGGAAAGGTATAATTGAAGATGGCAAAAGATTGAAAGAAAGACATTTAAAATTACTGTACTGACCTGCTAAATGCACTTGGGCGTGGAATCCTGACCCCACGAGAAGAAGCATTAAATGACTGCAGGCTGTGACACTACTATGGGATAATGCCAATCGAGCAAAGAGCTTAGAAAGAAGGAGAGGGCCCAAGTGGGTGAGATGGGGGAGGGGGGGCGCAATCAACTAAAGTTACAGGAAAGATACTGGTGTTTATTCAGAAGGAATTAAATCTACTGAGAATAAAAGAGAGAAACAGAATCTAGCCTATGATTTTCATTTTAGATTTGTTTCATTTCCAACATTTTTGGTGATCAACTATCACATTGTAAATTGTGAAAACATGCTTCCAATGCCTTGCCATTATCATTCCCATTTTATAGGTTAGGAGGCATGGACCAGCTCTGACCAGGGCTTGGAAAGTTAAACTTAAGAAGAAAAAAAGTATGTCCTGTTCAAGCCATCTGAGTTGTAAGAGGAGGTGGAGAAGGAGGAGGGGGATTTTATTTACATCTTGACTTCTTCCTAGAACTGGGACTCAATAGGTCCCAGAGCATCATCCAGTTTCAGTTTCCCATGGACTCTTCCAACCTAAGCTTCCAACACACTAAGCTTCCATTACTACCTTCTTCATTATTATGGCTCCTTCATTTTTACTTCTGCTGCCCTTCCTAGTCACATCTGGTACTCAGAGCTACACTAGATGTGTCCTTATGCTCTGTAGTTTTGAATTAATTATTTATTTAGAGCTATCAGCTTTGAATACAAGATTGGGCTTCCTTGCAGTTGCATTTGAGATGCACTCTTCTTGATATCCCTGTCTCTCTGTCTCTGTGGGTTTGTGTATAAAGGCAAATCATATCAGCTGGAAGCTATCAGATTGTAGCAGGCTTGCAGGGGAAACTGAACCCTTTCCTTGCCTGCTGCAATACAGATGAAAATCCATTCCTCCGAAGCCACAATGTGCAATGGGAGGAAAAAAAACCTATCAGCACCAACTTTAAAGCAATGGTTTTTCTCAAGACTGATGAACTGCTGTCCTCATATTTGCTCTGTCCCAATACTTAACAACTCTCTTAGGCCCAGATGATGCTATTTGCATTTAAAAAAAAAAAACTAACACATTAAATGCAAGTTGCAAACTTAGGGTCATGACTTTTTATATATATAGAACCATTCCTCCAGTAATGTGAGCTTTCCCTATTCCTACCCAAGAATAAAGCAAACTAAATTAATTAAATCTAAACCATAGCTTGGAAATAATGTGTTAACTAATAATATGGGCTCTCTGCATTGACCGAAATACTCTGGGACAGCTTGGAGTATTTAGACTCCAGAGCTGTATCAGTACTACCCCTCCTGCATTATCTGGCACTCCTATTGTGATGCTGGGCAGCTATTTGCATGTGTGGAGCCGAAGGCTTTCATGGCCGGCATCCATAGTTTTTTGTGAAGCTTTTGGGCTATGTGGCCATGTTCTGGAAGAGTTCCTTTCTGACGTTTCGCCAGCATCTGTGGCTGGCCTCTTCAGAGAATGATAGCCTGGAAAAGGATGGAGATATATATCCTGTGGGATCCTGGGAAGGAAGGAGTAATTTGCAAATGTATTGTTCTGTTGCTAATGGCAGTCCTCAGGGTGGGAGGATATGCAAAAGAGGATTAATGTCTGCTAACTGGTGTTCATTGTCTGCTGGGAATCCCCTGGCCTTAGGCTGTTTCTCATTTGCATAGGCTGAGTCTTGAGCTTGCTGTCCTTCAAGACTGGGAGCCAAGCCTTGTTTACTCTCAGGTTTTCCTCTTTCCTGTTGAAATTGTCCAGGTGTTTATGGATTTCAATGGCCTCCGTGTGCCTTCTGACATGGTAGTTGTTGACATGGTCCAGAATTTCATAATTACATCATGTTTTACATCATTCACTGATCACTCCTTAGGGGTTTTGTTGTTGTTGTTGTTGTTTGGTTGTTGTTCGCAAAAAGTGTCAAAAAGTAACAAAAAGTGTAGGAAGTACAATGAGCAACAAAATTAACTACTTTCTAAACATTGTTACGCATGATGGCAATTACTTTTTAAAGCCCACAATGACTAGTGGTAATGAATTATTCATAAAAAGTAACTTCCAAACTTTGATCCAGATACTAGGTATCAGCCAAAATCCTGGATTGTTCTTTGAATCTAAATTACTGAGACAGAGCCTTTTTTAAAAAAGATAGGCCTAGGTCTTAGAGTCACTCTTCCCACACAGGGATTTAGAATGTCCCTTTGCATGACCTTTTAATGTGAGGTTTCCCAGTTCACATCTCCTAGATGTTAATGTAATTTGCAGTGTATATTTTTAAAAACTTAAAATGTGTTCAAAAATGTTTCATGTGAAAAAAGGGCACAGATAAATGTATACTTTGGAAAACTGCATATACACATTAGTCAAAGAGAAAAATGTAAATAAATGCACACACATTTCAAAGCGCAGGGAAAATATATACATAAAAATGCTTTGGGATGAATTTGATGGTGCAAATCCATGAAAATAAATGAAATGCAACTTGGCAGATTAGTTCATCTCTTTTCAAATCTGTTTTATGAACAGTTCCTTTGAATGACCAATATATTTGCCTAACCCCACCATGGATGTTTTTTTTTTAATTTTTCTGCTTTGCTCATCTGTATCTTTGCTGATGTACATATATCATAAACTGCCAAAAAGACAAGTCAATGGAGCTGAAGGCAAATCAAGCCTGAACAATCACTAGAAACCAAAATAACTAACCGAGGCTATCACACTTTGGACATATCATGAGATGACACAACTCACTGCAAAAGATGCTCAGTAAAGTGGAAGGCAGTAGGGAAAAAAAAGAAAGATTGTATTACAGACAGATTGACTCAATTAAGGAGGTCATGGCTCTGAATAGAGAAGACCTGTTGATGTCTGGGGTTCCTGAAGGTCTCTTATTCATAGAGTTGCCATAGGAGAAACCCAAGTTAGCAGCATATAACAATAACAGAAACAAAGGTAACTATCAAAACAATGGTTTGACTAGCTTCCTGAATGAAATGTATTGATCTAGTCAACTGAGTTCACAAAAGAAGTCATATGAATCAAATATGATGCACACAAATTATTTAAAATATAACAATCCAGAAGCACAAAATAAATTTTCACACAGTAAAAGCTGACTAAACTGGATTACATGAGAAAAGTCTTATTTCTTTCAGGTGCTTGGTTGTTTTCAGTCAAGGGCAACATTTTTAAATAGGCAGCATGAGGGAGAAGGAATGGTGGTGTGGGTGTGCATGTGTATTCATGAGTTAGAAAAATGGTTATTATAATAATGGGAAAATAGATTTTTCAGGGGGGGGGGAATTATTATAGCAATGAGAAGGTAAAGTGCAAGTATTCTGCCTTTTCCCCTTTAACTGATTATCTCCAAGAAGAAGAAAAAGTAGAAGTGGTGAAAATATGTGGAAGATGACAATGTCATAAGTAGGGATGGACATCTTCACTTATTCATTTAACTTTAACATATTGTTACATTAAACCATTTCAAAAGTATTTTCTCCCTTCTGGATAAGTCTGCAGGAGTTTTTACACATTTTCCAACATGTTTTGTACTTATATACTTTTAACCAAAAAAAGGGAGGGGGGACTGGCATTTTTATACAGAAAGCAGAATACTGTGCATAAAAGTACACTTTCTTCCATGCCAAAATTTTCAAATTGTCCATGAAAACATCTCAAAGGGCAAAAAATCTTAATCTGGTTGACCATCTTCTCAGCAAGGTGTCTTCATCTGTCAAAGATAAGAAAACGTTCAATTATTTCTAATTGCTCTAGTATGAAGCCCTCCTAAAATTCAGACAACGACATAATAAAAGGCTTATCTAAGACCACCCCTAATATATAGAACTTCCACAATATTTATTAAAATGCTAGAGTGTTCACATTCACATTCACATTAAAAAGCCACTTTCACTGTCATGGAGAAAACAGCACGTTTGGTTTGGACTTCCAGATATGTCTTTCTTTTTTAAAAAAAAGGAGATACCAAGCTTTTATTTCCCCAAAACACTGGAAAAGATTAGTGTAAATATTATATTATGGTGCTTATCCTCTGGTACTCCCCACAAAATCTTTGGGTGCTCATGGGGGGGGGAGAGGCTAAGGAGGTTCAAATGTTTTTGATGCCTTTGCTTTCCAACATCAGAATGCAGCTCTTAACCTCCGAGAATACATAGCATCCTCTGAGAAGTGTGGGAAGTGTGAGGTTCAAGGAATCTGCTTGACACTTCAGACTGGGATTTTGCCATGGCAACTGCCTACTCCCTCTTCATTTTAGGTGAGGGAAATGAGCTTATGGGATTACTCAGACTGCACAGGTATAATCCAGTAGATTCCAGGATGTTTGGTTCAGATGTGGGACACCTAGACAGGTAGAGTGGCATCTAATGAGGCCCACATAGCACACTTTGGCTGAAAAATTAATTCTGTTCCTGGGGGGAATGTCTCATTGACTAAGCTGTGTGCATTTCTCCCACTGAAAATAATGGGATGTCAAAGTGCTTCATTTTGACTGCATTGTGTCAGTCATTTGTCAGCCAGACAGAATGAAATAAAACATGTTTTTCTGGAAGGAAATAATATTCAAAATTAAATATTTTGTTTCACCCACCTAATCTCCTTCCACCAGAACATGCCTGTGGTTCAGGGGAACATAGCAGGTTTAAAATAACAGCCACCATATTATTCTGAGCCACTGCTCTCAGTATGATGGCACTGTGTTAGATACAACATCAAGGATGGGGAAGCTATTAGCCTTCCAGATGTTGCAGTATTATAACTCCTCTTAGGCCTGACCCCTTGCTATATTGACTAGGACTGATGGGAGCTGAAGCTCAACAATATCTGGACAGCCAGGTTTTCCCTATGTTACATTCTCCATATAGCTTCATTCATGTTATGGAGAATCTGAACACTAGGCCTCATGTTTTAATGTGAGGGCCAAACTAGTTTGACATTCCTTATAATAGCTATAACAGATATCTTCAAGACAACATGGATACTGGTAGTAAGAAGACTGTTTACTCTGTCTCATCCTGCTAGGCATTGACCAACATTATCTTATTTCAGCTGCTTTCTCCATTGTACAATAATTACCCACTGGTTGCAAGGGAGGCTTTCCTCAGAATGTAAATTGTAACATCACAAAGGCCATTTTTGTTGATATTGTAGCGGGGAGCAAGACAAATTTGGCCTCTCAGCACCAAGCCAGTCCAGTAATGGTTCAGGCTTACCATTTGGCTGCTATTACAAAGCGTATGTTAATTAGGAACCCTATCATTAGACAAAGTGAGACATTTGTCTTACTCAGGAGATTTGGGGTGTCATGAATGGACAGCAAAGTGTTAATTAATTTTTTTATTAGTAGTAGTGGTAATAGTAGTAGTGTTTAACTGCTGGGAAGGGGGAAGGTGCTTGTGGGATTTTCTGCTTGATTTGTCAGAGTAACTTATTGTGCTTTAATTATTGCATGTACAGTACTGTGTAAATTTACAGCGCTACATAAATAAAAGTTCATCATCATCATCATCATCATCATCTACATACACAGGTAGAGGGTATCATTTTGTCTTCTGTCCTAAGCAGGGAGATGTCTTTCGTCCTCCCTAATGCTAATTGTAGTTATGTGATTATTTTCATGCAACTCCTGTTTCCTTACCAAACAGCTCAGAAGTTCATGGTCTTGATGGAGCTCAGTGGACAGAGATAGACAAATCAATTTGTGGCAATATATGAAAGAAATAACTACTCAAAAAGCTAGGATGGAGAAGCTATGATAGATGTACAATTATTGGCTATTCATACAGGTAGGATGTCCTCCAGGTCCAAGACAGAAGAACAGTGTACAGAGGAGCTCTTTGACTTTTTGCATGCTAGAGACCATTGTGTGGCTCACAAACTCTTCCCAAAATTGAAGTAAATGTTCACCACTTCTAATTTTTTAGGATACTAAATAAAGGGAACATCTCAAGAATGCAATCTCCTGCTTTTGTTTAAAATGTCCAATGCATTTGAAGGAATGTCCAAATGTTATTCTGTGGTGGCTGAACATGCCAAATAATCCATCTGCTTCTACAAAACTTGGCTCTGAGCCATCTACTTTAAGCAAATTAAATTAATTAAAGATCTTAGCTCTACCCTTTGGCAGTAAACTCAAAATCTTGCCAGGTTTCAGCAGCGGCTGCCCTATTGATCTCAAAGAGTGGAATGCTGATGACTGATAGAGGACATTGAAACGGGCAACACTGTCCCCTCACTCAGGTTTTTGAGAGAGACATTTAACTCTTGTACATTTGCACAAGGTTTCACTTAACTAGAGACTAGAGGCAGCTCTCGTTAGGCAACCACAAATTGATTTCCAGATTTATACTTGCATACATACGTGCATACATGCATGCATGCATATGTTCAGCTGGCAGAATGACTCAGCAGGAACAGAATGAATGTAATTTGCAAAGACTTTTTAACAAAGGAAAGAAGTGAACAATTCTGAAATTATTAAGGAACATTTTATAGGAAAGTCTTCTTCTTTAGTTTAACTCACATCTCAGCCAAAATAGAAGCCTCATCTTCCTTATAGTGTATCTATTTTGTATTTATTAATGGAAGAAGGTCTATATCAAGGGTGAGATTATGCAGCAACTAAATGCCAAACAGCAGCTCAAGCATTCTTGAGCACTGGCTATGCTGTGAAGGGATGTTGGGAACTGCCATCCAACAACATCTGGAGGGCAACATAATTCCTACCCTTGGTATCATTTGTAATAATAGTATTATCAGTGATGCTATAAGCACTGAACTTGTTTTGGTTAGGGGTTGTTGTTTTTCAGCTGGAAGACAAGCCTTTATTCTTTAAAATATTTCCTACCTAACATTTATATTCTTAGCATATGTACAAAGGAGTGACAAAGTGAATTACAGCTTGGAACTCAGCTGCAGCATTTCAAGAATAGAGCAGGCAATGATGAAGCAGTTAGGTTAAAGTATCAAAAATAATATGCATTTTCTTAGGGTTCAGGCATGCAAACTCTTAGCCTACTCCATCTTGAAAAGTTGTTGTGAAGAAAACTGATAATTGGCCATACCATCCTGAACATACTTGTTCTTTTCTTTCCTGGAAAACTAAGAAGAATCACACCTGGTATGTACTTGGATAGAAGACCACCAGGGAATCCCAGAGATCTCCAGATAGGGTTAGAAATGAAACCTGTCTGAATTACTGAGGAGCCATTGTCAGTCAAAGGTGACTATGCCAGTATAGATGGATCAGTGGCCTGGCCCAGTATAACACTACTACTGCCAAGTATGTTTTATGCTTCTTGTGGCTGATGTGAATTGTAGCCTAAAACATCTGTCAGATACCACATTGGAGAAGGATGGTCCAAAGGCAATCCTTGTGGTTGGTTATCTCTTTTTGGAATATCAGTCACCTGGAATCTTTGGTCAGATTGCTGCGGAGTAGGCAATAGTCTCATTTATGGCCTAGCAAACTAGCCACACATGTACGCATCTTCCTCATTGGAATATTTGGTATGTATGAGAGATGAACAATTATCCTGTTCTTCATATCAAACCTTTGAACACTCCTTAGTGGATTCCCTCATGAGGAATTTAGCAGGTAATTGGGGTCAGCTGTGCCACTGGAGAAAGGAACTTATGTTTTTCCCATTTTCCTTGGTGAAATGTGCCTTGCAATAAATGTCAACCTCTCACTGCCTTCATTTTGCATTCCTTATCTTTGCATTTTTATTATATTTTTGAAGGACAATGGTCAGCATCAGTTTAGCAGAAAAGAAGAACATGGCAATCCAACAAACAAATGCTGAGTTGGTGGAAAAAGCATTGCTCGTGTTACAAAATAATATCGTACAGACAGGTCGGGTGATGCACTCTGAACAGCTAATTAGAGCAGATCAATGAATCCTGGAAAGATATGTGGCAGTTGTATGTCATCAAAAATTTACTTGTCCTGTCATCAAATCCCTTTCAGGAGATGGCCCTGGTAAGTACTCTGAAACAGCAGTCTCCAACCACTATCTTCACAGGGCACCAGAATAAGCAATTTGGCATTTCCACAGAAGCAATTCTCAGATTTTGGGCTGTTCGCATTACATTTGCACAACCATTCTAACTACTTTGGATGGCTGTCTGAAATGAGTTAGTATAGGGTAGTTCCCCCCCCCTCCCACACACACACTGCATGAGAGGAATTCTACCAGTAGTAGAAGAAAAGTGTCCAGACTAGTTATGCCTACAGAAACTTCCATTGCATAAACATAAATCTTCCATCAGCAGTGTTGTACCCACTGGTGACTAGGAGAAGAAGGGCCAAGCAAAATATATGTCAGCTTAGATCTACTGTATTGAAAGCCCCTTCACCCAAAAGGGAGGCCACAGGATCAAGTACCCTCTTCATAGCAGCTTGGAGATGGCAGGATTCATTTCTACTCCCGTGAAGCCTACAGGGATAAAAACAAAATAATGTATCACAAATTAAGTCCATCCTCTTCCCATTCACCTCTCCCCCTTGGCTGATGTGATCTGGGAGGGCTGTAGAATTAGAGATGTAAATCTCTGCAATTCCATGCGGGGGGACTTCTGGGAAGGGATGGTTCCCATTCACACCAGTTGGCAGAAATGTTTTTGCCATGAGTCTGAAAAATTTGATCAGGAGGGCTTTAAACTGAGTTATGTGGGGTCTTGGAAGGCAGGAGCTCATCAAGGGTTGGAGATAACAGTCAAACTGCTACAGAGGGAACAAGGCAAATAGTGCAAGGACCCAACAGTGGGAGGCCAAAAAACCTTACACAGGCAACCAGTGGGGAGGACCTATGGTCTCAGATGTCTCTACGCTAATGCAAAAAACATGGGGAATAAACATGATGAACTTGAAATCCTAGGACAAGAAAGCAAATATGATATAATAGGTATCACTGAAACCTGGTGGGATGAGTCTCATGATTGGAATGTATTAATAGAGGGGTATAACCTTTTTAAGAGAAATAGGCCAAAAAGAAATGAAAGTTGAATAGCATTATATGTCAGGGATGTTTACACCTGTGAAGAGACCCAGGATTTATATCTTGGAAGCCAGGTGGAGAGCATATGGATAAAAATGAAAGGGGAGGGAAACAACAGGCATGTTATTGTGGGAGTCTACTACAGACCCCCAAGCCAAACTGAGGAACTGGATGATGCCTTTCTAGAACAGATGACCACATGTTCAGAAAGGAGAAGTACTAGTGATGGGTGACTTCAACTATCCTGATACTTGTTGGAAGTCAAACTCAGCCAAAATCTCAACGTCTAGCAAATTCCTCCCTTTTCTGGAACATTGTCCAAAAAGGTGGAGGAGGCAACAAGGGGCTCAGCTATTTTAAATCTGATCCTAACCGACAGGGATGACCCGGTTAATGGGGGTGCAAGTGGTAGGATCCTTAGGTGAGAGTGATCATGTTCTCCTGGAGTTTGCCATGCAGTGGAAAGGAGAGACCAGAGCTGATTTCAGTAAACTTGGGGAAATACTGGGGTCAGGAATACTAAAAGAGAAGGGAATTCAGGATGGATAGAAGTTTCTCAAAGGGGGAATACTGAAGGCACAATCTCATACTGTTCCAAAAGGAGGGGAAATGGGAGGTGTCTCAAGAAACCAGGATGGATGATTAAAAAGCTGGGTTTTAAACAGAAATGGAAAAAGGGTGAAACCTCCAAAGAGGAATTCAGAGGACTAGCTAGCACATGTAGGGGTAAGGTCAGTAAAGCTAAAGTACAGAATGAGCTCAGGCTTGGTAGAGACTTTAAGAAAAATAAAAAGGGCTTTTTTGGGTATGTTCGCAGCAAGAAGAAGAAGAAAATGGTAGTGCCACTGAATGGAGAAGATGGTGAAATAATATGAGAAACACTTTCTTTGCTTCAGTCTTTTCAGAAAAGGGTGCTCAACCTGAGGAAAATGGAGCACACACTAGGGGAAATGCAGCACAGAATAAGTAAGAGGTAGTACAGGAATACCTCGTTAATCTAAATGAATTTAAGTCTCCAGGACCAGATGAACAACGTCCGAGGGTATTAAAAGAAGCAGCAAATGTAATCTCAGAGCCATTGGCAATCATCTTTGAGAACTCCTGGAGAACAGGAGAAGTCCCAGCAGACTGGAGGAGGGCAAACCTTGTCTCCATCTTCAAAAAGGGGGGGAAAGAGGTCCCCTATGACATTCTTTCAAACAGGATAGTAAAATGTGGGGCAACTGTTAAATGGATTTGTAAATGGTTCATCAGCCGAACCCAAATGGTGTTCAGCAATGACTCCTTTTCATCTTGGAGAGAAGTGACCAGTGGGGTGCCACAGGCTTCTGTACTGGGCCCAGTGCTATTCAACATCTTTATCAATGACTTAGATGAAAGAATAGAGGGCACGCTTACCAAATTTGCAGATGACACCAAATTAGGAGGAGTAGCTAATACCCCAGAGGATAGGATCAAAATTCAAAAGGACCTTAATAGATTGGAAGGCTTGGCCAAAACTAACAAAATGAATTTTAACACAGAGAACTGTAAGGTACTGCAGTTAGGGCAAAACAATGAAACATATAGACATAGGATGGGGAACACCTGGCTTAATGAGACTACATGTGAAAGGAATCTAGGAGCCTTAGTAGACCACAGGTTGGGCATGAGTCAACAGTGTGATGCAGCAGCTAAAAAGCTCAATGTATTTCTTGGCTCCATCAATAGAAATATAGTGTCTAGCTCAAGAGAAGTAATGGTGCCTCTCTATTCTACTTTGGTTAAACCTCACCTGGAATACTGTGTCCAGTTCTAGGCACCACAATTCGAAAGGGATATTGAGAAGCTGGAATGTGTCCACAGGAGGGCAACCAAAAGGGTGAAGGGTCTGTAAACCATTCCCTATGATAAGATACTTAGGGAGCTGGGTATGTTTAGCCTGGAGAAGAGAAGGTAAAAAGGTGATATGATAGCCTTGTTTAAATATTTGAAGGCATGTCATATTGAAGATGGAGCAAGCTTGTTTTCTGCTGCTGCAGAGAATAAGTCATGGAGCAATGGATGCAAACTGCGGGAAAAGAGATTCTACTTCAACATTAGGTGGAACTTCCTGACAGTAAGAGCTGTTCAACAGTGGGACACACTCCCTCCAACTGTGGTGGAGTCTCCTTCTTTGGAGGTCTTTAATAGAGGCTGGTTGACCATCTGCCAGGGTGTTTTGATTGTGAGTTTCTGCATGGAAGGGGGTTGGACTGGATGGCCTTTGTGGTCTCTTCCCACTCTATGATTCTATTATTCTAATTCTGATTGGACTCATCCTTATTTATTTCCCCATGAAATTAATTGGGTAAATTGGGTGATCCAAAAGAAGGAAGAAAGGAAGGAAGGAAAGAAGGAAGGAAGGAAAGAAGGAAAGAAGGAAAGAAGGAAAGCAGGAAGGAAGGCAACATGAATTTTTTTCCTGTTTTTTTTTTCCTTGTGAACTTTTGTGCATTTTCAAGACTCTGCCCACACATTTATCCAGGAAATATCATCACAAGACCTAATGGTTTCACCCACAATATTAGGAGGGCCTTCACATGCTCATCCTCTAATGTGATCTGTTGTTGTTGTTGTTGTTAACCTTTATTTATATAGTGTTGCAAATCTCTGCTACACTGTGTCAGCAATGCCCTTCAGCACACTACATTGGGCAAACAAGCCAGTCCATGTGCCAGAGGATAAATGGACATAAATCAGATATTAGGAATGAGAATACACAAAAAATGGCGGCAAAACATTCCAAGCTCCCTGGGCATTCCATCTCAGACCTCAGAACAGCAGTCATTGAACAAAAGAACTACAAAGGCAGATTGGAAAGAGAAACAGCAGAATTGGAATTCATCTACAGTCCCCCAGCAATGGATTGAACAAAGCTAATGGCTTCCTGATACACTACATGTACTTCAACACTATCTGACCCCATCCTCATGGGGATGTCCTACATACATCTAATCCCCTCAGCACAGGCTAGTCCTGTTGCAAAACTGGATCTCCATGCACAAAGACCAGTTTCCTGTCTTTGTGCACTAATGACCATCGTTAAAATTGGACCTGAAACTTCATTTCTATACCAACTGGCTTCCATTTGACCAAATTCATCTATGGAAGGAAACTGAAATCTGTGAAAGCTTTTGAAACCAGAAGGTTGTGAGTCCAATACCAACCAGGGGCTCAGGATCATCCTGGCATTCTTCTGAGCTCACTAAAATGAGTACCCAGCTTGTTGGGGGCAGTTAGTTTACACATTGTAAACTGCTTAAGGAGTGCTTAAGTGCACTGATATGTGGTATAAAAATTTACTTGCTATTGCTATTGCTGTTCTACTGGAGGAAGGAAGGAAAGGCAATTTCTGTAGCTCACTGAACCCCATTTATAATCTCTCATACCATTCCCAGGGGCCCACAAACCCTTTGGAGCAGCTTTACAGGGGATACAGAAAGCTGCAGTGGAAAGTAGGAATGGGGGAAATTGTCTTCCTCTCTCTTCCTCCATCAGGAGTACCCTGCAAGCAGGAACTTCTCACTTGACTTATAAAAAGGAATTGCATTCTACTCCTGCTGGTTGTGCTCTGATATTTCATAGGTACAACTTATAGCATTAATAAATGTAAGTTTTTCATTTAGGAATTTGCTTTTAGGAAGAAAGTGTAACATATGGAAATACTACTGAGGAAAAAAAGTGTTTTTCTCTCTTTCCCTAGGATGCTTCTGATTCAAAATGGACCCTTTTAGTTCTCAACTTTCATATTTTTAATCCTGGAGTTCTTGTATAGATCTGCCAATAAACAAGTTTCTGGCTTCCATTTACAAAACTTTGTCTAAAGTTGCTAATTAATTATTTTCCTTTTTACACCTAGTTCTCTTTAACCTAAAAATATTCAGTTTTATAATATAACTCTTGGCAAGCTAAGCACACAAAATAGGCAATTAGATGCTGAAATCCAAACTATATGCAACAATAAATAGCACTGTTACTTAATGTTCAGCCTAGCTTTTTATAAGGGATAAATGTGAGATTAATAATAATATTAATATTAATAAATAATATTTGCTGTAATGATGTGGGCCACCATGGTGTAATGGTTTAGGAATTGAACTGACCTCAATTGGACAAGTATACAATTGTGTTGATAATCTGGTAATAATGGATTTTGGAATTAAATTCAAAATAACTGAAATATCATTTCAGCGTTTTTGTTGTGGCATGCCATCAAACCATTTCCAGCTAATGGCGACCCTAAGGCAAACCTATTGTAAGGTTTTCTTGGCAAATTTCCTCAGAGGGGGTTTGCTATCCTCTGAGACTGAGAGAGTGTGATTTACCCAAGGTCATTCAGTGGGTTTCCATGTCCTAGATGGGATTCAGATTCTGGTCTCCCAGTGTCCTAGACCAATGTAATGCTGGAGCAGAGTGCTGAAGATACCACGAACAGCCATTCTCATAATGTGGTACTTAAAAGCTAACTTTGCACACACACACACATACACAAATTGCCCACAAAATTTAATTTGTCTCATCTTCAGGAAACAAACCACACCTGGGTTTAGAAATTCCCCCTAATATCAAAGCCTCCAAGGTAATCCATTCATTGCTCCGTTTCTTCCATGCACTAGAGTTGCATCTATATTTGTGCATTGCCCACATCCAATTAGATATCACATTTTGACCACATCCTTACCTTAGCTTTTAAGTTCAGTAAACTCAGTACCTTTATAGATGTTGAGAGGGAAAACCCTAATACAGCTATTATTATTCTGACCACTCTCTGAGGGAGTGTATTTCACCGTCAAATAGTTCTTACCATCAGGAAGTTATTCCTAATGTTTAAGTGGAATCACTTTTCTATAGCTTGAATTCACTTCTCCATGTCCTAGTCTCTGGAGCATCAGAAAACAAGCTTGCTCCATCTTCAATATGGCAATCAAATATTTAAACATGGCGAACATATCACCCCTTAACTTTTTCTTCTCCAGGCTAAAAATAACCAACTCCCTAAGCTGCTCTTTATAGGGCATGGTTTCCAGGCCCTTCACCAATTTGATCGCCCTCCACTGGACATCCTCCACCTTCTCAACATCCTTTTTGAATTGTGGTGCCCAGAACTGGACAGAGTATTCCAGGTGAGGCATGACCAAGGCAGAATAGAGTGGTACTATTGTAAGCCTGAGTGCAGGGAAATGTCTAATTAACAAATTTTAAGCCACTCTGATAGCCTTGGCTGAAGAGCGGGGTATAAATAAAAATAATAATAATTATTATTATTATTATTATTATTATTTTCCTTGATCTAGACATTATGCTTCTATTGATGCAGTCTAGAATTACATTGGCTTTCTTAGCTGCTGCATCACATTGCTGACTCATGTTCAGCCTGTGGTCCAATAAGAGTCCTAGGTCCCTATCACATGTACTTCCATCACCAATATAACCAGGGCTATCAACACAATCGCTCCCGTGCATCCAACTGAAAACCCTGGTTCACAGAGGAACTAAGGGAGATGAAGCTGACTGGACAACGACTAGAGCACAAATGGCGGAAGACTCAGCTCTTGTCTGAGAACTCGCCATAGGCAGCATCTTGGCACCTATCAGGAGGCTTTGCACGCAGTGCGGAGATCTTTCTGTTCTGCACGCACTGCGTCTGCAGATTCCTGCCCAGCAGAGCTGTTCAAGGTGGTGCGGGAATTGACGCAGGTCCCTCCTGCGTCAAACCCCCTACTGGACCCTATGGCAGCCTGCCGTGAGGTGCTTAACTTCCAATTTGCAGATAAAATCTCTAGGATAAGAACCGACTTGGATACCAATGTTCTACCAGTGTCCATAAATGAGGTGTCCAGCAACTCCGTTGCTGCCATTTTACTGGATGAGTTTCAATATGTGAGTACCGAGGACATGGACAAGCTCCTTGGAAGTATAAGGAAGACAACTTGCTCTCTCAATCTGTGTTCCTCTTGGCTGGTCGTCCAGGGAAGGGACACACTGAGAACATTTCTTCGAGATGTAATCAATGTGTCCCTTAGGGAAGGCACTATTCCATCTTGTCTGAAGGAGGCGGCTGTGAAGCCTCTCCTGAAGAAACCCTCCCTTGACCCCCTGGACAGGAACAACTACAGACCAGTTTCCTTGCTGCCATTTTTAAGCAAGGTGATCGAGAGCCATTGCCTCCCAAGTCCAAGCCATCTTGGAAGAAACCGATTATTTAGATCCATTTCAAACCGGCTTCAGGACAGGATATGGAGTTGAGACTGCCATGGTCGCTCTGACGGACAACCTCTGCCTGAGTATCGACAGCAGTAGTGTGACCCTGCTGGTGCTCTTGGATCTACCGTGTTTCCCCGAAAATAAGACAGTGTCTTATATTAATTTTTGCTCCCAAAGATGTGGTAGGTCTTATTTTCAGGGAATGTCTTATTTTTTCCATGAAGAAGAATTCACATATATTGTTGAACCAAAAAAAATATATGAATATTTATTATATACCGTATATATATATCTATATACAAAAACTTTGCTAGATCTTACTTCCGGAAGAGGCCTTATATTTAGCAATTCAGCAAAACCTCTACTTAGTCTTATTTTTGGGGGACGTCTTATTTTTGGGGAAACAGGGTATCAGTGGCTTTTGACACAATAGATCATTCCATCCTTTTGAGTCAGCTGAGGGAGCTAGGGATTGGAGGCACCGCGCTCCGGTGGTTTGGGTCCTTCCTCTCCAGCAGATCCCAAAGGGTGAGGCTTGGGGACAGTTGCTCTTCCAAAATCGAGCTTAATTGTGGCGTCCCTGAGGGCGCCATCCTGTCCCCAATGTTATTCAATATCTACATGAAGCCACTGGGCGAGATCATCTGGAGGCATGGAGCTCAGTGCCATCAGTACACTGATGACACTCCAATACACTTCTCTATCACCAGATTGTCTGCTCAGACTTCAGATAGCATCTCTCCTCTCAATGATTGTCTTGCGGCGGTAATGGATTGGATAAGGAAAAACAGATTGAAGCTTAATCCAGACAAAATGGAGGTACTGACAGTCACAGGCCCGAAACCAGGCTTGGGAATACAGCTTCCAGTCCTAGATGGAGTCACTCTCTCCTCAAAGGACTCTGTTCGCAGTCTGAGGGTACTCCTAGATTCATTGCTTCACATGAATAATTAGGTGAATGTGACGGTCAGGAGTGCTTGTTATCAGCTTTGGCTGATATGCCAGCTGTGCCCTTTCCTGGATGTGAAGGATCTGGAAACTGTGGTACAGGTGCTGGTAACCCCATGTTTGGACAACTGCAATGCACTCTACATGGGGCTACCCTTGTGCTTAACCCAGAAACTACAACTGGTTCAAAATATGGCAGCCAGGCTTGTTAGTGGAACATCTAGGAGAGAGCACATAAACACCAGTGCTTAAGTCTCTCCACTGGCTGCCAATTAGTTTCCGGGCACAGTACAAGGTGTTGGTTTTAGTCTTTAAAGCCCTACATGGCTTGGGTCCATCCTATCTGAGGGACTGCCTCTTCCCGTATGAATCCCCCCCCCCCCGCACACTTCAGTCCTCTGGGAGGAACCTGCTACAGCCCATGAAGACCAGGCTGTCGCAGACCTCTCAGAGGGCCTTCTCTGCTACCTCCCCCAGGCTGTGGAATGGCCTGCCAGATGACGGCTTTAAAATAGCCTTAAAGACATATCTCTTCCAGCAGACCTTCCCAGACAATGCTTAATACTCCCCAGCTCCAAACTTAAGGCCCAGAGTCTTTCCAGCTTCTTCCACCCTACGAATTCAGCCTTTACTCATACTGCTCAAGAATTTTAGGCTTATGATATTTGTTGTTTGTATTTGTGTATTCTGTTTTAATTCAATGCTAATTTAATTTTATTTTAAGGGGTGGGAGGCTGGGACTGGGTTGTACCAATTTTAACTGTTACTGTTTTAATTTTGTTATACCCTGCCCTGATTGCCTGTTCAGAGGGGCGGGCTATAAATAAAATTTATTATCATTATTATTATTATCAAGTCAGGTGTCATACATTTTATATCTGTTTTTGGCCCCACCTCCCCCAGTTTTCATCTGTGAAAATTTGTAGGGTATGGTTTTGTTATGGGCTTTATAAACCCTCAAAATACTCTTCTAATCTGGTTTATGAGTATTTCATTGGCCCTCTAATTTTAACAGGGCAGTGCCACAGGTCTCCAGGTCTCCAGAAAATATAGGCTTCCTGTCACTCTGAGAGTCAAGATGATCATGAAGATGATACTGATATCTCTGTTCTGCCCTCTAGCACAAGATCTTGGGGCAGTGTGTACATAAAATTAATAGAAACAGGTTAAATAATTTAAAATAATAAAAATAATACAATTTGACTAAAATAATATTTAACCAATTAATAATTTAAAACAGGTTTAAAGGGTTAAAACACTTTTTAACTATGCCCATAGCATTTTTCGCAATCAGTTGGTCTCAAAGATTTCGTAAACAGCCATGTTTTCACTAGCTGCTTTATCATACTAGGGGACAAACAGGATTTAAGCGAGAGTTAAACAAGAGTTAAACAGGATATGCCCTGTGATAAACATAGGGCATGTCCTGTTTTACTCTCATTTAACTCTTGTTTAAATCCTGTTTACCCTATAGTGTGATAAAGCAGTAGGTGTCTAAATGAAGCTAGTGTTGGTGCCAACTGGGCCTCTGAGGGGAGGTTATTCCACAGTTGGGATGCCACATCAGAGAAAGCCTTCTCTGAATTTCTTCTATGGTGTATTGACTTCAGCAGTGGGACATAGAAGGAAATCATCTCAGCAGACCTCGATCCTCAGGATTAAAGGAAGAGGCAGTTTATCCAATTACTGACCCTAAAATGGTTGTGGCAACCACACTCAGGGGAGAACATTTATATTTCCTGCCCCTGGATCCTTGGGCAATAAACTGTGCCTCAGAATTTCAATATTCAGCCAAAGAACACCTTGGTCTCTTTTTTGTTACTTTGTTATTGTAGGTATCTTTTTAATATATGTATGTATGTATGTATGTATGTATGTATCAGGAGATGTGTGTGTGTGTTTCATATTGAACAAACAATAGTTACATGCTAGTAAGAACATTTTTTAAAAAAAACCTGCCCTGTTTTAATCAAAGGAAGAATATGAAGTGTTTAGTGTGTCTATTCTAAAATGCCTCATTCAGTCAGTATGTGAGAACATTGCAAAGCTGGCAGGGAAACTCTCAAAGAGATGACCAGTCCAAGATTCTTGGGAAAGATCATGAAATTTGGGGCAGGGTTTTTTAATCATTAAACTTAACAAAATTTCTGAGACTTGTATAAAGATTTGCATACAGACGGACTTAGAGTGGTGCAGACTCTGAAGCAGGCATGTGGTAAAGTAACATTTTTATTGCAGTAAGAGAAGTTTAATATAGAATGTCTGCAATACCATTCTGGCTTATTGAGCAGAGAATCTGTGGGATCGTTCATGCCATCTGCACTCAGCAGGGACGGGTTGCTGAGAAAAGTTAGCAAATAAAAACAATAAAGAAAGTAAATGAAAATAATATGCAGAGTGATAAAAATAGGGAAGCCAGAACTGTAAACCAGTTGGATTTCAGTTACCTCCACTGGATTTTTCTACAGAGAAGTGTGTCTTTGTAATAGTTCTATTTAATGAAATGTGAATATAAGAATCTGATCCAGGTGGGGGAAATGCTATTTACCTGACTGAGGCTGCAATTCACAAACTACTTAATCAGGAGTATTCATACGAACTTCAGTGGGATTCATGCAACATGAAGCTAATTTTCAAGAAGATATTTCATTTTCTATGGTAACAGATTGTAAACCTCTAAAGAGGTAGTTCAATTCCTTGCCGCTGGAATTGTACAAGAACTCATACTGTTAAAATCCTTTGTAATTTTCTGCCTTGTCTTATGATATCTTCATATTAGAAGATATTTTTTGTGGTTATTGGTTCTTATTTATTTTACTAGTATTTTTAAATCTTCAGTTTCTGTTTCCTGCCTATCATCCCAAGATTTACAAGCCTATGAACAGAATATAACTGCATTTAAATAATACTATCCTTAACCAAAAAAGACATAAAACCATCTATATCAAATCAACAAAGTTGGAGAAAAAATACTTCTGTGTACAAAATCAGATTTAGGCAGATTTTCCTTGATATAGAGTTTAGAATATGATACCACAGAAATATAATGAAGAAGATCCTTGTATTATCAACTCTTACTCCCCTGTTGCATTGAATCTGAATCAAGGGATTTCCTGGTTACTTTAACAGGCACAGGTGTTTGGAAGTTTGCAAACACATGATTGTCAGTTGGTAGGTCCTTTGTTCTCAAGAAAATGGCATCAATTGATAGGAAGCACTTGTAGACATAGAGGTGAGAATAATCTGGCTGTGATATCTGTCTCACACACACACCAATTGATCACCACTGATTCAACTGATCTGGCTGGCTAGGCAGGTGTGCCCTTCCTCTCACAATGCTCCATGTGTGTCACACCTTAAGATGCGTGCTCAATGGAGAGGATAACCATCCCAGATAGGAGTGTACCATTTTTTGGTCAAAGGTATACAGTTCCCTACTATAACCTTCAAACAAGCTCAAAATCCATTTATAGGTGAACATAAGTTAGTCAAGTTTCCAAGACATCAACCTGGACTAAAGCCAAACAATGGTAATAAAAGTGTGCGAGGCCCTGTTTTCTATTAATAAACTGTTAGGGATAAGATCTTATCATCGCTTATCATTAGGTCTCACAATGACTGCAGGATTCTAGGAACTTTAGCCCAAAGAAGAAACTTTTCTAAACTCTGCTCATGCACAAATATGCCCAAGATTGAAGCCTATCCATATATAGTGAAGTTCCTCTTCTTCTACCCCATACACCATAATTTCTATATGGCTAATATAAAAAAACTGTGTGCAGTTCTAGCCTCTCCTTCTGTTCAAGAATTTCATGTGGATAATTTTATGACTTAATACAAAATTTTAGAAAAGCTATGGAAGTGGGGGAATCTAATGTACCACGATAAGAGCATTGCCTAACAAAACAAAACAAAGAAGTAGAAGTGCTACTTTCTAACACTAATTGACCTTCAATAAGTTTTAAATTCCTACTTATTAGTAGTAAAAGAAGGTTGTTTATATTTTTTTAAAAAGGATAGATGGAATGTTTGAACCCCAACATATGAGATACACACACACACACACATACACATATACACATAAGGGTTTTATTATGGTGCACGCAACAACCAAGAACCTGTTTCCTCTTAGCAAGCTTCTAACAAAGTATCTCCCATATAATTATTAAATGAAAACACTCACTTACCCCGTACTCAGCCTTTAAATTTTGAATAAGAGACATTCACTCGGAAAGAGGTACTTACCATGTTTCCATGGATACTGGATGATGCCAATCAGGTCCATGTTTTTATCCAAAAGTGGTACCCTGCAGAGAAATAGAGTTTGGTGAGTAGCTGTTTATGTGCAGTAAGTAAATAGGAAGCTTGTTTATTTGACAAAAGATCTGTGACCCAGACTTTCCCCCCACCTAATATCCCTCATTCCTTTTCTCTCCTTCAGACTTCTTTAACACAATAGCAGAGGGGACATGGCATCAACTAGTTTGCACAGTTTCCTGCCAAATTCATGAAGATGAGGACTCAGTTGTACAGACAGCAGCTCAGTTCCCTGCCATTATGACCTTGCATATACATAGATTGGCAGAATAGTAAGGGGAATGGCCAGATTAATTTCCACAATTTCAAGTATACCACTTCTCCTAAGGGGGCATGGGGGGGGGGAGCAAATGAACAACAGTAGCAAGCAAGGCAGAGACAAATGTTCTTGCCTTCATTAATCTATTCAGGAAGAAGAAGAATATCCAACATGTATACTCCAAGCATTAGCATGTTTCCTTAAACATTAGCAACTTTGTGAAATGTATCTTGTTCTTAGATATTTTAAAGCCTCGGTGGCATAACTGTGTCATTCTGGCATGCAGTCTCTCAACAAGACATACTTTCTAGTTTGGGGAGTGAGCTTATTGACTCCACTTTGAGAAGTTTTCAGTTTCTAACATTTCTCTGGATAAAAGTGAGAACAAAAAAAAGCAGTCCACTTTAATACTTAGCACTGTTTAATAACCTGAATGACAGGAGCTCTGTTTCCATTTTTTTAAAAGACATTTCCTTCCAGAAGCAATTAAAAATACAAAACGTTGTCCTGTTCTAAAATTATTCTTGGAAATGCAATTTCTAACATCACTGTAAGGAAAGAGTTTCCCTGCTTTTGAAATTATTATTATTATTATCCATCTGAAAGTCATTTCAATTTACTTCCTCTAAAGGAGTGAATTTTGGATCAGGCGACTGGTTTGATATTTTCCAATTGAACTGAACAGCGTGCTTTGTGGAGAGAGTAATTCTATGTTCTTTTGCCAGAGCTGACAAAGGTCTGGTTGTCAGTGATACCTTTTACAGCTAAATTTACTCTAGAGTGGCAGGAGCAGGTGGGCCTAGGCCTGCCAGACACTTGTGCATGGAAATCACGCATCTTACAGGTCAACAGCGAAGGGGAAAAAGCCCCTGCCTTTGTCGCAGAGGGTGAGTGAGGCAAACAGAACCCAAACTGGGGGGTTTCTCTTCAAAGCCAGCTGGTCTGGCTTTATTCTACAGGAATTTTTTACCTGTCAGTTTAATCACCGAAGCCCTCAGCAGGTGCTGACGGGTACATCTTCCTGGAGAAGAAGGGCACTGGTGAGTTTTCATGTGTATAAAATTTTTTTTAATATATTTATATCAATAGATAGACAGAGAGGATCTGCTCTTTCTATCCTAGTGCCAGTTTAGGACCCAGGTCCACAGGTGAGTTTTCAAATACTTTACTTTTTAAAGGAGATGCATTTGGTGGCATTCACCTTTCTTGTGATTGTTTTAACAAAATTAACTTTCCCAAGCAAGGTCCAAGTTCTGTTGCTTTTTTGAAAGCAAACCTCGTGAGACTTAAATATTGAGAATATACATATTTAACTATGCAGAAGAATTAGGTGGGGAAAACAGAGTACATATCTTGCCCACCCATCTCTTAGAATTACTTTCCTTCTTTGGATTTTGAAGTGAAATATAAAAACATAAAATTGCTTTTTGAGCTGTGGTTTTCACTGGTCATACTGTACCTATAATGCTGTTTTTGTCTGACCAGTCCATGCTTTAGAATATCCTTTCAAGAGCCATATCAAAACTAACTTTTCAACTAAAGGAGGGTAAGTGTGGGAGATATTTTAATTTTCAAATGTTTCACTTACTACTCAAAAGGCAGCCGTATGGAACAGCTGCTGAATTAGCCAAGAAAAGGAACTGGATTGTGAAACAAAAGTTATGCAGAAATATAATTGTAATTTTTTAAAAATTATTATTATTATTTTACATTGCTGTCATTTGAAGTCCAATGTGTGTCCTGCTGTGTGCACAATTGTTAACTTTGTAACACTACTAAACTCTGCTGTTAGAGACTGAGGGGAGAACACATTTCAGGACAATCTTATTTTAATTACCGCAAAGACGTGGGAAAAAAGATCAAATACTAAGGCATATTTTGGGATGACAGAAATTTTTTTATGTTGAATTTCTGTTTTCACAAAAGCTTGTGCTTTTAACTATACTTCATAGCAGTTCTTGCAAACTGTCAAACAAATTGAAAGCATTTCTATAAACAAGTAATCAAGTTTGGGGGGGGGGGCGATTTTGTTTGTGTTTTAGAAAGCCCAAGACTAAGACTATATACAAAATATGAACATATGAAATTACTTTTAATAACCAGATTCCATACTGACATTTTGCCTGGCAAGCAAGTTTAAAGAGGACTGAACAACAGATAGATAAATTATGACATTAATTTGGCACTGGAAGTTATTCTGCTTGGAAAATAAGAATACGTATCCCCACAGCACAGGGATTTTAAAGCTAGTATAGTTCAACAACTTTAAAAAGATTTTGCATGAGAAGTATTGGTGTGTTTTCCTGTCTACAAAGCATAAAGGCCATGGAATATTGATATCAAGAAATATGGACCCAGTTCTTACTATTGTAGACCTGACACATTTTTTTGCAAAAGTAAAACCACTCAATTTGCCTGAATCTTATTTGTCACAAGAAACTAGTGTTTAGAATTACAGCCTTACTCAGATTGTCTCTCTTTCTGTCTTGTTCTTTTTTTATGTGAAGCACTTAGAACAGCTGATTTGTCTTTATATCTGTTTGAAAACCATGCAGCTGCCCAGGCTGAATACCACAAGCACAGACATTTGCAAGGAGAGCTTATGATTTGTTAACAGCCACTGAAGGTCATTAATTCCATACACCACCACAATTTTTTTCAAGGACAAAACATATAAATAATATTATCTGTAACTCCAAAAGCCATTCAATGAAGTTAAAGATCCAAGTTTCCTCTGATCTGAATGTAATATTGCAATCCCATCTGCCCTTAGCTGAACGTAAATCCCATTGAATTCAGTTGGTCATAACTTTGAGTAAACAAGCATATATTACACTGCTCTGCTATAGAACAATACACAAATAGGTGGTTAAAACTGAATTTCTCGCACACCAAATAGTTCTTTATCTAAAATGTGATTCTCAACACATTTATGCTGTGGTCCTATAAACACTTCCTTGGGAGCAAATGTAATTACATTCATTATTCCTATACACAACTTGTCCTGTATAGGGTTGCTTGTTAGTCTCAGAAATTCTACCATATCCATTCTCATGAAGTAATAATTCAAAAGAAAATGTTTTTAAAAGGTTATTTTTTTTTCAATCCCAGAACTGTTCAATTTCAAAACTTTGGCAAAAATGTTAGCTTTCAAACTATTTTTTCAATAAGTTATTCTGTTTCTTTTTATGGCATTCTAGGCACCTGAGCATCTGTTAATGTGACTCATTTAATTAAAATCTTGGTAAATAGGTTTTTTTTCTTCTTAGTTCCTTCTGTTTTTTAAAAAAATTAACCTATTTTGTTTCACCTGAAGTAGTAGTTTTTTAAATGACAAAAAAAAAAACCAAAAATTCCAATTAGGAATCAGAAATAGTTGCAAGAGTTACTTGTCTTTAAGTAACTTGATTAATTGATTAATTGTCCTCTCCTCCTTAAACCTATTTTGTGTGTGTTTGTTCCATTTTCTTTCAAACTATCCTTTTCAAAATGTCAATGACAGAGAAACAAAACCAATATGTTAGTAATTTCAACTCAGTGCTGATGTCCATGCTCATGAAGGGCTAAATCCATGGTTGGCTCCAACAAGAATAGACCAACTGAAACAAATGACATTTGTTAGTCAACCCATACACAAATCCTATTTGCTTTAGTGGCTCTGCTGTAGTAGAGACTAACATGGGATTTAGCTTTTAATGGTGGGTGGAAGCTCTCAATAAATACAAGCAATTACCTAGGTGCAAAATATTTATGTGCCAAACCCTTTTTCTAGAATTGCTCAGGTATTAGATGATGACATGGTCTAGCAAGTTACTCACCCCGGAAAGAACTGTTACCCTTTATAGACTAGTTGGTGGGTGTAGAAGTGCTTTTAGAATAAATTATAGTTTATTTGAACCAATCGATGTGCTTCATCTATTCTTTTTTTTTCTTTGTGTTTAAAAGTCAGCTAGCATAAAAGATCACTCCAATGGAGTCACCATTGATTATTTCCAAAACAGAGAGGATGGTGGGGTTTTTTTTGGGGGGGGGGGGTTCATACTCATTCATAGCCATATTCTCTGATTATGAATCCCCTTTAATCCAGATTTCCCTGATAGTTTGTCAGATTCAACATTATTTGACTCCCCTTCTTCGCTCAAAACATATTTTCAGTCACTTAATTTTCCATCTTTGGTGACCAACTCAAACATCAGATTTTAATTCGTGCAATGACCTTTGGTCAAAAGCAATAAAATTCAATTTGAATTCTTCTGCAAACTCTTTTTTATTTGACTTCTCCATTTTCATGCCATACAGCACAAGGAACACACACAACAATATCAATTGCAAAATATAAGCACAGCTGAGTGTCCCTTTTTTGGTAAAAAGAACAGGTTTACATTAAATTTTTAAAATAATATAAATAGCCACCTGAAAAAAATCAGAAATTCAAGAGGAGAGTAGTGAGGAGTGAAAAGAGCCTAATGTAATATAGAAAAGACTCATACACCAAAGTCTTGTTTGGCAATTTGTGGCATATTCTGTTTTAAATGGTTCTGTCTTGGAATGGTTTCCAGAGCTATTTTCCCTGATCAGTATAAGCTATACAGAAAACATACTGAGGTGCAGAACTATGGATTTTATGTGACTTTTAATATAACAGAATTAAAGGTAGAATCCTCTAACAGTGGAAATGGACAAGCAGAGTGAAATGGAGACAGAATGTTTGATAGTGAGGAAAGAAACATAGTAAGATGAAAGCAAGATCTAACTGAAGTTCATACAAAACTTATTTTTGTCAATTACATCCACAGCATTTTCTAGTGTTTAAATAAATTATTTGCACAGGGAACTGTATACTGGTGTATTTTATTTTCTTTCTGGCTATTTCTCCAAAGTAATATTTACTTGAGAAATGATTCTATACCATAAACTGGCAATCCTATATCACTCAGCTCAGAATAAGTGGCATTCATGTCAGTGGGACTTACGTCTAAACAGGCATGTATAATATCACACTAAAAGTGCTGAGGGGTTTTAACCTATTGTGTAACTAATGAAACTCCTAATTGTAAAAAAATTCCTTCAGTAATTGCAATTTAATTTCAATGGCTTCAAGCATTCCTGGAAAATGACTGGTGATTTAGAAAAATATAATTCATTTGGTTCCAGTGAATGTTGATGGTTTTGAGAGTGTTGGTGATTGTGTGTGTGTGTCTGTGTGTGTGAGAGAATTTTATTTTATTCAGAAATAAGTCCCATTCAATTTGATAAGCTAAGGGGGTAAGAGATTGAATTGAATGGGACTCACTTCTGGGTAAATGCATTTAGAACTATGTACTGTTTTCTCTCATAGACAACAGTAATTAAGAAAAAGAAGGAAATTAATGTAAATGGGAACCATAGGGCAAATTATATATATATATACATGAGAATGTAATATATTACAAATATTGTGATTCCACCTACAAGCACTTACCTTTGGATTTTAAAAACAATTTTGGATGACATTTCAAATGCTCAGTGTTATGTCTTTTCTTGCTGTGTGCCTCAAGTAATTTCTGACTTATCGCAACCCTACCGTGACCCTATCATGGGGTTTTCTTGGAAGAATTTGTTCAGAGGGGGGTGGTCTTTGCCTTTCTCTGAGGCTGAGAGTGTGTGACTTGCCCAAGGTCACCCTATGGGTTTCCATGGCTGAGTGGGGATTTGAACTCTGGTCTCCCAGTGTCCTAATCCAACACTTAAACCACTATACCACACTGGTTCTCCTATATATGTATATATTTATGCATTAGTAGTCTTATTTTATGGAATATGCATTATGCATTAGTAGTCTTTATAGCTAAAGAAAACTGTGTTATAGTCAGAGTAATGTTTCTGAAGTATTCAGCATGAGAAATTCAGTTTGCCCCTGTTTGGAAGGAGAACAACCTTAGAAAAGTTACTTTTTTGGGGACGAGACTCTAAGAAATTCTTAGCCAGCCATGATAACTGAGGTCCAAAACACACTGCAGAAATAGTCCAGTTTGAGACCACTTTAACTGCCCGTGCTCAGTGCTAGGGAATTCTGGGAATCATAGCTTTTGAGGCATTTACTTCTCTCCTTCAGAGAGCTCTGGTGCGACAATAAACTACAGTTGCCAGGATTCCCTGCCACTGAGCCAGGGCAATTAAAATTGTTTCAGACTGGATTATTTCTGCAGTGTCTTTTGGACCTGAGAGATGCTGCACATTTTACTCCCATAAAATTAGCTTTTTCAAATTCTAGACAGGAAAAAAAATCCAAAATGAGAACCCCTTGCTTTTACATCAGGCCCACAAGCTTGCCACTGTGCCTCCCTCCTTTTACTGCCCACAGAGTATTTATTATACAGTGCAGTACTTATTGCTACATTTGTTTCACTGAGTTTATTAACATCTAAATTTCTGTACTGGAATAGACTGTAGTATAATCTCTTTGATTCACACAGCTTCCTGTTTTTTGTCTGGTTGATTGGTTGGGTTTTTTAGTTCATTCCCAATACAGCATTTGTCCGCAATCCTAAAAGCGTGTGTTGTGTACCCTGATACTAAAGACCTTCAGTAGTCACAAATGCTGACTTGTTTAGCTGTTTCAGATACCTCTTACCAATACTGAAAGTTTTGTGGTTTGCAAAGCCATGAAACCTTTATAGTGGTTAGCTTTTTTTTGTTTTGTTTTGCAAGTCATCTCACCTTTAGAGGCAGCTGTCTTTCAGGCGAGATTTACCATTAGGCTAGATGTGCTTCTAAGCAGGGCAGGGCCACAGCAAGACCTTGCTTTGTGCTATAATGCAACTGCTCAAGATGACCGTTCAACTGGACAAGTGGATGGATTGATTGATCAGTAGAGCCAGTGGGGTAAGCAAGATGGTTTGAGCTGTTAATTCTTAAATTAGAGCACCCAGACAGGGATGTAGAAAATAAAAACAGTAAAGGTTTACAACATAATAAAACCAATATATGTTAGTTTCACACACAGTACCTAGGATTCAGTTTCAAGCAAAGCAGCTCTTCTGAACTGTCTTTACATTCTCAGCTCCCAAGACTCCTATTCCAATCTTATCAATTCCACTCTTCCTTACTGGCCCGATCTCATTTCCTAACTGGCCATATCTTTATTTTTGACTGGTTCTCTCTAACCATCTAACAGACATGCCTCTGTTTTTTATATTTGTCCCACTTCTCAATAACTCCCACAAAGGCTTTGTTCACACCACAGAAACAATCTAATTTGACTTAACAAACTACAGCTCCCAGACTTCCATAGCATTGAACCATGGCAGTTAAAGTGGGGTCAAACTGGATTGTTTCTGCAGTGTGGATGCAGCAGGGGGGGGAGGGGAATATGTGAATTGTTATTAGCTGCTTCTACCGAGGCCCAACTTTTTGACTTAGAGTTTCTGTATCTCATGGTCTGCCCTCTTTTCTCTGGTCCTCAGGATGAGGAGAAAGACTATCACAATGAAAGTACTGTATTCAAATGTGTTTTCAAATGCATGTTTGTGTGTGCATGCTTGTATTTCCTCATATGTTATACTGGTGTGTATGTGTGTGTGTGTGTTAATTTTGACACATTTGTCATAATCTGCCCAGGTATAGTTAAGGAATTTAATGTATCATACTTAATGGTATCACCAGGGGCTGCTCCCTGGTAACACGTAATCTATCACACTAGGGACCAAACAGGATTTAAATGAGAGTTAAACAAGAGTTAAACAGGAAATGCCCTATGATAAACATAGGGCATTTCCTGTTTAACTCTTGTTTAAATCCTGTTTGCCCCCTAGTGTGAGGATCCCAAGGGCCATGTAATGCAGCCCACAGTAGTAAAGGAATCCATGCCCCTAATACATTCCTTATGATCAGCACCTGTATTTTGGATTGTCACAAAATAGTGAACATTACTACAACTCTCTGAATGAGCTGAGTTTTTTGCCATTTAAAATGGAATGGACTGATGAAGTTTTTCAAATTTGTGAGAAAGAAAATTAACTCCGCCACCCATCCTCTTTTAAGGGAATGCAAGAGAGCCAACATGATATAAGAGCATTGGACTAGAACTCTGGAGACCAGGGTTCCAATCCCTGCTCAGCAACTGGGTGACTTTAGGTGAGTCACACTCTCTCAGCCTCAGAGGATGGCAATGGTAAACCCCCTCTGAAGAAGCTTGCCAAGAAAGATGGGTTTGCCTTAGGGTCCCCATAAGTCAGAAACAACTTGAAGGCACACAACAGCGGCAACAAGACTACAGTGCTGGAGTGCGGCCTTTAAAAAAAATCTCTTTCTCAGTAGTCTCTTCTCCCTGGCAGCTTTTAGTATCACTTTTTACTATGGAGGAGGCAAACGAAAGGCACACTGTTGAAGGCCATGGGGGCCAATGCTAATTTTATCCTCCCTCCAAATGAATTCTTGCTAGTGGCCACAAGAGCACTGAAACTTGTAATGTGACTCCCAAACACAAGTGTGACTTGTCAGCTGCTTTTCAACTCCAGCCACATAAAACAAGCCCTGCTGGTGGTATCTATGGCCAGGTCTGGATCGGCCCTAAATCTAGAGGAACAAAACAAATGGAAACCGGCTTGGAAAAACTTCTAGCACTACAAATCCACTTTAGCTGTTTTGGCTGCCTCCTTTGGAACCCTGGTGTTTATAGTTTGGTGGAGCACTGGAGCTCCATGGCTTTGAACTTGTCCATTGCTTAAACTGGAAATCTCAGGATTTTGTGAAATGTTGTCACGGCAGTTAAAGTGGAATCACAGTGCAGTATGAAAGGGCCTCAAGAGACAGGGCATATAGAGAGACCAAGGATCAAAAATTAGAACTAAAGAAATTTCTTCCCCCCCCCCCTCCATCTTTTTTTTTTAATATTTATCACAAACTGTCAAATTCTGGAAAGTTTCTGTGAATGAAGCCACAGTTTGGGAGAGTTGGATGGGAAGCGGTGAGGAGAGACAGGATCCCTTATATTTTCCCATCACCGCTCCATGTTTGCAAACTGATACTGGTAGCTTGCTGGAATATATATATATAGCTATGAAAAATATATAGCTTCTCAACCTCCCAGACTGCAACTCATTTCTGAACCAATGTAGATGATTTAAGGATCTCAGAGGGGGGAAATGCCAGAGGTGAACTTTTAGAAACTTTTCAACACAGACTGGGATGCTACCTAAAGCTATTCCTCCCTGTAGCCGCCAAATAAAATGAAATAATAATAATAATAATAATAAAAACCTCCTCTGGATCAGGCTGGATCCACTGGCATCTACAGCCAGGCAGATCAGCTGTTCTTGCTGTTGCCAAAGTGTGCGTGTGCTGCTTTCATTTTTTAAAAAAGGAAAAGGGAAAAAGAAAAAGAAAAACTATCCCCCAAATGCAGCTCATTGGATTTGCTTGAAAAGCTGCCTGCAGCTGTTCCGCCGGTCGAAAGCTGAGATGATGATCTGCTCTATCCCGCGGAGGAGGAGAAAGAGCAACCGGAGAGAGCCTTACATGGTGTTTTGCTGTAATCTGCACTGCAGAAGTAATCCAGTGTGGCACCGCTTTAAGTGCCATGGCTCCATGCTATGGAATTCTGGGAATGGTCGTTTGTTGTGGCCCCCAGAGGGGCCACAACAAACGACCATTCCCAGAATTCCATAGCATGGAGCCATGGCACTTAAAGCGGTGCCACACTGGATTACTTCTGCAGTGTGGATGCATTCCAGGAGCTCAATCCAGCACAAGTCTAACTCTCACCAAAGGGACGCAGCCCCAGGAGGGTTATCCACACTTCAGAATTAATGCAGTTCGACACCGCTTTAATGCCCATGACTCTAGAATCCCAAGGTTTGTAGTTTTGTAAAACATTCAGCCTGGTCCGGCAGAGCATTCTGCTGCCATCCTGAGCTACCCAGCCCAGATATCTGTTGGATAGAGTCCTGGCAGTTAACGCGGTGTCGAACTGAGTTAATCCTGCAGTGCGGATGCTCCCAGAGAGAGAGAAAGACTGACTTCCCTCCAATTAACCAGGGCGCTGGTGGAAAGAGTGGATTTGGAGGCGGGAGAGGGAAAGCCCAAAGGGCCAGGACCTCCTCTGCCTCTGCAGGGCTTTCTCTGAAGCATAGCAACCTCACCTGTGCCATTTCCACTTTTTGAAAAGGGGGATTTCAAGCTTGGAAACGGGGGTTTAAAACCGTGGGGAGGATTTGCCAAGAAAACCCAGTGCTAGGGTCGCCATAAGAGGGGCCTGAAGGCACACAGCAACAAGAACAACACAACAAATTTGCTGCTCAAGAGTTTTCTATTGGCCTCTTTTTCTGGCAGTGCTCCCCTGCCTTTCACCGCTGCCCTGCCTTCATTTAGCAGAGCATCGCAGAAATGCGATGCCTTTCCAGGCCTGGGAGGCAGCTTTTCCTGTGGAATGCCTGCCTTGCCATGCTACTGTTAAATGGGCACTGCCAGCAACAGGGTTGGCTGCAGTCTTGAGGAGGGAGCGAGCTTGTTTTCTGCTGCTCCAGAGAACAGGACCCAGAACAATAGACTGAAGCTCCAGGAAAAGAGATTCCACCTCAACATTAGGAGGAACTTCCTGGCAGTAAGGGCTGTTCAACAGCGGAACACACTCCCTTGGAGGGTGGTGGAGTCTCCTTCCTTGGAGGTTTTTAAGCAGAGGCTGGATGGCCATCTGTCGGGGATGCTTTGATTGGGAATTCCTGCATGGCAGAATGGGGTTGGACTGGATGGCCCTTGTGGTCTCTTCCAACTGTAGGATTCTATGCTGTTGTCTTGTGCCTTCAAGTCATTTGCAACTTGGGGTGATCCGAAGGCAAACCTGTCAGAGGTTTTTCTTGGGAGTTTTCTTCAGAGAGGGTTTGCTGTTGCCACCCTCTGAGGCTGAAAGAGTTAACAGCACACAAAAGAGGGCTCATTCCCGCTCAGCATTTAAACCGATTGGTGATTCGAGTTCACTCTGGATCGATGAATCAATTCGCTGGAGTCATTGAGTGTCTGTGGTTCCACTGACAGATGGATACCAGCTCACTCTTTTACCCAAGGAATCCATGTCATGTTTCAGCCATGTGCTGCCGTGTTTCTTCAGGAGCCAAAAACAACAGCACTCTGGTTCCCCCCAGTGCACACACATGTGCCATTATTCCCTCATTCCCAAGAACAACCTTACATGCAGACACACATACAAATGTGTGTTAAAGGGTTCGTTTGTAACAGAGATACCATTTCCTATTGCCCATCCTACATGTCTGTAGGGGCCATTTCACACAACACAGTTAGAGCACTATGATTCCGCTTTAACTGCTATGGCAACATCCTATGGAATCCTAGCATTTACAGTTTTGTGGGTCCAAAACACACTGCAGAAATAATGCAGTTCTGAACCGCTTTAACTGCCCTGGCCCAGGGCAAAGGAATCCTGGGAACTGTGGTTTATTGTGGCCCCAGAGCTCTCTGACAGAGAAGGCTAAATGTCTCACAAAACTATAGTTCCCAGAATTCCCTAGCATTGAGCCAAGGCAATTAAAGCAGTCTCAAAATGGATTATTTCTTCAGTGTGTTTTGGACCATGGAGATCCTAAGGTGAACCCATCATGCACCTCTCTTGGCAACATTTGTTCAGGGGTGGAGCAGGGACTACTATCACACCCAAAAAACAAACCCCAGGATTATATAAATGTTGCTATTGCAGCTAAAAGAGGAATCGTCCTAGTGCTATAATTGTGTAGTGTGAAAGGGACCCAGAAGTTAGCAACCTACGGCCCTCCAGATGCAATTGAACTGTACATTTTGTGATTTAGAAACCCCTGTACTCTGTGGGATAGGGCTGATTTGAGTTGTAATTCAACAATATCTAGAGAACAGTTGTCCATCCCTTTACCCTTGATCTAAAATAATCTTTATTTTATTTATTTATCTATTTCATTTTTATGCCACCTTTCTCCCAGAAAGGGACCCAAGGCGTCTCACAAATAAAAACATGTTAAAAAGACATTACAATAAAAACAAATAAAACATCAAATAAAAACAATATAAAATTACATACATTAAAAACTACAGTACCCACCCCATATAACAAACACCTCATATAAAAGCCATCCCGTGATTGCGTATATTATAAGCCTGCCTGAATAAAACTATTTTTGCTTGCTGAAGAAATAGGGTATATAGAGTTGACTCTGATTTCTTAGTCTATGCAAAGTTGTCTTAAAGGGGGAAGAAAAATAAGGGACTTCCAGCACCCTCAACTAAGCCTCCTTTTAACACTGGTTCGTGAATCTTCTATATAACACATGATTCCATTCCCACCCCACTCCATTGACTCATGATTCCCCACCTACACCTCATGAGGATAGGAAAAGGCAGAAACTTAACCCTCTCAGTATTTCAGGATGTGCTTAGAAGTGCCTGAGTATGCCAGAATATTCAAAGACCAACTACCTTGTGGAAATGGCCATGCCTACACACACCCCTGCACCTAGATTACTTCTGTGCATACTCTCTGTCTGTACAGCTGCCTCGAAATGTAGGAGGAATTAGTTAAGTTGCAAGCCTTTCAAGTGGCCTCCCCTGCGGAGGAGGTGAAGTACAAAAGAACAAGCAAAGCAGAACACAAGTCAGCAGTAGTTTTCTTTTTTAAAATGCAGGGCTGCAACAATTGGTATATTCTGACCATAATGGCCCTTGGATCTATGTAGACAAAGGAATCAATCCAAATACTAATCCAGTTGGAGGGGACCAATGGAAGAATGAAATTTATGGAAGTGTAAATGTAGAATTACCTTTCTGCAATTAATTCAGTGAATATATTATAAAATTAGACAAAATCTTGAAGTGCAAAGATATTTAACTGAATACTAAAGTTAAGAATGTCCTTGCCATTGTATTTCCTGTCACTGTATATGGATATGAGAGCTGGATGGTGAAGAAAGCTCTTAGGTATAAAATCAACTAGAATTAGGTATAAAATCACTAGAAAAGACAGTAAGGTTTGGTAAGGCAGAAGGCAGTAAGAAATAATAAAGATGCATTCTAAATGGAAGGATTCAATCAAGGAAGCCACGGCCTTGAGACTACAAGACCTGAGTAGGGTTCCCAAGTACAGGGTCACTTGGAGATGTTTCATTATTTTCATCATAGGTTGAATCCAATGTGAAGGCAGTTAACACACACACACGCACGCACACACACAATAGTTGGGACTAGCAATATGATTTAGTGCATAGACTTCTAGATCCAATTAAGCAATACCATTTATATGTGAAATGGCTTCTCAACATTTTTACACAGGGTTTCATTTATTTTATTTTAATTTTTTTGCAGGAATACTATGAGCAACACATCCACGCATTTTGTGAGGGAGGAACATAGAAGGGATTACAACATAACAACAGTGCCAAAGCTCTTGTAATGTCCACACTGACAGGTAGCCACTCTGCAGGTTTTCAAGCTGGAGTCTTTCCAGTTCTCACCTACAGACTGAACCTCTTCTGCTTGCAAAGCCTGAGTTGTTCTCACTGAGCTGTAGAGTTACTAAAATAATAAAATATTACCTCAAGCTAAATGCAGTTCAGTTAATAAAATGTGTCTAGTGTATGCCACCAATCACCTGTGGTCCAAGCAGGGGGAGGGCTTCATTTTGAAGCTGTGGCATGAACACCTCTCCCGCCCACACACATTGAACACAGGCTGTCAGGGTGTATGTGTGTTTATACTCTCCACTTCCTCTAGCTTCTATATGCGAGGACAATAATGGAAGTTTACTGTAATAACAACAGAGAGTCCCATGGCACCTTAAAAACTAGTAAATGTATTGTCCCATGAGATATAACAAATTTGTCAGTCTTCAGTGGGGTTGTAAATCTTTGTAAATGTTGTTCTTGCAGGCATGAACAAATAATTTTTCTATTTTTCTCCTTGCTGGGAGAAAGTTATTGAAAACTGCACAGTATTCAAGGACTATTCACAGTTCAGTATTTGTTCTGTGCCAGAAAGCAAGTATGTGGATTTTCTTTCTGCAAAAAGCAACAGTTATGCACAGAAAGCAGCATTTTCTGCACATAAATGTTACAACTCCCCCCCAATGAATGTTACAAATCATCATCATCATCATCATCATCATCCTCCTCATCATCCTTGGAGTTTGTATCCAGCTTGTTTGTTATACTTGTCACCCCTTGTTGTTGTGTGCCTTCAAGTCTTTTCTGGCTTAATGATAACCTTAAGGTAAACCTATCATGAGGCTTTCTTGGCACAGTTTGTTCAAACAAAAACAAAGAGCTTCATTTATATACCACTTCATACCGCCTAAGCTGTTTACAACTGTAAGCTACTTGCCCCCAACAATCTGGGTACTCATTTTAGTGACCTCAGAAAGATGCAAGCCTGAGTCAAGCTTGAGCCCTTTTCCTGGTATTGAACTCATAACCTTATGGTTTTGAGTGAGTGGCTGCAGTACAGGCATTTAACCACTGCACCACCAGGGCTTTTTTGTTCAGGGTTTTTTGCTCAGGCTGAGAAAGTGTGACTTGCCAAGGTCACCCAGTGCATTTCCATGGCTGAGCAGGGATTCAAACCTTGGTCTCTTGTAGTCCAACACTCAAACAGCTGCTCCATATTGGATCACTTGTTGGCCTACCCCTGCACCCATTATCACAAGCCATTAATGTGGGTTTATTTCTAATTTTCCACCAAGTGACACATTATAGAAAAGCTGGAGAAAGGGACAATAATTTTGCTTAATAGAGAAACACATATACAATAGCCCATAATGAAAGGACGCTATGACAGTGAAAGCCTGGCTGATTTTGGTGACTCTCTATCCACTGTAATTCAGAGTAGCCAGCAATGCCTGTGTCTCAGTTATTAGGAGGTAGAATTACTTTAGATAAGAGACATCTTCCTTTATAACAATAAATACAAGCAAAGTGTATCCACAAAATGGAAATTCTGTAGCCAAGGCAGTTTAGGGTTGTGGCAAACAGAGTTCAGGTTTTTGGGATATACTTGGATTAGACCAGAACCCTGATATTCACCCACAGGAGCCAGGTGCAAGAGATATGCACTTGAGCTAATACTGAGTCCAAGAATTTATTCTGACTGTCAGAAGCAAGAGGAGTTCACAATCCCTTTGCAAAAAAAATGTATCCCAGGTCACTCCAAACATTCTTCATTTCAGCAGTGCGGTTTAGGGCAAAAGAGGAGGAAGAAGTCATTTTGTTGCTTGTTCTATTTGACAAAAAAGGAGGGTCAAGTAATCCTTGCCGATGTGTTGCAAGCATTGAGAGGTATGCCAGTATATCCAGACTTAACTTCTGCCCACCCTTGGAGCAAGGGATTGTCTGATTTTCTTTGCTTCTGATTCTCTGCTCCTGTTGCCGGAGCACACGACAGTAATATTAAAAAAGAAATGCTACTATACTGACTGAGGAATTTTTTCCCCATGTTTCTTTTATATTTGTTACCCGTGGTATGGCCATAATCCCTCTGGCCTAATATGTTGAGCGTGAAGTAACTGTTCAATATGTACTGAGGGCAATATATAGTTTAAAATTATATGTGTATTTATTCAGCATGAAATAATGTGTTTAGCAAATTGCAGCAAGCATAAAATATCTCACATGTGTACATTTTGTTCAGTCTGGCATTTCAGACTTTGTGTAGCTCACTATTATGATAATTCAGCATCTGCAAGATAGAATTGAAATGGAACTCATAGAAAATGCTTTATTTTTAATGGTGATTTATAATGTATAGTTTCAAAGTGGTATCAACTATTTGCCTAAAGCTTTACTGGAACTGTTATTTTCAGGGGTTTTCACATTATTTAGCACACTAATAGAAACCTACATTTTGTTAATGTCTTACTGTTGTGCTTTTAAACATTCAAGGTGCCGAGAGTTGTAAACTGTGAAGTAACTACTATGGAACAGATTAAGTAAAGAACAAAAGGCGGATGATTTGAACATAAAGAGGGGGTATGTGGTGAGTGTTACTCTCTTTTTATTTCCATCATTTAGCATGACAAAAAGCTCAATTTATTACTCTCTTTCTTTTTTGAATTAGGACTCAAGATAAACTCTGCAGTTGTGTGTACTAAAAGGTATACCAGTGACAAAGGTTTCCTCTAATCACTACTTATTGTACATTATACCATTTCAGCCATGGCATGCCACTGTATTTAATATTCACATGTCACCCTTCAACACCTGCTTTTGAAAATACCTTTTACAATTAATTCATTTCACAAGAAATTATATATATTTTCATTCTCCCCTATGGATTATGAAATATTTAAATTACCCTCCTGGAATCTATATCCTATTATAATGAGATTTTGGGAATTTTTATGTTATATGCAATTATAAGAGCAATATGGATTGAAAGAATATTCTGAATGACTGGAGAACAAATACAGTATTGTTGAATAATCTTGTGGGGTAGATCAATCTATAGCCTTGGTTCCTCTCAGGGTGGGTTGCTGTGGCAACCGCCCCAGCTCCCTTTAAAATATGTTTTTTTTCCCTAAAGCTTACTTCAAGAGCTGTACCCAGCATGGGCCAAGCTTAAAAGCAGACTGATATAGGAAGAAGTGCTTTAGCGAACTGCTCTTTTAAGACAAGAGGACTGTGGTAGAGAAGAGCAAAGGGAGGAGTAGGGTGGGGCCAGAATCTGAACAGAAAATGGAAACCACACCACCTCAGGGTTCGGATGCCGAAACGGTGGGGTTATTTGCAATATAACCCTGGCTCTCTATAATTTAAATGTCACTTCTACAATGCAAAATTGGCAGGCTCATTTCTTTTAAAGAAATAAACATTTTTGACTATCCTTCCAAACTGAAAAAGAAAAAGAAAAAAAGGAACTTGGATAATTACTGGAAGGGGATGTTAAGTGAGCTCCCCATGAAATAATCATACTTGTAAGAGAAAAAGACACTTGGCTACACCTCAGCCCTTGGTAAGGTTATGGAAGGGTTGATTATTCCAATAATTATGCCTCCTGTTGTGCATTTTTTGTTTAATTCCGATGTAAGTTTCAGGTGGAGGGCTGGGAAATGGTGCAAGATTTTCTGTTTCCTGTTGCCAGCAGGCCTGTGCCTAACAGGAACCCTTAATATTACCTTTCTGGAAGAAATCCAAAGGGGATTTGCTGCCAATTATTGGCTGTTTGTAACACATGTTTTTAAAATATGGTCTGGAGGTGATGGTGTTTCAGTGTAAATTATACTGAATGCTAAATGACACAGGAAGATTCTACAGGTGTGTAAGAGCTATTTTTATTTGTCTGCTAAAACGTTACTGAGTTTCGAGAATGAAGGAAAGGATTTGGCTGCTACAAAATTTGTCTGTGAAGGACTGAAAGACCTTTCAAAAAGAAAGATGGAGATAGAGGTGCCTGATTCTTTGCTCTGGAGATATTTGCTCTGATTGAAAAATAATACTGGCACAAACTACTTGAGTACAAGTCCTCAGTATAAGGTCATCTCTATATAAAGCCTAGTCCCTAATAACCTAAATATGCAGAGGGTGCACAGGACATATGAAGCCACTGCATATATTTCTCTGGGCATCGTCATTCTCTGATTTCAGGGCATTGAGTCAAAGTAGTGCTGAACTTTGCCCTGTCAAACTGAGATGGCTGCCTTTGAGGTTTCACCTTTCCCCACTACTCTAGATTTTTGCTTGCTTTACTTTCATCTGCTTTGATTGTTCTTCCAAACCCCCAACTGTCATTTCCATCCCCTGCCAAGATATTTTGTGCCCTCTGTTTAGCAAAATATCAAGAGCATAGGTAAAGATTTTTAAAAAATGCTGTATTTCCCCCAAATACTGATGTCTTGCTATATCCTAGATGCTTCATTTTCCCAGTAGCCACAGCCTGCAATTAGCCTCCTGGATGGGACTTCGTTTGATTGATCCTGGATCTGTTGGCATGAAAATACAGTCCAAGATCAAATGACTTACTTCAATTGTATTCCACTACTTCTTTCAGAATTGGTCATTGGGGGATGTTGTCTTCCATGTCGCTGGATGGCAAATGCACTCCAGTGTGAACTTCACAGAGGTTATCCAATGTGCATATCTTCTCTCAGCAATGTCCAGTGTCTGTTTCACAGAGGACTCTTTCAGACGTGGGAAATTGGAAGTATAATCCAAGGGCAATCCAAACGCAATCATGGGGTTTCATGTTATTGCGAAGTAGAGCTTCTCACGCAATTTCGGGCAAAAGGGAAGTCACTCCGAATGCAATCATGGGTTTCATGTTATTGCGAATTAAAGGTTCTCACGCAATTTCGGGTAAGAAGGGGTTATTTTCGGGTAATGGGAGGTCATTCCAAATGCCTTCCGAATGCAATGGGGATTCACGTGAATTCGCTAAACTAGCGAATTCACGTGAATTTGCATTGGCTCCATTCGAAGTTGGGAGAAATTCCTCCCGTGTGAAAGAGTCCAGATAAGGAATTGACTTTGTCTTGCTCTATAGGAACATGCACTGGAAAAAAACAAAAAACACTCTCTCTTCTTTCTTCAGGAATGAGGAGAAGAGTGCACCTTCCCCCTTGTGACACCCCCCCCCCCATCTGATTAGTATTTTTCTAATTTTCTCGTCAGAATTAGAGATGGGTGAAAATACAGATTTCTGACTGACTGAATTTCCCATCACCTAGATTGCAAGTTGACTTTAGCTCTTTTGTGCATCCATTCTCAAACACAGAAAAAATAACTTAAAAAAACTCTTCCTAAAAATCTGTATATCTGTTTTGTGTGCATTTTTGCTACTGTGCATAGTTCTGTGTATACCTTTCATAGTATCTCTCCCCTCCCCCCCCCCTTTCCTAGGCTTTTTTCAAACACTTTCCTTTAATATACACATTGTTATGCAAATTGTAAAAAGTTTGCAGGTTTTTGCATACAGGCTCGGCACATCCAAATTAGTTTAGTTTGAACAAAAATGTGGTGCAACCAATTTATCCTACATCTCAAAAACTGCAATATAGTGTAGCTAAGGCTTCATTGAAAAGGGAGTGATTCTAAGATCTTGAAAAAGTTATCTTTTGAACTATAGCTCCTCAAAACCTTAAGGAAGTATGGCTAAGTCTACAGTCCAGAAACTACTTTTCCAAGCTTTATGATTCTATTGCGCTCAGCTAAAGATTATCTCTGCATTTCTGGGAGGAAAAAGAAGCTACAGTTGGCCCTCTGCATCCATGGATTCAGCCATTCATGGCTTGAAAATATTTTTAAAATATATAAAATCCAAAAAGGAAACTTATTTTGCCATTTTGTATAAGGGTTGCCATTTCTCTATTTAACAGGACTTGTACATCCACAGATTTTGATATCCACTGGAGGTCCTGGAACCAAATCCCAGTGGATAGCAAGGACCTACTCTGTTAACTACCATGTCTGTTGTAGAGTATCTTCAAAACTATCTTTTCCCAAGAAATTGATACACAAATGAAACAAAAGCAATTGTAGCATGAAAATGACCTTTAATCCAAATTTAAGGGAACTTTATGCCCTGAGATTAGATCACACCATCACTTCCTCTCCTGTAACTTTTGAATGGACTTGAAAGGGATTCACATTGTTATTCCAATGCATATGCTCTAATAAAACTGCAGTAAACCACCTTAAGTCATTAATGCAGAGAAAAATAATGGGAATAACATAGGAGAATATGAGTGCTTTTCAGTCTTATTGCTACCACTTGGAGATATTTACTCAACCATTAAAATACATGGGACCTAGGGGCAGTCCACACATGCATGTCTGATGCTCAGTGGCAATGGGTGCAAGTTCAAGAGACTTTTTGCAAGAGAAAACAAAGCTGAAATGAAGCTGGAAACTAGCCTAACTGCATGATGTCATGGTGCTTCAGTTCTACTCCCAAAGCTGGCAGTTATAACAGTGTGTCTTTTATCGAACACTTTTTTCCAGCTGTAAAAAAGACACACTTTTAGAACTGTCTTCTGTGAGAAGAATTACTCAACTGAGGTTTGCCATTGCCTTCCTCTAGGGCTGAGAGTGTGTGACTTGCCCAAGGTTACCCAGTGGATTTCCATGACTGAGCATGGAGGGATTGACTATGGAAATATTTAATGAGATATAATTTTTTAAAATATATTTTCATTTTTTAAAAGCAGGGAGCTGTATTAGTCCTCTAGGAGAAAAGTAACAAAACCATAAGATCAACTGAAACATCTCACAGCAGTGGACTGAGTTCCTTAGAACTCTTCTTCAGTCTTCGTGTTAAAGGAGCAAAAATGGGGAAAGAGAAAAAAAGGGGGGAAAGGAAAGATCTCTGTATAAGGAGTTTATCAGATGGGAGGAATTTCTCTTTATTTTGAATGGACCCAATTGGAGCCAATTCAAATTCACGTGAATTTGCCATGATCGCATTCGGAATGACTTCCCTTTTGTCCAAAATTTCATGAGATAATTTAATATGCAATAACGTGAAACCCCATGATTGCGTTCGGATTAAATTATACTTCCAATTTCCGTCATCTCATAAACTCCAAAGTAAACTTTAGCTTTTCACAGTGCCCATCTTTTTCTCTTCTGTGCTTTCTTTCGTTGAAAAATTCTGGGGGGGAAATGTGATACTTGCTCACTATTTCGCAACATTATAGTCAGCCTCCATAAAATTATTTGAGGATTGCATTTTAAATAGCTCCACTTGGCCTGATACAGACAGGCCTGAAGAGGCGCCATTGCGGCACCATTAGGGTTGAGGAGCATGCATCATTTACACGCTCTCAAGCCCTAGTACATAATGGTGTCAGCGCCATTACATTACATCATTTAGATGGCGTACGTAATGACACTGCTGCAACTGTGCAGCTTCTGTATGGAGCTGCACAGTTGCGGCGGCTCAAAGGCAACAAATGGCGCCTTTTTACTAAATCGTGTGGCAACTGCGCACCTAAAAAGGAGGGTGGTTTCCCCACTCCTTTTTTAGGTGCACAACTGCACCGCAGCATCTAGCTGCTGCGTTGCAGTTACAGCATTAAAAGAGGTGGTGCTAGACCACCCTTTTGGGGCAGTCTGTATCACCCCCTTGATTCTATTGTCAGCTCCTCAGAACTATGGAGAGGGTAAAAAGACTGTATATAAATAATGTATTGTCACACTGTAACATTTAGATTTAACTTGTTCTGTATTTCTTCTCCTTTCCCCACTAACCTAGTTACCCATTGTTGTGAATGTTAAGCAAAAATAATACCCATACCAGAGCAAAAACACCCCCATCATAATTTTATCATCATCATCATCATCATCATCATCATCATCATCATTCTGTTCAACCACCTTTTAAACTGTTTTAAAATAATGTTCTTAATACAATTTTAAAAAACCCTTTGCATTCACTGTTGTGAAAGCCAACATGGCACAGTGGTTTGTGTGTTGGGTGTGACTCTAGGGACCAGGATTCAATTCCCCATTTGGCCATGAAGCTCTCTGGGTGACCTTGGACAAGTCACATTCTCTCAGCCTCAGGGGAAGGTAGTGGCAAACCTCCATTGAAGAAATCTTGATAAGTTCACAGTAGGGATACTGTAATTCAGAAATGACTTGAAGGCGCACAATGACAACAAATTTGCCATTGTACAAATTTGGGGAAAAGGCAGGAAATAACTTAATTACATAAATATATAATACTATTTCTTTTCTCTTAAAAATACTGGTTTGGGCAATACAGGCCAACCATGGACCTGAATGGGTCATCCAGCCTTTGCGATAAGGAGGGCATGGGGACAGAGCGAGGGCCCTGTGGGGGCCTTGTTCTCCAAGGGTCACTTCTATGCAAAAAGAAACCAAGAGAGTGGCCCCTTTTCTAGAGTGTCAGCGCAATCCTCTGACCCCTCTACTCAGAAGTAAGATTTAATGGTCAGGTATGTGGCAATGTGGTGCAGCGGTTTGAGTGCTGGAGTACATGGAGGCCAGAGTTTGATTCCCAGCTTGGCCATGAAACCAACTGGGTGAACTTGGGCAAGTCCCACACTCTCAGCCTCAGGGGGAAGGCAATGACAAAACCTCCTCTAAACAAATCTTGCCAAGAAAACTTCATGATGGAGTGGGAATGATGGTTTGGGAATGTATTTTCTTAATGTTGTAAGACACCCTGACTGCGTTTCGTAGAGGGGAGGGATAATAATAATAATAATAATAATAATTATTATTATTATTATTGGTTCTTCATAGGGTTGCCATAAGTCGGAAATTCCTTAACGGCACATGACAACAGCAGTGTATGGGTACAACATTAGGGTTGTTGTCAGTCAGAAATGATTTGAAAACGCACAACAACAACAACATGTGGGTATAGTACTATGAGAGCCAGTGTGGTGTAGTGGTTTGAGCATTGGTGTATGACTCTGGAGAACAAGGTTCCAATCCCTGCTTGGCATGAAACCAAGTGGGTGACCTTGGTCAAGTCACACTCTCTCAGCCTCAGGGGAAGGCAATGACAAAACCTTATCTGAACAAATCTTGCCAAGAAAACTTCATGATAAGTTCTTCTTAGGATCTCCATAAGTCAGAAATGACTTGAAGGCACACAACAACAACAGTGTGTGGGTACAACATTAGGGTTGCTGTAAGTCTGAAAAGATTTGAAAGCACACAACAACAACAACAACATGTGGATACAACATTAGGCTTGCCCTAAAGTCCAAAATGATTTGAAGGCACACAAGAGCAAACATGTGGGTAGAGCACTGTATGAGAGCCAGTGTGGTGCAGTGGTTTAAGTATTGGCCTATTATGACTCTGGAGACCTGGGTTCGAATCCCAGCTTGGCCATCAAACCCACTGGGGCGACCTTGGGCAAGTCACACTCTCTCTGCCTCAAGGCAAGGCAAGGGCAAAACTTCCTCTGAAGAATCTTGCCAAGAAAAGATGTTGTTATGGCCAGTCTTAGGGTTGCCATAAAGTCGGGAACGACGACTTTGAAGGCACCCAACCACAACCACAACCACGTGTGGGTTTAGCCTTATGAGGGCATGTAAGAAATTGGAAGAAGAGAGAGAGAGAAAGAGAGAGAAGTGAAGTGGCCATTTGGCTGCTTCAAAACTCTTCCCGCCCAAAACAAAAGCTGAGGCGAGGCAGCGCTTCTGCTTGAACCGCGTAAAATGAAGGGAGCGAATTGAAGCTGAAGAGAGGGTTTATTTATTAGAGCCAAGGAAAGAAAGAAAGAAAGAAAGAAAGAAAGAAAGGTCTTTCTTTCGCCTCCAGCCTCCCCTTTGCAAAAAGCCCCTTTCCCCTCAAACTTTGGCCATTATATATGTATATTTGTGGGGTAAGTAAGCAAAGCCCCCTTTTTTTCCTGGAGGCGGCTTGGGATGAAACTCCTCAAAGGGAGAAGAAGAAGAAGAAGAGTCCGAAAAGTGCCAAAAAGGCCAAGGGAGGGAAGGAAGGAGGGAAGGAAGGAAGGAGCCGGAGGAGGAGAGGAAATGTCAAGGGCCGGGGTTTAAAAATACACCCGCCGCATCATGCCATCGGGGAGGAATGGATGATTTTCGAAAGGGATGCTGTGGTTGCGTCCGCACTGGAGGGCTAATCCGGGTTGGCATCGCTTTTCACTGCCCAGGCTCCAGGCGGTGGAATTCGGGGCATGGTCGTTTGTTGGGGCACCGAAGCGATGCCAACCCGGATTAGCCCTCCAGTGCGGACGCAGCTGCCACTCCGATCCTTCGCTTCATCCATCCCCACATCATCATCATCATCATCATCATCATCTCCCCCAAAGTTGGTGGCCCCTAAGCGGCCGTCCTCCCTTGTCGCAGATCATGGGATGCCATCCCTCTCCCTCTCTCTCATCCAAAGGCCCTGCCCTCTGCCCTCTCAACACACACACAAAACACACACACACACACCCCACGGCAATCTCTTTCTCCCCCCCCCCTGGGTTCCTTAAAATTAGCCAAATGTCAGGCCGGGCGCGATTGCTTCAGCCCAGGCGCAATTATCATTTAAAAAGTGCTTGATTGAGGCGCCTGATGTTGTTGGGGGATTGATTCCTCAGATCGCATATATATCCATAATTAAAAAGGAGGGGAGGGGAGGAAGCGTTTCTCAACCGAGACACGAGAGAGAGAGGAAGAAGAAGAAGAAGAAGAAGAAGAAGAAGAGAGAGAGAGAGAGAGAGAGAGAGAGGAAAGAGAGAGGAAGAAGTAAGAGACAGGAAGAAGAAGAGAGAGAAGGAGAACCTTGTTCCTTTGCAACAACCCTCCCTAGTTGCTCTTCTTTCTCTCTGTGTGTGTTTGTTCCCTCTTTTTGTGTTTGTTTTGTTAAATCGCTTTGAGGGGGGGGCATGTCATCCCCACCCCCTTCTTCTTTTTTCTTTTTCGCAAGAAACTGATTATTTCTCCAGCTCGGCTAAATTGAGAGAGAGAGAGAGAGAGTTGGGATTGAGGAAGGAGGGAGAGAAAAGAGAAGAGGAGGAGGAGGAAGAAGAAGAGGAGGAGGAGAAGGGGGGGAGGACAAGAGGAAGAGAGGCAGCGCCTGGCGTGTAGTTTTGAATCCTCCTTTCCCTGCCTTTCTCTCTCTCTCTCTCTCTCTCCCTTTCTCCCCTCCTTCTTTCTTTCTCTCCTTCCTTCCTGATCCTGAGATCGGCGATGCTGCTGCTGCTGCTGTTGCAGCCAAGGCAGTCGTGTTGAGCTGCTGTTCCTGCTTTCCAGTCCGCCTCCGTCCTGCTGTCACTTCCTTCCTTCCTCGTGGACGCCTTCGTCGGGACGAGAGTCCGCTTACTTTGAACCCGACCAGCGCCGGCCAAAGGGGGCCTCTCTCTCTCTCTCGCCTCCTCCTCTTCCACGCTTCAAACCCGACAGCCCTCCTGGCTAGGCTGCTGCTGCTGCTGCTCTTTGGACTGATTTGCAAGGTTGTGTGTGTGAGAGTGTGTGTGTGTGTGTGTGTGTGTGAAGAAGAAGAAGTGTGCGCAAAAAAAAGGCTCCGCGTGGACCCAGGTGGTGAACATCTTTGCAGAAGACTGGAAGAACTGGAGGCTCGCTTTTGCCTTTCCCCACTCCTCCTCCTCCTCTTTCTCCTCCTCCTCCTCCCTTCCTTTTCTTTCTCTTCCCAGCCTCTTCAGTGTCTCTTTCCCCCCTCTCGTCCCTAAAGGAGGAGAAGAAGGGAAGGCAGAAGGCAAAAAACACAACCCTTCCTCTCCAGGACTAGCCTGATCCTCCCAGCCTTTGCCATGTAAGTAACACACGTGCCATTCCAAGCGAGGAGGAGGCAAAGGGGATGCTGCTGGTTGTTTCTCTCTCTTGGCACAGCGCTTCAACTGCCATGGCTTTCTGGGATGTATAGTTCGGTGAGGGCTGAATAGCTCTCACCTCTATAGATCTCAAGAAAACGCCAACGTTGAGCTGCCAAAGCAGTTGAAAGTGGTGTCGGACTGGGTGAGGATGCAGCTACTGTGGGATGCTTAGTCCACTCCCTGTAGGAGCATGGGGCGCTGGGTTGAACTTGAATCAGGCTTATATATGTATGTATGTATGTATGTATCTGCATCCACAGTGGAGGGATAACCCGGTTTGGCACCGCTTTAAGTGCCCTGGCTGAAGGCTATGGGATTCTGGGAGTTGGAGTAGCTCTGGGCCCCACAACATACTCCAACTCCCAGAATCCCATAGCCTTCAGCCAGGGCACTTAAAGCGGTGCCAAACCGGGTTATCCCTCCACTGTGGATGCTGCCCACTTATAGTGAACTCTTTCGGAGCTTTCTCCTCTCTCTCCCTTTGGCCAGCTGGATCAGCCACTCAGCTGCTGGCGTGTTGAAAGTTTCACGAAGCGGAGGGCTTCCCGTGTCCCTCCCGGGCGGTGTGTGTGTTTGGAGACTGTGGTCGGGGCGCTCAGGTTTGTTTGGCTTGGAACCTTTCCCCGAATGCGGACGACCTTGGAGCCCTTTGCCCTGCGGAGTTCTCCAAAGCGATGCCCTCTTCGACTCGGCTGGGCAGCTTTGCTTCCTTCTTCCCCTTCGTTGCTTTTAGAGAGACCCAGCATCTCTCCTCCCTCCCCCAGCAAGCACATCTTTTCCCAACTTTACTTTTTCTTTAGAGAGAAAGCCATTGGGAACAGTTGCATGGGGAAAACAACTTAGGCATACAGTATTCTTTCCTTTTCTTTCTTTCGCCCTAGCTCGATGGCATCCTGGGTGAGCTCTCTTAATTCTACAGACAGGTTTAAGCTGGGCATGAAAGAGAAAGGGGGAAACCTATAGAAGATAGTTGTTCTGTTAAATAAAATATTGCTATTTCCTATCCAGGAGCTAGCTCTAGACTTGGGGAATCTGATGCTACTTTAATAAGTGCCATTTGTCTGAAAATAAGCTTTTTGAGCAGTTGGACTTCTAATAGTCAGTGGAGAACCTTGGGAAGTCTCCTCTTGAAGCAGCCCAAAGAGGTCTCTTAAAATACAATGCTTGGGGCTCTGCTTCTTACCTGCGACTGTTTTAAGATAACTAAGCTCCAGAAGGGCACTCTGCCAGCACTTCAGCAATCGTCTATATATATATATATATATATACACATATATTCCTGGCTTAAGATGAAATGCTTTTTAGTAGCGCATATAAAAAAGAACATAAAGGCCATTGTCTTAAAACCGTATTAGTTCTTCACATTTGTTTTAACAGAGGATAATAAAAGTGTCCAGCTCGCCAATTATATTAGACAAATATGTGACGCCTATTTTTCTTTCAGTGGCACTTAGCAGGGCACTTGGGTCGCAGAGCGTAGACATTTATGTGAAGGGGAATAACGCTTGACTCCAAGGCTTCATAGATGAAGCTCATGGGGGGGGATGTAATTACCTGTGAACCAATATCCCTCTTTTAAAGTGTAATGTCAGGTTCCCCTGGACTACTGAGGAAATGTATTCTGTTCTAAATTAAGGCTCCAGGATGTTCTCATCATAAGACTAAAGTTAACCTGTTTCGCATATTGTGGGAAGTTATAGGCAACAGAGTGTGCATCTTTTGAAACAGTAACACGTCCCTTCTATTCTTTGATGGCTGTTGCGTCCATTCTTAGTATTGCAGAGTGCCACTGGGACAACTAAGAGATATTTTTTTCTGAATAAATTCATAATGATTTAGAAAGTGTTGTCTATATTCTTATAGAATGTGTAGGATGGGAGGCTTTATTTTAGATCGCACAGATAACAAATTGCTGTTCTCTGTTGCATTAGTTTTAGAAGAACAGTTCTGTGATTCCGATCATATAAACCTTTACATGAATTAGGTCTTCTTGATAGCTCACATGACAATAAAGAACTCATATGAACAAATGAGTGAAGGTTTGCGAAATGAAGCTTAGGACCAACAACAAATATCAGTTTCCAGACATTTCAGTGATATTGCCAACTTTTCTTTACTGATTACAAATATATCTGCCCTCAGCCTTTTTTCTAAAGTGTGTTAAATTATCAAAGAGGCACATATATCACAGGTGAGACTTCAAAAATATGTGCTGGGATTTGCATTAGGTATATAATAGTAGGATGTGTCATTTGGTGTTGTGCGCTTGGGATTTGTCCAGTGTGAAATATTTTGTATGTTTAAACATGAAATGATAATAATTCCTTGACTTAAAGTGGTTTACTTTTAAATAAATTGTGAGTAAAAACTAATGAACAGAAATACATTCCTTTGCTTGTATATTGTTTCTGATAGGGTAGATGGCAGACTTTAAAAACCCAAAAACCCTGTGTTGGCATATAAACAGGTGTCTGTGTATTTAGACCCTATAGTCAAAAAAGTAATGAAATAAAACTAATTTGGCTTTGTGAGCTAAAAACATTAAGTAGCTACCAGGGAAGAGAGATATTTTTCAGCCCATTTCCAAGACTTTGACTTTAAAATGCTTGAATAGCAAAATTGCTTAACTTCTGTGCTTCCCCTAATCATGTGGAGAAAAATGAGTAACATTATGTTTCATAACATCATCTTGATAGTAAGTGCCATTAGAGTCGATAGAATCTGCTTGCAAATAATTGTATTTGCTAGCCTGAGACTTATTAAAAAATCTTCAAACCGTTCTAACAAAAGAAAGTTCCTTTCTTTGAGATGTTGGGCAAAGGCACCCTCATTCCCCTGCCAGCCTCACACCCTCCAAAGCAAGTGTTCTGGGTTTTCAGCAAGTCATGATTTCATGTTGAAGACCAAAAAGAATGATGCCTTTAATAACTATCAGAGTTTAACTTGTTGGACCTAGACCAACTTCTTAGCTGTGTGGTGTAACCAAAATTAGAGTAACATAGATTCAAACTCTGATTATTCTGTATGAGGACCCCAAAGAAGTTCTCTTTTTGGAAACAAAAATAGCTTCTTCAACGTTTCTACATGTCATAGTGCATTTTGCAAAGTATTTGTGTCTGCGGATTTTTTTTCACTGCGTGAAATCCTGGAATTTGAAGTAAATGTACATTTTAAGTTTATCTGGCCATTTAGATGCTTACAAATGAAATTCAACAAAATTTTACATTCTTGTGCAATACCTGCCACAAAGTTTGTTAACAATCTAAAGTGTAATGGGTTGTGCAGCTTTTTATTGCTTAAAAAACAATTGAGTAGGATTGCTGTATTTATATTTGTAAAGTATAACCTGTATAGTTTAGAATTAGTTGATGCACCACATATTGCAGAAGTTGTGAAGTGAAACAAGTAAGCATTTCAAGTGCATTTCTTTGCTTTTTGAATATAGTAATTGGTTAACAGCTCGGAACAGATTTAAGTTAATCTTCTGAGAGCTGACGGTCAATATGTTACATGTGGACAGGTGATTAAATCCTAGTATCTTGAGTCCTGTACCTTAATCTCAACTGTCGCATTGACTGCAGTGCAGTAGAGCTTGGCTCTTCACTCGGATCTGTCATCTTTAGGAAATCAGAGCAGCTTATAGAGACAATTCACAAAACCAACAGTGACAACAAAGTCTTATGTGCCTTACAAAAGGAGGATTAGGCAGTTCAGATGTCAACTTGATTGGACAGAGATAAAAGCTGATTGCTGCTACATGGCAAGGCACACTTCATTTTCAATTGGTTATTTATTACATAAGGGCTACTATGGCTTGATTGCATAGTCATTGTTAAGTGCAATTGGAAAGATGGAAAACTCAGCTTAAAAAAAACTAGGGTTGTGTTTGTGTGTTTTTGTTTCTTTTCGTGCTGTGATTTTTCAAAAATTGCAGCTTGCTTTTGTTGTAGTGCTTCAACCATCTCAGTAGTCATACTATTACTATAAAATCTGAAGGTCTTGTGTTAATGGAGAAGCTATACTTGGTTACGTGGCACACCAAATATTGATATTTGGAATCTTTTGGAAATTCTCAGTGACTGCAATGGTGCTGTACAGCAAATTGCCACATAAAAGCAAAGCACAACCTGCAAGTCAGAAAATTTCTATTGAAGTTGTTGGAATTGCTGTGGAGGCATTCATTTCAGATTTGCAGCTATTTGCCTCTGTTCAGAATTTATCAAAATATGGAATGTCTTTTAACTGTCTTACTCACAATAGACATCAACTCCCTTTAAGAATGGTATATTCAATTGTATTCTAAATTTTCATCTAAGAAAATTTAGTTGACATGTTTTGTACTAAATTTTGAAAGCACAGAACTCCCTTGTTGGCTAATTGGCTAGTATGTTCTTGACTTTGCTTAAAGAAACTTTGAAAAACCCAAAGGATATATCTAAGTGTCTTATACATTACAGCACTAATGAGTGAGCCATACATATACACATAGTGTTATGTTGCCCATGATAGAGAGTATATAGAGAATTAATACTTATGTAGTTAATTTTCTGTTTTTAGAGTAAAAAGAGATACTATTTTAGAGTAAAAAGAGATACTACTATTGATAACACTCCTTTTAATTTTTTTTCTTTTGAGTTGACATTTCTGAACTTTCTTTCCTTTAAACCCTACCGTCACCACCATTCAAATGATCTTATTTGCAGGATTCTCCGCTTGGTTAAGGTGGAGCATTTGCTTATAATCTGATTTAGTTTTATAGGCTGTGATCCTAAGCACATTTACTTGGAGGTAAATTCTACTGAAATCAGTGGAGCTTAAAATAAATGCATATAGAATTGCCATGCTAAGTCGTTTGGGAAAGAAAAGGTTCACCCAAGGCTATATTCTTATGACCGTTTACTTGGAAATATGCTCTCTTAAATCCAGTTGAATTTGTTTTTAAAAGATGAGTTAGAACTGGGGTGCCAGTAAGTTTAATCAAATCACTCTGAACTAGTAGATAGGGGTATACAAGTATTGTATAATATGTACAATCTTAAAACCACTGGTAAGATTATCTTCTTATTTGAGGTTGAGGGGAAAATATAAATAGTGTAATGCAGAAGTTAGGTTATCACAAGCACTTAAAAGGACTATACAGTGAATTTTTTTAAATGACAAAAAATATTGCAAAGCTCGCTGTACTTTGTGAAATAATAATGATTAATAGTTTTTTGTGGAGCTTTCGGGCTATGTGGCCATGTTCTAGAAGAGTTCCATGTTCTAGAAAGGATAGCCCAAAAGCTCCACAAAAAACTATGGATGCCGACCATGAAAGCTTTCGACTCCACAATAATGATTAACCAAATTGATTCAGAAAATATATGTGAATTAAGGATATTTTTTTATAGTTAATCTGTAGCACCAAGAATGAAAAGTCTGAAAGATGACATTTCATTTTTGAAATCAGGTTGTATTTGCAGTGCACATAAAAGATGTTTACACAATCTAGGTGTGTAACTGTTTGGAAATAAGATTTTCAACATACTGGTTATGACTTCAGTGGGCACAGTTCTCTGGCAGTCATTATTTTCAGTTGGGATTTGCCACTGGACAGAAATCTCTTTCCCATATTTCATATGGTTCCTATGGATTGCCGAACAAATGTCTAACTTTATCAAGTAGTGGAGGAGTGACAGAGAGAACCCGCTAATCAAATTTTAGCAACTTTTTCTTATCATTGTAACAGAGCATTGTAAAATTATCTTTTTATGGGACTGCAGCTGTACATCTCTGTGTGTTTAAATTTAAAAGTGAATAGGAGCTTTACACTATTTTTCATAGATGTCAAGTTTTGGGGAAACTGTGGGCATACAAACATCCTCAATATAAATGAATAATGACAAATGAAATAGAACATATTTTTCCACACCTTGAAGACTAGCGTGTGGCTACTGTAAAGGTGGTTTTTGGCCTTGATTACGAATAGGGAGGTTCAAAAACAAAATAACAAGTCTCATTCTATTTAGAATGTACAACTTACACACACACACACATAATAGCCCAATTGTATGTCTATGCATATGTGTGTTCTATTTTTTATATTGATCGATTAAGACATACTATGTTGTTTCTTGCTGACATAGGCCAGAATTTACATTGGGATCACAAATAGCAAATGGTTTTTAGACTAAAACTCTTCCACTCTACCAAATATCTGAACAGTTTACATGAGAAAGAGAATGATTCGGGAGACTGTCATATATTTGCACCATGTGTCACCATCTAACTGTCAGGTTAAGCAATTTTAACATGGTACTTGCCCCCTTTACAAGAATGCTTGTCTTGCTATGTACCAGCTGTTCAACTGGCAGAGGACTGTTTGATAAACCTATCTGTTCTAAAATGGCTTACATCTCCTTGAATCCAGTGAGTTATAAACTGTCTGATTCTGCACATGATTGTAGGCTTTCTTGTCTTTTCCCCCACTCTCTTATTCTAGAACTAGTACTGAATGTATAAAACTGTATGACTTCTAGGCAAATTGTGTGTCTGTTTGTGTGCATTTGTCTGCACTCTCAGCATATCCAAGAACAAATCTCTATTACCTATCTGCTACACATGGATGAGAAGAGCCAAGCTGTCTAGAATTAATTTGGGGAACTTAGTATGTTAAGGAGAAAAGTTTATACTTATCTGTCCTTCCAGTAATATATGGCTTAGGGAATGATAGGATATGTCCAGGCATTCCCTAGTAAGGCTTTGTTGCAATTCCCAAAAACTTGGTTAAATATGTACATGTTTGAAGCATTTCAAAATACATAACAGGGTTTCACCCTTCAGTCAGGAAAGCAAACAAGGAAAAAGGGTTGAACACATTCCCATGAGCGAGATGCGCTTTTCTCATTTTGAAAATGAAAAATAGTTTTTAAAGCCGAGTATAGTACATTAAAGAAAACGATAGATTTTATTGGGACATCCAATTAAAAAGGTGCACCTAGAAGGTTTTTCAGATTTTCAGACAGAGCAGAGGAGAGCCCACAAAGCCGAGCAGATAATTTCTGTCTAAGTATGATGATAGTAGTATTGCAATAGATATTAAAATAGCTTGGTTGGACTACAGCTGTTTCAGTGTATTTTGCGTACTGACACTGCTCTGCATTTGGAAATTACTATGGTTCAATTTGGAATGTAATAAAAGTTCAGAAAGTTGAAATAAAATGGACTGAGGTGTTTTTTTTCCCAAATTTATTTTTAGTTTGCTCAGTTTTTTTCAGCCATAAGGCATGGCTCTCTCCTCCATTTGTATACACACTTCTCTGTCTCCAACAAATTTCAAAGATTAAGTGGCCACTGCCAAAGGAATAAAATAATAATCATTGTCCTAGTGTTTAAACCTGTACCCCTGTTCAGCCATATCACTGTCAAAGAGTGAATGTATAAAGGACAGGCATAAAGAAATGGAAATTCACAGAAAAAGACAACTTCAATTCTATGGTACTATAGGGCACACATGGCATGAACAACAATGGCATAGTCAAGTCATGAGGCTGTTAGCATGAGCCAGGCATATGAATGAGCCTGAACTCATAGGTGAGGAGAATACACAGGAATTCACCATAGCCAGGAAGACATAGTGGTTCAGGTTCTGTCTCAGACAAGAAAACTTTAAAATCCTTCCTGTCCAGGAGGACCAGGGACCAACCACAGTGGGCAAAGCCATTCCTTGTGTGACAACACTATTCTGAGGACAATATTCTAAGCTGACCTACATTCTATGAACCCACGTAAACAAAGGTTCTCAGCAGTAGTCTGGGCAGCTGCTAACATACAATAAGGAATAATTGATAAGGGGAAGAAAAGAGCTGAACAGAGCTAGAAATCTATTGCTTAGAAGGCCATGTGATATTTTCCTGACTCTTAAGTGACATTCTGGATATAGCAAACTTCTAGCTTTCTCCACCAGCAAGTTGCATCTATAACCATGCCAGGATTGTATTTCAGACATGAAAGAAATGACAGGATTCTGATACTCAGGCTTAATGATTCTTTGTATTAGTGCTGTTCTGAAGGAATGGAAAGTACCCTTGTAACAGGGGGAAAAACCCAATACTTTTCAGTAGATCTAGCTATTTGGAATATGGCAACACATAAAAAGTAAAGTATGCATAACCTGTTAGTTTATTTAACAGTGTCCAAGGTTTTGGTGTTGTTGAAAAAAGGCATATCCACTTAGGGAAGGGGCGATTTAGAGCAGAGAAATGGTGAGAGATGGAGCCAGGGAGGCTCTTAACTGTACTGCAATCTGCTCTTTATCTATTTCGGTTTGGTCTTCCACTGGCTTTGGTGTTCAGTATTTTGGTGGTTAAAAATTATGTGCATCTTCTCCCTGTACTAATCACTATATTTTTCAAGTTGTTTTTCTTTCTTTCTTTTTTTAAATCAAGGCGTTGTTAATGTAAAACAAACATTATCCCCCAAGATCCAGTGTAGCAGCAAAGTAGTAAGTGACAGATTCTACCTCAAGCATTGTGAAGCCCCATCCAGAAATGGGGACAATTAAGAAAGATGGCAAGAATGGGGAAGATAAATGCTTATAAAATATTGCTGTACATACTGGGGTACCCGAAAACTAATACAGTTGGCCCTCTGCATCCACTGAGTCAACCATCCACGGCTTGGAAATGAGCCCCCCCCCCAAAAAAAAATCCGAAGTTTGATTTTGCCATTTTTTATAATCTTTTTTGTAATCTTCCTTTTAGTACTTTTTTTAATGCCAGAGATGTATACTCAATTAAACACATCCCTGTAGTTCATTTCATAAGCACAGCAGGATGCGTGTCATTTGTGGTGTGCAACCATTGCCTCAGTTAAACTGCTCTGTGTGCTTTTAACTTTTCAATCAATACCTGTTAAAAGGTATGGGAAGGGAAGACTTTGTACAAAGGATTGAGAGTACTAATTGCTTAGAGACAACATCTACAAACTTCACAGGTCAAGACAATTCTTAGCAAATGTGGCCTTTTAGCAATATAATGATGTAGCTAGTATGGATATTTCCTTAATTTTTAATTGCCTGAAAAGATAGAATCCTATGCAGTGGAAAACAAATGCCAGTACACTGGAACTTCAAGACAGCACTAGTGAAAGAAATTCTGAACAGTGAAATGGGTGAAGTTGTTCTGCACAATTTGTGACAAGAAGACTGTTTCCTTATTGGAGGAAAAAAAATGATCAAAGAAGATATCCCAGGTGGAACTAGTCAAAACTGTTACATTTGATAAAAGATATAAGAGGTTTCTTTCTTTTTTTTCTGTTTTTTTTTAAAGTCCCGAAATCCATTTACCAAGCATGTCTTTAGAAGTCCAAGTTTACATGTAAACACGTAGGACTCTGGAACTAACAATTATATTATTTCTCACGTGGAAGGGTTCCAAATGAGAATAGTGGATGTAAGCTAGAAGTCCAGGGCAGATTTATTAAGAAATTAAGCTTACATCTACACTGCAGAATTCATGCAATTTGACACTGTTTTAACTGCCATGTCTCAGTGCTATAGGATTTTGTGAACTATTCACAAACTATTGTGAACTATTTGTGAACTATTCACAGAACTATTACTTCTCTGTCAGAGCTCTGGTGCCATAACAACTAGGATGGCATTGTGACCATTAAAGCAGTGTCAAACTGCATTAATTCTGTAGTGTGGTAGCAGCCAGTGTCCTATTGTTGAATAGATCGGGGGATATTTTTGCTTATAATATATTTAGGACCCACTTTTTTTTTACTTGCTTCTTTTGCATATATTCTAAAGGACTACATTGTGGAAGCAAGAAAATCACAGATGAAGTATTCCTAAACTTCTTTTATCTCTTTGATTTTATTGCTCCTGATTCCATATTTCCTCCACATTCCAGATAGTGCGGAAAGGTTTTCAGATGGTCTATGGTGAAGTTAAAAACGCTCCCCTTTTGTGCAGCAGATGTATTTGCTAAAGTTTTAAAAGGTGGTCCAACTGAAACAGTGAAGGAGAGGAAAGGAAATCAGATGAATCCGGTTGATCAGTGCCATCGACTATATAATCCTTTCACAAAAATAGACTAAATTCTAATTCTTAAAAAACCAACAATCCTCAAAAATTGTTGGCTTTATTTTATAAATGTGTTTATTTTGAAGAAATTTGCTAGGAAGCACATTTTGGTTATAATATATTTGGCCAGAGAGCAGGGACAATATTTGGTCATAAAATACAGTTGGCCCACCATATCCGCAGATTTTTTTTTTTTTATCCCCTGATTTAACCATCCACGGCTTGAGAGTATTTTAAAAATATATAAAAATTCAAGTTATCTTTTGTGTGTATTTTACAAAACACAAATGAATGTGCAGTGGAACTATAAACATTTTGCACATCATTCATTTTAGAATAATAATAGATTTATCTCCTGCCATTTGCCATAATAGACTGCTGTTGAAATTACATTAAAATACAGTTAAGTATAAATTCGCAGCACAGTAATATGACTGTTAATGTTAATGAGGTATTGTAACCTGATAGTCTCATTAACTATCAAAGAAAATGAAACAGTGTTTCTTTACCTATGCTGAAGAGTAAACATTTTGTTTTAAAAATGTTTCATAACCTAGTGATAGCAGATCATGGATACCGTTATTAAAATTGAAAGCACGGCAGTGTCAGCAGTGGAAGATAATTTTAATCTTGTATTTTTAAGGAAAAGCACTAATTAGTTGGAAAGCCCAACACTTTTAAAGAAGCAATTAACTGTGCAAGTAGCATAATTCTAAATGAACATATGCAGTATCTGAAATGGAGATCTTTCAGGTATCTGCTTAGAGCAGTGGTGGCACAGTGTGACCTGCAGGCCACTTGTGGCTCACAGCTCTCCTTCTCAGGCTTGTTTGGTGGAACAGCGGAGGGGGGCTTCTTGGTGGCTGCCCCCAGACTTCGAAACTCCCTCCCTTGGGATGATGGGATAGCGTCCTTTTTGCTCTCCTTCTGCCAGCAAGTGAAAACATTCCTGTTCCATCAGGCTTTTAGGAATTGAATCTGATCGGCTTTTAATAGTGTGCTGCGCTGTTTTGTTGATTTTTAAATTACTATCTTTTTATGAATGTCAACTGGTTTTAGCTCTACAGACTAATTGCTTTGTTGAATAACATATATATATATATATATATATATATATATATTACTGATGCATTTGTATAGTTTTAATCTGTACTGATTTTAATAATTAGGAAACTGTCTTGAGTCCTATTGGGAGAAAAGTGAGCTATAAATAAATAACATAACAATACGTAGTAATAACACATTTTTTAAAAATGGTTTCCAGTTACAACTGAAAGTCACTTTTCAGGTTGCACAATTTTTTTTTAATGGTTTCCAGTCACAACTGAAATCCAATAGCAAACTATTGAATTTACTACAGGTTAAGTTTCCCTTATCTGAAAATCTGAAATTCAAAATGCTTGAAAATCCAAAAATAAAAATAATTCATAGGTAGCTGATACACCTTTGCTTTTTTATGATTCAGTAAACACAAACTTTGTTTCATGCACAAAATTATTAAAAAATATAGCCAATATTATAGTTAATTTAGTGTTTTTCATTCCATAACAATAGTCAATATCATATTCAAGACAATTTAAGTACATTAAGTGTGTGTGTGTGTGTGCATGTAAAAGAAACAATCAGGTGTGAATGAGAGCAGTTTATTTGTTGGTGAGTGGGGGAATTTTTAATAAATGTAATAATATGGACTGAATAGTTAATTAATTTCAGTGACAGTTTTATAGTTGCGTAGGTGTAGGTGATTTGGTACTTCTAAAAAGATGTTTAAAAACACAAAACCAAAAGTGTTACCTTCAAGCACGTGGGCAACCTGAAAAGTGACTTTCAGCTCTGTGGCATATGTCTAGCCCTACTTAGATGAATCCCTTAATTTCAGCAGAGAGCATTTTCTGATAGATTTCCCCAAGGAAGGAATTAAATTTTGTTATTTCTTAGTAACAGAATTTTTAATAAGTATTTTGAAGCAAATCTTCAGTTTTGCTACTATGTTTTGATTTGTTTAAACTTCTGTCTTTATCTTTCTTTGTTCATATTTGTAACTTTATGGATTTCAGACTTCACATTGCCTTTTTTTTAGGTGTATATCATGGTACCTGAAAGTGGCTTTACACAGGAAATATTATTAAATGTTCATTTGGGGTGTTTTTTTCAAAGTTATCCTTCCAGACTGAAGCATACATTTACTTCCTGAATGTGAGCTAAGTGTTATCACATAGATTTAAATGTTTATTTCTAGTGATGGGTTGTTGTGGTACACCTGTTACTAGCTCAGAAGTTAACTTTTTCAGTGTCTTTTGGGACTTCCTTTTTTTTAAAAAAAGTATATGAAATGTATGTATTTTGTTGGAAGAACTATAGGGGGAAAATGTAAGGGATATCTACATAATGTTTCTAGGTGTTATTATGTTGGTCCCTCATAGTGGCGTGACAAGATTATGTGGGCAGGAATTGCATGGTTATACAATTGCATTGCCTTAGTACGCATGGTAGCTTGTAATTCTGGGTGTTGTAGTCCAAAAGAAACTTTTTCAAGCTCTGCTGTATGATGTGTGGGGCTATGGGTGCCAATACAACACTGCTGACAGAAGCAAGCTGGCAATCATGCCATTATGTTCCAGAGTTGTTATGCAATGTGAGTGGGATCATCAGCTCCCCCGCTTAATCTCAGTGTCTCTGTGAGGAGAAGACTGGAAGCTTTTTCTTCCATCTTAAACTAACCACGGTTTATATCCAAAGGAGGAGAAACTGTGGTGAGTTTCCACTGTGGTTATAGACAGGATTGGAATCATACAGCTCTCCAGAGGTTGTTGGACTGTAACTCCCAGCATTCCTCATATTTGGTCAGGCTGGCAGGGCTGAGGTTCAGCAGCATCTGGATTTCTTCTTCTTCTGGTTTAAGAAAATCAGACAATTTTAAATGATGTTTGATGAAAGTCTTTGGGGAAGAATTCAGCCTTCCACTGGATATTTTCAATTTTAGCACCTGTTAACGTAAGGTCTGAAGACTTTCAGGGATCCACAGTTCAGGCCATAGCACTCTTTGCCAATGCATGCAATAGCTTTGAAGCAGTGCCTTGGCAGTTACTACAGCATGTCTTAACACTTATGGGCTGTACAGACGGGGGACGGGACACTTCTCATTTTTGCCCTGGATTGGGGCTGTGGCAACTGCATGCCGCAACCCCATTCTGCCCTTCGGAGGGAGCAAAAAGAAGCTGCCCCAAGCCTCCAAAGGGTGCCATATCTGCTGCCACGTGGTGTGATTGATGGTGCTGCACCATTTGGATACACTGTGTGGACTGGCATGTGCCAAATGGCGCCCTACTGGTGGCAGTAGGGCTTTGAGCATGAGGACGCTCAGCCCTCACCCTTCAGCTATGTTCAGGCAGAGGTGATTACTGTACTGATTAGAAGCTAGCAGTAGTGTTGGTGAGAGCATCTTTGGTAGATACAAGAGGTAGAAACTGTGAATCACTGGGATGGGATAGTAATGGATGTTTTCATGTGTTAATACTGGTGTCATCACTGGACCTCTTCTTCAGTGAACCACTCCTCTCCCCATGGAAGTCTCAGGATATATTTTGAGTAGGAGTTTGGGTCTCTCAATTTGATGTCTCAATTAGGGAAATCAGTCTTATAGACCTAGCAAGACTGTGGTTCTGCATGTAGTAGTAGAAGAGCTATAGCTATGGTGCTAATGGTGGCTAGCCCTAAAGATATATGCCTCTCAGTATGTTATTGTGGTTTGAGAGTTGGACTAGAATTCAGGGGCACCAGAGTTTGAATCCTTGCTCAGCCACGGAAACCGACTAGTTCATCATGGTCAAATTGTACTCTCTCATTTTCAAAGGAAAGACATTGGAAAATCTCCCTTGAATACATTTTGCCAACTAAACCCTATACATTGTAAACAACATACATTGGTGCAGTCTTGAAGGCACATGACTTCAACAGCAAGAACAACAACACCAACATCCATATATCTTTACTGACTGGTGTTACTTCTGAGCCATGATGTCAGCTTGAGAAACAATAAGGAGGCATGCTTAAAGCCTATACCTATGTGAAGCTCTGCCATCAAGCACCAATAAAATACCTGCACAATGTTAGACAAACCACCACTTCAAAAACCATGATGACTCCTGCATACTGCCAACCACATTGCAAAAGTTGCCCACTTTCAGCAATTGAGCAGTACAAGTTGTGTCTCCCTTATCTGAAACACGAGACCCAAAATATTTTGGAATTTTCAGTTTTTCATATTTTGGAATATTTGCATATTCACACCTTCTTGGCCTGTTTATGGGATAGTTATTATTTATTCTGCTGCATGTGGGTGTTGTGCAACTATACTTGTTTCCAGAGTGGGTTTTATTACACTGAATAAATGAAGAATAGCAACAGACCTGATTAAAATACAGAGAACACCCTTTGTTGATGGCAGGCTTTTATTTAAAAACCATTTCATTTGAAATCATTTAAGGAGATAAGAAAGAAGGATATTCCTTGTATATTAAAAAAAATAGCAACACACACTATCCTAACCAGGGAGCAGTAAATTAATATTTTTAAGTAGCATGATATTTATAGATTCAAATATATCTGAGTATGAACATTCAGGGTGAAAATGAGTTTGGGCAGCTAGGTTTTCTGCTGAACTATTTATTTATTCTCTTTTCTAAATAGTTGAAAGTATGGCCCGTAGTTTTCAAAATCTTAAACATGTTTACTTGGGACTGTGGGCCTTTGTGTTCAGTGGGGCTCATTTCCAGATAAGCAGTCTTAAAACTATAAGCTGTGTCATGTGGGCCCAAAATCATGGGCCAAATAAAGCTGCTTCTGGCCACTTTGGGGGTGCTGTGTTCAAATGATGCATGCCCCCAAAGCATCCAGAAGCCTCTCCTTTGGACTGGAAAAAAAAGGAGCAGAAATAATCCGTCTCCTGGTAGAAGCTGGCTTGGGACTGTGGTGGCGTCCCACTTTGGAAGTGGTCTGTGAAGTCACCATGGTTCGAGTGCAATCATAGTGCAATTGTGTCTGGAGTGGCCTCTGTCTGCTCCTGGTGGGCCATTTGCTTCACCCTGTGGGATAAACCTCAGAAATCCAACTTGCAGAAGTTCTGCCTTGACCATTGTTTTGAGTAATGCAGCTAAGGTATTATTTATTCAGTTTATTGTCCTAGTTTTACCTCTGTTTTTTCAAGGTGGGCTACAATTGAATTAGGACATACACAATAAAACATGAAATGAATAGAGGCACAACAGAAGATACAACAGCCACTCAGTTAAAAGTCCCTCCTTCTGCAAGTATGTATATCATTGGACTCTTTCAAACGGGGAGGAATTTCTCCCAACTCCGAATGGAGCCAATGCGGATTTATGTAAATTCGCTTGTTTAGCGAATTTACATGAACCCCTGCTCCGTTCGGAATTACTTCCCATTACCCGAAATTAACCCCCTCCTGCCCGAATTTGCATGCGAAGCTTTAATTCGGAATAAGGTAAAACCCATGATTGCATTCGAATTGGCTTCCCTCCTGCCCGAATTTGCATGTGAAGAGTTAATTTGCAATAACATAAAACCCATGATTGCATTCGAATTGACCTTAAATTATACTTCCAATTTAGCCTTGTATGAAAGAGTCCATTGTCTCAGTGAGAATACCACTGGAGTTCTGTGCTCCACTTGTCTCTAGAAATCTACCTCAGGGGAGGCTAGGTTGGCTCTCCAGTTGTTGTCTCCACAAGCAGGCAATACTTTTTTATTCAAAGTGTGACATCTCTTATTGTGGAAGGAGCTTATTACCTGGATGGTTACTTTATATTTCTTTTACTGGTGTGTGTTTTTTAAAAATATGCTTTAAATTTCCTGTGCTTTTACTTATCTCATGTATTTGTATTATTTTACTATAAGCTCCTTAGAGCCTCATTCATGGGAAAAGTCAGAATATAAGCTGAATAAATGAGTAAATTTTTCCCCAAATGATTTTTCTTCCTCTTTTTTGTGTTGCTTTTTAAAATAGAAGCCTATACAGAGTTGTGGGTGTATTTGCTGTGGTTGGTAGTGACCAGGCATTCCATGTAAACTTCAAAAGTTAACAAAGCCCTCAACCTGTTGCTGGTTTTGTTATCTGTCTGTCACTCTCTTGTATTTTGAAGCAGGAACATAAGGATATGCAGTGACAGTGAAAGAAAGCAGGCCTTTTTGCTGGCTGCAAAACTAGAAGTGCCCATAATTTTATCTCCTAAAGTTGTTCCTATAGAATGTCATGAGATGCAGGAATTTGGGGATATCAAACATTGCAAATGCAGGATGCAGCATATGTTGCAAGTCTTTTCTCCCCCCCCCCCCCCTTTCCTGCAAAGGAATACACAAATGAAGATGTTAAGAATTAAACTCTGGATGTGGAAAATATAGATCACAGCAGCAGACAAAGGAGAGGAATCATTTGTACTTAATGTAAAAAACCCAGGTGGTTTCCAGAGAAGGCTTTGGCTAAGCTATACAAGGCTAATTTTTCTCAGATGGATACTTGGTCATTTGCCCTATGCAGTGTGCAATGTAAAAGAGCTAGGTGTTGGTGGTAGGGTTCTAAAAATACTCTGTAATGGATTTCAAAGGAATGGGGGTGGGAAAGCACTAACAACTTTTGTGTTCATTAGGGATAAAAAGAGTATTCAAATATATCTGAAAAATTGAGATACACTGACAAGAAGAATGTAGGACTGGCAAGAATCTTCAGTTTAGAATTATGTGCAAAATTTGCATGTGGTTGTTCTGTGAAGGAAACAACATTTTGTTACCAGAAAATAGTATTTTGTTTCTCCTATATATATATATATATATACACACACACACACACACATAAATCTAAGCAAAATATTTCTATGCAGACAATAATTTCTAACCAGAATAACAATTTCTAACCAGAAAACAAGGGCAGGAAACTGTCTAATTATAAGATTGTATATACAGCACTGTGTAAATTTACAGCACTATATACATTAAAGTTAAGTAGTATTTCTATTAAAAACTGTATTCAGGAGTATTATTTTCTGTGCAAAAATGCTTTTTTTCTGTGTACAACAATCACATATGCATTTTGTGCAGAATGGATCTCTGTGAGTGGGTTTCTAAAACTGCATGGTTTTCAAAGACTTTCTTCAAGCGGGAAGTAAATTGCTAAAATTATGCATTGCATTGTTTGAGAAGAAATGTAGTGAGGAATACATGCCTAACATCCATTAACTTCAACTGTAATCAGACAGTTAACAAACTACAATTATATTTACACTATCTGATTATAGCAGGTTGATACCATTTTTTACTGTCATGACATAATCCTATGAAATTCTAGGATTTGAATTATGGGAAATATTTAGAATTCTTTGATAGATGGCTTTAGTGTTGTAGTTCAATGAAGGACAGGGAAGAACACTAGAATGCTTTAGGAGAGCTTTCCAAGTGTCTCAGACTACAAATTCCAGGATTACTTAGGATGGCACTGTGCATGACAGGCATCATAAGGGCACGCAGCAGCCCTTTTGACACCCTTTCTAGGGCGCAAATAGGAGCCATGTTTCGCGGCTCCTATTTGCACTGTGTTGGGGGCATGGGCATGCAGCTGCAGGTCCCCAGCCAGTACTTCCATAGAGTCACCCCTGTCAGGGTGTCTGTACAGCCCCATAGTTGGAGGATAATAGTATCTAACTTGCACTGAGTACATGGCTGGGGCAAACATATGGTTGAATAACAAATAACAGATCTGGTATCTTCAATGACAGAGCTGGTATCCATTACTTTTCTCCTTGGTCTGTAGCATATCTCAGCCAATGGGCAGACAGTGTATCAGACAATAGATCTGTATTATTCAGTTTAGTCTTTTCTAGATCATATCCAATGTTCAAGACATTGAGTCAAAAGAGCCATAATTTCAGATGAAATGAAAAATAAATAAGGCCTTCCAAAAGAGTTGTAGCCTTCCTTTTAATGCTCATGTGTTCTGAGAATTATTCCCATCTGTTCTTCCTCTACTCCCGTTCAGTAACCTTGTTGCAAGGTTATGATTAGAGGGAAATGGATCTTAATCACCAGTTGTAGTGTTCCCCTTTTTGCTGCAGCTGTTTAAAGCAGGCTAACGGATTGCAAAACTTTGTCTTCAGTTTTATCTGTAGTATAGAAAACAGTCATATGGAACGAGAGAGAAAGAGAGGAGAGAGAAGATTGTGTAAGAAATCTTAAAAGGTTTTATAATCAAGTTACTTTTTAAAATGTGTGTGTTTGTGCAGGCAGAGTAAGACATTCTAGCTACAATATGCTGTTGAACTTATTTAATTAGAATGTTAGCATGTTTTTAGTGGGGGAGGGCTTCATACTCCCTTTTCTGTAGTTGTGCCAAGCCATCCATGTGAGTTTCTTCTGTTGTCACCTGTTTCATTCCCAGCAGATGCACACAATCTGCTCTGCTGTCACTAACAGGGTTAAGTTTATGAAGAAGATGTTAGAACATGCTGCTGCTGCTGCTGCTGCTGCTGCTGTTGATGTTGATGCAGTTGAAGTATGAATATTTTGGGAAGGGTGGAAAGCTAAAAAGTTATGTTACCATGTAACATAAGAACTGAAATATAGTTCTTCAAGGGGCAATGATGTCAGGAGCTCACAAAGCAGTACACTTTGGGCTGCAGCCACCATCATTCCTAAACATTGGCCATGCTAGCTGGACCTGATGGGAATTGTAGTTTAACATATTTGGAGGTCACAGAATGAGAAAGAATGGCCTGTAATAACTCCTTTTCTCAGGACATCTCAGACCATGGACTTTCCAGGATATGCAACTGAAATTTATTCCATGAGATGCCACTTGTCACTTAAATGACTTCTTTTGCTCACATTTGATACACAGATGTAATTCTTGATCATTCTTATGAAGCATTTACTCTAATTGTATCCAGGATGGTAAAAGATTTTCTTCCAGGTCTCTGACCATTTCTTTGATGCCTTCTTGTATACATCAGGTTTCCTGTTTCTCTAACTTTTGTGAAGAGGAACCTTTACAATAGCAAGAGTAATCTACTAATTATGAACATTGTTTCTGGGGCTGTAAGCAAATGCTTCAGTGCTCAAACTGTAAAGCTTTACTGATATTGTCCAGTAAAGTTCAACAATTGTGATGCCCTGTCTTTATCTTGACTCAATAACCAGACTTCATAGATGAACCAGAAAGAGTTTATTGGGATACATCTGCACAGGAAGACATTCTTTGTTCAGACTGAGGAAATATAATAATAATAATAAATTTTTATTTATATTTCCCGCCTCTCCCTACGGATCGAGGTGGGATTACAGCATAAAAATAGTACATAACCATTTGAAATTATAAACAGTTTAAAATTTTCCATAATTAATCACAATAAAAATAATTCCGGTATGATATTAGGGAGTGGCTAGGGTTGAGTAAGTCACATAAGATTTGGTGGATACGCTCGCCGGAAGAGATCCGTCTTTAGTGCCTTCTTAAATGCCTCCAATGTAGTTGAAAGACGGATCTCCTCCGGCAAGTCGTTCCACAATTTAGGAGCCACAACAGAGAATGTAGTACGAGAAGCTGATGTTAATCTCGTATGAGTATAGTTAAATAATTTTTTGTCTGATGTTCTGAGGGTGCAGGTCATATTATGTAGGGAGAGGCGTTCCTTCAAGTAACCTGGGCCCAAGCCATATAGGGCTTTAAAGGTAATAACCAACACTTTGTATTTGGCCCGGAAGCTGATTGGCAGCCAGTGAAGAGATTTTAAGACAGGGGTGATGTGTTCCATTCTGGAAGCCCCCGTAATCAATCTGGCTGCTGCATTTAGGATTAGTTGGAGCTTCCGGACTTGGTACAAAGGTAGCCCCATGTAAAGCGCATTGCAGAAATCTAAACGAGAGGTTATCATTGCATGTACTACTGCTTCTAGGTCCCTCCTGTCCAGGTAGGGGCGCAGTTGGTAGGGGCGCAGAAATTATAGGAAAACAGACAGTATAACCCCTCCCAATCACACATTCCATTCCCAGACCAGCCATCCTTTGGGTACCATCTCTCCCTCCTCCCCTGCATTCCCAAGCCTTGAGATCCTTCACCACCTGCATGGCACTAACTTTCTATACTAATATGGCAGAGGACCCAGAACAGGGTACCTGAGATCCTGTCTCCCCAAAATAAACCCCACCAAAACAAATGAGAATATCAGACCCCAACAGCATCTCCATCTCTCAACCTAGTCTGGGCTTGGACAGGTGATCCAAATGAAACTGTTTAACCAACTTGGGAGCCCGAACATCAAAATCAGCCACTGATTCAGCATCACTGGGGGGAAAGTCTTTCCACAGGATGAAGTATTGTAACTGGTCCCTGACCTGCTGAGAATCAAGAATCTGCTTAATAACAAAGTGGTGTTGGTCATCAATCAACAGAAGTGGGTTCTGGTGCCACAGATCCAATGTCACAGCTGGCTTCAGCAAGCTGGAATGAAAAACAGGATGAAGGTGATAAGTTTTTGTAAGATCTAATTCCACAGCCACCCTACTCACAATTTTCTTTATTGAATACGGACCCACAAACATAGGTCCTAGTTTTTTGGCAGGCTGTAGACTCTTCAGAAATTTAGTAGACAGATAGACTTGGTGCCCCACCTTAAAGTCCCACTCAAAAACCCTCTTTCAGTCCACCTGAGTCTTATATATCTCTTTTGTTAAATCCAAAGCCTCAAGGACCTTTGGCCAATTATATTGAATGTGAGCACTCCAGAGATATTGGGTCAGATTTCAACCAATGCCCTCAAGCCTTGACCCCATAGATTATATGGAAAGGTGACAACCTGGTACTCTGGTGCACAAGGTTATTATAGGCCACTGTAGCCAAGTCCAAATAGTCTACCCAGTCATTCTGCTGGAAGTTAATGTAACAGCTCAAATATTATTCTAGGATTTAGTTAGTCCATTCCACCTGCCCATCCATTTCTGGATGATGAGCTGTAGTCACCCCTTGTTCTATTCCCAACCATTCTGTAAATGCCCTCCAAAATTGGGAGATGAACTGAGTTCCTTGATCTGTTACAATCTTGATTGGGACTCCATGAATGTGGCAAATTTCATGTAGAAACATTTTGGCCAACTGATTAGAATTGGGCAGAGATTTACATGGAACAAAATGTTTGAAAAACAATCAGCCACCACCCACCACAGTCCATTTATGATTCTCGGGCAAATCCACAATGAAGTCCATACTGATTTCTTTCCACAGCCTTGCAAGTGCAAGTGAACATTACCGATTCTAGTAGTGTAGGAGTGAACACCCAGGCTATAACTTCTATTTTTTGATTCACATGCTGGGGCAATCTAGATACTGCAACAGCCAGATTTTTTTTTCTCTCCGGGCATATATTTTGAGTTGGAAATGAAACTCAGCCCACATTATTTGTTTCTGACTCACCTTCTGAAGTGTTTGGAGAGCTTCCAAATTTTTGTGATCCATCCTTGAACGGGATGGATGCCCCTTCCAATAAATATCATCAGGTCTCCAGGGCTAGGTGATGGTGTGCACTTCCTTCTCCCAGACTGTCCAGTTAACCTCAGATGTGGAAAACCTTATGAACAGGTAGGCACATGGCCTCAAATTGAGGTTCTGGGTGCCTATTCTTGATCCAGTCACATCCAGTCAAGGATGTGACTCATTAATCATCTAAATTCTGTCACATACTCTGCCACTGACTTGGCTCCCTGGCATAGCTGCTTAAAACTCTGCGTGAGCCTTCTCTTGCCGGAATGGGGCCAAAATTGCACACAGAGGCTGGTCATAAACATGTCCAAATTTTCCAACTCTGCAGCCCCTGTATCATAGATCTACCTGCCTGTCCTTCCAGCTGTGCTGAAACATATTGCACCTTGGCCTCCTCCAACTGGTAAGTACACTGCCTCTTCCTGGGGTTTCCATTGGGTCAGCCACTCCCCCATCATTCTTTTTATTTGATGAAGCTTCCCCTGCATACTCTCACCACCTTGTTTTCGAGGTCCTCGCGACTGTCCTCTCTTCACCGTTGATGTCTTAATGCTCTGTTGGACTGGGCATTCTGCTGGCCCAATTGCTGGTGCTCTGGTGCCTTCCACACACCTCCACCTTTGGGGCCCATGCCCACTGGTCTCTGGAGGTGCCACCTCATGGGGTCACCACCAGCTGGCTGTCAGCTCACCTTCCCATGTCATCTATTGGTGAGGTTTCCAGAAGCCCTAACCAGGATGGACAGTGGTACAAGATTCTGGGAGCAAAAGTTCTACAGCAGTTGCAGCTTCCTTGGTTGAGGTCTACTGGTGTAGACATCCATTATTTGTGGAAGTATGTTCTGTTGAAAGCTGTTGGCCATTATTTGCAGTGCTGCTGGTGGTGATAGTGGTGGGCTCCATTTGAGCAACCCTGTCTTTTCATTTCTTCCTTCTACCGGCGACCTATATTTCATAGCACTCTTCAAGGGTCCTGCTCACTAAGTGAAGTAATAAGTTCAAGTTTTCCATTTTAAGTGGGTGACCTATGACAAACGAGTTTTCAGAACAGTGAGAAATACATCACAACTGATTGTGCATGGTATTTCCTCCCCCAGGCAAGGTGTGGGTGGATGGAATGCTCTCTGCCCATGGATCCACTATGAAATACATTCATTGAGTTTGCCAAGGTGACAGCCTTCTCACTGCTCTGTCATTCCAGTGGGAAGAAAGAAACTGAGAAAGAGTTATGAGTTAATTCTTGCATTACCTTCTGCACAGTTATATAAAAGGGGTCCAGATTTCCTGTTCTGTTCTTCTTGCAGTGCTAGTATGAGATTAATACTTAAGTCTGCAGATCTTTGCAAGTGGTCTTTGCACAATGTGCACAGAACTACAGTTCTGTAATGTAGTTTTGTAAATAACTACAATATCATCTGTAATGAAAATCTTCCAAATGCCTAGTAGCTTCCAAATGCTACTAGCCATGCTTTGGGGACTCCAGTTAATGCACAGGTCAATTATACTGAATAACATGCATACACCCCTTTATAAGTTGACCTGGAGAAAGCAATCTTGCTTCTCTAACACATTCCTTGGTTACTTCTTGGATAGATAACTATATGAGGCTATATGGAACAATCCTTAAATATGAAATAGGAATATTGGTTCAAAATGCAATAAGAAGAAAGTTCGTGGGAGCTATGCTTTGGATTTTATTATGCCTGCTCTTCACCAGCGCACTTCACCAAGTTGTTGGATTTCAAATATCTTGGAGTACATGGCCAATGGGAGTTGAAGTCCAAAACATCAGAAAATACCACTTTGGGGAAAGGCTGTCAGAGTAGGGTAGACTGTGAAATGTATTAAAGGCTGAACACATGTCTCCTCCTCCCCCCACCCTAGGTTTAGCCTAATGAAGGTTTAATAAGGAGAGGGGGTGCTTTGGGTTACTTCCTTGTTTCTTCTAGAGGTCCTACTCTTGCTGAAATATGGGATGGTGTTTGTTCTAAGGCTAATGTTGAATATTAACTGTAACTAGGCCCTGGATCTGCATTTGAAGGCAACTAAGGCAAAATAGAGGACATGATGATGATGATGATGATGATGATTTTCTTATATCCTGCCTTACTCCCAATATAGGGACTCAAGGTGGCAAGATTACCCATTATATTACACCATTAAATTTACAAGTTGTTCTTTAAATAAATATACATATATGTCATGCTGTCCCTGGATCTTGAAATGAACAGTTAGTGGCAGCATAGTCTTTTATATTTCCCCCCTTTTAAAAAAAATAAAAAATAAAATAACTGTTAAACATTAAAAATGTGAGGACACAATGCATCCATACTGAAGAACAGAATTTGTGTTACAACTTAATGTCATCCATAATCCTATTATTCGCATTCTTAATGATAAAACTTCTATCTTTGAATTGCCCTCTTTTCAGAGAAGTTGATTTCTTTGGGCTTTTCGATAGCTAAAAAATTAATTCTTCAACAGTGGAAAGCTCCATTAATTCCCAAAATCAAAGACTGCTTTAATGAGCTTAGTGACTTGGCTGAATTTAAAGTAGCTGCAATGTACATTTACATAAATTAAATATATTTAAAGAATTTGATCTCTATTTTTAGAGAGGTTTTTTTTAAAAAAAAATACTGTTCCACTTTAAGGTTGGTTGTCATGAATTTAAAACCCAGATTATTCATCATTATCAAGAAAAAAAACCTACTATGCATTTCTTGAAACAAATTCAGGTGATATATTGAAAAAAAAATTCAGTTGAGACAGTTATATCTGTATCTTTGATGACACTAGTCTTCTGTAAAACTAAATGGTTAAACATGCATACAGGAAGAGGAACGTGAATCAGCTTTACAAGATGTGAAGTGATATGTACTTCACAGTGTGAAAGCATAAAAACAGAACTCTGCATGCTGCTTCATCCAAGTTAATTAGCAAATCAGTCTAGGATGTTTTGATACTGTTGGTTCATTTACAAACAGATGAAAGGGTTAAAACAAATGGGAAGGAAAGAAGTGTGAAATAGCTTGAGAAACTGAAATTTTGTGTCCACACTCCCACATTTACAGAATGAGCCCTAATCAGAGGCCCACTTTTGTTCATTTATTTTAGAGTACAGATAGTGTGGTATCCAAATTTGCAGCAGATCCTCTGTGTGTTTATGCCATGAATGTATGTACAGGCATATCTCAGTTAACAAAACCTCTGACAAAGAATCTCCTTCTTACAGAGCCTACCCTGGCTTCCTCATCCTCTAGGCATCTTTTAGTAGCATCAGCATTGGGAGGGGCGGAGAAACACAATTTAGTGTTGCACTACAGAAGAATATCTGCCATAAAACAGTGCAATACAGCATGTGCTGGGAAAGAACACAATTCTGCTCTAGCTGATATTACTGTAGCTGTACATGCCTATCTACAACAGACCAACAGTCAAGGTAAATGGCAGCTGCCTTTGGGATCCCTTACTATGCATAAATGAACAGAAAAAAAGAAAGAAAAAAGAAGAGAGAGTGAGAGCGAAAGAGAAAGGGGAAAACAGATAAGCTCCACAAGTTATTCCCTGCATGTTTAAGATCTATAACTAACTAAGGAGTGTACAACTGTGCTGTGGGCCTTTTTCACTCTGTGGATGCCTAAAAGGCCATAGTAGAAGTAATAACAAAATGTGATGCTCCATCTTGCAGTTGTTTTCATCCCCTTTGATATTATTTGGCCCAAAAAAATAAGACCTGGAAAAATGAATTGAGGGTGTCCAGAAGTGCAGAATAAGGATTCTGGGGCCACATGCAACTCATGGACCTCATTTTCCACTTGCTGTTGTAGATAGTGAAAAGAGAATATCACATGTTTGCATGCTGGCTTGTGACTGGTCTCATGCTGCTGTCTTGTATTTTAATATGGGTGTTACTTTGGAGGTGTAAGAATGCAAAGCATGACCTATTTAGAATGGAAACTGCCAAATGGTGCTGCTTTTAAGGGTTACATGCAATTTTAAAATAAAATTTAAAGTCTTTATCTTTATAAATTATTTTATTCACTTTTGTATTTATACTTTTATTGAAGCATTTGTATGGTTTTAATCAGTATTGCATAAAACAATGGAGGCAGAAGGGAGTTTTGCAGACACAGTGTAACTGTACAATTTCCTTGGATCCCAAACTGCATTTTCAAATGCTCAACTGAAGTTTTGAATTATTGCAATGGTAGAAATGTGAAAAATGAAGGGAAATTCAATGCAAACATCTACCACAGATTTTTACAAAAAAGCAAAAAACAAACATTTCCACAAGGAATCCTATGCAATCTGTTCTCTTCCTTCAGTCACCCACCAGTATGGTTTTTAGGTGCATCAGCAAATAGGAGCACTGCCTGCTGATGTTAAAATCCCTACTGATTCTTCCCCTTATCATCAGCTAAAAACACCTGGTACTGTTGTGTAACTGCATGATCTTCTAGCCCCTACTTCCACATCACCCATAGCAATGGCTGAAGAAGATGGAGCAGCCCTTTGCCTTTCTGTAATGAGGGAGAGAAGACCAGTCCAGGAGCAGCTTGATAGTCTGTGAGTGTGTTGTGACCCAGGAGGGGAAGGAGAGGAGAGAGTGAATACATCTTCTAGATTCTCCCCTCCTTTCTCCTTGTTTGTTATTCTTCCCTCCTGGAAATTAGTACAGGTTTCAGCTGGTCTAGAGCTGGGTAACAATTTTACCTTCCCTTTGGCCTTTACAGAGGGGAGGGTATTTTGCCTCCTCTATACTGACTCTCCATAGTATTCTATGAGACAATTGGCTTTGGGTGGTGTTTTAAAATAATTGGTTTAATAGGCTTTATAAAACTCATTTTTGAGTGAATGGGTTATTTGTTGATATGATTAGTTCATTTGATGTTTAAGGCTATAAATTCAATTTATTGGTCACTTCTTGGCAAACTAGTATGGGAAAGGGATTGTTGTGAAGTTGTTAGTGAGCACCCAAAGGCACCTTGGAGTGAAAGGGGATTCTGCAATGAGTAATGTAGTGGAACTATCTTTGGAGCTCGACTTGCTTGGGTCTCTCGTTTCGGGCATAGGGCTTGAGGGGAAGAACAGCCTTCCTCGACGTAGGCTGGCTACAGGTGAGCTATGTTTATAGGCTTGGCTTTGGAACCTGGGTTGCTTGACCTTTACTGCTGAAAAGGAAATATATACAGTTGACCTTCTGTATCCTAAATAAACTAAAAGCATTAGATCCCATCTGATTCTGGAAGCTAAGCAGTGTCAGTCCTGGTTAGTACTTGGATGAGAGATCACCAATGTATACTAGGTACTGTAGGCTATATTTCAGAGGAAGGAACTGGCAAAATTACTTATGAGTATTGCTTATCTAAGGCTGCATCCACATTGCAGAAATAATCCAGTTTGACACCACTTTAGTAGTCATGGCTCAATCTACGAAATTCTGCTGAATTGTAGTTTGGTGGGGCACCAGAGTTCTCAGTTCCCAGAATTCCATAACTTTCAACCATGGCAGTTAAAAGTGGTGTCAAACTGGATTATTTCTGCAGTGTGTATGCAGCCTATGCAACCTTATGGAGTCACCATAAGTCTATAGATGACTTGAAGGCAAATACACACACACAGTTTGTACATGCTTTTGTATGTCTGTCTATTTCATCTGAGTGGGTGGGCAAGTTTATCTCCCTGTGAATATTGTTGAATAGCTGTGAATCCCTTTGTATCTACCTTTGTCTGTTTGTCCATGCTAAACTTCAAATCTCTCCATTATTTTTATATCACTTTGATAGATTGGATGTCTAAGAAATTCTAGAGTCCTCAGATGTACAGGACGAAAACTCTTGCCCATGATTTTCTTGGCTAGACTTAGGTGTCCCAGATCTCAAGGCCTCAACTCTCCCCCGGGCCCTAGGACAGGTTTAAAGATTTTTAGGGTGAGAGCACTGCCTTGAAAAGTGTGTTTGTGTGTGTGTATACCTAATTTGTTAGACTTGATGTTTTTGATGTGAATGACATATTTGGTGGAACTGTGGTTGATGTTTATGGTATTACACTTAGTAATATTACTTGGGGTCATCATTTTTAACACTCCCCACCCTGCCCTGTATCACTTCCAGGGCTCTGTGATTCCTAAGAAGTCATCCTTTACACTTCAAGTTTTAGCTATGAAATCTCAGGGCCAGCTTACTTTAATTATAGTTCGGTAAAAACTTTCTAGTGGCAACATACTTGGGAAATTGTAGGAACATTGGCTTACTTGTATCTGAAACAAATGTTACCAATGACAACAAAAATGTTTATTTCCTTTTTTCCCCCTGTCCAATAACAAGTTTCCTACCTTCCTTTCCTTGTTTTTTCATAGCATCTCTCTACCCACCATCCAATGATATTCCTTATGTGAGATAGATGTGATTAGAACAAGTCATATTCTCCTCCTCCTCCTTTTATTTTTAAAAAGTGCCTCCATTTACTAGCCCCTTTATAATATTGGTCAGCCAGTCTCCAGCCAGCTAACTGCTCTTTATTTCTGTAGTCATGTCTAGTCCCTTTCATTGGCAGTAAACTATCATTGGCCCTTGGTCTCCACTGGGGTTTATCCAGTGTATCCAGTGTATGGATACTCAATCCCATTAAATACAGTGGTATAGTAAAATGTTATTCCTTATATAAAATGGCAAAACCAAGGTTTGCTTTTGGGAATTTATACATTTTAAAAATATTTCAAACCATGGATGGTTGAATCCATGCATAAAAGATTTGTGGATATGAGGGGCTGACTGTATAACTTTCAGCAATGAAACATTTTATGTACATTTATTCAACATAGTTTTTAATTGCCATTTTATCTTTTGCCTCCCATAATTTTAATATACAGTAGATGATAGATTTTATGAAAGAGTCACAAGTAGGAAAAAACTATTTCTTCCCTGAAGTTTTGCCATAGGAAATTAAGGGAAAGATATTAAAAGAAAAAACATTCATTTGATTGGGACAAGATATGTATTGAGTGTGGGCATGCTGTGCTTAAAATACCCTGCAATACTTTGCCAGCAGCCTCTGTTTCCGATGGTGAGGGACCACCCTGCTTAATGGTGAAGTGAAGTCCTCTCTCTGTCTTGGCTTATTCTGGCCTTTCTTGGTTACAGACAGAAGGTTTTGTGAAGCTATCCCCAAATATGTATTATTCATGGACCAAAGCCACTGGAAAGACTTCATGCACTTGTAATGATAGGTTGAAACCTTAAGGCCAGTCGAAAGGCAGGATATAAATCCTTGAAACAAACAAACAAACAAACAAACAAACAAAATGTGAAGCTTGTTTCTGAAAAAACTGATAAAGATGATTCAGGAGTGGTGAGGGAGAAGAGATTATGTAAAAAGAAAGTGAAGAGGGGAATAGAAGCACTAATTATTGGAACTCTAAATAGCATATACATTTACGGGACTCTTAAAGTATAGATTCCAAAAAGTATCTGTAGAATATCACATTATCAAGTGAGAGAGACAGTGAGAGAAATCCCCATAGTCTAACCCTGAGAAACACAGTCAATTTTTTTAATGAATTTTGGTGCTGCAGCATCTTGTTCCATCTGTCAGATGTGTTTTTTTTCCTCCAAGTAAGGCAAGCCTAAGCGATCAGATGGAGAATGTCCAGCAAGAATTAAACAATCCACTAGTTTATGTTCTCATTTTAAATGCTTGCTTTTGTCTGGTTAGTGCTGTAATTTTTTTGGAAATGTTAAACAAATGAGAAAAAAGTGATTTTTATTTTAAAAGAACATCTGGGGAAAATTGAAATATAGGTTGTGTATGTTGTATTTACTTCTCCACACTATAGTTTTTTTACTGCTGAAATGTTATTACAAAATAACATGTGAAGCAGGTGATATTGCATTGTTAGATGTATTTATGTTATATAGAAGGAACTAGTTCAAGCTATAAATACCTATGTGTAAAATCACATTGAACTCAAATATGCATAGGATAGCATTGTGCATGACTTAATTTTTATTTGTAAATTAATTTTGCCAAAGCATTTAGAAATAGGTTAGGAGTACTACCTGCTGCACATCCCAAAATATTTTAATATGTATTAGTTTTTTTATGAACTGAAAAAAAAGAATAAAGACAGCTTTTACAGGTTTAAAGCAGAGGCTACTTACTTTGCGCTACGCAAAAATTATTCTTAAAATTATTTTAGCTTAGCAAGACTGGCCTGAATTGAACAAACTGTGAAACTCTTTCTACAGATCCAAGAAATGTCTTTTGCAGATTGTAGCCTCAATTCCTTCTCATGGCAAGGTTTTTATTTTACAAAACAAGAATTTTAAAATCAATTTGTGATGTGGCAGTTGGACTTGTTGTACATACATGTATACACACACACACACACACACACACACTGCTGGGGATGGCCAAGGTCTTGACTAATCTATAGATGTTCTATAGATTCTGACCAGTATATGAATCTCAACATTTTTATCCAGAATCTCACATTCTTAGAAGGAAAAACTCAGTACATAAACATTCTTGTGAAATAATTTAGGCATAGTGGTACATTTGGATATCAATTCAAAGATATAGCTGTCTTAGTCTGTAGAATCAGCATGTAGAGAGATCTCAGATGCATCTGAGGAAGTAGTTTTCATCTACAAAAGGTCATGCTGCCAACATTAGGTTGTCAAGTTAAGCTTTACCATCTCAGTGAACTCCTCAATAGTATCTCAGCTTCATACTCAATAAGTTCTATTCAGACTTCACTGGAATTAAGACCCATTGGACTCAGAGAGACATGCCTAAGAGTAAACATGGATAGGAGCAGCCTTCAGGTAAGTACACAAAACATGAATTGTCACAAATACATCCTTATATATTTGTTTTCCTCATTTCTATACCATGCCATTTCAGCAAACAATTATCATTGAAGATACTTAGTAGTGCTAGAGTTTATTATTACTATGTCAATCAGCTTATGAACAATTTGTAGCTTCTACTTCTGAATCTTCATTTTGAGTGTCATGGACTTCAGGAAATTAAAAGGTTGCACACATTTTGAACAACTTGCTAAGTTGTTCATAGAATCTTGAAGGCTCACAAGGGCCATCTATTCCAACCTCCTGCCATGCAAGAATTCACATCTAAAGCAGTCCTGAAAGATTCCCATCCAATTTTTGTTTAAAGACCTTTAAAAAGGAAAATTCACCTCCCTCATAGGCAGTTTATCCTACTATCAAACTACTCTTAGAGTAAAAAAAAAGTCTTAAAGTTCAGGCAGAATCAGTTTTCTTATATTCTGACTCCATTGTTTCCTGTTCTATAAGCTTTTCGCACAGGCCCTGGAATGGGCCTGTTGGGTTACAAAATGGGGTGTGATGGGAACAGGAGGTGGCATAGAATACATCTTACCGCACAAGGAGAATGCTCCTGCCACTGCTGGAAGTTCTTATTGTGTTTGGGATGCGTTCCCCAGGAGGTGATTTTCAGGAACTGTTTAGAAGCATTTCTGAAAATTGCCCCCTCTGGGACCCATCCAGGATGCAATGAGAGCTTTTGGAGGTGGTGGTGGCAGTGTTCTTTGTGGTAATTTATTATTTGTGGTCATTTATTTTCATAGGTCCAAAACAGGTGGGAAGATGGGGGCTACTTCTGGCCGCTCCGGGGTCATGGCAGTTACATGACACCCTGCCCCTGGAGCACCCAGAAGTCGCCCTGGGGCCACCCTGAGGCAGGCTGAGGCGGCCCACAACCAGTCCCAAATGAAGCAACTTTTTTCTGCTCCTTGCCACAGTCCATTTGGGACTGTGGCAGGAGATGCCCTCGGGGCCACAGTGTGTGTTTGCCATGGCCCGGGGTGATCAGGCTGAGAGTTTCTGGCCACTCCTGGATGCCTGTCTGTTTTGCCCCGAAGTCACTTACAAAGATGTTGAACAACACCAAGCCCAGGTCCTTGAGGCACCTTACTAGTCACTTCTCTTCAGGATGAAGAGCAACCATTACAAATCCTCCTAACAGTAGCATTGTCTAGCACAGAGTTTACCAGGTTACCTGCAAAAATATCATTGGGGACCTTGTCAAAAGTCTTACTGAAATTAGGATATATTACATCCACGTAATTCCCCTGATCTACAAAGCATGTAACAATTTTTTTAAAAAGGGGGAGGTGGTAGTTTGGCTAGACATATTTTTGAGAAACCTGTGCTGCCTCTTACTAATTACAGCATTCCTTTCTAAGTATCCACAGACTATCTGTTTAATCTGTTTAACTAGCTTTCCTGATAGCAACATCAAGCTGACTGATCAGTAGTTGCTTGAGTCCTTATCTTTGCCATTTCTGAAGATGGAAACAACATTTGCTTTCCAAACTTCTAGGACCTAGCCTGTCTTCCAAGAATTTTAAAGATGTTGCACAAAGAGATATCCAGTACAGATACACACTGCTTTTATCCTGGTTGCATAATGGCATCTGCAATGCTCAGGGGCAGCACTGTTTTATTCTAGCATAGATAGGCCTTTCGTCTGATTCAATAAAGATGTCCTTATAGTCTGTTGTTCTGAAATCCCATTAGAGCACTGTCAATGTATATTTTAATGGACAGCGCTACCACATTGCTGTGAATGTTACTGGTTTCTTTATTTGAAAAGTATACTCCAACTCTCTTTTTTATTATTCTCACAACTATCCTATGAGGAAGCTCATGCTTGTCATTGTACAAAACCGAGATGGAAGCTGAATGAGAAGAATGACAGAGGATGTCACACAATAAACTCATTGCTGCCTCGGGATTTGAACTCTGTTCTCTTGGGTCAGAGTTCAACATTCAGTAATTATTGAACTATCTAAAGCTTACCTTAGAAAAACTGAAAAATTATGCAGCAGTCTTATTTTTTCAACATCTGAGTGTTATGTCTGTGGAGCTTAAATTATACACATTCCTTATCAGCCATCTTGATGCTAGAATTATTAGCCAACTGTATTTATGGTGCCAAGTATCAAAATGAGTAACACTTCTATTTGAAACTTCTAAGCCCTGATGAAATTAACTTGGCCAATAGCCTGACTCTGTGTAGGGTCAGGAACTGTAAGCAGCAAAGTCTGGCCAATTCAGGGTTGCCAGCTTTTGAACTGGTCCTTGCAGTTGTGCTTTTGATGCACTGACGTGATCAAGCGATGCATTTCCATTGTGTAAGAAATGAGTTCTGCTGATTTCTGCAGATGTTACTGAAGCAGCCAGGCTGGTGGCATTTTTTTTTTACTGGATGGTTAGCGACTGAGTACACACCAGGCTATATATTTCCCCCTGAGTATGGGTTCCTGTTCTCAAGTACCATCTCTTACTCAGTAGTTGATACATACTTGACTGTATTCTCTTGGGAAACTGTTGAAACATTGTCCTTTTTCTTAATTAGTATGTGGGGTGCAATGTTTTTTCCTAATTTTAAGTGTAAAGGTATATTTCTTCCAGGGCCTATCAGATTAGGGTTCAGCTGGTACATCCATTCAGAGCCTGGAGAGCCAAGGAGGTGCCCATCATTTTCTGATGGCCCACTTCCTCGAAAAAGAACTTTTAACAAACTCAAAAAACATCAAAAACTTTTAAAGGTCTTCCATGTCTCAGACCTGACTTGTTAATTTAGCAACACCGAGTATTGAATCAAACATTGCCAGGGACATTTTTTTGGAAGTGTTATTGAAAATTTTGCAGATTAAAAAAAGCCAGCAAAACTCATTTCATTAGTTGATGAAGTTTGCCATTGCTTTGTATAAAGTATATTGCTATCTGGTCATTCTGGTGCACAGAGAATAAAGTATGTGTGAAAGTTTACCAGTGGACATATTCAGATAACCTGTGATTAGACATCATGTTCAGTTAAGTTTTCATAATCATACACCAAAAGCTGTTTACTTTGTTCATATTTTATCATAACCATATTTTTTCTACAAAGAAGGAAAACTATAACTTTTCATTTTCATGTCATACCATTATCTTTATTGAAAAGACTTAATGGAGGATTTAAGGTCTTTTCTAAGAGGAGCCCTCACTTCCCAGGGCAAGAAAGCAGTCTTGTTTTATGTTCCAAAATTTCTCTCTGAGACCCTACGTGCCCCTGATGCTGCACCAGTTCAGGTCACAGGTAGGCTCTTTTAATGCTCCTTCTTACATTTCACTATGGAGTTTATCAGATGGGAGGAATTTCCCTTTATTTCGAATAGATCCAATTGGAGCCAGTTCAAATTCACATGAATTTGCTAGTTTAGCAAATTTTCGTGAATTCCAATTGCATTCGGAATGCATTCAGAATGACTTCCCATTACCCAAAAATGACTGCCCATTGCCCAAAATTACGTGAGATGCTTTAATACACAATAATGTAAAACCCATGATTGTGCTCTGAATGACTTCTCTTTTGTCCAGAATGATGTGAGATACTCTAATATGCAATAATGTGTTACCCCATGATTGCATTTGGATTGCCATTAGATTATACTTCCAATTTCTATTGTCTGATAAACTCCTATGTGTTTTATTTGTTGTGCAATATTTTATGTTTATTTGGGATAGCTAAATAACATGTGGGAAACCTAATGTCAGGGAAATGAGTTCCAGACATCTTGGTTTCCACTTATATGATTTTGTTTTCTTTGTAGTGAGGAACATTTATATCTGTGAACCCCACATGCAGTCTAAACAGGGGCAGAGCTCAGAAAAACTGGCTTACATTAAGATCTTTAATCAGGCCAAAAATTATGTTTAAATCAAACAAGTAAAAATAAAGTAGAACAAGAACAAAAAAGAACCTCCAAATCAACAAAAGCCTTGATATCCATTTTAATCTGTGAAAATCGGAGAGCTGAATGAAATTAGAAAGGTGTCATTAATCGTTTTTGGAGTTCATGTAGATTGTGTCCTCATTTATCCTGCAGTGACCTCACAATGCCACACATGGCCTTTTAGAACTGGGGAAAGGATTAGTGTAATTCCCTCTAGAAAAACTCCTCTGTCGTTATTCAGGCTGTTAAAAACACTCACAGTCTTGGACAAGTGTGTTCTAACTTCTAAAACATTCTCTTTGGACATTTTGAGGCAAGGGTTTGACCATTAAAACAACACTGTATCTTTTAAGATCCTATAACAATGTGGATCTGGGATATTTGAACTGTATTTTGGTGGGCATCTGCACTCAAGCACATCATGTTCTCTTGATGAATCCCTTCATTGTATATGAGATAAGCAAGTGATCATGCCTTTGGCACAGTAAAATCTTGTGTTCATCCACCATTTTTTTAAAAGTACAATGCAAAAATAGACTTTGCAAAATGTTATTTATAGTCCATCCCCCTTCACCACCCAATTTCTTCTTTTTTAAACAGACACTATTTGGAAATCTTATTTTTGTGGATGACAATTCTTAGTAGCCAACAGCCTGGCGCAGCCCCTGTCAAACCAGTCTCATGGATTCTGGGAACTTTAACATGAAAAAGGGGATTCTTCCAATTTTTTGTGGAGCTTTCGGGCTATGATTCTTCCAAGCTCTGCTATTTGTTTTATTCCTCTGCAGATTTTTACTCAGGCAATATTTGTGCATCTGATAAGAGGATCTGAACAAATTTTTGTGGCTAGTTGAAAATGAAGATGTAATAATGGACTTGTTAATGTCTGAAGCAAGAGCAAGGAAAATCAGGAAAGCAAAAGGTTGTTTCATTCAGTCTCATTTTAACTCTGCAACATAGTACTGTAACTGCAGAATGACTGCAACGTGGTGTTTTTTTGTCGAGGAGGAGGTGGAGAGAATACATACTTGGGCAGTTGAGACACCCACAGAATCTGAGGGGGCTAAAATAGGGAACTGGTTATAAACTTGAGAATCCTGTACCTATGCTAGTGAATAGGGATTTATGTGAAAACAGCCCTTTCAAATGCATGCTCAAGTTATACTGTTATAAAACTGTTGATCATATGCCATATGATAACCATTGCTTTATATCAGCTTACTGTACAAGTTTTAATATCCTTCCTGTGTGTTAGCACAGAACCCCTTTATAGTGTATACAGTAATTCTTTGGTAAAGAAAACACATTTGTTGTTGTGAATGACATACATTACAAATGAACTTTTTAAAGAAAAAAATGGATAAACCAGAAGAAGCTAGTGGAAATACCTAAAATTCTATATTTGGTTCCTGTGAAGCATAGCTTCAGTTTTTAAAAAGGATAGTTCATGTTGGTTGGACTATGCAATTACTTTTTCAGTTATGTTTCTTCCTAGTATTTTCTCCCCCCCCCCCCTTGATTGCAAGGAGTTAGATGATTTAAAAAGCTAACGGCCAGTTATTGAAATTTCAGGTATATCTCTCTGGCAGTAGGGAGGGAATGCTTGCTATGGTTTAGGACTAGGATTTTTAAATTTTATTTCTGATTCAGTGTAAAATCAGTCCATTGTTTTTTTCACTATATCATACGATTCATCTTCATACTGAACATCCAGACAAAATATGGCACATTTTTAATAGTAATGCCTTACTTGTTATTATATCATCCTGAACTATTTTCTTTGCCATGACGGTATATCATCATTGGATACAAGTCAATAAAGATATATACTCATCTGTTTTGATTCTCCGTTGCAGAAAAAGAGATATGCTTTTCATTTGTGAATATAGATATTTTGACTAAATTTATTACAAGTGCATCTGGCAGTCCCTAATTGCAGTGAAGCAAAGTATCTTTTTGAAACACTGAAGCTTCAGATCATTTTTCAAAAGGATAATTTAGAACCTAAAACACATTTCTGCTGAGCTACTTTTTCTCTGTGTGTATGTCTCTCCACTACTACCTCCTTTAGAAATGGCAGCTTGATGATATGGTTACAGCTTGGATTTTTTGTACTAGAAATCCACAGGAGATATGACCAGTGGTAGCTGTAGTCCAATTGTAGAAGTCGTAGTCCAAGACAGTTAATTTTCCACGCTTTCAGTGTGGGTCCTCTTGCACATGATGTGTGGTATTGAAGAACAAGAAATATAAGTATGCTCTGTTGAATTATGAAGTTAGCTGAAATGCAAAATCTTGGGGCAGCTTCCCCATAACCAACAAGTCAACAAGCATGTTCAGTTTCCACAGACTGCACGCCTTCTAACATTTCACAGACAAACACTGTCTGGGACATGTTTGGCCAAGCAGTGTCATATTGTGCTTACAATGGTAAAAGTTATTAATGAGGAAGAACACACATTAGGAGATGCTGCAGCATTTAGCCTTTGCCTGAACATTTGGGAAGGACAAAATTTGCCCTCTCCCCAGCCCTTAAAGGGTTAATGAAGTATAATCAACCCTCCCCAACCACAGGCTTGCTATCCACAGATTTAAGATTCCATGGACAGCAAGCCCCATTGCTCCTAATGGCTACCGATGCATGGAGCTTCAGCAAAGAGGCGGCGCACATACATGCCACTATTTTAAAATTTGGGACTTCAGTTCCCACAGCTTTTTTCATCCATGTGTAGGATGGTTCCAGAATGGAACACCACCTCCACCACCCCAATATTATGGGCCAACTGTACAAACTACTTTTACACTTTGCACTTAGTTTGCAGCAACTGAAATAAGCTGAGGAGAGGGAAAGTGGGGAGAGAAGAGAGAAACTGGAACATTTTAAAAGTATCATATATACTCATGTACAAGTCAACCTCATGTATATGTTGAGGGAAGATTTTAGGGTCAAAATCATGGATAAGTAGAGAGTAAAACTTAGGGTCACGTAATAATGGATAGATGTAAAGGGGAAAACACTTTCTTCTCGCCTTCTCTGGACCTCTCCCAACCACCTACCACCAATTCCTGGTGCTTCAGGAGAAAGTTTTGGGATTGGATTGAAAAGGAAAGGAAGCTGAGTTAAATTGGATGTTTGTCTGGTGGGGTGAGAAGGGTTTAACATTGGATTCCGAAGGGAAAGAAGTGGAATTAAATGGGATGTTTGTTTGGTGGGGAGGGGAAGGGTTTAACATTGGATTGGGAAGTAGAGGGAAATGGGGTGTTTGTTCTGCAGAGAGATCCAGAAGAGGAGGGTGGGGAGGGGAAGTTTTAACATTGGACTGAGAAAGGAATAATCTCTTTCTCACACACACACACACACACACACACACACCTGCCTGGTTAGCTCTTTCAGAAATCACTGCTCAATTTGAGCAGTGATTTCTTTGGGGTGGTGCTTCTTTCAGGACCTTTCTAAGCAGCTTTATTGTATTGACCAATATATAAGTCGACCCAGGATTTTAGGGTCAATTTTTGGGCATAGCATTTTTTGCATTAATCAGGTATATACGGTAGCTGCAAAAGGGGAATAATAGAGGATTAATCAGGAATGCCACTATCAAATCAGGACAGTTGGAGGGTATGAAAGTATTGCATGTCTGTTGTGGAGGATATGAAAAACCAGTTGGTGGTGGTGATAATGAGCCTGCTACTCCAAATATAGCCACCATAAGATCCAACAGACATGTACACACCTAATTTCACACTAAGGATAATTGTTTGTGCTCTTACTTCACTGTTCTTAAATTACACACTATTGAACTACCACCTCCACATGCCTGATTTGTATCATATTCATTAACTCACCATGAGTGGAACTTTTATTCTCTTGTTTCAAGGGGTAGTGGTGGTGGTAATTAAGAAAATTTAGTGGAACACTTAACTTATCTCTGTAATGGGTGGATCAGCCAAATGCAAATGAGGATTTTTCCCCTTTTCTAATAATTCTGTAGAAGTGGGAATTTCTGTAAAGAGAAATGTGACATACTGAATTTGTGCTGAAAGTCCCTCTCTGCAAAACAGCTAATAGAGTGAAAGTCCTTGCTGGACTGGTCGAGAGAGTCCCTAACCTCTAAGACCAATCTTCTCCTGATGGAGATTGCTGGTACGTGGGAGTAGCTTTCACCTCTTCTCTGGACTCAGCAGTTGATTTCAATGGATGATACAGAAAGATAGCTGCTCAGATCCTGCAGATTCAGGGCCATGTCCTCCTTAAGTCTGTCCATCAAATATGAAATCTTCCTCTCTGGCTTCTACCTTTCTAAGCATTATTGACTTTTCTAATGAGTCATAACTTCTCATGATGTGACCAAAGCACAACAACCTCAATTTAGGGGCAAAACAGATCACCCGTTTGTGCTGTGTTCTTAAGCTGCCTGGAAGCTGCCTGGATGCTCCTTTTTCAGACACCTTCAAGGCAGATTGAATCCACAGTGTGTGGTTGCTGTGACCCCACTCTGGCTTTGGAACTGGTCTAGTTCTTCTCTTAGCCATCTTGGCTTCTAGGGAGAGTTCAGGTTTGATTTGTTCTATAACGCTTGCTTATCTTTTTAGCCATCTATAGTGTCCACAGAATTCTTCTCCAGTACCACATTTCAAATTAGTTGATTTTCTTTCTATCAGTTTTCTTCATTGTCCAACTCTTGTACATATATATGGTAATGGGAAATGTTGTGGACAATTCTAACTTTAGTTTTCAGTTTTATACTTTTCAATGCAGGACCATATCTAATTCTTTCATAGTTGCCCTTTCCATACCTATTCTTCTGATTTCTTGACTTGGATCTCCATTCTGATCAATGATTCATCTAACATATGGAAAATATTTAACTATTACAATTTTGTCATCATCTGCAATTAATTATATAAACTATATTATGTAAATCCTCCATGATCATTATTTAAGTCTGTCTTAGCACTAACTCCTTTGATTTCCTTAGTAACTGTTCCAAGTCTTTGGTATTTTCTGCTGGTAGTAAGTTGCCATTTGCATATCTTAGTAGAGAAGTTTAAGTCTCCTTATTCCTCTCTGTTTAGTTGTGTATGCTTGGCCCTGTCTACCCAGCTAATGGATGATGTGGCCCTCAAGGCTACAAAACATTGCTTACCCTGCTGTAGTGTATGTGGGCGATTGTTCTTGTAAAGCATGCAGCTGATTTAAAAGCCTAGCACTAAACAGAGTTTAAGGTTAGGAGAACCTTAATTCTAAGCCTTGAATGTGAGTGGAATAATATTTAAATTATTTTTTTTTGGTGGGGGGAATAAAGTTGATAAGGAAATGTAGTATTTTATAGTGGGTTATAAATCTGATACACCTATAATATACATAAATTAGAAATACAACTTTCTTACATGTTTTTATTTTTGTTTCAGTTGAATTGTTTGTGTTTTCTTAGTTGCTCATGGCTCTCTGTGCAGCCTTTTATCCTTACAACAACTTGGCAAACTAGGTTAGGCTCAGAGAGTGACTGGTCCAAGGTCACCCACTGAGTTGATTTCTCCAGTTCTGTTCCAGCCACCACATCATGCTGTGTCTCATTTTTAATACATAGACAATATAGTTCAAGGTAAAATTTGCTTTGATCCAAGATATGCAGTAATGGGCTATATTTTATCTACATTCTTCTTGTTTTTCCCAGCCAAGTGCTTGGCAGCAAACTGGTTCATGTGACTGTATACAGTCTGGGGCGAGGGAGACACTACAGTACACGTGCATGGATGCAAAAGTCAGAACAGAACCTTAATGCTATAATCCAATCAAGAGGATCTGCTGCTATCATAATCTCAGACTGAGTGGTTCATAATCAGTTGCTGAGAACGGGAATGAATTGCAGCCCTTAGCAACATATTTACACAAGGGTTACGCTTAAGAAGATATTCAAAACATATGTTAGGTTTATTGGTGAGGACAATGTCAGGATGTGTTCTCTCTTGCTGCTTGTAGCTCACTGGCTGAGTGAAGTGAGGCCGTTGGCTTAAGCTCAGCTGCATGACATTCATTTTGTTAGTCTGTCTGTCACTTTATAACATGATAACTCCACTGGGTATGGAGATATTAGAATGATGTTTGCTACACATCAGAGCATAATTCTCTGTTTCAGGTTCAGACACTGGTTAGACACTTACACCCATTTTCAGTTGGGGAGGGGAAAATAAAATTTGGTACACATATATAAATTCCAAATATGAACCCCAGGTTGCCCACTTTCTCTGTTTGTAAGGGCTCCTTGAAAGAGAGTGTGATATATGCAGTGATTGACTAACCATCTGCAGTAGAAATCAGTGTGCATCTTTAGGATAGAAGTATAGAATTCTTTTCATAGGAATATTCTATCTTTCTAGGGGAGACACACATACACACAGGCGGGGTGGGTCACTATAGTCTAATATACTGGGATAGATTTTATATGTATGTGTGTATTGTGTATGCATGCAAGCATGTATTTTTCTGCCAGTCCCCATAACTAATGATCTCCAGGTGCCATACAATAAAAACATCAGGGTAAGCAATAAAAATACAATTACAGCCTAAATCACACATAGAAGTGATAAAACAGTAACATCAACAACTTCTGCAAACTTAAAAACAGAAACACACTTAGGGAGTCCATAGAAGTCCCAGCAAAGCTTTAAAAAGTCTGAACATGACTTTAAAAAAAATTCTAGCACTAGAAGGCATAGGCACCAAATGAACCTTTTTAGGTCATTGAAGGCATTCCACAAGTGGGGTACCATAATTCAGAATACTGTCTTCTAAATGCAATAGCATTGCATAAATCTATGTTATATGTTGTCCATGTGTCTACAGCAAAGAACAAACAAGAACACTGAACTCATGTTATTTACTAGTTTGTAATGGCCTCCAGATTCCCCAAAATGTAGTTAGATCAGAAAAACAAGACAAGTTTAACAAAAACGTATACATGAAAAAAAGTAAGGGGAGAATTTAGAGAATTGTGGGAAGTCATTACACGTAAAAATGGTATGAAAATAATCAATCATTTCCCAGATTTAAATAATTTTAGTAAAGCAGTAACAGCAATGTCGCCATTAGTATCTATTACAATTCCATATTAATATTGTCCTTCAGTCTACCTCATTAATTTTAGTTCCTTTGTATTAAGAACTAGAAACTTGTTTCAAAATATATATACTATGTTTTCCTTTTTGTGATAATTTGGACAATTAACACTGTTAGTAAAATTCGACAAAAATATCAACCATGCTGATATTAGTTGTACTAGGAAAACTTTAGTTTGAATTAATGTTTCAGTTCAGACTTGTCAGTTAGGGTGAATGCTCATTGGATTTCCATCCCTGTCACCAGATTCCATCCTGGAGAGGTGACCTAACCCTTTAAGACTGCTGAAGTTGGAGAACTGATGAACCAGCTTGAAAGCTGCATCAGCCAAAGATGTTCCTTCTAGGGAGATATATGCAGATATAGTACAAGCAGTACTGTATATCAGTAATACTTTGAGAATAAGAATTGTGGATTTATGCTGTTCATTCAAATAAAATCGTAGCTAAAAATGTAAAAACTGAAAGGAAAGAGTAAAATATTATAATTTCCCCTCTTTATTATCAGGGATATTTTAATATTTTAATTTCCCCTTTTTATTATCAGGGATAAATGCAATCCAATTAGAATTCCTAAATATTGTCAAAGTTTCACTGGTTGGACTGAAGGGAGAATATTGCCCAGTATCTAATTCACTGTCTGCTGGGAAAAAATTGGGGGAAGGAGACTAAACAGTGGCTTGAAATATTCTAGCATGTGTCATCTTAGTAAAAATAATGTGTTATGCTGGACAGTTCTCACAATTCTAGGGCTTCAAAAGCTAAATATGATTTTGGCATCACATGGCATACAGTGTTATATGTACGTCTAGGTTTTAATAATATTAAACTAGAGATTCAAACTTTCTATATATTTTTGTTTTTAAGTTGATATCCTGCCTGATATTATGAGATCTCAGGGCAGCATACAATATTAACTTAAGTGATTTAAAACAATAAAAATAAATTAGACTGAAAGTGTTTTGAATAAGATAAAAATAATATAAAATAAAATAAAAGTTAAAAATGCTTAAAATCATGTTCATGGGGATTCCCAGATGAATCAGTTAGGTTCCACAGGTTTTAATGAACAGCCATGTGTTCATCAGAAGGCAACATGAAGCCAGCCCCAGCAACAATCCATGGAGGGGACATACCACAACCAGGGTTCCACAGGTGAGAAGGCCATTTCCCATGTCCTCACATAGGAGAATATCACATGGGGAAAAGTATGTTCTTTTCCCATTCTTTCGCGCAAAAGACTATCAGATGACGTCTCGCTAATGTGGTCATTATCCTGTCAGTGAAGTGGAATTGTCCTGTCATTTTTCATTAATTAAGTTTCCATTATTGAAAAATAACAGGACAGTTCCATTTCATTAACAGGATAATGACAGGATAAGTGTGATGTGTGTGTAAGTCTTTTGTGCAATCATGCAATAAGGATGGGAGCAATCCACTTTGTTTCCATCCTTTGTCTCCATGTCTGATAATCTCCACAGTGTATTGTTCCTACTTGGACACCATTTTGGGGCACAGAGGATAGGTCCTCCTATATATATAGTCATATATAGGAAGATGTGCTGCTTCAAGTATCAAAATCCTGAACCATTTAAGGGTTTAAAATTTCAGCATCAGCACCTTGAATTCAGAATGGAAGCAAAGTAGTTACCAGTTAAATTCCTTTAAAACAGAGAGTTTTGGCTTTTGTTGTTTCCAGGTGAAACCTAAAACCATCACAGTACCTGCTGAAGCTTGCTTTGTACATTTGCAGATTTCTCCTCTCCCCTTCCCCCTCCCATTTTGATTCAGGATGAAGACCATGTTGATACAATGGCCAATACAATCACCAGTTGTATATGCAATATAACTATGTTAGGTTACATTGAGTTGTTCTAGTTATGATGGATTGGTTTGATTAAACCAGTGTAACATTGTTTATATGACCTGGATTACAATATTGCCTTTGCACAGCACCTTAACAATTGCAATCACTTGTCCAATGGTATTTATGTCAGTGGAAGGCATCAATAAAGTTCTAGCTTTAATTTCAAGTTTCTCTTCTCTTTTATTATTTTGTCTGATTCTTGCTTGCATGCATGCATTTTTCTTCCCTTCTAGTTCTAGTAAAGATAGTGCTGTACACTTGTATAGATACAGTACTGGAGTTTTTCTTCAGGTACTAAGCACAATTGCTTTTCTTTTCCTTTCTTTCTTTCTTTCTTTCTTTCTTTCTTCTTCTTCTTTTTTTTTTTTTGGTCAGAAGCTCATAGGATCATGTCATCAGGCAAAACAAACATTATTAGCAACACAAGCCTTTATGATTAGCTGCAAGCATTCAATAATCAGTTTTAAGTTGATGTCAGCAATTGACAACAGTTGTTTGAATCTTGGGCTTGGAAGAGGATTTGCCCTTGGGATTGTTGTAAACAGCACTAAGCTCAAGCTTGTGATCAAGTCTTTATCTCCTCAGGTCTTTTTGTCTGTCGGTAGGTAGCATATCTGATGCACACTCTCTAATATCAAATTGTTTTACTTAGGGGATGAACATAGATCCTCTTTCTCACTTGCCTATATATGAAGTGTGGTAGAATTCTCTTTACCATTTGTTAGGAAGACAGGCTCTTGCAGCAAGCCACATTTTTAGTTCTCCAAGCCCAGGGTAGGCAAAGTAAAAGTGACAAGCTGCTTGACCGCCAAACCTTCCAGTAAATCTATGCTGGGGAAAAAATGAAAATGGGCAGTTCAACCCCCAAGCCTGATGAGAACCATGATTAGTCTTCTCCCCACTGGTTTTATGCCTCAAATAGGGGCTAAACAGAAAGTGACTCAGGAGCGGTGTGCCGCCACTCCTTTGTTCGCTGCATTGGGGCCGTGGCAACCGCATGCCACGCCCCAACCCAGCTGGTTCCCAGTGCAAATTTATTGTGGTGATTTCTGCATGAAGATTTATTTTTGACCATTTGTTGTGGCCTCAGATTGAATACAGGCACGGCCATACTTGGAAGACTTAGGGGCTGTGCAGACCAGCCATTAAGGCCAGCCTGGGGGTGGAGTGATGCCCCACGCTGCTCCACATGATGTGCGGTGTCACGGCACTTCTCTAGTACTTTTGCATTCACAAAATGCAGCCCCAAAGGAGCACATTAAAACTGTGGCACGGAAGCTAATGTGCCCTGGAAAGGCCAGATTGGGACCACAGCATTCAGTTGTCACAGCCCCAATCCAGTGCAGCTAGAGGCAGCTGCAGGCCACCCTTTAGGGGCAGTCAGCACAGCCTCTGACTGAAATCAACACAGCCTAAGTAAGTTATGATTAACCCTTTCCCACAATTTCAGTTGGTCTACTGCAAGCATGGCTACTTCTGGATCCAATCCTGTGTAAATAACTGGATGACTTCAGAAGGGCCAGGTACATCAATTATAATAATATCTATGAAAGCTTATTTTGCCTAGGGTCTTCTCAGGCCCTCAACAGACTGGCAAAAAATGCCAGCGTGAGGGGACAGTGCAGACATGGTGACCACCCACCACCTGCCCCCATGCCAGTGTCACACCTCCAACCAACCGCACAGCAGGCAGCATCACATCACACTGTGCCAAAGAGCTATGGAAAAGCCATGGCAGCACCAGAAATGGTGCTGTTTCCACAGGGCAAAAAGAAGCCACTTTTTGTGACTTCATTTTGCACTGGGTTGGGGCATGTTGTGCTGTTGCCACATCCCCAACCCAGGGCTTCCAGGGGTGGTGCAGCGCTACCTCTTAACGGCAGTCTGCCATGCTCTTCAGTCACCATAACCATAATAGCCTAGATCAGAAGTGGCTGGGGGGCTATTTTTGCATTTCCCTGAATCTTGCCCATTTCCCCAAAATTCATTGGGTTGTTTTGAAGATAAAATACAAAGGAAGAAAGTTCTGTGGAAGAAGGGTGGGATAACATGTAATGAAACAACAACACTAAGAACAGTAATTTCTTTCTTGTGGATAACTTGCTTGACTTGGACACCATTCAGTACACAAAATTAGAAGTATGATTTCCAGCTCTCGTTTTACTTTTTTATTTTATTTTATTTTATTTGGAAATCAGATCTTGTCTGGAACAATTATTTACACCTCTACTACTGTTCCTCTGTGCATCAAATTAATGAGCAAGTTTTCATGTGACATGCTTAGACGTTGGAACTGTCATGAACTGTCAAGAATATTGCAGAGTTGTCTACTTGTTTGGCTATAGTCAGGTTCAAAAAATAATCTACACAATGGGTGTAAATGTTTTCAAAATGCAAGGGACAACCTCATCCAGGAAAACACAATGCTTCTGGCTTGGCAGAACAAGATGGATTCCTTTCGCTTTGCGAAGGTTTACAGTACAGGCATATTTCTTTCTCTTTGTCACATGCACATACTATGATAATTATTTTCCAACTTCAGGAATCTTTCAGGAGAAAGCATGTAAATCTACAATAACTACATCAAGTTTTATCAATTTCTTACTTTTTTGCTCCACAATAGGTTTCTAAGATTGCAAGACACAATTTTTTGTGTGTATGTGTTGTTGTTGTTATTATTGTAGACAACACAGGCTGCACTTTCACTGGAGTTCACATAAATTAATAAGAATCAGAGCCTGGATGAGCTCACCGAGCCTAGGAGTTTCTGGGAATTGTAGTTCAAAAAGTAACCTTTTCAAACTCTGGTACTTAGCATTTGTGTAGCATTTTTAAGGATCTGACGTGCTTCACAGTCATTATCTGTTTTATTTTATTATATTTTAAATATGTTTTTAGAACTGTTTTTGACTTCTCTTTTTAATAGAACTCTGGTTTAATTCTCTAAGTTTTGTATTTGTACGGTTTTTTTATTCTACTTTTTTTTCCTGAATGGTTGTGAGCTGCCTTGAAGTCCATGCAGAGAGAAAGGTGGGTGTATATATAGGAAAGCAAGAGAGAATGAAAGAGTTGAAGTCCTATCAGTTAAGTTAGCATAATTATTTCCCTATTTGTAGGTAGGTGGGCAAACTGAGTCTATGGGGTTATACAGAGGGGTGGGTTTTAGCCCCTGGTTGGTGCCACAGCAGCCACACTCTGTGGCACCGACCCGCTCCCTAGAAAGAAGCTGCTCTAGGCAGCTTCTTTAAAGGGGCATCACAGGTGCACTCACGCCATGATGATACCCCTCACGTGGAGCACCATTTGGATGCTCTGACACCCATGCATCATCATGGTGTGCCCCTTGTGGACAAGTGTGCACCAAGATGGTACACGGGCAGCAAAGATAGGGCTGGGTGTGTATGGTTACCCAGCACTATCTAGCCCTACATTTGGCCCCAGGCCAGCACAAAGTGCTGGTCCATTTAGAGCTTTGAGGCAGTGGGTTGCCCTCCAGTGAGCTTATAATAGAAGTAAAATTCAATCAAAGGACATCCTGATTCATAACTCAGTCTTATAGCCAGCATAATATAAACCTTTTTGTACAGTGATTTGTTAAATTACTCATATAGATTAGTCCTTGAGAAAACAGAATGATTTGTTATGCCACTCATATCCTTGGAGCTGAGAGTTCTTCTGACTTTCTGTACAGTAAGTTTTAACAAAAAAAATAGCACTGTCCTGTGAATTTTGTTGAAACCAGCTGTGTAGGATGAACTTTCATTTCCTCTTGTTCTGCACTTTGATGTAGTTGTTCCTTGCTATGTCATAATTATTGCTGTCTTTAGATCATTTGTGATTTCAGAACAGAAAATGAAACCTGACTGGGTGAAACACTTTTGTGAGGGAAAAGCTTCCTTTGTAGTAAATAACAACATCTCATATAATTTGTATGTGAGAGAACTGGGATTTGAGCATACCGTATATGGAATCCACCTGCAAGATGCTTTAGCTGATGTTTGGATGGAATAATCTCCTATTTTGGTGTGTTCAAACGGTTGCATGGATTGGCCATGGTTGAGGCTAGACAGAAGTAAGGTAAAGTGCAGTGCAGAGTGATTATGTTTTAGTGTGAGCGAAAATGAGATGAACAAACCCTGTCATACAAACTCATTTGTTAACTTCCATCTGTAATTCTGCACATGCCATCAGGACCATAATTTTCTGAAAAGTAGTAATTATATCTATGAAATCCTTCAAAATGAAATCCTTCAATATGAGTGATTGCTTCCTGAGTGCCAAAGTGTACTCTATAGGAAACCATTCCTTTATTTAGTATTTGCTTTAATGGATCTATGTGTCTATATGGCTTAGTAAGCTCACACAGGGTTATTTTCCTGTTCTTCGAGCAAAAATGGTGTTTTCAACAGAGTATGGCCTCTGAAATATGGTTTTGTGTGTGTGTGTGTGTGAGAGAGAGAGAGAGAGAGGGTATCCAAAATTTTTAAATATCACCTTTAACAAAAATTGACAGAAAGTTTGTTTTGATTTGTAGTTGTTAACTTATCTCTATGTAGTCACCATTCAGATTTATACATTTTTCCCAGCGTTTCTTGACCCTTCAAATACCATTATTGTAGAAGTCTGCAGATTGCTCCTGACAAGGATTTTACACTTTAGTCACTTCTGGCAGAGCCAAGTCAAAAAATAAAGAATGCAATGAGTTGATTTTCTCAGCAACGTGCACTTAGGGACCAATAATGAAACTGACAAAATTTCATCAATATGCCATAATAACTTCAGGTGATAATTATCAGGTGATCGTAAGGCGCGATCTGCAGACTTCTACAATATCAGTTATTCGGAGGTCAAGATACACTGGGAAAAATGTGTAAATCTAGTGACTACATAGAGATAAGTTAACAACTACAAATCAAAACAAACTTTCTGTCAATTTTTTTAAAAGGTGATCACTAAAACTTTTGGATACCTCCATATATATATATATATATATCCAAATCCATATTTCAGAGGCCGTATTCTGTTCATCTATAGTAACAACTATAGATCTCGTCATTGTCAAATTAGAACTGAAATGATGCTCATGTTCTGTGCTGGGCAATAGATGAACCTATCCTCAAATGATAGGTACTATCCTTCAGAACTGGCTTTTCAAACAAAAAATTGCACAACCACTCAGTGTAATTTCTATTAAAATTAGTAGAGTACAAGCTGGCCTTCCATTGTCCTCCAATTGTGTTGGACTAAATGTCCCATAATCCTCAACCAGTATGGTTGAGTTAGCTTGGGATGATGAAAGATGTAGTTCAGCACATCTGAGGAGAAAAGGCTGGTCCAAAGAGATATTGAATCTCCCCCCCCCTACATACACACACACACACACACACTTCTTCCCAATAACTGTCCTGACCTGGCCCTGATTGGATCATGTCAGAAAGTGCCTCTTTTTCCTGAACAGGGTCTGGCCATATGTCACACATTTTAAGTACCATGTGCAGCCTGGTAATTGAGGCTGACAAGTCTTTAAATGGACAATCTATAGAATGGACTTGTCAGAAGTAATAATTCCTCTTAATTTTTTCTGTTGCATTCTGCTGGTCTCTGTGAAAGGAATAAATTGTACCCTTTCCCCCAAACAGCTGAGATTTTAAGATAGTATTTGATTTTGTCAGTGGGTTAGAGTTGTATTCTATGGCTCTTGCATGTGAAGCATGTCCCCCAGGTACATGGTATAACATGACAGGAGTTTGATCTGCATCTTTTCATAGAATCTTCTGCTCTATTTACAAAGTTTGGAAATGTAACTTTATGTACTCCAAGTCCCGAAATCCCCAGAATTCTCCAGTGCTGGCCATGGCATTTCAAGGCAGTGTTTATTTCTTTTAAAGTAGTAATCAGGAATTTTAAAAGGTGAACACCATGCCACTACCTGAGTATCCCCCATTGTGAGCAATATTCCTTTTTATTATAATTATAATAAAATATGAAATTGTAATTTGAGAAATACAATTATATGAAAATATATACTAAAGAAACAAAAAAATATCCAGTAACAATAATAAAATGCACACAAAACGGAAAGGTTACATGTTCAAATTAAAAACTGATAAGATTCAAGTGAGACACAGAGTTTCTTATTTCCAGTGGAGGGAAAATGTGGCTCCAGGCTGCTTAAGGCCACTGTATCCCATTTTTATGGCCCACAAAGCATGCAACATTTTTCAAAGGATCCTGTCCTAACTGTTAAAGGCAATTTTCACTGAGATTTGGGCATTTTTTGCCCCCCAAACATGAGACTCCCCCAATATGCAAAAAAAATTGCATAAACACCCACACATTTACCCCCCCCCCCCCCAGCACTTAAGTTTTTATCTATATCCTTCCCAAAATGATGACCTGAAAGTATGGAAGTATTTTGGATCTCGGATGGAGTGTGGCCCATGGGGACAGTTAGGAGGAAATTTACTCCCAGCCCCCACAGAGGTGCCTGTCCTTGAACAATAAAATGGAAATATTGGATTGTTTTATAATCTGGTGGCTGTCAGTTGTTCTTTTTTCACTGTTATTGTATTAGCATTGTCATAAAAATTGTATCCTAGACCTTTGTATACCACAGTCACTGTTTATAGTAAGGTTGGCTCCCTTCCACCAATGAGACTTGTTTTATATATACTATTTTCAATGAATCAAAAATAATTTATCTGACTTCCATTGCAACTACATCACCAATATATGCCTGAACAAAAATATCAATAGATTGAAATGAAGCTGCAATTTTATTTATTTATTTATTTATTTGTAATCGCCTCCTATGCCGAGACCCAGAAACCTTCCAGTGTGTTTCCTTATGCCACAATAGAATTGTATGTTCATCATTGACAAAATTCCTCCTGGATATAAACTTTGTTTCCTTGACACTGAATTCAGTGTGACTTTCTTCTGAGTAGATTTGCTTCAGAATGGTTTGTACAGTCCATTGATTTCAACAGAAAACATAGGCATGGGATAAATTTTGATTTAAAAGTGTTAAGCTCTGGCTGGATCAGTGCCAATATATAATTGTTGAAATCTCAGTATAGAATAACATTGCTGAAGATAAATTTTCTTGGCTGAGAGGATTCATAGAGTTGGCTGGCATCATGTTACATAACTGTGTGGGTTTGAGGTTTTGTTGTTATTTTGACATTGCAGAGGAAGGACTTCACAACCTCTTTTGCTGTGATCAACACCATTTCAAAACTCACCTGGTGCCTTCAGGGGACTTCTGAAGAATGTCTGGGAGAATGCCTTAATATTTTTGCATTTAGTTATAGGGACATAGACAAATGCCTCTCTGCTATCTCTTCTCTCCACTGCCCACTAATTGACTAGGCCAACCCCCCACCCCACCAACTGGTGTGTCCTGATAGAGGCAAAATGGAATGGAGTTGCTCTGCTCCCCTGTACAGGGTCTTGTTACCCATCTAAAGCATGCTGTTTTATCTCATCTGCTGGCACACAGGTGCATATGATCTGAAAACCAGATTCCCACATCACAAACTGCTTTTGATCTACTGATTTTCAGAAATGATTTTTTCTGTGGCCTAGGAGAAGACTCTTTACAAAACTATAAGATTACATAGTTCTTTCAGTTCATGTATTATTGTTGTTGACACTTCCTTTGCATTAACATTTTGACTGACAATTTTAAAAAGATATTTTATTATGAAGAATAAATATCAATGTTATAGATTGGTTTCTTTAAAGAAGCTTTAAATCTGCCTGCACAACAGGATGCTAGCTAGAGTCTTTCTTTACTGACTTTTGTTATGAGGCTCAATGTAAAACTGAACAACATCGTTAAATGAATTTTATTACATCTCTGCAAGAAATCTCTAGGGGCAGAGCTACCTTTCTTGGCAGCATGATTAGTATTGAAATGCACTTAGTTTTGATCTTTGTCAGTTCAATCCAGCTCTAAAAATGCTTCATACAGGGCTGTGTGCTATTGTCTCTCATTTGGACAGGTCATGGTATGATAAAATATCAATGGAGCTGAAGGTTCAGAATTTTAAATTTTTAGAATTTGAAACTTCTGAACTTTAAACTTGAAAACTTAATCATAAATGTTGGATAGACTTTGCAATTTAACTTTGTAAATATAACCTTTAAAATATTTAACATAACACAAAGAGTATGCAAAGGGGTTTTATAGCACCTTTGAGACTAAGTGTGCAAAAGAAGTTATAGCACAAGGTTTTGTAGACCTGGTTCTACAGCTTTTTTCACTTAGTTAAGCTCAAAGGTGTCTCAAGATCTCTTTGCATACTGATATTCTACACTAACATGGCCATGTCTCTGAATAACAAAAGATCACTTCCATTGTTATATTATTTTATTACTATTAGTGTAGAAAACGTTTATCTGAGGGGTGAATTGGCCACCACTTAGGAGGTATATAGAAGAGTTGTTAAATATATCACAATGATATTTCTAGCCTTACATGTACAGTTGGCCGTCCTAATCTACAAAATTTTTATCCACAGATTTGAGCATGCACGTCTTGAAAATATTCCCAAAAAGTATAAATTTCAAATATCAAATCTTGATTTTCCATTTTATATATGGGACACCATTTTGTTGTGCCATTATATTTAATGGGACTTGAGCATCCACAGATTTTGTTATCCACTGATAACATTTTGTTATCCACTGGGGTTTGGTCCTGGATTTTGTTATCCACTGGGGTTTGGTTGGAACCAAACCCCAGTGGATAAAAAGGGCCCACTGTATTTCCTTTATAATAATTTACAGGACATATTTGAAATTGCATTTAATATTCAAGTAATCCTGTGCAATGGGACTTTTGGATGGTTCACCTGAGTGAAAATTGCATCAGTGGTGGGAAATGCCCTTTTCAATGTTCTTGGATTGAGCTTCCATGATCCCATGCCATTGGTTATGCTAACTGGGATTAATGGTGGTTGAACCCCCTAAAATATCAGGTACATTCTTCACCTCTGTTTATATGCTACTTAGAAGTAAGCCCTGTGGTGCTGAGTGGGTCATACTTCTATTTAAGAATACATAGTATTGAACTTTAAATCACATGAGCATTTTCATTGACACACCTTTTTATTTTTTCTATACTACAATGAATGTAATTAAGTCTAGTAAAAGTGTTCATGGTGAGTAAAGCAAGGGTGTGCATATTTACAGGAAAAGGCATGTGGTTGTCCTTGGCCAAATACATTAGTGGTGACATAGGAAAGGACAAACAGGGTGATGTGATCTTCCAAGGGATAAATATCCTACATACACATCTGATATAAATAGATAGACCCATCCCAAGTATTTTAGAGGAGGAAAAACATCCCTTCTGTGATTGACATTCTTTTATATATTTATTCATTGTTGTTTTAAAAAATAAAATTGTACTTTGTTCCTTTTATAATGGTATGTGTGGAATTTTCATGTGTACTCTTATTCTAAACCACAACAGTAAATTCTTTTCCTGCTGGTTAATTTTTTACATTAGAATTTGACAGCAAGTAAGATTGCATTCTGATCCTCTGGAAGGCTTGGAGAATTTTTGGTTCTGTTTCTAAACATTCATACTTTTGGGGTTTAAAACCTTTGGATTTATTCCAAAAGGGAACAGGAAAATGAGAAGATAAGCAGTACTGTACAATTGCACAAATAGATAAGAATTTTTTAAAATTTGGAGAAATCATGTCATTAGTGTCACATAATAAAAGGAAAAATACAGTTCTTATACATGCAATGAAACCATTCATATATAATCTTTAAGCTTAGAAAAGAATCATGATTAATGTAGCTGAAGGTTTCCATCTAAACACAAGTGTCTTCTCATGAAAGGGCTGTGACACTTCATAGCAGAGCTGTTTTCTGCTTCCACTAGTCATGTTAGGTGTTCTTGGAACAGTGCTAGTGCCTGTTTACATTCTCCTAACAGTTCTTTGGACCCAAATCACTACATTAAACTGATAATAAACTGTTTCAGATCCCCATCCCCCATTAATCAAATTCTGTCTAAGGTTTAATAATTACCAGAGGTCTCTGATTTCAGGGGAAGATCAATGCTCATTTGAATATTTCCCTGAAATCAACGAGAATCAAAAAATTCTTAACTTCATATGGATTTGTTTATTTTTTCAGTTTTTACATAACACATTTGTAATAAGTGTTGACTGCTGATTTCCAACTGGTCCAAGAAAATACTTGGATCACCTAGTGGTTTGTAGGTGAAACCATGCTTTGCCTGAGCAGTAACAACAGTCATAAGAGATCTAGATATGACTAGCAAATTTTTGGAAGTGAATTCTGAGCTAGGAAATATATTGTAACTGTTCTATATTGTAACTGTTCTACAAGATGCTATTTATTCTTCCTCAAAGATGCAATGGGGGGGATGCAGGACACAGATCTCACCATTTTCTGTTTTTAGCCCTTCTATGTTTTTTTTACTTCCATCTTTTTTATACATGCAAAAAATATTTTATGGAGAATAAATGGGAAGAACTGCACAGCTGCCTATATGAGGTTTGCTGTAATGTTCTGTTGCTCTTCTGTATTAAGTCTTATATGCCTTAGCTTCACATTGTCTGAAAGATCCTATGAACCTACCAGAGTCTTAAGATCCTTGGGGGCAGGCTTTTTTCTTTTCCCACCACCATCACAGGCCCATCTTGTGAGGACATGGACAAGAGTCGTGGCGGCTCCAATGCTGTAGAATTGTCTTCCACAGAAGGCTAAGCTGACCCCCTGCAATTCTCCTTTTGCTATCAGGCAAAGAGGTTTTTTATTCAAACAGATATTTAATGATTAATTGGCTCTGCATGGAGTTATTTTTATGGGGTGTGCCTGCTGTATTTTTAATTTATTGTTACAATTTGGATTTTTAAATGATTTCACATTTTTAAAACTCAATGTCCTTTTAATATGATAACTTGTTTAATTGTATTTTAATTTTTTTATTATCAGGATTTTAGCTTCTTCTCTTTTGTTTTAACATTTTTGTATGCCTCTTTGAGTTCCGTGATGGGAGAAATGGGGAATAAAATAAAAACAAACAAACAAACAATTTCTGTTCCATTGATGAGAGAATAAAGTAATCACAGACAGAAGAATAGTGGCTCATGTGATAATCAAATTCCCAATCCTCCTTTTACTTTTTTTTTAACTTGTAAATATAACTGGTTTTTAGCAGAATTTGCATTCAAGTGGCAATACATCTGGAAGAAGACAGAATATGTATTAAGATCTTTTGGATCTTGTTTTTTAGTTGGACTTTGGATTTGACATTTTAAATAAAGAGGTAAAATGGAACCTGAACAGATGGGTGAAAAAAGCCTGCTCCTGGGCATCATCAGCATGCCATGTTTAGATGTCACACATCCTGAAGATGGTGGTAAAATGCCTTGACACTGCCCAGCTTCTCAGCTGCCCAGACATGGGCGGTTTCATGACAGTTTGTCAGCACAGCATTTATACATTGCACACCACCAGACCACCTTAAAGCTGGTTTCAAGTTGTGGCAGGCAGCAAAAGCTGGCTTTATGCTGGTGAAAAAAGAGTGAATCTTATCTGCTCCTTTTTTGGCTGGCTTCAACACATATTGGGGCTGTAGCATCTGTTCACCACGGCCCCAATCTGTGTCGGAAGAGGCAACTTGAAACTGCCCTTTCCTGCCCATCTGTTTCCCCTCTTTCTATTTTTTTGATGACACACTATTCTCCCAGATATTGTTGGAAGGCCATAAACTCATGTTATGGTTTGTATTTTAAAATGCCATTAGAGTTAAATGGCTGCTTGGTTCTTTAGCAAAACCTGTGCTGCTACTCCTACTTCCTGTTTGAAATGTAAATACTAGGATGTATCCTAGAACTGCAGGGCCAAAACTTCAAAAGTGTAACCAAAAAGAAATGCTATAATTTCTAGGTTCTCTCCCCCCCCCCCCCCCCCGCAACTCATACTGGCCAATACAAATTGAAAAAGCAAATAGTAAAGTGCTGATGTTTTCTTTCTTAAAATACAGAATATTTTGTCTTGGCTCTTTAATCATATATTATTAGTTCTGGAGCCTCCCCTTTTTCCAGCACATGTTAATTTGCTGTTTTCTTTGACAAATTATGGGCTCTTACTTTGATGAGGTTCAGTTGCAATCATTTTGCAGTTGAGTATGCAGTATTTCCAGTGTCTGCTTGCATCTTAAACCACTACAAACATCTGTATGTCACTGTAGTGCTGAGTAATGGTAGAATTTGTGTAGGTCTGATTTCTCTAGAGATTTGCCCTCTCCTTCAAACATACAAGATATTTTCTGCTCTGTACATGAAATGTGTTACATAGTTTGCCCTTCACAATAATGGCATACTCTAAAATTATCATCTTTTCCTATTGCTAGATCATGGAGAGAAGTGTACAGTGGAAATACACTTGTAACCAGCCTGAACAATGCGTGACCCACCAAGCTGAATGTGGTCTGTTTATTCTTCCAGAGGTTCCATAGGCCATCTGTGTTTGCTACATGCTTTGGAACAGGAAATCAGAAGGGCATCACATAACTATAAAACAGCAATACATGACCAGTGTGCTTTTATGGACCTTGGTGGGATCATGAATATGAGCAAGGCTGAATTCCTATGTATGCCTTGAAATCTATTTATCTCTCTGAGATTGACTTTTCCTTAAGCATAAATAATATTACACTATTACATTCCCCTTATCAAGTTCCTATTTAAGTCCTGTCCAGGTGTTTCTCCCTTTTGTTCTTTCCCATGGGAGTGGAGGGTACCGGTCTATGCCCTACCCTGTCACCTATTTTTTCATGTGAAAAGCAAAATTTCTGGAAAGGCAAGGTCCAATGGAAGTTTTCCATGTAAGCACAATTCCCAATTTCCTAGTGTTCTTATTCACATAGGACCTTATCAGACGAGAGGAATTTCTATTTATTGCACATGGAGCCAATTGGAGCCAATTCGAATTCACATGAATTTACTAGTTTAGCGAATTTACGTGAATTCCTATTGTGTTCGGAATGCATTCAGAATGACTTCCCATTACCCGAAAATGATCCCCCCCCATTGCCCAAAATTGTGTTAGATGCTTTAATTCGCAATAACGTAAAACCCATGATTGCGTTCGGAATACTTCCCTTTTGCCCGAAATTGTGTGAGATACTTTAATTCGCAATAACGTGAAACCCCATGATTGTGTTCGGATTGCCATTAGATTATACTTCCAATTTCCAGCATCTGATAAGGTCCATAGAAATCCTCTTGGTAAGGAATCTACTTTCTTTCTGTAGATAGTGATGGTGGATAATGGGCAGAGCTAGCCTTTTTCTTGCTTCTATGTTCATGATGAGTGACAATTGCACTGGGCCTTGGTCTCTATGGGAAGCTTGACTTCTTTGTTTAGCAATTTTGTCTATATCTTCCCCCATAACTATAATATGAAGGTGGTGGAGGACCTTATGTGTCCTTACATTGAAGCTCTGTCCTGAGAAATCCACCTTCTCTCTGTCCTACTGCCTGCTCTGCCTTTTTAAAGACTCTTTTGTTTATTCAGGTGATTAGATGACTATTCTTTTAGATGGCTTTATCCATGATCTCTGTCTGTCCTGATTCTTTTCAGCAAGGTAGTGGTCATGGGATGCTGTTCCGATTGTTTGGGTTATTTTACTTGTTTGTTTGTTTGTTTGTTTAATAATAATGTGTGAGCCACTTTAGGTGTTATAGCAGAAAAATAGGCAGTAAATATTCTTGTTTGACTTCTAGTATCACCAGTTAAGCAAACTCACTCAGAGAGAAAGATAGAAAAAAGATTTCTGCATCTTAAATAGTTGCATAGAGGAGGGAATAGAGAGAATTTCAGCATATACAGCTAAAAGATATTTCTTTTTCTGCACAAGTATTTAAAGTTCAGGAGCTTTCTTTTCTGAGATTTGGGGTGACATGATAAAATTTTTAAAAGCAATAGAGATTCCCCTACCTTGTCACCTAAAATCTGAGGGCTATGCCTTATTTATTTATTTATTTATTGCTTAAAATCTTGAGAAACTGAGCTGGGGATTGGTTAACAATAGCAGTTAGATGGACTACTGCTCTACATGAAAATACTGTCACTTAAAATATTTTCTTTTTTTAAAAAAGATGCATTTATTAAGCTTCTTACAAGATTGCAAAGGAAATTCTTTTTCACTGTGAAAATGGACTACTCTCCAAATACACTTGAAGAGAGTTCAGTTTCACAGTGAAAAAAGAAATTTTTTTTCTTTACAATATTTCACTTTTTCTACAGATGAAACATTGTTTTGCACTATCTGGTTCTTTGTTATCTTTTAAGTTCTGAAAACCATTGTGCTTGACTATATAATTCATGCAATACAGGGAGCATCAAGTAGAAGACACATTTTCCCCCATGCTGCAGTATTAATCATTGTAAAGAAATATAATGAATATTCTTTTGGCTGCCATCTTTAATGTAGCATTTTCATGACAATGTGTGAATAATTTTTCTGTCTCTAATGAGCCATTGGTTTAAAATATGGCAATGTACTTTATGTGTTACTGTTGACAGCTGTACTATGTGTATGGAAATGTAAGAATGCTTGCTTTTAAGAGCAGATACATTTTATTTATTTATTTAATAGAGCAATCATAGAATCATAGAATCCATTTTATTGGACTCAGATCTTGCTTTTGAATTTTCCAAGGAACAAAATGTTGGAATGAAACATAATTTGCAAGTGGCCCTTAGAATCTGCATCATTAGTAAACATTGTTCACTGTGTTCTAGGTGACCTGAAAACTCATCCAGTCTGGTTAAATTTATTTAGACTTCTCTGTTTTCCTTGCTTTGTTTATCAATTTAATTTCCAACATTCAAAATGTATATTTTGGTACATTTTCAATTTCCACTCCCAATGTACACCTATTGTTGTGGTTTTTTAATGTTGCTTTTTAATAGTGCTCTCTGTCTATACTAACATGGATTGTGGGTCTTTCATGATTTCATGTGCCATTTCAGAAATTCCAATTTCCTGCCAAAAGAAATTTCTCCTGTGTCCTGTTTGGCTTGTTGTTGTTGTTTTGGTTTGGTTTTTGGAGTGCTACAGAACGTGTTCAAGAGGGCTTCAGTTTTATTTTTTCTGAACTCCCACCCCTTTCAAATTCCAATTTGGGACTTAGAAGTAAAGAAGGGAAGAAAGATAGCTCAACTAGAAAGAGAAGAAAGGAAAGCTATCATAAGGACGACTAGAAAGGGAACAGAAGGAGATCTAGAAAGAGTGGATTCTATACCATCCCTCAAAACTCACTATATTCAGGACGTGCCTCAAAAACATTTAGAAGTCAGTGTAAGAAAAATCTCAAAAGCCTGTCAAAAACAGACACAAAATAGCTTGCAAAATTACACAACATTAAATAACTAATTTGGATATGCCATGACTCTACAATCCTATAGGCACTTCCCTGAAAATGAGAGCAAGTCCCATTGAACTTAACTCTCCCTATATCAACCGGCCTGGGCTCTGAGATCCATAGGAGAGGCCCTTCTCTCCATCCCACCACCATCACAAGCATGGTTGGTGGTGACAAGCGAGAGGGCCTTTTCCATGGCTGCCCCTAGACTCTGGAACTCCCTGCCCAGGGAGACAAGTATGGCTCCTTCTTTGATGGCCTTCCGCCAACAGGCAAAAACCTTCCTCTCCAGACAGGCATTCAAAACAGAATGCTTTTAAAGAATGGCCTGGGGTACTATATTGTTTTAATATATTTTAAGCATTTTTATCTTTTTAAAGTCTTTGATATTTCAGCATTGAATTAGTTTTAATATATTGTAGTAATTTAATCCTATTTAATGTATTGTTAAAGCAGGGCTGTTGATAACAGAGTGTCTTAGAGATCTCTCATTCCATTGACTCATTGCCATAAGTCAAAGTCAACTTGATGGCAGTTAGCAATAACAACATCTGATTTCAAAGATAAACACGATTGAGCCTGGTTTGAACTTGAATGAGAGACCACGAAAGAATGCCAGAATACTCCAGGAGGGGCTGGAAGATAACCTTTCATTAAACAATTGAGAACCACCTCCAGTCAAAGTTGATAATATTAGATAAACCAGTGATTAGATAAACCAGTGATTTGCCTCAGTATTAAGTATTTAATACTTAATGTAGATTTGTCCAATAAATTTGTCCAGGCCTAAACTGTGTGTTTTTCACTGTATGTCTAATTTGATGGTCATATCAAATTTTAAATGTTATAAATCAAAATGGCCATTTATGGTAGTAGCATCCTATTTATTGGGAAGAAAAGGGTGTCAGTTGTGTTGCCATACATTTATCAGCAATCACATGGTTGTGTCTTGGCCTAACGAAAATTAACTACAGATAAATGTCCTTTTTGTACTTCAAAGCAGAAGATGGAGGCTAGATTCCCAGGCAGGTGTTAGAGTTTAGGTTAAGAAGAGCCAGATGTTTATAGGAACTACTTTAATTCTCAGGGAAATGGTTTTCATTTGTTCATTTCCCCAAAGACTTCACAGTCGGTGAGTTTCAAATCTTGAGGCTACTTTCATTAAATGAAAGGCATGGATACATCACTCTGAAGCTTCATAATAAATATATGTAGATAAAAGAAAACAGAAATTAACAATGCCTATCTTTTGTTCCCCTTTCTTTCCACCATAGTTATTTGTCCAAGTCTTTATTCAGGATTGCTCAACAAAGGCCAGAGAGTTGGTGGCCATGCATAGCTGTTAGGATCTTGTGTCTAAAGCAGATCTGGTAGGCTCCTGTGCCTATAGCAGGCATTTGATCTGTAGGAATTAGAAACAGGTGTTTTTTAGGGCATGGACATCTGGTAATAACTACAGATGAAACACACCTGTTGAAGGCATTAGATCAGGAGATAGTTCAGCAGCTGGTAATCCTAATGGATGCAGGGTTCATATATGGTCCTTTCATTTGTAAAATATTCCAGTGCACTTTGATTCCATTATAATAATCAATAATGTGTGTGTGAATGTGTGCGTCATATTACAAGCCTTAAAGGTTCACACCATTATGCTTTCTGAAAACAAAGAGTAACCTTGTCAGTAGTTGTGTGTCCTTCTAGCTAAGTGTTTAGGATCACATATATGTCTGATATTCATACTATCCATAACACAAAATTTCCATAGGATGTATTTGTAGTTAGGAGAATTAGTGCATGCTCTTTGAAACAAACACTCCATGCTGATTCCCAATTATGTGGAACAGAAGGTGGGTAGAGGCTTATGATCACATGAATACAAGGATATTTTCTGATCTGAGACATTGCTCCTTGTGACTAAAAACAAACTAGAATTCCACTAGCTTTGATATTGTTCCACCAAAATGTTTATCTCTTGAAATAGAAATTACATATTTAGGGAGTCAGAATGTCCAGAAGCACAGATTAATTGAGGGAATACTCATGCCATGCAAAAGTATAGCCCAAGTAGAGTAGTAAATGCAGTAAGTCAATGGTTCTCTAACTGATCCTACAAATGTTTTGAACTGTAGCTCCCTGAATCCCCTGGTCAACTTGGCCAGTGGTCAATAGTTGTGAGAGCTGAAGTCCAAGATCTGGAGGACCAAACACTGAGAACCACTGTAGTTTATTGTATAAATGGATCTAATACAAATATATACTGTGAGTCCATTGTGTATGTCTAAAATATGAAATGATATATTCTGTTAGTGCTTATGTGTGAGGGTCGAACAGAGGGAGAATGAATGGGGCATGTGCCCGTGGCACACACCTGTGCACCCCTGTGTTCCTGCGCCTATATTCAAACCAATGGGGCTTGAATACAGGCAAACTTTCATGGATCCCCCATGAAAAAAAGGGAGGGCGACTGTATAGTATTCTCAGCAAGGGTGAGCAATAAGAATATGACCACTGGGCTCTCTTTTCTGTGGTCTGTAGGACTTACATATGACAGTGGTGACAACAATAAACAGTAAATAGATTATAAAGGTAAAAGGTAAAGGTAGTCCCTTGACATGAATGTCTGATCCTGACCAACTGTAGGGGGTGGTGGTCATCTCCATTTCTAAGCCGACGAGCCAACATTGTCCAAGGACTGTTCTGGTGGTTGTGTGGTCAGCATGACTATAACAAACATTGTTACCTTCTCACTGAGAAATGGAAGCTATCTATCTACTTGCATTTTCATGCTTTCAAACTGCTAGGTTGGCAGTGACAGGAGCTCACTCCATCATACAGCACCCAGGCCTTGAACTGCCAACCTCTGATCATCAGAACTGGTGTCTTAACCACTAAGCCACCACAACTCTAGTTTATAGCATATGTAAAATCATCGAATGCAAGAAGAAGGGCTAGAGAATTCTAGGGTGACGATGGGACCAGTTGTCATAAAATAACCATTTCTGGGCGATACTCTTCCGTCACTGTCTTTATTACCAACATTCAGTGGTGATGGCAGGAGACAGTTTCCTCTCTCACCCCAGATCTTTTGTTTCCCCTTCTGTAATGAAGGGATCAAAAGGAAAGGAAAATTACTATGGATTACGTGGCAAGCAAACTGTCTGATGGCCATGCTGTGAAAGCTGCACTCTACAAGGTACATGTTGTACATACTTGTGTTAGCATAGTCATCCTATTTTTGAAACAACGTTTCTACTCCTCATGTGTGCAAAATTGAATCAGTGATTAAGTAGAAAGATTAAGGACAATTGGTATTAGGAAATGAAGCATAATTTATATATTTTCTGTTCACATACTATATAATTCCAGTATTTTTATGATTTCCTTTTAGGTCACATGTAGCATAAATGAATATTTACCTCTTTCGCTCACACTCAGGCATACAGTCAGTGTATTTGTTGTATGTGATAGGATATGAGATTCAATGCAGCTGGAAGAAACTGATCTTAAGAAGACCTTGCCCAATACTTGAGCATGATTGAACTATAAATTGATACATTGTATCATGAATTAGGCCTCACAATAGTGCTCAATTACACTTGATCAGAGAAGCTTAATTGGTATCAAGAAAATAGACCAAAGTAAAGAAAGATGTACAAGTGAGAGGATTCATGACTTTATTGGATTTCAAGACCCTGTGAGCTATGCATCTTAATTGGGGCCAGTTGGGATCATTTAATAATTGCTGTCAGAAGATCAGATTTAATTCTCCTTATAAAAATACCACAGTGGGATGGAGTTAAGCAAATTGTCATTCAAGGTTTCAAATGAACAAAGCTTTAATTAGGTTGATTAGTCTACTGTATGAGAAAAGAAAGAAAGAGAAAATTGATGAATCTACTATGAGCCATATATGGGCTTGATATTTATGTATATATGACAGTTCCATCCAATATCTTTATTTGTAAAGTACAAATTATTGTGTAATATTTCTAGTAAATGTCTATGCCAATCATTGTCTGCAGTTTTCCAGGACAATTTATTAGTTTAAGTGTTTATTTTGTGTGCTTACTGCTTGAATTAATTTTTGAATTCATTTATAAAAACATTATTGAATATAAGTTTTCTGAAATAATAACAATAATAATACATTTTATTCATAGTCTGCCTCTCCCTACAGATTGAGGCGGGTTACAACAGACAAAAATAACAATAAAATTCAATATAGATTTAAAACCCATGTTTAAAAATAAAGCCAACCTTAAAAACAAGAAAATAAAAGAACAACAATGAAAATAAACAGCAATATAAAATAATATATGAAAATTAATTAAAATTAGAGGTACCTAGAGGTGAGACATCTTTCTTGGGGCAGACTGGGGATATCAATATTGGTGGAAGAGGAGGCTAATCTGGAAAGGCCTGCTAGAAGAGATCCATTTTAACAGCTTTCTTAAAGGCTTCTAGAGTGGTAATGTGACGGATCTCCTCCAGGAGGTCATTCCGTAACCCAGGAGCGGCAGATGTTAAGGCCCGCTGGGTTACTGCAGCCAACCTGGTCTTCTTAGGCTGCAGTAAATTCTTCCCAGAGGATCTGAGTGTGCGGAGTGGATTACTCAATTGGCAAAAGGTATAGTAGAGCCACTGAATTAATAGAATTTACCTACTGTAGGTATTGACATACCAAATTCCCACTAATCCAATAGCTCTACTTTAGTTAGGACTAGCAACTGTGTTTAGCTCATTGTGTATAATATTATGAAAAGCTTTAGCTGCAATTGGATACATATTGAAGTCAGACTTTATCTTGCTCAACTGAATAGAGCTTCCATGTGCTGAGTTCTGGTTAGTTCCATCTTCAAACTGCTTTGAAGCTAGATGGCTGTCTGTGGCTAAGTGATGGGCCTGAATCTCAAATTTCTCTGTTCATTTAAGGTTTAGGTAATGGAAGCCATCAGACAACTGGACTGGCCATTCCACATTGTAAGTACTCAACTGGCAAATGGTATTAATCACAAAAGAATGATACAGCTGAAAGGATTGCCCCTCTGACCCATATCCAATTATGATTGTAGAATACAATGAGCCCTTGGTATCGGCTGAGGTATGATTCCAGAACCTCCTGTGGATACCAAAATCTGTGGATTCTCAAGCCCCATTAATAAGAATAGCATAGTAAAATGGTTCACCTTCCATAAAATGGCAAAATCAAGGTTTGCTTATTGGAATTTATATTTTTTTAAAAAAATATTTTCAATCTGTGCTCTGTTGAATTAGTGGATTAAAAAAAGGCCAGGGATACAGAGGGTAAGCTGTACCATTTATCCAGCCCAGTGATAACATAGGGCCACATGGCTTCATACTATCCTTATTTACATAGAAAGAAAGAAAATGTTGAGGAGCTATGTAGGATGTGATGTGTTTAATAAAGACTATTCTATTTGTCCTAACAGGGAAACTTTCATCTGCTTTCATGTGATCTCTCCTTAGCATTGGGACTGAGAGCCCACTATTCACAACTGGTGCTACTTTGATTACTTTCAAAGTCCATAAACCATAAAGTACCATAAAACCCTATGTTGCATGGCATTAATGCTATAGCTTGGGGGGTTCCAAGATGTCAGCAGTCCAACCCTTCAGGGCTGGATTAGTACAGACAGCAAAACCACCTGGGAACATTTCTCTTGAAATTTTTAACAAAATGAATAGAAACTTTGCAGAAACTGTTGTTTCAGTAGGTTGATCCAGGAGGCTTGCCTGGCTCTCATGTGTTTTCTGTTTTCAAATATTTCTGTGAAATGGAAACTACTAGCATATTACTATCCTTACAGTATGGGCAGTAGAAGTACATTTTGCAACTAGTGCTCTGTAGATAAGAACTTGCATAATACAGTCAGCCCTCCATGTCCATGAATCCACAGATTCAGCCATCCATGGCTTGAAAATATTTTTTTAAAAAAATAATAATCCAAAAAATAAATCTTGATTTTGCCACTGTATATAAGGGACATCATATTATGACACCACTGTATATAATGGGACTTGAGCATCCATAGATTTTGGTATCTATATGGGGTTCTGGAACCAAACCCCTTAGGATACTAAGGGTCAGCTGTACAACCATATGGCATTCACCATCTTAACAGATTTTCCAAATTGGTGATAAGTATGGGCAAAGTGGGCAATACCTGTCAGAATATATAGTGTGCCCTCCTCATTTACTGGGATTAGGGTTTTGTTTGTTTGTTTACCGGGAAGAACACCTTTCAAGGAATCTCTACATCTTCCAACACAATTCTATGATCAACACCTGCCAGAGGATGTCCACAGAATTGCCCTGGAGGACCTACAGATGACTAGAGAAATGTTCTGTCTGGGAAGGTCCTCCAGCATGACTTTTGGCAGACATTGAGCTCAGAGTCACACTAGAGGACCTAGCGATTCCTAGGGAGAATATAATCAAATCCACAAATAATCAAAGCCTGAAAAATCAAAGCTGCAAATGTGGGGGGATGACTGTAGTTCTATACAGTCTTCCCTCCACTCTCAGGTTCTTTAGCCTCGTACCTCGCTTAAGTGCAAGGGATGAATGGAGGGGAAATGAATGGGGTGCATGCCCATGGTGCCCACCCCCATGTGCATGCTTGTATTCAAGCCAATGGGGCTTGAATATAAGTAAAACTCTGTTTTCACAAGGGGGTCTGGAATGGATCCCTGTGAAAAAGGAGGGGCAACGGTAATTGCATTGGAGAATTTTTTCTTGTATAAAATTGTAGTTGTATACAATAAAATGGAGCAGAAAATGAATGCAAGGTTAGATGAGCTTGGAGATGTGAAAGCTTGGGGAAAAGACTGAGAAAAAAATAAGGGAAAAGGATGTGTTTTTTCCTTGAAATGTTTTTTTCCTGGAAAAACGGGGGGGGGGGGGGGAGATGATAAAATATTTGCTTTTAGAATTATGAATAAAATATTTGAGAAGAGGTGTTCATGGCCTCCAAAATAATTTCTTTAAAACTATGTAAGAGGAAACATTTTATGTCAGACTTTATACAGTACCAGATCATTATAATTCCTAGTCTTGTGTCCAAAACACACTGCAGAAATAATCCAGTTTGAAGCCACTTTAACTGCTCTGGGTCAATAGTAGGGAATTCCAGAAACTGCAGTTTTGTGAGACATTTAGCCTTCTCTGTTAGAAAGCTCTGGTACTAAAATAAACTACAATTCCCAGGACTGCCTAGCACTGAGACAGGGCAGTTAAAATGATCTCGAACTGAATTATTTCTGCAGTGTGTTTTGAACCTTGGTTTCCTTTTCTCACTTTTTTTAAAGGGGCTAAGTGTGTAATGTCTTCTTGACACTATGTAGAATTAATGGAGACAAAATAATTTTCTTTGTTTTATTTATTAATATTGAGAGTTTCTTATTTTTACTGTCACTTTTTGCCTGCTCCTTAAACAGGCAAAACCAAAGAAGTTCCTTATAGGTTAGGTGATCATTTCTGTTCAGGACCTTGTAGCTCCATTTGTAATCCAATAAAACATTTTTAAAAGGAGATTTGATTTGTAATTATATTCTAAGCAAAGTATGCTTTTAATATATGCGATACGATAATACGATGTTAGAGAGAGAGAGAGAGAGATACTACTTTTAGGCTGTAAAGGATACTAATGTTGCATTTTTCTTTAAAAATTCCATTCCATTCCTCCAAAAAACCCAGAAAAACATTTTCTCTCCATGACTTCAAAATTTCCAGATATTTTACATCTCTAGATGACCTTACTTTGCTTCGAGTTTACCCATACAGAAATGTGTGTGTGACTTTGGCCCAAATTATTTAAGCTTTGATAGTTCAGCCTGCCCAGCCTCACACATTGAGGAAAAGCCCATTTTGTGTTGGCTGTCTTGCTGATTGGTACATTATGCAGCTCCAGTCTTTTGCATATTTACTCAGAATTTAGACTGTTTTAAGTGTGGAATAGACAAATTCAAGGAGAGTAAGGCTATCAATTTCTAGTAATCATTACCATTATCTACTACTTACAGGATCAGTGGCAAGGCAACATGTTTCTGTATACCAATTGGTGGGGAACACCAAAGGGAGAAAGAATATTGGCCTCAACTCTTGCAAGCAGGATTCCTGGAGCCACCTGTCTGACCACTGGCAGAGAAGGGATGTGGGACTAAATAGACCTTTGATTTATCTAGTAAACTCTTTCTTATATTCTCAGGTTCTGGGGAATGGATTTCCTAATGGGGAAGTTTGAGACTGCAGCCTTAGTATGCCTCCTTGTACCATTTTCATTATTTTTTGCAGGAGGAGACTCAATTAGAGTAGAGGTAGATTCAGGTGCATAGATACAGCAGAGGCAATGTTAGAGCATTTTGCCTCCTGAAATACACATTCACCCCCCCCCCCAAGAAATTTTAAATCATTCCCTAAATTTCTAGCATTGCAGAGACTGAGCCATTAAAAATAGTGCACACCTAGAACTCTTCTGTTTGCCTGTTTTAACATTGGTCACTTTGCCATAACCTTTTTTGTAGGAGTGCCTACAACTTTATTTCTAAATGTTCAGCTGAGATTTTAAGTTACTGAAATACTAGAAATTTAGGTACTGAAGAAAATTTTAGGGGGAAGACAGAATTCTTACGGGGAGCAATGCCCTCCCCTCCCCTCAAGTTATAACTCTGGATAGAGCTATTATCCACATCTTTAAAGTCTTCATAACAGAAGGATTTCAACTTTTAAAAATCACAGCTGTGTGTAAGATTCATTCTGTCCTGGTGGTATGGTTCCTGCTAATTTTAACACATGGTGTAACTACTTTAGTAAATTAATTTGAAAGCATGTTGTAACTGCTCCAGTAATTAGAAGTTCAAGTTGCTAGTGCAAGAGTAATTTTTTTGCTATTTAAGCATACATTGTTGCATTTAAGAAAATTTTTATCAGGGATCTCTCTAGATATAAGAAGACAGTATAGAAAACAATTTCTGTGAAAATATAATGCACATTGAAGGCCTCAGAAAAGATTAGCTAATGTATCTTCCAATTGATCTTGCGTTTGCTTGTTTTTCCGGCTTACTTCTTATGACAATAATAAAATGAAAAATATTGACAATTATTCCTGAAGTGAAAAAGTAAGTTTCCCACTGGAACAAAGATAATTAACCAAATAGGTGTTTGGTTACTAAATGCAAGCACACACGCACATGCACTTACACACATTGTGACAACAGCATTTTATCTATGCATATGAAGCATATTTGTATTTTTGTGTTGACCTAACACTGACCTTCCAGAAGAAATGATGCCATCCATACATCTATCCATCTATACATATGTGCACAGTCGAAATATCCACAGCTTTTATATACTGTCTATACTGGACTATACATCAGCCTCATGTATAAATTGAGGGCAAGTTTGTGAGGCAGAATTATGGATTTTCATGAGATTCATGGATAAGTTGAGGATAAAACTTAGGGGCACATAGCAAACAATGTAAAGGACATAGTTTACTGTCCTCATACAGAAATATCTTATTCACATCCTTCTCAGCCCAATTCCTCTTGCCTCCCCTTTGAAAGGAAGTACCAAAGTACCCAAGCATTCAAAAAGGCCAGAAGCAGCATCATGATGGGAAAAAAATGGGGGGGGGGGTCGTGCTTCTTTTGGGTGCTCCCAGGATGGAGTAAGCTCTTACCTTTTGCTACTCTACTCAGGGAAGGGAAAGAGTTAAAATACACTACTTACATGGACCAATGGATAAGTCAACCCAGCTTTTTGAGGTTAATTTTTGACTAAAATTCATAGACATGAGTATATACAGTACATTGATATAAATATATTAAAACATTGTTTTAATCATAAGTCTGTATATTTTAACTATATGTGTTTTTATTGTATTTTCATCTTTTCTGTAAGTAATCTTTCCAAGTCTTGGGGAAAGACAAGATATAAATAACATGAGGTATGGATGGGTTTCCAGTATAATCCTGGAAATGTTTCTCTTTAGGGTTTTCCCAACATTTTACCTGCTGACCTGGACTATTGGGTAAATCAGCCTTTTAAAGAACTATTGTTGACTTTAGTTCCCTCAGTCAAGTCCATCCCTCTGACCAATTTCAGAAAGGGTTTATAGATCAGTGGTTGAACACTTGCTTTGTATGCAAAAAAAATAAAAAAAAATAAAAGCCTCAAACTGTAAAATCTCCAGGATGAGAAATGACTGGATAGCCAGTGGTGTGGAAATTCTGTACTGGGCAACCACTGTCAGAGAAGAGAATGGATCATCAAATCATAGAATCATAGAGTTGTAAGAAACCACAAGGGCCATCCAGTCCTACCCTCTGCCATACAGGTACTCCCAATCAAAGCATCCCTGACAGATGACCATCCAGCCTCTGCTTAAAGACCTCCAAGGAAGGAGAGTCCACCACACTCTGAGGAAGTGTGTTCCATTGTCAAACAGCCCTTACTGTCAGGAAGTTCCTCCTAATGTTGAGGTGGAATCTCTTTTCCTGTAGCTTGCATCCGTTGTTCTGCTCCTCTTCTCTGGAGCAGCAGCAAACAAGCTTGTTCTCATGACTTCTAGTCTTCTTCATAAAGTCTCAACCTCCTCCCCCACATCCCATACCATTTCAGTTTGTTTCTTCTTCTGGCTTTCAGTATCAAGTATAAATAAAGCAGGCAGCATTTTAGACATTGTTAGTGGTGAAAGCTTGGCCCACAGAAAAAGAGAAGGCTCACAAAAGACAGAAAAGATATCCACTTGGCTTCCTTAATATAAAGTAATATTATTTTATAGAATACCGTTGCACAGAATAGTAAAGCAATTCCATGTGTTAGGGAAAGGTTCTTCTAAGTCTTTTTTTAAGTGACAGGATTTGAGAGAAACTAAAAGAATAAAGACTCGTGGGGAAAAAAGAATAGTTTGCATGTGATGTTTAGAAACTGAGTGAAATAGATGTGGATGGGCAGGGTTTTAAATAGTCTTCATTATATTAGAGCTGTTCAGTTACAATAGGCACCATGTGCATGATGCACGACTAGGAGGTGAATCTGCTGTGAAACTTTAGAAGAGCTTTAGGTTTCCATTGTAGCAGAATCATATTGTCTTGCCATCTACCTATGCTAGGGAGCATTCTTTGTTCTTCTTGATGGTACTGTTTTGGTTACAAATTGAATATATGGCATTGTTCAAAGTTAATACAATATTTTCTTTTGGCAATGCCATTTACAACAATGTGGCTGTGTTTTGTAACTCCAGTGATATAGTTTTGTGTGAGTTATGAATTTCATAAGGTTTTCTTAGGCAAGGAATACTCAGAGGTGGCTTTGCCAGTTCCTTCTGCTGAAATACACAGCACGTGATATTCATTGGTGGTCTCCTTCCTTCCAAAATCAGATGGAATCTGCTGCTTTTGGGGTATTGAGGCCCTGGTTTTCTATACAGAAAATCTTCAGCATGGACCTGTAGAAGTGAGCCTGTAGATTACAGTGGGGTGAAAACTAGGCCACCCTCTTGATGTCCCATCAGCCCTAGCCAGTATAACTAACAGTGAAGAATGCTGGGACTTGCAGTCCACATCTGGAGTGCTGCATGATTCCCATTCCAATATCAATACATTTCAACCTCTTGTGCCTGTCATTACCACCTTCATTGTTTAATATTTTAAAAGTGCTACTGGCTGCTACACATAGCTAAAACCAAACAAGTCCCTGCCAACTGTAGTCAGATCAAAAGTTGTTTATTTTAGTGTCGGTTGGCTCAGTTACAGCTTCTGTATGACTTCAGTATTTGTGTTGAGCTTCCTGTTGTAAAACGCATATTCTCCTGAGATAAATTTAGCAGATTAAAATGAAATCCCTTGCACATCTTTTAATGTGGCAGCCTAGCCATAAGATCAAAACACATAAATGTAGGTTATGTTAAATTTCTACATTGGAATGTTTGGGACAGATGTTTAAAATCTTGAGATGACTCAGATTCTATTCCCTTTTCTCTCTCTCTCTCTCTCTCTCTCTCTCTCTCTCTCGGCTTTCTGCCCAAATTAAATTACTGTGTATAGGCAAGCATGCTGTTTGTGCGTTTCAGATCTAGTGCAGCAGTAATGACATCTAGTGTATAACTATATAATGGGGATTTTTTTTAAAAAAAAAAGACTGGATTCTGGTGATACCCAGGGAAATTATTTTGACATCTGCATTGGCCCATGGCAGAATCTGTGTATTGAAATAATTGGAACAACAGCATACAGAGCCTGACTCAAAAGCAGTTCTTACAGGTGCAGCAGCTAGAGCACTGGGCTTGGATGTCAATCGTCCATCAGAGGCTGGTAATGTTATATTTTGTGGCTGAAGCTCCCAGAATTCCACAGCCAGCATGGCTGAAGTCTTGTACATTTTTACATGGGAGATATGCATGACTTTCTATCATTCATGACTACTTTGGACAGTGTCAGTAAAAGCTTATTTCTGAATAATATTTCCCTGGCTTGCTGGTGTCTGTTGACGTTCTCTTCTGTTATCATACCATTGTAAATCTCATGATTTCAGAAGCTAAGCAGGGTGAGGCCTAATTAATATTTGGATAGGAGACCTCTAGATAATAGTGTTACCTACCAGACAGGCTACAGAATAAGTTTGCATGAAATTCTGGACAGCAGTTGTCAGTCAGAGTTGATAATACTGAGCTAGATAGGCAACAGGTAAAAGGCAATTTCCTATCTTCATAACAGATTTTTTTCTGACTGGCAATTGTTATCATTTTTAAAAGTGCATACCACATTTTAAAATGTTCTGTTGAAATAAAGAGAAAAAAGGCATCCTGCTTTTAAAAAAAATCTGTCCCGTACAAGTTTGACAAAATATAACGGCAGCAACAGCTAGGGCAGAACGGGGGGAGGGGGGTGAATCTCTATGACACATGTGTTGCTTTTGTACTGAAAACTTAAACCACCAACACATATTTTATAGGTTTTCTTCCAGCTGCCACCCTGCCCCGTTTATAAATTAAATATTTAGATTCCTCCATTCTGATACTACTTCATGCCCCTTGGGTGACTTGTTCAAAGGGCTTTCTGTCCCGGCGGTTGCAGCAGAGCAGATTCAGAAAGTTCTGTGTGGAGAAGGAAGTGAAGAGTTTTGGTTCCCATTTTGCACTTCTGGAACAGTTTAAGGAAGGAAGCACCTTTACACCTTTTATTGTTCGTGGTTGCTGACATCATCTCCTTCCCTGACCACTCAGTGCGTGTTTCCTGCCATTCTGTCAAGATTCTTCTGTGTTGCTGAGAGGGATGGAGAGAATGTGTGAGAGAGTGGAGGGAGAAGAAGTGACTGCTGGGCTACATCTGCCCACTAAAACTCAAATCACTCTTTCCTCAACTCTCTGTGCCTTTGCCAAATCATAACATGAAAAAGAAGCCTGCCAAAATGAAGTTCCCCTTTTTAGCAAACAGTCTGATTTTTTTCTTAAGACTTTGAGTTTCCAAAAAGAGAGAGGGAAATGCTGAAGACTGTAATTCTGCAGACTGCAGCATTGATTTTCTTTTTTTTCTTTTTTTTTTTCTTTTTAAAAAGATGCATCTGTTTATGTGTAACTCTCTGTCATTATCTTCGAAGGTTTCTTTAAAGTGGACACTGTTTTGACAGGGCTTTTGGAATAATTTTTGCTTGCCATATAGCAAGGTTTTTGACGTTTTAGGGCTCCTGTTGTTTCTGTCGGTTTCCTAACACATGTAACATACCCACCGGAAGATAAATTTAAGCAGTTTACCACTGCAGTTTATTCCTTTAAAATTCCAGAGGTAGGTGGTGGGTAATTGTGGGTCGTTTTCACATCTAGTAGTCTGATTGGCACAGAACTTTCAAAATGTTTGAAGGTATATTGACACGTGTGTGTGTGGGATGGGTGGGTGGATTGCCTCTTACTTCCTCTGAGGCTAAAAGCGTGTGACTTGCCCAATGTCATCCATTGGTTTTCCATGGCTGAGCAGGGATTTGAACCCTGGAGTTACAATCTAATGTCCAAACAACCATAGCACTCTGGGTCCATATGAATCTTGCTTTTATATAAAATTAGATGTGTTCTTATATGTACATTTGGGTTTCTCTCTATATATATTATATATATATACCAAAGCAGTTGACAAAGTACATGTGTGATGATAGGGTTCTTTTCTGCCTGGAGAGTGTTTTGTTTGTTTGTTTTTGTGTTGCTGCTTTTTTGGTATTAGTAAAATCATGTAAGATAAGGAGAAAAATAGTGGAAAAGTCACAATAATAAGGATTGGTTGTTAAGCTGGAGAAAAAGAAAATCCCTTTTTTAAACCTATTTTTAACCATTCTACTACCACAGTCTGTTTTGCAGTTGATACAACTGCACTATTTGTGTGCTACACTCTGTATGTTTGTTTAAGCAAGCACAAAACACAAACATATATATGCATTTGTGTGTGAGAGAGAGAACAGTTACTACACTGTTTCTCATTCCTCACCTTTCCTATATATAAGAAACAAGAACATAATAATTAGGATCAATGCTTCTTTTTAAAACCAAGTGGGCTTCTCCTCCCTCCTTCCCCCCAATACTTGTCAACAGATTGTTGCAGGAAATGAAAGCAATGGTCCAAATTCATCTCTTGACTTACATTCATGTAAATTTGGAGTCCTGTCCCTGTACCCGGTGGGCTTACTCTAGATTTATGTCTGCTGGGTCCACCAGGAGACAAGTGTTTGTAAAACTATTTTACAAACAAGTGTTTGTAAGACTATTTTAAGATTTTTTTTTTAAATGTAGCTGCTGAATACTTAACGTTCCTGACACTAGGCTGTTTATAATCTCCCCACTCTTTCTCTATCCCCCTCCCCACTTTTCTTTTCTGAAAGCTCAGTCTGAAATGTGGAACTGATAGTTGTGTGGGAGGGACTCACCATGCTGTTACTTCACCAGGGACTCTGCCTGCATGTCCTAACAGACAAGACTGTCAGCATTCAGTGATTCCCCCCCCCCTTTTCTTTTTGTTTTGTTTTTTCCTCATTCAGCTTCAGAGCTTGATCTGTAAAGCAGCTCTCATCCTGGCTAACCCTGTCACCACTTCTCTAATCTGTCCACTCTGACCTTCCACCCTCAACAGAATAGGAGCTTAGGGCAGGCGTAGGGGCTGTTAAGCCGATAGTGCCTTGGGCTCCACGTGAATGAAAGGAAGGGAAATTGTTCCATATGCATTTGCTGTGGATTAGTCTATTGGCTTACTGTTGTGGAGAAAGCCTGTTAGACTTCTTTGGGTCCTGCACGTACATGAGAATTACCTGGCTTTTTATATCAGAGGTAAGCCTGACTATTCAAATGGGTGGCGGGGCAGCATCCAAGAAACCAATCCAAACAAGCTGCGGGAAGGGGTTATAAAATGGATAGGCTTTGGTAGCCACAAGCAAATACCAAAGACTTTATTCTTTCCAAAATTTGCCTAGATGTTTTTTTAAAACAAGAAATGAAAGCGCTTGTTTTAAATTGAGTGCTTGCATTCATTCTGAGTTTCAGGAGTAAAATGGATGGATACGTTTGTGTCAACTAAAACTGTATAAAAGTTAGTTGACTGTTTTATATAGGTCATACTGCAGAAATGCCTCTTTAATGGCATGTGTTCATACTAATAGTTTTAGGAAATAGGGCAAATCTGCTTTCCTGGTCAGACTACTAACAGAAAGACAGAAAGATAATTTAAAGTACAAATGTATGTATGTCTACTCCAATATAAGCTCCACTGAATTTGATGAGACATGGTATTTAGAACCTTACAGTGTATAAAAATTTGAAATTTACAGAAGTTAGCAATATTGTTTCCTGTATTTATTCTTCCCTAATGATCCTGCTATAGCAAATTTCAGTAAAATAAATTGCCCCAAGTAAAATGAAGGGAGAACTGAAAATCAGACTGCCTTTTATTCTGACAGAATAAAACTCTGCAGACGAGGATTTAAGCAAAGGTTACATAATTTTAGGAAGAATTTATCAAGTGCCTATAAGAGAACCAGCCAGCAATTAAGAGGGAAAGTTTTAACTGAATGTTAAATTTCTGCCTCATCGTGAATTAAGAAATAGTTGCATTAAAAAAGAATAGTGTGCAAAACAAGTGCATTTACCTGGAAGCATCTGGGTTGACATACACAACACTATGTTGTCGTACATACTTATTGCATATCTTTTTAAAGAATCTGATTTCCCTTCGTGTGCTACATTGTTTCCATGTTGTTCTACATAGCTGACTTTATAATAATAAACATTTAAGATTGTAAAATGAATTGGGGAGATGCTTGATTTTATCTTCTTATATATAGTTGGCACATTGGAATACAGGACTTTTTGTATACTTTACCTTTTGATTTGTTTTTGTAACAGTTTGGAATTAATTTTATGATTTCTGACTTTTTGTGGAATAATATTGCAAACACAGGGTCTTGCGTTTGTGAGCTTTCTCACAATGCAGTTTCTTGTTTTGTTTTCTTTTTGTGTCAAAGATTGATGTACATATTGTATTAACAACTACCTCTAGTGCTCTGCTTACATTTGGTCAGAATCTATACCAATATGTTAAACATGATGAAAGTACTGAGATTTTTCTTTTGGAAATATTTCATATGTAGTAGTCCTGCTTGCTTGCTCCCTTCTTCCTTTCTTTTTTAATGGAATACAAGGTTAAAGGATGCACACTTCAACTGACATTTCTCATATATCAAATAATATTTTAGTAATGGTCTGGTTTATTTGCATAATAAGAAACATTATCACTTTTTCTGTTTTCCTTCAAAAGTGAATTAGCTTGATTACTTAGCTTATGCAGGTATGAAAAGGTTCATTAACTCCCTGATTTAGGTAATTTTTCATTTTCCTGAGGAAATACTACAAAATGGAAAAATTAGTATCTCTCAGAAGTGTAAGACCATACCTTTTTTTCTTTTTAGTAATGCTTCTTTTGTTGCTTCTTTTTACAGCTTTTTATTGTGGGTGGACATTCTGCATTGAAATGTACATAGTTGCAATCTTTAGAATGGAATGCCATAATGACAAAGTAAGAGAAAAATAACAACAGTCTAACTTAGAGTTATACAGATTATAATGCCTAACAGTTCTTGACTTTCTTCCTAATTCACCTGCCTATTTGGCAGTTCTACATGCTAAACTACAAATTGTCCAGTTGGCAAAATGTTAAGAATAAACTTGTTCTATTAAGATTTTGTCTGAGTAGCTCCTAATGATTCACTTCTTTTGTGTACTTAGCAGGAACGGATGCAGGGGTCTGTGAATTGAATTGTGGAAGTGCTGAAGAAGGAGGATTGGTTTGCGGAAACAGGAAAGAGGAAGGAAAGAGAAGAAGAAAATATACAAGTGTAGGAACGAACGAGAGAAGAAAAACGGGGACTATGGGGAGAAAAAAGATTCAGATCACGAGGATTATGGATGAGCGTAATAGGCAGGTAGGTTGCAAAATAATTGTTTTGATGTTTAAGAATTTGATGATGGCATAAGCCAGCTCTTCTCTATTGAGTTAATGTTCAATAAGGGCTGGAGGTTATCCCATATATGTCACACATGGTGTATAGATCAGTACTCACATATTTAGGGAACTTCAAAAAGATTATCATACACATTGTTGCATGTTGTGCAAACATTTTTAAACTGCAAGACGTCACATATCTACCCAAAAGTTAATTCTATTGAATTCAATGAGACTTGCTTCCAAGTTAATGAATATAAACTTGCAGCCTTACTATTTTGTTCTCTAGACCTGATCTGCTACAAGATCTTTATGCTATTAAAATATGTGTACATATGGAATAGTACATGAACACGTTTTTTCAAATGTGAGCAAGCTGATTTTTTAACCCCTGTCACTGCATATTGGGTTTGTCTTAGTGAGCTAATAAAAAAAATCAAACAGTTCACACTTGGCTGTAGAAAAGGGTTCTTCTAAGCTTTGGAAAATTGCTTCAGTTTTGAAACTGTCTTGCCACAGACTGGGGTAATGAACAATGACAGGATTAATATTTACTTTTATAATCCACATCTGCTAATGGTGGTGTGATATGGATTTAATCAAACAAATAATGTTATTCTTTTTTGTATCATGCTTTTTCTAAAATAGAAATGTTAAACTTATAATATAATTAATAGCAAAATTCTAGAAATAAATCAGACACCTATAACCATAAATTGAAATTTATTATGAAAGATTTTAATTATTATTGTCTTAAATTCTACTTCTGCCCTGTAATAAAAATACCTTTACATATTTCTATACATTTCTGTGCTTCGAAGAAATATATGGAAAGATTTAAAAAAAAACATAAGCAAAACCACAAGAGTAGCAAGTTAAAAATCAAAAAACAGAATAACAGTGTAAATACCTGCCTGTTGAATAAGCAGTTTCTTAATGTGTGTTATAAATCCTCCCTAATATTGCAAGATATGTTGTGACAAGCAATGGCATTTTAGTTAAGTGTCACTAATAGTGCAGATCTGTCCTAAATAGTTAATTTTTTTTGTTAAAACTTAAATACTTTAATCCAGACCAAAGTATGAGTGACAGGTTGTTGTCCTGAGCTTTATTGGCAGGAAGATAATAGTTTGTTAAGATGTATACAGGTTGAATATCCCTTATCTGGAATTCCAAAATATGCAATACTCCAAAATCCAAAATTGTCCACATGGGTGGCTGAGATAGTGATCGTTTTACTTTCTGACTGTGAAAATTGGCAAGTAGTAGATTTTTTAAAAGGTAGTTTTCCCAGGTTATGAAAAAAAGCTCATGTGAAAATATTTTATTGTTCAAATTTACTTGTGAGCCACATGTGAAATTTGAAAACACTGGAGTATAACTTGGCTTGTTTGTGACAGAAAATCAAGTTTGAAATAAAACAGATAATATTTATCTGTTTCCTGTATTTCCCTCTAGATTGCTTATTTCCCAACTGGATTTCCTGCTAGATTGCTCAGGTCAAACCATAATTATTGTATTTGTTTTAGCTGCTTATATCTCAGCATTTCAATTAAAAATGAAGTAGTGAGCAGCAGTAAGCAATGCATGTTGGTAGTTACTGCTATGAGCATGCTACTAGTGTGCTTGAAGGTGGAATACAGGTAGTTGGTTTTTAAAGCAGTCATAGGGTAATGTTAATGATCCATTTGTAATCTGGCTAATTCTGTTTTCTGACTGAGAATTATCACACCCCTCATTAAACTGCAAATCCCAGCTTGCCATAGATGAAATCAAGGCAGATACAGTAGAATTATGGTGCTATAACTGTGTAGTGTGTTAAGGACCCCTGGTGAAAAACAGGTGAGGGAACCACTACTGGTAGGTTATACCAGTTCTAACCTAGTGCACCTTTTTTCACCTAGTAGATGGAGAAAATACACAGGACATGGTTCACTCAAAGCTATGCAATATAAAGCCCCATTTAATTCTGAGGAAGACTACTGAATTGCTTAACTCTTTTTTAAATCAAAGAGAGTTAAATCTACATAACTTTTGCTAATTTTGCTAATCATAATAGGCCATTGAATCTGCCACAGCTATATTATACAGTGATATTGGAAGGGGAAAATGGGCTTCTTCCCATACCTGGAAAGGAAATTGTTATTTCCTTGTGACCTTCAAAATGATGATATGATTTCTTCTTTCATAATGGTGGTGCCAACTACTCAGTCCCCTGTTTCTGCTTTAGTCTGACCTGGCATGAAAGTGCAAGCAAAACACAGCAACACATAAAACATGTTTAATTTAAAATTTAAATAAGATCATATTTTTACCTTCTCCGACTATGTAACATCATACATTCCAGGTTACGTTCTCTTTCTTTTTTTCCTTAACTTATGAACATTTGAATTGTTTGACTAGTTTTTAAATAGAATCTGAGATTTTCAAGACCTCAGATGTATTTAAAGAACCCTAAAACCATCCTCTCTCTCAAAGATTTTTTAGTAATGCTAAAAATATCTCATGCAGTTAGAGACCTCACTGAAGTAGCTTTGAAATGATAAAAGTTACGAGGTTCTGTAAGAACACCATATGCCCTTTCTTTGGAACTTATTCGTTCCTGTGGGTGACCCAAAACTGTCTGTATTGCTAACTTTGCCATGCCAGAAGGTGTAGGGAAGAATGTGAGATACAAAAACTGTGGTTAGTGTTGTGAAGAGAAAAGGCAAAGCAGATATTGCCTACTCTATCTTCCCCTTAACATGATACAGGAAAGGAGTAGTCAACTTTGTCCTGTGGCCACTATATTCATACATGTGCTAAAACTGAGATACACTAAATCTGAAAGTAGAGGACTCTTGTCCTAGCATGTATTTCCCCTTGTCAACTGATTCTCCCTTCCAAATACCCCTTCCCTTTTTTATATTTATAAACATTGTATCCCAATTTTCCTCTTCCAAGAGGCATTTTGAGGGTACATAAAATATAAAAATAAATAACAGTAAACATTACAATTATCAATTGTTAAAACAATTATGCATGCTGTCAGGTAGGACTAAGAACAAAATTAGTAAAATAAAAGAGGGAGAGGGAAGTCCAGAAACAGTTCTAAGGATAATAAATCCATTCAAAAGAATCAAAGGCTTTCATTTCCTTTTATTAATTGATTGTAATTGATCAGAGTCAAATGCGTTCAAGGAAAGTGATGCAAAGTTATTCAGTGTGACACTGTTTGAAATTTTTAAAAGGAAGGAGGGAGGAATGCTTTTATTGAGCCATTCTTTGATTTAGAAAAACAAAACAATTGCAAGTACAGTAAGTTATCAGAATAAATATCATCCTATGGTAAAAGTAAAATATGAAACAGTTTTTGTGGTCTAACTGACCACACAGGTTCTTCTTCTTCTTTTAAATAGCTCCATACATTTACATATTGTATCCTTAAGATATATATAGGATAATGGCCTAAATCCGGCATCATGCTAGGAGCGGGGTGAGGGAATTTTCCTCTCCAACCTTCCATCCTTCATGCTGACCAAAAATGTACTCCAAAGGATTTCCTCATCCTCTGGAGTAAGGTTTTGAGGTTGCACAGAGGTGGGGTGGATATTTCAAGGTGCAGGGGAAATAATTTCCATTTCCACTGATTAAAACATTTATGTCACAGGAACAACCTTGTTTGATCTAAGAAGTTTATACTACCGTGCAACAATATTAAGTTGAGACTTACTGATAGCAACTTACAGACATGCCCATAGTGCATGTTTGCACATAGCAGACTTTGCACAATCACCATATTTATCAGCTGCATAAGTGAGAGCAGAGGCAGATGTGGATCTGTTCCCATGGGAGTGGTAAATCTACTCTTGAATTGATGGCCATTTTTCCCACAGCTACCTCAGGTTCTGTAGAAGCCATCCAGGTGCTGGTCTGTGTTCCCACCACTCAAGGAGGGCTCAAGGAGTAGAAGAGCTGCTATAAAGCAAAGAGAAGCTGTTGTGGGGAGAGGAAAACCAAGAGTTGGTCCACCAACCCTGGGATAGGTGGATGTACCAATCATCGCTTAGTGAAAGGATAAAACAGTTACATGAAGCACACTGATGCTGTGATTTTCTGTCACTGCATCAACCCCCCTCCCTTACATTTTTCTTTGAGCCAGCAGTGGCAAGCCTTAACAGTTTTGAGTGTTCCTGCCATGATGTGTCGGGCTGTCTGCATGTCCAAAACTGACCCAGGGCTCGATAAACTCTAGGCTAGGAATAGGCTATGGTTGGGAGCAAAGGAAACACACGAGCCCCATGGGAATGTGGGCAGACGGTTTCATTATGTATCTGGTCCTCTTAGGGACATATTGGGCCAAGGAGAGGCCTTTTCCCCCACAGGAAGTGATTCATGAGTCAATTTCTGGGTCATTTCCTCTTGGGAAAAACGGTTCCTTCTGGACCAGAAACATACCTAGAAGGTGCCAAATTCAGAGAGTGTTTGGACACATTTGTAGGCAAAGAAAATGAGGAATGCCTAGTAGACATAGAAATAGTCCTGCGGGCTACATGTGGCCCAGACATCTGATCCAGACCCAGATCTACTAGAGTTTTGTGTTGCTGTGATCATTGTGAGTTGTTCCGCTTTCCTTTAAAAATGCAGCATCCACTGTATGGGTGGGGGAAGGCATTGTTGGGACACTGTTCATTTTTATTAATTGAAAATAAATTTAGAAGTTTTTTTGCTATGCAGCATTATGCAAGTTCTTAATAAATAACTGCAATTGGAAGTAGAATTCAGAGACATAGCTGTGCTAGTTAGCAGGAATATGAGTACTGAAAGGCGTCTTTGAGACTAATTGCAGACTAAGGGGTTGAACTCATGGGCCAAATGGCATGAGTTCTCCCCAGCCTCACATCGTCTAATGCAGATGGACAGGCCAAAAAACCCTGATGCAGGATCAGGGCCAATTCCAGGTGTTCATATGTAGATTGGGAGGATCTGCCCCCTGGGTAAAGAGAAGAAGAAATGTTGTGGCAAAACCAAGTTGTTCAAAAATACCCACACTCAAATGCTCCTTACCTTTCTGGCAGCTGATGCAGCTGAAAACCCCCCCAGTCAGCACGCCTGGGAGCCAGGAGTGGGCTATTATAACTGTAACATACTCTTATTATCAAAATCAGAAAAAAAAGAAAAATCTAAACCTTGTTTCCCTCCATATCAGGACAGAACTGGAAATTATTTTAGTAAATGATCAGTCCCAATCCGGAATCTCTTTATAAAATAATAGAAATGCAGCACTTATGGAAGGCAGAGGGATTTCACTCCCGAACATGATTAACAAGCAATTGCTCAACCACTCTCTTGCCTAAGATTTCTCATGTGTAAATGCTTCACTCACTTTGGTCTAACTTGGGTTTTGTCTACACTGTAGAAATAAAGCAATTTGTCACTACTTTAATTGCCATGGCTCAGTGCTATGGGATTTGTAGTTTTGTGAGATATTTATCCTTTTTCTGTCAGAGAGCTCTGGTGCCCCACCAAATTACAAAACTTTGAATTCCATAGCATTCCGCCATGCTATGGTGTCAAGTCACATTAATGTGTTAAACTATATTATTTCTGCAGTGCCAATATTGTGGCTGCATAATTTGGCTTCTCTTTTGCCCTGCTTCCCCTCTCCTTGGCTTTTCTGCCAGTAGATCTTAGCCCACAGAATGGGTTGCTGAAATGAGATGGTTGGAGGTACTTGTCTCTAATATTAACTCCCATTAGTCAATTTATCTTTGCATTAGAATTGCGCTAGTTATCTGGATTGGATCCTATAAGTGTTATTCTTCCATAGTGGAAGCACCAACATGTTCCTAGCACTATATTTCTGTTTTGGTATAACCAAGCACAAGCCCGGGAAATAATAAACTAGAGGAGCAACTGAATTAATTGGTTTAAAATAACAAAATTAAATAGTACAATAATTTACACTAGCTTTTATGATGACACTGCTCTGTCTCCAGGTTAGCTTTCCTAAGAATGGAAAAATAACATAAATATTTAAATCACACTGTTACTAGAACAAATCTGGTGAGTTAGTATGCTAATGTTAGTATGCTAGCCGCTCTGATAGCCCTTAAGGCTGAAGGGCAGGGTATAAATACTCTAATAAAATAAAAATAATCAGTGTTTATTTAGCAGATACATTTTAGAAAAGTTGCCATATTGTCCATTGCTGCAAAAACAGCACCTTTGAAGTCTAACAAATTTATTACAGCATGAGCTTTCATGAGGAAGAGCTTATTGATAGTGAACTGAGTAACTGACTTAGAATAAAATTTACTGAATTATATAAACTATACTCTAAAGAGTTTAGCTGATTAATTTTATCACATTAATCACTAATCATCCTAAAACCTTTTCATTGACTGTATAGATTGCCTCGTACATTAATTAAGTTTCTATAACTAGTTTTTATTGTTTCTGTTATCTACACAACCATGGATTGGATCCAGTTTAAGTTAATTTTGCTTTCCTCCCACTGAAATTACTGAAGTTTAAATTAGTCCTGATCCCATGATTTTGAAAACAAAAACTTATAAATCCAAGGGATGGTTTCTGTTAGCATGGAAGAGGTATTCTGTCCCATACATAAAGGAATGTCACTTTGTATATACATGAGTATTATCTAACAATAACAAGTAGCTTTTACGGGAGCATTATTTATTCATAAATCAGGATTTGAGATGAACTAGAGTTTATTAATGGACTTGCTTCTCCTTATTCTGACTTTAATCATGAATTCAATAGGTTAAATCACTTCAAAAAGAAATCTTTGTGTGTGGTATGTCATGCCAACTGACCACTAGCCTGGAAGGGTTGGGTGTCCTAGGTCCTTCTTTGTGTACCTGCAAATCCTTGACATGAAATCCCTTGCAAACAGATTAATACATTGTGTATTTTTTCCAGTTCATGTTCATATTGTAATCTCACCTCGTACCATATACACAAATCCACACAAAGAGAGTATCCATCATATTCAATGTCCATTTAATGCATCGGGTGATGAGGTTCTTTTCTATGAAAACTCATACCATGATGCCTTGTTAGTTTTTCAGTTGCCACAAAACTATTTTTTATTGTTAATTTAGCAAAGATATTGTAAGTTTGTATTATTCTATAAAAATCCTTTTACGCTTAAAAATTAGCTCTTCTGTGTTTCACCTATTCTTCTAAAAATCCTTTTACATTTTAAAATTAGTTCTTCGGTGCTTAACTTAGTTTAATTGCCATCTTGAGAATTTCAGCAATTATTCTCTATCTAAAATAAAGGTTTAAAAAGCAAGAAAAACCTCAGTAGTATTTAATTATGCAATTCATGCTGTGAATTTTAAAAAAATATGATCTGTTGGCCATTGACTCTTGTATATTGTAGTCTAATCTTATTTGAAGAGTATTGAATTTATTCCTGATTTTTTTTATTTTTTTTTTATTTTTATTTTTTTGTGAATGGACTATAATGCCTTTATGACCAGCCCCTCACACTTTCTTGAAGGTTTCTAGTATTTACCGGTACATTTTAATCTTACACACATTTTCTTGGAAAACCCCAATTGTTTTCAACAGAAGCTAAAAATTACTATGCTTACAGCTGGATCCATGTTTTAAAAGACACAATATTATGTTCATATGCATCTAAATCTATTTCAGTGTCCTTGACAGTATAGGTTGTTGTTTTTTTCCAAAAAGCAACAACAAAAATAGATTTGGAAAGCAGACACTAAACTTTTAGGGCTGTTTGGATAAAGATTAGTGGCATTTGTATTGCTAATACATATTGGGGCATATACTGAAGCTATACTAGAGCTAATTTAAAATGAACTAGCTTCAAGTTGAGTATATTTTTTTTTTTAGATCACACAGCATTTTAATTTTCAGTTATGTACAATCAAGTGAAGTGAAATGCAGGCCATGTCAGTGCATTTTTATAAACGAGTGCAAACATAGTCAAAAGAAACAATCATTTCTGTCTTCTAAGGATTCATTTGGAAGGCCCTGAGGGAGTTAGAGCTGGAGGTGGGAAGCAAAACTAAAGTCATTGTGTGAAGGAAGAAGTTGCACTCTTCCTGTTTTGACAGGAAATGGAGACAAATGTGCTTCCTGACCACTTACTCAGTAGGGAATGAAATATTCTCTGACCTTTACCTCATGAACATTTTAGCTTTGTTTTAAGTGGTAAACATGTTTTCAACCCAAACATGTATTTGTATTTTCCAGAGTCTTACTATTATACAGCTAAAATGTTGAGCTTATTGTTTATTGTTGTGCACCTTACAAATGAATTTACAGTATGTGTGTATGTGTGTTGGATAGGATATATTAAGAGAGAGTGAGAGAGATGGCAAAAGCATATATAGCAAATCAAATGTTTTCTGACATAGAGCATCATATTGTACAGTTTTCTTAAGGATGTTAACCATACTTACTCTTCAACAGAGCATAGGACTCAAAATTCACATTCAAGCATGTATAATTCACATTCAAGCAAAATTCACACACACACACACACACACACACATATACATACACACACACACACACACACACTATGCTGGCATATTGCTAAATCTCAATGCAAAAATAATCCTGAATACCTATGTCATTCACTGCAATGCAGTGCTGCTGTTCTAGTTCATTTTCTTCTCTCCAACATGTGCAGATAAAGGAGAGTGTTAGAATACGTGAGAACAAGAAATATTGTATCCTGCCAAATCTTATACTTTTTGAGTTTTTAGAACACTAGTTAATTATCATTGAGCTAAACTTTCCTGCTCTTATTTTTGAAGGCAGTGTCATAACAGAGCATAACTATCTTGTATCTAAAATCTTAAGATGTTGCAGCTTGAACAGTTTGGTAAACTTAAATTACTCCCCCCCAGCCCCAATTATTTTTCTGTTACTATTCTAACAAAAAAGAGAAGAGAAGAGATGAACAGTATTTGTAACATAACCATGATGTTCTAGAAAACTCTACTTTCTCGTCCATATCTCATTTGACATATTTAGTTTAGTTAACCCATTCATTTTCACTGAAATCAGTGGTGCTGAATCAGCATACATTTTACAGAGACCCCTTGTTATTCACTGGAGTTTGGTTCCAGGATCCTCTGTGGATACCAAAATCCATGGATGCTCAAAGTCCCATTATATACAATGGCATAGTAAAATTCTGTTTGTTATCTAAAATAGCAAAATCAAGGTTTGCTATTTGGAAGTTATTCTTTTTAAAAAATATTTTCAAGCCGTGGATGCTTGAATTTGTGGATAAAGAATCTGTGGATAAAAAGTTCTGACTGTATTATTTCTACTTAAACGAATTGTCGATTGCTCCAAGGGGTGGTGGGATATGTTGCACATTACAGCCACAGCTTTAGAACATCTTTCTGGTAGTACTTTTCTCACTAACTATGGATGTATGTGCTTCTGCCAAGGACAATGGTTCTCTTTGCAGCCTCTCTCTGTGCTGTCTTGTCCTCATGAATTATGCTGAAGGATTATAAGAACATCAGAGCAAGCTGATGAAGTGTCCCTGACTGCTCTTTTTAAAGGTCCTTTCATTTAATGGGTCCTCCTGCTCAGTCACTGCACAAAGGAGGATTTGTTAAGGGAGAATCCTTTAGTGATGTTTCAGCCTGTGGTGCTGAATGTAACCATACAGTTGAATGCAAGGGAATCTTTGTTAGAATGAAATTTGAAAACATGCACATGTGTGCCTCCCCATATGGAGATGCAAAGCTCAGTGGTTTTTTTGTTTTGGTTTTTTTGTGTTACAAGAAAACTATGTAGAGTTTTATGTAAAACTAATTTTAATTAAGTGCTTTGGATACTTGTCTAGAAAAGGCATGCAGAAAATTAGTGTCTTGGAATAAAGATTCCTTCTGGATGAAAATAGGTAAGGAATGGAGAAAGGTTTGAATTGGACCCTGACAATTTTTGTCACATGTAGGTCTTGTTTAAATCAATGGGAAAGATTAGTCATGACTAACAAGTCCTATTGATTTCATGAGAACTAGGTACAACTAACAGTCTGGATACAGCTGAACACTTCAAGAACTTTTGAAACAGCACTTAACAGCATAACAACACAACACTGTCAAATTTGTGTTTTAGCCCTTTAAACAAACAATCAGCTTCATTTATGTACCACTTCATACTGAACTAACAGTGTCTAAGTGGTTTACAACTGTAAGATAATTGCCCCCAACAAGCTGGGTACTCATTTTAGCAACCTCGGAATGATGCAGGCCTGAGTCAAGCTTGAGCCCTGGCTAGTACTGAACTCACAACCCTATGGTTTTGAGTGAGTGGCTGCAGTACAGGCATTTTACCACTGCACCACTAGGGCTCCTTTAAAATCCTTTGTAATATTTACCAAATATTTTTAAAGAGAAGCATTATGTGGAGTGTTATAGATAAATACAGTTTTTCTACATTTTTCATGTAGCTCCCCCACACGAAATACATTGTTATTTTAGTTTCACTTTGTATGATGCAAAAGAATGAAAAGGTCACAGTGAGTCCTTTGTCTCTCTGTATCCTTGGTGGAAACCAACACTGTTATTATGGGATGATCAAAATTATTCTTCCAGTTTTTTTTTTTAATTTTTAAAGGAGAGACAGGAATAGTCATGGGGAGAAAGGACAGAGAGCAGGGACAAAAACAAGATCGTACCATGTATCATCACCATCACCACAAAAGTAGGTGACATCATTGGTAGATTTGTGGCTTTTACCTTTCACCAGCAATTTTTGCTCCTACACAGAGCCATTTACAGCTAGGAGTGGTGCAGTCTTGCAGCTATAATTTTAGATAATAATAAACAATTGCCAAGTGTTGTTCCTTTTTTTGCTACCGCAAATTGTCAGGATAGCTTTTAGGTGGAAGGAGTTGGTTTTGTCATGTTCTACAAAGTTCCAGTATATGTGAGAGGCCTCAAAATTGTTGAACCTCATTCACTACAAATCAGAATGTGAGTGTCTCCCTATTTTCAATTAACATACGAACTGGGTTAGGTTTTTTGCAGTCTGCATACACTGTTTGTGTTTCTGTGGCCTTTGGTCCTTCTTACTTTCATTAGAAGCATCTTCTACTGATGCTCTTTTTTATAATTATTATTTTGATAAAGGACTTCTCCACAGGACCACTCAATCATGTGCTGGCATTCGTCAGTTCAGCAACAGGCTGAGGCAGAAACATGAAAGCTGCATGTAATGTGTTGAACTGCCTTCTGGGGTGGGAGGACAGAGTGATGTCACGTCAGCAGTTTAAAATTCTATGGGCACAGTGCCTACATAAAGGTCATTGGTACTTAGTTCCGTATGTAAGGAACTGCAGTGGGTGGCTTTCCCAAGATCAGTATAGCTTGTGGCCAGACACTGACTAAATAAAATCTAATGATCAAAGAGCCATAATCTCTTTGGCCATCAGATTCTAGTACAGTGATCTTTACAACCAGTGCTGGTTCCAGAGGGTTTTGTTTTTCTCCCTTTTTTGTGGGGTATACTTAGGGAAGGAAGACATATTCAAGGGATCGCCTTTCTTCCTCCTCCTGCTGCTGTTGCTGCTTCCTTTCACCATCATGACTTTAGTTTTGCTTCCCACCTCCAGTTCTAACTCCCTTAAAGGCCTTCCAAATGAAATCTTAAGAAGATAGAAATTATTTTCATTCATTCTTATTTTCTACCCTGCCCAAAAAAACCCAGGGAGTAAGCAAATGGCAGCAAAAAAGTTGGGCTGTAAAATGTGTGGTCCTCGAGATGTAGGACTTCAGTTCCCATCATTCCTTACCATTGGCTGTGCTGGCTAGGGCTGATAATGGTGGCATTCCAGTAGCACACAAAGGGCTTCAAGTTCCCTATCCTGACTACACCTAATTAAACATGCTATATGTCTTGGTTAGCACTTATATCTGAATCATAAGGCTGCTGCCACACTGCAGAATTAATGCAGTTTGACACCACTTTTAACTGTCATGGCTCTATGCTATGTAATCTTTGGATTTGTAATTTCTTGTGGCACCATAGCTTTCTGACAGAAGGCTAAATAGTTCATGAAACTACAAATCCCAGAATTCCATAGCACTGAGTTGTAACAGTTAAAGCAGTGTCAAACTGCAATAATTGTTCAATGTAAATACAGCCCGGTTTTCTGAGTAAGCCTGAAACAATCAGAGTTAAATGGCAAGTTAGACTGACACACTGTAGCCTCACATGATACAAACATCCATGCAGATAGATAGAGGCTTAAAATGCCATTTCTGGATTGGCCTTGAAATACAAAAAAAGAGTTAGCAAAGGATGCTAAACCAAGAATATTATGCTGGATTTCAGCTACAGTCAAAAAGACTGCAGGAACTAATATTTGCTTAGGAAATAAGGGACTAAGTACAACTGAAATGACAACGTGTGCAAAGGAGTCCTTAAACTAATGTTGCTTATTTTTTAAATGCAGTGCAATAATTTTCCGAATATTTACATGCAAACATAGGCATGCATTTGGATTCATGGAAGAAAAATGGGTAGGGGGAGATTTGATAAAGAAAAGTAGTAGATGGGAAGAGAAAATTTCCCTCTCTCCACTGCTGTTTCTCAGCTTCCAATTGCCCTGTCTGAAATCAGGTTTTCTCTTTTTTAAAAAAAACATACAGGTTCTTTTATAGCATTTTTTGTGTCACATATAACTAGTTCTTCAGTTGGGAGGAATTATTTTCATTCACATAGTGCTTTTTCATTTGTTGTATTAAAAGTCTAAAGGTGAATTCTGAGCTAGCTAAAGTCCAAGGTAATAAAAGCAATAATTGATGGATGATGTGAACATGCTCTTGAGTGTTCCAGAGCTAGTGGGCTGTGAAACATTGTCTTTTCTGTTTCTCAGTGCCTCGTGGCACAGTAGGACAAATTTCTATCTTGGGACTCAGTTGAAGCTCACTGGTGCTTGACATACTTGTTGGTTATCTAGCATTAAGTTGGCTGTCCCACCTCATGCCTATAGAAAGAGATGATTATAGTCAACATCTTGTTGTTACCTGGATCCTCTTGACTGCATGGAGAGTTTTTATGTCAGTGCCAGATGTTCCTAGAGGAATCTATAGCTTGTTTGGAAAGTCTGCACAAAATTGTAAGAATTTCAGTGGTACATCATACTAGACAGTGCAACTGTTGCTATGGCAGTCAGCACACAGAAGGGTAAAGCGAAACAGCAAAACACATAATGTACAAACTGGTTTTAAATTTGAATTATGGAATAGCTAAGTTCTTCCTCTCTCTTCCATCTACTGCTGACCCATAGGCTATGAAGGAACTTTACTCTTGGAGAGTGTTGCTGAGACTTACAGGTTTCTTAATTCAGATCCAGATACATGGGAGGATTTTCTCGGCCACATAGAGAATCTTCAGAGAAGACATGAAGAAATTGTTCAGTAGAGGAAGCTCAGTGGAATGTTCTGATGTCCGGATGTTGAAGAATAGTGCAAAGATAGTTGGGTCAAGCGACAGGCTGTAGAGATGATGGAACAAAAAGGATGCTAGAATGGGCAGACAAGTTGCAGAGTTATTTAAAAAAAAAAAGCTTTGGGGAATGGGTGACTTCTATGCTCCATTCAGACCTAGTTGTTCCATATAAGGTGGACCATATTGTTGTCGCTGTTAATTTTATGCTCCTTTTCTCTAAAATGTGGATTAAGGCAGTTTATAAATTAATATGCTAACAATATAGTTAAAAGTATACAAAAATCAACACTGACACTGAATCAAGCTATTAACCATATTAAAACAATTTAAAAACATATATTTAAACACTGGCACACAATATGAAGATAGCCCATCAGCTGTTTTCCAAAGTCCAAGCAAAAAGGTGTCTACTCACAGTGCAAACAGGTAAAGTTTGATATGGACCCCTTTTGCTTTCCCTTCCCCATATGCCTCATCTCTGGCTCTGAGCAAGAAGTACACTCAAAAAGGCTGAGTAAGTGTTGTGGATTATCTGTGCCTCTCTCAGTCTTCCTTCTGGAGAGAAAGAGAAACATGAATTTTCATAGGGGCATAGCAGCAAAGATCTAGCTAAGCAAAGAGCAAACAACTCCACAGTTGTGCCCAAGCTCTCCAGGAAAAAGACCAGCCCTCTGCTCCCCCCCCCCCGGTCCTTTTTTTGTTCCTCTCAAAATACTCATTCCTGGGAAGCTGAAGTCAGGTTTTGCAAAGATAAATCACTGCCCAAACACCCCCTTAACTCAAGTTTCCTGAAATTTCAATCATTTAGACCTCTTGTAGGATAGGAACTCAATCTCAGACTAGGTAGAAGCAAGAATGGTGAGCCTCCACAAACGGAACTTTTGCTCCCATTCTAATGCTTCATCTAAACTCCTTCCTACTTTGTTCTTTTCTTATGTAAGTAATGGAACAGCATAATGTAGGTAAGTTTGAAAACAGTTAGGGAAGAGGCAGTGACATCCACAGGAGAAAGATTGGTTGTTTCGAGACTCGTCCGTCTCCAGTGAGTGCCAGTGTCAAGATTAGGCCCTAGGCTCTGCCTTTTGTATCTCACCATGTAAGCCTCCCTATTGTATGAACTGTTAATGCAAATGAGATTTTCAAGTCTGTAGATTTTCTTCAGATATTTTGCAGATTCCTAGTTTAGGGAATACCTCGCTAGAGAAGCAAAATGGTAAGGCAGCATAGAAGTGAAACAAACAAACAAATTCCTCCGTCTCATGTTCAGCCACTACTTATAATGTACTTTTACTCTGCTGAGCAAGGTCTGGTCAAATGGCCCCATTTCTGAGAACTTCACAATCCAATGCAACAGGAAAGATTCCCGTTTTGATATTTTCTTTAAGTACTAGTAACTTGCTTAAATATATATAGTTAAATTCTCTCCTGTTTCTATTTAGTTATTTGTGGTGCTAAGTGTTGCAAATTAATAAAATAAAAACAATAAAATATTCACTTAACACACCAAGATAATATGCATTCCCAAACATTTCACAGATGTAAACCAGACTCCTGGGGCCATGGTCAAGATGGCAAAAATTATTAATGAGGAACATACAAGCTAGGAATGGCAAGATTCTGCCCCTCCTCTCCCCTCATGGCTAAAATTAATTGAGTGCAAATTACTTTTGTACTTTGAGCTCTGTTTGCTGCAACTGAAGTAAGCTGAGGACAAAGAGGGAAAGTAGAAGGAGGAAAGAGAAAGTGGAATATTTTTAAAGTAGTTGAAAAAGTGGGACAACAGAAGATTAATCAGGAGTTTGTCTACACAGTTTAAATACTCAACATTCTATTTGAATAGAATATGATCCCTTCTTACACAATTTGGAATAATTCAGGCTTTTGTGGGGAGGGCCTGAAAAATGCCTCAAACTTTACAGAAAAGGGAATCACAGTTTGTTACCGGACCGTTTGTGAGTATCTGCTAGAATGTGGATTATCAAATGTGTGGCCATCCATCCATTTCAAATGAATTCACATGGCTGCACATTTTCATGAGAGGGAATGAGGCAAATAGATGTGAATTTGCAGAGGAAAGTGAAGCTGGCTATCAATGTGAATGTGCAAAAATCTGCAGCAATTCACATAATGTGTAGACTAGCCCAGGAGTCCAGGACTCTTTCTGTCAAGTTGGGATAGTTAAAGGGTATGCAAAATGGCATTTGTCTATGTGTAAATTACTTCAGCCCATGAAGCCTTTTTTCATGAGTACAAACTTGGATATCAGTACAATTTAATACTGAAAGAAAGAGATACAATGTTTGAATAATTTATTAATAATAGGAATAAATATTTATTCATCTTCCTTACTCCGCAGACTTTTGCTGAACTAAACATGTCTGCCATCTCAATCAGTGCTTGTCCACTAATTCTGATTAGTTGAATGCTAATAGAGCAGATGTGAGACTTAGCTGTACAGTTATTAAAAATGCAATATTTTTTTAAAAAAAAATATTCCTCCTGTACATTAAAAAGTTAATATATTTCTATTTAATATATGAATAATGCAAAAGAAAATTCATTCTTAAATACCTTTAGCAATATTCTCAATAATTTCTGAAGTTCCTGAACTTCTAACTATCACTAAAAGAATAGATTTGATCGCATGACAGGTTATTGTAAAAATATGAGATGTTAATCATTTGTGATGATATTGTGTTAAGTGCAAAAAAATACTGAAGTTTTTTAGCTCTAAAGGAGTGCCATATTTTAAAAGCATGGTGAAGAAGCTCTTTTCCTTGTCGAAATGGTGATACATAAACTCAGTTTTCTTTTCTTCTTGGTGAATAATGGAAATGTAGTTACATAGTGCATTTAGAGGAGATGTTAATGAATCAAATTCTGAGCAATAAAGATTACATTTCAAATGTTTTTAAAAAATTAAACTCTTAAATCTTCCATTATTATAGTTTGCAATGTAATGAAAAGAAGACATTTTAAATGGTCTGGGACAAACCATATGAAAATTAGTATGTGCTGTGTAGCGTACTTATGTGGTCTTCGCAAATGTTCAGGTCACCTCACTGTAAACACAAACAGTGGTCTTGAGGATATTTTTGTCCCAAAGTGTACTTTGATGGTGAGAAGCTGTAACATTCTAAATACTGAGGTTTCTCTGCAACAGAAACCATACTGTATACAGACACTGCTCCTCCAGTACTGTGGTTTGTAAGTCTGCTTGAAAATAGCTTTCACTATAGCACAGTATGTGGGGTTCGTGCATCCTACCCATCCCATGTCCTGGGATGTTTAACCTCTACCGAAAGGGGAAAAATATCAGTGATGTACTCCGGTCACTTGAAAATGTATTGCCATTTCCTACAAAATAGAAACCATTTTGAGAAGGCTTTAAATAAGCCAATAGTTTCAAAGTAGTCTACTCTCCCATGTGTGCATGCTTATGTATTTAAACAATTTCAGTGGGATTAATTGGTTTGATTTCAGGAGTTTGGGATTTTTTTTTGGGGGGGGGACAAGATATCCACAATCAAGAACAATTACAGGTTCATGAACCATTTAAACCATGCTTTCGTACCAACATGATTAAATCAATGCAGAAGGACAGGGCATTTGCTATCCTATTCTGTCAATTCTTATCATTGGCATGAGATCAATAATCCACTAGTTTTGAACTGGAAGGTCATGTCCCAGAGATTTCCTGCACCATCTCAAATTCTCTCTTTCACACATCTGTCTGTTAAAAGTACCACAGCTACCTCACTTGCAGCAGCCCTTCCAGGGGCCGGGGCGGGGTGGGGGAAGAATGATGTACACATACAAAAACTAACTTTAACTGGGTCAAATGGTGCTGGTTGAGATGAAAGGTGGTATGTGGTTCTGATATGGTTGAAGATGGCCATTCTATAATGAAGAATATGAAGAGTCATAATTGTTACAGGCTGAAAGTATAAGAAGGATGGGATTCCTCAGGTTATCCTCGACTACAGCCAGTTGCGTGCTTGGAGACTTCAGGTTCCCTTGTTCTGTGAGCTTTTCTGTAGTTAAAGGAGTGGGAATATGTTAAAGGGAAAGGCAGTGAATTACTCTTGGAATATATTAGATTCTCCTTGTTTAGTCTTCTTCAGCTATCCCCACACATTTTGAAGTGCAGTACTTTTCTGTTTGGCCACTTAGAGATGGTGACCAAAGTCCTCACTGCGTATACACTTAATCATCTTTGCTTTCACATACACTACCAGCTGCCATACTTGTATTGTTACTGTATAACAATACAATTTATTCCTGTGATTCTTTGAAAAGAACCAGTGTATTTCAGTGGACAATGAGGAAATGGATGCAAGAATAGTCTGCCCTGCAGAATTGCAGTCCAGTAAAAAAGAACTGGTTTTGTCTCCTACTGTTGCATGAATGGTTCATGAAATGAATGATCTGGAGAATAAGCTAGTGGCATAGAAAAGGGATATAAGCAAATGGGTACTGATTTCATTAAAACCCAACAGAAGGATCTGTTGAAATGAGCTACTGCACACTTGGACCTGTTCAGTGTAACTAATATCAGTTATTCCAACATATTCCCACATCATGGCCTACTGTACTTGAGCACTGCTGTATACATTTTAGCTTGTAGATCATAGCTTTCATATAATACAGTCCCAAAAGTTTGTGAGTTAAAATGAATTCCTTACCTGATGGCTGGAAATTGCATTAAATCCAACTGTTCTGCTTTAAGTAGATAGTGGATCTATCTGCCTTGAAAGGGGGAGGGAGTAAAAATGCAGTTGCAATACTTGAACTGGCTTGAAAAAATATTTAAGTTTATCCTTGTGGTCCAGTTTCTTGGGAAAATGTATTTTTGTAATGGGGAAAAAAAAGATTGACATTGTGACATTATGGAAAATAAATGTGCAGGGAGTTGGCATCTAGCCATGTTTCTTTGAAATGGACTAGATGGTGGGATTAGACGGACTTAATGTCACGTTTCCCTTGGCATGACCAGCTGAGATTTCATGGCAGGCTGGGTTTGCAGTTAGCATTAGCCTGCATTAGGCCAGTAAGAAGATAAAACCACAGCTTTATGAGCAATGTACATTGGAGTATTTTGTGCCTTGCAGAGATCCATGTGCAGAGATAGTTTTAGTTATAGCATTAAAGAGCTGATAGTAACTAACTAATTAAATAGCATTATAACATGTGTGCTTTTCTTGAAGACATACTGCCATATAGCATTGTACCACCACATAGTTTTGTTCAGGTTTCTAAGTACTCTCAAAACCAGGAGTGTTTTTTATTCACAAACAATCAATACTATATAAGGAAAAAGTGCCATTGGTGCACTGAGTTTCAGAACAAGTGTGGTGATTAAAGCATTGAACTGGAATTGGAAGATCCAGTCTTCACTGAGCTATGAAATTCACTGGATGACTTTGGGGCAATTATTCTCTCTCAGCCTTGACCTATCATACTATATTGTGGACAACTAAAAATGGAAATGGGGAAATGCCTTTTTTTTTTTTTTTTTTTTTGCTCAATCGAGGCAAGATGGGATATAAACACAACTAATACAATTAAATAAATCAGGAGCCAGAATCCTATTGGAGTTCAACTTGCACCAGGTGTATGAAATTTTGTGACCAGCACAAATAGCAGGTTCAGTTCTGCCATCTTCTCTGATCCCCAGATCTTCAAAAGACACTGGGACATGCAGGAGAATGCCTCTTGCAGCTTATTCTATTATTTATTGTTGCACAGAATTTTCTTATACTGTTGCACAGAAGTCTGCACATGTATCTCATTTCTTGTTGCATATGTTCACTTCTTCCTTTTTAATTATTATCCTAATGACATTGGATGATGCAGGTGAGATGAACTACAAGCGTTATCATTTGTCTATTTGATGAATTTGCAAAGACAAAATAGTTAATGAATTAAAGGGTCAATTTAGTTGCAGGGACAACTCTCTGCAGAGTGCAATGGGTACAGATCCAAAAAGGGATATGAATTAGCCTTTAGCCCTGCAATCAAGATGAAAAAATTTAGCAGCTTTAATTCAGTTGTATTGTTTACTATTGTAACTATTTCATTTATTTTGCGGTGTTTAATGAATTATATTGTTTTAGATCCATTACTTTGAACAGACAGATACAGTTAAAAATGCCCAGTCTGGATTAACAAATGTACACTTTGCCTATAATGAACATTAAGTGATGCATATATACTTCAATCAGTTTCTTGGCTCTCACCTGAATTGGTAAAAGACTAGAGTTTATATCAACTGTAAACTAGTGTCTCCTGAAAATCAGGAGCAGATCTGATTTCAGCCTTTGTTCTTAATTTTTAGGTGACATTTACGAAGAGGAAATTTGGGTTAATGAAGAAGGCTTATGAGCTGAGTGTTCTGTGTGACTGTGAGATTGCTTTAATAATCTTCAATAGCACCAACAAACTGTTCCAGTATGCCAGCACTGATATGGACAAGGTGTTGCTGAAGTATACAGAGTACAATGAGCCACACGAGAGTCGAACGAATTCAGATATTGTTGAGGTAAGAATAATTTCTTGTAATTTTTCCCTTATAGTTTGCTATTCTATTGTTTGCATTTCAGATCTGAAATTAACTCTATTTTCTACGGAAAGATTATTTGATGAGTTACTATGCCTGTTCATACTACAGATCACAAATTATTCAATTTAAGATCAAACTACTTGGACTGCTTGATTTTCTAAATTAACTTTGTTCCTATTATATATTTGTAAGGCTTTCATTTTTCTAACATGCAGATATCATCTCATGAGGATTCATATTTAAAAAAATTTTTTTAACTCCAGGAAACATTTTTTAAAATTGTTGAAAAGATTTTAGAGGTTAATAAGTCTTGAACTAGCTTAGACCAACCACCTTTCTTTCATTGTTTGTGTACACAAGCCTTAGAGAGGCAATTCAACAATACTACACCTGTCTCTGTCCCAAGGAACTCAGCTGGAGTCTCCCGAGATACTGCCAACAAGTACCTTAAAATTTTTTTCTGACAGATCTCCAGGTCATTCCAGTTATTGTGATTTATCCCCAGATTTCAATACCATATTTGCATTTAAGCAATTATTTATCCTAAAAACACTTTCAATCCTGGAATCACCAGCCTGCCATTGCAAGAGGATCAATATTTCAGTACAGCATAGGCTGGCTTCTGTGCTGATGTTTGTAGCTGAGTCCTCCAAGAATTTTTCTAATCAAAATACACCCCCAAATACTTAAATGAAGGAACCTGTTCTATTTATTTCCATGTAAATTTGAATTAAATTTAGGTGAGTGTTTCGCAAAGGACCAAAACAGATGAATTGAAAAAAAGTGTAGCAGGGCTGCAGTGACTGCATGTACCTGGCCCTAATCTGGGCCGCCGCCACATTCTTGAAGCAGGACACAGAAAAGGAGCAGATTTTTCCATTCTTTTCTGGCCCAGTTCTTTTCTGAAAGCATGGTGTTGGCATAGTTTCCCACCACTTTCAAGTTGTACATCATCTAAACACTATGCCCTGAATGTGGGGAAACGGCATCATTTGGCCTGTTTCATGCCAAAGACAACCACCTTTGATTTAGCATAACTTGTTATAAATTGTTATGTTTGACAGAACTCATAAAGTTTATTTACATTTCTCTTCAGCCAAATTTTATTCATAGATAATAATACAATGTAATCATCATATATTAGTATTGCCATTTTACAATTTCCTATTGAGAGAGGGAAGTGATCAGGGCAGTTTAACTTAGTGACAATATTCTGTGCTAATCCTTACTCTTATTATTAGTTAGGTGTATTAGTTGAATTAGTGTATAACTCCTGAATTAGGGGGAATAGCCACTTATCAATATTACCCCCAGCACGTTTACCACACATTCATAGAGAAGTCAACAAATGCAGCAAAAAGCCATTTGGAAGAACCACTAGTGTATTTATGAATGAAATGATATAACACAAAAATTTGGTCATCAAAATTTGGCTCTTCCTAATTCCATCTTATTCCTGATGAAGAATACTGTGGATGGGAAAATAGTTTTGCTATCAAAAGGGTCCACCATTCAGAATTGGTCTTGTAGACCTTGACAGAATTCTGGTAATGCATTAACAAACCCTGATTACTACTTGATCCTATAAAACTGCTATACACATCACTTTCAGAAATATCGCTAAAATAAGTACACCAAGTATTAACCGAAATGCAGGCATTTATAATGGGATTAAATATCATGTCTAATATTCCAAAACTGACCTTAATTCATCTCAGGACTGCCAGGCCCAACTCCTTCTACTGACCAATCATAAATTTCCTTTACTTTTTAAATAAACCATTATAAATTAGGCAGCAGAATGCTGATATTTCCAAATCAACTTTCAGATGTCTTTGCCATACCCTCCTGGTTAGCTCAGCCAGATTCTTTTTAGCTCACCTACATTCATTATCTTATCAGCTCACTTTGCTTGAGGTGATTTTAGACTGATGGACCTTTTTAGTTAAAAATTGCCTTAGAAGTCCAAAAATAGTCATAATACTTTCTAAACAATCTAGGAATCCTTCTTTACCAAACAATTCATCTATTGTCGTCGTCATCATTATCATCTCATCATCCACCTTTCCCCCAATATAGGGACTCAAGATGGTTAACAACAAATTTAAAACAGTACAATTTAAAAAGAATACAAAAGCATTAAAAATATAAATATAAAGTTTAAAAACAAACAATTTAAAAAGTTAAAACAATTATGCATTAAAAATATTAAAAATGTATTTTAAAATAACTATATACAAACCTTGGCATTAATTGCACAGCATTTTAAGCCCAACTTTATCAGTTTAAAAATCCTGATGGCGCAAAAATGTTTTTACCTGCTTCCAAAAGGAGACCAGGGATGGCGCCTTCCTCTATAGAGGAAGTTCCAAAGCCTGGGAGCAGCTACCAATAAGGCCCTTTCTCTTGTTCCCACTAAACAAGAGGGTGGTGGGACAGAGAGAAGGGTCTCTCTGGATGATGCTAATGTTCTAGTGGACTCATAAAGGAAAATATGGTCCACATTTTTGCAATGTGGTTGTAAGTTGATCTTAATTTAAGGAACTGGCCAGTTAACAGGAAAAAGTGAACCAGGCTTTCATATACCTTGCCGTACTGTCTGTCTGTCTATATAAGCAATAGCAGCTGTATTGGCCATAAGAACAATTCAAAAATCCATATTAGTGTAATGCAATTATTAAGCTAACCAAAAAGGCCAAAAAATTCTTTCCAGCTTTTGAAATCCGTTCAGCAGGCAACTTGTTAAAAAGTGTGATTTGACAGTGTGGGGATGAAAGCAAACAGCTGACAGATTTACTCGATACTGAAGTCATGGTGTCCTTGAGTTATTGTTCAGTATATTTTGAAATAAATATTTTGCTGCTTTGCAGAGAATAATAGAGGGGCATTGATTCCCAGATGCTTTGTAGTTCTTGTTTGGTGTCATTGATTTATTCTGTGATCTTAAGGCAGTACCTTAAGAAAAGATGTAAACAGATTGTTGAATCACCTCAGCCAGCCTTAACATTCTTCAACAAATACTTATTTCAGTGTAATGATCTCAGGGATTTTTGCTGCTGATTTCAGTGGAGCCTGAATTTAAGTGCCTGTCTGCTTGGTTGCTTCCTGTGCTTCTGGCTCTATGCTTTAATGCAAATCCATCTGTGTACAAAGTAGTTTCACTAGAAGGAAGGAGAAGGAGAGCAAAAAAGTTTATTTTCTTCCCTGAAATGCCACCCATGTTGACACTTTGATTGATTTACCATCAAGTCTCTTAGGGTGATAGAATTGCATGAGTACCTTATGGTTTGAAAGGTTTGGACTTTGCATCCTAGCCTTCTGAAAAGTTCAGGCTCATATGCTACCACTTGTTCCTGCTGAACTTGGTGAAAAAATATTTAAGCAAAACAATGTTTAAGGAAAACAAGTGATTACCAAAAACATGCAAAATGTGAGGTTTAGTTCAGCCTTTATTTCAGCCTCTGGAAGGAGTGGGATGTGTATAATTTCTTACTGTCATAACTTTATAAAGACTTTGAGGCATTTATACCAGACCATTAACTTAAAATTGCTTTATAGTTGTCCCTTTCTTTTGCTAACATATTGGCTTTAAAAAAATTAGAAAATATTCTGTTTGTGGAATTCATGGCCATTTTTGACAGAGTTTTGAAATGTTAGTTGTGGAGCAAGAGTTCTCACTGCACATCCTGCCTGAGAGAATCTGCAATGTATAGTCTAATCAGTATCTTTTTGAAACTCTGATTTTTGTGCCCTAGGCAGATTAGTAAATGATGGTGACACTCTGTCTGATATCTTAGAGCTCTCAGGCATACCAGTCCTTTCTTGCCCATCCAGAATTTCTCAGGGGCTTTACATGCCCTAATATGGACACCTTCACAAACATATACCAGCTTGACATTCCCTTCCCCTGAGTACTTTTTCACAGATATGTTTATGGCACTGCAAAGAAGTAGGATTATTTCCCAAAACATTAAAAAGTAAGCCTGATAGCAAAAACCCTGAGAGACAAAGTGCTCCATCGTCAGATGGTCTGAATATAGATCTATAAATCATAGTGAATCCTGGTATTTGTAGTTTTATGAGATACTTATGAGAGCTTATGAAATACTGTTATGAGAGCTATAATGCAGCCTGTTGAACTACAGCACCAGTGATAACTAGCAGAAAATTTTAAGTAGTTCAGCAAACTACAAATCCCAGGATTCTGCAGGATGGAGCCATAGCAGTTAACCTGGTATCAGACTGCTGTGGTAGTATTATATATAGCGGGCCCTTGGTATCTGCTGGGGTTTGGTTCCAGGACTTCCTGTGGATACCAAAATTCATGAATGCTCAAGTCCCATGATATACAATGGCATAGTAAAATGCTGTCCCTTATAAAAAACAAGGTTTGCCTTTTGGATGTTTTTCTTGTTAAATATTTTAAAGCTGTGAATGTTTGAATCCATTAATATGTAGGGCTGACTATAATTGTGTAGTGTAAATACCCTCTTTGTTTCATCCAAAGCCCTTCCTGGTTCTTGCTAGCAGAACAGAATTATCAGCAGAGCTGGGGGGGGGGGGGCATCATCATCAATCATCATCATCATCATCATCATCATTATAAACTGTGGGGTTTGTTTTCAACTAAACTGCAGTCTCCTTTTCATTGCAGCCAGAAGGAAGGATTGAAGTAAGTTAATTCTAGCCCATGTCTAACCTTCCCTTTGCCCTGAGATGTAGTCAGGGATGAGAGGGCTTTGAAAGCAGGCACCTGAATCTTCTCCTTCTTCTCTCACCTCCACATCTGCCCAAATGCACCTACCCTTTTTGTCTTCTACAAAAGGGAGAGCAGGGGCAGGAATTCAGTATCAATCACCCACCCTGAGATTGGAAATTTTATCAATACCCTGGAATGAGAGGTCCCTCCTTTTCTATGTCCCCTGAGATAGTGGCATTGCAAGCCTACCTGGTTAGTAACTTTGATGTTATGGCATTTCTTTTCAAATAGGTATGCAAAGAATACTCACAAATTTTCTTGTCTTTTACAAGAAAAGGCACTTCACCTCATCAAAAGAAACAGTCAACCACCATGAGATTTGTCTCATATTTGAAATTTTTGGAAAAAATATCAATTTGTGTAAAAGTGTTTGTTTGTTTGTTTACATAAAACATTGATTTTGTGAACACTATTTTTGTTCAAGAAACATTGATTTTGGTGTGTGTGTAAAACATTGTTTCTGTGCAAAGCAATGGCTTTTGTGCAAACAGCTTTTAAGTCCCAAAATTGTGCAGTGGGGAGAATCATCAGAAATATGCACAAACACTTGAAATCTCAGCCTGCAAGGAGTCAATTTTTAAAATTCTTCATTCTTGCATGTGAGAATGAAATAAAGATGTACATCCCATTTTGAAGTAGGAATGGTTTAAGAAAGCATTCCAAAAGCAAATGCAATCCCCACTCCCAGCCACACTAGATGGGTAGTAGATGTAAAATCATTTGGAGCCTGTCCACTGCAGTTTTGATCACGCACACCCTCCCCCATTAAGCCCAGCTTTGCTTATTGAAAATGATTCTAGGATTCTTTCCTACGATTTACAAAGTGCAGATCTGTGCCTTTATGACTGAGGCTGAAGGATGCTGGATTTTCATTTCTCAGAAAGAAAAGAACTTAATGTAAGAAATGACAGAATATTTGCAAATGTTTTAGGAGGGTAGACATTTGTGTAGACACCAAAATACTTCCTTGCCAAATCTGTATCAATTATGCTTCAGAACCCATGCAGTAAGAAATTTTATATGGGCCATTGTTGCTGTTTACATATTTGTTTTAACAAATAAATAAACCTTTCATACAGGGGAGAAAACATACTGGGAATTGCTTTCAAATGTTTAAATGGTTAAGCAAGAATTACACAAAAGACATACAAAATCTCTTGTGTATTGTTCCTTCCCATATGGCATGCTAGCTGCTAAAATAGCTTACAAACTTGAAAGGGTGTGATTTTCTATATTGAGACTGAAGTGTGGAGTGCAGAGGTCATTCCAAATTCAGCACAGTTTCGGGGTTAGAGGAAGTGGTTTTTATGTATGTGGGGGGAGTTGGGGGAGAATCTTTAGCCAAAAACTAAACAAAACTTGGGGTAATTATATTGTTTGACTTGATAATTAGCATCACTGTTGCCAATAGAATGAAATAAGAAAACAAAAGCTGAAGAGCCAGGCAGCCTTGCACACTGCAAGTAACTTTAGTACTTGTCTTGGTGCAGAATAATTTCCTTCTTTTAAATACTTTTTAAAATCTGCAAAATACAAAAACAAGAACCATTGCCTATTGAAATGACAAGTTTGGACCCAGACTTATTTGTACTTAAAGTCATGGCTAATGTGTCTTGTTGATCTTAGTGGTTGTACGCTAAACATGACTGAGGTCCAAAACACACTGAAGATGTAATCCAGTTTGAGACCTCTCTAACTGTCCTAGCTCAGTGCTAGGGAATTCTGGGAACTGTAGTTTTGTGAAACAGTAAACCTTCTCTATCAGAAGGTGCTACAATAAACTACGGTTCCAAGGATGCCCGAGCACTGAGCCAAGGCAGTTTAAGTGGTATCAAACTGGATTGTTTTGTAGTGTGTTTGGAACTAAGTCTGGATGCCATTTATTTATGGCACTTTTGACTGGAGTTCCAAGGTTATAATAATTAACTTCTCGTATTGCTTGTGGAGGGTTGTTGTGAGCAAATTTCTATGTTCCAGGCCTGAAAAAAAACATGACTTGGTAATCTGATAAATGATAAATTGGCTCACTTTCAGCTTTTCTGATTTTTGTACTAAGGCCCTATTTAGATAATGAAAATAATCCATAATGAATCTGAGTTGACATACACCCTGAATGCACCAGGTTAAAAAATTTCACATTGTTGGCAAAGTAAATAACCGATGCAAATAGACTCAGGATGATTCGGGATTAAATTCTGCATGTCTTGAACACATTTTGAATGCATTCACATCTTTGACTCCATGTTTATTCAAGTGCTTGCACATTTGAGCAACTGAGCTCCCAGAGATGTGCATAGCTGCAATTCTATAGTGTGAATAACAAACCCGGAATGCATGAGTGGAGTCATTCACATCGTTCCACTGAAGAAAACCCAATGACATTTGAATGACCCTTAAGTCTGTAGGTGTATTTGAATAAAACTTTACTACGCAGTATGCCCTTCTTTGTTGCTATTCTTCATTGTGATAGTGAGCACATGTATGCTGATCAGCCCATGGATTTTTTTTATTTGCTTACCTCTATAATGAAATTTCAGATTTTAGTTAATTCAGAGCATGACTTATGTTATTCATTGATTTTATGCAGTTCTTCTTGTAATCTGTATAGCTAGGAACTGCATAGAATGATTAGATCACTGGCCCACAAACTATGCTCTTTAAGGGATTTTGGACTTCAACTCCCAGAACCCCAGACTATTGGCGAACATGGCTGAGGCTTCTGGGAGCTGAAGGGCACAGTTTAGGGACCACTGGATTAGATGAAAACCAGCATTACCATTGGGTACAGTATGGAAACTACCTCAGATAGCAGGTATTAGGAGGTGGCGGTGGCAGCAATGCTTTGTCCATTCCACAGTAATAGAGAAAAGAGTTGCCTGCACCTCATTGCTTCTCCTGCACTGTCTAAGCTGCTCTGCTTACCTTTTCTGTGGTGGCAGACTCTAAAACCATTTGCCAGGATTAAGGCAAGATTCTAGTTCAGTTGGCACCTAAACATGGAATGGACCAGGTGCCATCTTGTCATTTATGGTTGGGAGCAAAATATCTTGAGCCAGCCCTAGAACAGGCACAGATAATATCAGGTATATTTCTCAAGCCCTAATGTGTCATCTTAGCACAACACACAGTCACAATGTGCATCATTTTGTTATCAAAGCTAATTTGTATTTACTTTCCATCTTGAAATGGATTCTGCTGGAATTAATTTATGCCTAGCACTTTTGAATCAAACTTTGGGCAAAGATGCCATTGGAGCTATGTATCTCATAAATAGTGCTCCTTGTTTAACCACTTTTTTAAGTTGAGGTTTATCATAGTAAGACTGTGTTATCTCAGTTCTACAAAATCAGGTATTAAACATAATAATGCAGAAAATGTTGCACTATCACTGTAATTGTGAAAAGAATCCTAGTTTCCACTTAGGACTTTAGGAATCCGTATATGTATTTTCATCATTTCTGTGTCCTCACTGGATTACACAAATAAAATATATAGACAATGGATTGCTTTTTCAAAACTCACCTATGAGATAGACTTGCTGTGGGGCTCTATAATGACTTAGGAGCTTATCACGTGGAGCCTTACAGTGGGCAAAAGTTTCCTGGAGCGTTCCTGAAGCGTGAAGGTGTGATTGGGCATCACACTTCTAAAACGTCATTGAGACGTCCTGCTTCTCTCCTGTCGATGAAGCATTTGCAGAGCAGCCGTTTTTTGAAAAACAAAAGATCCCATTATTCAAAAAATGGCTGCTCCATGAATGCTTCGTTGGCAGGAAAGAAGCGGGACACCTCAATGATGTTTTAGAAGCACAACACTTTATCACATCTTCAGGCTTCAGGAACCTTTTGCCAACGTTTTCCTTATGGTAAGTGTCTCCATGTGATAATCCCCTTAGTTTATAATATTTTGGCCTTTTAATCAATCTAAGGTAAAGTGCTATCACTCAGTATTATCAAAGATGTTATCACTGAATGCTTTATTCTTCCATTTTTTTTTTTTTGTTTCTCGTTCATGTTCATGATGTTGGATGTGCTGTTAATACACATGAAAGCTTTTGCTCCATTGTAGATTTTCAACATCCTATCCTTATTTTCTTCCCTAATTATTCCCACCTCCTGAATTTCCACCCCTTGTTATACAGAGAAGATCACAAGTCTTCCAGTCCCTTTACATCAGTCTTTCAGATTCTGCATTTCCATTTCTCCCTTTCATCACATAAATTACACTGCCCTCTCAACTTTCAATGGCCCCTTTTGCTAAATCTGGTTCCTCAGTCTTCTACTTCTCTATTCTTCCAGCATTTGCTCACTCTTTTCTGTCTTAGCAAACCCACTCCTTTCAAAAGAGTTCATTCCACAATTGCTGTTACAATTCAGATTTCCTACGTTTTTCCAACTTTCATTTTTTCCCCCCTTTGAAGTTTGGACTCTGCCCCTTTCTCCCACCACCCACAACCACACATAGCCTCTCCTCAGATGCTCTGGTAAATACTTTGACATTGCTCATTCTTATCTTAATTTTTTAAAAAGATACTTTTTCTGCTAAATGGTCAAACAATTATCTGCTTTATTTATTTATTTATTTATCCTGATTGTTTTTGATTATGTTTTAAATATATTTTAAACTGTTTCAACTATCCATTTTAATAGTATTGTTTAATTGTTTGTTTGTTTTTCTGCATACATTTTAGTCAACTTATATTTTAAATTTTGTAAGCCGGCTTGAGTCCCTTGGTGGAAGAAGGCAGGGTATAAATTGAATGAAATAAATAAACAGTTTAAAATATATTTAAAAACATAATTAAAAACGAACAGGCTAAAATTATCCATCAGTAATACCTTTATTGGCCAACCAAAATGCACAATATACTTGTTGCAAGCTTTTGAAGCTCCATGGGCTTCTTCATCAGGCAAGATGTTACAAACCAAACAGGAGAAAAAACAGGTTTGTAACATCTTGCCTGATGAAGAAGCCCATGGAGCTTCAAAAGCTTGCATTAAGTATATTGTGCATTTCGGTTGGCCAATACAGGTAACACTAATGGATTTTTGTTTGTATTTGTTAAATGGCCAACACAGCTACCCTGTCATGTTTTCATGATAAAAATATGTTACACAGCTGTCACCTCTATTCACCATGTAGTTTAAAAATCAACCAAAACCAGGCCTAAATCAGAAGGTTTTAACATGCTGACAGAAGGAGAAAAAGGAAGGGGTCTAACTGGAGCTCCCATGGAAGGGAGTTACATTGTATGGGAGCAGCCAGTGAGAAGTCTCTCCCCCATGTCCTCACCAACTGTGCCTTTAAAAGTGATGGGACAGGGGGGAAACCCTCCCTCAAAGATCTTAAAACTTGGTTTGGCTTGTATGGAGAGATACAGTCTTTTAGATAGTTTAAACTCAAGCTAAGTAGGGCTTTAAAAGTCATCTTCACTTCCACTTTGATCTAAGTGATCATCATACAGCCTTCTCTTTCTTCTGTGTTTCTATTTCCTTTTGTTTGGCTATGTCCTTTTTCAGGGACACACTCTCCAGCAAAATAATCTTCTCACTAATTTAGCAGCTATCTGAGGAACAGTAAACATTTCCAGTTTGGTAACAAGAAAAATGCCTGCATCTAGCCTACATCAATAGGAGTATAGTGCCTAGACCAAGGGTAGTAATAGTGCCACTATATTCTGCTTTGATCCAACCCACCTGGAATAATATGGCTGGGTACTACAGTTCAAGAAGGACATTGACAAGCTGGAATGTGTACAGATGAGGATGACCAAAATTGTGAAAGGTCTGGAAACCATGCCCTGTTCTGATCTATCTGGAGTAGCTCGGGAGTTCATGGAATCCATGACAGGCATGAACCTATCTCAATTGGTCAACCATGCCCTGTCAGGAGCGGCTTAGGGAGCTGGGTTTGTTTAGCCTGGAGAAGAAAATATTAAGACATGACAAGATAGCTATGTTTAATATTTGAAAGGATGCCATATTGAAGATGGAGCCAGCTTTTTTTCTGCTGCTCCAGAGACTAGGACACAGAGCAATGGATTCAGACTACAGGAAAAGACTTTACTTCAGTCAGCCAAGACTAGATTGGCCACTGTCAGCCAGTTGACTTTTTCTTCAGTTGCCCCTAGACTATGGAAAGAACTGTCGGAAGTGATTCGACAGCTAAACACACTGTCTGAGTTTAAAAGAGCATTAGACCAATCTCTTCTGGCAGGCTTATCCAGATGATTTTTAAATTGAGAATTTTAAATGCTGGATTTTAAATATGGATTGTTTTAATATGTTTATATTTTATTTGTCTTGTTAAATCGATGTGTGTTGTAAACTGATGTCTTTTAAATTATGTTGTTTGTTAATTGTTGTTGTCACCCACCTTGATCCATGGGGAGAGGTGGGTAAGAAGTTGTTGTTGTTAAACATTGGGAAGAACTTTCTGGCGGTAAGAGCTGTTCGACAGTGAAATAAGCTGCCTCGGAGTATGATGGAATTGCCTTCTTTGGAGATTTTTAAACAGATGGCCATCTGTTTGGTGTGCTTTGATTGTGTGTTCCTGCATGGCAGGAGGCTGGCCTGGATGGTCCTTGTGGTTTCCTCCAGCTCTGCTATTCTGTGATTCTATGATAAAAACACCTTGAGAGCAAAGCTTGAGAAAGGTTGCATTACAAGTCCCAGAACAATCTTGCCATGGTATCTGGGCCATTATGGAACTTATAGCTTAAAAAGGGATTTTCCCAAGCTCTACTTGAGACATAAACATGTCCTTCAGATGTCCTAGAGGTATTAAAGGAGTTGCAGTGCCTACATGGTAGAGAAGGCCAAGGTATATAGGGTTTCATGGTGTGCTGAGATAGAGACATTGAGCGTTTGGGGACAGAGCCTGGAAATTTAGGGCATTAAACATGGAGAATGAAGTAGAGTTTGGTGAAGATGAAGAGATGAGATGTCACATGGTAATTCAAGGGGTCAGAGTTTCAATACTTCATGATGGAGCGTGCCAAAAAAATAGAACGATGCTAACAGCAAGAATTTTTAACCTAAGTAGAAGATAACTTTGTTCTACCCATTCTCCCTGCCAGGCCCTGAGAAGAAGGCTAAAACCTAGATATTGGAGGTTAAATTCAGAGACTTTGCAACAATAATATCATAGTATTTCAGTGTGGTAATAAGAGCTTCTGATGCAGTTCTCAGTGGTTGCAATCTGTCCCATTGAAATAAGTGGCAAACTTCTCATGGATTACATTCTGTGTGCAGAAAATATTACAGTATGGGAACTGTAAAGTGCTTGTGTATTTGTTATGTGCTATTGAACTGAAAAATGATACAGTACAATGTGACTAAATTGTTGGTAAAACTCCCATATGAGGGAGTCTTGAAAACTAAAGACTTATTGCACCTTCAGGATAAAACTCAGAATCTGTGTCCAACTTCAGAAGTAATTCATTGCCTTTGAGGAAAATCTCACCTTTGCTGACTGACTTACTGCATATTATTTCAGATCTTTCTTGCAATGGATCCCATAGAATACCTAACATTAGCTACCTGGTAGGAGGTTCTGAAAGAGATGAGGATGAAAATAAAAACCCATTGTCAATTATTTCTAAAGGTCATGGAGCTAATGACTAGCTGAGAGGTTAATTAGATTCTGAAAGCCTTTTCATACCAATTAAGAGTGTTACCTCTATATCCATAGTAAATAAGCACCTCTCAGTATTTCAAGTTGTGAACCTTTGTCCCCTTTGCCATAGTGGGGTTGGACATGTTGGACAACTGTGGAGTGAGGAGGTGTACACATGAAATGCAAGAGCTTCGCATTTCAAATCCTATGTTTCTTCATATCTGAAACAAAATATACAGGGAGATGTGCAAATAGTCCCAGATGGAATGGACTATGGATGAAATGAACCACTTCTGGTGTATCTAGGGGAGCAGCATTGGACTGAATAGAGCAGTTTTTCAGGAGCTAGATTCCTGGCCAAGGACACTTTCATAAGTGACATTATGAGCAGATGGTCCTGGAGTTCTCTTTGAATTCTAAGATTCTGTGATTCTGTGAACATATGAAGAGCCTTGTTGGATCAAATCAAAGAGCTATCTAGTCCAATATTCTGTTTCTTACAATGGCCAGCTAGTTGGCTTTGGGAAGACCACATGCAAAAATAAGGGAAACATCCCTCTCCCTGTGTTGTTCCCCAATGACTGGTACACAAGATAACAGGGATTCCAGGGGTCATCTAGTCTAACCCTTGCCACGCAGGTATGCATAACTAGCACACTTCCGAAAGCAACCCATCCTCTTCTTAAGGATTTCTACAGAGGAAGAATCAATAACACTCCAGTAAAGTCAATTCCACTGTTGAACTCTTACCATTGGGGTGTTCTTCCTAATGTTTAGGTGGAATCTCACCCTCCTCCCAATTTGAATCCATTGGTTCACATCCTAGTCTCTGAAGAAGCATGAGACAAACATACTCCATCTTTTACACTGATTTAAAGCTGACTATAAGGCACCTCTTAATATTTTCTCCAAGCTAAACTTACTCTACTCCCTAATCTGTTCCTCACAGAGCTTGGTTTCAAATCCTTTCACCATTCTACCTACCCTCCTCTGGACTCATTCCAGCTTGTCAGTATCCTCCTTGAACTATGAATGCCCAAAACTGGACACAGTGTAGAGTTGTGCTGCTTCTGTTCTTGAATATAAAATAGAGCAGTTATGACTTTTAGCTTTTGATAGCCTACCTTTTTAAAACCTTATGAGTTGGCAACCACCACCTCATCGTGCAACAGCAAATTTCATAACCATGAACAGTGTGGAATATGCCATTTGAGAATATGGGATAGAAAATGGGAATAAACCCAATGCAAACAAATGTAGTATTTATATTACAATTAGTGGAACAGGAAATGCAAAAACTGATCTATGCATTGTTTGTAAAAACAACATAGAGCTATATGTTATATGGTATGGCTACCACCAGCACATTAGAGCCAGGTGAAGACTCTGTACCTCTGCAGCACCCACACACCCTCAAAATCGTCTCAAACAGTGTTGGTGTTGAATGGGCCCTGTAGCATTTTGGGAGGCAAAAGTCCCTGCTGCCTGCAGCAAGAAGGAAAGGAAGGGATACTCCAGTGTACCCAAATGGAAGAGCTCTCATACAGTGTTAGATTTCACCTAGAAATCTTTTTTTTAAAGTATTCTTGTCATTCTGAAATTATAGTCCAAAAAAACCTAGAAAAATGTCTGAACCAGATCCAAAGCTAACTTAAATTAAAAGGGTATAAAACAAAGCAGTCATGTAGAACTATACCACACCAACGAAGACATTTTCTCCTACTCTCCATTCTCCTGCAGCCAGCCTCGCATTCTTTTTGAATTTCCTCTCCAACTCTCTTTTTTCCCATCTGACTTATAGGGGTAGCATTGATAATTCCCCAGCAGAGGCAACAACAGCACCTCCTCCACCCAGCTATGACTGTGAGTGAGTCTGGGGCATAAAAGGCTCTCTCCCCTGTGGAAGAAGCTGTGGGGAGGGAGGAAGAGACACCCTCCCCCACCAGCATCGCGGCATAGACCGTTTGAGGAGGAGCTGACATATCTTCACACACTGCTCCCACCTTTAACATTGCATGGCTAGGTTGGCCACAAAGACTAACTTTCCACCTCAGTGGCTTTGGTTTTTTGGCATAATGTTTATAATGAAGGAGCTACCTAGACAGGAAAATGCTAATATCTGTCCAGTGTCTGTTAGACATGGTCTTCCTATTGTTGGTCAGAAACCTCTGACGGATGAATTACCTTTACCACCAGATGATGGAGCTGGGAATAGCCTAGGAGCGGGAATTGAAGTTGTGTGGGGGCAGGGAAGGTATGGGGGTAACAGTGTGAACAAATGTTACAAAAGAAGTAGGGATCGATGTTTGGTATCTATCCCTTCTTCAGTTCACTCTGTTTTCCAGGATAAGTTGGAGAGTGTACCAACCATTTCACAATCCCTTAATCTGCTCCTCTGCAATGTCAGGGCGGCCAAAGGTAAAGCCCACATCATCCACGATCTTCTCGTGGATGAAAAAGCCGACCTGGCCTGCTTCACTGAGACCTGGCTGGGAGACACCAGTGCTGCCACGTGGGCACAGGCTCTCCCGGCTGGATATACAGTCAGCGAGCAGATAAGGGAGAGTGGGCGGGGGGGGGGGGCGATGTGGCAATAGTCCATAAAACCAACCTAACCTTGATCAGGAAACCTGTCCGGAAAACGACCCACATCGAGTAGGTGTATCTCAACCTGAAGAACAGAGATAGTATGGGGATTCTGTTAGTATACCAGCCACCCCGTTGCCTAACAGACTCCCTAACTGAGCTGACTCAGCTGGTCTCTGAGTTGCTGTTGGTGTCGCCCAGACTTCTTGTCTTGGGTGACTTCAACATTCCTCTCGAGACCAGCCGTTCTGATCTATCTGGAGTAGCTCGGGAGTTCATGGAATCCATGACAGGCATGAACCTATCTCAATTGGTCAACAGGTCCACCATTGCGCGGGTCACACACTCGATGGGATCTTTAGTACGGAACAGGAATATCCATGGGCGGAGGTAACTAAAACCTCCGCACTGTCATGGACGAATCATTTCCTGATCAAGTTGGAACTAAAAGCCGCTTTCCGTCCCCCCCCCGGGGGGTGGTGAACCCATTAGAATAGTCCACCTTCAAAGACTAATGGAACTAATTGGCTTCCAGAAGGCCCTAGAGGGTTTAATGGTTGGTAGCACCGATGATTCTGTTGAAGCCTTGGTAAATACTTGGAACACCAATCTTCCCAAGGCTCTTGACACAATCGCCCCTGAGCGTCCTCTCCTACCTGCTCCTAACCGCAAGCCCTGGTTCTCGGAAGATCTCAGGGAGATGAAGCATGTTGGATGACGACTAGAGCGCAGATGGCAGAAGACTCGACTCTTCTCCGACAGAACTCGCCATAGGCAGCATCTTTGCGCCTGTCGGGAGGCTTTATGTGCAGCACGCAGATCCTTCTGCTCTGTACGCATCGTGGTGGGGGAGCTGACATGGGTTCCCCCTGCGCCAAATCCCCTACTCGCCCCAACAACAGCCTGCTGTGATGCGTTTAACACCTTCTTTGGAGACAAAATCTCTCAGATAAGGGCCGACTTGGAAGTCAATGTTTTGTCAGAGTCCATAGGTGAGGCGTCCAACAACTCCGTTGTTGCTTCTTTACTGGATGAATTTCAACCCGCCAGCACTGAGGACATGGACAAGTTCCTTGGAAGTTTGAGGAAGACAACTTGCCCTCTTGATCCTTGTTCATCTTGGCTGGTCGTCCAGGGAGGGGACACATTGAGAGTATTCCTTCAGGATACAATCAATGCGTCCCTCAGGGAGGGTTCTTTGCCATCTTGTCTAAAGGAGGCAGCCGTTAGACCCCTTCTGAAGAAGCCCTCCCTTGAGCCCCTGGACAGAAACAACTACAGACCAGTTTCCTTGCTCCCATTTTTGATCAAAGTGATCGAGAAAACAGTCGCCTCCCAACTCCAAGCCGTCTTGGATGAAACCGATTATCTAAATCCATTTCAAACTGGCTTCAGGACAGAACATGGAGTTGAAACTGCCATGACCTCCACTTGAGCATCGACAGGGGTAGTGTGACCCTACTAGTGCTCTTGGATCTCTCAGCTGCCTTTGATACGATAGTTCATTCCATCCTTTTGGGTTGACTGAGAGAGTTGGGGATCAGGGGTACCACATTCCAGTGGTTCCAGTCCCTTCTCGCCAGGAGATCCCAAAGGGTCAGGCTCGGGGACAGTTGCTCTTCTAAGATAGAGCTTAATTGTGGCATCCCTCAAGGCGCCATCCTGTCCCCGATACTGTTTAACATCTATATGAAGCCGCTGGGTGAGATCATTCGGAGACATGGAGCTCAGTGTCTTCAGTAAGCTGATGACACTCAGATCTACCTCTTCATGACAAGATCATCGGCCCAGACTTCAGATGGCGTCTCTCCTCTCAATGACTGCCTTGCAACAGTAATGGATTGGATGAGGGAAAACAGGTTGAAACTCAATCTGGACAAAACGGAGGTACTAACTGTCATAGGACCGAAGCCAGGATTGGGAATACACCTTCCGGTCCTAGATGGGGTCACACTCTCCTCGAAGGACCCTGTTCGCAGTCTGGGGGTACTTCTTGATTCGTTGCTTCAAATGACTACTCGGGGGAATGCGGCAGTCAGGAATGCCTGCTATAAGCTTCGGCTGATACGCCAGCTGCACCCCTTCCTGGAGCTGAAGGACCTGGAGTCAGAGGTACACACTTTGGTAACCTCACTATTGGACTTCTGTAATGCGCTCTACATGGGGCTACCCTTGTGCCTAACTCGGAAACTTCAATTAGTTCAGAATATGGCAGCCAGGCTTGTCACGGGAACATCAAGGAGAGAGCACATAACACCGATGCTCAAATCTCTCCACTGGCTGCCGATTAGTTTCCGAGCGCAGTACAAGGTGTTGGTTTTAACCTTTAAAGCCCTACATGGCTCAATGCAGAGAAATGTAAGGTTCTGCACTTAGGGCAGAAAAATGAAATGCACAGATATAGGATGGGGGACACCTGGCTGAATGAGACCACATGTGAAAGGGATCTAGGAGTCCAAGTAGACCATAAGCTGAACATGAGTCAACAGTGCGATGCGGCAGCTAAAAAAGCCAATGCAATTTTAGGCTGCATCAATAGAAGTATAGTTTCTAGATCAAGGGAAGTTATAGTGCCACTCTATTCTGCTTTGGTCAGGCCTCACCTGGAATACTGTGTCCAGTTCTGGGCACCACAATTCAAAAAGGATGTGGAGAAACTGGAGCATGTCCAAAGGAGGGCAACTAAGATGGTGAAGGGTCTGGAAACCATGCCCTATGAGAAACGCCTCAGGGAACTGGGGATGTTTAGCCTAGAGAAGAGAAGGTTAAGAGGTGGTATGATAGCCCTGTTTAAATATTTGAAGGGATGTCATATTGAGGAGGGAGCAAGCTTGTTTTCTGCTGCTCCAGAGACTAGAACGCGGAACAATGGATGCAAACTGCAGGAAAAGAGATTCCACCTCAACATTAGGAGGAACTTCCTGACAGTAAGGGCTATTCGACAGTGGAACACACTCCCTCGGAGTGTGGTGGAGTCTCCTTCCTTAGGGGTCTTTAGGGGTCTTAGGGGATGGCTGGATGGCCATCTGTCAGGGATGCTTTGATTTGGAGTTCCTGCATGGCAGGGGGTTGGACTGGATGGCCCTTGTGGTCTCTTCCAACTCTATGATTCTATGAACCCCCCTCCCCCCCATCCGCACAGTCCGGTCTTCTGGGAGGAACCTGTTGAAGCCTATGAAGCACAGACCTCCCAGAGGGTCTTTTCGGCTGTCACTCCCTGGCTATGGAATGGCCTGCCAGACGAGAAAAGCCTTAAAGACGCATTTAGAAAAGCCTTAAAGACGCATCTCTTCCGGCAGGCCTTCCCAGAAAGCTCTTAACTCCTGGCTCTGTTTGTATCAAGCCTCCCTCTTAATTCTTCAACATCTTGACCTGGATAACCATGCAACGGCTGTTATTTTTATATTGTAATTTTAATTATGTTGTTTTAATTTGATGCTAGTTTAATTCTATTTTAAGGGGCGGGTGGTTGGGCATGGGCAATGTATGTTTTATCTTGTAATTTTTAATTGATGTAACCCTCTCCGATTGGATACAGAGGAGCAGGCTATAAATAAAAATTTATTATTATTATTATAACTGGAAGGGAAAGAAGTTACCGTCACTTGGCAAAGTCACATTTCCCCAGTAGCTGTTTTCATCTGACACAATACAAAACAACTCACCTTTGTGGAATGGGAAAGGAAACCTCTGCACCAGATATCTAAACTGCTTATGTGATGTGTAACCCTTTTGATGCAAGTATTTGAATGATTATATATAAACAGAATGTCTTACTTGATCTTATATTTACATCAGTTTTCAAAAAGGGAAGCTTGCAAAGAAGGGAGCTCTAAACTCAGTGGTGGGCAAAGTGTATGTCACTCTTGCAGCTACCAAGGCTCAGTCCATCCTCATATTTCCTCTTTTACTTCCCCCTCCATCACCATTTCCCTTTGAAGTGGTTTGCAAGAGTTCACAGCACTATTTAATATTTAATAATATTAAGAACCAATTTTACAGGTCCAGAAGTGGATTTGGGGCTTTCATTGACACTAAGGCATTGAGTCAAGAGTAGACTTACAGATATCATGTCAGGGTTTTGGGGGGCAGGGGGTGGCTTGTCCAAAAAAATAAAAATAAAAAAATAGACAAGCCTACTAGGGATATATTTTAAAGTATCACATATTTTGACCTGTAGAGTAGAAGACCACACTACATTGGAATAATTCTGGTTCAATTTTACATTTCCCTTGTAATGAAAATGTGAGCTAAATACTACTCAGGTAATTAGTATGTTGTCCCTCCATGAGCCTAGCTCCAACTCTTCTGTTTGTGTACTTGGAGAGAAAATGGGCCTGAGAGGAGGTTCTAAGAGAATGAAGAGATGCAAATACGTTTAGGGCAGAGGAGGGGAGGCCATGGAGCTAAATCTAACCTTTCTGAAATCCCAGATTTCCCCCAAAAGCCATGTTCTGTTTTCCTGCTTGTTGGCCAAGGCTTGTGGGAGTTGATGTCCAAAACACCTGGAGGACCAAAGTTTTGGAATCACTGCTTTAAAGGATCTAGGGTGCTGATCTCTATCCCCAAAACAGGTTCAGCATCTTGCATAGTTCCTTTAAAGTTTGGACTAAAACCCAAAGGAGATCCACTGCTCTGCTGAGAAGGCATCCACCAGCTTTCATTGGCTACAAGCCTATAGGTTCATAAAGGCAAAAGTAAACTTACAGATGTCCATTTGAAATCTTACACTGCTGAAAAAAAGATGTCGCATGTATTGTTTTGGATTGTAGTCAATGTAGGTTGAGTACATTTCATTTTCTGTTTGGCTTTATGCATGCTAATAAAGTCTGGAATAAACTGGTAGTACTTCTCAGCAGGTCGCATAGGTTTTGAAGGTGAGTAAATCTGGTAAATCAGTTATGAATTCAATACAGGAAAAAGTATTAATATGAACCAAGACAGTATGCAATAAGAGTGAACTTGTGGCCCTGCCTATGTGGTCAGACTGCATCACCCTAGCCAGCATATCCAAAGGTAAGAAATGATGGCATCAGTAGTCCAACAGAATTCAGCAGTCCAACAATAGTTACACCTGCCCTGATGCACAGAGAACCTTATTGTTAACTAAGAGACAATCACTAGCACAAGAGCTATTCACATGTGCATTCAGAAAAGGTACAGTCTGTGTATATGAGTACAGACATTGATAATGTGTACATTTATATCAGCATTCATACATAACATGCAGCCTTGGTGCACTGTACCCAGTTTGCTGATCTATACAGATATAGTGTACAGATCAACAATCTTTTGTTCACAGGTACAGAGACTCTACCTGTGTTTTGTGAACACTTTTAGAACTGTAAGTTTAAATAACTAACAGTTCGAAAGAAGGTGATTTGGAGCAGCTTGTCTCATTTTGCTGATAGGAAAGCTACTTATAGAGCTTAGAAATGGTATTGGGAGGGGGGATGGTGGCAACTGAGAATTGTTCCAGAATACTGGGGGATGTGATTCAAAAAACCTCCAAAAGTCTTGCCTTTAATTCTGCTGACTTTTGAGCTCATGGTAACCACTGTTATGTTACATTATGTTTGCTGAGACAAAAATGTGGAGCAGGGTGAGTGTTTAAAAACAAACTCACAGTGAAGTAGGTGCTTTACTTTGGCTCGCATTGGCATTTTATTATAAAAAGTAGGTCTTGAATTTGTATTGTAAACTGTTCATTCTTCACAGATAAGTGTTTCTTCTTGGAGGAATGAGATATCTGGCTCAGAAGCTGGAGGGGGAAAATCTTACATGTATGTGTTACATTCTTATTACCAAATGACTCTACTGTTTGGTTCTGTGATTTTCTCCCACTCCCTCCTAATCTAACTATTGGATAAGGTTTTTTTTGTTTTTGTAGTCACTGTTTCACATAGTAACAGCTTGTTGTGTTTTGGTCTGTTTGCCAGAGGCTAGGTTTATTTTTAAATCCTTGAACTTTTGCATTTTTCTTTTCTTTTTCCAAGATTGGAAGCAGCTGAAATGCCTAGAGTTACAGGTTGAAAAGCTTATTTTACAATATGAGCAAGGCAGTGTCGTTTTTCCCTGTCCCTCTTTTGTGCTGCTGCTGCTTCTTCTTTTTTCTTTTTCTTTTTTTAAATTTTTCCTAACAAATGTCTCTAACTGGTAGTTGCCTAAAAATAGAAAACCACCTAACTAAAAATAGCTTGGCTCTCAGTCTTGCCAAGGAAAATGGAGAGGAATGGGCGTGGACTCAGAGGCTGAGTAATCCAGTTCTATTCATTCAGAGATCCCTTTGAGAATGCAGCCGATGATAAAGTGCCCTCCAAAAAGGGGGGGGGAGGGGGGGACCCACAGGCCTCACTTGCTCTCTTCAGACTCCTAGGTGCCAATAAACATTCTAGCCCAAGGATATATTTTTTTTTCCCTTATAGTCGTAAACATTCTATGAAAGACAAGGCTTTGTTTCACAGATGCTAACTTGCTGTCAAAAATAGCTGCCTTTTCCTAAAGGCTTCCTCCTCCCTCCCTCCCAGCCTTTCTCCTACTTTCCACAGGGTTTTAAAACTAGCCCCCTTCCCACTCTCAGATACATACTGGCTGTGTGTCTGATGAAGATACAACCTAACATTTTGTAAATCTAATAACTGACTGAATGTAGACTTGTTTAGGTCCTGCTTTCAGCACTTACCCAAGTTAGAGAAATGGCATTTCTTTAGAGTTGTAAAACTGTTGGATTGCTCTAACCGCCTTATTAACTCTTACATGGCCACAGGTCTGTTTCAGAGTTTCTAGACCAAAATTCAAAACACTGGATCTGAAGAGTCTATGCAATAGCATGAAATGAAGGATGGCAACACTTTGAAATAAAATTTATTCTTTTAATTTCAAAAGAACATCAGGCAGTCCTGTTTCATAGCATCTCAGCAAGTCTTATTGAGACGATCTCTTATCCTAATCGCATGTAGGGTTTGTGTGTGTGTGTTTGTGTTTAACTTTCTCAGATAACTAGTAAGGTGGAAAGTATGTGGGTGGAAAAGCTGTCTGTTCCAAGACACCTTAGTTGATTTGTCTTGGTTCTGATAACAAAAAATCAATGTAGTATTGATGCAAAGAGGACAGAAGAGACATCAATCCATAAGTTACATTTTTAGTATGAATTGAGAGGAGGGAGTTTTGTTCAGACTCAAGTTTATGGATGACCTGTTGTTGTTGTTGTTGTTGTTGTTGTCATACATGGTGATTTCAAAGAGTTTTGTCAAAAGCCTGCTTTTTGACAGTATTTTTAATTAAATGAAATCTTGACAGCTGGGTGTATAGAAAAGTCAGTACAGTTCAGGAGGTTATTTTAGCCTCTGCATTGTTGTATTCAGTTCCTGTAATGCTGCTGGTGATAAGGCCCTGATGACAAAGGACAATAATTGATGAGAGAGGACTTAAATCACCCCAGAAGAATCAGAGCCCTTGTATCTCCCCCATTAACTCTTCTGGTCTCCTTCCTTTTTAGGAGGAACCTTGTCTTGTTGAATGCTAGAACCCATCCCCCTGGCAACTGGCTTGTGTGTGTGTGTGTGTGTGTGTGATGGAGGCAGACCACAAGTGATCTCTTTATGCAGTAAACAGGGTGTGATTGTGTCTGTGTGGTGTATTAGTAATTACCAGGCCTGAATTCCCATATTGTATCTTTACTGCTTCTATGGAAAAATAGGCCTCACAGCCCTGTGCAACAGTTTCCAACCTAGATAGTGATCTACTTATTGCTGTGGTACAAAGACAATATTTTGTAGGAGCAAGTGCATTTTATTTTACTTTATTTTATTAATGTTTATTAATACATTTGTGTTTTGTATGATTAATGCCAAGTTTCGTTCTTTATGTGAACCCTTTTACACAGTTGTTCATGAGAAGCCAGGCGCAGTGACTAGAGTGGGTGGAAGTTGGTAGCAATATCTCTTTAAATTTATTACTTATTTATAGAAGAAGGGGGATCATGTGGCTTTCCAGATGTTGTTGAATCATACCTTACCATTAGTTATGCTGGCTAGGAATCCTAAAAAGTGCAGTTCAACAATGTCTGGAGGGCCACACAATTTCAACCCCTGATTTATAGTATATACAGTAGTCTGGTATTTTGAGACCACAGTGTCCTAATGCAGGTGTAATATTAGAGAAATTTCTAGAAGACATATGAGCTATATTCACAGTTCTTGCATGGCCATTCTCTTCATCCATTTCTGTTTCAGAAGTAATTAATTGGTGTTTTAGCACTAATTCCAGTTAGTAGAAACCTTGGTGCAAGTATAATACTAGCCATGATGATTTATAAAACTGAAAGGAGTGTACATCCTGAAAGAAAAGTGGAGCTAAGATTATACTTAGTTCGTAGACTTAATTGGATGCTCAAGGGAAAAAAATTAAAAGTGTAGGATTTCTCCTGCCACAGATTTTCTTAGTTGAAGTAAGACTGAATTAAGAGTAGTAAAATTCAGAAGACTGCATATTTTGAGGATGGATCAAGAGCCAGAAGATGCAACAGTCAATGCCCCTTATATGGCTGAGAAAGTGAGTTAATAGATCCTATTTTTAAAAGCAAAATGGTGGTCCATGAACACGGGTCCCTCAACTAGTGACTGCCAGTTTCTAGCAAATTTCCTGGAAAGAAATGAACAATTTTAGTCAGAGGACTCAAATAAAATACCAGTCTCTGTCACGTTGGAGGGGGAATTTGCTTGTCCAACCATTACCAACACATATGCTGATTTATAGTATATTTCAGGTTTTTAAAGGGTCTGTATATAGTTATTTGTTTTTATTGTTTTTAATGCATGTTAACATTTTTAATTGTATATTCTAAATTGTATATTTTATACTTTCAGTTAACCTTTGTAGTGTTTTTAATTAAATATTGATTTAAAATGTTGTTAGCTGCCTTAAAGCCCCATTACTGGGAGGAAGGCAGGGTGTAAATGAATACCATCATTGTCATCATCTCAGGAGTTTCAGTGTTCATCTTTCTTTGCTTTGTTTTATTCTTAGATAGCCCTAGAGTATCCCATAAACACAAGGGCAATGAACTCTTGTCAAAATAAAAATATGGATACATGTATATGGAAAAGGCACCCATCTGCAGTTGGGCTTTACCTTAATAATTTTCTTGTAGTGTTCAATGTTGAAGTCACTCTGCATGTTCAAAACACACTTTTTGGATAATGGTAACCATTCTATAGAAACAAGAAGACACAAGTCCAGTTGCACACAGAATTCTTTCTCAGAAATACAGGTCCTTGGGTCCTGGCCCAAGATTCAATATTTTAATTCTTCAGAAGGTACATTGAACACTTCTTCAAGGTTTTATCTCCAAACATGAGGGCTACTAATTAAAAGGAGAAAGAGAATGGGCCTTAAAATGGAATCACCAGAAATTCCTCTGACAGTGAGAAGGAGAAGAATACTTCATTGTTCTTCTTCAAAGGTAACCTTGATCCCCAGTTTGCTTAATTCATTGGCTTAAATCCAATATCATGCTAGTTAACATCCAACAGAATTCCCTACCTTTCCCCTCAACATACAGGCATCCTGCAGACTTGCTCTGATGGGTTTTGCATGGGGCCTGCAAGGAGAAATTACAATTGCCCATTTCCCTCTCCAATGCCTCCAATGCATTCCAGCCACTGTAAATAATTTGGTCCTGAGATTCCTTTGTTTTTTATAGTTTGGGCAAAAAAAATAGTTAAACTACAAAATATGCTGACTTCTCTTTTTATTACAGTAAACACATGTTAATTATTTATTTGTGTTCTGTCTAATTTGCATCCAAACTTTATGTATTAAGTAGATGTTATTGATTGGACTCCATTTGCCTTTTCAGAGGTCTCTAAATGTAGATGACATTTGTAGATGTTTTTCCTAAAGTTCAAACTTAAATTACTAAATATGCAGTCATGTAAAACTCCCAATTGCATTTACTTTCTTTACCCAGATGCTTAATAATCATAAAGTCAAAGACAAATTTTGACTTATATTCACATTAAGCAATTGTACTTGTTAATGCTTACATATTAATTGCTTAATGCGGTTTAAATATACAATAATGATTTGAAGTGGCATTTTCTAGATGCTTTATTGGCTTAGCCAATGAGTCTGGGTTTTACTTTTTAATGCTCAGCAATTAATGATCAAATAAAGGTACCAGTAAAAGAAAGTCCACACAACTTTATTTTGAATAATTTAATGCCTTTGCAACAGAAGCTGGCATTAAGGGGAAAATCTTTGATGTATTGGATACGCATGCATTATAAAATGTCTCAAACCTACTTATTTACATCATCCTGTGCAATCTATAGACAACTATAATTACATTTTATAGAGCCCTATTATATATATAAAAAGTGCATGCACTTTACTTTAGGGTTGTTAAAGCATGAGTTTATTTCTTTGATCAAGCATTACAGCACATAGGCTAGTCAAAGGAAGTAAATTATAGAATAGTCGATACGAGAATTTTAAACAACATGCAGCTACTATAGATTGACTCAAAGGAGTTCAAAATCTTGAAAAGATGCAAATCCTAATGGACTATAGGAATATATATAGTGCCACAATAGGACCATATGTACAACATGACCAAAGTTTTAAAAAGCACATAATGTATACTTCCAGTGCTGTAATTGAGTTACTTGATACTGGCTATTACATGGCATTTGTGTTTTCATACTATCAGTAAAATGGCAGCTTCATTTTCTTTCCAGTGGCTTTTAAATACATATGTTGGCTAAGAAACTTTTTAAAATGGTATTTCAAACTGACATGGATTCTTAAAATGTATAGTTACTGAAACATACCTAGCAAACAACTCCTGTCTCACCCTGCAAGGATTTTTATTGCCATGTATGGATTTATTTTATGTGATAACTTTGGTTTCTTTTCCTTCTGCTGAGCTGGAGGAGTGGAGTATTACAAGGTCCTTTGATTCCATAAAGCAGGAAAAATCATGTCAAGGGATGTCCCAGTCTGGCCCTTTCATTGTTGTAAACTTCATGCAAACTCCATAAACTAAGCATTTTTATTGCTTTGGTTTGCTTTTGGGATTCTGTAGGTTCACTGTATATCTACTGCATAGCTACCATGGACCACAGTACAGATCAAGGAGGCTGCTGAGGAATGCTGATGAGCATAGTATTTAGCTGGCAGTCTCAAGAATTGCATCTTTTATCCAAACCGGGGTGGGCAATTTGTTTTTCTCCAGATGTTGTTGGACTTTAGTAATCCCTCATTACTGGCTATTCTGGCTAGGCCTGATGGAAGCTACAGTCCAGAAACATCTGGAGAGTTACAAGTTGCCCAGGTCTCTCTAAAGAATCACTTTACAGCCAACCTCCAGACAGAGATAGAATTCAGTGAACAGTAGCAGACATTTCCAGTGTAGATTTCACTGCTAAATAGTGTCTGCATTTTTGCATTAGTATGTGACATTTGAAAGATGGGTTTGCAGTTTAAAATACCTGTAACATTGTTCAAACAGATGTAGAACCTGATTTACATTGCTTTGTATAGTGGCATGCCTCTCCACCATTTCACATACAGTTCTTAATGTGATACTTGACCCTTTGAGAATACTTCACATCAAAATTTCTATGCAGAGGTATTTCTGTTTGAGAAATAGCATAAAACCCATGTATTTTATCGTTTGGTTCCAGACTAAGCCAGGGGGAGGTATTGAATTCAATGGCATTTAAGTTAGTTGTTCTGCAACCTCAGTCCCATTGAATTCAAGGGGGGGCTTCTTTTTCAAAATCTCTGAAACCAACCCATTGTCTCAAATGACAATTGTTTTTGTGACTTTTGCTATGAATATAGCTAGTATGCTATTAACCCCACAGGAATTTTATCTGTAGTTATTTTTCACGCTTAAAGAAATTAAATTCTAGTTCTGTGAAAACTGGAGGAGCTAGAGAATGAACTAAGTGCAATTGGCAGAAACAATAAAAAGAGGGTATGAATTGAGAAACTGAATGGGGAAGAAGCCCAAGAATGGTTATTTCAGGAGGCTGGATGGCTCAAAGCCAAGTTAGCCTAATCAAACACAATGGACAAGATAGATACGAAGGAGGCAAGTGGATTTCTTACATGAAGCAATAGTGTAAGAGAAGACAGAACTTGTAAGGAGGCATGGGCCAATGAGGCATGGGAACATATTGACAACACACACAAAATGAATTGTGCAGTTGAAGCCTTGGAACAGGCAAGGCAGTATTTAGACTGGATCTTGGAGGCAAATTCTTTATTTACTCATGTGTCGTTTCTGCATGAACCAAATGAAGTAGTTTCTCCCCATCCTTGTAGTAAGCTATCTTCATGATGCAGGGCCAAATCTCCAATTTCAGTGTGGACTGGCTCCATGACATAAGGCCAGTTCTGCACCACATCCTAGCCCTGCCATAAAACATGTTAAAATAATTCACCCTTTTTGCTCAGATTTTGCAGGAAGATCTATAACAAAACTAGGCAGATGTTTACACATGTGTCCCACTGTGTTGCCTGGCACTACAGCCACTAGTGCAAGCTGCTACCTCTGAGGTCACAAAAAGGTACCCAGCCTTGTGATAAACACTGGGAACCTCTTTCCTGACCTCAGAAAGAGTAAGTGGCACCACCACCACCAGCAGTAGCAGATAACATAGTGGGGATGCGTGTGTAGACAGCTGTCCAGCATTGCTATGGAGTATAGAGGTAACAGGAGGAAATCAGGGCAGCTCCAAGACCAGACTCTGTGAACAGCATAGAGTATTCTGGACAGTGTGGACAAAGCAATGGACTTGCTAAGCAGCCTTTTAAAAAGCATTGACTCTCCACATACATTTTATTTATCATTTTTTAAACAAAGTTAACCAACTTCCCTTGGGAGAAAGAATCTTTCAGTAGGTTTTCACTGTTAATCTCAAAAAGAGCAACCACATTTTTATAGCAAAATGCTGATCTCCTGGTTGCTAAATGTGTTGCTAAAATAAAAGCTCTCACCAGGACCAGGCAAGACTTACAACACATAGACTTGCATGTTATGAAGAACCCATCCTTGTTTAAAGAAAAGGTAAACACTTATTTTCTGAAGTTTATCTGAGGATTGTAAATGTATTTCTCTCTTTTCTCCTCTCCAGATGTTTCCATTTATAGCTCCTAAAATGTTGTCAGGTATAAATGGTTTCACCTAATCGTCTTCATTAACAGAAGCCTTGAACTGTCAGGCTGCTCTGTAGATAACAAGATTTGACAATGTTTGACTAGAGCTGCAATGTCTTGAATGAATAGTATTGAAGTAAAACCAGCTGAATAAGGTGCATGTACACATCTTACTAGCAAGGCTGAGGAACCATTTCTCCCCCCCCCCCCAGCCCAAGAAGCAACTTAAACAGGAGTGTGAAGCTTTGATATGACCCACATACCTTGTAGTGCTTATTCTGACTTAATTCAATCCACACTGTCCGTATAGCTTCCTGAAGATGTGTGTTCCACCTCATATCGTTACTGGATATGATTTTTCATGGCAGTAGCCTTCAGAGCCAAACTACATCTTTACCCACTGGAGGTCTGGTTCTTATGGTCCCTTTCTATAACCCAGAAGCAGCCAGGGTGGGAGCAGCAGGCTGGAGATTTTTCCACAGAAGAAGCAGGCATTCTTTAGCCTATTCCCCTATGCCAGTGCTTCCCAAGATATCTGCTGTTCAGACTAGCAGTTTCCCCCCCATCCCATATTACCATATCAATGTTCACAGGTTAGTTTCATATGTTTCTAAAAATTTACCAGGAACCTGCAGCTAGTGGCTCATTATACCAGCACTGGACCATGGACCCTTCTTTGAGTAGGATTAGTCTATACCATTTCCCCAGCCAAAATGGCTCTTTCCTCCAGGTTCCTGTGCTTTCCAGGGCAGGAGAATTGCTTCTTTCCTCACTCAGTATGTTTTAAAAGCCTATATGTGCTGTCTTTCTCCCAGAGTGGGACTCAAGGGACCTTCCAGAAATAGTAAATAATAAAATAAAATAGTAAACAGTAAACCTTAAAAACAATTAAAATCACCTTGTAAAACACATTAAAATCATTTTACAAACATCAGAAATGTAAAAGAGAAATAACACATCCCAATAAAAAAGCCCCCTTGCTTATATGATAAATGCTTGCTTAAAGAAAAATGTCTTTGCCTGCCAGCAAAAGAAAGCAGGGAGGTGAGGTGGCTAGGCTAGCCTCCCATAGAAGAGAGTTTCAGGAGCAGCTACCAAAAGATACTCTCTCATGTCCTCACCAAGTGATCCTGTGACAGTGGTGGGACCAAGAGAAGGCCTTCCCTAAAGATTTTTCTTGCAGGTTCATATGGGGAAATCTGCTGTTTCAGATAATCTGGATGTAGGTAACCAGGAAAGACAGAACAGGAGAAAGAACTAAATATTCCTTGATTCCTTTGGATAGCAGAGGAGTTGTTTTGGGTGATTTCAGAACTCTTTGGCAAATAATTTGTTTTCTTATTTCTAAACATGTAATTCTTGGAAAAGATGGTGAATTTTTTTAAAAGGAAAAGGTAGTGGGTTTTGTGTTACCAATCCTCCCCCCCCCCCATTTCTTCAGTGAAGTCCAGTTTTTATGCAAAGCCCCTCTTTGCAAAATGGTTATCAAAAAATGTGCTGATATTAAAACTATCTCTCACTGACTGACATTGTTTCCAATGAGGTGTCACAACATGCGAAGATATTCTTTCTTGTTGGAAGATGAGAAAATGTGTGAATATTCTTTACATTCCTCCTCCATATTGGAAAAATCCAAAATACTTCAGCTTTTTTTTTTTTTTAGAAAACCTTCATCTTGTTTGCCACTGTGGCCCCATTTTTGAGACAGGGCAACTGAAACTGTACACAGGAATCAAAATGTAACTTCACCATTGACTCTTAAATTGATTTAATCATTTTAGTTATTACTTCTAACACTTTATGTCACTGAACACACTTAATATTTTGGACAGAATATGAATTTCCTGTGGCATGTAGTGGCTTAGCGGTTATGATGCTGACTCTTGACAATCACAAGGTCAGCAGGTCAGCAGTTCGAAGCCCAAGTGCTGCATGATGGAGTGAGCTCCCATCATTAGTCCCAGCATCTGTCTACCTAGCACTTTGAAATCATGTAAAAATGCAAGAAGATAAATAGGTACCACTTCTATGGGAAGGTAACAGCATTTTGTGTGCCTTGGTGCTGGCCACATGACCACTGAGCCATATTTGATGTCTCCCTCAACTTAGTTACAGAGATGAGACTACCCCCTACAGTTGGAAACGACTAGACAATCACATCAAAAGGGAAACCTTTACCTTTATGAATTTCCTGGACAATTAGATAAGCACTGAGATTACATCTTCAGAAGAAATTGCACTCCCTACTCAGGACCTTCTCTACTTAGGGTTCTTGCAGGCAACATTTTAAGGACAAAGGGGAGGAAACTGTAAGCTGAGTCTCTTTTATCCTGAATTTCAAAATCTGAAATACTCCAAAACCGGAAACTTTTTTCATGTCCTTCTGCAAGCAAGAAGAGCCCTCCCTCCCTCCACCATTATGAGGGGGAGAGAAAGGCAGGCCAGCTCCTTCTACAAGCAAGAAGAGCCCTCCCTTCATCCACCATCTTGAAGGGGAGAGAAAGGCAAGACAGCTCCAACCGGCCTTGCCTGAAAAGAAGAAGGGCCCTCCCTCCATCTACCATCTTGAGGGAGAGAGAGGCAAGCCAGAGCTCCAATAGGCCTTGCCTGAAGGGAAGAAGAGCCCTCCCTCCAGTCCATCTGCCTTGGTCCAGGCCTTCTCCTTTTATGTCGTATCTTTTTATAATTGTAAGCCTGAGGGCAGGGAAATGTCTAATTAACAAATTGTAAGCCACTCTGATAGCCTTGGCTGAAGAGCGGGGTATAAATAAAAATTATTATTATTATTATTATTATTATTATTATTATTATTAGTGATTGAGATAGTAACATGTTTCCTTTCAGGTGATTCAGTATACACAAACTTTGTTTCATGCACAAAATTATTTAAAATATTATATATCAAGCTATGTATATAAGGTGTATGAAATATAAATGGATCCAAATCACCACCATCATCATAATCCAAAATACTTCTGGTCCCAAGCATTTCAGATACGGGATACTCAAACTATATTGTCTATAATAGACTCTTAAACATATTTGAGTTCACTTAAGGTCCTTCATTTTGCATTCTTCAAGATGGAGAATTTAGAAAGACATGTCAGATGATCCATATTCACCCCAGGAACTGTGTTATTCACTTTGCTTGTCTATGTCAGTCCAAGCAGCAAAACAAGAATTTAATAGGCCCACTGAACTGACACTAGTAAAAGATACATCCTTGTATAATAATTGCATAATACTCACACACATGTGCCTTGTACATCCTCGAACCTTCTGCTAGTAATGGAAAGTGTCTTCCATATCCATAATGGACAGGGACTTCCAGTGAATTTGCTCCAGGTTTTTTATTTTGACTTTTAAAGGAGCTATCCAACATGCTGAAACCAGTCCCCAAAACAAATTCAGCACCTTCAGTAATTCAGTTCAGTAAACTGGGAGTCAAATCTGGAATGGATTCACATCCCCACTGACATTGGAGCTGCCACAGTCCTCTAATTTTTTCTTTATTTGTTTGCTTGTTTCTTTGTTTGGTATTCTTCCAATTTGTATAATAAAACTGTATTAAATGGCAATGTAAGTTTCTGCCTTCTGAGTGGACGCTTCAATAAGTCCTCGAGCATCTTTGGTTCTAATTTCATGCTGAACCATCTCTTCACCTAAAATGAAACAGTCATGATGAACCATTTCTGGAGCATACTGTTTGTCGTCATTAGATTTTAGTGGAGTAAAAGGCCAGACTGCTTTCCCATATACTCCCAAACTGGATGGCACTGCTGCCTGCCCATACCTATGGCAGATAACCATCATATTGGGCACTGAGTTCATGATTGTCTATTGTTTTGAATAGGCAACTGAGACAGCAAAGGAAAACCCTATCTTAACTCTGTATTTTGTATCTCATTTGCTCACAGATAAATTCTTGTAAAGGTTGCAGCTGACTGTGTCAGTCATACCATACCATGGCTAGGATGAAGGTTTTAAGCAACATAAAGTAACTTAAGGAGCAGGGTGTGTCAGAGCTATGACCCCGTGCATTCTTCCTTGAAGGGAAAGCCTACTAAAATGATTTAATATTGATTCAACTGTTATGGCCTTTGCTTAGAAACTTACCAAAAGTTGTTTCCATTTGATATAACTCCATGTAACTGGAGCTATGATTGATTAACTGATTGACTCTTTAAAATAAACGTCATGAAAATGGTGTGGTTGCTGGTAATGTAGAAACTCTCCATGTTGAATCATGTATACGGTGTACAACTTCAATGACCTCCACAGAGGGGACTGAATTTCTAAATAGGTTATAGAATCTTGTTACCATTGAACAAAAAGATTGTAATTTTACACAAACAAAACTAGCATAATAGTAAATGTTTTTCTTAATATTTATTTAGTACTGCTTTATAGTTTGTTCTGCTTCAAATGACTTCTTACAGTCAACAAAATGGTCAAACAATTTGTAAATTTCCATTATAAGAGAGAATGAAGCCAACCACAGTCTCTACCTTATTGAGAAAAAGAAGATATTTCTCACCTCACAAACTTCTCAATTGTAAATCAACTAACTCTCTCAATGTCTGGTTTTCAAGGATTCCATTATTTTCATGAACTACTGTCTCCCCCTCTGCACATAAGAGATAACTCACTATTCCAATCTTCTTGGGATTTTGTTTTGCTTTTAATGTTTCCTGAGACCACCATACTCCTTCTGAGCTTTATTTCTGGAAATGTACTCAAATCAAGAAACCAAGGCTGCCAGTTAATTCCATTTGCCAACAATTATTTTCATTTATAATGCTGATGTTGAGATATTATGTGCCTTTTCTTTGATGTTGCATCATAAGAATAATGTTTCAAACTATGATACTTAATCAGTTAACTTGGATTGTTTTCTGATTCTAAAAAAGCAGCTTAGAACCACAACATGCATATTTTTTTAATCTCACCGAACAGGTTCAGTTCTTTTTTCTCTTGCTATCTTTCTCAAGTAGCTGCAAATAGGTGTCAGTTGAGCTAATTCTTCTTCAGCTGCCCCAAGTGTACTAAATAACTGTAATGTAATTGTTAATACCGCTCCTTAATTTCACGTGGCAGCATTTTAACAAAACTGTGAGAGATAGCAGGGGGTGCTGACGCTGAATTTCTGTAGGACTTGTGAAAGCTGCATACCTAGAACTTCTCTAACCAAAACTTTGGCTTGTATTCTGTCTCCCCCTCAGTTCAGACAAATGACAATGCAGGTTTCCAGGAAGAAGATTTCCCTCCTCCCCTGACCCTGACTACTCCCTTGTAGTATCTGTTCCTGGAGCTTGGGTTTCGAGTAGGATGGGGTGGAAATCACACAGCCCTTCAGAAGTTGTTGGATTACAACTCCTACCAGCCTAAAAGATTATCACACTAGAGTTTACTGTCACTCAGTCATCCCTGGATTGTTGAGGAAGTGTGCGTGTATGTAAGCCTGGTGTGCTCCCTCAGCATCAGGAAATCATTGTCTCCCTCTAGCGTCACTGAATCGTTCAGGGACAGTGAATTTCCTCGTAATGCAAAGTTTCCATTAAGAGGAAATTCACTCTCCCTGAACAATTCAGTGACACTATAGAGGGAGCTGATGATTCCCTGACACCGAGGAAGCATGCCAGGCTTACATATATGCACACTTCCTCAGCAATCCAGGGACAATTAAGAGACAGTAATCCCTAATGTTATAATCTTTTAGTCTGCATAGCCAATGGTAAAGAATCTAGGAATTGCATTCCAACAAAATCATGAGGTGCATATGACTCCCACCCCTGATGTGAGATATATGCTACAGGACATTGCATATGGAGGTGCTATAAGTGGAAATTACCATTTTTCTGCTCCCATATAAATACACTGGGTCCTTGGTATCTGCTGGGGTTTGGTTCCAGAACTCCCATGGATGAATCCAATTTTCGGAGAAAGGTAGAATATAAATCTCATAAATTAAAAAAAAAATCTATGGATGCTCAAGTCCCATAATACACAATGGGGTAGTAAAATAGTGTGGCAAAATCAAGGTTTAGTTTTTGGATCTATTTATTTTTAAATGCATTCAAGCCCTAAATAGTTGAATCCATGGATTCAGAGAGCCAACTGCCGAGGCATAATTCCTAGGATTTTAAAAATAAGATTTCCTCCTAGTCTCAATGCCATCACAGATAGATTTTATGAGGATATGGGAGAGAGCCTTCTCAGAGCTTGCTCCTAGGTTGTAGAAATCCCTCTCACAAGAGATTTAGCTGGCCCCCTCTCTTTTCTCTTTCAACTAACAGGCAAAGACCTTATTTAAACAGGACCTTGGTAATGGTTGGTTCTTTAATGAGGCTGTGAGTTTATCTTTTTTTTAAAAAATGTATGATATATATTTTAAATTGTTTCAATTTAGTATTTCAAAAGAATTTTTAATTGTTTTGTAATTGTACAAATAGTTAGTTGTTCCATGTTTTAAGTGGATGCAAACCTCTTTGGGTCCTGTGGAAGGAGAAAAATTGGATATAAATATAATTGATTATTAATAAATACTAAACCAGACCATTAAGCCTCTAGGCAGCAGTGACTTTCTGGATTATTATTGTTGCTGTGGTTGTTATTGTTTTTACAATATTTTTGCAATATCCCTCATGGAATACTCAAAGAAGTTTATAGGCAAAGTATTAAAATACATGTGTGAGTAGATATACAGAGACTAGGATCATAGAATCATAGAGTTGGAAGAAACCAAAAGGGACATCTAATCCAACTCCCTGCCATGCAGGAACTCTCAATCAAAGCATCCCATACAAATGGCCATTCAGCCTCTGTTTAAAGACCTCCAAGGAAGGAGACTCCACTACACTTCAAGGGAATGTGTTCCACTGTCAAACAGCCTTTACTGTCAGCAAGTTCCTCCTAATGTTGAGGTGGAATCTCTTTTCCTGCAGCTTGCATCCATTTTCTAGTTCCTGTTCTCTGGAGAAAACAAGCTTGCTCCCTCCTCAATATGACATCCCTTCAAATATTTAAACAGGAAGATCATATCACCTCTTAACATTCTCTTCTCCAGGCTAAACATCCCCAGCTCCCTAAGGTGTTCCTCATAGGGCACAGTTTCCAGACCCTTCACCATTTTAGTCGCCCTCCTCGGGACACGCTCCAGTTTCTCAACATCTTTTTTGAATTGTGGTGCCCAGAACTAGACACAATATTCCAGGTGGGGCCTGACCAAATCAGAATAGAGTGGCACTATTACTTCCCTTGATCTAGACACTATGCTTTTATTGATGCAGTCTAAAATTTGTATTGGCCTTTTTTCCTGCCGCACTGCACTGTTAACTCATGTTGAACTTATGGTCTACTGGGACTCCTAGATCCCTTTCACACCTCGTTTCATTCAGTCAGATGTCCCCCATCCTATATCTGTGCATTTCATTTTTCCGCCCTAAGTGCTGTACCTTACATTTCTCTATGTTGAATTTCATTTTGTTAGCTTTGGCCCAGCTTAGAAAGTTACAGCTCTGGACTACACCTCCCAGAGTCCCAACAGTAAGATTAGTGGTTATCTTAGCTGGAGGATACACGGAGTTGTAATCCAAAAAGTAGCTTTTGCATGGTGTGTGCAGCTAATGCATAAAGCTGTGTAACAGCTAACCAACCTCAACAGGTAAAAGGAACAATAAATCAAACGCTATCATGGCCATATCCTATTGATATTTTTTTTTAAAAATCTTTGAGTCATGTCTAAGCGCTACCAGGAATATTGATATTGCAAAGCCAGAAGTTCCACAGTTTGGACACGAACAGAGAAGGTCTCCTCCTTTATGTCATCACTATGTGAACTTGATATAAACAGTAGGAAATTAAGAACAGCCTCCCACAGTGAGCTATGTGGCCAAGCAGTTTCATGATGGAAGTGATGAACCTTTAAGTCTACACATTTTGTTCTAAATATCTTTGATGATGATAACCAATGCTTTAAATTGGTTCCAGAAACAAATCAGAAGCTGGCACTGTGGGATGTTTAAATATTATTGAACATTAAACCAATTACTTATTATTTTTTAATTAAAGATGCTGGGGAGGTACTTTAATTATTTATTTTTTAAATTTATATCCTGTCTTTCTCCCAAAATGGGACTCAAGGCAGCTTGCAATAATTAAAAAAGAATGTGTATTTAGAATGTGTTTTTGTTTGTGCGTTCTGGCTATAAGCATGTCTTCCCTATGTTCCCTAAAGAGATGTATAGCAAGAAGGTGTTAAATAGGATTACATTTTTATTGCAAGGGTGCAAATAACACCTTTTGTGCAGTTCCCTGTCTTCTGCCTATCCTTGCCATAGTAGACATTTAACTAAGAATTATAAATGTTTCAATTTGCAGTATTTGGATTTTGAGTTCAGCTCTCTCCTGGGAATTTCTCTGTGGAGCAGACGCATTGTAAACCAAAGACATTCTAATGAGCAGATAAAATGCCTACAGCTGTTAATAGCTGTTTAAAGACAAGGCCTGTGATCTTACGCACAGGTTTTCTTCTAAGTGCTCAGATCATATTAGATAGATTTGTGGCAGTAAAAGAGGTTCACAATTTACTGGAATAGTTTCTGTAGCTTAATTTACTGATACATTGTGAACATCTCTGAAAAGGTAAAGAGAAAGTCAATTGTGTCTCTGAGGCCCTAAGTGCATATTACAAGCAAATACATGTAAGATATTTTTCTCTCCCCCCCCCCCAACAATAAGTCACATTTTTGTGACGGGGGCATTTAGAATAAAGTATGGTGCTTAATCCTTTGTCTATCCATCATTTCTTTCCAACCATATCCCTCCTCCCTGCTCAGTTTCCTCCCTTAGTGACTCCTGGATTCCTATTATGTGATTATACGTTGAAGAGGTAGAGCTAACAAGGAAGTTAGAGTGTAACACTAAGATCAAGCTTTTAATCTGTTTATTTAATAATTTCAGGATAGCCTACCTGTATATCTTTTTGAATTGACTGGAAAATATAAAATTTCAACTATAAAAGGAAGTTATAATTTTCTTCTTCCTTCTCAAGGGAAATACATGTATATGTACTTGCTCATGTTAAATTGGCATATATGAAGAAATTCTGGAAAGTGAATTTTACAGAAAAACCTGTTCCTAATATTGAGACACTTAGTAGGTTGTGTGTATTTGTGTATTTAAAGGGTCTTTCAAATGAGCAGGTGCTGCTGAAAGTGGGTTTAGCATTTCAGAATACATTTGCACTGTGTAAATAATGTAGTTTGACAATGATTAACTGCCATGGCTAAGTGCCATGGAATTCTGGGATTTGTAGTCTGTTGTGGCACCAGAGCTATCTGACAGAGAAGGTTAAATATCTCACAAAACTACAAAACCTAAATTCAATAGCACTGAGCCATGGCAGTTAAAATGGTGTCAAACTGCATTATTTCTGCAGTGTAGATGCACCATAAGATGGTGGCATGCTCTCAGCTGAGTCAGCGCTGTACAGCCACTACCCTAGTGTTACGGTAAACAAAGGGTCAATTAACCCATTCACAACCAATTGTGCAAGTGAGGCATTTGTGAAGATTTCCAACCAGACCCATTTATTCCAAACAGCTTTAGTCTGCATGCAGTGCTTCAGCCAAAAGTCATCTCCTGACTGAATGCCCCAAACATGGCGTAAACAGTTTTTATTAACCCACAAAATATTCATTGAGCATGCGTAGTTTAACATTCATCATCATCATCATATATATCTGTAGCTGGCTCTCTGCTGGCCTGATTTGCAACATCAAGGAATGTCTTTGTGCAGAGCTATCAGCTTGGCTGACTAGCAGTAACCTTGAGAGAGGCCCGTCTTTCTCAGTGAAGAAAAATTCATGCTTAGTTTTCTTCTCCCCCCCCCCCCCCTTGCTAAGCCACAACTCAAGCCTAATTCAAAGCGCAAGTTTTCCTTTGCTCTATGGCTGAACTATTGATCATTAATGGCAGAGATTATTGGTTTCATTTGGTTATCAATGTCTTTATTAGTTTACCTTAACACTAGGGCCACCTCTGGAAGTGTAGCCATTTAACTGAAATGCAAGACCAAAATACTGGTCGCTTAGAATCACACAGCCTGTTACACAAGAATGACTGTATTAATTCCAAAGCAAAAAATCATAGGCAAAAAAAAAAAAAAAAGGTCTGGCTCTAGTAATTATATTCTGTTGTTGAGTTTCTGCTGGCTGCATCACACATCATTTCCTTCCCTAAAAATAGTTACTAGCAAAGGATAATTCTGATGTTTCCACCCTAGAGGTGGCCACATTTTGAAAGAGCAAAAATTAGCTCAGTAAGATGGGGCAGTGGTGTTTAGATGTATATTCAGTCAGCCCACAATATCCACTGATTTTTTTTTATCCATGGATTCAAGCATCCATGGTTTGAAAATATTGAAAAAATGTATAAGTTCCAAACAGCAAACCATGATTTTACCATTGTATCTAAGGGACACCATTTTAACGTGCCACTGTCTTCAATAGGACTTAAACATCCATGGGTTGTCTTGGAACCAAACCTGAGCAGATACTAAGGGCTGACTGTATAAGACATTGTTGTTGCTAATTGCAGTTCATATTACAGTAAAGATGAGGGATATAAATAATAAATTAAAAATGAAAATACTCCCTCCCTTCCCCCCCTCCCGAAAAAAGTCACTGTTTATTTTAAAACAGATGGCCCAGTCCTGTTTGTACATTTATATTCTTCAGATATACATACCTCTGAAATATTTTTCAAGTTGCAAACATAAAAATGAAGAGAGTGACTAAGGAAAACACAAATTTCTAAACAACACATAAAAGGCCAGAGATCCCCTAGCTCTCCTGCTACCTATACATTTAGTATGAACTGCATTCTGTACATTCATGTTAAACTAAGATGAAACTAATGGATATACAGTAATATATTGGCCCCTTTCACATTTAAAGTAGAGAGTAGGTGGGGATAGGGTGACTAACCTTGAAAGAGTTATACGGGAAAGGAGCACTGGACTCTCTCATGCTCTGCCTTCTTTCAGTTCTCCCCACTTATGGTACTGAAGCTAGAAGAAAAACAAGAGCAATGTCTGAAACAAATAATACGAGATCATTTGTTCTAGCCCCCCCCCCCCCCAAAAAAAGCTGGAGGACCAGGGATAATGCTGTAATACATGGATCTGTGTTGTTTACTTGCTTGTATGGATAACTCAAATAGATTCCTCTTTTATTGGGTAACTAGGAACATCCATCTGGGGAGGCAAATTGGCTCCTGCTTCAAATGAAAACTGGAGGCTGACCCCTGCTTTAGTATTCAACCTGGTGACTGGAATCCCCCATATCCTTAGGCTGAATATGGAGCTCTGCATGCTCAACATGTTCAGAAGATCTTCTGCATTATCTGTTTCTGAGTGTAGGTTTCACTGATGTCCAGTACCTTTCCTCAACATATTGCGGCCATCATTTTCAGTCAACAAAATATTCCAAGCCAAAGTCTGATATTTTAAATATATGTGCTATACTATTTTTCACTTCTGGCTCTATTATTTATCTTTTGGCTTTAATGATTCATTTTGCTGGTAAAAACTCATACTACAGTTTTGAATCTTGTTTCAGGCTTGAGCTCAAAATTAAGCAGTGTCTGCTTTGTTTTAATTGAATTATGTAGGCTTTTCTTAGGCAGGAATACTCCAGTTATCTTCCTTCTAGAAAAGAATCCTGCTCAAAACTGCTAGTCATCATTGACAATTATAGGCTAGGTATACCAGTTGTCTTGCTTCGTATAAAACTGCTTCCTATGGTTGCTATTTACAGATTAATTTTCTACCATCACGGTGTCTCTAATATGTGCTCAATTGTACCCCTTGAATTTCTAACTGCCCCACAACTATTAAAGGTAATGGGAAATTTCCAGAGGTAGTCATTCTAAATGTAATGATTATTACATTTTAATTGTACAGCAACAGCACTGAAGCACCAACCAAATGCTTCCTGACCTACTTGAAAATAAAGAGACCAGACACATATATGGGTTCAACTAGAGCCACTATATTTAACTGTTAAAATAAGAATGGCTTGGTGTAATCTCTGGCTGGATCCAGAGTCCTACCTGCCACCTCTTTAGTCAGTCAAAGAGTGAGAGACTCCAGCTCCCATTGCAAGTCATAATAAATGGTTTGCAACCAAAGAGCCTTCCCAGGTGGTCTCTTCCCTCGAGTCCCAAGAATTAGAGAAGGAACAAATACTTGGCTGCCACCATAGGTAGTCTCCATCTCCATTCCCAGGCCATTGACCTATGGAGACACCCTTTTAATCTGATGAGATGCCTTCTAGTGTGATCATGTCTTACCATTTTTGTGCGGCAGTACCTGCAAGTGACCAACTATTTTCAGTGGCCAAAATTTCTACCTCTTTCCAAAAGGCAACCAACAATGGGTCACTGGGCCAATGGGCTAAACCAAAACAAGAAGTGGATAGAATGGTATCTTCTGTATAGTATTCAGTCTCTGCCACCTTCCCCAGCATCCAGGCAGCCAGCTCCCAAAGTCATAGCTGACATTCTTCTTCTTTTAGGCAGCAAAATGCATCTATTTGTCTCAGTTACAATTGATGTAGTTCGCAAAGTCATAACCGAGACAGGTATTATCTGTAGTAGCAGCATCAGCATCTAACTACAGCAAAACAGAGGAAACTAGGAAAGTTGCTGCTTGAGGACCTAAGCCATTTCAATGCAGATGGACTATTTTCTTCTCAGATATCTAGATCTACAAATATCATATTCTTTTCTTTACTCAGTCTTATATTCTTTTGATCTTTTCTCCTTCAAAAACTGTGAGAGTGATACTAAGCCATCCATGATCTGGTGTAGCAGCAGAAGTGAGAGAACAAGACATGAGTCATCCTGTGACTAAGGCCTTGTTCACACTTGTTTGTTGATGACCCCTTAACTTGTATATGCAAATGAGAAATCACAGATTAATCACAGAAGATTAGTCACAGAAAACAGTACATCCGTATCACCCAGTGTCAGTTCAAACAAAGACAGTTCACACATTCAGCTGAATATTGTCAAGTGCTGAATAAGTGCTGATGAGAGATCATGGTGTGCATCACTCCTGAATCATCCATGATTTGTTTGGGTTTTTTTTTAATAAAAAGAAAATGCTGGCTTACACAATTAGGTTAGGATGTGTTCTTGGAATTGTCACCAGAGTTGCCATCAGGTGTTAGGTAACAGTGTTGTTAAAATAGTTTTATTAATCAAATACTCTTATATTGGTTTTGTATTTTTAATGTACGAGGAATCAGTATGTCCAATATGAAAATAGGAGGGGGGTATCTACAATTTCACTCACTAAAAATGTTTTCAGAAATGTATTAGTTCAGAAAAATATAAAAGGTTATATTCAAATAACTTTGAACAGAAGAATATTTAATAGCAGTATAGTACACACTTTTATGCAAACGCTTGTTCAACAACTTGCACAGTCATGCAGTTGTCTAAATCAGAGAAGAGCAAGATGTGGTCCTCCAAATGTGGACTGCAACCCACAGCAAGCCTAGATAAAAATAGCCAACAGTGAGATACACTGAGAGTCATGGTCCATTAATATCTGGAGGGTCACATGATTCCAACTTTTGTCTAAATCCAGTTTTTAATCCCATCTAGATAGGCCCTTTGAATCAATGGGAGTTACATTACTATTTTCTAACATAGTTCCTATTGTTCACTGGATTTAAATTACTTGATACTAATAATAGTAGTTAGACCAATACATTTGTATTCTTGGAGTTGTTGTCTGTACATCTAAGACATCACAAAGTAGAACATGTTTGAATTTATCTAATCTCTCATGCTGGTTTATGGAGCAAGTTAGAAAATAAGATTTCAAAGAACAGAAAATGTCTTCCTCATGCAGAACAACAATTTTGTATCCTGCCTCAAAAATGTTAGCTAAAATTTCAGGTATTAAGAGATCTTTGACTTGTTATGTCTGTTATCTTTAATTATAACTACCGTCTTCTCAATCTGCCCACTTTTTCTGCCTAATAAAATGTAGAGCTGATGAGCTCTTTTAAAAGAAAGATGATACTTTCATCCAAATGAAAATAATCACATTTTAATTTCCTTTCAGGGAGGGAAAATCTGGACTCATATAAAAACAATATTAAATTTTGTTTGAGAACTGTTATAGGAAGGAAGCCTGTATAACATGAATGTGATATTCTTAAACACTTAACAGAGTGAAGAGCTGAAAATTGTGACAACATTACAAGTACAAAAAGCAGACTGCTGAAATCCACATAGATTAGCAGCCAGGGTCTGTAGAGACGCAATTGAGAAAAGCCATCTATGGCCATGTTGCAGCAGAGACAGCTACGATTGGCTGCTGTCAGTTGGTCTTTGCCAGAGTAGACAACAGGTGCAGAGTCGCTGACAGGTGTGGATGTCTAGGATAAGTAAAATTGCTGATGCCTAGTGATGTAGTCTTATGTCAGATTGTAAACTGCTGAGCTCTCACAGAACAGGGAGCCAACTTGCATGTTTTCAGATCAGTTGATGTGGACTCGTTCATTCCCGCCGACCCACAGCGGCTCTTGGTAAATGCCTGAATGACTAAACTCAAACCCTGCCAGTGCCTCAGGATGTTTGTGTGTCCGTGGGCATAAGCCACCAGAAATTTCTCCCACGTTCCTCTCCTGTGATGAACAGAGGAGTTATGTATTTCACATATAGTTTAGAAAGACTTCTGCAAATGAATTTGCATTCTGGAAAGACCACATGCCCTTCCATTTTTATCCTCTGGGATTTTGCCAAGAATTAGAAGTCACCTTTTTGTATATTTACAATTTGTATTTTACCAGTTTGTTGACAATCAAACCTCGAGGTTTAAGTGCTTCATTAAAATTCAGAGATTTGAAATAAATTTGGAAGTAATTTAGAGGGTTAATAAGTGCAAGTAGAGATTAGAGATTAAAAACTGGTGATCCCAAAGACAAGTATTTTCCCTCAGTTAGTGCAGTTTGGTCCTGTAATAACCAGCCCAGAAAAAAGAACAGTGTTTTGAGATAGTGGTGATGGTAGAAATAGGAACTGAAACAGAAGAACAGCCATGTCAGTTCAAATGGGTCTGATAAAAATAATAGGTCTGTCCTAGGCTTTTGTTTCCACATTGGCCTACCAGATGCTCACAAGCAGACCATCCTCCCATCCATTTCCTCTAGCAAATGGTATTTAGAGACATGGTTCTTATTATAGTGGAAGAGTGTGTGTATATAAATATAAATATATAGGTCCAATTTCCCTTAACTTGAATGTCAAAATCCAAAACACTGTATATGCCCAATTGTAAGTCAACCTCATATGTATAAGTCAAGCTCAGATTTGGGGACAAAAATTATGGATTTTGATATGACCCGTGGATAAGTTGGGGGTAAAATGTAGGAGCATGTAACAAAGAATCATCTAAAGGATGAAGCAAAAGAAAAGAATGTCAAAGAACTTAAAAAATTCCAGCAGGTATAAGTGTTTGTGCTCACACTAAAGACTGGATGGATGAAAGAATGGGAAAGGAGATCAGTGCTTTGAGGACAAATTACACTCTTGCCTTTCCTTTTTTTAAAAAAGAGAGAGTTACAGTACAATACTTAAATTGCCTTGTGGATAAGTCGACTCAGGGTTTTTTGGGTAATAGTTTTAATAAAATTTCTAGATTTATACATGAGTATATACAGTATACTCCAAAACTGTCCACATGTGTGGCTGAGATAGTGACACCTTTGCCTTCTGATAGTTTAATATACACAGACTTGGTTTATGTACAAAATTAATCAAATAATATGTATAAAATTGCTATGTTTATAAGACATATACAAAACATAAATGAATTTAATGTTTAGATTTGGATCTCATCTACAAAACATTTATGTATATGCAAATATTCCAAAATATGAAAAAAATCCAAAATCCAAAATATTGCTGGTCCCAAGTATTTTAGATAAGGGAATCTCAACCTGTGCCAATTGATTTGCTCTTAGCAGTCTGCTTTGGGGATATAGGAACCCCCTGGATATTCCACCCTTTCATCAAAGTGACCCTCCCTTAAAACTAGTTGGAATATAGGTGAATGGAAACACTGACACAACCTTTCTTTTTCTAATTTCATTTTGAAGCTATCTTAGCAGATATCAAATGATCAACTTATGGCATGTGCTGTGTTTCCTCTTGCTTGAATAATTAAGCATTGATACCAACATTTGGCCATAAACCTGACTACTATGAATTGGGTTGTCTCGTGTGCATCTGTAAAAAGGTAATCCTAAATGTTTATGGTATCTTTTTTTAAAAGAAGAAGAGGAAAACATAACATTTCATCAAAAAGGCACCAGTCTTTAAACTGCACTTTGAGTAAGAGCTAAGACTCAGAAATGCTATCTAACACCTTTATTGAACTTTCTGCATTGCCAAATACAGTGGCAACCTCTGTACTCGCAATATGGGTGGACTGGGAATATACTGCACAGATTTCTGCCTCCTTGAGTTACTTGAGACATAAATCTTCCTAATGGGAGCAAGGAGCGTAAGACCTGGCTGGCCTTCAATGACAGAGAAAGACATTACAAATCCACAGCAAGTAGCAGTGACTGGCAGAAACAGGCTTCTCAGTTCTCACCACCACTGGAGGATTCATTCCCCTTCACACACTGTCAGTAGAAAGGAGTTGTATAGAAATCACACTTCTTACTCTTGTGTTGATTATCCAGACTCCAGAAGGAAAAAAATAGAAGTATCCTTTAAATCCTTTGTCATTCTTTCACTTCAAAAGCAACTGTATAGATATTGCTCAGGGGAAAAAAATAGGATTACAGTTCCCAGCATCTCCCAGTCAACATGATCTTCCCTGCCAGTGGCCATGCTATGAGCTGACAAAGGGGAATCATTAATAACAGCATCCTTGAAAGATTGCTCTCCCCTTCAGTTGCTTAGATATAATGTTTTCACCAGTTTTTGGAAGAGCAACCTCAGATCTGCACATATGCGCTTTTCAAACATTTATGTAAGTCTGAACATCATGGAAATGCCATTTTTGTATTGAGAGATGTGTTCACCCAAGCCATTATTGTTCTTGTTCACCTCAAGTGGCCCATGTTAATACTGTATATTTAAAGGTCAGACATGACCCTATAATTCTAACCAGCAGGAAAGTTCAGGGGCCAGTTCAGAAGAGAAAAGTAGAAATGCCCTCCATTGCTCACATAACCCACCACCATTATCCTAGAAAGGCTTCTTTCTTTTTAGTGTTTACTTATTTGAAAGTAAGGCATGAATGTAATATTTTTTGAGAGTGGGAAGTATCTATAACTGCCAAAAGGAAGATCAGAAGTCATATTTTTCTCTTTTTATTTATTTTCTTTCTCATTTACCTGTTTCTATGTTCATTTCTAATTTCTGTAACTTTTAAAAAATAATATTTTAAGAAGGCCTCCTCTTTTTAAACAAAATAAATCATTGAGGCTATACAGACTGGTGTTTTGCACCATCTTCAGCCCAAAACTAGGGCTGAGAAGCACACAGCAACTGCACGCTCCCTAGCCCTAGTTTGTATGGATGGCGCCATTTTGCAATTGTGCCGTCCATATGCAGGTGCAATGATGCGGTGTGTGGCATGCACCTGATGTCCTTGTGATGCTGTGGGGCACTTTGGGCACCCTTTCAGCATCACACAAAGGCGCTCCGAAGCGAGGGAGAAAGGGGCCTCCCATGGCTCTGCTGGTAAGGGTGTCCTTGGGGCATGAAGCCCCAAAGACACCCCTTTCTGGACTGTGGAGAAGGGGCATTTTGTTGCTTCTCCGTGACCTGGAAAGGTGGCAGATTGGGGCCTCTGGGGCTGCTAGTGAGGCTTCCCTGACCCTGCTCCATTGCTGAAAGGGGCAGGAGAGACCAGTCCCTTTCTGGCTGTCTGTATCAGCCCATTATGTCTGCTCTTCAGTTCTGCCCCCCCCCCACACACACACACATTTGTGTATGTGCACATGTTCAGACAACCTATTTCAACACCATTTGCTGCCATGTAAGAAACAAGAAGGAGGGTTTCTGCAGTGGCAATCCCCTTTTTGCTTGGTGTGCAAAGACCACAGACTGCCACCATAGTGTTCCTTATTCCTCTCTCTTCCATGAAAGGGATTTGGGGAAAAGGACAGGCTGCCTGGACTGGCTGATATGTGTGCCTGACTTTAACTGTTTCCATACCTGAAATGAGAATATTTTTGCTTTGAATGTTTACACTTGTGAAGAGATCCAGGATTTAAATCCTGGAAGCTAGGTGGAGAACATCTGGATAAATATTAAAGGGGAAGGAAACAAGAGGGATGTTATTGTGGGAGTCTACTACTGACTCCCAAGTCAAACTGAGGAATGTGACAATTTCTTTCTAGAACAGATGACCACACACTCAGAAAGGAGAAATGATGGGTGACACCAACTATCCTGATATTTGCTGGAAATCAATTTCAGCCAAAACCTCAAGGGACTCTTTCAGACGTGGGAAATTGGAAGTATAATCCAAGGGCAATCCAAACGCAATCCTGGGGTTTCACGTTATTGCGAATTAATTCTTCTCACGCAAATTCGGGCAAAAGGGAAGTCACTCCAAATGCAATCATGGGTTTAACTTTATTGCGAATTTAAGCTTCTCACGCGATTTCGGGCAAGGGGGGGTTATTTTAGCATAATGGGAAGTAATTCCGAATGCCTTCCGAACAGAGCAGGGGTTCAGGTAAATTCGCTAAACAAGCGAATTTACATGAATCCGCATTGGCTCCATTCGGAATTGGGAGAAATTCCTCCTGTTTGAAAGAGTCCAAGGTCTAGCAAATTCCTCACTTGCCTGGAAGACAGATCGTCCAAAAGGTGGAAGAGGAAACAAGGGGGTCAGCTATTTTAGATCTGATCCTAACCAACAGGGATGACTTGGTTAATGGGGTGCAAATGGTTGGATCATTAGGTGGAAGTGACCATGTTCTCCTGGAGTTTGTTATACAGTGGAAAGGAGAAGCCAGGCATAGTTAGACATGCATTCTAAATTTTAGAAAAGCTGATTTCAGTAAACTGAAGGAAATACTGGGGGGTAGTCTCATGGTCAGGAATACTAAAAGAGAAAAGAATTCAGGATGGATGGTTGTTTCTCAAAAGGAAGATACTGAAGGCACAATTTCCAACTGTTCCAAGGAGGAGGAAAAATGGAAGGTGTCTCAAGAAACCAGGACGGATGACTAAAGAACTTTCAACAGAACTTAGTTTTAAACAAGGCATGTATAAGAAATGGAAAAGGGGGGAAATTACTAATGAGGAATTTAAACAAATAGTGAGCATATGTAGGGGTAAAGTCAGAAAAGCTAAAGACCGGAATTCAGGCTTGCTAGAGAGGGTAAGAACAATAAAAAGGGCTTTTGGGAGGAGGTATGTCTGCAACAAAAGGAAGAAGGAAATGATAGGGCCATTGCGTGGAGAAGATGGCAAAATGCTAACAGGGGACAGAGAAAAGGCAGAACTATTCTAACAAAAGGAAAAGGGTGTTCAACCTGACAAAAAGGAAGCAGAGGTTGACATCATAATCTCAATCAACCCAAAGTAGCAGCTGTTCCTCTACATGTACTTTTGTACCTCTGAGTCCCTTGAAAAATAATCAGATGACCAACATAAAGTGCCATCTTCTTGATACATACATATCCCATCCCACTCCGTTTCATTTTATCTCTCTGGCGATAATATAAACACATATACACCCTTGATGCTTTTGTGCCCCCCTATAGCTCCCCCACCAAATTTTGGTGCTGTTGTGGGATCCCTCCTCCTTTTCACAGTTTCAGAGTGAGACTGCTTCTGGAACCCTCTGAGATGTGCAGGTCTACATAAGAAGATGTGTGATTTTTACATGATATGATTTCCAGTAAAAAGTTTTTTTCAAAATCTTTCTGGCAAAAAAATGAAAGTTTTTCCATTTCTGGTGGCTGTTGCACCACCGGAAGGCTGCTGGTGGCCAGCATCATGATGCAGAGAAGGAACCGGATACTGGACTTACAAAAGTTTCTCACCCTTGGTATATATTATGTCTCCATGGTTGCAGAAAAGTGAAACAGAGATCATCTTGTGCTGCTCCATTTCTTGGCAAAATTCACATGTGATCCATAAACGGATACATTATTTACTCTGTCAATGTTAGGTTTATGTTTGTGCATGAGTGAAAAGAATCATTCTACAAATTTGTCTTACAGCATTCTTTTGTCATTATTCTAGTTCTTTAATTGAATGCAATATTTATATAGCTATAAGTAAGTTGTTGTTTTTTAGGCTTCTCCTTGTGTTCACCTTCTGGACTAAGAGAGAAATTAGTTTGATGAATATAGAATGAAAGATGGGTAGTGCTGAATATCCTAACTTTAAATTTCTCAATTCAGTCCTATTAATGAAAAGTAGTAGGTATGGGGGGGGGGGAGGCCTCTGTTGATTAATCCAAGAACCCCGACAGGCTTAATCTGCTCTGTCTTGAAGGCACAGTGTTGTTCCTCCAATTTTTATTGCACTCACAAAGATCTGCTGGCAGCTCTCTGTCTGATTGAATGCATTACCCTTTCTGTGTTTTAAAAAGATGTGAATGGTGAAATTTTTAACTTGCTGGTGTTTTTCTTGCAGGGAAAGGCATAGACAGTAGCAAAGACATTTTATTAGGTTGTGTTCTCTCTCCATTTATTGACTGAGTCGAGATTCAGAAGAGGTCACTGTGACTGTCTCTTTGCCGCTGGTAACGAGAGCTGCAGTTCACTGACCTAATGCATCTCTCTCCTCTTTCTTTCCCTTATGTAATATGTAACAGCTTTCAACCACCAGGCAGCCTGAACGATGGTAAAGGCCCTGGATCTCTCTTGCAGCCTGTGTCAAGGCTTGAACTTTCTAAATTATGTATTTCAGACGTTGAGAAAGAAAGGACTTAATGGCTGTGACAGTCCAGACCCCGATGCAGACGATTCAGTAGGTCACAGCCCTGAGTCTGAGGACAAGTACAGGAAAATTAATGAAGATATTGATCTAATGATCAGCAGACAAAGATTATGTGTAAGTACACTGAGTTCCCTTTCATTTTTTTTACGCTCTGATATTTCTCTGAACCTGGCAGGCATTGAACAAGAAAGAAAACAAAGGCTGTGAAAGCCCCGATCCTGACTCCTCTTACACCCTCACCCCACGCACTGAAGAAAAATACAAAAAAATTAATGAAGAGTTTGATAATATGATCAAGAGCCATAAAATTCCTGTAAGTACCAAAGGTTAGATGGCTGTCTGCTGATAACTGCTGCAGTAACACACCCTAACCCTTTCAGTTCTGGTTTCTTACCAAAAAAAAAAAAGCATATTCAGAGAAGGACATGTTTTGACAGCTCCCATTAAGCCCAAATTGCATATAGGAAATACCGCACCATGATGTATTCTTGCTGTTGAGATGTGCGAAGTTCCTTAATGAGATGTGTATGACAAACAAGAGGCAAAATCTTAAGGATTAAAAAAAAAAGATGTACGTTCTGTACAGTGGATTGTCAAAATTCAGGTTTACCACAGTAGCTACCTCAAAATGTATTTTCAGGACATCTCTAAACTTGTTGTGGATGAGTTAACATGCTCACAGACAGCTTTCTGTGGGTCCAAAAGAAAAAGAGAACATGGCACAGAGTTGAAATGTGTCTTGATACTATAAATGAAAGAATGTGAGTTCTGCTGCCACCATTATTAAATGCCACTCTAAATTCAGTTACCACACTGAAGGGTTATGTAGCTAATTGCTAGTTGCAGGAAAACAGACTGCATGAGAGCCTAATGGTAGCATTCAGTCACGTTTGTGTGTTGAAGCTTTTACAGCTTTATCAGAAGATTTGCTTTGACTCCATTGGCATTCTTCTTAATGCTTTAACGAGCGCTAAATTTTGTTTTAACCAAGACAGAATTTCTAACAGTCATATGCCTTGCCAGATACTCAAGAGAAATAACTGCATGTAGCTATTTTGTTTGTACAGACATAAAGGAGGGGGAACCTCTCATAAATACAAGTGTTATATAAGTACAATTAGTACTATTCATGTGTACTTGGTGACAAATTGCAGGGGGGTACTTGTGCGATGTAGACAAAAACAATGAGTCTTTTGACACCTAAAAGACTTAACAGAAGTTTTATGTCATAAGCATTTTGAAGATGAGGCTTTGGTCTCTTAGAACTTATATCACAACAAATGTGTTCAGGGTTTTTTTAGGTGCTATAGAATTGTTTGTTATATTCAGCAGTAGCATGCTTGTAACATGAATTTTAAAAAGAAGTTTAGTTTTAACTTTCTTTAATTTCATTTATAATAGCTAAATGCAGTTACATCATGTAAATCTGGGGTCATTATCTTCTTCACGTTAAACAGTTACCAGTGCAGACCAAACAGGAAGGGAAAGAACTATATTGCCTATCACTAACTATGGAGTTTATCACACAGGAGGAATTTCTCTCAATTTCGAATGGAGCCAATTCAAATTGATGTAAATTTGCTAGTTTAGCAAATTTATGCAAATTCTAATTGTGTTTGGAATGCATTCAGAATGACTTCCCATTTCCCGAAAATGACCCCCCCCCCATTGCCCAAATTTGCATGAGATACTCTAATATGCAATTACGCGAAACCCCATGATTGCGTTCAGAATGACTTCCCATTGCCCAAAATTGTGTGAGATACACTCATACGCAATAACGTGAAACCCCATGATTGCATTTGGATTGCCATTGCATTATACCCCCAAATTCCATCGTATGATAAACTCCTATATCTCAAAACTTGGAAGACATTACTTTTTCCTACAACTCCCATAATCCCCCAGCTGTTATGATCCCTACCCATGCAAATAGGGGAATTATCAAAATTATAGATGAAAAAGTAAAATTTCCAGCTCTTTTCTTCCACTGTTTTATATTATTACTATTATTATTATTATTATTATTATTAAAAATTTATATCCCACCAAATACCCAAAGTGAAAGCCAGTGTGATGTAGCGTTTTGAGTGTTGGACAACAGCTTTTGAGATCAGAGTTCAGTTCCTCACTGGTGACTTTGGGTGAATCACACACACTCAGTTCCAGAAAACCATGTAATAAGTTCTCCTTAGGGTTGTCATAGCTCAGAAACAACTTGGAGACATCCAAAGTTCTCAGGACAACATACTGTTTCCATAAATTGCCCTTTAAAGCTTGCTGAATATGCAGCTGGTTTACCACAGATAAGAGGCAATGGGACAGTTAATCTATCCCTTCTTTGAAATGATCTGAAAGTCAGTCTAAACACAGTAAGTGCCCAAGCTGACACTGTTCCAGTCACACTTTTTAAAGACATTACAGCAGTGTGGACAGAAATTGACCTACTCCCAGATTCAAGTGGCAAGCTTGCTACGTAGAGATTGTGTCAGTTTGCCCACCTGCCTCCCAGTCCCCTGCCTGCCTTTTCCCCATCTGTTTTTGCTCCTGGGCAAGATGGAGGATTTTCTCCCTTGTTTTGTTCCTTGCATAGTTGTACTAATCTACATCATAAACTTGTAGTTCTGCCATTTTTGTTTTGGTGCCTAAGATGCCTTGTTAAAACAAACCAAAGGATAATTTAGGACAAAACAGATTGCACTAAAAACGGTACCTTAGAGCTTGCAGACCCTACAAAGTGGGTCAGTTTCAGAATAACTTTATCCAGTGAAGACTGTATGTGCTGAACCAGAGACACTGTAACAGGGGTCATCTTCCAATGTAGGAAATACATTTCAATCTAGATGTGTCTTTGTGTCTATTTTATCTGCAGCAACCAAGCCTTTGACTACAGCCTAACTCCTCCTACTATAGTAGTCCAGTTGACTGTGTGAGATTTACATACACATTGACTCGCATTCCCAGTTGATTCATTGAGTCTCTTCTGACTGAAACTAGAAATAAGATCCAGGCCTGTGTATGCCAAAGTGATCAGAGGCATAGGATTATCCTTCTGGAAGTAAAGAGACAGTTGTTTGTACAAACTAAAAAGTGATAGGCACAAATATTTTTGTGGAAACAAAAACTTTTCCTCTGCCTACAAAATGGGCCCAAGCACTTGTGTGGCCACTTGTGTGTGCAAGAGCAGACATCCAGACGGGAGGCATTTGCTCTTAAAAATCACTGCCGCAACTTAATTTTTTTACCAGCCTTTTGAAGTCCTTCCTAAGGAAGCAGAGCTTTCATATGTGTAGAAAAAGACTTGACTGAATGGGTCTTGCCTTTGTAGTAGAAGTCATGCTTTCACAAATGTTGGGAAAAGTGAACATTTTACTCAGGATACCAGAAGAACTCCAAGTTGGACCAGTGTTCTTTTCGAACACTTTTTTCTGAAATGCTTAACATATGTGTGCAGTTTTTAATTAAATGCATGCACACTTGTATTTCTCTTTCCACTCACGCTCTTCTCACTTGCCTAAATCCATATGTTGGAAGGAGAGCTTTGAAGTTGCCACTGTGATTCAAGCAAGCCAAGCTTTAACAGAGAGTTACTACTCTGTAGTATAATCCAGTAATGTGGTCATGAATTTGTATGTACAGGTGCTCGTCATGGCAATCCCCATAGCTATCTGCCCAGAGACTCCTAAAAAGGCAGACAACTATACAGACATTTCTGTGAGGTGTGCATTGTTCTTCATTTCTTTTCTCAGCCCTATGGAGAAACATAACCCTCAACCAATTACTCTGAGGACTGTAATTAAATTCAGTTTGAGAAGTGTGGCTAATGTCATATCACTTGTCTTAAAAAAATTATTTGTTTGGTCAGATCCCCAAATCCCCCCACCAGCTATGACCATTCAATTCTGGGAGTATTGGGCCGAAAAAGTAACTTAACTCAACTCGTCATTGCTGTCCCTGCCAATCAGAAAGTCCTGGCTCTTGGACCCCCTGAATCTTGCTTCCACTGCACTGTTATAATCACTATAGCAATAATGATCTTGTGAAACCTCCAGCCTTTCTTTCTTCACCTGCTGAAAATCTTTCCAACGCAGATCTTTTCTCTGTGAAGTTCTCACATAATCCTGTGCTAGATGAACTAAAAAATCATCTCTGTCCAAAACAGATTCCCAAAAAGCCATGCAGTTTTAAGAAAACATTAGAACCTCAGCACTTGCACCTTCTTCTGATAGGAATGTATGAAGAGCTCTCTTCGATCAGACCAAAGACTAATTTATCCTAGCATCCGATTTTCCACAGTAGCCAATTAGATGCCTCTGGGAACAAAAGCATATAAAGGTCTGGAATTCAGTGGCATACTGTCTTTGAACATAAAAGAGCCATATGATAATCATGAACTTGTCTTATCTCATTTTAAGGTCATCTGATTTTGTGTGTCAGGTAGCAACTACTATCAATAAATTACACAATATTTAAATGGGAGATTTAAAGAATACTTGCAAAAAAATCCATTTTTGGAAAAAAAAGAGAGGCAGGTTCTTGATTTACAAATTTACTCTGATGAGAAGATCATCTACCATAACGTGAGCCTTCAAATTCTGGGACTTTTTTTTTTTTTTTTGGCATAAACTGTAATTTGTCTTTGTTTTTTTCAATTGTACACAAATAAAAATTTTGCACCAAGACGGTATATTTTGCTCAAAAAATACTGGTTGTTGGGTTGTTGTTGTTTTTGGCACAATTATTCAGCAGAAAATCCAAAACTTTAAGAAATATTTGAAAAAATCCACAAATATTCTCGAAATCTCAACTAGCAAGGAAAAAACTTTATACTTTTTTAAAAAAATACAAGAATGCAATAAACAAAGGTTTATGACCCTAGTTTGATTTCTTATCAACTATCCTGGTTACTGCCAAGCACTGATAATAGTGTTATGGTGAACAAAACAGAGTGTGCTAGAATTCTGCCTTTTGTTGTGGTATTACTGCTACTGGCTTGGCCTAGCACATATCATATATACACAATTATAAGTCAACCTCATATATAAGTCAAGGGCAAAATTATGGATTTTGATAAGGCCCATAGATAAGTTGATGGCATAACTTTGAGGCATGTAGCAAAGCAAAGTTTCCAGCAGAAAAGCAAAGGAAAACAATGCTAAAGAACTTACAAAATTTTGGCAGGCATAGGTGCTTGTGCTTACACTAAAGGCATGATGAATGAGAGAACAGAGTGATTGTGAATCAGTGATTCCAGGACAGATTACACTCTTACCTTTCACCAGATAATGGTTCCTTTTTCTTTTTTGGTAAGAGTCAAAATTTACAAAAGAGTCAGTATTTACACTGACCTGTGGATAAGTCAACCTTGGATTTTTGGGGTGTCATTTTTGATTAAAATTTCTAGACTTATACATGAGCATATACAGTATATCATCTTAGTAATATAGTAAAGCATCAAGTCTAATTCTTTCCTAATTAACTTTCCTGTGCAAAGGCAGGAGACCCACCAAAAGTAGGCAGTCTTATCACCTTATATATTTTGGAGGCATATTTTATGACTGGATCAAAAGAAAAACACCAGTAACCCCTTTTCAGGGTAGTGATGGTAAAATGATAGGATTCTGGCAAAAAAAAATATTTTTCAGTTTGGTTTGGTTTGGTTTTCACCTTTTGCCACCCCTCCTCTGGGTCAACAAGCATTGCTTTGGTGTTAAATACTGTGCAGCCCTGCCATAACTGTGATTCTTCTACTGTGCTGAATAAGTCTATTCAGTTGGTCAGGGCTTCAGAGATGGCACACATGTCCACCCAGCCCTCTGCAGAAATGAGTGTGCCCTCCTCCTTTTATCCATGGCAGATGACTGACATACCTTCCTTGCTGTGAGCAGAACTTGAAATTGTGTGTCTTTTCTTCAGTCACAAAAGAAAAGGTATGAACAAAGTGATAAGCAAACCATTCCTTGTTTCTCTATTAAAGAACATGTAGGTCAGCCTTCCTCCAGATGTGTTGTGTTATAATGCTCATAATCCCCAGCCAATGTGTGCAAGCATTCCAGTGGTCACATTGTACCTTGATTTCCCAGTTTTGCAACATGTGCCATCATCATTAGCAGTCACACACAATTGGGCTTCTAAAAAAAGAAGAGGAAAGAAAAACTAAGGAAGCAAGAAGGAAAGTAAAAATTAGGTAATTAAGATTCAGAAAACATTGATAGAAGAGGAAATATTATGTATTTCATACATAATATTTCCTCTTCTACCATTGTTTAGTTTACAAGAAAAAAGACCAAGTTCAGAAATTTATTTCTAAAGGAATAGGGCTTATTAACTGATACGTTTATTATCTTGAGAGGCTACATGTGCAAAAGAGCCAAAACATCAGAAAGCAACCATACATGTATTCCTGCTACAAAGGACTCTGCAGGCTCATAAAGATATGCAATTATGAGGGTTACCTTACCATAAAGTAGCCTTAAGATCAAGGAAGGCTGAAATGAGACTTACTGACAATTGCTTTACAAAGCATTGGAATCAGCAATTGTAGTGCACTTTGAATGTGTTTCCCAAATGACCAGTACTTGAATGCTTCAAAAATATACCATGTAAGCCACCATACAACTTTCACATTTGATCTGTTGTGTGATTTGGAAATGGACGCAAATTGAATATGGCAACAATCACTGGCATAGAAGAAGATGTCATAGTATAATGGATGCTTTCCACTGGGAACTTCTCTCCATAAACCCCACCAAATGAAAAAACATGAAGCACTGTAAGAAAAATTAAAGGGATGCTCACAACAGGCAATCTTAGACTGACTCAAAGGTTTCTGAAGTTACATATATCTTTATATAACATTGATTCCTTGAAGTAAGAATTGTTAATTGATTTAATGGAGTTAAAGAGAGAGATAGAGTAAGATGAAGTGGAGATCCAGCTGGTTTACACTATGCTTTTGATCCTCTGCCTGCTGTATTCCATTATGCTTCTTAGTCAATGGCATGCTATTTTATAACAAATAGTTCCATGTTTATGCTCCTTAAGTGAAGAGGGGAGAAAAGAAAGGATTCTGAACCACTTGTGATCTGCAAGGATAAGAGGAATTCATTGGAAAGCTGAGTATTTATTTGATAAGGCTGGGGAAAACTTCCCCTTCCGAGTGTTCTTGGACTCTAATTCCCTTTAGCCCTTGACAGCCTAGGAAATGGTGAGGGATGCTGAGAGTTAAAGTGTGGTAGCATATAGAGTAGGGGTTCCCAATTTAGGATGCCTGCAATTCTAGGAGGGCACAAGATTGAATTTCAGGGAGTTCAACAATGAATGGCTTGTGTCCTTGAGCGGTGAGTCACAAGTCATCACTCATTTTTTTCTGAATAAATTAGAATGTAAATGAATTAGAATGTGTAAATTTACAGTGCTACATAAATAAAGGTTAATAATATTAATAATAAGAATCTAATTACTTTATGGCACTTTATACACTGAACTAAAAGACTATAAGTTGAGTTTGTTCATTTGCAGTATTATATGTGGTTCAGTTTGTTGTTCAAAAATTAGAAATTAGATTTCTCCATCTCCAAATATGATGTCGCTTTTGTCGAATGGGTATGGGGCACAGAACAGGTTGGAAACTACTGGTATATAGGGCTGTAGTTTCCCTACCACTATTCTACAGTGTAATATAATGTCTACAAGTTTTCCAGTTTTCTTGTGGCCATATTAGCTGCCCTACTCTTATTTTCCATCAAAGTGTGTGCAGAAGTGATTGGTTCTCTCTTTGCCCCTTCTCAGCCCATCCAGTCATACAGACTGGCATGATAAACAACACCTTTGAAAATGTTATATATTAGTTCCTTTTTGGATCTGAAACAGCACTGAAGCTATGTATACATCAGTACAGAAAAGCAGGCTTCTTTATAGGATAGAAGAGCTTTTGAGCTGGGCTGGAATTTCATCTCTTGCACTCTTTTTTATATTTGTTTGTCCAGAGGAGAGGGATTTTATTCTGTTCTCAGCTCACAAATTCCAAGAATTTCCTGTTGCATAACCCCAGCATTTGGGGCTTGAGCTACAAAGGGTGAATTTCACTCATTGTGCTTCTATACTTGGATACATAATTGTATGATATTTTAAATTACACAGTACATACGTTTCCTAAGAAACTAAGCCTTCATCATAACTTATACTTCTTCCATTGCTGTGGTAGATGTTTGGAAAACACCCTCCTATATAGGAGAAGTTCAGTATGCAATCCAGCCTTGCTCCCACACCGAGCCCAGTTTTTGGCTAAAGAAGTGTCATGCCATGTTTTTTTTAATAAGAATGAAGTTTAGAACACAACCATGATTCTCACTATATTCGGACATTCAGAAATAGACACAGCAGAAGGATACAAGTGAATCTAGTGCACTGAAGCTATCCAGCAATGGTTAGGGGCAGGAGATCATTTTCATGGTACATACTTACATCTCATTTTCATTTTCTGTTAATATGGCATTTCCCTTTTTGTAATAAAAAATAAATTTTAAAAATATGTTAAAAGATATTTAACTCACCGTCAGGATTTACCACCCTCACAATCCATGTAAAATAATAGATATGGAACACAAACTTTGCAATTTCAACATTTAAAGCAGAAATTTAAAAAAGAGTAGCAGCAGTTCAACCTGTTTTCCCCAAATGCTGCCTTTTAATCAGCCCTAATAAAGTCACATATATCTATCTGGGGATGAATTCCAAAAAATAAGGGGACATCACTGAGAAAGGCCACAGTAGTTCCTAGTACCCATAAGCAGAACAATTCATGTTGGCAGACCAAAGCAACATTTCTCACATCTGTAAAACTAGACTGTGGCCCAAAATACATTGGGCAAATAATGCACCTTCCTGACACTTGGGTATGGTGTTCAAGCAACACATGCCCCCAAATCACCTGGAAGCTGCTTTGAGGCTGCCTAAGACAGCCTGAAGCCAGCCTAAAAAAGAGCGGCAAAAAAACACTCCTGCTGGCAGCCTGTTCAGGACCACAGCAGTGGCCAGCTTCAAGACCACTGTGTCTGGTCACTGCAGTCCTGGAAGTGATCAGCACGTGCTACAGAGAGAGTCTGTTTTTAGTGACCTCCACATGATGACTGTACTATGTAGACTGGTCTTTAAGAATGATAGTTTGCCACACAGTTTCCTTCAGAAGTTGTCAATAGACAGGTTTCTGTTGGATTCAAAGGGAAAGTGTTTGCAGTTTGTCAAGCCAGTGATAATCTTCAACTACACATAACCCCAAGGTCAACTATCTGTAACCCCTATTGACCTCTGCTCTTCAGGTAGCACCTGGTAAAGAAAGAGACCATTTATTAGTTTACTTCCTGCGAAATACATATGGAAACTGTTTCTTAAAGAAACAGCCCCCTCAAAGATTAAAGCATTATCAGTAGGAAATTTAGATAGTCTCTGGCAGTGTCCACCTTCATATCTTAGGTTCTACATGTAGAGAATACTCCCGGGAGTTTCAGCTAAAGAAATTGGTTCTGTGATAAGCAAGGAGTCAAAAGAGCAGGAACAGCAATTTCCCATTTAATGCTACAAAGATGGCTCTACTTCCAATCCATGTGGAGCAGGAGTGGAGAACATATTCATATCTAGAGGCTGATTTCTGACCCTGGGACCCCCTCAGCAACATAGACATTCAAAAATGGCACACACACCGCAAAAGCAGAAGTGGCTACTTCTGATTTTGAACTGATTATTTGTTTATCTTAAATAACAGAGGGGGCTTCTGAGGTCCATTTCAAATGTAAATCGTCAATTCTAGGAGTCTCCTGGAGAAACAGTTCATCTTTTGCCAGCAAAAGGTCTATCTAGAGGGGTCAAAGACCAGAAATACAGCCTTGGAGGGGGGCACATGCAGCTCCATCAGCCTCACTTAGCCCATCCTGAAACAGAGCTTCAAAGTAATGTACCACAATTAATGGCATTATTTGTGATATGTTATTTGGGGGTATGATGAGCATAACAATGCAAATAACACTGGTGCAATAAATTACAATTACTGTCCCCGATGCTATTCAATATCTACATGAAGCCGCTGGGTGAGATCATTCAGAGGCATGGAGCACGATGTCTTCAGTATGCTGGTGACACTCAGATATACCTCTCCATGACCAGATCATCGGCTCAGACTTCAGATGGCATCTCCCCTCTTAATAATTGTCTTGCGGCGGTAATGGATTGGATGAGAGAAAACAGATTGAAGCTAAATCCAGATAAAACGGAGGTACTAACAGTTACAGGCCCGAAACCAGGTCTGGGAATACAGCTATCAGTCCTAGATGGAGTCACACTCTCCTCAAAGGACTCTGTTCGCAGTCTGGGGGTACTCCTTGACCCATCGCTTCACATGACTAATCAGGTGAATGCGGTGGTCAGGAGCGCCTGTTATCAGCTTCAGCTGATACGACAGCTGTGACTTTCCTTGATCAGAAGGACCTGGAATCTGTGGTACACGCTCTAGTTACCTCATGTCTGGATTTCTGTAATGTGCTCTACATGGGGCTACCCTTGTGTTTAACCCGGAAACTTCAACTAGTTCAGAACATGGCAGCCAGGCTTATTACTGGAACATCTAGGAGAGAGCACATAACACCAGTGCTTAAAGCTCTCCACTGGCTGCCCATTAGTTTCCAGGCACAGTACAAGGTGTTGGTTTTAACCTTTAAAGCCCTACATGGCCCAGGCCCATCTTGCCTCTGGGACCGCCCCTTCCTGTATGAACACACACACCCCCCCCCCCGCACACTTCAGTCCTCTGGGAGGAACCTGTTACAGTCTATGAAAACTAGGCTGTCGCAGACCTCCCAGAGGACTTTCTCAGCTACTGCTCCCAAGCTTTGGAATGGCCTGCCGGATGAGATGTGTCTTATTACATCATTGACTAGTTTCAAAAAGGCTTTAAAGATGCATGTTTAAAGCAGGCCTTCCCTTGAAAAGGAATAAATAAAACATCACTTCCTGGCTCTGAAACTGAAACCGGGTAGATAACCTTAGTTGTCCCCTTTGTTTACTTTCTGTGATTTCATCTATTGCGTATTTGCACAAGAACTGTTCATGAGACTGCACTTTGTTTTAATTGCTACTGATTTTAATTTGAACTGTTGTTGATTTTAATACTTGCTGGTTTAATTTAATTTTAAGGGGGGCAGTCGGGAAGGGGTTGGATTGTTGTTTTACTCTGTGCTTTTAATTTTGCTGTCCCTGCTCCGATTACTTTGCTAGAGGAGCGGGTTATAAGTAAACATATTATTGTTGTTGTTGTTGTTGTTATATTAGTTACATGTTACTTGGAGGAGAAAGTATTGCCTGCCTTTTGTAACAAAATTGAAAGCATGTATCTCAGTTTGCATAAGTGCCCCAAGTGCAACCCCTGTAGTTCTGACCTTAAAAAGCAGAACTGCCTAGGCAGTGAAAATGACAACTTCACTATGTTGTCAGTGACATCCTGAACTATTTTAGACTCAGAGACATAGCCATGTTTTTCTGGAATGTGAGTATGCAAAGGGATCTTATCGCACCTTTCAGACTAAGTGAAAGAAGTTGTATTTTAAGATTTTGTAGACTAGGTCCAAAACATACTGCAGAAATAATCTAGTTTGAAACTGTTTTAACTGCCCTAGCTCAATGATAAGGAATTCTGGAAACTGTAGTTTTGTGAGACATTTAGCCTTCTCTGTCAGACAGCTCTAGTGCCACAATAAACTATAATTCCCAGGATTCCCTAGCACTGGGCCAGAGCAGTGAAAGCGGTGTCAAACTGGATTATTTCTGCAATGTGTTTTGGACCCCAGTTTAATTCCTCAGATGCATGGAGTAAACTGGTACCTAGGAAGGACCTTTATAATCAGAATGTATGAATCGCCATAGAAATGCAAAACTTGTGAATATAATGATGTGACAAGTTCAGTTTTAATTATGGTGGCTGAGGAACAATGGTGGGAGGAAAGATTTTGCCTAAGGCCAGGGTGGAGAGAGTTTTGCAATGTGGTGTGTGCAGGCTAGGAACTGGAAAGGAGTAGTAATAAACTGGCCAATAGCAACCTTATGGGGCTTCATGTTAACTGGAGTTATAATATATGTAGTGTTCCAGGAAGCCTTTTTCTCTGTTCAACCAACTGTTGATGGATTGGAGTTTGTGGATATATTGTAATTCAACGGTTTCTCTTTCCAAACTTCCTTTGTAGTTTTTCTTTTGTTTTGTTCAGGGGCTGCTGCCTTGTGGTTAGAGATAGAAGATTGCTGGGGAAGACAGAAGTATTCTACAACTCATTTCTGTGTATTCCCATCCCTAATATCTGATTTATGTTCATTTAATCTTTGGCACAGAGACAGACCTGTTTGTCCAATGTAGAGTGCTGAAGGGCATTGTTGATGGGGAATGCCATGTATCACATTAGAGAATGAACAAGTGAAAATGCCTTTAATATTGTGGGTTCTGTGATTAGATCCTGTGGTGATATTTCTCTAAGTGGAGGTGTGGATAAATTTGGCATCTGGATTTGTGACAAGGTTTTGTATTTGTCTCCCCATCTGTGTTGTGCATCCTCCTGTTATTAAGAAAGTGTTTGAGATTGGCAGGCTGTCTATAGTCAAGGAAAGGATTGCCTTCAAGAGCATTTGAGAGGGCAGAATTATTGTCCAAAACAGGTTGAAGTTCAGTGATGATACATCTGAGTGGTTTCAACTGGGAACTGTATGTGACTATTAGTGGGGTTCTGTAATTTAGAGGCTATACAGATAGCCTCTACCTACCCCTAATTTCAGCCCCAGGCAAGCGCAAAGTGCCCATCTGTACTGGGCTTTACTGTCCTCAGTCTATTCTATAATATATTGGACCTGTCTTCAGTCTATTCTATAATATATTGGGTGTTCTAGGCTGTGTTTTTTTTAACTTCATATGGTGGGTACTATAATTTGAGGAATTCTTGTTGTAATTCCATGAGTTTGGTGTCCCTGTCTTACTGGTCTAGTCAAATGTGGTTGCATCAGCAGGCTTGGCTCTAAACCATGGACAAAAAACTACAAAGGAAGATTGGAAAGAGAAACAGCTGAATTGCAATATATCCACAAACTCTACTCCATCAACAGTGGGTTAAACAGAGATGCTGTAATAGTTTCCTGCTACACTATACATATCATAACACTGGTTAATACCCCAGACTCATGAGGATGCTTTTGGCCAGTTCATCACAGCTTCTTTCTGATTCCTAGCCTGCATACAGCACATCTCAAAACTCCCTCCACCATCATTATGGTCATGTACCCACCCTGGCCTTAAGCAACATCTTTCCTCCTGCCTTTGTCCCTCAACCACCATAATTAAAACTGAATGTGTTGCCTCATCATTATACCTAGAAGTTTTGCATTGCTATGGCAATTCATCTTGTCTGATTATAAACTGAGTACCAGTTTATTCCATGCATCTGCAGTAGTAGTAGTAGTAGTAGTAGTACTAATAATAATAATAATTTTTATTTATAGCCTGCCGCTCTGAGCAAGCAAGTCTATAAAATTTTATACTACAACCTCTTTTGCTCAGTATAAAAGGTGTTCCAAGATCCCTTTGCATGCTTATGTTTTAGATCTGGGGTGGGACATTTTTCAAAAATGTAAGTGACTTCCCATTATGCTGGGATTCTGGGAGCTTAAGAAGTGTGTACACTTCTCTGAGGTCTGGGGAAGGTATACACAGCAGTTTTGAGACCTCATGAAGTTGGCTATCCACCATTCCTGTTACAGGGACCCTTATTTTAAAGGGGGAAAATATTTAGGAAAACTTCCACACAATTTGTATTACATAAGCAGGATCACTCCCATTCTCATGCATATTCGAAAACCATATATAGCACGCAATGTGTTCTAGTACACAGAGAAATCTTGTAGCACCTTTGAGATTAACTGTAAGAAAGAAATTGGCAGCATTTCTTTCTTTCAGTAAGTCTCAAAGGTGCTACAAGATCTTTCTACATACTGATTCTACAGACTAACACAGCTATATCTTTGAATTCTACAACTATGGAATGTGTTCTAGTGTTACTCTGGACTATTTGTAATATTAATGGCAACAAAACACTTTCCGCGTTCAATAATGAGTAACAATACATTGGTGTTTTTTTTTTAAAAAAAAAAATCAGTCTCTCACTATCTAGATTAGAATTCCTATAGAGTCTTAAATCATAGAGTTGGTAGGGGCCTCATGAACTGTTGGGTCCAATGCTCTGCTCAAAGCAGGATCTGCTGCTAAAACATCCTCAGCAGGTAGCTGCCCAGACTCTTTTTGAAGATGCCCAGAGAAAGAGACCTCAATACCTTTCTAGCCAATTGATCCTGGAAATTTTGGGGCAATGGGAATAATTGTTTTATTCTGTTTTCTTCATTCTTAACACCTAGTTGCATCCACTCCAAAAAAACATCAGAGTCAATGGAGTGGAGAAACTGACTAGATCACTGTGTTTAGTCAGTTAATTCCAAAGGGAGCCTAATAGAAATTATGACATTATTGGGAAGAACTTATCTTCCACTGGGTTTTTAAAAACAAGATATATTTCTGCAAACTAAATTTATATTAGCATTTCATTTCTTCAATATATTCTTAGATATACCTTTCAAAACAGTTCAAAACTTTCATGTATGTGAGAGGTTAGCACATGAAGTTTATCATAAACTTGTTTGGAGTGTACTTACCAAACTAATTCCAAAATATCTATTCATCTGTTGTAGCAGTGTTGGTACCCGGCTGACAGGTAATTTCAGCTTGTCCAGGTAAAATGTCACTGAAATCTCCTATATTAGTCTGGTCATTACAGAAATGAATGCTTCCCAGTGGCAATGATAACTCTGCAATATCATTTCTGACTTGTCTAAAAAGCAAACAAACTGTAATTTAATTCAAATAATCAAATATAATTCAAATAAGCAAAGTTCAAAACATGTCTTGTACTCTTGCATTAGATTAAAATATTCTTCAGCAATAGGGAAATCTCAAGGGTGCTTTGATATAAACCCATTATATAAATCCATCTAAAGTAGACTTATTGATTCCATTGCTGAGTGGTAAACTAACATATATGACGACCCTGCTGTTTCAGTGGATGTACTTTATCTGGGATTAAGCAATAGGGTTTAGCCCCTTATATTTGAAATTATATATTTTTTCAGCAGATATCTGCTTTTGGCCAAGGAGACTATATCACTACATAGGACTGTGCCATTATCTTTAAGAAAAAAAAATATCTAGATATTTGCAGATTGCCGCATCATGCAGTCCCTATATTACAGGACATACTGCACCTTCCATATACTTATTGCAGTTTGGGCACAGCTTCTTTTTAAAGGAAACATTGTGTATGCTTTCCGTCCATTCCTTCAAACCCCAACACTGTTCTCCACACTATCCAGGAGGTTCCCAACAATTTACACAGAGTTTTTGGGGTGGTCATTGGGCTGCATTTTGGGAGGGATAACCCATGCCCCAATACCACCAGTGGCATCATTGTATTTGCAGAGTTCCTCTAACTTTTGGTTCAAACCAATATTTTCTCCTTTTTCACATGTTTATCTCTGTGACTGCTGTTTTGTACAGGAAAAAATGTTATATTAGTATTACTCTTCATACTAAAATGAAAAATGATGAAGGAGAAAATATCTTTTTTTGTATGGGGAAGACACACGGTTGTTTTTTCCCTAGAGGTAATTATCATCTTGAGCTTGTGAGGGGCTTCCAGTAGAAATGAAAAGCTACCCTTTTGTATTTTTCCACGTCTTTCTCTTGGTGAACTCATAATGACCATGTATCTTTATCTGCACTTGTCTAGGATGCTGCATTAGGATGTCACATGTAAGCAATTATGATTGTTGAAAATGTAAGAAAGCTAAAATGGGAATTAATAAAGCAGAGTTTTATTTGAAGGAGAAAGTTTGGTGAGGGACCTCAGTCTTGTCATCAAAGGGAAATTGACAAATAATAGCAGGTTGCACAAGAAAACAAATATTAACTCATGATTTTTTTACTGTCCAAAATTCTGCTGGTAACATTGGTTTTTTCTGTGTTTTTCAACCAGAAACTACCAAATTATTTGAACTTTTTGTAGAATAACTGTGTTTCAACACTGTTGTGCCTCTGTACTATTCTTGTCTTCTGTTTTCCTTTTCCTCCCACTTCTACAGGCTGTTCCACCACCTAACTTTGAGATGCCAGTTTCTATACCAGTGTCCAACCACAACAGCTTGGTATACAGCAATCCAGTAAGCTCATTGGGTAACCCCAATCTTTTGCCTCTGGCCCACCCTTCAATACAGCGGAATAGCATGTCTCCTGGTGTGACACACCGGCCACCGAGTGCAGGTAACGCAGGTAGGCATTTCTTCACTTAAGCAGCCATATAAGAGTCTCCATGCTATAACTGGAAAAAGCTAGACACCTTTACTTTTCCTCCCACTTTCTGTCTTATTAACTAATCATCACTCTTGAAAACACATTCGATTACGCAAGAATGATCATATTTGCTGTTAAGTAGAAATGAGGATAATTTCTATAAAGCTATAGATACTGGGGCTTCCACAAAGGGCTTTAATCATACAATTGTGCTACCTTGTTCATGGTAGGAGAACAGGTTCGAGAAGTCTTTGTCTTCTGTTTGTAACTTTCCTGTTTTCTCCACTCATTTTCCATCCTTGTTCTTTCTGGGGGGGGGGGGACTAAAAAAAAATAGAAGATCATTAAGGAGGAAATAGGGGAATAGGCTGAAAGTATATATTGTGTTAAATTAAAGCAAACCGATATAAGGAAACTATCTATCTATATCTATATCTATATCTATCTATCTATCTATATCGATAGATAGATAGATAGATAGATAGATAGATAGATAGATCAAATTAAAAGAATTGGTAGGTGCAAGCCCTTGATTCCTGTGCAAGCTTCATTAAAAGGAAAAACTGTTTATAAGATAACCTGTTCCTGTCACTTGCAGCAAAGAAGTACCTGATATATTGTAGCCAATGGTTTCACTCTATAATGCCCTTTCTCCACTGTTGTCTTGTTAAACTCAATAAAACCGTTTTAGAAGATAGACTGAATCTGGATCTACTTGTTATGTCTCAGAAATGCAACACATCTTCTTTTATAAAGGAAAAACTAGGGAAGGAAATTGGAAGTACAATCAAAGGCAGGGTACCTTTGCTAGCAAAATAGGTCATTGGAACCTGCAGTTAAGTGGCTAGCTGAAGCCTTTGTGAAAATGTGTTCGGGCATTAGAATCTGATTGATGCTGAGGCATTGTTCCAGCTCAAGGCTGGATGGTCTCACCTTCTAAGCCAGGTGCTGCCTTTTACCAAAGTGTGGGATTACCTCTAAGCAGGATAAATAGAGATTAGGATCCTTGACTCTGTCTGCTTGAAGCAGTGCCAGCCTTATACAAGCTGAAATGAGAAAAGTCAAATAAGGCTTTCTCAAGCATAAGGCTGAAATTAAAAAGGAAAGTCATGGATCTGAGTATTGGTGAAGATAGCAAGAATGCTGCACAAAAATACATGTAAATGCTTTGGAAAGATGCCAGTGGAAGTGTTTTCATTATGATGTTTTATTTGCCCAGCACAGGAGCAAACCCTGTGCATTCCGCTCCCTACCCAAATATCATTCACTCCAATGGCACATTCTGAGTCTTGATTCAGGGTGATGATATGTACATCCGAGGACACAATAAGTGTCCCAGGGAGCAGCACCTAACTCCTCTTTGAGATATACACAGAGGACTCTTTCAAACGGGGAGGAATTTCTCCCAACTCCGAATGGAGCCAATGCGGATTCATGTAAATTCGCTTGTTTAGCGAATTTACATGAACCCCTGCTCCGTTCGGAATTACTTCCCATTACCCGAAAATAACCCCCTCCTGCCCGAATTTGCATGCGAAGCTTTAATTCGCAATAACGTAAAACCCATGATTGCATTCGAATTGGCTTCCCTCTTGCCCGAATTTGCATGCGAAGAGTTAATTCGCAATAACGTAAAACCCATGATTGCATTCGAATTGACCTTAAATTATACTTCCAATTTAGCCTTGTATGAAAGAGTCCAGAGAGAAAAATGCCAGAGGTGCAAGAATAGTTCAGAAAAGGCACTAGGGACCACACTGCATAGATACGATGGTAAGTGGAGTGCACCAAGGAATTCCAGCAGAAAACACACACACATATATATACATACATACATACATATACACTAGCAAAACCAAAGTGGTTCTCTACAGTTCAGAAGACTGTTACTCCATTTGTTACAAATATGTTTTCTTTTTTAAAAAAAAAAAAATCTGTTTGTAGTATTTTTAATATAGTAGTGGTGGTACTTTCATGCCAAATCAGATTGTACATAGTCATATTTTATGTTCCTAAAGTAACAGAGTAATTTTCAATGCTAATGTTGCATTTTTTCAATTTCCTTTTTTTTCTGGGGAACACCCCCCCCCCCCAAAAAAAAAACCAGTTTGCTTTTTTCAATGAATTCAACATTTCTGGAAATTTTACATCTTTAGAGAAAACCCATGATAGATTCACTCTAGGGTTGCCATAAGTCAGAAGAGCCTTTAAAGCACATAAAGGAACAATATTGTAAGTGAAGGGTGTGACCCCCCCCCCAGTTGCTCACCTCTGCTGTAGCTGCTTAGATCCTTTATTGAGATATTATGGAGTCACTGCTGATTCAGTCAATATTGTCCAGAGTATTACCCACTGGAGCCACTAAATAGTGATGGCATAAGCAGTAGGAATTGGGCCAGGTTGTACATTGACATAAGTCAGTGTGCCTCAGACAGCCTGATCTTTATAGGAACTGTGGTGGTTCATAGTTTGCAGGGCTTTGAGAAATAGGCTGTAATTTCTGTTTGACCTTTGTGGTTTATTTCAGCTTCTTACTCAATTTGACTATTTTATTTGTCTTCTCCTAGGTGGCCTGATGGGTGGGGACCTCACAACCGGTGCAGGCACCAGTGCAGGTAAACAGAAGAATATTTTATGTCCTCTTTTGAAAGGGTTACAGACTCCACAACAGAGTGTTAACATGAGGCTGATCTTAAAATAACTCTCTATAATATCATTAGTAGCAGTAGAATGAGGTTAACCCTAGGAGCTTTGAAAATTCTGTGCACAAGTACCTTTCCCAGTGTTAAACTTCCCAACTTCCCTACATTAAAGATCTCCTTTGGCAAAAGGAAAAAGAATGTCCAGTCATGGGGGCTCTGTTTAGGAAAATTTTTCATTGAGTGTGGCCAAATCAAAGAGCTCTTTGACAATCCCCGACAGAACTTGTTGCATAGAAGTAGAATGTGGGAATGGAACAGGGATCCTTGCAGGAATCTGTAGCAGTGCTGTAGGATTTTTTACCAAGTAACGCTTGTCCGTGCTTCATTATTTCCATATCACATTTGAGCAGGAAATTCTCATGTGTGTTCATTGCTCTACTGATTCAAAATACATGCTTGTACAAAGCAGGGTACAAAGGATGTAGATTTTAGTTAATTATTAAGATTGTAAATTATCAATTGTAAAATACCTGTATTTGCGTATTCATTGTATTAATCACTACCCATATCTGAGCTTTCAAAAGGTCTGTTTTAAGGGCTGGTGATCTCACACTAATTTTGCAGTCACAAGATAGAAGCTTTGTTGTTGCATCAAGTAGGCTGCATTTAACAGATTTATTGCTATACTCACATATAGATACAGGAATACATTATCCTGATTGCTAGTATCTCCCATTTCTATAAAACCTAAAGTAAGAAATACTACTTTTTCCAGTTCTGGAATTCTGGTTAACCAAAGTCTAATACACTCTGTTCAAAGGATGTGTTAAGATTCTTGACCTTTTTCATTATAGAAACATAAATCACAAGAGAAAGGAGGGTAGAATGGAATTTGAGCGACCCTACTAATGAGTGTCCTCTACTGGTTTGCTAAAGTATAGCAGCCCTTTTTCCTCTTTCTGCTCTTAAGTGAGTGAGTGGAGAACAGCATTTCTCAAGGATAGTTTTGGAAACACTGTTTTTGTGGATTGAATTGGTGGCTTCTCTAAATGCAGAGTTGGCATAAATATTGCCAATTTTCCTGACTAGAAACACAGCTGGCTTGAAGACTCAGAGGGGAAAAAACAAAAATGTAGTAAATTCTTCTTTTTGTAATATAAAATTTGTAGGTAAATTTGGTAAAATATAAAATCTTAGAGGAGTTCTTCATGTAGAAAAGGGAGGTTTATAAACTGCATGAACAGATAAAAATGTATTCCATTTGTGGTAAATTAGAGTATAGACCTTACTGCAGATGGTGCATTCTTTATGTCTTAAATTTGGAGCAGCAAGAAGCCTCATTTGCTGTAGGGCAGAAAGGAAGATGAGAGGTCATAATGAGGTTGAAATGTCTGCCACAGTGGCATCATTCAACAATGGTTCTATTTTAGAGAGTCTTCTTTTTTCCTTTTAAATATCAAAAGTCCTTTGTTTATCATTTTTTCATGATGAACAGAGACCCATGTGTATTCCATCACTGCCAACTTAGAAACTGATATGATGATCCTATGGTTCAATTTGCCAGGGTATATGGTTCTAGACAAATTAGAAGTTTGTGCATTTGCGTTTTCCTGTTGCACCTAAAAATAGCCAAGTTGCCACAAAAGAAGGATAAAGTCCTTTCTGAGTTTTTCTACAGTAATTAGAAGATGAAGCTACTTCCGACAGCTAACATAAGGGTGTTGGTTTTTATGTTACTTTAGAAAATTGCACTGCAGTGAGGAGATAGGAAATGGAAAAACCTTCTTGGGTTAGATATGTTTTCAAAACTGTGCTGTTTGGTTGGTTTGGATTATTTGGAATAATAATCCTGAAATCATCCACAATTTTTACTTGGAAGTCTTCCCAAGGACATAAATAGAATTTAGGAATAGTAACTACTTTTTATTATCCTACGGAATTAAAATACCAGTAGTGGTATTTTTAACTAAAACCAAGGTTATCTCAGGTTTGCTAAAAGTAAATTTGTTCAATGCTATGCTCTGGTTGGACAGTATGTCCATGTGACAGTCACCACTGCCAACAATATGAGAATGAACTTCCTATTTGGTAGTGTTTCGAAGCTATAAATATAGCCATGGGTTTGGCGACTTTCTTTCAAACCAGAAGCCTGTGATTGAAAGGAAAGAATAAGAACTCCTTGACCTTGAGCCAACATGTTTTAAAACAATCTTATATTTACATCCTTCATCTTACCACCCACCTGACAGGGGGAAACAGCTGACACATAAGATATTATGTAGTTTTGTTTTATTTTTTAAAGGAGCATACACACTGGAAGTAAACATGATCTTTTTTTAAAATTTGGGCAGTATGACAAGAAGCAAATATCAAAAAGCAAATTTCTTCAATAATGTTTTGAACTCCGGCCATGATCTGGCCTATAATTTTGTTAATAGCTGCACATTAGCATTGAAACCCAGGGAGAAGGTTAACATATCAGATGAACAACATACTTTGTGAACACTGTGCTACAAAGAGGGATTCAGAGACCTTTGGTTTGCAAATACATTTTAATCTCTGAAGAGGCAATCTTGATCCCATTAAAGTCATTTGCACAGTCCCACTGAGTTCATTGAATTGGAAATGCATTAATTTCTACTAACTCTAAAGGAGCACCACATTTTGCAACGTATGTGGTGAAAGATATTTAGGCTGAATGCTATTTATTCCCAAATAATATATAATTGTTTTCACTTATGTCTTTTGCAGAATGGTTCCTCTCCCACTGCACAACTTTTGCACTAGTATGCACTTTTAAACAACCATCTTGAAATTTACTTACTATTCATATTGTTATAGTAAATACAGTTTGTTTTTAATTTCATGATTTGAATTGTATTGAGCTGGACATTTGGTCAATCTGGAGCAGTAGTATCTATTGTGAGTCAGCAGTGTTTTAGACCAGTAGGACTTCTGGGATTTCACTGAATGGACATAATAGGCTTTGAATCTTTAATAGTGATAGAGATCTCATGCAACCAAATCCTGGAGGAGTTTACTTGAATGTAAGTTCCAATCAGGTCAATGGATCTAACATCCAGCAAAATGGGAATACAGCAGCATCTTCAGTTGTGTTCTGGTATTCCAGTTCTAGAATAATATATGGATCACTGCTCATGATGACCCAAAATATTTTGTTGTCTGTGGCAAGGTACAAAATGGTGATGTTTTCCATTCCATATACAGAGGTAAATTGGACTGGGAGCTGTATCACGGAGGAATGGTTGGGAGGCTGTTGCACAGCATTTGATATTTGAGGCAGCTGCTTTACCCTCCTTTATAGAAAGGCCAGCTTCAGACAGTTACTAGCAGTGATTCCTACATCTTGCATATTTGTACTGACCAAATTTTCCTTGAAGCAGAAATAAGGAAGAGGAAAGAAGACATAATGGGGATGGAATTTGTACCTAATTGTCTCACTACAGAAAGAGATTTCCTGACAAGATGAGGGAGTTTTGGTTGCTAGGAGCTTGTATAAACTTGTTCTGTTGTAACCTTAGAATCATAGAGTTGGAAAAGACCACAAAGGCCATCCAGTCCAACCCCCCTGCCATGCAGGAACTTCTAATCAAAGCATCCCTGACAGATGGCCATCCAGCCTCCAAGTGACTTTTATATATTGTTTGTTACATATCTTGCTGACCTCTTAAAATTATTTTACTGAATTATTTTTCTCATAATGTCTGGCAGTGTCTAGCAAACTGGGCTACAAACTCCATGTGATGGACTATACAGTATATGTCACCTTAATTTGACTTAACTTGGGAGGCAAAAATGAGACTAGTCTCATTACAATGCTTATTTTCTCCATATAATATTTTTGAGCCCAATGAATAGAAGACTATGGGAAATGGCCCTTAATTATCATACTTTCCTTTTTAAGGTGCTCATTGATGGGAAACAGGCTTTCTGTCCAAACATTTTCTGATTCGGTCCTTCAGATCCCCAAGTAAGCCTGAGAAATTTCCATTTCCCATAGTTCTTCTATTTGTGTCTGAAACCTTGGCGAACTGCCGACAGTCAGTACTGAGGTAGATGGACTGATGTTCTGAGTTATCATATGGTGGCTTCATATATTGCAAGGAGATGGGGGGGGGGGCTTCTAGAGTTCAAAACAAATTTAAAAGGAGATACTACCTTCAGTGTTGCAGAGCAGGAAGATAAAAGTTAGAACTAAACTTTAAAAGGAAGAGTGGGAATCACTGAGGGAGCTGGAAATTCAGGACAGGCATGTACAAGACTTTTTTTCCCTGTGTAGAAAGGTCCTGTGTGTGCCACTAGTGCTGTTCCAGAAGGGTGCACCTCCTCTTAAAGAAGTGATTTTTAAAAATGTATCCTGGCAAAATAGTACAATAAAGGAGAGAATGTCTGAGTACCAGAGAGTACATCCCACAATCTCCATTCTCTAGCAGACATAGAGTAGCATTTTCCCAGTGACAAAAGATTGTGATGTCAGTACTGAGAAGATGCAACATCACTACAAGTAATGCTGCTTTGTGTGAGAAGGATACATCCAGATGGCAAATCTGTGTAAGCAGTAGTAGATACAATCCTGTAAGAAACAATGCCTTTGACAGCAAATAAATCAAGAAAGACATTTAAATGATTAATAAATCAGGTCTTTTAAATAAAGCAGCAGGTATTAAATACCCATTGCAAATCATTTTTTGGCCACATTCTTCTTAAAAGTCAATCAGCTTTTTGGGTATGTGAAAGCAAAATAAAGGAGGTGCTTAGCAGCAGCAGATGTACTATATAACAGCTTCCTCTTGGAATTTTAACGTGATAATGATTGTCAGAGCAGACAAACTTGGGCACTGGGCCTTTCAGTGAGATTACATCTTGTTAGCATTATACGACTCATTTTGCTGCTTTTGGTCACACATTGGCTGTGTATCAATGCATTATACATTCTGCTAGCATTTCAAACTAAATAGAAATGTAGGTAATAGCTATTTATACTTTATGGGTCTCTAGGCCGGAAGAATTTTGGGCATGCTTTCAAAATAATATAACTAAAGGAATGATTTACAAAGAAAAAAGAAGGCAGCATGCCCAAATATGCCTATACCAAACAAGCAGAGTATGAAGCAATCAGTAGTGAGACTTTGAGCAGATCCTAAAATAACAGAAAGCACCCAAAACTCATAAACAGCAATGGTATGTACTTCTAATTCCCTTTTGTACTTTGGCAAATGCCTGTCTAAGCAAACATCCACCTTTTTTAAAAAACCATACAAGCATTATTTCTACTGTTTAGTTCCAATTTATCTTAGGTACTGTAAAGAAACTGTTTATTTCTTGTTTATTCTGAGTGATGTTCTAGCTATTAAGAATAAAGACTGAAACCCATTTGTTAGGCTGCACTAAAGTAAACCTACTTACTCAGCAGAACTTATAGGAGTGTTGATTTCCTAAGTTGTTCATTCAGGAAGTTTCTTTTAGTTGGGGCTAACAACTGGATTTAGGATGACTGTAAATATTAACAACAAAGATAAGGTAGATAATTCAGCCATTAGAATCCCTCTAAAACCAGCTTGCACCCCATTTAGAGCAACCTGCTCCCCTATAAGCCACAGATGGGCAACTTGATTCTTTACACCAAGGTGGCCAGTGTCTCCTCTACTTTAGTATAGTGAATCTATGCTGGGTTTTACAGATGTACAACCTACTGCCTTCAGATGTTGGGTCACAGTTCCCATGAGCTCTACCCAACATAGTTAATGTTGAGGAATGAAGTTGTAGTCCAACAACATCTAGAGGATTACAAGTAATCCATTATTTTTCACTAAAGGGCTCATAAATATATCTCCAAAATTAGATACTCAGAGTGGGAGGGGCAACCCATATCTCTCTTTCCCTCTTCTCATTCCTCCCTTCGTGTAGGATGGCAGTGAATGGACAGGATAAACTTGCCAGTGTCTTCATAACTTTGGTTGTAGAGGATTTTTAGAATTAGGCCTAGTTCAAGGGCAACCAGAATTGTGCCGTCTGCCCCAGGATGCCTCCTTCTAACTATGTATTAAGAACCCTAGCCCTCCCTGCAGTCATCTGCTTTGGTCCAGGCCCCAGAGGGAGATAAGAACGACTGGACCTCATCCCCTTTCCCACCACCTTTCCCTTCTCTTTTTTGTTGTCTCTCTTACATTGTAAGCAGGGAACCGTCTAATTTATAAGATTGTATGTACAGCACTGTGTAAATTTACAGCGCTGTATAAATAAAGGTTAATAATAATAATAATAATAACCAGTTGTTCCGTTATTTCAGGTTAGCCAATCCATGCTGGATTTTATAAGAGCTACTTTTATGGGACCTTTCCAAGATGCTGACCTTATCATGGGAAGAGGGTTCGATATTTCCTATAAAACCTGGAGGAACATCTGTAAAACCCAGCATAGAACCACTATACTGAAGTAAAGGAGCCACTGGCCATCTTGGTGTAGAAACTCAGGTTGCCTGTCTGTGGCTTATAGGAGAGCAGATTGCCTTAACTGAGCTGCAAGCTGGTTTTGTGTGTGTGTGTGTGTGTGTGTGTGTGTTAGGAGCAATTTTTAACACTAAATAGCATAGGAGTTTATCACATGGGAGAAATCCCATGCAGAAGCAGGGGTTTAAATCGGGGGGGGGGGGGGATCACAAAAGTGGGTTGATTTTCACACGACGTCATTGTTAAACTGGTGTTAACCTGAATGGAAAGTAGAAAAAAGTGGCTTCTTTTTTAATATTGGAAAATCCCAAAAGTAAAAGGGAGTGGTTTTTTCCACTTTCCATTTGGGTTAACACCACTTTAACAACAATGTGTGTGAAAATCAACCTGCTTTCACAGGGTTTTTTCCAGCTTTCCCTTTTTTGCACAAGATTTCCCCCTTGTGATAAACTACATAGACTATATAAAGGCATCATATTTCAATGTAGTGCTTTATGATCAGAAACTACTAGCATTGGTACGGAGCCAGTTTTAATTCTTCTCACTCAAGTTTGTGGCCACAGTTTTTTGAATCCATTTTGAGAGCTTATCCCATGAACAAATGAGCTGGCTTACCTTTTCTGGCTTGAATTCAGGATCCGAGATGTTACCATACCCAGATGTTATCATACCTAAATCACCGCATATCTAGTTGGGATGCCACTACCTGGATGCATCCGGGTTGAAACCTCACTCAACTGGCCAATTTTTGAAGTCAGAAACACTCTTACTTCGAAAAAGTGCTGGCTGAGCAATGCTTCGACCCAGGATGCATCCGGGCAGCAGCATCCCAGCTAGATATGTGGCAATTTAGATATGATAACATTCTAGGGCCTCCAGGATACTGAATTCAAGCTGGAAGAGGTAAGCAGTCTTATTTGTTCATGGGATAAGCTCTTTACACTTGAAACTTCATGTGGCTTTGAATTCTACACCCAGCCCTGCCTATAGAGAAGGCTCCATCATCCAAATTCTAGTTATTCTAATGTGCTGATTCTAGAGGATGCTTTTGAAGACTACAGTTTGATGTATATACTGCTTGCTTGCCATGGGTGTATATTTCTGGGAGGAAACAAAATGCACAGTGCTCTAATGCCTGAACTGGATGCTAGTAATTTTCAACGTATTATTAAAAGATCTGGATATGACCTCTATATCTCCAAATTCTTAGATCATAAAACTCATGATAAACGGTAATTTCCATTGGTGTTCTTTTCTGAACATCCTATTTTTTACCATCTTTATATAATAATAAAACTTTCTTAGCAACATTTTTTTTGTCTGGAAGGTCACATTTTACTTATATTGGATGCTGTGGCTCAAGTGGTTAAGACACTGACTCTGTTGATTGCAAGATCGGCAGGTTGGCAGTTCGAGGCCCGGATGCTGCATGATGGGGTGAGCTCCAATCACTAGTCCCAACTTCTGCCAACCTAGCAGTTTGAAAGCGTGCAAATGGAAGTAGATAAATAGGTACTACTCCTGTGTGAAGGTAAACAGTGTTCTGTGCAGTCGTGCTGGCCACATGATCACACAGTAGTCTCTGACAACACTGGGCTTAGTAACGGAGATGAGGACTGCCCCCTGTTGGTCAGACACAACTTGGCAACCTTGTCAATGGGGGCTACCTTTACCTTTACTACATGTTTTAGTAGTAACATTCAGAGAAACATTTGCGATGTCCATCATACTCGAGTGATGCCCAGTGCAGAATGTCAAACAGATCATTGCCTTGTAAGATGCAAACTAAGTCTTCATCTTAAGCTCAAACCTAAGAGGGGTGGCATCTTAAAGAGGAGACTTCAAATCAACAATCTTCAACAAGCTGCCATGAGAAATAACTTCCAGGCAAATCTGCAATCAAAACTTGAAGACCATCCTATAGATTCTTCTCCTACAGTGCTTTGGCAACATATTAAAAACAGTATCCTGCAATCTGAGGAAGAATCTCTTGGGTTTACCCGCAAGAAAAACCAAGATTGGTTTGATGAAAACAATCAAGAGATCCAGTAGCTGTTGGCAAAGAAGAGAACTGCTCATCAGGCACACCTTGCCCAGCCATCTTGCCATGTAAGAAAAGCAGCCTTTCGTCTCACATGTAGTAAACTCAAACAAAAACTCTGAGACATTCAGAACAAGTGGTGGTTCAATTTAGCAGAAAAGACACAGTGTTGTGCAGATCTGGGTGATTCCAGAGGATTCTACAAAGCTCTTAAAGCAGTGTTTGGATCTACTTATCAGGTCCAAAGTTCCTTATATAGTACAGATGGTCAAACACTAATCATAGACAAAGCCTCCATCCTGAATCGATGGGCTGAACATTTCCAAAGTCTCTTCAGTGCCAGCCAAGTAGTCCAAGGCTCAGGTATCCAATATATGATACAACATCCAATGAAAAATGAACTGGATGTGGCTCCCACTTTGGAATAGACCATTAAGGCCATACAGCAGATGAAAAATGGCAAGGTAGCTGGGATTGATGGAATCCCACCTGAAGCTTGGAAACACGGAGGTCATGTACTCCATGCTAAATTCCACAAACTCCTTGTGAGTTGCTGGGAAAAAGGTGAACTGCCATCAGATCTCTGAGATGCAGTTATCATCACCCTGTATAAGAAAAAAGGAGTGAAATCTGATTGCTCAAACTATTGAGGTATAACACTGCTCTCCATTGCTGGAAAAATCTTTGCAAGGATACTCCTGAACGATTAGTTCCTGCTATTGCAGAAGAACTTCTCCCTGAAAGCCAGTGTGGCTTCAGAGCTAATAGGAGTACTACAGATATGGTATTTGCTCTTAGACAATTGAAAGAGTAATGTAGAGAGCAGAACAAAGGACTCTATGTAACATTTGTCAACCTTACCAAAGCCTTCGATACTGTGAGTAGAAAAGATCTGTGGCAGATCCTGGAATGACTAGGATGTCCCTCCAAATTCCTCAAAATGTTTATCTTGTTACATGAGGGCCAGCACGGTCAAGTGAGATATGGCAATGCTCTCTCAGAACCCTTTCTGATAACTAATGGTGTGAAACAAGGTTGTGTTCTCGCTCCAAATCTATTTACAATCTTCTTCAGCATGATGCTCCAAAGGACTACGGCAGATCTCGAAGAAGAAGACAGCATCTATATACATCACCCTATTGATGAGGGCTCGCAAAAAGACTCTAAACTATCTAGTTCGTAAGCTGCTTTTCGCCAATGATGTTGCCCTTGTTGCCCATACAGAAGTAGCTCTGCAGCACCTATCATCCTGCTTTGCAATGGCTGCAGAGCTTTTGGGCTGGAAGTCATCCTGAAGAAAACAGAAGTTCTCTACCAGCCTGCACCACAGGAAGAGCACTATCATCTCCACATCACCATAGACAAATCTGTGCTTAAGTCCATTCAGCAGTTCACCTACCTGGGAAGCACCATCTCTTCAGATGCCGAGATTGATAAAGAGATCCATCTCAGATTAGCAAAGGCATATAGTGCATTCGGAAGGCTTCACAAAAGAGTCTGGAGTAACAAACACCTGAGGCAAAGCACAAAAATCAGAGTGTACAGAGCCATTGTACTGTCCATTCTCCTCTATGGGTCTGAAACATGGGTCTTCTATCGCCAACTTCTACAACTCCTTGAATGCTTTCATCAGCTCTGTATACGCACAATCCTAAATATACACTGGACTGACTATGTGACGAATGTTGCTGTCCTTAAGCAAGCAGGGATCACCAGCATTGAGGCCATGCTATTGAAAATGCAGCTGTGCTGGGCAGGGCACATTTCTAGGATGGAGGACCACTGCCTTCCAAAAATAGTACTCTATGGTGAGCTCGCCATGGGTCAGCATAAGAGGGGTGCCCCAGGGAAGAGATACAAGGACTCCCTGAAACAACATCTCAAGCTTGGCCAAACTGATCACCAACTATAGTCTGCTCTGGCCTCACATGGGGAGGCATGGAGACACACTATCCACAATGCTGCAGCCTCTTTTGAGAACTCACACCGAACAAGTTTCCAAGAGAAACGACAACACAGAAAGAATCACAACATGGAAGCATCACCAAAGGAGACTTTTTGCTGTGCTTTCTGTAACCGGTCTTGTTTATCTCGGATTGGCCTTTTTAGTCATCAACACGATTGTAGAAAGCGTGAGATGAGTCCTTCCTGAATCTTCATTAGTGAAGAAAAGCCAGAGAGAGAGAGAGAGAAACTTATTAATTTGCCTTCTATATCTTGTGGCACACATTACACAAATCAAATATATTTCTGGTTGTATGCCTGTGTTCTATAAATGTTTGCAAACCATGTTTATTGCATTTGTACATTATGGGTGCAGTTCCTACATCAGTGGCTATTGCTTGCTGGCCCGTGGTGAGTTCTGAGAAAAGAAACAGTTGTAATCAGTGGGCCTAAATGACATTCTCCTTGGCAGATGTGGGGTGGGTGGGAATCTCTGCCCTACATCAAATAGTTTTAAAAGCACTATCCTAAATATCTTAGGGTGCAATCATAATAGTGTTTGATAATGTGGTAGTAATGTTTGAGAATATGGTAGTAGTTTTATCCAACAATTGGGTTTTTTAAATTGCCTTTAAGGGGTGATGTGCTTAACATCTGGATAAGGATATAGCATCATAATCAACCATCATCCATATATTTCTTAATATAACAAAATTTCTAAACATTTACCACTTACAACTAAAGAGGTGTATATGCATCCTTTAATAGGTATTAGTAGCTCCTTCTTGGAGGGACCTTGGTCGTTGCCATAATTCTCAGGGTTGTTTGACTTCACATCATTCTCTTTTTAAAAGTGTTCCTGGTCTTATCTCAACTTTAATTTTCAGTGTCTCAATATTTATCTTTGTACAATGATGGATTGAAAGAGTAAAATCATTGAGCCAATAATGAGAATTCCTCTTATTAAATGAGTCATAGAAGCTGCACGTCTTTCTAAGGTGGGTTTTAAAGAAAGGGATGACTGACTCTCTCTCCCCCCACCCCTTAAATAACAAGCAATTAAGTGTATTCTTCTAAGAATCCCACACTGAAATAATAACTCAAGTTGCTGCAGCCGGCCCTCTCATTGTGCTGGTGGCTGGGATGACTGCAGCGTGTTTTCTTTCTGCTTGTGGCAATCTTTCCTTTTATTCAGAAAAGTATAAGAAAGGATTGCAAATCAGCAAACATCTGGATTTTATGCAAACCCTTGAGCATTGAAAAAGATAGTTGATGCCGCCTGGATTTTGGAGTGCAGCTGCATATTTGCTCCAGGATGAAAAGCAAGCCATACATTTAACTCTTTGGGACAAGAATCTACATTTTGCACCCAAAATTCATAGCAGAACTTGGAAAGTTATGTTTTAAAAAGAATAGCTATAATAACACAATGCATATAAACCATCCAGAACTAAGCAGTAGGGTGTTCTAGCTCCCAGAGCATCACTTGACCTGAGCTTAGTTAGAGATGGTTTCAGCCTGTTGCTGGATTCCTTCTTCTTAAAATAATGCCCCAAACTCTGGATGTGGCAACCTTTCATGTGACTTGTGAAAAGATCATACATCTCATGTTTCTTGAAACTTGCACTAAGAAGAAAAAAAAGTAGACGCCCCATTTTGCTTTTCTTTCAGTCTGACCAAGTTTTAAACAAAATGATCTGTTAACTGGATATATGCTTTCAACTCGTCTTGCTTTTTTTTTTTTTTTTTTTTACTTGAAAAGTAACAATCCCAGATGTGTGAGTGATCTGTATCAACACTGTAGTTCAATGGGAGAACTTTGGACAGTATCAACAGACCTCCCCTCATATTTCTAGGCAAAACTGGCACTTTGGAAGAGGGAATAATTTTAGCTGGGAAAGATATAAACTGGTATAGCCTTCATTTAATTAATCAGAATACTATATGCAGATCTTAGAAAAGTAACTTCTCAAGATCAGAGATGTTACTCACTTTGCTGACTGTGGGATTCTGAGAGCTGTAACCACTGAGTAAGTTTTTTCAAGCTTTCCTAAATTTATTACAACTTTCAATCACAGATTTTTTAGAATTCAGACCAAGTAATTCAGAGTCTTCTGTTAAAATAATGCTGCTTTATTTGTCATGTCATGTTGGTCTTTGTCATTTTTCCCTAAAGAAATTTGAAAGTGGAGTTTTGCAATTCTTTTCAACATCACAGTTCTAATAAAAACAGCATTTTATTTTTCTCTGAGATGGGCCACAAAGCAAGGGCTTAATTAATCATGTTTAGCAAAAGGGGCACAGAAATTGACACTTCATGGGCAGGGTGGGTGTGGGTAATATAATCCTCATGTTGAAAAGAGAACTTGGGAAAATTAATTATTTTGATGTCAGTTTTCAGACTCCCTAATCAGTTGGTTCAATGGCCATGCTAGCCAGAAGATTCTAGGTATCATAGCTTAAAGAGTAGTTTTTAAAAGGTCTCATTGAAATCCATAATAGGACCTATCTCATGGATGGCCCACGGTGAACCTTTTAGCCATTCCTCCCCCTCCACACATGCCGCAAAGAAGGGCAAACACAACATTCTCATTCTAGAGCCACAGTGTATTTGGAGTTAATTTTGGCCCATACCCATATTTCAAAAAAGAAGAATATTTTATCTCAGAAAGGCAATTGATTTCTAGCCACAGATAGAAATAAATGAATAGTCTTCTATGGCAAAAAGGCTTTCAAGCAGTCAAATGGGGATAAGTGCAAGGCAATGATCTACCTATTTGCAAAGCATTTCCCTTGATGATTTCAAAAGGGGTTATATTTTCCAGGAAGGTGTTTTCCTCTGACATGTAAGCATTATTGCTCACTTCTTTGATTAACACTCAAGGGCAGAAAACTTTTTAAAAAGTTAAATGTAGTTTCCTAGCCACATATAAGCTGCTTCTTTTGAGAGGTGGCTGGCCATGGAGCATGGCTATGGATTAATCACCTTCATAATTGCTTTGCTGGATTCAAGCCGATCATACAGTACAGTCTGCACCATTGACAAGGATTAAATGCTGTTTTCCAATGAAAATGCAAAAAAAATTAATAGCAACAGCAAAATGTTGCAATGAATCCATTGCTTCCCAAACCATTGTCACTACATTGATTGATTTGTCATTACCACAACCTTTGAACTTAAAAAAGTTAAATAAACACCTCTAACTGTAAAGCGTTCAGTCTTTTGTAGTATTAGAGATGAGACTTCATACTGTGATTGGTTTGGCTGCCTCCCTTTCATGGAAGGATTGGACAGCCAGAAGGTATTCTGGCTGCCATTAGCTTAACTGTTCTGTTTCAGAGATTTCCTGCTTGTCTCTGAAAGAGTTGCTCAAATCTAAAGGAGGGAAAGCACAGGCAGAACACACCTAAATGAAGACAGATGGACCAAGAAAAGGCCTAGAAAGTCAGAGATTTCAGCAGTATTTTTGTCTGCAAGGATCTAGACAGTCTGCATATTTATTTTTAAGCTTTCAAATACAGAATATATTTGTATTCCACTTATAAACAGGATACCTGAGTGTTACATATCCTCCAGCATTTAACAGAGTGTGGACAAGATTATTAATAAGTAAAAACAAATAAGCTAAGAGAGGCTGCATCAGTTTGCTTTTGCCTGAGTCTGTTGGGGACAGTAAGATTCCAGCCTTCCTCTCCTCTCCTTCCTGTTAAATTAATTGAGGGCAAACTACTATTGCATTTTGATCTCCATTTTCAGCAGTTGAATTAAGCAGAGGACAAAGACGGGAAGTGGGAGAAAGACAAATTGGGACATTTAAAAAGCAGTTGAAAAGTGGATTAGTTGGGACTTTCACTGTTAAATCAGGACAGTGTAGTAGAGGGTGTAGTGTTATGTCTATTCCCCTTCAGTAGACTGATTTTACCTTTATTACACTTCCTGCCTTATCATATCACAATATTGTAATACATTTGTTTTATCCAGAATGTGAACTCTCCCCCCCCCCCATTAATCAATATAAATGCTGCTTATTTTATTTTTTATAACAAATTTTTATTTGGTCTGCTCTTCTAAATCAGTGCTTTTTTCTTTGTTTGTTTGCTTTTGCTACTATTACTCCCTGTAATAGTTTTTGCTGCTATTGTTTTTGCTACTGTTTATCCTGCTAGAACTGATTATGCTGAAGTTGGAGCTTAAGAAAGTAAGTTTTCTAAGCTCTGTGGTAGGTAGAGGGAAGTATAGTCTGTGCACAGAGAAGGAGCAAGTGATGAGAGCTACATCATACCTTCCTTTTTGGAAGCTCCTAATTGGAAGTGTCAGAATCTCCCAACTGGGCTTACACTTAACCGTAAAGCTTAACTGAGCGGTAAAAAATACAATCCCTTACTGTAGAACTGCAGTGTTCAGGCACTTGACCTTGATGTTTAAAGCTTTTTAAAACTACAGCCATTAAGAAAAAGAAAAAAAATCAAATGTGGCCATCAGCCTGTAATAAGTCTAAGTGGCTTGTTTAATTAATTAAAATGTAATTGCTGAGTTGACTGGTGGAGAGAGGCCGGAGAGAGTGGTGGAATAAACAAGCTAGTGATAGGTATGGTACAAAACAGTTTTGCTGATGTGGAAATCAAATAAATCAATACAGTTAGTGGTAGAAATATAGGAAACATCATGTTTTTGTGCATCGCAGCAATCTTTGCAAATTTCTCCAAATCCGATACCATTAAGAAACTACTGAGCATAAATGTCCTAACCTTTGTGAAATGATTACAGCACTGATGATACTATTGACTGGAACATCCACTCCAATTGGGGCAGTGGGATGGGTGGGGTGGGTAACAGGAACTAAAGAGAACTGATTCTATACTTAATGTATAGCAGAACATGTGGATTGCCCTTGCATATGTTTATTTTCTTATTCCCTGCAAAAATCTGTTTTCTCAGTCTCTGCGGACTATGACAATGGGTTTTCTGTATCAGCATCAGACAGTGGGCTGTGTGGGCTACTCTATTCAAATTAAAACTCTTAATCCTTGGTGTGTTCAGAGCTTAATCCCTGGTGTGTTCAGTTCTCAGAAACCCCCAGTCTGTGCATGGCCATGCTGAAGTATTCTAGAAACTGTAGTCCAAAAGATATTTTCAGCTCTGTATAGATGGATGGGTGATTGGGGTATTCATTGAGTTAGAGTGGTGTTTGAAAGTATAAGAATAAAGTTTCTCCAAGAGGGAAGATATAACTAGCATTATTTTATGTAAATAGGACTTGCTCAGAGCTTCCCATAGCAGCACAGAAATGAAGCCAGACCTTTTGTGATGCTCCTGTGTTTTTCAACGATTTCAGGTTCAAACTAGATACAGCAGGCCCTTGGTATCCATTGGAGTTTGGTACCAAAATTTGTGGGTGCTCAATCCCATTATATACAATGGCATAGTAAAATGTCTCTCTTATATAAAATGGCAAAATTTTGAAGGTATTGCATTATAGTATGAGAAACATGATCAATAAAGAAGATCCAGACTATGCTGTGTGCGTGTGTGAGAGAGAGAGAGAGAGAGAGAGAGAGAGAGAGAGAGACAAGCCATAGATGGTTGAATTCATGGATGCAGAATCCATGGTTACAGAGGGCTTACTGTATTGAGGGGAATATCTATATTCCCTTCTATTAGTACATTCTCTAGCTAGCAGTTGGAGATACATATCTAAGCAATCAGAATTACAGTGTAGAGCCATATTTACCTTCTAATGACTAATCACAAAACAAGGTACAATAGCTACAAGTGAGGAGAGCCCACTACAAAGAGTTGTATGACTTTCCCTGCTGGGGAGAGCACCTCTTCTATACAATGTGTATTGTATAGTCTGTCACTCATTTTAGTAGCAAAGACATTATCCCAGTGGCAATCCTTACACTGCCCTCAACTTGGAAGAACCTTAAGGTTTATAAAAATTGCTTTAGGAGGGAACCTATCAAAAGGGAGGATCCAAGACAACCTAATGAGAAATGAATCATAGAATCATAGAGCTGGAAGAAACCAAAAGGGCCATCCAGTCCAACCCGCTGCCATGCAGGAATTCCCAATCAAAGCATCCTCAACAGATGGCCATCCAGCCTCTGCTTAAATACCTGCAAGGAAGGAGACTCCACTACACTTCAAGGGAGTGTGTTCCACTGTCGAACAGCCCAACTGATCACAGAAGAGCAGAGCAGGATGAAGGGAGGTGGAACAGGCTATCTTGGGGAACAATATTGCTGATAGATTGGAATCCAGCACAGGAATACTCCAGCCTATTACTTGTTTAATTCAGTTTTCAGCAGATCTGACACATACCACTTGGTATGTGATAGCAAAAAAATGAGCATTCACAAAACAATTGAGAAATGTTATTTCTACCTGTAAACATGCCTTGCAGACCTGATTTAAGAACCTCAGTCATGTTTATCACATGTGCTTCCCATAGTTCAGAAAAAAAGCTGTGGTTTACTGGCAATAGAGAAAACTGATAGGTGCTTTGGTTTTGCAATATGAAGTGGCCCTCATTGTGGTGCAGTCGCCAGAATATTAGGTCTGAATGTGGAAATCAGAAGCTGAGTCTCCTAGTTGTGTTTGAGACAGCCTTGAGCAAATCACGATGGCGTTGGGTCAAAGAACAGTGAGTGGTAGGATACATCTGCACTGTTCTGTGGCTAGCAGAAGACCTCTCTAGGGAGCCCTGGTGAAATAGTGGTTAAATGCTGGCACTGCAGCCTCTCACAGCCGCAAGGTTGTGAGTTAGATCCTGCAGGGCTCCAGGGTTGACTCAGCCTTGCATCCTTCCATAGGTCACTAAAATGAGTATCCATCTTGTTAAGGGTAATTAGCTTACACTTTGTAAACTGCTTAGAGAGTGCTTAAGTGCACTGTTAAGTGGTATAGAAATATACTTGCTATTGCTATTGCTGTTCTCCTTAATACAGGCTCACTGTCTATTGAGGATATTGTATTGCATTATGAGCAACATGATGAATAAAGAAAATCCAGGCTACACTTTATAAGGTGTAGTGTGACACAAACAGATCTTGAGAAAGAACTTTACAAAAAAGATCTTACATTTTAATCTTACATTTTTATTTTTTGTGCTAGTGGAAAGACACATTTGGATTCAACTCAGTCTCAGTGCTTTGCTTAACTTTCGTCACTAAGAAAGGCTAAAATGCCTCTTTGAGCTTTTTTCAAGGAAGATCAGGCTGCAAATGTTATTAGATAACACAATTTTAGCATTTTTTTTTTAGTAAGGTAGAATTTGGGATTGAATTCCACACTGACTTGTTCCACAAGTTCCGCACTGACTTGTTCTGGCTCCAGACAGTCAGCTTAGAAACACCATTAGGGCAATAATGTAGGGAGCTGAAATTACTTATAAAGAAGTTCTTCTTGGATGAGGATGTTTCCATTTGAATTTTCCTATGCCATTTCCACTTGGCCAAGGTAATGTACTATGAAATGCTTAACAGATTTAGCATGCAAGAAGAAAACTTCACTTAACATCTGGTGGGGAGAAACGTACCATGAAGCTATGAGTTAGATTCAGACATAACATGGTTTTTCAGGGCTGCGTTACCTGATGGCTACTGCCCTTTTGGTTATTGGGATTCCACTTATTTGTTTTAAATAAGTATCCCAGTGGAAAGAATAAAAACATATATCATTTGTTTCTGGACTGCTCTCCACAGAGTTCATTATGGTATAAATTTGATCCTGGTCAAAGCTTGGAAATCCCCCTGTCAGAATGGGTACTAACAGCATTAGCTGGGAATTGTGGGAGTTGTAGTCCAAAATGCAGCTTCCAAGTTCTGATTCTTCTGGCAAACACAGCAACACAGCCCGATCACTCCTTGGACTCTTTCACAGTGGAGGAATTTCTCCCAACTTCGAATGCAGCCAATGCGAATTCACGTGAATTCGCTTGTTTAGCGAATTTACGTGAATCCCCATTGCATTCGGAAGGCGTTTGGAATGACTTCCCATTACCTGAAAATGACCCCTCCTTGCCCGAAATTGTGTGAGAAGCTTTAATTCACAATAACGTGAAACCTATGATTGCATTCGGAGTGACTTCCCTTTTGCCCGAAATTGCATGAGAAGCTCTAATTCGCAATAACGTGAAACCCCATGATTGCGTTTGGATTGCCCTTGGATTATACTTCCAATTTCCCATGTCTGAAAGAGTCCCTTGTGTTTCTTGCCCATATAGCCAAACTGGCATTGTCTACTTGTAGGAGAGAGGCAGTAGGCTTGGACAGACCCCCAAAGTTTTCAGATGTACTTTACTGGAAAAAAATGTTCTGAAAAACCTAGGGAGGACATTTTCAAAACAGCCAAGTGAAGATTAAGTATCCTCAGAAGCCAGGGGGTGCTGGCTGACTGTTAGGGAGAGGTGGGTTGTAATTTGAAACTGGGGTGGGGTGGAGAATGGAATCATTGGAATGGAAGCAAATGGAGTTTGTTGGAATCCTGAAAGGGTTCACTTTGTACTTCACAGGTTGCATCTGTATGCCCTAGATGTCACTACATGTAATCTCCCTGTTTTGAATACATAAGAGTTAGTTTTCCATGCACCTGCAAGGAATATACACAGCCATGGGAAATACCTCTCTTCTGCCAGATTTAGGGAAGCTACTTTTATGGACTGCAGCTTCCAGTATCCCTCATATGCTCAGCCAATATCGTCAGGTTAGAGGATTCTGGCAGTTTCAGTCCAAACTTTTTCAAGCTTTGTCTTCTACTCAATATAAACCAGGTTCCAAGGAAGTGAAACACTCTATATCCCTCTAGTGGGAAGCTTAGTCAAGTAAGTCAAGTTTGTCTTTTCTGCACAACTGGGAAGAGATATGCTATCATTAAAATTTATACTGGTCACTTATTTAACAAAAACACCTTTGCTAAACTGAGACTGTTTTCCTCTAAAGGAGGAGAGCAGAAGCCTTCACACAAAAAAGGTGTCAGACAGTATTCCATGTCATTTGTCTTTCTGTAGTGCCTTTGGTTTGTACAAATGGCTCGGACAGCGCTGGGGAAGAAGGCAGTTATTTGCTCCAGTGCTACACTCAGTAAGAAATAAACTATTTGTAAACACCGTTTACTCAATAAAATCAATAAAGCCAAAAGCAAGTTCTTGTAAAGGTCTGGGAGAAAGGAACAGTTTGCTCTTAAAGCACCTTGGCTGAGAACATACTATAAATTTACACCTTTTGACATATGCCCTTTTTAGACTTCTACTTCTGCTTTCTTTTTCATATAATTGTTGTTATGTAGAGTGAGCAATATACGCAACACTGAATATATTCCTTTTCAGCAAATGGACAGCTTTTAATCAAATAAAAAACATAAATGCAAACTTAGGCCTTGATTCCATCTGTTCTTCATTTTCTCCTAATTTATAATCAGGAAATCAATTCATACATGACATATAATTTTTGCGCTTTCTAGTGGCTTGTGGCACATACCATTTCTGCGCACAGTCTTGTTTAAATAGATAACTGTCCAAACAAAGTGTAATTTTAAAGTACAAGCTAAAGAAAGGTTTTAATCTCTATATTAGAAGGGCTGTACCCATTTTGTTGCTGCTGGTATTTTCCTGACTTGTTTTGCCTCTGAATTTAACTGAGACTGTCTTTGGTGCATTGAAGTGAAGGTGCCTCAGCTGAGGCCAGTGCTTTCAGTGGAGAGTGCGGTTTAAGCATCCAGATTAAATGCAGGCTCCCCTTAGCTTCAGGCCACATGCATGTATTCATCATTGATTTTCAAATGATAGGTTTGTATATCATTGGTTTTGAGTCCAGTGCCGTACATTCCGGGATCCATATTCTGCCAAAAGCATAACAATTTGGTGGCTGGAAGGAGAAACAGTCATTATATGGCTCCAAATTGCTAGCTGGCATATTGTGCCAAGAACAGCAGAAATACACTGGTAAGAAGATTGCAGTTGCTCTTTAAAATAATTTGATGTTCTAAAAATAAAAAATGGAGGCAATGTCATCATGTTTCAAAATATTTTACGTTAGTAGGTAAATACATAAAGTGTTACATGTTTGGTGTTCTTAAGTGGCCTCATCTTAAAATGATGAGGAGGCATTCCTTATGCTAAGTTTTTTATTAAATAAATTGCTTCGATTTGATACAAATGGTTTGTGCGAGAAAATCTCTTCCCCTCTGTCACACCAAGTTGTTTTTCTTTGTTCAAACAACAAAAAGTGTAGACTGCTATAAGGTATAGATAAAAACAGAGACCCTTAAACCTACTTTCTATGGGTTTTTTAGATCACAGGCAGTTGTTTGTTTTTGTGTGCCTACTTGCAAGGTATTTGTGTTCATGTACTGAACAACTGTTTGTCACGTCACATTATGGCCTATCACAAGAGAGTTATAGCCTTCCGTAACAAAACAGCATTATTTACAATTATGCACAACACATGTTGCACAAGGACAGAAATTTTTGTAGTACTCTTGCACTTTGGTTTTTAACTATTTTAATTACTAGACAGTTTGTCATGAGTGTATTTGGGCCACATGGATTACATGGTGACATTTGTAGTGCAATCTGATACATGTTTATCTCGTAGTTCTATTTATCTTAAATGGTGCTTGCTTCATAGTATTGCAGCCTCAGGACATGAATTAGCTTACAGCTGGAAACAGAGAAATAAGCTTCACTGTATTGCCTTTTTATTCATATTTGCTTGACAACCCAGTGTGTGCGCGTGCGCACACGGACATGAGAATGGGAATTGAGAAAGAATTATCTTCATCATGCATTACTGATTTCATATTACTATGGAGCTCTTTAGATTTGAATGGTGTAAATAATTCTATTGGTACTGCATTATCCCATAGTCCACTAGGGTTGTCTGAATCAAATGGTGATTAAAGGGTAGCCTTGGAAATATGCCTTTAGATGTGAGGCTTCCAACTATCCATTCTCTAGACATCTGCACAGCAGGTGTTTTTTGATAATAGCAGCAACTTGGGAGAAGGAAATGTGAGTATAAGCCCCAAGTTAGAGATTTGGGAAGCCACTCCCTTAGAAAGTAAGATCTGGAACTCCACCTCCTCTTCTTTCCTCCTCTTCTTCTCTTCTTCCTCCTCCTCCTCTTCTTTTTCCTTTCTTTTTTGTACGTGCCATTCATAGATAAGAAGGAGGACTCATCTTCTGGTATTGGGAGAAAGGGCTAATTGCAGTGCTCTGCTAGCATTATCATTGTTATTATTGCACTTGGAGAAGAAAAGCCCTGCTTCTGAAAGCACCAAATTAGCACAATACGGAGAGGCTTGAATGTCAGGATGTAAAGCCTTGAAAGCAGAGGGAGCAGAGACAAGATAGAGGGGTGTTTTCAACATCAGAATTGACTCCTCCTGCTGAAATCAGCATCCAGGATCCAACTCTGAAGGTGGAGGAGGGGATGGAGGGAGAGGGCAAAGTAGTCAAGAGGCTTCCTTGTCCTCCTCCAGCATATGTATGTATGTGTGTGTGTTTCATTTTCCTCCTCCTTTCTTTTCTGGAAATTATAGCCTTTGCTGCACTTTCCTTTGTTTCAAAACAAAAAAGCTTGAAGTGAGGGGAAAAAGTGAGTCAGGGGAAGCAGAATGCTCTTGCATTTGCCCATGAAAACAGCCCAATTTGACAGAGTTTTCTTTTGTTCTTCCTCCTTCTCCTTCTTCCCCACCCCCATGCTCCACATTATCATCTGAGGGTAGTTTCTTTCTTCTTAGTAATGAATGTGAAATTGCATTCAGTTAAATGTATGATACTGTAGTGAAAGAAGGCAGATCCTACTGCCTCCTTGACACAGACCAATAAAATTTATCCTGGAGTTATTAAAATGTATATTAGAATTCATAAAATAAAATAAAATAAAACTGAAGTAGCCATATGAAACATGGTCATTAACTACCTCCATCCCACACTTCTTTGAGGGAGTACTCACCAGTATTTATGTGCCTATTCCTTTCCTTCAGATAAGCACAAATGAAAACACATACAAAACATTCCTTTGAAACAGATTGGGCACAGAAAATGATTAGCTCACACTTATCCACTGAACTTGGTGGCTAATTCAAATTCAGGTCACCCTGGTTCAGTGCTAAGCCACCATTCCCAGGTATTGCTGCTGTGGGTGGGCTTGGGGATATTAGTTTGGTCCTTAAAAACAGAAGAAAGAACCTTCTGAATTATTTACATAGTCAGAATTGCACCATTGACACATAAGATGGAGGAATCAGCAGACTTGAATTAGACAAAGACCAACTGTTGTAGGGAGAGGGGGGAAAGCAGAAGACTTGCAGGTAGTGTGGAGTGGAATATTCTAGAAAAGGAACTATAAATGGGAACACTTGGCACAGCAATGTTTTGCTGTGGGCTTCCACTCTTCATTGGAATATATTAGGCAGCTAATAACTACTGGATACTGACTATTATTGTATAGAATCATTCCATCACCTCCCTTGTTCCACATGTTGCCCAATGTTTTCTGCATTTTTCTACATATTAGTTAGAACATACTGGGACAGAAGAATACAATGATGTCTTTTGCAAGAACATCTGGGATCCATTTATGCCCCCATGCAATCTGAGTGCTCATAGATCAGTTGTGTAGCACCCATGCCAAGCTTCCATTGGGAAACTCATGTCTACTTTCACCACTGAAATACAAGAACCCCTACCTGGATGATGAATCCCTCCTAGTCACTTCAAAGGACATTATCAGTGATAGTCAAAACTGTCTCCTTATCCTATCTCCTGTCATTATCAGTGATAGTCAAAACTGCTCGAGGTGGGGGAGGAGTGGTGGATACAGCCCCCTAATCGTTGTTGCCCCAAATTCTTTGCCACTGCCCAGTCTCTGTCTCATTCTGAAAGATAATATTGACAGGTGATATCTGTGGACTATACTGGCTCTTAGTTCCACAAAAACAGTTGGCTCAAATGCCAGCTTCCTCTGAGCCCTTCCTCTGAGGGGTCCTTCTTCTGAGACAGGCATTGTGAGTGGAATGGCCTGAGAGATCCTCTATGCTGCTGAAACACAGGCAGTCTCTCAGGGCACCCTGCCAACAATGTCTTGTCATGAACTCAGTAAACAAAACATTTGTGGCCTGACTAGTTGTGGAGAGCTATGTGTTGGCCATTTTCTGCTGCTGCATTGCCACATCAAGAAAGTAGCTGGTGCATGTTTCCAAAAGCCTCTGGTACCCAGCCCTGGAAAGCCATACCAGTGATTTTTTATTTTATTTATTTTATTTTATTTTTATTTTTTTACTTACAGGAGTGGTAGAATCAAATCATACATACATTTCACTATGGGCCTGACAAATGGGAGGACTGAACCCAAAGGATCTGTAACAGGACCTCTGTGTTGATTGTACAGAGTGGGTCATAGCTGGCTGTCTCCCACACTGCTGCCTCCATGGGATGTGATGTTATAATACAGAAAGATCCTTTCTAGGTGTCTACTGTATTAACTAAATTTAAATGTGAATTTACATGCCGAGGAGACAGTTTTCTGTTTGTGTCTGCTCTTCATATTTTGTATTTACTCTCTTTATAAAAAATCAACAGGGAATGGGTATGGCAACCCCAGAAACTCACCAGGTCTGCTGGTCTCACCTGGAAATTTGAACAAGAATATGCAAGCAAAATCTCCTCCTCCTATGAATTTGGGAATGAACAACCGTAAACCAGATCTCCGAGTGCTGATTCCACCAGGCAGCAAGAACACAATGCCGTCTGTGGTAAGATAGTTTCTTCTTTCCCCTTCAAGGTTATAGATATTCCAGTAGGTGCTAAAGCCACCAATGTAGGAACACCCTATGTTATTTAGTGTAAAGCTCCCTTCCTCAAGCAATAAATTGCTCAAGCTTCCTCATGTGTAAACAGAGGAAAAACAAAGATAGGTCAGATTTAATTACAATTTAAATAATGCAGTATAACACATCTGGATTGTTTTAAGGGTTGGATTATAATTTAAGGATCACCACTTTAACACATACTTACTTACTTCACAGGATTTAATGGCCTATCTTTGAAATAATTAATGATGCTTGTTCTAAACATTTTTTGTTATCTTCTGCAGAAGTTCATTCTGCCCACAGCCTGTTTTAGTGTATTTTTCCCCACAAGCCTCTTTCTTTCTTTCTTTCTTTCTTTCTTTGTTTTAAAACTCTTCTCATATTGAGAAGGCCCAGTCTGATAAGAACTGACATTCCTTCATAGAATATTTGACTTGTTTGCCTTTTGAATGAAGCCCAAGGGGGTAGACAAACTGGTGCCTTTCAAAGATTTCAGACTATAACTCCCATCAGTTCTAGCCAGCATAGTGTGTAGTCACGTATTATGGAAGCTGAAATCCAGAACCTCTGCAGGACACCAAGTCACTTGCTATTTGGTAATCCAGTTGCTCTTCAAAGAAACTGAACATAGAGATGTACAGTAAAATTCACACATTCCACATACAGAATTATGATAAAGGAAATACATTTCCTCAGTATTTAGTTGGGAGTCTTAACTCAAACTATAGTTTGGAACAATAAAAACAAACCTGGAAGGAGTAGACTCCTTTGCAGGCTGGAGCTGCAAACCAGGATTACCAAACGGGATCAGTAATCCTAGTTTGAAATCCAGATTTTCAGGGCAAATGCAAGTCATAGAATATGCAAAGGCACATTCCAGTCATATGGCAAGAGAGGATTTTTGCTTCCATATTTTGCATTGTGGGCCCATGTTGAAAGAATGGATATATTCCATGGACCTTTGCATCAGTCTGAGCCTTATCACATGAAAACAGAAAGTGGAAATAGAGCTGGAAATTAGCAACTTTCTCCATACCATACTGCATGACATTATAACACTTCAGTTCTCTTCCCACAGAAGATGGTTGTAAAAGTGTGTCTTTTGTAAAACTGATTTGCCAGCTACACAAAATATGTGATTTTAAAACTGCCTTCTACAGTAAGAGAACTAAAGCATTACACATTGTGCAGTAAGGCACAGAGAATACCACTGCTCTGTGGCTCTATTTCCACTTTCTTTGTCACTTGCCTGCTATTAATGTTTGTGTCCCGACATATTTTTTCATTGGCCTTATAAATTTTGGCCATTAGCCTCTGCCTAATTTTTATGCCAAAATTACATCAGATTGTTAGGGCCCCTATAACAATGATCGGGCACAGTTTAGCAACAGTGGATCCAAATGGTTTGGAACATTGTATCCAAAACTGAGTAACTTAAATCTCAAATTCTTGTTAAAAGAGCAAGTGTTTATTGATCTGTTAGCAACAATCAATGCCAGTACTATGCAAATGACTGATGAAAAATCTTGTTGAATTGTGTGGGATTTAACTTCCAAATAAATATGTATAGGGCTACATTATTCCTTTTTATTGCATTCTAAACATCATTTGACCACACTGAAACAGATCATCTTCTGAATCTAGAGTTGATACCCTTTGTCTTTTCTCTTTGTCTATCTCTTTCTTTTTTTATCCTCACTTGCACTCCACCTATCAGTTACATTGCAGAACGATGGATGTGTTCTGTGATTTCATAATCTCCTTTATTATTATATCAAAAAAGCATTTCTGAGCCTCTCCCCAAAGATTTTATTTAACATTGGACAAGCACACTTGTCAGTTACATTTCTTTTCCACTGAGCTACTTCAATAAACAAAGTAGCAAAACTTGAAATCTGACAGTTTTGAACCAAGGCTAACATTTTACAATAATTAGAACTAGCAATTATTCTTTATGTATAAATCATATGTGAATGGTTAATTTGGTATCACCAGTTTATATTAATATACTTCAGCAGAACTAAGATACTGTTCAGACTTTAGAAGTATATGAGACATGGTAGCATCTTCTAATTCACTCTGAAAGAGTCATGGAAGGTAAATCTTTCATGAGCAAAGTGGTGTTTAAAAGTAGGGTAGATTTTAAAAGATACTGATGGTGAATGTAAGTGATGCTGAGAATACATCTCTCCATTATGTTAAAATGGCAAGCAATTTAAACAGTTGCATATTAACTGCTAGCATGATGCATTATAAATCAACTTTGATACTCTCACTAAAAACCCCAGTCAGTGCAATACTCCCCTCCTGAAGCTAAGATAAATACAAATCTCTCCTGTTCTTCAGGAGACTAAAGACATGTCTCTCCACCAAATGACTTGTTTCAGGAACATTGAATGTGATGATACTTTTTCTAGGTATATTCTTGACTGGTGGTGAGGTATGGGGTATAGGAGAAAAGGTAAAAAGGTATAGGGAAAACCAGGAAATGCTTTACAATCTTTGCAGCCTCGGAGGCTGGGAAGTGATGGTAGGAGAGACAAAGAGGCTGAAAACTGATTTAAATGTGCAGGTTTGTTCCCAATGGAATAAAACTGCATGCAGAGTTTGGAAAGTGTCTTTAAAAAAAAAAGTGAATATTTTGAAACCTTCCATAACTGAAGATGATGCTTTGAGTCTTAGAGCACCATCATACCACCAGTCAGTTAGAGTTGACTTTAAAATGCCATTGTATTCATTCTTCTTAAAAGAAACTTTCTTAAGCTCTTAGTGTGAGAGCTGAGAACCATTTATCCAGAGCAAAATTGACTGCAGCAAAATTATTCCAGGGTAAGAAATTGACATGAGAGAACGAGTCTTGCTCTACTGTGGTTTGAAATAAAGCTATGCCATCTTGAATGGGGAGGCTACTTGCTTTAGAATATTTGCTTTTGCTAATAATTCATCCTCCTTTCTCATGCTGTCAGTCGGAGGATGTTGATCTGCTTTTGGTAAGTGAGAATGATGTTTATATTAGCCATGCACAAGGAATTAATTTGCTTTCCCCTACTTAGTTTGAACAGTTGAAAGAGTGAAAGCCTTTTTTCCCACCGTTGAAAGTTTATTCAGATAAAAACAAATACCATGCAACTTTCTGTAACTTCCTAACATTTACGGATTGAGTGATATTAAGGGTATATTAGTCAGTACTCTACTAACTGAAAAGCACGTTGCTGTCTTCAATGATTTCTCCAGATTTCTTATTCACAGTCGTCTGTACCTTTAACTATACCAAGTTTAAATTTTGCACACTAGGAATGCTAGGGAAATGTGGGTACCATTTGCATCATTTATTTATTTATTGGATTCCATACTATCTTTCCAGTAATGCTTGACATTTCAGAGAATGAAGTGACCACAGCACCATCTGCTGGAGAAAACTCAGCATTCAGTTTCAAGTGTTATCATCTGGCTTGCTAATTTTAAACATAAACACCCTGAACTTAAGAAGATCTACATGTGTAAGCAAGCTTCTATATCACATGTTGGATCAAAAGCTGTCAGTCAGCCTCAGCTGGAGGCACAGCTATGCATAGATGCCTCTTACAGTATTGGCACTGCATTACTTTCAATAGGATGTGCACAGAATAGCCATCAGATTCTATATTCTAAGACAACGAAACATATGAAGATACTTTTAAAACTGTGGCTAAAGCTAAACCAGGATGAAAATATCATGTTAATAAAATGTTGCAACCTATAGGAAAATCAAATGATGTGTTGAATATTATTATCTTCATAGTGTTCTTGCTATCAGTGTATGTTGGGGGGTTGGGGGTGGAATCTTATATGTTACTAGTTTGGTTACCTAGGAGATTCTGATGTAATGAGTTACCATGGAGACAACTGGTCTCTTCAAAGATTGTAAATCATGGGATTGGCATAGTTCATAATAGCGACATGATAAATGATAATTTTAATGTGAAATCTGTGTATGATTATGTATTGTATGAACAAAACTGACCCCTAAATGTTATTTTATCTCAACTGTTTTCCATCTCGTGATTAATATGTTTATTTTACTTACTTTAAAAGAATCAGAGGATAAATAACTCTCAGTCTGCTCAGTCATTGGCTACCCCAGTGGTTTCCGTGGCAACTCCTACTTTGCCAGGGCAAGGGATGGGAGGATACCCATCAGCCATTTCAACAACATATGGTACCGGTAAGTCTCAGCTTAAAATGTGAGCTGTGTAGATTTTGCCCAGGGAGGAAAGTGAGCCCATGGCATGTAACAATAGTTAGTTGTGCACTAATACATCTATGATTGGCATTAAGATACAAAATGCAGTTGCTAAATATTTGGTATGAAGTTAATAAATAAATTGCAATCTGAAGCACAGGAAGAAATGTTTTGATTGTGCATCCTAGTAAGAAATTACCTTAGGTGACTAAAGAGTCACTAAACATACTCTTGAGAAGTGAGGAGCCACTGGTGTTTTCAATATGAGAATTTACTCCATAGGATGCTGTGTTTACCTTCACACTAATTGGTACTCACTGTCACTTGCTCGTATTAACTTACCAAAGTTTAAAAGTTTTTGGGACTTCAGGGCTCTGTTACAAAGATGACTCACTGTGCACGGAGATGCCTCTTCACTGCATCAATTTGCACATCAGTGAGATGCAGTAGGAAGTGGTCATGAACCCCAAAACATGGTGGAGGGGGTTGAGCCTCTCCTAAATCTATGTTGGGAGGAGCTAAGGCCCACTGAGATAATCATGCAAACTTGGGCTCAATGGACTCCTATGTAGTTGAGTTTCCCCGAAACATACATAACAATCAAGCACTGAGAAACACTAAGACAGCTGTTGTTGTTGAGCCCACACAAAAATAATAAATTCTGCCTACAGTCTATCCTATGTTTTGAATATGTGGAGGGCACTTCTAAATACACACAGTGCTTGTAAGATTTTCATAGTTAAGGCAGTTTGAATGATAACAGATAGGACAAATAATTTGCTCTCCCCCAGCAAATACCTTCACATAGGAAAAACGAATAGCAACCTACTTGCCAATATTGAGCCCCCACTTCAACTTCAGAAAGAGATCTGGGGCTACTAAAAGCAGTTAATGATGTGAACACATGACATGTCGCATTTTTGGAACCAAGTCCATCTGTTGTACTGTCTTTTAAGGACAGGCTAGTTAATGTCCTTTTAAGGACAAGCTACACCACACAGGGAGCCAGTGTGGTATAGTGGTTTAAGTATTGAACTATGAATCTGAAGATCAGGGTTTGATTCCTTGCTTGGCCATGAAATCCACTGGGTGACTTCGGGCAAGTTAAATGCTCTCACCCTCAGGGGAAGGCAATGACAAACCTCCTCTGAACAAATTTTGTCAATAAAACTCCATGATAGGTTTCCCCTTAGGATCACCATATGTTGGAAAGGGCCCAAAGGCACACAACAACAATGTAATGTGTTGAGTGTCCAGAAGGACATTCTTCTACTTGGGGTCTCCAAATGCTGGAAGAGCCAAAAGGTGGAACTTGAAGTATAACCATGGTTCTATTACCCTGCACCAGAGGGCAAGAGAAGAGACCAGCCTACTAGAATTTGCTGTAGAGGATCTGGTGCTTTAGCCCTTTCCCTACAGTCACCTCTACTGCTTCTAACAACCTTTGCATACACCATTCAAGTAACCTCACTTCATTAGGTCCCAGAAACAATTACTCAAGTTGCTGTTTCTAGAGCTGAACTTGCAGGCTGGAGAATTTGGGGATCTGAAGTCTAAAAAAGTAACTTTTAAAGGCCCAGATACTATAATTAGTCTCAATTTGAACTGTATTTATCTTATTTATTATGTATCACGTCCCCTTTAAAGGAGTCTAGTCTATATGACCTCGTCACCCATTTTCATAATTCACAGATCAACCATGGGAGGTAGTTAGACTGAGTGGCTGGTCCTGGATCATTCAGTGAGGACTTAACCCAGATTGTTCAAGTCTAACACTAGCCACTACCCCACATCAGCTTTCAATATTCAGGAATGTGCAGAAGTTAGATCAGGATCTAGATTTCAGTAGCAGTATCTATTGTCTCTGCATCTACACTACCACTGAATTCAGAGAAAGTAGATTTCACTAGCAGCAGGTTTTGGGTCAATTCACGGTGATTAGCAATTGTTTAACAGTAATAGCAACAAAAAATCTCCTCTCTTGATTTCTGAATTAGACTGCTGAAAGACAGAGAAACCTGGGGCCCATTCACATTACGCAATCATTGTACTACTATTCCATTTTAATTGCCATGATTCCATCATATAGAATCTTGAAATTTGTAGTTTGGTGACTGGAGTGCACTGGGTAAAAATTCTAAATGCCCTCTACTAAAAATCCTCAGATTAATCATGCCAGTTAAACTGGAATAGTGCTATAATTCTGCAGTATGGATGGGCCCCAGAAATGGGTTTTTGTATGAAGGGATTGTGAGCTGATTGTTGTGTGCCTTCAAGGGTTCAGCCTCTGATCTCCCAAAAACTTAGGCCAATACTCTACCTGTTATACCATGCTGGTTCTTCAGCTCTGATACTGAAAAGAAATTCGTGGTCTGAAGTTGTGGAGATAGAGAGTAGAATCCTGAGTTTTGGTTTACAAGTATCCCTGGGAAGTCTTATACAATTGAAGCTCTAGGGCCAAGATCATATTGGCCAGCAGTGGTGGTAGTGATGGCAGAGTCAGCAGTACAGCGACAGAGGTACTGTGCCTGTAAACACAACATTGTCAGGGAGGGAAGTGATGAAATTTGTTTTCATTATATTCATTATGCCCTTCTGAGTCTTGAGTAATTTGGGTACCATCTGGGCAGCTTTCTTTTGTGACAAAGATGGGTTTCACTGCCACTGCCTCACCACCTCCATTAACTCTGCTCAAAAAAGTGACCCAGGCCCGATACAGACTGGCACTTTGTGCCAGCCTGTGGGTGGGATTTAGGGTGCAGCGTCCATATGCTGGATGCCCTAACCCCACCCCTAGGGTGCCATTCTGGTGTGTGCCAATCTACACAGTGCACACCATGATGACACCCTTTCAGTCCTGCATCCACATGATGCAGCACTGAAGGGGCATCATAAAGTCCTGCCACCACGGCTATGACATCCCTTGGAGGTCACAAAAAAGAACCACTTTTTGCAGCTCCTTTTTGTGCTCTCCGGAGGCCAGATTGGGGCCGCAGCATGAAGTTGCCATGGCCCCAATCTGGCCAGTAAAGAGCCTGTATACCCCCCCCCCCCCCAAAACAACAAAAACTAAACCTTTCCCTTGGATATGTTACCTACAGGGTTCCAGCCATTTTCAGTAAGATGGCTTTCGAATAACACTCATTTCAGAATACATTTACATGTCATAGAGACATTGCTAAGAACAATGATGAGTTTCTTGAGTTGAGAATCTTCCAGAAAAAAGCCAACCTTATCTAGCATTTTTGTTTGCCATGACAATACGCTGAATATGAGTTTTTGGTGGTGCAGGGGAGGGGAATTCAGTGGTAGTGTAGATGTAGAGACTTCTTAGCCAGTGTATGGAAAAATACATGTTTCTCTGTGTAACTGTTTTGCTGCTTGCTACTAAATTGCTAAGTAGATGGTACTTTCTTTTCTTGCACCCAGAATACTCGCTAAGTAGTGCAGATCTGTCATCACTCTCTGGATTTAACACAGCCAGTGCTCTCCACCTGGGCTCAGTAACTGGCTGGCAGCAACAACATCTACATAACATGCCACCATCTGCCCTCAGCCAGCTTGGGTAAGTAAGACAAGCAGCAGGTGTTATATGCCACCATTACATAGTGCTGATGTGATTGAGACAATAACTAACATCCTTCAAAGCAGCCCCACCCCTAGTCTGAGCTGATCTAACAGCTGGCTTTCATGTGGCTCCATCTGACCATGGGTTTTGTAGTTTGCTAAGGTTGTTAGGACTCTGCTATAGAGCTCAAGTACTGTAGTTCAAGGGAGTACACTAGAGCTTTCGAAACAAAGTATTCTAAGTACACCAAACTACAAACCCAAGGAATCCCTAGAATAGAGCCATGACAGTTAAAGTTCAGTGAGACTGTTCATATCAATATAGTATAGATACAGTCAGTCTGCTTTCTTGAAGCCCAAGCTCAGGTGCCTTAATGAGAAAGGTCTTCCATTTGACCTCACTACTAGACTCAATGACCTTTTGAAGATAGTTTTATTCTTTCCCATCTTGCTTCCTCCCCTTCCTCCACATTTCTTAGAACAGCAGACAACAGCTTGTCTTGGGAAATGGTGAGGAGAGAAAAACATGTCTGTCATTGAAGCATTATGTCCCTCTATAGTTGCAACTTTTGTGAGAGATATGTGATTAACTCTCAGATACTTTACAATGCCAGAAGTTTCTAATATTCCCATCCTAAAGCTGTTGTTAATCCCTGCTACAGTAGACCTTACAGTAAGTGTTGGCTTACCATGTTGCTATTGATTTAATGATTTAGTTGGGACTAACAATAGTTTTAGGATTTTTTTATTTACAGGAGGTAGGTAGTTAAGAGATGGGGAAAGGGTTAAAGCTCAGAGGAAGAACCATCATTCAGTGGTAGAAAGTGTCTGTTTGGCATGCAGAAGGGTCAAAGTACTGTGCCTTGCATCTCTAGTTTAAAGAAGAGATGGTAGTTAATGATATGAGATATCTTAGCATAAGATCCTGTGTCCATCCTGCATACTGGCAAGAAATATTCAACTCAGAGAGAGGGTGGGAGAGAGGGAATGAATCTCTTCTACTTTGGCTTGGGGGTGTGAGTGGGGCAAAGTTCCCAAAAGTGTTAATATACCCCTCACTTCAGCTGTATCTATAGTCATTCTTTTAACAATTCAAAAACATTAAAGCAGGTAAGACATTTCAAATACAACCTCGTCACTACCCCAGTCTATTAACAAATAGTGGTTTCACTAATTCTTTGTTTGCTTCTGTTTCTAACCAAAGTGTTAGCTACACAAATATTAACACTTTGCTACTCCAGTTTGCTTTCACAAATTACTCAGTAATATAACAACTTCATTCAACAGTAACCCAACTTGACCCACATTTGCCTGACAACCAAAAGAGATATGCACATTTTATTTATTGGGATTTTTCTTTATGAAAGATATTGTGAACTGCATGTTTCAAAGTTTGCTAGCAAGCAAGGCTAGTCTTCCATCCCAAGTCAAAGTGCATGCTTTCCTGCCCCCTAGTGGAAATTGCAAGAGAGTTCTTCTTGAAAGAATGGTGTACAATAATGTACAGTTTTGAAATTTTTCAAAATTTTCTGCAAACTATTAAATTCAAACAAAGCCAGCAGAACAAAATAGAAGAAGAAGAAGAAGAAGAAGAAGAAGAAGAAGAAGAAGAAGAGCAAAGTGTTGATTTTCCTCCATGAACTGAATTTTCACATTTAGAGAGATCTTATAGTACCTTCGAGACTCACTGAAATAAATAAGTTGGCAACATGAGCTTTCATAGACTTCAGTGTACTTCCTCAGATGCATTTGGGGAAATGCAAAGTGCAAATGCATCTGAGAAAGTAGACTGAAGTTTATGAAAGCTCATATTGCTAACTTCTTTCTTTCAGTTAGTCTCAAAGGTGCTACAAGGTCTCTCTACATACTGATTCTACAGACCAACACGGCTATATCCTTGAAATTCCACAGATACTAAGAAGAAAGGTCATGTCTCATGTCTTTCCTAAGACTGTATACATGAGTGCTTTTTTATTATTATTTAATAATAATAGTTTAATAATAATATAATTTCAACATTTAATCTGCTCTTTAGGATGCAGCTGAAAGCTATTCACTTACCTGAGAGATGGATTGTCCCAAAATGTTTTATTAGTAATGGGTGGCTATTTTATATGTGTTCAGACTCTAGTAAAGATTTTGAGTATCCAAAGATATGCGGGGGGGGGGGGGGGGGGGTGGGATTGGCAAGATTGTTAAAACAAGTTATCTTGGCAGGGTGGGACAGCCTATTGAGAATTATCTTAGCCCTGCAAGAAGACACTTTTCCAGTATAAGAAAAAGCCATCAAGTACTTTTTTTACTCCATTGTGCTTTCTTTGATTTGGACAAATCAAATTGTGATATGAACAATTACCATCTTTTTTCCCCATTGTGTAGCTAAGCATACACACAGCAAGCCCATTGGGACAAGCTGGCTGATTTACAAAAAATGCAAATAACTCATCCAGTGCTACTACTTTTTAAGAATGTGAAAAGGACAAGCATTATTGCAATTTTAAATGTTGTGCAGTTACAAAAATGCACAAAAATAGACTCCAAAATGCACAAAATAAACCACTTAGAATCACAGAGTTTGAAGGGACTGCAAGGGCCCTGTAGCTAACCACCTACCATGCATAAAAACAAAACTAAAGCAGAGACACCCACCCAATGTCTGCTTAAAGAAGGAGAGCCCACCACCTTCTAAGGAACTCTTCCACTGTCAAACACCTGTTACAGTCAAGAAGTTTTTCCTAACTTTAGGTAGAATCTCTTTTCTTGCAATTTGATTCCATTTGTTCACGTTCTAGTCTCTAAAGCAGCAGAAAGCAATTCTGGGATTTGTAATTTTATGAGTCTTGGTTAATTGTTGGTTCAGGTGTTTCCAAGAATATGTATTCAAGGTGTTCTGTAACTTGCTATACTTTTTTCACTGTGGGGCCAACACACTTGTCCTTTCCCTTTGGGAAGATAACTGCACTAGTTTTGAAAACAAATCTGCTGAATGCAGGGCAGATGAAAGCAATTACTCAGGCAGCGTTTAGTTCTTTCTTTGTTGACTAACAATAGCCATTCATTATTAAACATTGTGACAATTAGTGAGAAAAGCATCACTTTATCATTCCAAGTATAAATGTGCCCACATGAAACAGAGCATTCTTTTACAGAATGTTAGCAGAATCTCGATGGATCCAAAATTATAAACTTTCATTTGTGGTTCAGGATAAGTCCCACTGAGCTAGTGGAGCACTGACACTGTGTCCCTTGTTTGATGGAATGTCAACATACAGAACAGATGTACAAATACCCACACATCTTCATTCCTTTCAGTGGAGCAGTACAATCTCCTAGGCATAGGATGAATGGTAATGCCTGTATTCCAAGAGATACAGAATCACAAATGACTGCCTGTATTTAATTTATTCTTTACTTTTCTTTTGCCCAAAATTTAGTCTCCTTTACACATTTCAGAAGAGGATTTGAATAGGAAAGTCTACCATTATCATAAATACCTAGGATATTTGTGTCTTTGTAAGAGGAAGTTGTAATGCTGTCACATCAGTAGTTTAGCTTTTGGCATATTCCAAACACTGGCCAGGTTCAGACTGTATTGATTATGATGAATCATGGTTTAGGAGACTATAAAGTCCATGTTCCCCTTCTTCTCCTTTCCTCCTCTGTTGCACCTCTGGCTTCAGTGAAGATATCTTAAATCAGTTTCCCCTCATGCCCAATCTGGAGATGTGAAGGCAGCAGGGGAGGAGAAAGGAAAATCAAGGGGGAGGGGTTGCTTTTTTCTCAAAAACTTTTTTTTTCAGAAAAAAAATATGAAAACTTTTTTAAAATGGGGGGGGGGGTATTTTGGAATATTTTCTTTAAGACAAGATATTAATATATTTGTCTTCACAATTATTTATAAAAACTACACAACAGGAAGACCTTAGTGTAAAACTATGTATATTTTTTACAATTCCTGGTCTTGGTATGCTTTTATCAGTCTCTTTTATGGGAATCAGTGATTTACTTTGCCTGATATAAGCCGAGACGAGAGAAAATTTTTTTTCTGATTTATTAATGTTGATGGTTTCCTCTCTATTTATTGGATTGCTTGTTTGTTTTTCTGTTTCATTGATTGCTTAGGTATACTGATCTTCATGAATTTCCAACACTGTTCTTAACAGTTCAAGATAATAATAATAATAATGATAATAATGATAATAATGTATATTACAGCATAAAAAAACAGTAATACATATAATATCAATATATAATTACAACAGTCAGTTAAAAACCATCCAATTAAAATCAATAACATCCACCATGTGATCTAGGGGGTTTCAACAGTGCAGGGGTTCAGAGAGATGTTACACAAGGTCTGGTGGATATGCCCGCCGGAAGAGATCCATTTTATGTAGGGAGAGGTGTTCCCTCAAGTAACCTGGGCCCAAGCCGTTTAGGGCTTTAAAGGTAATGACCAACACTTTGTATTGCGCCCAGAAGCTGATTGGCAGCCAGTGAAGAGATTTTAAAATGGGGGTAATATGCTCCATCCTAGAGGCCCCCGTGATCAATCTGGCTGCTGCATTCTGGATCAATTGAAGCTTCCGAACTTGGTACAAACGTAGCCCCATGTAGAGCGCACTGCAGAAATTTAAATGAGAGGTTATCAGTGCATGTACTACTGCTTCTAGGTCCCCCCCCTATCCAGGTAGGGGCACAGCTTCATTCAAGATATTGTAGCTTCATTTGCCTAATAATAATAATAATAATAATAATAACAACAACAACAACAACAGCGAGACATGGGTGTTTGTAAATGGATCTCTGTCTGCAGGAATTAGAATTGTACATTTGTCTTCATCCGGTAGGCTCCTGCTGTTATGTAGCACAGTCAGCAAAGTGCCTGATGAGCAACCATTGCACATTGTTGTGCATTACACACTTCATATGCATTGGGTACCCATGCACATTGGTCCTTCCAGATGAGCTTTGGTGGCCTTGTCAGTATCCTATTACACACTTTCACAATTCAGTAAAGGGGTTTCTTAACCCCTCTGCTACATAGCTAGGTAAAATATACCTAAGATTCCAGCAAAAAGTAAAATAAATGAAGGAATTCAGTTTATAACTATTATTTGTCTGAACAGTACTTTCAACATACCAAACATGATTTTTGCAAAATAAAATTATATCATATTTTGTATATAATACGTTTTTGTTCCTAACCTAAAATAACAAAGTGATTCCAATTTGTAAAATAGGCTAATATCACCTTCCCCCCCCCCCCAATTTTGCCCAAAAAAATATTTTTTTCCAGAAAAACAGGGATAGTGTGTGGGGGGGGGGGGGTTCCCTTCATGGCCTCAAAATTTCAAACTGCGGCCATGTCTAGTCCAGCCCAGGAAACTCAAGCCCTGTACACACCAGTCATTAATGCCAGCATGGGGGCAGAGTCAGGGCGTAGCATCCTCACAACACACACCCGACTCCACCCCCCAGGGTGCCCTGATGCCACACACTGCTCCGCACAGCATGCGGGGTCATGGCACTCCTCCGGTGCTGTGTCCATACAATGCCGCACCAAAGGAGCACCATATAGCTATGGCAATGTGACTATGGCACCTTTTTGAAGGCAAAAAAGGAGCCACTTTTTGTGGCTCCTTTTCAAGCCCTTGAAAGACCAGATTGGGGCTGCAGTGTGAGGTTGCCATGGCCCTGATCTGGCTAGGAAAGGTGTGGCATCTCCCCGCCCTTAGGGCTGTATGTACAGCCCCTCACTTTCAAGGTTTTGTAACTTAAGGAGCCTTTAAATGAACTTCACAGATAAGTTTTCCCATGAAACTCTGGGTTTAGAAGCCATACTATTGTCACAGAATCCCATAATGCAAGGGGAGGGCAGAACAAGGAAGGAGAACATGGACACACTGTTTTTCCCAGTCAAATAAGCAATGCTTGCATTGAACTGATATAGAACTGAGGTGTAGTGTTGGTCAGTTTGATGAATGCTGGATGAAAGTGAATTTCACTGGGACTTCACCAGTATAAAATGATCAGTGTTTTTTTCTCTCAGAGTGTGACTCTGAGGTATGTGTTACATTGGTGAATTTACTCTAAGAGAATAAGAGAAATGTAACATTAATGTTCTGCCATTAGTAGCAAATGTCTTCATACCAGTCATTCAAAAAAAAAAAAAAAAAGAATTGGCTGTGTACAATGAGGAAGAGGATGACTGTTGTGGTCACATTGGCATGCATAAAACACGTTCCGTAAGCATAATACAGTACTGAATACCCTATACAAACTGCCCTTCTTCTGCCCTATACAAACAAGGAAAAGAAACTTGCAGTACAAAGCTGTGCTTTCTTTTTTATAATACTTTATAATACAGTGGTCCCCTAGGGAAATAAGGCACTTTGTGCTTGAAATGTGTATGCCCAGTATGATCCATGACTCCCACCCCAGTCTAAAGAGTTGTTCAGATGGCTATTCAGTGAACATTTATAGAGATGGAATAGAATTGTATCCAGTGAACATGCCCCCATTGTACTTGTTGCCGGTGTCCATCAGGTGGTCATGCACCCAGTTTTTGTTAGAAAGGGTTCTGTGCCAAATTTGTTTAACCTTTCCTGAGTAGGGATTTTTTGAGAACCACTAGCCCAGTGGTTCCCAAACTTTTGTCCTCTGGATTTTTCGAATTCATCTTCCAGAATTGATGACTATTGGTCAAGGTAGCTGGAGCTTCTGGGAATTGAAGTCCAAAACACCTGGACGACCAAATTTTGGGAACCAATGATCTAGCATAACACTAACCATTTGAATGCTTTAATGAATATGAATGTCTGATTCCTATGATTCCCTAAACAAGTCAATAGGTCAGCACATCATAAGCATAGGAAGGAATTTTTACCTCTCAAAATGTCACATCTTTTCTCAGTTCTTCCTCCCAGGTGGGCTTATAGTGTATAGCAATTGTAATATCCATCATGACCTTCACAAGATCAAATGGACCAGAGAAAAGAAAATGTAGTGTATTCACTACCTTTCTTCAGCTCTGAATTGCTTTTGCATATCTTGGAATAACAAATCTTACCTACCCTATGGAATAATAGTACTTCTCTGTCAATAGCACTCATGTATACAGGCACAAATATAGTTATCAATTAAACAAAAAGTCCAGTTTGAAGATGACAACAACAGGGCTACCTTTTTTCCCCCATGCTGTTCCATTGAGGGGAAATCCATCTTTTCTGTAATCCCTGGGCATATTACTAACGAAATCACAAAAGAATAGAGGTATTCTGACTTTTGAGGACTGGAACTCAAACAATCCCCTATGTAGAATGCTTGGTAGCCATGTTGTCTGCAAGGCTTTGGGAAGTTATAGTCCTCAAAAAGTAACATTTCAAAACTCTGCAAAAGACTGACTTAAGAAATACATCTACTGAGATGTCCCCCTGTGAAGACTGTTTCACCTATTCTTGGCATGCTCTGAGATCAGTTTTTAATGTTTTAGCTGATGTTTTGTGTAAGTGTGCATTTCCGGGAGGGGCTCTGCCTCCTCCGTCTGTAACTGGGTTTCCCTTTCCTCCTACAGAGCTTGCACTAGCACTCATTTATCTCAGAATACAAATCTCTCCCTGCCTTCTACTCAAAGCCTCAACATCAAGTCAGAACCTGTTTCTCCTCCTAGAGACCGTACCACCACTCCCTCGAGATATCCACAGCATACGCGCCACGAGGCGGGAAGATCCCCTGTTGACAGCTTGAGCAGCTGTAGTAGTTCCTATGATGGAAGCGACAGAGAGGATCACCGGAATGAATTCCACTCCCCCATTGGACTCACCAGACCTTCGCCGGACGAACGGGAAAGTCCCTCTGTGAAGCGCATGCGGCTCTCTGAAGGATGGGCAACATGATAACATTATTAGCTTATTAGGGTTTTTTTCCTTGCAGTGTGTGTGCGTGTGTGTGTTATACCTTAATGGGGAATAGGGAGGGAGGGGTCAATATGCATTCTATGTGCTGTGTGTGTGGGGAAAAAAGTCAGGTACTCTGTTTTGTAAAAGTACTTTTAAATTGCCTCAGTGATACCATATTAAAGATAAACAACAGTGGCTGAGATAAGCTTCGCACTTGAGTTGTACAACAGAAGAGTTGTACAAAGATAGGTTTTAAGGTTAACTTCTTTTCACTGTTGTGCTCCCTTGCAAAATGTATGTTACTATAGGTAGTGTCATGTTGCAGGTTCAACGTTATTTACATGTAAATAGACAAAAAATAAAAAATAAAATAAAAGGAAACATTTGCCCAATGTGGCAGATTTTTACTGAGAGAGAAAGCAGCTGTTATGCAACATATAGAAAAATGTACAGACATTTTTGAGAGACCCAGAAATTGGGTGACCGAGAAAAAGGAGGGCAAAGGAAGAATGTAGGTCACCTATTGCATCTGAAATGCTCACAAATGTGTTGACATATTGTTGGAGTATGGCACTCAATTAAATGGCACCAAAACATTTAAAAGAGAACCATACTTGTACAAAAAAAATTTTTTTAAGTTTTAAGGTAAACTTATTTAATTTTTTTTAAAAAATAAATCTGGGTCTGCATCACTTATTAAATAAAAATATAAAAATATGTAAATTACATTTTTCCTTATTTTCATATCAAAAAATAAGACAGAGTTTGCAAAGCAGTGTGGCTTTTTGTAGTCTACTTAAGCCAAAATGTGGATTTTTTTCCCCTTTATAAGCTTCGCCAATATTTTAAACTTCCTTGAAAGAAAAAAAGGGGACTTTTTTGTATAGAAAGCACTACCCTAAGCCATGAAGAACTCCATGCTTTGCTAACAAGATAACTGTTTTCTCTTTGCAGAAGTTTTGTTTTTGAAATGTGTATTTCTAATTATATAAAATATTAAGAAACTTTTAAAAAATCTGTGAAATTAACATGCTTGTGTATAGCTTTCTAATATATATAATAATTATGGTAATAGCAGAAGTTTTTGTTATCTTAATAGTGGGGGAATTATATTTGTGCAGTTGCACATTTAAGTAACTATATTTTCCTTTTGTTTTCTTCTTCTAATCTACATTTTACAGAATCAATCAGCTGTTGAAGGCTAATCTGCAAAAGATTAGAATTTTCCTTTGCCATAGCAGCCCATATATTCCTAATATACCTGCAATCAATTTTGTGATCTATTGTAGATACTGATCAATTCCATTATAAGCATTCTACCCATTTTGACCATGTTAAAGGCCCTCTTCTTACATAATTTTTGTTTTGCGTATCTTGTGGCTTTTTGCCGTTTAGATCACAACATGGCTCAGCTTGATCCTCATTCCATCAAGTAATCAAAAGTGGGATCCTTTTCTGATTTTTTGTAGACAAATTAGAAAAGTTCCACCTTTCCCAAAATATCAACATGTAACAGAGCATCCTTGAAGGTGATGATAAAAATCTAGTGAGGAGTTACCACAAAACTGATATCCCAAAACTAAAGCTCTTCTGCTTCAAGACTGTATTAGTTCATTCAGATACGTGAGTGAGTTAGGATTTGAATAGAAGCCATATCTTATAATTAAGAGAAAATAATGGGGACAAGAATTGGACATAGAGTTAGGGTGCCTGTAAATTTTGGGTTGCTCATGTCTGAGGGCTGATTCACATGTAGATCATATCCAGGACAATCATATACACATTTACTCAGAAATAAGTCCCATTGAGTTCAGTCGGACTTACTCTCAGGTAAGTGGGCACAGAATTGCAGTCTTGTTAACTAATTGATTTGCTGCTCAACATACAGTGACTCAGAGCTGAATAAAGGAAGACCATCCACTGGGTTTGAGTTGGCATCTCTGCTTGGTCTGATACTATTGTCAAAAAGTGATGAATAACAGCCATGGATGTTTTAACCCAAACCCACTAATCCACATTCCACTCGATGGCAATGTTGTTGTGTCCCTTTGTAGCACCTAGTTACAAAAGATGTCCTTATATTACAGTTGATTTCTGATAGTTTCTGCATGAGACCACTAATATCTTCATGAATCTTAGGTTTTCGTGGCTATGCTGTAACAGTCCCAGTGTTTGTAGATAACCATTGAACTATGTCTGTTCTGTACTACTTCCAAATCTATATTTTTTCCACTCATAGGGAAAAGATGGTAGGTTATGTTGATCACAGAAATGATCACCTCACCCACTAAATTAATCAACTGCTCTCCACTCATTATCACTCCACTTCCAATGGCAGCTTCTTAAGGCTGTTTTTTTTTTCTTTTTGAAAAATAAATTACCTCTACCTAGTTTGGTACATACTCTGTCACATAATGTGTTCAGTTAATTATAGTGCTGCACTACATAAGAGCTGATAGTTTCAAAGGAATCTTTCCACTCTTTGACTGATGATTACTAAATTTTGAAAGCAAATTACTTTCTTTCTCTATTTAAAGAAAGACCAAGACTGAAGTGAGCTGGGAAGCCCCTTTTTCTGTTTGCAGATTTGTGCTTTCTCAGAACTGAGGGAGAGACACTGTGCTCATTGTTCAAAAACTTCTTGTCTTGATAAGAGTTTTAAGTGCTTAGAGCTGGAAGTCTCACATCAGAAAAAGTCCTAGTCCTCAGTCCTGGTGAACTGAGTATCCTGCAAAGTTTTGGGAGTGATGCAATAAATGTTCTTGTTTAGGAAGGAGGAGGGGTCAGAAATATAAAGTGGATGGCATTTGAGTAATTTTGAATGTTTCAGTGAAATCAGACAGTGGCTGCTCTTGATGTTGCCAATCCCAACCTTGCTCTACCTCTCATATAAACACATTGCCAGTATAGACAAGTTGAGAGATTAGTAGGGAAACTTGGAAAAGATATTTGTTGGATTACAATGCCCAGAATCTACAAGCCAGTAGGACCACAGAAAATTCTGGGAGTTGGAAGTCCAAAAGTATAATTTTCCTGAGCTCTAAGTGTAGGACTACCCGACCAGTATTGTTTGTGAACTGCCAAATCATCAGCTAGAATTTCTCAGAACCAATGAAAGAATCACATTATGAAGTTTGTCGAGACATTTGTCTGGCATTGGACAAATTTTTTTAATGTGTAACCTATGCCCAGCAGAAAGATGTGCACTGTAAAAATGTTTATTTTTGATGGATAACACCTGCAACTAAAGATCATGAGAATCTGCCCGTTCTTAGAAGCCACCAAAATTGACCATGAGAATGTTGCCATGGTTGCCATTTTATTGTTATTACATACCTACTTGCAAATACACATTTGCATTTCCATATCTGCTGTAGCTTTGGGGTTTGTGATATGATGCTGGCTCAAGCGGTCACCTTGACCCATCCTAAGTATTTATTGGCTGGCACAAAACAATCTTAGGAACATGCTGAGACCAAGTCACTATCACACCTATTTGTGGTACATAAAAAATTGTTTTGATCAGGCATCCCTCCTATAGGTGACTGTCAAAAGATACGCATGCATTAAAAAAGTGAGAATGGGGCCCACAACTGAGGTTTCACAAAACATCAATCGAGTTTACAAATTATTTCCCTCATCTTGACATTTACCAATATTCACATTCTCTATTAGAGAACGGACAACTTTGATGTGTCTTAAATATGCAAATATGTCACAACTGTACCTTGTCATTTTTTTAAAGAAAGAGAAAGAACATTTGGCTTATCAGTATTGTTGAAAGTAATTTGTCAGTGGGGCTGGTAGAGTCAGTCTTCTGACTTTGAAGAATAGCCATATGACTAATTCACCTTACAGTTGCCTCAGCACAAGGAAAAAATGAACCCTTGAGCTTCTGAAGGGGAGCAGAGATGTAATGTTGGATACCACATTGTACCTCTGTGCAAGTAGGTGCAATGGAAGCAAGCTCATGTTATGAGAGTAGGCAATCTCTTGCAGTTATGACCTTCATTTTTTTATACAGCCACAAAGCTGAATCATGTAAAAATGGACACCCATGTTCCCCCCCCTCTCTCTGCTGCTACACAGGGTCGAGAAAGGGAGGTTAATTCATCATTGTAAATGGAGTTAATTAATAAAGAAGCACAATGTTTAATTGTGATGTCGCTTTCTAGAACCTTTAGCTGTCTTTCATTTTTCTTTTACCTGTACCTTAAGCAACGATTGCATTTGCAAAGCTACTTTTTGGGGCTTATTGTGTGATTCCTTTATATTTAAGCAGTTTGGGGCAGCGCCCTGAAAGAGTATGAAGATTTTATTCAACCCAGGCAGTGCAAAGTTAGAGGCAACATGAGATACTTTAGGTGTCTCTTCTCATCCCTGCTGGCACTAAGTGGACCCTTTTTTTTTTTAGAAAGGGCTTATTGATGAGGTTAATAAACCTAATGAAGAAATAAAGAATTGCTGGTGACAATGATATATGCCAGACTTCCCTACATTACCAAGGGCCCTCCAGATATTTTTGTCTGCAATCTCCATCAAACCCAATCCTGCCAGCCATGCTGGTGGGTGCTAATGTGAGTTCTGCTCTAAGGCATCTGGAGGCCTGCAGGTCAGGGGGGGAAGCTGAAATACACAGTCTGCACAAATTTGTATGTTGTATGCATTGATGCCTTTCCTGGTGATGCTTTTTTTAAAAAAACTGTTTTTTCAAACTTGGTTTTTTTGTAATCAAATGGTTTTTATTTTCCCCAGAAGTGGAATTTAAAAAAAAATTAATGATTACTATAAAGATAATCTGCCGTTTTCTCTGAGCTTTTTTTCAGGCAAAGCTTAAAAAAGAATAAAACAACTGCTACGCTGTTTTCAAGAATGTCAATAACCCCTTTGGATTGTTTGCCTTTGTCTTAGCCTATCTACCCATCTTCCTAGTAGACACAACAATGTGGTTTTATTTTCTTTCTCTTCTCCTTCCCCCAGAAGTTAAATGCTTTGTCTTTGTTTCCCAAAAAGCCACTTGAAACCTCAATAAAGGCTGTTGCCTAAACACAGCATACTTTTCATCTGTTCCCATTTTATGCCATCTGCAGTGATGTCCCCATTTCTGTGGCCTCCATTTCCTGCCATTGCAAAGTCCCTTGAAGGGCTGATGGAACATTAGTGTTGGTTGAGAATGCTTCACTCTCACATTAATAATAGGCTTTTGTGAATATATTTTAACCAAAGATGTGGAGCAATCCAAGTACTGAATTCCATTCTTTCTGCATCAGATTCTCAGCTTGATCATGAGCATAACCAGGGAGTATAGTTTTGCTGTCCCTTTTTGTACCTCAGGCTGACCCATACCTCGACTTGATTCAAAAAGATCAGCCTAATGAGAAATGAAATTCACATGATTATGGTGTTCTGAGGAGCCAATAATATAATCCTAAATTATGCCATAAAGCATTCGACTTGGATTGCTTCAAATGATTTGCTTCTACCCTTTTCCCCTTCCATATTTGTTTTAATTAAATCAGTGATAATTAAGAAGTCATCTTGTAAATGGGGGCATACAAGCATTTTGCAAGAAATATTAAACTTTAGAGGCTCACAGCGGCATAAGCTGGTCTTTGTCGCCACTAGATGACAAGACATTATAAAACTAAGTTAAAAATCACATCTGTATATCTCAAGGGGCTTAATTCAGCTGCCTGTAGTGAACATAAAATAAAATGGGAAAATTCAAATGTTTCTCCTGCTGGACATAAGGTATAATTTGTATTTTGCAGCCGAATCAGTAAAGTTACTGGCTTTCATAGTGATACAGTGTCTCTGGTGCATTTTTTAAAAGTTAGTAAGATAATAAACAGCTCCTTAGATTTATCCATCCCTGTACATCGGAGTTAGTCACATCAGACTTGAAGAGAAACCTGTAACTTTAAGAAATAGAGAAGCCCAAGACAGGAAATTTATATTTTTGGATTACAGCTTTCAGAACCTTCAAGCCAACACGATCAGTGGTCACGCTGGTTAAGGGAGTGTAGCCTAGAACAGTGCCATTTTCATACTTAAGAGGCCATTTGCCTTTATTTCTATCCATTCTTTATTTTTAACAATATACTAATGGTTAAGGGACAGGCTGGCAAAATTTGATGGCTGTGGGCTTTATCATATATGGCTTTTAAACCTCCATGAAAGGTCAATAATAGTGTCTTTGGCGATACCTATTGCACTACACCATTTCCCTCTCATTGCTGCCTTATCTTCCAAGAGCGGGTAGCCCACACTTTGTCATTGATGGGGGAAGTCCTTCAATAAGCTCCCAATTGTGCTGGTGTAGCACTAGTCCTCAACCTGTAGCTGTTCTGGAATTATGCAGTCACATGGTGTCAGTGTCTACTCCTCTCCCCTGTCCCCCTCCCCTTCACTATTCCAGAATAGCTGTGGGTTTTAAAAATTTCAATTATCTTTGAAAACCATAGTAGCATAACTCTGGAATTGCATTTAAAAAATCAAACACACACACAAAAGGCGCACTGGCTAGGGCATTGGGCAGGGAGGTGGGCTTAAGGAAGTGAGTGGAAGAGAGAGCATGGGACCAACAACAGCTCAATTGTGCTATTGAAGGGACATGATAGAGAGTGCTCCCAAACTGGAATATATGCACTTTCTTTCATTAATGTGATTGTGGCAAGAATGGGGATCATGTCCTGTAACAGTTTATTGGGGACCTGGGAGTTATAATGCAAAAAATTCATGTTTCCAAACTCTTAACAAATGCAGACAGAGACTTGAGATGTTGACCTCCCTTTATTTGTTCAAACTCTTTCCACCTTTATTTCTGTACTTCAGGAAAGATGCCAAATGCCAATAATGCTTTTAGTCCCAAAGATGGTCTGGAAGCACTATTACTATTACATTATAGCCACAGCAAAATTAGAACAGTGTGGATCAGTGGATGGATGGCAGGTCTCAAGTAAGCTACCTTTAGCATTCTAATTGAAAGATGAGCTATAAATATCTTGCCAGACTGCAAGATACAATGTTGCTGGTTATTTAAAATATTAATACAGGACCCACTAATGAAGTTCTCAAGGTAGCTTACAATAAAATATTCTTTTTTTAAAAAAATGATCAACTATAAAACAAGATGAAAGTCAAGCAGCAGAGACCCAAATTAGTAAATTTAGGGAAAGAGTCATAAGCAACACCAAAAGATTATAACTTTTTTTAAAAAAAATTTAAAAACTTTAAAAGTTTGGGGAAATATCCAAGAAGTAGATATCAGGTGAGTCTTTCTGAAGAGAAAATTCTACTACTGGAATGCAAACACTGAAAGGGCTTTCTCCTTTTAGCCACCTTCTCCAAGTTACTTAATAGAGACATCTGAAACAGGACTTAGTCTGAAGATGATCCAAAGTCTTGACAAACAGATATAGGAGAAAGTGGTTCCTCAGGTATCTGGGTTCTAAACTGTTTAAAGGTTCATAGATTGATAGCAGCACTTTGGATTCAGTCCAGAAATGGACGGGAAGTCACTACTGAATAGCTTAAGTAGCAAATTCAATTCAATTCAGTCAGTCCATCACAGCACCATTTCCTGTTGGAGATTCTGTAGCTCAGTTTCCCACCCTTGCAAGGACTTGGACTAGATCAGGAATGGATAACAGTGAGGGGGCAATTAACCATTCCCAACCCTCCTGTTTGGCCAAGCATGCCAAAATATCTCATTTTCTCACCATTTATATTTCATAACAGTCAATGTGACATTCCGTCACCTCCTGTTGCCATTTTGAAGGGGGGAGGAGAGAAAGGGGATTCGAGAAAGGGTTGGGGAGGTTGGAATAGTTTTTTTGTGTGATTGTATACATAAAACAAGATGAAGGTTGCATGCAATTTTTGATCAATTTCCATCTGAGGACTGTGAAAAATTGGGGAGGAGGGGGGATTCAATTGCACACATTTCCTGGAGTTCACCTCTTTCAGTTGCACTTTCCCACACATGAAATATCAGCTTCATCACATGTCCAAGATCTGACTGTGGTGTTCCAGATTTTTCTTTTCAAGCTGTGCAAATACCATTTTAATAATAATAATAATAATAATAATAATAATAATAAATTTATTTATATTTCCCGCCTGCAGATCAAGGCGGGATTCCAACAAATAGATAAAAACAATATACAGTTTAATAAAAATATAAAGCTATCTAAAATCATTATTCAGTCTAAAACAATGTACTTCAGCCCCTAGGTATATAGCTGTCATTCAGTGATATTCCATGGTAGTCTTGTTCAGTGTTTCGTTATAATAGGTCAGGTGGATAGGCCCACCGGAAGAGGTCCATCTTAAGTGCCTTCTTAAAGGCATCTAAGGTGGTAATAAGACAGATCTCTTCTGGCAAGTTGTTCCATAATCTCAGGGCCACAGCGGAGAATGCCCTGTGGAAAGTCATCAACTTAATGTTAGTATATTCTAGTAAGTTCTTCCCTGAAATTCTGAAAGTGCAGGGCGGATTGTGTAGGAGAGGCGTTCCCTTAAGTAACTTGGGCCCAAGCCATAAAGGTCATAAAGGTAAGAACCAACACTTTGTATTGCGCCCGGAAGCTGATTGGCAGCCAATGCAATGATTTTAATATAGGGATAATATGGTCTACCCTAGATGCCCCAGTTACCAATCTGGCTGCTGCGTTTTGGATCAACTGAAGCTTTCGGAATTGGTACAAAGGTAGCCCCACATAGAGCGCATTGCAGAAATCTAAACGAGAGGTTACCAGTGTATGTACTAATGTTTCATGGTTCCCTCTGTCCAGATAGGGACGCTGCTGGTGTATCAACCGTAGTTGATAGCACGCACTCTTGGCTGTCGCCTCCACCTGTGATGTCAGCTGGAGGGACAAGTCTAGAAGTACTCCCAGGCTGTGAACTTTATCTTTTAGGGGAAGTGTGACCCCATCCAGGACAGGTTGACAGATCTCCATCTTAGGGCTGGGGGAACCTATCACAAGTACCTCCGTTTTCTCTGGATTCAGTCTGAGTTTGTTTTCCCTCATCCAGCCCGTTACCAACTCCAGGCAGGCATTCAGAGGAGAGATGCCATCTTCAGTCACTGTGTCAGTCGGAGGCATAGAGAAGTATATTGGTGTCATCGGTGTACTGATAACACCGCCCCCATGTCTCCGGATGATCTCTCCCAGTGGCTTCATGTAAATGTTAAATAGCATGGGAGACAGAATGGCGCCCTGAGGGACACCAGATGTCAACTCTCTTTTACGAGAGCAGCAGTCTCCCAGCTTCACCATTTGGAATCTGCCCGAAAGGTAGGAACAGAACCACTGGAGCACAGTGTCTCCAATACCCAACTCCTTCAGGCATTCCAGAAGGATACCATGGTCAATGATATCAAACACTGCTGAGATGTTCAAGAGCACTAAGAGGGTCATACTTCCCCTATCAGTGCCCAGACAAAGATCGTCGACCAAGGCAACCATGGCCGTCTCAACTCCGTATCCCATCCTAAAGCCGGTTTGAAATGGGTCTAGATAATCAGCTTCATCCAAGACGGCTTGGAGTTGGAAGGCAACTGCCCTCTTGATCACCTTGCCCAAGAATGGTAACAAAGAAACTGGCCTATAATTATTTCTTATCAAGGGGTCTAGGGAGGGTTTTTTCAAAAGTGCTTTAACCACAGCTTGTTTTAGCTCAGATGGAAATCTATCCTCCCTGAGGGATGCGTTGATGACTTGCTAGAGCAGTGTCATCACCGCATCCCCTCCTTGAACGGTCAGCCAAGATGGGCAGGGATCGAGAGGGTACGTTGTCTTCCTAATGCATCCAAAGAGCTTGTCCACTTCCTCAGTACTTAAAAACTCTAAATGATCCAATCTAACTATGTCCATGGAGTCACTGGACACCTCTACTATAGTTTCTGTTCTGTTTTGTAGTTTTGTAAATAAAGGCCTTGTTCAGTTTTCCAATGACTTATTAAAATCACATACTGTGTATTTGTTAAAAGACTCACTTTTTTGTAGCGAGATCTTGTAGCACCTTTTGAGACTAACTGAAAGAAAGAAGTTGGCAGCATGACCTTTCATAGACTACAATCTACTTCATCAGATGCTAAAGCATCTGAGGAAATACAAAGCTCATGCTGGCAACTACTTTCTTTCAGTTAGTCTCAAAGGTGCCACAAGAACTTGCTACACACATACTGATTCTACAGACGAACACAACTATGAATTCTATTACTTTTTTGTCTTTTTTCCCCCATTCAATGTTTAATTTCATCTTCACTAACCTGTGAAAGTGCACATATTTTTGCTTGTGCCTGGGCTAGCAATGGCAAAAGAACTAGTTTTATCAGGTAGTCCCTGCTGACTGCTCTTTTTTATTTTACCCAGATATTATAATGCTCTGGGAAGAGTTTTTACCTACTGAAGTACAAGTAACATTATGTTTTCTGTAACAAGACAGCAAAAAAAATCATTTTACAAGTAATGAGACATATTAAATAATGTTGAACCCCATCCCATGAGCAATTTCCACTGCAACATGCAGAAGCTAGACTGCTGTTGCAATTTCCCCTTGCACCAGATATCATTTGAATTGGGGGGCAGGGGGGGGGCTTCAGCAAACTGCTTTCTGACCAACAGGGGAACTGACCCTTATTGATCTCTACAGCTGCTAAGTAGGAACGGTGGGGAGGGGGGTTCATGGTCCCTAGGTACTGCCTAAACTAGAGACTGCATAGAGACCATGAAAACAGATGTGCATAACTCTAGGTTAAACATTCATAACTGCCACAGAACATAAACCAACATGAACATCTACTAAGGGCATTACACTATGCCAATGCTACACATCTGTTGTAGTGCAACACATGAGAAATGGTGAATGCACATAATTGTCATTTCATTATACAATGCAGAGAGGAAGCATGCCATGCTAATTGACACATGACTCTAGCTGCATTATTGAGCATCTGCAATGATTCTTCATGTAGAACTCCGCTCTTGCCACCATCAGCTGGATCTCTCTCTTCCACATTGTCCAAAAAAGTCATTCCATATTCACAGTGCAACTCATACGTGTGTAAGTCACCTCCCTGACAGGATTCTGGCCTCTTACATGTGCATGTCAGACTCTAGGATGCTTTTCAGATGCAGTTCATGCTGAAGAACAACAAACTAAGAGAGTCAGGAAATACATAAGTAAAGTCTGTGGGTCGGTGTGCATACATGTGTGTATATAAAAATCATGGATGGCATCTTATGTCATAAGATAGCTTTACAACCTCATAACTGCTTGGTATTCATGATTCATAATCATGGCATCATTATCATGACTGCAAATGCCCACCAAGCACACCATAAAATCCAGGCAGCCATACTGAGGGATGAAGTTCTGCAGTGGTGACAAGTTGGATGCTGAAGCATGCTGTGTCCAGTCCCTATGGTGAAACAAGGAATTGTAACAGAACCTCCAGAGTGGTCCCTGTTTCTGCCTGTTGCATTACTCCCCCCCCCCCCTTGCCCCATTGTAGGATGGGGCTGGATGATTCATCCTTCAGCAGCATCACAGAAGTCTATACCTTAGTATGACTGTTTGGATTTTAAGGTGAGTTTTGAGGGATGGATTGGAGGACCACATTGTAATATGTGCCCAGTGCAGGATTGCAGCCTATATATAAATATTTATATAAATGTAAATATTTTAATCAATTACTTTAGAAGATAATTTTGGATATTTTTCTTGAAAGTTAGGGTTCTCTTTTCAGAAGGCAGAATACAGTAATGCTATTCAGAAGCAGACACTGCACAGCTGCCACTTTTTCATTAGTGCTTTAGTTAAGTGATTCAGTAGCTAGTTTGGACTTCTCAAAGTCCTTCTCCCTGTTGTTCTTCTGTCTAACATGACTATTTTGCATCTTTCTTGAGCTAAATAAACAGCAAGGGATTTTTTTAAAAAAAAAAAAAGAAAGAAAAATCCAACCCAAGAACCACAAGAAGAAAGATGTTCAATGCCTCTGCATAAATTAAAGCATAACAAAAAGTCAGTCATTTGTTGTAAGAATATAATCCATTCAATCTGGAATAGATGCAGATGAAGGCTGGAATCCTGTTAAGGATCTGTGATAGATGGGGGATCTGTTCCCCTCTCCATCAAGAAGCAAGTGATTAATGGTCCCACCCCCTCCCATGACCAATCTCCTGTTCAAGAGGAAGAAGCAAGGCCCATGTATAAACTGCAGAATTCCATAGCATTGAGACATGGCAGTTAAAGCGGTGTCAAACTGCATTCATGTAGATGCAGCCTTAGTTATGCATACATAACTTAGTAGCTGATGTAGCATACTACTGAAAATAGCATATTATGTATAGAAAATGCTGTTTTCTATGCAAATCAACCATGTGTGAATTTTGCACATAAGTTCCCAGCTATAGGATTCTGATGATAGAAACAGCCTTTTATGCATAGAAAATACATTTTCTATGCAAAAATAGTATATTCTGTACAGAAAAGGCTGTTTCCTGTATAGGAGATGCAGTTTTCTGAAGCAATCACATGCAAATTTTATGGAAAATGTCATAAAATGTGAAGATTCTCATCAGTCCAGGGGTCTTTTCATCATGGTTTCTCAACACTTTAAAAAAAATGATTTAGTTTATGGATTCTCAATCTTTCTCAATAGTCTTTCCATTGCTAATAGGAAGAGAGTAGTCAAAGGCTTTCATGGCTGACATCCATAGATTTTTGTGGAGCTTTCAGGCTATGTGGCCATGTTCTAGAAGAGTTCCTTTCTGATGTTTTGCCAGCATCTGTGGCTGGCATCTTCAGAGAATGTTTGCCTGGGAAAGGATTGGAGATTATATATATGTGTGTGTGTGTGTGTGTGTGTGTGTGTGTAACTCTGGGAATTGTATATATATATCTCCTGTGTGACTCTGGGAATTGTTCTGTTGCTAATTAAAGTCCTCAGGGTGGGAGGATGTGCAGAAGTGAATCCCACTGAAGGCAGATTCTGTACCCAACTTAATATCCTTTACATTCCTCAAAGTACATATAGGTTTGATTTTCAAAGATGAGAATTTCATATATTCTGACTCTCCCAATTTTTTTTAACTTATTAAAATGGATTCATTTTTTCCAACCTCTCCAGCTTTAACATTTGTACAGGCTTTACATTACAGTGTGAAGTTTTTCATACCACTGAAAGACAGTTGCTATGTCAATTCAAAAAGGATGTGGAGAAACTGGAGTGTGTCCAAAGGAGGGCAACTAAAATGGTGAATGGTCTGGAAACCATGCCCTATGAGGAACGTCTTAGGGAGCTGGGGATGTTTAGCTTGGAGAAGAGAAGGTTAAGAGGTGATATGATAGACCTGTTTAAATACTTGAAGGGATGTCATATTGAGAAGAGAGCAAGCTTGTTTTCTGCTGCTCCAGAGAAGAGGACCAGAACAATGGATGCAAGCTGCAGGAAAAGAGATTCCACCTCAACATTGGGAGGAACTTCCTGACAGAGCTGTTCGACAGTGGAACACATTCCCTCAGAGCGTGATGGAGTCTCCTTCCTTGGAGGTCTTTAAACAGAGACTGGATGGCCATCTGTCAGGGACGCTTTGATTGGGAGTTCCTGCATGGCAAGGGGTTGGACTGGATGGCCCTTGTGGTCTCTTCCAACTCTATGATTCTATGTAAGGTTAGACTTCTGCATTATGTAGGCAAAGCATAACACTCTCTTCATGCAGTTCTGTGATGCAAATAAGAATTCTACCTCAGTCCCCAAATTTCTAGCACTGACGGTAACTTAAACTGCAGTTGACTATTTAGTAATACAGTTTAGCAATCCAAAGAAAAGGAGGCCAACATACGGTAATATTTTCACCAGATCATTTCATGCATTGGTAAAGAACTCTGTGTTCCATTCCATCTCTGCATCCCAAGAAGAATTATTTTCCTGGGAGGGATTCTTTTCTTTCCTTCTTCTTTCTTTTTTTTGGGGGGGAGGGGGGGAGAATAGGGCTATATAAAGAGTCCAGTGACCACAGCCAAAGTAATAGAGGTGTCCTGAATCTTTAACAGTTGTGTAGAACAAGCTGTTTCAGAAGATGTCACTTGCCTGAAAACTACCACCTATTAAATATCCACCTCCTGTTTAATGTCCAGGAGCCTTACTTCCTTTCAAGGGTTACAAGCTCAGTGTTCCTTGATCCATCATCAGTCTTGTTACCATCTTCAGCTGCAACCATATTCCATCATCAAGGTAGCATGGTGAGGCACATGCCTTATGTAGCAGATGCTGGAGCAGGTGTCAAGTTGTTGAAGAAAAATGCTGTGTGCCATGTGGTCTACCTTACATCCTCTAGACTAGCATGCTGCCTTCCCATTAAACTGAAAGATGCTGTCCTATTACCAGTGTTGAAACAAGGTTTAGCCACCAGTCTAGTCAGCATTTGTCCATGGAAATTGACACAATTTTCTACTTAAGGTAGAAAGAATGGTTGGCCTAATCCTATATTTCATCTCAATGTGCCACTGAGGCCAAGGATATTGTTGCTTCAGCACAAATCTTCTTAGCATGAGTAAGACTTAACAGTAATCCTTCCCTATTCTTCAACAACAACAAACACAGTTTTAATTATCACCTTTAAAAAAAATTGACAGAAAGTTTGTTTTGATTTGTAGTTGATAACTTATCCCTATGTAGTCACCATCCAGATTTACACATTTTCCCCAGTGTTTCTTGACCCTCCAACTACCATTATTGTAGATGTCTGCAGATTGCACCTGACAAGGATTACACACTTTACTTATTTCTGGCAGAGCCAGTCACAAAAATAAAGGATGCAATGAGTTGATTTTCTCAGCAACATGCACTTAGGGACCAATGATGACACTGACAAAATTTCATCAATATGCCATAATAACTTCCAGGTGATAATTATTATTTTACGATACCCCTTCGTAAGGCGCAGTCTGCAGACTTCTACAATATCAGAAATTCGGAGGGTCAAGATACACTGGGAAAAATGTCTAAATCTAGATAGTGACTACATAGAGATAAGTTAACAACCACAAATCAAAACAAACTTTCTGTATTTTTTTTAAGTTATCATTAAAACTTTACATAACCACCTCATATAAGCACATTTCTGTGTATAATTAATCTTTCTCATTCTTTCTGGAATCCTCAAGACAACCAATATTCCTGTTAATTTTCCAGCTATTCTGCTTCTCCTCCTAATGATTGTTTTCACCTCCACACTGAGCCAGGGCTCATTCATTCCCAGGGTTGTGTCCTTCTTTCCCTCCTTCCTTGAAGAGTGGTGTGGGCAGGGTTTCCTTCTCTGGTGGGAAAGGCAATGAGGGAAAAAAGGTCCCCTCAGTGACAGTTACATCATATTCACAATGTCATGAGTGGGCCACCAAGGCATATATAAGGAACCAAGACAACAGAGACATATATGAATGATAACCCCAGTATTGGAAATTCCCAAGAGCAGGAAGTAAATTACTCTAGCCCTGGGTTCTAATCCCGGGAACTCACAGGAAATAGACCAGAACAGGAGCTGCATTATTTGCATCTTTAAAAATAAAAATCCTGACACATACAGGAACATCTCCCAAAGCTTCTCAGCAATGTGGGTATGCCCTCTCTTTCTCTCTCTCACTCTCCCCACACACATACACACCATTATAAAATGATGCCGATGCTTCACATAAAATCAATCCACAATGTTCCATAGTTTCAGAAAACTCAATTCACTTTGCACTTTCATTGTTGTGTTCTGATAGATCTACAGCAGCCTCTGCAGTACATGAAATGGTTAGGTAACAACCTCATGACAGCTTCTTTTGTGTATCCAGATTTCCTGCTTAGATGTGCATTGGTGTTAATTCTTTAACACTTGAATGTCTTTGTTATTTTTTTTTTTAATTTATTGGTATAATAGGAACACATGGCTTGGGCAAACCCCTTTGATTTCAATCCTACTATCACATTATATTGAGCCTAATATGACCTATTGTTTTCTGTACTGGGAGGAGCTGTTCAGCTGGGCTTTAATGACCATCAGTCTTCTGTTTTATCACAATGCCTGCTCATTTCTTGGGTTTACCATTCTCACTGATTACCATGTTTGAGGATGTGCCATCTAATCAAAGGATGGGGAGGCACTAGAGAAAATTAGGGGGAAACATAATGGGAGTTAAACGAAGGCTTTGCAACCAGATGCAAATGAATGAATGGAAATTTTCAGAACTTGAGAATACCACAAGAAATCATGCAAGAGTAGTTTTTTTTAATAAGATCATTCAAGGACCAGAACTTTGAGCTGTTAATTGTACAAACTGCAAATTCCAGAATCTCCTAGCTACAATGGTCAGTGGAACTGAAGCCCAAAAAAGTAACTTTTACAAGTTCTGTAAGGAGCCAAATAATAACCCAAAGCATTTCCATTCAATAATGATAGCAACATTTCCCCTTTCAGTGACCCAAGGCAGAGGGCCCCTTTACACTACACAATTTATAGTATGATAGTTATCATACAACTGTTATGGTCCTATTCTATGGAATCCTGAGGTTAGTCATTTTGGACAAATTCTGCAAAATGGGAAGGACCCATGAAGTTGTTAAATACCAGAGAATACTCTTTTGCCAACTTTCTCTTTTATAACTTCAAAGGACAGAATTTAATCAAGTAAAAGCTAACATAGGCAGCTCTGTGTGTGTGTGTGTGTGTGTGTGTGTGCAGAAAACTGACAATACAGGTCATTGAGAAAAAATGCCAGCTGCTCTGTAATTGTAAACAAAAGATAATAAAACACACTTGTACTCTAGACCTGAAGGCACAAGTAGATTCTGGAGAATACATAAACACTGTAGTGAGTCAGTACATTAGATGAGACAGGTATATTAGATGAGCAATTACTTCCACCCTATCTGAAGCAGGGTTGTGAGAAAATGTGTATTTTTATTGATAAGAGATAGCATACTAGATGTTTCTAGTGTACAACTCAGTTGAAAGCTAGTCAGTTTTGATTGGTCAACTGACAAGCTGAGTGGGCCTAGGAAGAGAATAAAAAGAAACTCAGAAAGACATCTTATCAGGGTGTTTTCAGCATGCCTCCAATGCAGAAGACACTGTTGATAAACAACAACTGTTCCTGATAGTCTGATATTCTATCCTAAAATGTTGATTTATGCTGGTACTGGTAAGGTTATGCTAAGAATAAACATAATAATGAGTAATAAGGAATATTGTTAAGATTTAACAGGGAGAATAAGCCCTGAAGGCCTGTGCAGTTTAGAGATGCAATTCCTCATTAAATGAGAAAGTATACTGGATTGGAGTATTAAGATGGTTATGAATATGGTACAAGGGACAGAATTATGTATAAGTGAAAGTCTTTAGGAAATGTCTGTATAATGCCTTAGCCAATACTATGAAATTTTGAAGCAGGAGGAGGAGGAGGAGGAGGAGGATAGAATCATAGACTTGGAAGAGACTCCAAGGGCTCTGCCATGCAGGAACTCACAATCAAAGCACCCCTGTCTGATGGCCATCCAGCCTCTGTTTAAAACCCCCAAAGAAGGAGACTCCGCCACACTCCAAGGTAGTGTGTCCCACTGTCAAACAGCTCTTACTGTCAGGAAGTTCCTACTAATCTCTTTTCCTGTAGTTTGCATCCATTGTTCCAGGTCCTATTCTCTAGAGCAGCAGGAAACAAGCTTGCTCCATCTTCAATATGACATCCTTTCAAACATTTAAACAAGGCTATCATATCACCTCTTAACCTTCTCTTCTCTGGGCTAAACATACCCAGCTCCCCAAATCTCTCCTCATAGGGCATGGTTTGCTATGATGATGGGGAGGAGGAGGAAGAGGCAGAGGGGAAGGAGGAGGATCATAACCATGATGATGGATAAGAAGCTCTGTTAAATGGTTTAAAGGCTCCTGTTCTCACATGTGCTAACTATTGCCTGTTAAATCTTATTAAAACCTGTCAAAAGAGCTAACTAAAGAGATAAAGGTTTAGCCTCATGTAAATCCTGATGAATGTGTAAAATCTGATGGCCATATATAGTAACGATGAAATTATGCCTTACATGCAAGGTAATGTTATGTAATGAATCTTGAGTGTCCAGACACTGCTATGTCTGTTTTCTTCCTGAGGTAAATGTGTGTGTGTGTGAATACTTGTATTAAATAGCCTTGAAAAGTGCCAAAAGATCCTGCTCAATTCCCATATAAATACCCTGAAATTCCAAGACTTAAAAATATGTAAGTGGATTGTTAAAGCTGACTCTGCTATCTGGTTTATCCACCATCATGATCTGGGCACTAAGGTGACCCCAGAGAGAATATAGGGTGACTAGTGGTAATGACCATCAATCCCACAGTTTAAGATATAATGCTGGGGAACTACACTTGTTTCAGCTGGTTCGTCCCATCTGAGTAATGCATGTGTGCTATGTTGCAAAGGAGAAGACATTTATATATTTATTATTATTATTATTATTATTAACTTTTATTTATATAGTGCTGTAAATTTACACAGTGCTGTACATACAATCTTAAATTAGACGGATCCCTGCCCTCAGGCTTACAGTCTAAAAAGTCAGAGAAATATTTAGTCAGAGAAATAAGTTTTACACAAATTAACAGAAACTTCATGGGTGATGCTATTGTCATAAACCTGACACCTGTGGTGTATGATTGTACCTACTCCCTTACATTGCTAAAATGGATTGACAAACAAGTAGTTATTTTCCAGTATGAGTACCCAGTGCATGAGAAGACAACGTAGACTAGTCACACCATAAATACTTCAATAGGCTGCCTATCTAACAGACACTGATTTTTCAGCAAATGTCCTTCTTCTCAACAATAGCAGCCACACAAAGAAACCACATTTGATTTCTCCCAAGGCACAGGCAGGTTTAAAGTTGCACCTTCCTCCTCACAGACTGAAGACTAGAGATACTCATTTAAGCTAACCATTTGTGTCATTGATGAGCCTCTTGGAATGTTATTCAATTGAGGTGGTCTCTGAAGAATTCAAGGGCTATTAAAGTCACCAAAATTACTCATCTGCCATGGTAGGAATGCATGCTTCTGTGAGCAAGAGGCTGTACTGATGGTAGCTTGCTACTGGTAGAGTCTCCTATGGCAATCAGACTTTTGATGAGGAACCAGACTAAATGTGTCAAAGTGTTGATGGTCAGCATCAGTGGTAGTGATAATACTGGTGAATAGCCTTTCAAATACTATAGCAGTGGCACTTAACCTAACGCTTGTTAGTGCTGTTCAGAAGAAGGAACCAGTAAACGGCTCCTAAACATTTTTACCATGGAAAATCTATAATGAGACAATCCAAAATCAAACAAGAGATAGTGTCAGAAGATGAAACTCCCAGGTCAAAAAGCATTCAATCAGTTACTGGGGAAGAGCAGTGGACAAGAACTAGAGAAGCATGAATCAGGGAAAGTTAGCAATTGCCGGGGGGGGGGGGGGTGTGCTAGAAAACAAGAAATGGAACACAGAGACTTAAGCCTCAAACAGGTGACCCAAAAGGTTCACCATTGGGCCAATCATACACATGATGTGTGCCCGCCAGATTGCTCAGTTGCACTGGGGCCACCAAATGTGGCCCAAAACTGGCTGCAAAAGGAGCAGTTTCTTACTGTTCTTTTTCATGGCCTGTTGAGGACCACAGCAGCAGGCTCCCTCAGGTTGCCACAGTCCCACAGCGACTGAGGCAGGACTGGCCACTGGCTGCTCCTACTGGCCCATCTGCTTGAACCCTTAGACAAACTTGGTGTGAGTCAACTAAAGTGGATAGGAATGGGACATTTTCAATCACATAAAATGCAGTGTTTACTCTGGAAATTACAATACAAGAAAAAGCAAGATGGCATTAATAGCAAGGAAAGATGTAGCTAAAGCTGTTAGGGAATACAATGTGAAGTCTGACAATGTAATGTCAATGAGATGCCAAGGAAAACCTATCAATAAAACTATGTTTGACATCATGCTCCTGCCACAGTAGCAGAAGAAAAAAGTGGAAAGATTCTACAAAAGTCCAGGAGAAAATTGATTACACACTGAAACAAGACATGTTTATAATCAGGGACAACTGGAATGGAAAAGCAGCAAATACATCTTTCAAGCAACCAAAGAGATTACTGTATTCATGGACATCACCCAATGTAGAAATTAAATTAATCTATAATCAGAAGCAGAAGATGGACAAGCTCTATTCACTCTATGAAAACAAGACCAGGAGCAGATTGTGCAACAGACCATGAAATGCTAATATCAAAAGACAGAGTAACACAATTAAAAGGTATGCTAAAGCCATCATTGTGACAAAATACAGCCTGAATAACATATCTGTAGAATTTAAAGAGCAAATGAAAAACAGATTTACATTAATGAGACTAATTGACAGGGAACCAGAAGAACTTTTCAAAACGTTAAGAATAGAAAAGAATCAAAAGTAAAAGTGGCAACAGGGTCTCAATCCTGAGCAAAACTGTTCAGTGACTTATGGGTAGAGACAAAGACAACAATTATAATAATCAATGCCAAAAAAAAAAAAAAAGACAAGACACCAAAAATGTGGAACAAGAGACGTCTTCCACAGAATCCAAGAAATTACAGAGAAATTCAAACCAATAATAGGAATGCTATATGACCCATAGGAGAACATACTATACGAACAGGACAGAATAAAACACAGATGGAAAGAATACATTGAACAACAGTATAAAAGAGATAAAGTGATGACATATTCCTTCAAGGAACAACAATCTGAAGATGGAGCCATAATTTTAGAAAGTAAAGTCTTTCAAAGCACTTGGGAGACATAAACAACCAGAAACAGATGGAATATTAATTGGACTGTTTCAAGCAAGAGAGAAAGAAAATCTATTCAAGTTCCAGCAAAAACATGCCAACAGAAAACAAAACAATGTTCCACAGACTGAAAACATTCAATATACATTCCAGTCCCCCCTAAGGCTGCACCAGGGAATGTAGTAGACATTGGACTGTTGCACATATCTCCCATGCAAACAAGGTAATGTTCAAGAATATACAAGAAAGGTTTTAACCATATATGGGGTGAGAAATGCTGATGTCCAAGCTGGATTTAGAAAAGGAAGAGGCACTAGGGGTTGCATGGCTAACATATGCTTGGATCATGGAATATACTAGAGAGTTTCAGGAGAAATATAGTTCACATCCATTGTACATCCAGTGTTCCACATGTATCTCCAACAAACATGTGTGCACATTTTTTAAAAAAAGATCTTTAAATTTTGCTACTACAATAGCACTGATCCCACTTTCCCTTCCACAGCAGCATCCTGTAGAATTCTGGGATTTGGTAAGACCCTAGAGTTCTCTGACAGAGAATTCTAAAACTGCAGGATGTAGCCAAGGCAGCTGAAGTGGGTTCAAAGTGTGTTAACTATGCTGTATGGGTGACACCTAAGCAAATACAGCCTGATCTTGTGGAAACTATTGGTTTTATCAGAACTATTTCTTAAAGTTCTTATTTGTATACTGTACATACACATATTTACCACTTTTGCAAATTTATACCAGTCTCCCCATAACATAATGGATCACAATAAACAAGCATCAAATAGTTTATATACACAAGAAAATATTAGACCATAAAATGAAAAACACCATCCATTAAAAAAAAACCTGCCAGAAATATCAGAAGTGAAACAGGTTTTTTAGAAAAATGGAAACTCAGAATAGCTTCACAAAAGGTTTTATTCATAGCTTGTCCTTCTTCATTTGCAGAATTTTGTGTGTGTGTGTGTGTGTGTGTGGTTCATATGACCCTCTCTTGTTTGTCCAGAGATTCTTCTTCTTTTCTTCATACTGCAGAAACCACCCTTCAGCAATTATTCTGCTTTTGGGAACCACAGTTCAAGAAGGATATTGACAAGCTGAAATGTGTTAAGGTGAGGGCAGGCAAGATGGTAAAAGATCTAAAAACCAAGTCCTGTGAGAAACAGCTTAAGGAGCTGGGTATGTTTGCCTTGGAGAAGAGAAGACAGAGGTGACATGATAACCATCTCTAAATATCTGAACAGATGCCATATAGAAGATGGATCAGGCTTGTTTTCTGCTGCCCCAAAGACTAGTACATAAAGCAATACATTCAAATTAAAATAAAAGAGATTCCATCTAAATATTAGGAAGAACTTCTTGATTGCAAGAGGTGTTTCAAAGTAGAACATACTGTGTCAGAAGGTGATGGACTCTCCTTATTTGGAGGTCTTTAAATAGACCTTGGATGACTGTCTCTCAAGAGTGCTTTAGTTGTGTTTTTGTGCATGGCAGGGGGCTGAACTGAGAGCCAGCATGGTGTAGTGGTTTGAGTGTTGGACAATGACTCTGTAGACCAGGGTTCAATTCCCTGCTCTGTCATGAAACTTGGTTACTGGGTGACTTTGGGCAAGTCATACTTTCTCAGCTTCTGAGGAAGGCAATGGTAAAGCACCACTGAACCAATCTGGCAACAAAAAAATGATAGGTTTGCCAGACTTGTAGTCCAACACTCAAATCACTATACAGTGCTAGCTTTGAAGGTGATGCCTCTATTTCCTCCAGATTCACTCCTTCATTCAAGGAACCGGAGCTTTTGTTGTCTTTAGGCAAATGTATGTTGCATCAATTTAGGACAAGTATTTTCAGACAGTCCATTAAGTCTAGCAGGAAACCCAAGTTCAGAAATTCAGGCTCAGTAGTAAAAACTCAGAAACTATATTATTTATTATTATACTTTATTAAGAAACTATAGATTCAATTTGCTGACTTTTATTGTCAGAACTGACCAGCAACCATTTACATTTGACTGATTAAACATATATAATTTCAAATTCATGGTAGGATTATTTCTCCTTCATTTCCAATTAGTAAACAGTTTTTCTCCTTTCATTCCCACCTCAAGTTCTGGCCAAAAGCCAGTCTCCTTTCCATTGCTATAGATCATCACTGCTCTATAATGCTAAACCACTACATAATCCATAACTCTAACTACTATATTAAAACTATATTGTGGCAGGCAAGATGCCTAAGCAACTCCTGACAGTTTGCTTGTTTCTCCCATCACTGGGACAAAAACAGATAACAACATAACATTTATAATGCTAAAATCCAATTAAACAAATAGTAATAATAAAACACAAATTAAAAGCACATCAAGAAAAAAGTATAGTACCTTAAAAGCCTCCAGTAAGTACTCCTAAACCTACTTGAATAAAAAGGTCTTGTGTTATTATGTACCATTATGAGTGACCCTTGTTGTTATCTGGAGTTCATAAGGATGTCATGCCAATTGCTTTCCAGGCCCAGTTCAAGGTGTTGGTTTTAAACTTAAATGCCTTAAACAGTTTGGTCCCTAGTTAGCTAAGGGACCCCCCGTTTCATTATGAACTAATTTAGATGATAAGATCTTCAGGAGGACCCTGAGACTATTTTGTGGAGGTCTGCTTGGTGGGTGCATGGGAGAAACCTTCTTCCTGCATTGCTCCTGGATAGCAAAATGCCCTCCCCTCAGAGCTATGATCAATTCCCATTCTCCCTAAATTAGGAATGATTTGAAGACATAGATCTTCACACTTGTTTCATTTTAGGATTGTGTAATTAGGAAAAGAGAGAAACTATGCTACAGGGGGAGAGGCTTGATCAAGGAAACTACAGCCCCAAGGTGGCAAGACCTGAGCAGGGCAGCTGATAACATGGTAACTTGGAAGGCTCTCATTCATCAGGTTGCTAAATGTTGAAGTTGACTTGACAGAAATTAACACCAAGAACAATCTTCAACTAACGTAAACTACTTTATTGAGTACTATTGGCTTTATTTGCTCAATCAATGTAGTGATCTTAATGTTGTTACTATGTAATCTCTTTTAAATCAGAGTTTAAATTGTTTTTACCTTTTGTTTGTTCTGTTCTGTAGTGATTATTAACAGCCATAGGGGCTTTCTAGATTGGCAGGAAAGTGTGACATGAAGTTGCCTTTTCCTTAATGCTTAACAGCTGTACCACAGCCTTTAGATGGACCTGCGCTGTTCCGCAGTTTTTTAAAAAGAAGCTGGGAAAACCAGCACCTTTTTAAAGGTGCTTCTTCTCCCCTAAAAAGCAAAAAAAAAAAAAAGCATTTTCATGGCACACTTTCCCTTTTTATCATCTAAAGGCTAGACTTTCATGCAGCCATGAACACACTTCTTTTTGCCAATCTAGAATGCCCTATAGGTTATTTTTTAGTGGGAAGATGGGGTAAAAATGTAAATAGTAGTAGTAGTAGTAGTAGTAGTAATATGGCATCTATTATTGTTGTTGTTGTTGTTGAACATGCAGTTAAATCACATTAGCTTTACAAAAGACCATTTTCTCCTGGAGCTGAAAATTGCTAAAGCTGTTTTGTTGATATGAACCAACATAGGGGCCTTCATTTTTGGAATCTCCTCGGGGGACATGGCCATAGGCATTGTCAGGCTAAGCATCTGCCCTTCTAACCTACTCAACACTACTAATTTCAATCTTCCAACATAAGAACATTCCCTTGGGAAGAGCTTCCTTCAAAGCGCTTCCTCCTTTAGCAATTCCATCTCTGCACTAAAGTAGCAACTCCTTTTCTTCCGGAATAGCTTACCTGTCAGTGTGGGAGAAGGCTGGGATATGTGTTGTGACATTATCCCACTGTTTGTATTATCTCCAGTTCCCAAGTTTAGCATTGCTGCAGTGCCATGCCAGCTTTGAATATAATCATGTGCTTTTCTCAGTGTGCAGTTACATTAATAACCTTTCTGTTTTGATAGATTTGCAAGGAAAACTCTAGCTTGGTAATCGTCTTGATAAGCCCATTCTGCCCTCACCCTCCTGGGTTCAGCTCCCATGAGGCAGAACAGCGACTGCACTCACAAAGTCTGCTCCTGCTGTGCCTGCTGCATCTCCACCATTTTAAATAATCCCTTCTCTATCTCAGAAGGCAGATCATCCCACATTTGCATGGCACCGATAAGGAGATGGTGGATGGGTTGGCACTGCAGTTATGCACACATGACTGAGCACCAAAAGCCAACAGCAGGGTTTATTTCACTCATTCATGGTCTTAAAGGAACTCTGAGGTTGCAATCCTAAGCACACTTCTGAAAGAGTAACTGCAAACCACATTGACAGTAGAACCAAGGAGGTACTATTACCTCCCACAATGCTTGTATTTATTGGAGATAGGGACATTTTAAAGGCAATTTTCTATTCTTATTGTGTTGGCAGGGGTGTGTGTGTTTTGAGGCTGTTGGCTTTTTGTTTTCAACTTCTGCTCTTTCAGTGTTGTTGAATCTTCTGCTCTTTCAATTTTGTGAACACTACCTTGTTTTATTTTCTTGCTTTATGGGGAAAGAAAATAATGCAAATGCCCTTGAATGTTCTTTTTGGCCTGTAACAGGAGTGGACACATTCCAGAGTTTGGAGGGCTACACTCTGGCATTTTGAATTTCTCTGAAGCTTGCAGGAGGCACAGTGGCCAATTGTGACCGCTATTTTGGCATCTGGAACAGAAGTCGTGTCCCCTCTGATCAATATTTAACCAACGGTATTTGCTTTTGGGAAGTGCAGTCTCCCCAGAACAGTAATTTAAACCCTAAATCAATGATTTCAAGGTTTGCTTTTTTTTCAGCTGATAAAAATAGCCCAAGGTGGGGTTTGCTGGGGGCCCTGGAATGTCAGTGGGGGTCCCAGTAGCCAAACTGGGACTTCTGAAGAGCTGCATGGAGCTTGCAGGCACATAATCTCAAATATTCCACATATGAAGATGGGGACACAAGGCCAAGCAGAGGTTATATCAATTTGCTCTTGCCTGAGCCTATTGGGAAAGGACAGGATTCTGCTTTTTTTCCCTTTCGCCCTGCTGAGTTAATTGAATGAAAACTTTTTCTGTATTTTCTGTACTTTGAACTCAATTTATAGTGGCTGAAGTAAGGTGAGGACAAAGGGCAAAAGTGGAAGGAGGAAGAAGAGAAACTAAGGCATTTAAAAACCAGTTGAAAAAGTGGAATGGCAGAGGATAAATTGAGACTCTCCCGGCCACACTGGGACAGTTGGAGGGCATGACATCAAATGTGTGTGTGGGGAGGGGGGGGGAGATCTCAACTAGTTTTTATGCCAGGCCTAGAAAAGCAGACAATAAATGCTAATACAGACAAACAAACCTACCGCTAAGCAAACATGCTTAGGATTGTGCTGCGTACAGAGGTAGTTAAAGTTGTTCTGTGGCCTGAGGTGAAGCAGCAAATGGTGGTCCACAACCCACCCGAATCAAGGTGCACAATACCCATGCCAGCCAAGAAATTTTGGCACTTGACACAGAAAATCCCCCAAATTCCCATCTCTAGTAATAAAAGTAATGATAGCAAACTAAGAAACAATTTGCTGTCCTTTCATGATATCAAGATTCTACTGCCTGAGGTGACTTCCTTATTGTAATTAATAGTAGGATTGGCTCTTCATGCAGTAGTTGCCACTTTTTCTTCCAGAAGAGATTTGTTCATTTAAAAACATATGAAAATGCCCTATTTGATTTTAATTTTAAAATACGTTTGACAAAGAATTTTTATAACACAACACTAAATTCTAAAACTATCCTGGGAAGGCCTACCGGAAAAGATCCATCTTGACAGCCTTTTTAAAGCTGTCCAAAGATGTCAATTGACGGATCTCATCTGGCAGGCCATTCCACAATTTGGGGGTGACAACAGAAAAAGCCCTCTGGGAGGTAACCGAAAGCCTAGATCTTTGAGGCTGTAGCAAATTTCTCCCAGAGGGCCGGAGAGCACGGGGAGGATTATAAGGGAGGAGGAGGTTCCTGAGATAGCTTGGACCCAAGCCATTTAGGGCTTTAAAGGTGATAACCAACACTTTGTACTGGGCCCAGAAACTGATAGGAAGCTAGTGGAGGGACCTTAGTACTGGAGTAATATGGTCCCTCCTGGATGTTCCTGACAGTAATCTGGCCGCCATGTTTTGTACTAGCTGTAGTTTCCGAACCAAGCATGAGGGTAGCCCCATGTAGAATGCATTACAGAAATCTAGGCATGAGGTTACCAGCGTGTGAACAACAGTCTCGAGATCCCTTACTTCCAGAAAAGGACGCAGCTGACGTATCAGCCTAAGCTGATAATACGCATTCCTGACTGTCGCATTTACCTGATTAGTCATCAGGAACAACAAGTCAAGGAGCACCCCCAGACTGTGAACACAGTCATTGGAGGAGAGTGTGACCCCATCCAGGACTGGAGGTTGCAGTCCAATTCTTGGTTTCGGGGCCGCTACCGTGAGCACCTCCGTCTTGTTTGGATTCAGCTTCAATCTGTTTTTCCTCATCCAGTCCATTACTGCTCGAACACATTCATTGAGAGAGGAGGCATCATCAGAATTCGAGGCCAATGAACGAGACATGGAGAAATAGATCTGGGTGTCATCAGCATACTGATAGCACCCAGCCCCATAACTCCAAATAATCTCACCCAGCAGCTTCATATAGGTGTTGAATAACATTGGGGACAGAATGGCACCTTGTGGAATGCCACATGTGAGCTCTCTTTTGCTCAAGTGGCTCTCCCCGAGCAGCACCCTCTGGGACCTATCCGAGAGGAAAGACCGGAACCACTGCAATGCAGTGCCTCCGATACCCAACCCCCTCAGGAGGTCCAAGAGGATGCCATGATCTATCGTATCAAAAGCCGCTGAGAGATCTAGGACCACCAGCAGGGTCACACTACCCTGTCGATGCTCAGACACAGATCATCAGTCAAGGCAACCATGGGAGTCTCTGAAATGGGTCTAGATAATCAGTTTCATCCAAGACAGCTTGGAGTTGAAGAGCAACTGCCCTCTCGGTCACCTTGCTTAAGTAGTAGAGAGACTGGCCTGTAATTTTTCATGTCCAGGGAATCCAGGGAAGGCTTTTTCAGAAGCGGTCTAATGGCTGCCTCCTTCAGACATGATGGAATATGGCCTTCCCTGAAGGACACATTGATGATGTCCGTAAGGAACTTCATCAATGTATTCCCCCCCCCCCCAGATGGCCATCCATGATAGGCAAGGGTCGAGAGGGCAAGTTGTTTTCCTCACACTACCAAGGAGCTTGTCCACGTCATCGGTACTCACAGATTGAAGCTGATTCATAATAACTTCATCGACAAAGTCACTGGATACCTCAGTTATGGTTTCTGTTAGCAGACTGGTGTCTAAGCCAGCTCTTATTTGAGAGATTCTGTCCGCAAAGTAGTTGTTAAACACATCACAGCAGGCTGTCGTCAGGTTAAGTAAGGGATTTGGCCAGGGGGTACCTGCGTCATCTCCCTAACCACTCTAAACAGCTCTGCTGGACGGGACTCTGTGGATGCAATATGTGCAGAAGAGAAGGCTCTCTGTGCTGCACGTATTGCCTCCCGATAGGAAGATCCTATGGTGAGTTCTATCAGCTAAGAGCTGAGTCTTCTGCCATTTGCGCTCTAGTCGTTGTCCAAACCGTTTCATTTTCCTAAGCTCTGGTATATACCATGGCCTACAATTAGAAGCGGGATGGCAAGGACGCTTGGGAGCGATTGTGTTGATAGCCCTAGTGAGATCGGTGTTCCAAGTGTTAACCAAGGCATCAACTGGATCACCGGCATTCCCAACCATTAAACCCTCCAAGGCTTTCTGGAATCTGATTGGTTCCATTAGCCTTCGAGGGCGGACCATTCTAATAGGTCCACCACCCCCGATGGGGCGGATGTAGGCTGTAAGTTCCGTCTTGACCAGGAAATGATCCGTCCATGACAGAGCGGAGGTGCCAATGACCTCCGCCCACGGATACTCCTGTTCTATACTAAAGATCACATTGAGTGTATGACCTGAACAATGTGTGGGCCCTTGGACCAGTTGGGACAGGGCAATGTTTGTCATGGTCTCCATGAATTCCCGAGCTGCACATGTTAAGCTGGTCTCGAGCAGAATGTTGAAGTCCCCCAGAACTAACGGTCTGGGGGACTCCAACAACAGCTCCAAGACCAGCTGTGTCAGCTCAGTTAGGGAGTCTGCTAGATGACGTGGTGGTCGGTATACTAGCAGAATCTCCAAACTATCCCTGGTCCTCAGGCTGAGGTACATACACTCAAAGTGGACTGTGTTCCGGACAGGTATCCTGGTCAAGGTCAGGTTGTTCTTATGGACTAGAGCCACTCCAGCCCCAGCCCCACCCCCACCCACATCCCCTCACCTGTTCACTTACAAAGTACCCAGCTGGGAGGGCCTGTGCCCAAGTGACTGCACTATCCTCTCCCAGCCAGGTCTCTGTGAAGCAAGCCAGGTCAGCATCTTCATCCATGAGGAGATCATGGATGACATGGGTCATATTCTTAAACGACATGGCATTGCAAAGAAGCAGAGTGAGGTTCTGTGGAATGGTAGGTCTACTCTTCAAACTATTCTGGGGAACAGAGGGAAATGAAGGTGGGATAGCTTTCAAACATTGATCCCGTTTTCTTTTATAACATTCGTTCTCTCTGATCCAACCATACCTCCCGTTCCCAAGCACAACTTCAATAGCTGCCCCTCCTCATTCCCAGCCTCAGGTGAAATGATGGAACTTAAAGCCATAGAAGAGATAGGGAGTGCCGGTGTTGTGGGCTTCTGACTGCTGGCTGCCTCCAGGGCCTTCTGAGGGTCAGGCAGGGGCTGGAAGGGGGGTGGGTGGGAGGGCGGAGTCTTATAGTCTTGTTAGGCCACACCCCCTGGCCTGCCTTGCCTTGCTTACAGTCCCAGCAATGGGAGAAGTGCCGGTGTTGTGGGCTTCTGGCTGCAGGCTGCCTTCAGGGCCTTCTGAGGGTGAAACTTAAACCACCTGTGCACACAGATGCCTTCTCTCCCTCTCCTTCTGCCTCTACACACACACACACATACAGAGAGAGAGGTTTCAGTATTTCCCAGTCTAATTTTCAAGCAGTATTTGTAAAGCAGTATATGGGCCTGGTATTTTTTAATTAACATGTGGGTGGGTATTCATACATGCACCTGCACATGGTCCACAAAGGAATGAGAAGTAAGCCCAAGTAGACTTTATGCTAAAGAGTGTTTTAGACTATTCTCTACAGTGATCTTTTGGTAATAGCCCACCGATGATCTCCAGGTCAAGTCCTCAAAATATCATCGTTTTGCTACTCCTCGGTGGTTTTCCAAACTCTGTTCTGTTTAATGTGTCCTATAGAACTTAATGAGAACCACAGAGAGCTGTTTTATCATACCTAGTCCTTCTTTCCCTATCCTTTTATCAGCATATGCCAGCTAGGGCTGAATGAGGAATTCTGTTTCAGTCTTGCACTTCTCAGATTGTCCACAGGGTGGATGCAGTTCATGCTCTGGAATCTTCACTCATGTGGATGCTTTTTCAAAAAATGACACAGTGCATAGGAATCATCATCATCATCATCATCATCATCATCATCATCATCCCACCTTCCTTCCAGTACAGGGATTCAAGGCAGAAGTACACAACTTAGACTCACTATAGTCAGTGAAGGAAAAGCTTTGATACTTTGTGTACAATTTAAAACACACACACAAACATGCAGTTTAAAAAAAAATAGCAAAGAGAATGGCAGCTCTCATCATGTAAAGTACACGCATGTGCACACACATGTACACACACACAACACAACACAACACAATGGAATTTAATATGAACTAGATGCAGAGGCAAGAAGAGAGGATTATCCAGAAAGATACATTTTATAAATGTGTTTAAGCTTATTCTGGACTTGATGTGATGCCAGGATATAACAGAACCCCAAGAGCAGGCTTTCAGAAATGAGTTGTACTAAATTATTTCCAATCTCAAATAATATCATCCCTCCCCCCCCCCAAAAAAAACCCACACAATGAAACCTAATTGATTCCATCAATAAATTGAATCAAAACCCATTACTATTCCAAACAAATGCAATGTGGTGGCTTGAACTGTTTGGAGATGCAGTTCGGCAACATTTGGAGGGATTCATTTTGCTCAACTCTGGGGAAAGGGTTGAGTTTGTTTTTAGCAAATTCAAAGCATTAAAAGGAAATGTGAGGTAGGAGAGAAAAAGAGAATCAAGGAAGAAATGTAAATATCCTGAAACTAGGAAAAGAGCAGTGCATTAGATGCATTTACTTTGGTTGTTTCAATTCATGCCAAATATTTCAGGGCAAGTTTGTTTTTTTAAATCACCTTTCGGATAGGAACAAAATAGTACAAAGTATATTATTATTATTATTATTATTATTATCATAATCATTATTATTAACCTTTATTTATATAGAGCTGTAAATTTACACAGTACAGTGGGAAAGAAAGCCAGTGTGGTTTTCTTGATGGACTATGACTGTGGAGAACAGGGTCCAAATCCTTGCTCAGCCAAGAAACCCACTGGGAAAATCTCGGCAAGTCACAATCTCTCAGCCTCAGAGAATAGCAATGGCAAACCTCCTCAGAAGAAACATCCCATGAAAACCCCATGAGAGATTCACCTTAGGGTCGCCAGAAGTCAAAAATTACTTTAAGGTACACAACAAACAAACAAACAATGGGAAAGAAGAGCAAATTGCCTGTAATATCACATGGCTAACAAAATGTCATTTGGATCTTTTTTAAAAAGAGAGAGAGAGAGAGATACTGCCAAATCCCAAAACATTTGTTCATCTGGAAGAGCATATAGACACCAATTATAGTGCAATATTCCATTTTAACTGCCTTGGCAACATCCTATGGGATCCTCAGGTTTGTCATGGAGTGAACCATTAGAACTCCCTGGCTGAGAATTATAAATTTGTGGTTGTTTGTGTTGCTGTTATTGTGTGCCTTCAAGTCACTTCCAACTTATGGTGACCCTCAGGTAAACCTATCATGGGGTTTTCTTGACAAGTTTTTTCAGAGAGAGTTTGCCACTGCCATCCTCTGAAGCTCAGAGAGTGTGGCTTGTCCATGGTCACCCAGTGGGTTTCCGTGGCTGAGCAGGAATTTGAACCCTGGTCTCCGGAGTCATAATCCAGTGCTCAAACCACTATGTCTTCCTAAACTGCAAATCTCAACATTCCATAGGACATGACCATGACAGCTAAAGTAGATTCACAATGTTATAGTTGTGTGGTGTGAAAGGCCCCAATAGATAGAAGACAAAAGATGGTGTGGATCTACAGCTAATTTCTGGGCAACTTGATGTGAATCAGCAGGGTTTTTGAGCTCCCAGTTGTTTAATATCAGGAGCAGCAACCATATGATTCCTGCATCTACTTAAAAGATATTGTGGATGTAATCTCAGAAAAAAACAGTGAACTACATGCAGTTCTGGTACTCAAGCCTAATTCCTGGACTTACATATTTTTTTTACAAAAATTCTAAATGTATGGCTTTTGCATCAGGTTCTGATTAGCTGAGCTCAAGGTTCTGGTAAAAATAATGCAAACCCTGCAACTCTAACTATTTGTCTCTCAGTGACACACATTATATAATCCACAACTCCATTAAATCAATCACTTGCATTTGAGTTAGTTTTCACAGTGGGAATCAGTAGGATTAAAATGTTCTCATTCCAAGTATTTTGGTTTCACTTCCTTTTACGCTGGTTTGTCAGTTAGCTACCAGCATCTCCTTGTAATAGAAACATGATTCACAATACACAAGAAAATCATTTTGACTTGTTTTTGTTAAGCTCTAATTCACCATTTGTTTCTAAGTAAAAATGGGATCTTTCTTCCCTCCTTCCTTCCTTTCTTTCTTTCTTCTTTTTTTTTAAACCCTTTTCTTAGCAACCTGATTTTACAGGGCAGCTGGGGGGAAAGCTTTAGATTCCATCCATGGCAGTATTTTTCTTCTTCAGTAAACATTGCCTCCAGCAAAATGTCACTTCTCCCTAACAAACAATCAAACCAGATGCAACAGAACTTCACAAACAGACTGTCTGACAAGTGTGCCCCAGTGATTCATGCTACAAACTTGGCATCCAAACAGCCAGACAAGCTGTCTCTATTGACATCTGCTCCTGTTCAGCACATGAATTATCCTTATGGACTCTCTCATCTCTGAGTCCCTCAGACTGCTCCCAAAGCTGCTCCTTCAGCCACAACTGGAGCATCCAAAGCATACTTTATTTGTTCCATTGATATCCTAATCAGAGTCTGGCAATGTTATGGGGGCACACAGAACCCAGAATCCCCCAGCATGGTAAAACACTGCTGTTCTGGTTAAACTGCGTAACCTCTTTAAATTCTGCAATGATTAAAAATTTCAGAGCTTTTTTCCCCTATAGAAGCTGTTCTATAGAGTCCTGGCCCTGAGACTCGGGGTTATCAATACAGCAGAGTGAGGCACAGCGACAGTTGCATGACTTCCATGTCAGTGAAACAGTGAACTTGTTTTGTTTTTTACTCTGGACTTTAAAAGACCCATTCAAGTTGCTGAATGCATTTAGCATCTTGGGTAGCTCCTTCAGTAGCTGCACTGAAACCCAGAAAAGACTCACTGCCTTCTGACTGTCACTGGTGAGGCAGCTACGTCAGGTAGCAGATTGTAGGTGTCATGAAAATGTGTTCTATTCATTATTTTACTATCAGGAACAGAGAGAGGTGCTTGTGGAGACTGCTGCCTTGTGTGCCAAAATAACTTAACTGGATTGTGGTACTACATAGCTTAACTTGAGTGAGTTGTGGAGAGTGTTGCTAACTGCTGCTGTGCTTTGAGTAGCAACAAATCTAGGCTGAACCCCTGACTGTATCATTTCCCTTAATCATAGATCCCAATGTATACCCATGTGTGTAAAAAAAAGTCTTAACATGGCATGTAATATGCTCTAGGTCACAGATGGCCCTAATATTGAGCAGAGTGAGGCAGTTACCTCAGGCAGTGGGTGCTGAGAGAGAGTACAGAGAAGTGATGGAAAGTTAAGAGGATGGAGTGGCTGGTCAGTGCTTTATTCCCATAGCAGCCTTCTGCTTTGTGGAAGAAAAGATGCTAACTAAATCCCAGCCACTGTTCCAGTCTGACTGGCTTCTTCTCTATGTGGAAGGGGGAAGAATGGTGTCATTTGGTCTCTGAAGACAGCCTTGTTCCAGTCCCACTTAACATTTACTTATATCACATGTGCATGTTTGTATGGCTTGTAGAAAACACCTATTTTGAAAAGAGGTGTCTGATCTTGGAAATAAAAAAGCTGTCCCCAGACTCCAGAAAAAAGAAGGTGCTGTGAAGGTGGTCAAGCCTGGATAGAGCCAGCCATCCCAATTCATGGAATGCTATGAAGGGGAGAAATATAAAAACTAGAGGCTTGTCTGAAACAAGGAACTGAAAAGACCTCAATGGGCTTGGGGGTGGAGAGCAAAGGGTGTGGAAACAGTTCAAGAAGAATTACCATTTTGTTTGAAACTGGGGTGCTACAGTGTAGTGTGAATGGAACCAGCATAGGGCCAGCTATTTATCTGTTATAGAATAAATGTGTATTGTTTTTATTTTCTACAACTCTGTTTGGATGTTTAATAATTAAAATGTCATACTTTATCAAAATGAACACTTTTTATACACTTGTCCAGAATAATAGTCACCTTGAGTCCTGAATGCCAGTTCCAAAAAGGGATTTTAAACATAAAAGGACCAGGTAAGTGATAGGAATCCCAGGGTTTGGAATTGCAGGGGTTGTGATACACCTGGATATATGGGTATCATAGGGAGGAATAAGGCCATATCTTTTAAATGCAATCAAAAACTATTGATACTAAGTCTCAACCAGTACTTGAAACAGTTTCTCTTTGGATGACAATTCCCAGATTTTCTGGCCATGTAGCCATTCTTCTAAACTCTGAAACAGTCCATGTAGGTAACCATGTAGGTAAACTTCTTAACACTCCATGTAGGTAACTATTCTGATGTGATTTTCCCATGAAGCATTTTTAAATAACAACCTCTTTTGAAGCAGTGAAGTCAAGAAGAAAAAATGTATTATCGCCCCAATAATAAAACATTTGAGTCACCCCTATGCATCTGTGACAGCAAATTATGCCCAACCAATATACACTAGCTAGAATCCTAAAATAATAGAATAACAGGATACCAAAAAAAACAATCGCAACAGTGGATCCTCAGAACTCTTTTGCTGGTGGACTTATACTCTTTGAAGACTTATTGTGCACCTTTGTCTCCATTTCTCAGGTAATTTCAGGTCTTTCCAGCAAACATCTGACATTAACCACTACATTGCCTTTTGCCAGCTCAATATTCTGTGACTATCAGCTGATTCTTATCAACTGGTCATTTGTCTGTGGATTGCTGCCCTTTGACACAGCTATGGGCCTCCACCAATGTTTGCATCTTTTAACTTTCTTTGGGTTTCTAGTTATGGAGACTGTCATGAGAAACAGCACTACCATTCCATCACTGATCCAAAGACATTTTTTGTGAACTGGGGTGGGAAGGAGGAATCACTCAATGACAAGAGACATATACTTTCTATGCAGAGAGCCACTGCTTCAGTCTATCACATGCTCAGTTAAAACAGCCTTTGTGAGATGGGGCAGACCTTCACGTACAGAGCCACTGCAAGTTAGGGCATATAGCCCTGACTACATTATTTTGAACAGTTATCTGGAACTTCCAGAATCTTTCAACATGGTTAGTAGCTAGAGAAGTCAGGGAGTTGTAATCCAAAAAAGTAACTTTTCCCAGCTCTGCTTTTAAGGTGTTCAGAATGCCTTTACTGGATCATAAAGGTCTCAGGAATGCCCATTTAAAATACAGTTTGGCCTGTCAAATCAACTGGAACTGGTGTAAATTGTGCAGAAGAGTGTTCATGGATTGAATCCTATTGGTTAGCCCTAATTAAGAGTAGACCTGTTAAATCACTTCAGTAGATCTCCTCTAGTTGTGAGCCAATACATTGGTGAGTCAGCACAGAGACATCCCATTAATTCAAAGGATTTGCTTTAGCTGGCATTATCAATCTGATTCAGGCACAGTTTTCCTAAGGCAAGTGCTTCCACTTAAATGAATTACCAGAGCAGCCAGATGACCTGAAATAGATAATCAGTGGAAGAATGATCACACTGGAACGCTAATGCTTAGTTAATGAATTGCTTAGCATACCAGTTTAAAACCTTGGATTGAACAGAAGGCTTTCCATCACAATTTGTTGGGCAACCTATTTAAAAACATTTTTAAAATATGCTTTTAAAAATCATGTACTTACCTTCTCCACCGCACACTAAACTTCCCTTTGGATGGTAGGTACTGTCTTAGAGGAATATCTTCACCTTCTCTTTTTGCACAGTATGGAACACCTTTCCTTAAATGTTGCCTGTCACTTTAAAAACAATAATCAGACCTGATATTTATACACATGCAAATATATGCAGATATATTGGTGCTTGTCTGGTGAATTAATTGACAGTACAATCTTATACATCTTCACTCAGAAGCAAATTCCCCTGTATGGGTACAGGACTGCAGTCCTAGATTCCTTGAATAATTAAATAATTACTCAGCTTACGTTTGATTGGATGGTAGACCTAAGTACTGGTTTGAGAGGAAAGTAATGTTGAGCCAAAACCTCTGTACCTGGAAATCTTGGCTTTCATGAAAACAAACAAACAAAAAATACATGCTTAATCACCCTTGATTTATTATTTATTTATTAGAGTAGTTATATCGTAATGCCAGAAGGACAATCTCAGACTGAGGAGACAGGTGGAGATGGTCTGTGATGATTTCCTGAAATTATGGGGCAGTACGGCAGCATTTGGTATGGTTCTTTGCCTTGTCTATAAATTTTTGTTATTGTGTGCCCTCAAGTCAAATCTGACACATGGTGATCCTAAGGCAAACCTATCATATGGTTTTGTTGGCAAATTTTTTCAGAAGAGGTTTGTCATTGTCATCCTTTGAGGTTGAGAGAGTGTGACGTGCCCAAGGTCATCTAGTGGGTTTCCATGGCCAAGCTAGGATTTGAACTCTGGTCTTCCAGTGTTCTAGTCCAATGCCCAAACCATTACACCATACTGGCCCTCATCTATAAATAGCATATGTTATAAATAGCATATGTTTTTAATCTGCATAGTTCATACAGGCCATACTGATTCCAGTTTTCTTAAGACAAAAAAGCTGGTGTATCTATTCGTGTTATTGCATTTTTCTCCCACAAAATGTGTGGTTAAATACTATGGCGCTTCCTTAAACTGCAAATCCCAAAATGCAACAGGAGGCAGCCAGAGCTGTTAAAGTGGAATAGCAGTGCTATAAGAGTGTAGCGCAGTAATGTGGCTAGAAGATATTTATTTAGAAATATGCAGGAGTGCGACCAAAGACACAGTAATAATTCAGACATACCATTCAAAGCTAACTGAAATAATGGTATGGAAACTGGAGACTTAGGGTTGTAAAAGAGTGATATTTACTTGTCCTGAAGAGGAACAGTGTGTGGTTCAGACTAAGGGTTACTGAAGCTTCGACAAATGGACAGCTCTTGCCACCTCTCTTTGCTCTGAGTTGGTGCTGCAGCAGCCACACGCTGCAGCATTGACGTGCCGCCAAAAAGAAGCTGCCTAGAGCAGCTTCTTTTTTGCAGTGTCACAAACAGGAAGGGCCGCCTCCATGACACCACTTCCTGCCAGTGATGTCCAGACACTGTGTGGCATCGGCATCATCATGGCGGCACCCATGTGAATGGGAGGCCGCCATGATGGTGGCATCTGTATGGACTAGGTTTGCGGGGCATGCGGTTGGTGCGTGCTCCCAAACCCTAGAATCAGCGCCGGCATGCCACTTCCTGCCTGTTTGTACCGGGCCTTAGTGCACACTGTGGACACTGAGGCTAGATTTGGCACTGATATTTATACCTGAGATCCTAACCTCAATGTGTACTAGGTGCTATTTTACAATATAACAAAGACCTGATGGTCTTCTCAGGGAATGGAAAATGGGACTCTGGAACAAATGATGGCTTTGACTTTAGAATAACAAAAAAACATTGATTGGATATAGGACAACCCCAAACTAGATGGGTAGGGAGAGGGTAGGTAGGAAGTGTGGGCATACACACCTGTGCTTTTGTTTCTAGTGCAAGAGGGTATGCAGAGATCCTGGGGGAGGAAGATGGAGCAATCATCAAACCTATTTCGCTTTTATCTTGGTATCACCTGTGTCCTTCACATGTCTTTGGGTCTATGTGTCCTTCTCATTGGAAAGTCTGGTGTTCTAAAGGTCATTGTGACCTCTTAAGAACATGCCTGGTTCCAGATATAATACAGATATAATGCTGGTTATGTCAGGTGTACTGACATGCCTCCCCAAGGAAATTCTTGTAATCAGATGAAAGATGGGCATTCCACACTCCAGCCTTTCCTTTTGCTGGATCTTTAGGCCAAGAAAAGTACACTGCTCACCCACCAGTAGGAGGGAAGTACCAGCTCTGTGCACAGTCTCAAGAAGGCAACAGTGTAATAAGAATAATCGGATTGTCTGGTTTCCCATTCCTTTGTTCTGATGAGTGGACATCACTTATCTTCCCTGAGGTATCAGGAGATTTAGGCTGACTAATGACCACTTAGGCTTTAAGTGATGGCTGGGCCACTGCCTTTGCACAGCTGGCATACCCTTGCACACTCCTTCCACGCAGCACATAGGAATCAGAAGTACACTGATGTGAAAGGGAAGAATATATACATGTACAATAAGAGTCTTGCCAGAGGTTTTAAAATGGTTTTTAAAAATGAAAATAAATCCAAGAATTTGAGGCCCTGAAGATTATCGGAATTACATTTTGACCTAAATCTTGTTGTTAGCCCTGACTAGTGTAGAGCCATTGAATCAATGGAATTTACTTGTTCAACAGATCAACAAATTGATTGAATGACTCTAACTAGGATTAACCAAAGGGATGCTAGACCCTTCTTTTCCCCAAGGAGGAGAGGGCCTAATAAATTTTTAAGAGGTATGCAGATCTGGGTCTGATTTATGGGCGGGAAACTGAGAGGGGGCACAGGAAGCTATTTGTTGTTAATTGCCTTTGAGTCGATCTTGAGTCATGGTGATCCTATGGATGAGACATCTCCAAGACCCTCTGTCCTCCACTGCTCTGCTTACCGTGTTTCCCCGAAAATAAGACAGTCTTATATTAATTTTTGCTCCCAAAGATATGCTAGGTCTTATTTTCAGGTGATGTCTTATTTTTCCATGAAGAAGAATTCACATTTATTGTTGAACAACAACAACAAAAAAAGAATATTTATTATATACTGTATATTTATATACAAAAACTTTGCTAGGTCTTACTTTTGGGGGAGGCCTTATATTTAGCAATTCAGCAAAACCTCTACTAGGTCTTATTTTGGGGGGATGTCTTATTTTCAGGGAAACAGGGTAATTCCTGCAACCCCATAAAACCTGTGACCTCCTTAATAGAGTCCATCCATCTGGCATATGGCCTTCATCTCTTCCTACTTCTCTCCACCTTTCCTAGCATTATTGTTTTTTTCCAAGGAGTCTATCCTTCTTATGATGTGTCTGAAGTACGACAGCCTCAGTTTGGTCATTTTGACTTCCAGGGAGGTTTCCAGCTTGATCTGCTCTAGGACCCATTTGTTTGGCCTTTTGGCTGTCCACAGGATCCCAGGTATGGGAATTCTTTTACTATTTCTGTTTCTTCATTGTCTAGGTTGAACTTATGAAGGTATGGTGGTCATTATTTTGGTTTTCTTTATGTTCAGCATTAAGCCTGCCTTTGTGCTTTCTTCTTTAGTCTTCCGTAGTAGGTGGTCCACATCTGTGAGGTTTTCTGCTAGTACTATGGTGTCACCTGCATATCTTAGATTGTGAATATTCTTTCTTCCTATTTTCACTCCTCCTTCTTCTGTGTCCAAGCCTGCTTTTCTTATAATATGTTCTGCATACAAGTTGAACAAATAGGGTGAAAGGAGTTTTCCATATCTATTGCCATATGTTGATTAGCTATACCTGCCGCATTTTCAAGTCTTCCAGACTGCCCAGGACCCCAGGATGTAATTCATATGCAACCGGAAATAATGTTTCAGTCACCTCTGGTTCCTATTTTTGATTGATGGATGTTTGGTCTTTGAAGTTAGGAGACCATCCAAAAACCAATCAACATAGAAAACCACAACTTCATATTTGGATTTTTCAGCCAATTTATTTTATTAATTTTTTTTTTTTATTTTTTACTCCATTGGGGAGATGTAGAAGCGGTTTTGCACCACCACCACCAGAGCTGCATCTGTGCTGCAGAAATAATGCAGTTTAACACTGCTTTAACTGTCATGGCTAAATGCTATGGGATCCTTGGTTTTGTACTTTGCTGTGGCATCAGAGCTCTCTGACAGAAGGCTAAATATCTCACAAAACTATAATCCCAAAATTTCATTGCACTGAGCCATGGCAGTTAAAGCCATATCAAATTGCATTATTTCTGCAGTGCAGATACAGCCTAGAGCAAAGAATTTGTACTATTTCAAGCCCCCACTCCACCAGATGTTACTGAGTTTTAACTCCCCACATCTTTCACCATTATGCTGGCTAGGGCTGATGGGAGCTGCAGTCTCATAACATCTAGAAACCAACAGTTCCCCAACCCAGGTCTCTTTTATCTTTGCAGAACTACTCTGAAACAGAGGCAGGACAGGGAGGGCCAAATTGAGGACTGATATCTGCTTAAGGAAACCTCCACTGTGTCTCACTAGTGCTAGTAAAACATTGTGGGAGGCCTTTTCTGCTGCGACACCCCGTTGTTGTTGTTTACTTATAGCCTGCCCTTTCCCAAAAATTGAGACTCTGAGAGGTTTATGAATTAGAAAGAGCATACATAGTGAAAAGCATACAAAAATGAACATTACAGTAGAATTAAATTAATAATATTTAAAACAACTTTTAACTACATACTTTATAATGATGAAAAGCAGTTTAAAACAGCACAGTTGTTGGATATCCGATTGGTTTCATTATGGTACCAATTTCAAACTTGGCTTTTTATTTACTAGTTTTTTGGGCCTAATGATTTTATCCAAGCCTGTATCCAGACCTTATTTTAGACTATTTTAATGTTTTAAATGCTTTGATATTTACATTGTTCAATTGGTTAATATGTTTTTAGGATGTTTAAGTGATGTTTACTGTAATTGGTTAAACTTATTTTATTGGCAGTATCTTTGAGATCTTAAAAGAGATGACAAAAAATCTTTTAATAAGAAAATAAGATTATCCAAATCATTGGCTGATTTTGTGTCTAATTGGTGAAGTAAAAAAATAAAATTGTCATCCAGAAAGGGAGGCTTTTGAAAAGCTTCTCCCAGAAGACATGAACCTCTCTCTGCAGCTTCAAATATTCCAAGCACGTTTCTTTGGCATGGTGCTCTCCAGATATTTTGAACTTCAGTTCCCATTAGCTCCCCCTCCTGCAATGAGTATGTAGAGAGATCTTGGAGCACCTTTGAGACTAGCTGAAATAAAGAAGTTGGCAGCATGAACTTTCGTAGACTAAATTCTTCTTCGTCAAATGCATCTGAGGAAGTAGACCTAAGTCTACAAAAGCTCATGCTGCCAACTTCTTTATTTCAGCTAGTCTTAAAGGTGCTACAAGATCTCTCTACATACTGATTCTACAGAAAAACAGAGTTTGAACCCCTTGCAACCAGTCAGCAAAGCCAGTGTTTGGGAATTTCCTCCAAAAATACCAAGAGGGGGGACATCGGGTCTGTGATGGATGAACTCCCTGCACACACTTTCAGGGTCTTCCCTCTCCCCAAAGCCCCAGAATACAAAATGCAATGCACAGTTTGCATCTCAGTAATCAATCCCTACTCAGGCAGCCCTACTGGGCCCAGGGATATGGTGCTATTTTCCCACTTTAACTGCATTGGTTGCATCCCATGGAAGCCTCTGGATTTGTACTTTGGTGAGTCACTAGAGCTCTCTGGCTGAGAATTCTTTTAAGGCTCTTCTTCCCTAAACTTCCAATCTCAGGACTCCAAATGATGGAAACAAGTCAACTAAGTGAAATAATACAGCTATAACTGATATAGTAGTGAAGGGCCCCCTAATGTGACCATCAGATCTGGTTGACTGCAGGTCCCAGCCTTCCTGACTACAGGTCGCCTTGGTGTACTAGCCAACCGACCTTGCAAAAAAATAAATAAAAAATCCCTCCCATTCTCAGCAGGGGATCCTCTGGGCTTTACTGCTGAAGTAAGGGTTCCCTCTGCCTTACTATTGAACTTGATGAACATAAGTCCATTCATGGGGGGAGGGGGTGTCAAGCATTTTGGTCATGTTTTTAACTTTTGTATATTTTATGTGATTTTATGCTGTGCTTAGGTGATTTAAATGTTATTGTAATTTATATATATATATATATATATATATTGTCCATAAACTAGAGCTTTTCCTCCTCCGAGAGAGAAGGTGAGAGGATGGCCAAGGGAAGCAATCAGAAATTATATATATATATATATATATATATATATATATATCTGTGAGCCGCCTTGGGTCTCTTCTAAGGGAGAAAGGCGGCATGCAAATGAAATGCAGTAAATGAATAAAAATAAGCCCAATGCGCGGGTCTGTCTGGCTTCTCCGCCTAAGTTCCTCCTCATTCACCCCCAAAACTGCTGGGCTAGAGTTAGCTTTTAGAAATGCTAATATAAATTCTTGCTTCTTAGTCATGCTCGAAGTGGAGAACATTTTGAAATTCCTCCTGGACTGAAAGTTGAGATGTAGGACAGGTCCTACAAAAGGAAGACGCCTGGTCTCCCTGACCCCATCAAGCTGCAGGCTGAGATTTGGGCAGCCTCAAACATAGTTTTTCTTTTCCTCTCTCTTCAGTTTTCTAGACTTTCCAGTACTCCCCCATCTTAATTCCCCTCGCCCTTTCTTCCAAAATTTGAAGTGGATTTCCAGAGAAGAATTTCTCCCTTCCTTTCTGCCTTCACCTCTCCCAAACAGGCTGTGTATTGATTGTTAGTAAATATTACTCTGTACTAACAGTCAGTGAAGGAGAAGGAGAAGAAGAAGTCCACCTGAACTTTAGGAAGAACTTCTTGACTGAGAAAAGTGTTTGACGGTGGTGGTGGACTCTCCTCCTTTGGAGGTTTTAAGTCCCAGACTGAATGGCCATCCCTCAGGACTCTAAATCAAACCTATTCTGGGGTTTTCTTGGCAAGATTGGCTGAGAGGAGGTTTGCCATTGCTTTCCCCTGAGGCTGAGAGAGTGTGACATGCCCAAGGTGGGCTTCATGGCTGAGCTGGGCATCAAACCCTTGGTCTCCAGACTCCAGAGTCGTAGACCAACACTCAAACCACTACTACGCCATGCTGGGGAGTGTTGCATGTTTCTGTCCGTGCGCAAAATAATAAAAGGCAATAATAAGAGTTGCTTTCTTTCCCTTTCATTTTAAAAAAGGTTGGGTGAATCGGAGGTTGGAGGGCTTTCCTTCCGAAGAAGTCTATAGGAAGAGGTTGAAGAAGGCTGTCTGTCAAGGAGTACTTTAGCTGCGTAGCCCTGCATGGCAGGAGGGTGGAATAGACGGCCTTTGGGATCCCTTCCATCTCTACCATTTAAGAAGCCGTGCCCTCCCTCCAGTCCATCTGCATTGGTCCAGGCCCAGAGGGAGAGAAGAGCCACTGGACCTTATCCCCTTCCCACCACCTTCCCCTTTTCCCTTTGTGTTGTCTTTTAGACTGTAAGCCTGTGGGCAGGGATCCGTCTAACTATAAGATTGTATGTACAGCACTGTGCAAATTTACAGCGCTATATGAATAACATTATTAATAATAATACCATTCTGTGATTTAGCACCTAAACTTCTTTACTTGTCCTTTAAGGCTGGGCTCCTATAAATGTTCGGCAAGGGCTCAGATCGACCTAGAAGAGCCTCACAGTCGGTTCTTCCTTCTAAGGAGGCCTTCTTCGGTAGATCTGTCATTTTCAGGATCCTTCTGGCTGTCATTCTCTCTAGATGTCCAACTAATTTCTGATTGCTTCCCTTGGCCATCCTCTCACCTTCTCTCTCGGGGGGAGGAAAAGCTCTGGTTTATGGACAATAAATCCTCTCTACACCCATTGTTACTTTTCTTTGATTTTTTTTTCCAGGCGCATCATTCAAAATATTTGGTATCACGGATGTTTTCTATCATTGCGCAGGGCAATGATATTGCTTCTTGGGATGCCACCCGATCAATACCGCCTGGGTTTGTGAGGGAGAGAAAGAGGATGGAGGGAAGGAAGGAAGGAAGAGAAAGGAAGCGAAGGAGAGAAGAGTCAAACATTGAGAAGTAGGAAAAAAATAGTTGGGAAAAAAGAAACATTGAGCTTCTTTTGGCGCCGCGTTTATTTCCCAAGGAGGATGAAATGCCAGTTTCGGGTTTCAAACGAAGGCGATCAGGTTGGGAGTTGTGTTAGGTGTGTATGGGACAACACGTGTGTATGTGTGGAAGAGGGAGAAAGAGAAAGCCCTTGGAGGTCTTCTCCAGAGCTGATTTTTTAAAAAAGCTTTTCTTCCCTTCTTCAGTCTTCTTTCCTCTCTTCCGTCTTTTTTACTTGGACAGGTTTTAAAAAGGCGACTCTGAATCGAGAAGAGAAGTTTTTGTTTTATAAAGTTGGGGAAAAGAAGCAGGGCCGCCGTCCTCACTGAGGAAGTAATCCGGTTTAAGGTGCCTCAACAAACAAGCCATGGCGGTTCAAGTGGTCTCGAACCGGATTAGTTCCGCAGTGCGGATCCAGCCCTCGTTCTGGAAAATGTAAGGACTGATTTCACTCCCCCAAATGTCAGTCCGATCCCACCAAAGCGAGGTGAGAAACTCGTCCTTCTGCCAAGCACAAGTGGAAAGAAGAATACTGTACTGGCTAAACCCAGAGCTTTCCGAAGCCCCATTGGTTTCAATGTCAAGATCGTGGAGACTTAGAAAGTCTTGTTTCCTGGGGAGCTGAAAGTGTGTGATATTTATTGAATCGTGTCCTTTAGAAGAAGAAGAAGTTGTCCTATGGACCAACTTTTCTAGACAGGATTGTGTGAAATTCCCTTCCCTCGCAGCCCCTTTCTGAATCCAGCAATATATATGTGTATGTATGTATTTTTTTTTTCAAGTTTACAAATCCTAGGCTTCTTTAGCTGGAGATTTTCCTCCAAAGCAAAGGATCGGGACTGTCTGGATCTTCCCATGGAAGAAAACCCCATGGATTTCAATGCCAATACGTCCTGAAAGGCAGCCTGCGCATCCTCTAAGGGTTGCGCCTCAAGCCGCCCTCCTATATTTCGCTTTATTCAGAAGCGAGAGCTGAGGGTTTACTCCTCAGGAAAGAATTCCTGCCTGGTTTTTTAAAAAAAAAATTACTCTGTTTTTTTTAAAAAAAATCCCCGACGTGCCGCTTCCTCTAACACATCCTTACAGGGATGATGTGTTTGTGGACCTATGGAGGAACATGGATGCAAATATATAAGCTCCCCCCGACCAGGAAGGCATTGAACCCGGCTAACCAAGCGAAATCCCAAGCAGGTAAGAAGTCAAAAGAGAGCTGGGCTGAAGAAGTCTTAAGCGCTGTAAGAAGTCGAGTAAGAGGATCAAGGAGAGCCCCTGCTCCAGCCAGGCAGGCTTAAAGCGATTTGTATCCCGAAGTCCTTAGAGTATCTACTTGGTAGTAAGCCCCACTAGTTTCAGTCAGGCCCAATCCCGCTTCATTGGGAACCAAGACCCCTTGTGCTTCATCCACACTGCAGAAATAATCCGGTTTATTATTATTATTATTATTATTCATAACTCTTTTAACTACCACGACTCCATCCGGAGTTGGTTGCGTCACCAGAATTCCAGACGTTAAAGGGCTCTCAAACCGGACTATTTCTGCAGTGCAGATGCAGCCAAAAAAAAAGGATCTAAATTACAGGAGTGTCTTTGGCTGTCTACATTCCCGGTCTTCACAGGATACCGTTTGTTTCCTTTTAGGCTGTGTTCACACTGGAGAAATAAACCAGTTGAAGTGCCATGGCTCAATGGTGTGAAATTCTGGGAATTGTAGTTTGTTGTGGGGCCCAGAGCGGAGCTCCGCTCCGCTCTGGGCCCCACAACAAACTACAATTCCCAGAATTTCACACCATTGAGCCATGGCACTTCAACTGGTTTATTTCTCCAGTGTGAACACAGCCTTAATGGAATTCATCCGACTCACTTTGGGTTGAAAATGTATTAAAATGTATTGCTCCTGATGTGGTTTTTGCAGATTTCTTTTCTCAGAAGATGGCTCCAACGCCTCCCTCTCCCCAGCTGATCAAAATGGCCTGCAAACCAATGCTAAGGAGAGGTAGATCTCTTTTCGGAAGCTACTGGATCTCCCTCTCTGGGTCCCAGGGGAAGAAACTTTCTTCCCGGCTATCGAGAGCCTTCTCTTCTGCTGGGGCTGGCTCTTCCTGCATGGCTCCGTTTGGCCACTAGAGGTCACTCTCCCCTCACAGTCCCCTGAAGGAGCCCTCCGCCGCCTTTCCCTCTTAACTCAAATTAGCACCGGATTAATTAACGCCGGAGTCTATCAAGCGACGTTCCTCGGCCCCCTGGAAAGGCCGGGTTTGTGTAGAACAAAGAGGGGGAAAAAAGAAAAAGCACACACACACTCACACACACTTAATTTTCCAGTGCCACCAAACAAACCCTCCGTCATCCTTCACACAACTCGGGAGAGGAGCCTCTGAATTAACAAGGTACAGTTCTAGCCTTCTTCTTTTTCTTCTTGCTTTTAACTTTGGGGGTTTTTTTATTATTATTTCCTTTGTATTTTAACTCTCTTCTCTTCTCCTGGGGAGGGGGGCATGTAAATCAGAAAAGGAGGGATGATGGGAGACAGAATATTTCCCTTACACCAGAATATTTCCTCGTGAAAAAAGAAAGAGAAAGTCAAGTGTCTTGGACCCTTGATGCAAAGGGACTCAGGTCTCTGTGTCTCGACCTCAATCTCTTGGGGGGGGGGGGGGAATGGAAAACCCTAGAGCTTCCTTGGAGGCCTCAAGAGCTGCTTTCTAGGCCTCCAGTGGCCTTGCTTCGAGTCTGTGGTCTCTGAAACGTGACAAGGCCCCTGATTTACATTTCGAGTCCTCTGGGTTGGTTGGTTGGAATTCCTCCCCCCCCCCCCCCCCAAAAAAAATAGAGGTGGTCGGATTTAAAGTCGTCGGAAATGCCTGGCCCAAGGTGGACCTCGTGGTTGTGTGTCCTGTTACCAAATAAAATAAAATACTACACCCAGAAACGTAGGAATAGTGCATTAAAATGCACGTTGGACGATTTCCCCGAAGCTGACCAGAAACCACCCCGGTATATTTTGGAGAGTGATTCCTGGAAAGAAGGTCCCCCGATGGAGGGAGATTATGGAGGACCATCTCGGAGCTGGACCTCGTTTCAATCCCCTGCAAGAAGTAGAAAGGGAGGGAGGTTGTCTATGTCTTTGCGGGGGGGGGGGCTTATCCCACTTCTGGAGGAGCCCCGGACAGTGAGGACAGGGGGACCCGAGGTCCTCCTTTTCCGGGACGTGTCCTCCATTTCAACCATCTGCCCAAGAAACATCCCCCCCCCCCAAAAAAAAACACCCCTCCATCTTGAGCAAGACTCTCTTTCTTGATCTTTTCAGGAGCGTTTCCTTTGATCATGTCCTCCCTGTTTCTGGAACGTCCTCCATTTTTTTGCGGAGGACCAAGAAGCAGGGATTGACCTTCTTCGGAGGGTCGTTCCGGGGGATGTGTCCTCCTTTATTTTTCTCCCCCCCCCCCCGCCCCCTTTCACATTTTGCGGGGAGTGAGCCCTGCAGGCCGAAGGCGATGATCAAGTGGCCATCCATCAAAGGCGGCGGGGGAGAGAGGGGTCAAGGGCTGGTCCCCTGTCACTTCATCTCCGCTTCCAGAGGGCACCAAAGGCATCCGGAGGGCAACAGGCCGCCTTGCCATCCAGAGGGCTTTCAAGATCCCACCCCCCTCCCAAAAAAAGATCCAAGGTCACAATGTCATCCTGTAGCCTCCCCGCCCTCTCTTTCGCTCCAGGCTGGCCTTGGGTTTGTCTCACTTGGGCTGGGAAGGGAGCCTCTCTGGATCCTTATTGCAGAATTAATCCGGTTTGAGGCCACTTTAACTGGCATGGCTCCAGGCTATGGCATTCTGGGAATGGTCGTTTGTTGTGGCACCAGAGCTTCGCCTCTGGTGCCACAACAAACGACCATTCCCAGAATGCCATAGCCTGGAGCCATGCCAGTTAAAGTGGCCTCAAACCGGATTCTTTTTTTCCGATTTATGGTTTTCCACACCACTCTTCGCCCCATGTAGTTCGGATAAATCACCTTCTGGCCTCGGACCTTCCCGGCCCTTTCTTTGGGCATCAAAATCCGAAAGTGACCCTTGCTCTTGTTCTCGTGCCGCTTTCGACTTCTGCCGCTTTCTTCCTCCTCTGAGGCTGAGAGAGTGTGACTTTGCCCAAGGTCGCCCTTCCATCCCCGCCAAAGAGTCTTCCTCGCCAGGACGGAGATTTTACCTGGATCTCAGCCGATGGGTATAGAGGATAGTCTAAAGGCATTTTCTTCCTTTTAGTTAGCCTCAAAGGCTACAACGTAGTCTAAAGACAAAGCGAGTGTGTTCCCAATAGTAACTGCTCCCAGCTCCATTCCTCTCCCTTCCAGCCCCCTATTTTGGGTCTTCGGGCAGCCAGAACCCCCCCCCCCCACACACACACACACACACCATCCAGGTCCTCTTTGCCCCCCACTAAAGATAAGGTGGATCTTTCCTCCGTGTTGGCTTGACACTGGAGTCACTGGGTCCTGCACATTCTTGGATCAAGGCCAGGCTGGCTATAGAGTCCCTTTCAGGACTAGGAGTGACCCGAATCCTGTTGTAAGACTTTTGCTATTGCTGTGGGCCTCCCAGTTGTTTTCCACTCACAGTGACCCCAAGGCGAACCTATCCCAGGGCTCTGTTGCCCAGATTTGATCACAGCGGGTCTGTCTTTGCCTTCCTCTGAGGCTGAGAGGAAGCGACTTGCTCAGAGTCACCCAGTGGGTTTCCTTGACCTAGTCGGGATTCGAACCCAGGTCTCAGTCCTAGTCTGAAACCACTACGCCATGCAGGAGGAGGAGAACGAAAGAGAGAGGGAGGGTCAGAAATGAAAGACGACCCAGCGTAGAGGCTGAATGTTTGAAGGATGGAAAAGGAAACTACTGTGTCATTACCTTTTAAAAGTATCGAATGGGCATTTTGCTTTGACCCCATTGTGTTTGTGGTTTTTGGTATTGTGTGACTTCAAGTTGTTTCCGACTTATGATGTCGTGATTTTCTTGTTGTTGTTGCTAGTCTTGTTGAGAGTATGTTTGCCGTCGCCTTCCCCTGAGGCTGAGAGAGTGTGACTTGCCCAAGGTCACCCAGTGGGTTTCATGGCCGAGCTGGGACTCGAACCCTAGTCTCCAGAGTCTCAGTCCCACACTAGCCTCATGTACGTGGAAAGAAATGAAAAAAATAGAGACTTTCAAGTCGAATCCAAGGTGATTTCTCCCTGACGTTCTTCAGAAAAAAACAATTTAGGTGGTCTGAACTACTGGGGCTTTTTGGTCCAAAACACACTGCAGACACAATCCGATTTGAGACCGCTTTAAGTGTCCCGGCTTAATGCTACCACAGCTACAATGCTACCACAAACTACAGTTCCCAAAATTCCCTAGCATTGAGCCTGGGCACTGAAAGCGGTCTCAAACGGGATTATTTCTACAGTGTGGAGGCAGCTATTGTCTTAAGACCTGCCGGGATCGCCTTTTAGGGAGAGTGCTTAACTGGTTTATCCTCCGAGGCCCTAAAGATAAGAGAGAGCCTTTAGACTAAGATAGGGGGGAATGAGAAACCCAATGAAAATGTGAATACCCCTAAAGTCGTCGAGGGTACCCAGTTCCCAGGCTAAGAAGACACTCTCCCTTTGTGAGGCTCTTAGCCACCTTTGGAGGAAGGGCACCATTTTCGACGAAAGTGTCAATTTTTAGAGACTTTGAGATTTGGGATGGATGGAAGGGAGGGGGGCGAGGAGCAACATCACGTGGAAGCTTTGCGCAAATCAAGATGGAAATCACAGGAGCGAAAGTTATATTCCGACCTCTCTCTCTCTCTCTCTCTAACTCTCCAAACCCAATTCTATGCAAATCTAGGCCTTTATAGTCGGAAGATTATCTCACTCAGACTCTCAGCAGTGAGTGTGGCTAAGGCTGCAGCCTTCACCTTAACAGAGAAACTAAGACCCATGGAAACTAAGACCAATGGTGGTGACCAATCGTCGGTTTGTTTATTCATAAATTGCACATTATTTTAGAAGCAGCATTTTCCTGAAGGGATGCATATTGGAGAAAATGCCCCTTTTAAAAAGAAAGTGCTCTCAAGAAACTGCTGTTGCAAATACAGAGATGGTGGGGAACGATTGAGTTTAAACAGAAAGGGAGAAGGAGATGCTAATTAATTAATTAATAAAACTAGCCCACCCCTAGCAATATATATATATACTGTATATATTTTCCCAAAGGCATTCTGCTCATTCCGATCTGCCAAAACTCTCTGGACTCGCAGAAATCTTGCCATTCCTCCCGATAAGACGCAGCGTCCAGACGACCTGCTTTAAAAGCGCTCCGCTTCTCCTCCGAGATCGCCCCCCCCCCATTGAAAGCAACTGGACTTGAGAACGCGGCTTTTGCAACGCTTGATCGAGTCCAAGTTGAAAGGGAGGGGGGAACTCCTTTCAAGGGGATGTTGTGAAATATATCATTTGTTAAACAACTGGGCGCATTGCAAGGCGATCCCCTGTTTAGCTCCCCTTGGGAAGCAAGGAGAGGAATGGGAGACAGAGGGGTTTGGGGGTGTTGTTGATGTTGTTGTTGTTGCTTTTTTGGCGACGTTTTTGCCCCTTAATTCCAGAGAGGTTTGCCCAAGAGAAATTCCTACGAGTGGATCCTATTCTGGCTTTTCTTTCGAAGGCCAGTTTGAAAGTTCTTTTTTTTTTATCCTTTCAAATATCCTCATCCTCATCCCTCTCTTTCTCTTGTTTGTTTTCTTTTACTTACAATCTCAGTAATTTTTACAAATATGATTACAGTATTTGTTTGACACCACACTCCCAGGCACACACTACTTGCCTAATACTTGCTAGGGCAAAGGCCGAGCAAAAATCGTGGAAGGGACCCCTTGAGGTATATTGCCTGCTCAATCTAGAAAGCTGTATTTCAAAGGAAGGTGATGGCAAACCGCCTCTGAGTATTCCTTGCCTAAGAAAACCCTATGAAACCCAAGGGGTAGCTTCAAATGAGCGTGCACCAAACACTGACACACCTAGGTAAGAGGCTGCACAGGTAGCTACTCTTAGGATCGCCCTCCCAACTCATCTAGTAATGTCGGAGGTGAAGGTAGTTAACCGAGAAACCCCAGCCACCATCAACCCTAACTCAACTATATTAAGGGAATGTAATAGTGTATACTGTGGCCGGCTCTTGCTCATTTTCCTGTTCCATTGATAATAAGTCTGGTTAACATGGTTGATACCTAAGGAGCTTACTTGGAAGTGAGTTGAACTAAATCCAGTCTCCATCTGGGAGCATCTTGTTGTTGTTGTTGTTGTTGTTGTTGTTGTATGCCTTCAAGTCATTTCTAACTTATGGAGACCCTAAGGTGAACCTATTACTTTTTTTTATTTTCTTGGCAGAATTGGTTCAGAGCAGGTTTGCCTTTGCCTCCCTCTGAGGCTGAGAGAGTATGACTTGCCCAAGGTCACCCAGTGGATTTTCATGACTAAACTGGGATTTGAACCCAGGTTTCCAGAGCCGTAGACCAACCCTCAAACCACTAGGGCACACTGGGTCTGCACTGAAGAAATACTGCACTTTGACACCACTTTAAGAGCCAGGGCTCCATCCTGCAAAATCCTGGGACCTGTAGCTTCGTTTGTAAAACTACAACTCCCAGGATGCCATAGGATGGTCCTACAACCGTTAAGGTGGTGTCAAACTGCATTATTTCTGCACCCCTTGACATCCCTCCGGAGATAGGTGTAAGCTGCGAGCAGCATTGTAGTAATGGTGTTTTGGAGGGGCAAAGTTTGAGGAAGTGCTGTTAGAAATCCAGTTCAGGAAGCGTCTCCAACAAAATAAATCCCCATTGAGTTCAGTGAGACTTAATTTCCCCTTAATGGATATAGGATTACAGTTTAAGGAACCCGTCGGCTGAAATCCTATAAAACCTCCATCCTATTCACGCTTTTCCAAGAATGAGGCTAATTGAACTCAGTAGACCTTACTTCTGAGCTGAGGTTGCATTTAGGATTGCGCTTGAAACCGGGGATAGATAAAAGCAATGGGCTTTGGTCCATTTGGGTTTATTGGATGCCCCCAAAAGTGCGAATGCAAAGTCTTTACACGAAGACCCATCGCTTTGTAGTAAACAGGCAAGTTGCTTCAAGTTATCATTTAAAACAGTTTGCCTTCAATGGGCTCGCACCTGAACTTCGGACTCTCCCTGTTGAATGGCACTTTTGGCAATTGACCACAGAGATTTACACTAGGAAAAATGTTTTATAATGAGAACACGAGAGGAGGAGGAGGATGAAGAAGAGAGAGAGAAAGAAAAGATAATTGATTGAACCTAGTGGTTCTGGCAATTGCGGAATATATCCCAATTGAACACCATGCACTTGATGGTCCACAGTATGATGTCAGTTAGTTTAGTCATTTGGCAATTTTATGGACAATAGAAGGGAAAATTTACTCGGCTAGTTCTCGGGTTTGAATTATAACGGGGCGAAGTTTTACACGATTCCGATTATGGCACATTATAAAACAATATGCAGGAGATTGTTCTCCAGAAGTTCTTGGTGTTGTTTTCAGTCACGGCATTTAATGTCTCTGAGTTGATTTTTTTTGTTTTAATTTAGTAAAAATCTGGCCCTTCAAATGTAATTTAAACGATGTTCCTGTTTGGTGTTGACATAAAACTTTAAATTATGAAAATCGGGTTTAAATGGTCATTATTGTAGATAATATATCATTACATCATATATATATATATATATATATTATATATATATGATATAGAGAGATCTTGTAGCACCTTTGAGACTAAAAGAAAGAAGCTGGCAGCATGAGCTTTCATAGACTTCAGTCTACTCCATCTGAGGAAGTAGACTGAAATCTACAAATGCTCATGCTGCCAACTTCTTTCTTTCAGTTCGTTTCTGTGGGATTGCTATATATCCCGACAGTCTCAAAGGTGCTACAAGATCTCTCTACATACTGGTTCTACAGACTAACACGGCTCTGCGTAATTAAAGACGGTTTGCATTAAGCCCAGTCTATTACACCGAGCCCTACTACACCGGGCAAAGCATAAGGCCACCATCCACCGGGCAGTTCTCCTGCTCATCCCTCTATTGCAACGAATAGGACGAGTGCAAAAGAGCTTCCCAGCGGATTTGAGCCTAGCTGCCTCATTTTCAGCCCAGGTCCTTCCTTTCCTTTCAATTCATTGGAGCCTATTGAAATGAATGGGAACAACAGACTCTGGGGGCACCCTGAGGGATATAGTTAAACTCCAGATCCTCGGGTCCCTGGAGGTGATCTTCAACTGGGTTCCAGGACATGTCTAAAGATCTAACTAGTCCAGAAACAGGTTGGCCATCGGGGCAAGTCAGAGACATCTGGGAAAGCCCTAAACCTGGCTTCCGGGCAAAGGCCCTCTGAGGCTCAGGGTGGCCACAGACCCTCCATTCTAGCCTTCTTGTCCAGGAGGAAGTCCCAAATGCCCTCCATCTCGAGCACGACTGAGAGCCATGCGTTTCTCTTTCCAGGAGTGTCGCTAGCTTTCATTTGAGCCTTTTTCTCCAACGCCGCCCTCCGTTTGCGGTGCCTTGGCCTCCTTGGCGGTGGGACATCTGGCCACCCGGCCTCTCCTTAGGTAGCTTTGGAGTGTGTGTGTGTGTGTGTGTGTGTGGAAAGGGGACAAAATGGCTGTGGCCATTTTAAGCAGTAGCCTGTGGCCTTCGTGCAAAACTCAGCTGCCATCTGGATACCAAGGCCATAAAGCTCCTCTGGAGGCACATTAATGAAAACGAGAGGAGGAAATGTGTGTGTGTGGTATGTGTGTGTTTGTGTGTGTAGAGGGGTGACAACCCTTTTACCTCTCCCAAGACTTTCCTTTCCGAGACTTTCAGAGTGTGCCGAAATCCGTCGCTTCTCAGGAGGTCCCTCTGGCTCTATGGTCCTCGGCGGCGGCTTCCTAAACCAGGCTGAGATCCTCCCTGGAGCACAGGATTAAATCCAGAAGGATCCGATTAAGGGGTCTGTCAATGTTTGGGGATCCCCGCCCGAGGAGAACATACCCCTCCCGACCCTGAGTACCTTGCTTCAAAGGAGGCCCCACTGAAACGGAAGAATTTCTGCCCAAAATATTGAGGACTAGAACCTTCTATCTCTAGATTGGACTTTACTCCAACTCCGCGTTTCCCAATTCACATCTAAACTCTTAATTACTAGGAAAGAAGGAAGGAAGGAAGGAAGGAAGGACGGACGGACCCAATGAAAGTACTCAATTTTTTTCCTGAGATTCTGGGGCTGGATCTGCTCTGCAGAAATGATCCGGGTTGAGCTCAGACCTTAGCTTTGACTCATTTCAGGTAGCCACGTTGTTTCTAGCTAGTCTCTGAATATCATAATAATAAAAGACAGCAAACCAGCATAATATAGCATCCTTTAGCTTTATTTCTTTTTTTAAACAAAAGGTTACTACTGAGTCTGGTTACTCTGTGGCTGCATCCACACACTTCAGGAATCCTCCGGCCTGACACCGCTTTAACTGCCCAAAGCTAGATCATTCTGTGGATTGTACTTTGGCGAGTCTTCCTGTCGGAGAGCTGGGGTGCCACAACGAACTACAGATCCCAGGATTATATAGCATCGAGCCAGGGTAAACTGGTGTCAAATTCGGGTTACGTCTAAGTCACACACAGCACACCCACCATTTGGGAGGAAATTATTCGCTGAATAATACGGTTTGCTTCGGATTAAAAAATCCGCAGTATAAGGCCTCGTCTGTTTCCCTTTGAATCTACGGAATTAATTGAAGGCGCGATGAATTCGGGCCGTCAGAGGTGTGGCAAGAAAGCAAAGGGGTTGGGAGAAAGCGCTGTATAAAGAATAGATTTAACAGAGATAACAAACGAGATCATATCGCTGTCACCGGAGATCGCAAGCGCCTTTGTTGCCAGTGGCCCTTTGTTTCACTCACCCGACGCTTTCAAGGCATCCCTGGGAAATCCGGTTGAATTCAGCCAGTTTTACTTCCAAAGCCTTGCTATGGTTGCACCCGCAGTGCAGGAATAATCCGGTTTGAGAGCACTTTTAACTGCCCTGGCTCCATGCTGTGGAATTCTGGGAACGGTCGTTGGTTGTGGCACCAGAGCTCTGGTCCCAAAATTCCATAGCATGCAGCCAGGGCAGTTAAAAGTGCTCTCAAACGGGATGATTCCTGCACTGCGGGTGTCATTTCAGGGCCGCAGTGCGAATCGCGTTTGCCTAAAGGTAAAACCCACTGAAACCCGTCCCTGCCCTTCTCCCTCATTCACACACGCGTCGCGTACACGTGTCAAGGCGCTCAGGCTCGGGAGGCAAAACGCCTCGTCATCCCTCCCCTTCCCCTCTCGGTTTACGCAGGGAAAGGCCTGGCCGCTTACATAACTCCAGGCCAGCCCCAATCTCTCTCTCTCTCTCTCTCTGATCCGGTTTGCATTCGAAAGAGAGAGAAAAGGGATTATCCCGGTGCTTCGGATCTTGTGTCAAACTGTGGACAGATTGTGGGCAACGTAACTATTCCCACTGTAGAGGTGCCACTCCTTCTCCATTCAGACGATCCTCTCTCTACACTCGTGTGTAAGGCTTCTCCTCTTCGGAAAGCCCTCCTCGCCTTTTGGACGCTTTGAGTTCGGTTTCCCTCAGGATAGAAGGAAGGGCTGAGTAGTTGCAAGACTCACCAATTCTTCCTCTACACCGGTACTACTGGAGTACCTAAGCCGGGTCTAGAGGTAGTAAGAGAGAGAAAGAGAGAGAGCAGAGGCGTCTAAAGCAAGGGCACCCTCCTTTTCGGGCCGCCGTCGGAAACTACGACTCGGAAAGCCGGAGTAGCTTTGAGGTCTGGAACGAAAAGTGTAGTGAGTTAGTGAGTAAAGGAAGAGCGGGACTAAGAAGCCCCCTAAAAGGGGTGCGTCCTGACAGTACTATGCTTTCCTCACGTTACTACCAACAGCCTGGTGTGAGGTTATATGAGCCCTAAACCCGTCCTCAGTAAAGAATCCCGTTTCTGGAGAGTTTGGTCGTCTGAACGGCTCTCTATTATTCACCCGACTCTGAGCCTCAGGTTTAACTTGATTAGCAGTACATTTGCCCTTCCAGTTCCTTGGCCGGAGTAATTCTTGGCTGATTTGGATGAATGTAGTGGCTTGAGGTTGGACTGCGACTCAAGAGACCTGGGTTCGAATCCCGGCTCGGTCCTGAAAACTCACTGGGCGACCAGCCTTAGAGGAGGAGGAGGAGGAGGAGGAGAAGGAGGCGGTCAAAGCCCCCTCTGAACATTTCTTGCTGCCAACTAAAACCCCCGCACTAGGTTCGCCTTCGGTCCAAAACACACTGCAGAAACAATCCAGTTGGAGACCACTTTAATCCTGGGATCTGTAGTTGTAGAACTAGAGCTCTCCGGCAGAGAAGGCTGAACGTCTCACAAAGCTACCGTTCCCGGGATTATTCCTTAGCACTGAGCCACCAGGGCAGTTAAAGCGGCCTCAAACTGGATTATCTCTGCAGTGCGTTTCGGCCCTAACAAAAAACAAAGCGCTGGAAAAACTTAAAGGAGGGATTGTGGGGGAGTATGTGGGGGGGGGGAGAGAATAACAGTTCAGGGCCCCAAAAAAAGCGAAAGGTGGGCGGGAAAAGGGCTCTTGGCGGGAAGCGCCCCCCCCTTCATGGCAAAGAAGCCCCCCCCCCGACCCTCAAGCTCTGGACGGCTCCTCAGGAAACCCCGTGCGCGCCTTTTGGCGGGACTTTTTCCCGCCTCCCCAAAGTACGGAACCGAGCACCCTCACTACTTCCACGTCCAGCAGACATCCTCCACTTTGGTGTGTGTTTGTGTTAAAAGAAAGCCCATGGGGACAGGGTCCCCCTCGACTTCGCTCCCCCAGTCCTCCTCCTCCTCCCCCCTTTCCCAGCCTTCTTTTAGGCTGTTGGAGAAGGAAGGAAGGAGGGAGGGGAAAAAGAGGGGGGGGGAGGGAAAGGGGGCCAGTCACGTCTCAGCAGCAGCCCTCTGAGGGGGCAGCCCCCGAGCCACCTCCCCTTCTTCCCAGCTCCCTCCTTCTCTCTCTCTCTCCCTCTCCCTCTTTCTCTTCTTCTTCTTCTCCAACTTCTTTCCCTCGGACGGGGACCGTGCTGGGTTCGACTCTCCCCGCCCCTAATAATAATAATAATAATAATGCCCCCAAAAGTCTGAGGAATGAAGGGGAGAGAGAAGGAAGAAGCAGCAGCAACATTAGGAGGAGGAGGAGGAAGAAGAAAAAGAAGAGAAGAGCCTTTTCGGGTGTGGAAAGAAGGCTGGAGGTGAGTTGGAGGAGAGCCGGGGAAAGGGAGGAAGGGAAGGAGAGGCTCTCCTTGGACTTGGGGGGGGGGAGTGAGGGGTAGACTGAGGCAAACGACTGCTTCCCCCTCCCCAGCCCCAGCCCCAGCCCCTGAGGCAAGGAGGGTGTCTCTATCTCTGTGGGAGGAAGCGGAGCTCAAGCCCTGGGGAATGGCTCCGGGATAGAAAGCCTCCCCTCCCGCCGGAGAGCGGGTTTTGTGGGGCTGGGGATGGCTCTGCCTGCTGCTGGCCTCCTTCGTTTGGGGCGTTGTGGCGCTCCCCTTCCTCTTCGCAATGGTCCCTGCACGGCTTTTATTTTTGGAAAGGGGCTCGTTTCTTGGTGAGAAATGACGGGAGAAGCGATCAGGAGCAAACATAATCATAATCAATACTGCTACTCATAATGCCGACCTACAGTACTGTTGGTGTTGGTGATCATCTTCACCAGCCAACCACCCACACACACACACACATGCAAGACACTCTTCATGACAATATAGGACTAATCGATACTACTACTACTACTACTAATGGTAATACGGATTTACAGATTTTGGATGATGGTCATTTTATACACACACACACACATTTCTTGACAATGAAGGAATAATCCATAATAATAATAATAATAATAGTCATAATAATAGCAACCTACACATTTTTTTTTATTTTAACCAACGAACCACACACACACACACTATTTGGCAATGAAGAAATAGTCCATAATAATAATGATAATCATAATAATTGCAACCTACCGATTTTTTAAAATGATGATGATAATTTTAAGCAACCAACCACACACACGCACTCTTCTTGGCAGAAATAATCAATAATTAATAATAATAATAATAATAATACCGACCTACAATTTTTTTTTTTACGGTGGTGATCGTTTTAACCAACCAACCACACACAAACTCTGTTTATGCCAAAGAAGGAATACACAACGATGATGATGAGGATGCAAACCTACAGAATTTTTGATGCTGTTGGCTGTTTTAACCAACCACACGCACACAAACTCTGTTCAAGACAAAGAAGGAATAATAAATTAATAATAATAATAATAATAATAAGGCTAGCCTACAGATCTTTTTTATGAAGATGACCATTTTAATCAACCAACCAACCACACGCGCACACACACACACACACACAGAGACAGATAGTTCATTACAATGAAACACCACCACCAACAGCAATAACACCGACCTGCATCATTTTTGATGATTGTTTTAACCAGCCAACCAACACACACACAGAGAGACACAAACCTCGACAAAAGACGGAGCCCTACTTGGGTCCTGGGCAATATTTTTTTCTGGAGGCGACCCGTGTTTCGTTTCGGGAAAATTCGGGAGAGGGACGAAATGGGAGCGCTGGTATGACGGGGGGGGGGGGGGCTTTGGCGAGAGGAAACGAGGCCAGGCAGCGAGGGGGGAATGGGATAAGGAGGATGTGACGGGGACGGTGAGGTTTGCTGCTCCATCCAGGGGTGTTATTAAGTGCTTTTGTTTTGGAAAGGTTGGCATTCAGTGTCTCACACTTATCCGCTTAGTGTCAAAAAGGAAACTGACTGTGACGAAAGGCCAAGGGACAAAAAGGTCAAGACCTTGATTTTCATTAGCTCTTAGGAACTCGTTCCCTGCCCTGTTGAGCCATCAGTTTCTGGATCAGGAAAGTTAGGATCCACAAACCACTTGAAACCCAGCTTTTACCGTTTAGGCCTTATTTGGCTTTAGGTTTTGAACTGCGTTTGTAGGGAAACCTGCTCAGGGTATCGGTCCAAACGCGTTCCCCTGCTGCAAGGCGAACCAGAACCTGGGCTGCTTATTGGATGAAATTTCCTTCCAAGCCTGTGTACAATCCCCAAATATCCCCCGATGGTTTTTATGATTGGTTCCGTTGCCTATCGGAAGTGGGGCTTATTTTCTTCGGGGGTCTGTGCAAAGTTGCTTTGAAGTGAGGAGGGGAGGGGAAGCCTTTGGGAAACGGCTGCAAAGGCCGGCCCCTCCCCGGGAGTTATGCAACAGGCCCCCATCGCCCCATAACGAGTCCCAGCAGGCAGAGCTCCTACGTCGGCCCCGCTGTCACTTCGGGAGTAATTGTCTTCTGCTGCTTTTCAGTGATTCATACTCAAAAAGCTCGCAGAGAAAAACGACAAGATTAAATTATGGGGGGGGGGGGGAGTGGGCTTTGAAAGTGACCTGTGTAGGGCGCAGGGTCAGATCGATTTGTGGTGTCGACCTGGAGCCGGGCCTGCAGTCTACAAGCATGCCCTGAAACATAGGGATTGTTAGGGATCCACTCGCCTGCCCTGCAGGCCTTTCGAATAAGAGCTGATACGGGGAAAGCGGAGTCATTTCTCAGTATGGAAACGCATCAATATTCCTCCAATATTCATCGATATTTTTTTTCTGAGCTTAAGAATAATACTCAAAGGCATGCGCAAACACATTGCAGCACGCCTAAAGCGTTTTAAAAAAAAAGGGTGGGTGGAATGCTGTCATGTTTTGCTTATTTAAAATTAAGGCACAACACCAGGAGTAGAGGAGATCCACTGAAGATCCACAACCCAGCTGAAATGAGACCACTTCCCCCACTGTTGTTGCCCCACGACTTGATCAAATTTAGTGGAAAGAATTGCACAGATATATGTCGGGGGATCATAAGCAGAGTCTTTTTTCGCCAGCCAAGGTGCTGCTCTACGAAAAAAGGACTAAAGCGAGTAATTTCGGGGAGATCTCAGTTCAGCTGGACAAGATTTAGCAACTCCCACAGCTCCAGCTGCTATTATAGCTGAAGGCACTAGCTCTCCTTTTGCTTTCCCTGCGACATGAATTAGGCAACTGATTCAAATATAACGCGTTGACTTCTAATTCCTACTTACGAGGAAATGCAACTGAAATCAATGGGGCATTCTTCCCCTGAAAGGCGTTCCGGATAGGGCTCCAGTCTGACAGGCAAAAGGCCCTAGATCCCAGGCCTCCAGTCTGACTGGGCCAGAGCAATTAGTTTGTCATTTGGAGAGAAGCAGCCTTTACAACCCAGACGCCCTGCTTCTCCCATTCACATTATGGCAGCCCTCGCCTATTTTAAACGCTTTTCCATGCCACCCAAATCAATGCACACAGAAGCCCATGTGGTTCGGGGTGACCATAAACCCATTAAGGCAAGTATGGCATCCCACTTTCCCTAGATTCTTGCACGTTAGGAGGAGGTATGGGAAAGTAGGAGAGGTAAATGGCACCCTACTCCCGAGGTGAGAAACCCTGAGGTGTAAAGGTCTGGGTGACCTTGGGCAAGAAGTCAAACTCTCTCAGAGGAAGGCAAAGGCAAGCCCACTGTGAGCAAATCTTTACATGAAAACCCTGAATAGGTCCTCCTTAGTGTCGCTGTTAAGAGAAGACAACTTGAAGGCACACAACAACAACAACAACAACAACAATACAACAACATCTGGAAAGGATATCTCCCTCCCTCAGCATATTTCACTATAAGGCTACTTTGAAAATACACCTGCTGTTTGTAAGCCACAGAGACCCAGGTTTCAACCCACTCCACGTAACCCCGTGGATGATGTCAAGGAGACCTACTTTCTGTTTAGGGTGTGTAGGATTGCAGCCTTAGAATAAGAAAGAACAGAAGCATTTTTTTTTTAAAAAAAAAAGAACTGGATAGGACGCAAGTAGTCTTAAGTTTCTCCTTTCTCTTTAGAGAAAGAGGGGGGGGGGACCCTCTTGCTTTTAAAAAGGAAGAAAGGGCTCGGTGTTATTTGCCACCCACCACCGAGTCCCCCTCTCCCTCCGTCGCCCATTCATTGCAATTCCTCAAAGGACTTGACGGGGAAAGGCAGAGAGAGCGAGGGCTAGGTGTTCCGATACCTGCCGCATGCCTCGTGTATCGCACGGGCCGCCTTTTGTCTGCCTCGTTACTTCGTGGGGCGCTGGGGCCCATCAAACCAAGGGCATCCTTTTCCAAAGTGGAGCTTGAGCTTTTAGAGGAGAGGGGTGGGGGGCTGGGGTGGGAAAGAGCCAGCCAGGAAGCCTCCAAGTCGCCGGGCAGGGAACGGGAAGGCATGGCATCCCTTACTAAGGCTGCCTTGCTCGGGGTAAGGAAATACTCCTGCCTCCGGGGGAAATATCTTTGTAAAGCGGGGAGGGGTGGAAGGGAGGACATGAAACAACTCCTCCCTCACGGTCAGCCTCGAAAGCAGCGGTAAAAAGGGCCTTCTACCTGGAGACTCCGCCGAAAAGGGCGAGGCAGGAGCTCTGCCTCCTTCTCTAGCCAACGTTGCCTTCCTCAGGGGAGAGAGGGACCTTCAGCACAGCGAAGGATTCCCAATTCCTTTCTGATTTCCCATTAACCTAAGTAGAGAGATTATGGCAGAAAGAAAGAGCAAAACTTTCGGGGGTCTACGCCGGTGTTTTGTTGTTCTGTTTCCTCAAAAGAAATGAGAGAGAGAGAGAGAGAGAGAGAGGAGTCCAGTTGTTTGAAGGAGACCTAGCACTGCTTCATTCTAGCTGATTGCTCTCTCTCTCTCTCTCTCTCTCTCTCTCAGCTTTGCGGATAATTTGTGGCTTCATCCATGCATCCATCCCTTCCTCTCCCTTTCTTTCTTTCTTTCTTTCTCTTTCTTTTTCTTCCTTGCTATGGCAGTGTTTCCTGGTCTGGATTCCAGAGCCTGTTTGAAATCTTCTGGCCGAGGGCCGCTTCCTCCTCCCCACCCGCTTGTTCGCTCTCTGCTGCTCTCAGGGAGTCTGTTAACTCTTCTCGGGAAGCCTCTTTTCTTCGCCCACCGCCCACCCCTCCGATCGGAGCGGGCAGCCAGTAGGTGTCGCTGTCCCCCCGCTGGTCAGATTTACTATGGAGCCCAGAGCCACTCGGGGGCAACCAAGGCTGCGCCGGTCCCTTCCCTCCAGGGAGCCATTAAGGCGGCAAATAGCCTCCTAGGGACAGAGAGCACCGGCTCACCTTTGGCCCTTGACCATCCTGCCAGAATCGGGCGGGAAAGTGGTGTCCTTTTGCAGAGAGAGGCTTCTGGAAGGCTTGCTCTCCTACAAAGGGCCACAGCAACGGAGGGGACCGAGAGTCTTCAACCCAACGTCCGCTTCCCCTCCTCCCTCTCGGTATTTTGGTCGCCTTGCTTCTGAGCGGACCTTTCTGAAGCCCAAACAGAGAGTTGGGAACAAAAAAAGGAGGCCTGGTCAGAAACCAAGGCAACAACAACAACAACAACAACAACAATCGAGCACTAACGTCAATTTAAGGGAAGAAGCACAAGGAAGGGAGTGGGGTCGGGAGGAGTAAGGGGCATACGTGGGCTTCCCTTCTCCTCTTCTGCAGCGCTAAGGAGGCTGCAGTCAGAAACACATTGGCTGCTTGACGCAGAGGAGCCTAACCTTTCAACGTTTTGATTAGTCTTAGTGTTACTGACTCACTAAAATGCATTCCTAACAAAGAGATTTGTCCGTTTCTCCACACACACACACACACGCACACATTTGTCTCGGAAACTAACGAGTTCTCAATTATCTGGCATCTAGATTCATTTCCAGTGCATTAGAAGAAGGGAGGGAACACCTCTCTCCCCTCTCCTCTTGCTTTCTGCCTTGAGATGTCATGCAAGAAATTATTAATAAACGGGAGGTTGGGCTGGCATTTATTTATTTTTTAATCCTCCAAGAAGGAGCTGCATCCCTCGCGAGGGGTTTTAACCGGGCTTTTTTTTAATTTAATACGAGGAAGGCTCGGTCTCAACTTATGAATTGAGGAAGGGGGAGGAGAAGGAAGCGTCAGGGAAATCTGGCACTAAATTGGAGCTGATTGGCATCAAGGCCGTTCGCATTTCAATGGGGAAGCGGTTGTCCTTAGGAAGAAACAGCCCTGTGGACTAGACACGGCTTGTAATTTTCCAAATTTTCAAAGGGCACCCTTCGTAGATCTATACCATCCCGCCCTTTTTTACGAATGTAAAGGAACTTGGGGAGGGCTGGGAAATTTAATACCAAAATGGCACGTTCGTGCAAGGAAGTGTGTCTATAGAGGTGGCGTGATAAAGAGAGAGAGAAGAGAGAGAGAGAGAGAGAGAGATGTATGTAACAAGCGAAGAGCATATTACAGTTTTGAAGGGAGGGGTTGCGCTTGACATATAAAGTCCCTGGCTGTGCTTTCTGGTTTTGGAGGCCTGGTGAATAATTCCCAACGAAGGAAGGAGTCTGGGGGGATACTGAGTCTTTTTTTTTAGGCCTTGGTTCGTGGCCGAAAAGTATCTCTCGTTGTAAGCAATGCCACTAAGGCTCTGGTCAACGGGGCGGCCTTTGCCTGGCTTTTGAGCGTGGATCGGGCCTTTGGGGGGCCTTTTTGGGTCGGAGGTGTGAGGAGACCAGAGGTGAGATGCCTGGCCCTGGTGGCATTTCTGAGGGACTTGCGACGGATGGCCTTTTTTTTTTTTTTTTTTGTCTCGTTGGTAGCCGTCGAAGGTCGGCTTCGGAGGAGGGCTGTGGCTGAGGGCAGGCCGTTGTCCCCATGGCACTGGAGAGGTGGGTGGGGTGGATGGAGGGATGGGAGAGGAAAGAGAGAGAGGGAGGGAGGGAGGGAGGCGAGGAGGGAGGAGGGGCTGCCAGTCGCAGGAGGGCCGAGGAAGTGGCCTTCACAGCGAGAGCAGCGTTTGCCAAGGAGTTGGGAATCTGGGCGGATTCATTCAAACGCCGCCCGCCCGCTGCTGCTGTGATTCGCAGGGACTCGGCCTCCTTATGGTAATGCGAGCAGGTCAGGGGGCGGAGGGGTGTGTGTGTGTGTGTGTGGCTGTGTCTGTGTCTGTGTGTGTGTTGGTGGATGAGGGGAAGGATGGGCTCACGACTCCCGAGCCGACCAAGCTCGGACAGAGCCTTGGCACCGGAGGCAGCCGGCGGCGACACTCCGCACCTTTCTTTTTGCGGCGGCCAAGATCTCTCTACCCAGCCGTCGACCCGGAGGGTAAGCGGGAAGGAGACTAAGGACTGGCAGAGAGAGAGAGAGAGAGAGAGAGCGAGATGGTTAGCAATAGAAGCAGGAGAGTGTATGAAGGGACTTCCATAGGAGCATTATACAACACCTAGGCCAGTGATGGTGTCGTTGGGAAGGATGAGATAGAGGAAGAGGAGGAAAGAGAAGAAGAAGAAGGGTGTAGGCGCCCAAAGAGAGGCCTCTGAGAAGAGCTGCATGAACCCCTCCCTCCTTGAGCCCCCCCTGGGCCCGTGGGCTCCTTCTTTAGCCCTGGCTGGGGAGCGAGAGGCAGCTCCGACGGGGCCCACGTGGCTGCTCAATTAGTCACCGGAGGAGGGTGGGACGGTCTCAATCAACGAGGCTGTCCCTAATGGTCCCTGGAAAGGCATGGGAAGCGGCCAGCTTAGCCATGCCCCAGCCTCACCATTTGTGCACGATTTCATTCAGACACACACACACAGAGAGGGAGGCAGGCGAAAATCCCTTCCTTCCCCCCCCCCCCTCCGCTTTCCTAAATGTATTGTCGCTATAAATAGGTAAAGCAGTAACCTAAGGGAGGAAGGCTCTCTGGCCTCCCCTCCTCCGCCCGGCTTTCATGCTTGACGTGTGGCCATCTGACCACTTTTTATTGGGTGGCATATCCTATGAGCACCTTGGGTCTAGGGGCACGTAGAACGGGAGGCCGAGGGAGTAGGGCTGAAACCTCGGCCGGAAAGGCTGCTCCAAGACCTGAAAGTGAGCAGCTGGGGGAACAGAGCCCTGCGCCTTTCGCAAAACATAGGCATTGAGCGGCTTTTCGGGAGAGTTTAACTTTGACCCTTGGCGTGCAAGGCAGGTAAGTCGTTCCTTATGGCTAGGTGCCCGAATGGCCTTTGCGTGGGCTTCCACTTCTTGGGCTTTCCGGAGGAGGTATGGGATGGAAACCTGGGGGTGCATTGTCCCTTTCGAGGGTCAATCCTGCATTATTTTTACATAGATGGACAGGGAGATAGATTACGGACGTGGGGGCAGACACGTTTTCTTTATAAACGTGTCTGAACTGTTAAAAATATACTCCGAAAAAAAGGTCTCTCAAATAACCTACTATTTTGAAATGGCTCTAGGCCCCTTAGCTTTTGAGTAAATAAAAGAAAAAGAAAGCTTCCATATATATATTTATATATATGTGACACGGATTTAAACATCAAATGCATCGTCGCTTAGTAAGAGGTATTTGGCTTAAAGCAAGTTTAAAAGGAAACGAAAGGCATTAATAATGTACCGCATTTAAGACAGAACATACAAAATGGTTGAAAATGTCTCCCGAACAGAAAGCTTCCCTTTACCCTCGGTCTGGGCACATTTTAATAAGAGAGTATTTTTTTTTTTTTAAATGAAAGCTCCCCGAAGAAATAAAACAGAGCAATAAAGGTGTATATAGGCAGCCTACAGCGTTGTCCACTGTCCCTATTATGCAAGCTTCGCTTTTGCTCCGCCTTCTATTTAATTTTTTTTCTTGCTTATGATGAGATTAATAACCAAACTTTTGATTCTCCAATTGCTACCGTCGTTGCCTTTGCAGTCTATCTGCATAACAGGCGCATTATATGCATGTCTGTTTATATATGTCTGTATATATGTATGTATGTGCATCTCTCTTTCTCTGTGTGTAATACGCACATACACATACATGAATGACAAGCAAACATGCGCCCTCTCCTTTTTAAGGCTTCTGGCATTTGGAAGCAGTCCTTACGGAACAATGTCCCTACAACATTTTTGCAAAGCCTACGAAAAAACCGAAGCAGCAGGGAGCATGCTGCGTATATATACACAGCGACACAGGGAAAACAAACAAAAACAGAAACACAAGCTTGCCTAATGAAATATTTTTAAATAATAATAATAATAATAATAATAAATTAAATAAACAATAAAACAGATATTGATTGACAAAAACAAAGCGAGAGCAAAGGAGCCGAAAGAATTGCAACGTCCAGCAAACGTAAACGTTTGCTTGGGTTGTTTTAAATAATAAAAAATGCAAATCTACCTTTACATATGCATCAGTATTAAAAATAATACGCGCTGGAGCCAACCGGAGCAGGAGGAGGAGGAGGAAGAGAGGAGAATGGCGCGGCGTTGATTATGCAGAGGAGGGAGAGGGACCGAGGAGGAGGAGTAGCAGCCTCGGAGTAGCCTCTCCGTCTTCTTCCTCTTCTTCTGCTCCTCCGCGCAGCGCTGCAGGCCGAGCCGGTCGGCAGGGATTAGGCGAGCTTGCTCATTTCTGCTTTTGCTGTTTTTTTCCCCCCTTCTCTTTGGTGTGTATTTTTTTTAAATATAAAAGCACGAAAGGCTTGGTTTGCGAGGCTCTGCTCCCTTCCCCCCCTTTTCTCCCCCCCCCCTTTTCCTTCCTCCTTTAATTACAATCTTCAATGAAAAGAAGAGATCGCTCCGGGAATCTACAGCCGCTTCTTCTTCTTCAAGCGGCAGGATTTGCATACATGTATTATTATTGGTTTTTTTTAAATGCCCTAATTTCCTTGATGTATGTAAATGTAGCCGGACGTACAGTAAGGCTCGGGCTGACGTCAATGGACGTGACCTCGCTGCTAAACCTTGAACGTGAAGCTGGGGGGAAGCGAGGAAGAGAGAGAGAGAAAGAGGGAAGGAGGGAGGGAGGGAGGGAGGAGGCGAAGGAGCTGCAGCTCCCAAGCAGAGGCTTCTTCTTCTCTTTCCAGCAGAGACAGCCGGGAAAAGGGGGGAGGAAGAGACCAGAGGCAGCCCTGGGGAAAGCAAGTCTCCGGATCCTTGCACGGAGGAAGGCTGCTCACTAGTCGGGTGTATCACAAGGAGGGATGTGCCTGGCTTCCCCTTGGATAGCACTGCAGCAGCCTGGCCGGCTTCTCCCCCACCCCCTTGAATAAAATGTAATATTTGCGCAATATTCCGCCCCCCCCCCCCGCACCCAGTACACACTTCCTTCTCTTGGCAAGAGCAAAACCGATGCGACATTTGGAGAGCTGGGGAGCTGTCAGGGAATCTCCCCAGCATCCTTCTCTTTAAAGTGTGGGGTGTGGGTCATCATGAAGTAGGGCGCAGCAGCGGCCTTTTCAGAAGGGGCTTCAGAGAAGGACTGAGGCCATGGAGGGTCCCCACAAAAAAGCCAGCAGCAGCCCTCTTGCCACTGGGAGAGGGGATGGTGCTCAGGAGATACCGATGGCCAGAGCCTACGAAGAGAGAGAGAGAGAGAGAGAGAGAGAGAGAGAGAGGAGGGGGCAGGGAAGCAGAAGAAGCATCTCGGAAGGAAAGGGAAAGAGACCCCCGAGAGAGGGGCGAAAAAGAGGCACCGGGCCCATTTCTCTCTGCCTCGTGCAGCCCTTGTTCCTCGCAGAGTTTTCGACCATGGAGGTCAACCCTGAAAGACACCTTCTTTCGACTTTGTGAATTTAAGGGCAACCTTGGATTTCTGTACCTATCTGTGCTGGATGGAGACTTCAGAAAAGACCTAAGGAGGTGCAGCAGGGCCGGACAAGGAAGAGGAAGAGAGGAGGCTTCTTTTGGGGAATTGTTTTCCCTCTTCCTCTGCCATCCCCTCCTCCGCTCATTTGGTAGACACTTCCTTAGTGATGTCTGATCCGAGAGCCTTGAGTTTTCAGGGCCTTGGCTGCATCCTTGGAGCCTTGATCCAAGTGCTCTCTCTTCGGAAGGGAATCTCCAGTGAGTGTCATAGCAGCATAGAATCGTAGAGTTGGAAGAGAGCCATCTCAAGGGCCATCCAGTCCAACCCCCTGCCATGCAGGAACTCTCCATCAAAGCATCCCCGACAGATGGCCATCCAGCTACTCCTCTCGCCCTCCTATCCTATGACCATCCCTCTCTCGTGGTCCACGACCATTGCCTCGGTTCTGCCATCCTCTCTTGCGCGGTGGGTGTGTAAACCCACTCTGAACGTCAACGAGATCTCCCTTTCTTCCTCCCCACTCCCTCCCTCTCTTCCTCCCGCTCTTCATCCAGCATCCCTTTCTTCATCCAAAGTTTCCAAAGTCAGAATATACTTGGACTATATATATATATATATATATATCGGTTCTTGACTATTTGGGCTTCCCTCTCAATTTCTGGATATTTGGCGTGTACAGAGGCAGAAACCAAGGCCTTTCTTGGCTCATTTCTCTGGCAGCCGGAATACTCTCGGGGTTGGTGGGTGGATTGGACAAGAGGCAAGGGCAGCTCTGGAAGACAACCAGGGAGGATCTCTCCTGGAGCTCAGTTTGGCGGGAAAGTCGTTGCCAGTGCAGAAAGGTCTGCGTTCACAGACGGCGCCCTCTCTTCCCTCCCTGCCTGCCTGCCTCCGCCTCTCATGACTGGCTTCCCCCGACTCCCCTTGCGGCCCGTATTTCCTTAGGAGAAGTTCATTTGAATCCCCCCCCCATCTTTTCCTCCTCCAATGGCTCCTCCTTCTCCTCCTCCAGCCTCCCCACTTCCAACAATTGGAGCCGTGGACATCTCAGGACACACCTACCACTGGCACCGGCCCTCCTGCAAAAACGTCTCCCCAGGAACGTATTTAGCAAGGAAGGCGCCCAAGAAGCTCAAAGGCCTTATCTGCCAAGGCCCCGAAGCCTCCTTAGGTGCCCTCTTGTGACTCTGTTCTCAGGTGCCTCTGTGGGTGGACTCGGCCCCAGGGACCACCACGTGCCAGCTCTTCCCACTAAGCCCAGTGCATTCTCATGCACCTCCAGAGCACGCCCAGATCCACGTAGGATCTGCAAAGGCTTGTTGGAGACGTGTCCTCCATGTCCTCCTCACTGCTGCTACCTGGGCACGGGAGCTTCCTGGCGTTAAACACGCCGCAGTCCCTTCTGCCAACCGAGGCTCTCTAAGGGGAATCCTTTCTGAGAGCGAGGAGGGCCGATGCCCTGCGAAAGCAAGCCCCTTCTGCGCCCAGGACCCTTTGGCTTAACTGAAAAGCACTGAGCGAACAAGCCCCGAAGTGGAAGGAAGAGGCAAGGCAAGCCCCACTCTGCCCTATTGGGAAGGAGCAGGTCACACATTTACAAACCTCTCAGAAAGTGTGTGTATGGGGCAGAGAGACAGACAAAGAACCCAGATTAAAAAGTGTGTTTTTGGAAGGAAGAAGAAGAAGAGGACAAACAGCAACCGTACAGAAGGATCCAAACTTGAGAGAGAGAGAGAACGAGAGAAAAAAGAGGGAGACACAGAACCTCCCTTGTTCTTTGCAAGCAAATGTTTTTGTATCTAAAAAGGGGGGAACCTTCTTGGCTGAAGGAAAGAAAGGCAGCCTAGAAAGAAAGGGAAAAAGAAAGGAAAAGGGCCCCATCCATAGGAAGCCCATCCTCTTCTGCTAGCATCGGGCCCTGCAGCCCCTGCTCCCTCTCGGGCCAGACATTTCTAATTTGTTCCGTCTGTCAGGGGAGGGCTGGGCGAGGGCCTGGTGCAAATGCATTCTCTCTGGCGAGGCATAGAAGGCAGAGCAGGGGCTGAAAAAGACCGTGGCCGTGGACGAACAATAGGGCTTCAGTTTGCGAGCAACAAAAGCGCTGGGGAACTGGTTGCCTTGCCGAGCACGTCCTCCTTGGCAGAGAGGGCTGGGCTAGACCTCGGCCAGCCCCCCTCTCCCCCGCCTCCCCCCCCCCCAAAAAAAAACTTGCCGAGAGAGACTCACACCGAGGAAGACTTCTTCACTTTCTCCTCCGGCGCTTTGCGTGCGCTGCGTTTCAGGAGAGGGAAAAGTCGGGCTGTTCTCAAATTGTTTTCTGGGAGAGAAGGCTCCGATCCAGCACCAGCCCTGCGAGTGCTCTTCAGTGGAACTAAAAGAGCCACTCACCCAAAGCGATGTGGCCGAAGGGATGATCCGACTCCTGGGAGACTTTTGAAACTGTTTTTTTCCCCATCCCCCAGTGTTTGAAAGGAGTTTGGTTTTTGACGAAGAAGTTTTGGTTTCCGCCACGTCTATCCACCCTGATCTGGGATCAGCTTCTCTCTGTCTCTTCCTCCTCTCGGCCCCCTTCCCTCTTGCTGGCTCTAGGACTGAGGACAAACTGGGCGATGTAAGTATTGGGGTGCCTGTGGACTTTTCGGGGCCGTCCGACGTGATCCTCTCAGGGCTGGGGCACAGGGAGGACGAGCGAGGCAGAGGAAGGGGGTAACTTGGTGAGAACTGTCCTTACGAGGAGGGCTTCCCTCTGAACGTGAACTCCATCAGTGTCTGTGTCAGGTTCAGGGCAAAGAGAGAGAGAGACTGAGAGAGAGAGAGAGAGATTGAGATTGAGATTGAGAAGGAGATGCTTGCCCCAGAACAGGTTGCATTGTTAGCACCTCCAGTTACTTCCACTGGAGGCTGGAAGGAAGGCTCGGCGAAGGGGATTGGGGAGTTGTATGAATTACCCTGAGAGCTTCCGAGAGCTAGCAGATGAATTTGGACCCATGCTGCAAAGACTTGTTGGCCTTGCAAGCGCTTCCTCGGGGCGAGGGAAGGATTAGGGAGCGATGACGATGGACAGCAAACGAGGGAGCCGCAAACAACGGGGAAAGTTTGGAGAGAAAGCGGTCGGCAAAAAAAGCCAAGAGCAACAAAAATCCTTAAGCGTGCTTAAGGTGTACGAGTCTTTTCAAGAAGGGTGCAAGGGAGTTGCTCATCATAGTTGAAACGCAGACCCCTGGCATGTCACCCGTGCTTTCGGTGAGTTGGTTCTTCTTGTACTAAAGGAGCTCTCTGTGTTGGTCGGCCTGCTGAACCCTGGGAGAGAGGACTGCTGCTGTTGCTAAGCGTTTCAATTCAAGACAGCGGCCCTCTCTGTGGCTTCCAATGGGCAGCAGTGGGGAAGCCGTGTGCTGTCAACCCCCAGGACGAAAAGAGGTCCTTTCTTGGGCATCCCACGAAGGCAGGCTGATTTGCCTCAGGTATGCGCCTTTCTTTTCCGGTGCAGGGGAATGTTTGCCATCTCTCTGCAAGTCGATCTGTGTCCCTTGCCATTGTTTGCACGGGGTTGCTGTTGCCAACCGCTTGGAAAGGTGCGCAGCAGCCTACCACCTCCTAGTAAAAACAGGGCTGCTGTCCTCGTTGATTTTCTTAGTCTTGACTAAGGCTCTCGGGTTTTTGGCTTCGGGAATGCTTGCGAGGGTCTTTTCGGGAGCTCTGACAGCTCAGAAGAGTTGGGAAGAGCGCTGTGCGGACGTTAAGCCTTAAATGTAACACCAGGCTTTGTTTCTTGGGGGTGTTTTTATACATCGAGGGGATGTAGTTGTTGGATTTGGGTCAATTCGCTTTCCTCCCTTATCCCCGAGTGCGTTCTACCTCGGCCTAATCTCCCCTCCGGTTTACGGGGCTCCCAGGGCCTTTGAGAGATGGAAGCCTACGGAACAGGTTGCTGCTGAGGCCGAGCCACGAAGGCCTCTGTGTAATTGCCCTCCACGCTGTCTCCTCCCACCTTCGATACTACTCATTAGAAACGCACCCAGGCTGTGAGCTCCAACAGGAAGCAGAAGCCACAGCAATGCATTTATGCCATTGGGGGCTTCTCTTTTTTTAAAAGGTGTGTGTGTGTGTGTGTGTGTGAGGGGGAACCAGAACAAGAATCCCAGTGCTCAGAAAAACTGCTTAGGAGGGAATAGTATTTTTTTTTATTTTTTAAATACCTTCCTTCCTTTTTAAAATTACTTGTTTACTATTGACAGAGTTACGTGTCACAAAGAATACCAGGAGATTGTATTAAAAGAACTAGTGGTGGGGCAATAGCACACGTACCAGCGCGGTTCCTGTTGTATGTAGGGACGAGGCTTGGCTGTTTTAAAGGGAAAGAGCTGCTACTGAAGTCTCCAGACGTGAAAAGCGTTTTGCATATTTTGCAAGTGGAGGCTAGGTGGAGACTCCGGCCTTTATTAAGGAGCCTGCTGCTGCTGCTGCAGCAGACACACATTTCGACGCCTCGGCCTTTCCAGCCTCCCAGAGCAGCCCAGTCTTTACGGTGCTCTCACTTTGAAAATTCATCTCAGATTCTGGGCATTTTATTTTGGAGTTTAGTATCGAGGACTCTATTTTACATTCCAGTCGAAACTATTAACCCTTCAGATACCAGACCCCCACCCCAACGCCCGACTTTCTTTAACGTTGTAACACACTGGATCACCATATATATCTACCATATATATATATATATATATATATATATGGAGCTGTTTTGGTTCTCTAGCTGTCCGCCATGAGACCCAATCCACCTGGAGCTTCTCTTGCACAGCCCCCTTGGAAATGAAAGAGAGCAGGTAATGCGCAGCTCATTCATTTTCATGGAGGCTCCTCCTGTGAAGCTCCTGGGAGATTGTACTTTGAGGATGCAATCGAGAGATGTTTGGTTTTCTTTATTATTATTATTATTATTATTATTGATGCTCCTGTTGTTCCCATGAATGTAGGTTGCTCTAACACATATGATGTTTTTTTTTTTTTTCCCTACCTAAACCTAAAATGGTTGTTCGCATCTTAATGATCAATCCCTTCTTTTTTTGGTCTGTTTTTCAGAGCCAGAAATCCAAAGATAATCATTTGACCTGACAACGACACGAAAAGGTAATTTTTTAAAATATAAATATAAAAGATCAGACCTGATAGCAATACATAAACTGCTACTTAATGTACAGCAACATAAAGCAACAGCAGAATGCTGTTTAGAGGTATTTTAAAAAATGGCCATAGTCTTAGTGTTTTGAAAATGGCTATCTTCACAACTATTGTGTAACGTTTTCGGTCCCTTACCCTGGTGTCCTTGCCACGTTATATGGCAGTAGTGCGGAAAGATGACCCTGTGTGTTGCTGGTAGAAAAGAACAGGAGGCACAGAATAAATTGTTATCATAATTTTATTTTAAAAAGCAAGAAAAGAACGATAACTCGAGCCTTCATAGAATATTTAAATGCATGTAATTTTGTAGGGTTTGGACAAGAATGGTCCGGCTCCTAGGATTGGATTGGGATTTACATCTAACAGAATTATATAGAAACCCGGGATTAAGTTGGGGGAAGGGGTCGGGAGGGGAAGAGAGAATTGTAATACACTTTCCTGGGAGTTTGGGCAGGCTTCCTCCTCCTACTACCCCAACCATCCGCCCTTGAACCCTGATGAAGCCCCAGGAGTTTGCCCCCCAAACAGGATGCTGCTTCGGAAGGCGAAAGGCCAGGCAGGGCCCTGGTCCCTGGGAAAGAGGGCTTGTTTATTTCCAACCAGGCATCCTTTGCGGAATGCCTCGCCTTTACGTCACAACCATCTGGAGACCTATCAAGAGATTGTGAAAACAAGCCTGGCAATCGCATCCCAATCTACAGGCCCTTAATGGAAGTTTATTAGAGGGATGAGCCAGCCAGGGCAGCAGCAGCAGCAGCAGGACTCAGGATGGTCTGACACTGGTGAGGAGTCAGGATATTTCAACACTGCAAATTGCTTTGTAAAAGGGATGCAGTGGAAAATATATATATATATATCCTGTCTGTCTATCTGAGGTTAAGTTTACAAGTAAGAGCTACGGTGACGTACAAGGAGCAGTTGTTCCTGGGAATCTGGGGTTAACAATACCAAAGGCGCCTCATTCAACGTTGTGTTCCTTTAAATGCAACTTTAAGTAGAAATGGGGAATCGTATGTTAAAGAAAGCAACTGATGTATCAGGAGATATACATAGTGATCACCCCGCTAATCCCTTAACAGAATTAGACAGAAACCCGGGATATTTAAGAACAGGTATTTAGGAACCCCATTGGAATGACTGGCCTGCCTTCTGGGTAAGTCTGCCCCTGATCTGTGGGGGCCTGTGTGGGGCTCCCAGAGCCTCGCAATCCAAGGGGGAAGGAGGGAGGGAGGGAGGCCAGGCCCTCCTTTCTGTGGCGCACAGTCAGCAAGGTCAGAAACGTGACGCGAGCTGTTTCCTCCTCCTGGGGCTGCAGGGGGTATCGATCTCTATAGGAAGGCACAGGTGTTTCCAGCCATCGCTTGGCCTGCCTTGCGAGGGAGGGAAGGAGTCCTCAGAAGAAGGTGTTTCACAATGACGTCAAAAAAGAAAGAAAGAAAGAAAGAAAGAGGAAAAAAGAGGGAAGAGGGAGTATCCAAGCCACTTTTAGGGTGCAGGAGGCAGATAGCAGCAGGCGCCCTGTTGAGTTCAATGAAGCAGGAAAAAAAGAGGGTCACAATAAATAGCAAGTGTCTGGAGCCATAATAATTTGCGGACGCACTTGCATGGGCCAGCACTGTATATGTGTGCTCTTCCTATAGAATCATAACAACCCAGAGGTGGGCATCTATAGCCACACGTTCTCTGCCTGTATCTTGCCTTTGATCGTAATGCCTCAGCTCACAAGCCTGGTCTGCGTAATGTATGCCCGATCACTCGCACTGCTGCCTCCAGCTATTGCAAAAATAAATAAATAAATAAATAAAAATCATGGGGTGGTGGGGGAGGACTTTGTCTCCCTGTATCTGCCAATTCAGAGAAGCCCATTCGACTTCTCCATTCTATCGGATTGGTCATGTGTCTTCACACATATTGCTGCCCAGCTCACTAAAGCCACCATCATTAGTTATCTATGCAGCCTTAGATGGCGAAGGAGCAGCAGCAACATCAGAAGCCAGGCATCCTCTCCATTTTGTTTTGGGGATGGAAAACAAAAAAATACAGGCATGGCCATACCATGTTGGATTATATAAGGTGGCACTGATGTCACAGGGCAGGTTTAGCTCGGATGATGGCACCGTATTATGGGCATAATTAACCATATAGAGGGGGAAAAAAATCCCCTCCCAGCTGTGGTTTGATTTACATTGTCAGCTGTGAAGGTACTATTGTTTGGCAGATTTGGAACATTTGTAGGTAAGGTCCAGGCAGATGGCGTTTTGATCAATGAATGTGGGATCCTGTCTTGTGATTGCTTCCTTTTACAGTGCTTTCAACTATATGGATGACAATATCCTTTTGTAGCCAGCAGTTCAATGGGTTGTGATTTTCCAACTCTGGTCCCTCCCCCAAAAGATCCCCTATATTTCAGCCTTCAGTGGGAATATTTGGCAATCCCGTGAGGCCTGTAAGCAGATGCCTATGGTCTGTATGCAGAGGAAAACAGTAGGCATGGTGTAAACACTCGGACGTAGTGATGATAGCTGGTTGTGTGATATATCTAGCTGGATGGTAGATGCATCTGTACTAATGCAGCCATTTTATTTATTTATTTTTTACACCTGCAAAGGGAAAATGCTAAGCTATGCAAGTACTGTATAAGACAGTGTGGGAAGTGTGCCTCTTTAGATTCACTCTGCAGTATGGGCTCTCAACCATCTTATCTTATGGCACTGTAGTGGTATAGTATGCTTTGTTTCCTTTTACTCCTAAAAGGAGTGGCAACAGCAGGCAGGCCTTTCTGATGCCTTTGCGAGTCCAGAGTAAGCATAGGCCGCCCTGAATTTTAAAAACATGCCTCTTTTATGAAGGAGCCTTGGAAATGCATTTCTTAATTTGAACAGTAAACACCTCCCACCTGTGCCATAAGATTCATGGATCCCCATATAGTCAAGAGAGGCCTTAATGTTTGCACTTTACACTGAGAGGGGGGAATGTGACCCCGAAATACGCTGGTGAATAATACATAGGGCAATGTCCCCCCCCCTTTTTTTTTTCTTTTCTTTTTGGAGGCTAATGCTGAGGCTGCACCGAAGGTGTTTGAACCATCTCGGATGCAACACACTTTTATCTCCAGCAGCTTCTGGAGCCTGCTTTTAGCTGAGGCAGGAAGTTTTGACAGCCAGCTCAGGGAGCCTCTGGGCTTTCTTAGGCCCAGCACCCACCGGAGGAAGGAAGGAAGGAAGGAAGGAAGGAAGGGCTGGGCACACGAGGGCCTGGGCAGATGTAGCATTGGGTGGATAGGCAGACATAGGCAAGAATGGTCAGGGCGAGGGGAGAGGAAGAAGAGAGGGGGTGGAGGGGAGGGAAGAAGCACCAAAGAGCCAGGCAAGGAGGCCCTGGGCTGCAGGTGCTTGCACCCTTCCCAAAGGCCACTGCCTGGCAAGAGTTGCACCACCGCCATGGAAGAGAATCGGGAGGGAGGGAAGGAGGCTTACAGTCCTCTCGGCCGGGGAGGAGGCTGGAGCCATTTCCAAAAGCGCCAGACCAGGAGGAGGAGGCCTGAGCGCCTTCTCCATGCCATTCCACCCCTAGCAGCCTTGATCGCTGCGTAAGAATACCCAGGCAGCCTCGGGTCTCTCCTTCCTCCTTCCCGGTCCCCGAAAGCAAGGCCCTGCGCTTGGAAGCCAGGGCCAGGGAGCCCACATCCCCGACCCCCCCCACCCCCTGCAAAGGCTGCCAGGAGAGACAGGCAAGCAAAGGCGCTCCTTTTCTTCCAGCCATCCCTCCGTGTCTCCATCCCTCCCCCGCCCCCAGGCACACACACACACACACCGCACAGACACCTCCAACGCCGATCCACGCCTCCCCCCCCCCCTTGAAACGCTTTTATCTGCCCTTAGAGAGAGGGAAAGAGAGAGAGAGATTCCTCCCAGTCTTTGCGATGTTAGAGAGATCTGCGCTAGCAAGCCGGCAAGGTAAAAGGCCGCGGGTCGAGATGCAGAGATAGAGATAGAGAGAGAGAGAGCTAGGTCTACAGATTCCCCCACCCCCCCTTGTCCTCCTCCTCTTCCTCTTCCACCTCTATCCTTCATCTTCTTCCTCCTCCTCCTCCTCTTCCTCCCTGGAGTACTTGGGAAGGCGCTGGTTGGGAGAGAATAGCGCCATAGGTCCCGTTGCCTCTCCATAGAACCGGTGTGCATTTGAGATTTCTTGTGACATCATCACCATCCCCTTGCTTCCCCCCCCATCCTCCTCCTCCCAGTCTAGGACCTCTGACCTTGCCAGGCTGGCCCACCTTTGTTTATTTATTTTTAAACTATATTTATTTTATGTACGTATTGGCACTGCAAAGCCCTCCAGTGACGGAGCCCTTTTCTCCTTCTTTCAGGCTGGGGGCGGCAGCAGATGCAGCAGCAGCACCACCACCACCAAACGTTTGCAGCAGCAGCAAAGGCGAGCCAGGAAGACCTGCAGCTTCTCCTCCTTCTCATGCCCAGCTCTGGGAAGCCTGAGAAATCGTGGATCTGCCAGGCTGCTTCCTCCCCCACCTCTCGCCTCCTCCTCCAAGGCCACCCCCTCCATTCCGCAAGATATATGCTGCCACCATTTGGTTAAAATAAGAATTTTTTCCCCCATTTATTAAAAACAAAACCAAAAAAGCTCTCTGATGCATTAAAAAAAAAGATCAGGAAGAAGAGCTGGATCTTCGCACTGCTGCCTCCGCCGCCGCTACTGTTCTGTCAATTCTTCCGAAAATGGGATTCCTCCCCTCCCCATCTTCTTCCTCTCCTCCTCCTCCTCCTTCCTCCTCCTGAGCTGGAGATTGCTGTTGGCTTTACATCTTCATAGAGGCAAAAGACTCTTTCCTTCAGAGAGAAAGGCAATTTACAATGCAAAGAGAGAGAGGCCTGTGGAGGGATGGATGCTTCGCACTCTTGATGCACCTTAAGAGCTGGCTTTCCTTTTCTGATATGTAGGAACAGATGAATAGTTTGGGACTCCACCGCTGCCAGAGAGTGCTTGAGAGGGAGAGAAAGGAGTGGGACAAAATTAGAATGAGAAAGAAAGAGAAGGAGAGAGAGAAAGAAAGAAAGAGAAAAATAAAAGTTCGGAATAAAACTTTGAAGGCAACCGATCTCCTTGGGATGTGTTTCAGAAGCACACACACATACCACACACACGAGTGCCACAGACCGACGACGCAGGGCACCTTTTGCGTTAAGAGGATGAATCTTTTAAGACTCGCCTGGTCTTCTTCTGGGGGAAGAGAAAAGTCTCTTTGCAGAAGCAATCTGGATTGTAGGGGAAGAAAAGCGACCCATTCCCCCGGCCGACCTCAGACCACTCAGAGGGAAGCGAGTTGTTATCTTTGGTTATCTAGCTGTATGAGTGTGTTGGTCTTCATAAAGCTAGATAACCGAAAGTAAAAACTCCTTCATGATCTTCGGGCTGCGCAGAGAAGCGACGGAGGCTCCAGCAAGGGACCTGAAAAAGACCCAGCCCTGGCAGGAACCTGTCCTCAGCGAATGGCGAGAAGGCAAGGAAATGTAAGGACACACGGCTGCCCAGTAGATGTGTAAGCCTATAATATGCGGACAAAGATATATATATATATGTTCATATATATGTACAAGATAACCAGGCACAGCAGGATGATGATGATGATGATGCCATACGCGGCAAAGAGGATTGTGGTACTCATGGTAAACAAATGCATGTGCAAGTTTTATTTTCGGCTGTTCTGCGGGAAAGGGGGAGGCCGAAAGGGATGCTTGGGGATGTGTGATGTTGGTCTGAGCAACCCTCTGCACTGTCTGCTTCGGAGTAAGCTCCGTTGAGTTCAACGAGGCTTACTCCTCGGCGGCTGCGAAGCGGATTGCCATCTCTGATGGTCATTTTTAAGTCTATGTTTGGAAAGGTGGCCTCCTTGGAGGCTGGACCTGAACCGCACCGCTGAAGGTGTGTGTGTGTGTCTCCTCCAGGCCAACTCTTGTGCGGGGAGAGCCTTCCAAAAAGTTTTTGTTGGGAGTGTTGCCGCTTCGAGGGACAGAAAAGCCGAAGCGCGCACCCACAACATTAACGCCTGCAAGAAATTAACAAACCAAGGTTTGCATGGAAGAAACCAGGCTAAGGTCTGTCTGTTGAGAGTTTGGTGGTGAAGGAGGGGGGGGGCTGTGGGTGATGTTTTTTTTAAAAAGAGAGAGAGAGAAGGAGGGGAGGAAAGGAAACCACTTTTCTATTCAAGAACGCCAGCATAGATGCTTCTCTGTTCCGAGAGGGTTTCCTTGAGGAAGCCACTGAAGCAGAAAGACGGGAGGGAGAGAGACGAGGGGGCCTTCCCTTCCCCTTTCCCTCCCCTCCCCTCCTTGCCTTGTCAAAAATGTTCGAAAAGTAGTCTGTGTCTTATTCGGCGGGGCCGGCAATTGGCAATGGAAAGTGACATTTCCTCCCCAAACCCACGTGTGCGCCTCCTCCTCCTCCTCCTCCTCCTCCTCCTCCTCCTCCTCCTCCTCCTCTTGTTTAAGGCTGATCAGATCTATCTATCTATCTATCTATCTATCTATCTATCTGTCTGTCTATCCAGGGGACTACTGCTCTGGCATCCCAAAGAGAAATAATTAGGACGGGGACAGAGAGAGAGAGAGAGGGAAGGAGGGAGAGGAAAGGTGTGTGTGTGTGTGTGTGTGTGTTGAAGGGGGGGCATCGGAGGGGTCTGGTCTTGCCTAATTGATTCCGTTAAACGGAATGCCTGAGATGTGAACGGCTGGGCGCTCCCATTCCCACGCTCGGGGCAAGGGGCGATGCGATGGCCCCGGCCGCCTCTGACAGACAGCCCTCCCTGTTGGGGGTTGCCCCTCCGAGGAAGGGGGGCTGGCCTGGGCCGGGCTGGGCTGAGAGGGAGGGAGGGAGGGAGGCATCCAGTGCCCCACACCAGACTCATCTCCATCCCTGAAGAAAGTGGAGGCATCCCCCCACTCCCACCCCACCCCAGGCAGGCTCTGGCTGCAGACTGTCTCCCTTTCAGTTCAGTCTGGAGCTACCCTTTCAGCTACTACTACTATTAATACTAATTAATACATGTTCCTTTCTTGCTGTGGGTGGACTTCTTAGAATCCTAGAGTTGGAAGAGACCCCAAGGAGGGCCATCCAGTCCAACCCCCCCCCCTGCCATGCAGGAACTCCCATGCAGGAACTCTTCTCACAAAAGAGAAACCTGAGGGGAAAGGTGGCTATATTTATATGCCTGCCTGAGATACATGCTGGTATATATGCTGAGCATCTATCTCTTATTGATGCCTTCCTGATCAGCCCCATATATGCCCCATTTCACACACACACACACACACACATATAGGCAGGCTTTAAATAGACCATGCCATGGTCGTCATTGCAGGTTGGTTGATAGACTGGTTTTCTTTGGGGGGGGGGGTTGTTTGTGGTAAAAAAAAAAGGACTTAAAGGAGCTGGATTTGCCCCAAGGATACACCTCACCCTCCCCCCAAAGAAAGCTAGAAAGTAAACTGTTCATTTCCACCCTGATTTTAAGTCAAAAAGGCCACTAGTATATATTACTCAAAAGTGGCATCCACTGGGTTTAATAGGGTTTGTTCCTAAATGTCTACAAGATTTTTATTTTAATATATTGACTTGGTTTAAGCTCTCCCAGTGAAATGGAAGCTAAAATGGATATATATATATATATATATATATATGCACACACACACACACATACATACACACTCCCTCCTTCACTCTCCCCCTCTCTCTGTGTGAGTGTGTGTGTGTGTGTGTGTGAGAGAGATAGAAAACTAAGCAATTTTGCATTTTTTAAAAATAATCTAAAATGGCCTGAAAGTAAAGTAACCAAGGCCTACAGACATAAATGATTTTTTTAATTTTTATTTTTGGCAGAAGTCTAGTTTTGGGGAGCTGAGCCAGTGGTTCCGCTGTGAGTTTTGGCCGGAGCCTGTGTTTACCCAAGGGCTGGGCTTCCACTGCTGTGCACGTGCCAGAGTTTACTACTGGAGTAACCAATGAAGAGTCCCCCTTGTTTATTTACTCTGGGAGTTGTGTTTGTGAGCCCAGCCTCTCATTGTTGGCGGGCTTTCTTGCTTTTGCTTTACTGCCCGTCCAGGGGTGCTGTTTACCGAGGGCCCTCGTCTACCACCATTAACATTTACATTACAAAGTGCATGAGTTTTCTTTCTCAAAGAGCTTCAATTAAGGCAATAAGCTGTTTTCTTGGGGGGGGGGGGGGAGGGGGTACCTTTTGTTTAGCGAACAAAAGTCTATGGAGTGAAATTCCCTTTACTTTGCAAAACCAACTTACATTTCGAACTTCTCTGTAAGGAAAGCACCTAAACATTTTTTCTTTTCTTTTCTTTTACTTTACGATGCTATAATTCTGTGTTAGCCATTGTCACTTCAGAATTGTTTTGTACCATGCTAAATGTTACCTGAAGTATCGATCAATAAAATGCATTTTAATGTTATTTTTTATTATTATTATTATTTCATTATTTCTCTTCCACTGATTTGATGCGACTTAGATTATTATTATTATTTTTTTAAAAAGTTTTACCCCATGCGCTTCTGAGGTTGTTTTAGTGGCAATAAAAGTTCATCCAGTTTATGTTTGAAAATACTTCCATCCAAATAACTTTTTTTTTTTTGTTGTTGTGTTGGTGGTGGCGGATCAGGTGATGGTAGCTTTAGAGCTTGAAGCAGCCTGCCAAGGCAAAGCTGGCTCCAAAAGGAGTATAAATATAACCTGAATAGGCCTTTGAAGGGCTGGCTGGCTTTGGAAAGACCCCCAGATCAAGTTTATTTAGCATGCCATTGCATTGTAAAACAGTTTGGGAGTGGAGTTGCGTGAGTCTGCATGTTAACTAGTGGGAACCAAAGTCTCCTTCCTTTTCATTAAAAAAAAAAAAAAAAAACCAAGGGGGGGGGGTTTGAGCAGAGCAGATTGCTGTGCAAGGCCAATGTTAAAAAGGCAGCTGAATTTAACACCATCTGGAAGAAAAGATCCCTCCACGACTTTCTCACACCGTCAGACAAAACTAGTGCCTCTTGTTCGGAGCCCTTGTCTCTGCGGCCACACAATACCGAGTCATTATACTTTTGCTGAGAGAAAATGCGAGCACACAATCTGGGGAGCCAGTGAATGGCCCCGCGTTCCATTGTGCCCGCTTAAGTCGATTGAAACCTCCGTCTCAGGAGCCCTGAATGGCAGCATTGTCTCCCTCGCCGGGGCGATGCGAAATGTCAGCGCGGGGCTAAAAGAAAAACCGGGGAGTCTGCAAATAGCCGGCCCAGATCTCAATTATAATATTTTCCCACACTAGAACTAATATCATTGCTGCGGGGGCTGCACAATGCACAACAACATCACACCAAAAAAAAAAAAAAAAAAAAAAAAAAAAAAAAAAAGAGAGGGAAAAAAAAGAAAAAAAAAAAAAAGAAAGCAACTAAAAAGTGTTCATTTAAAAGTTATTTCAGACTTGCAAACTGAACCCCCCCCCCCATCCCTCAACTCCCAGTTTAGGAATTGCTATGGCTAATCCTTTCCAGAGAAGTTCAAGTTGCAAAACTGCTTCCCAAGTCATCCAGGGAAAAAATAAAAATAAAACAAAACAGCATAAATGATTTGGTGTTTTTTATTTTATTTTGTTTGGTAAGCAGCAGTTGTACCGGTAGTGACGTCCTCCTAGAAAGTTTGCCGTGCTTAGTTCTTCAAGTTTGCTACTTTTAGGGCTCCGCTGTGAATATCAATGAGTTCGAGCTTGACAATAAACAGCATCCTGGGAGAGAGCTTTCAGGGAGCTCGGGAGAAGGCTAGGAGGGCTTGTCCAGACAGGACCAGGGGCGACAATAGTGCTTCACAATGAATTGCTTTGCTTTTAAAAAAAACCTGTAAAGGATAACTGATAACAGATCTAATCAGTTCTGCCTAGGATTTATTGCCCCCCCCACCCCTAGAATCAAGGGACAGCACAAGAAGTAGATATTAGGAAAGGGAGCCAGTTTTTTTTTTTAAGTAAGTTTTTGATTTGGATTAAAGTCAGTTTGTGTTGCCTTGAACTTCTGTTATGATGGCCCACTCTTTTTTTCCAGTGTCCTTATATTTCTTTGCTTTCTTAACATGAAAGTAAAAGACAGTGATATGCATTTTTGGCTGCATATTTCAGCGATCACTTGAGTAATAATGGAATAAGGAGCTAAGGAAACAATAGAATATATTATAGAGATCTATTGTCTATTTCTGTTCATGTGTCTCTGTGTTGTATTCATTTTTAAAGAAGGCAATGAGAATGGCCTGCCAACACTTAATGTTTAGATGTTTTGTTCTCTTACAGTGCAGTCCTGTACCCATCTACCTGGGAGTACATAGTGCTTTGAGTAAACTTTGAGCACCTCTGAGGTGCTCCAAGATTCCTTTGACTAACATGGCTATGTCTTTTAATTCTACCTGTGAGTAAGCCCAACTGAATTCAATGGAATTTACTTCTTAATAGACATATACAGTATCGTTGAAGAATAAATGCTGATTACTTGGAGAAGGATGAAAAAAGCAACAAATAATAGATCCTAAAACCAGTCAGTTGTTGGAGTTCAAAGAGCACACTGACTCAAATGACTCTTGGCATCTGTGCGTTTTGGCTTCTAAACAATCATCTCATAAACTCTGTAAGGTTCCTGTGATGCTGAATCAGTGTTCCTCTTGCCAATGAAGTTGTGAGATTACAAGGATTTCAGGTCTGTTGTGAAAGCCTGTTCTTATTTAGCTAGAATGGGTTGTGAAGGAAGTAGAAAATAGAAAGCAACAACACTAAGGGGGGGGGGAGTCCAGTCATACCTTAAAAATGTGTAATCAGAGATTTGAGAAGATCTAAATTGACATGGTGTGCATTTTATAATGTTGATACATGTACCATCTTTTTGTTTATCTTCCTTCTTTTCTTCCTTCTCATTATTGTTTGTAGAGGACTGTGGAATTTTGAAATCTTAGTACACTTCACTTATGCAGAGCTTAGAAGTCAAGTGAAATGCACTGAGAATACCTTCTTCAGCAGATTTTGCCCAAACTGCAGTTTAATCCACAGTACTGATGTTGTTTCCAGTAGCAACTGTCTTTCAGTCTGGGGCTAGAGCCTTAATAGCACCAAGATGTACTTGGATTGAAACAGGCACAATCCTATGCATATGTGTTGTTTGTTACTATTGTGTAAAAAAGTTGTTTCTGACTTATGGTGACCCTGTCATGGGGTTTTCTTGGCAAGATTTGTTCAGAGGAGGTTTGCCATTGCCTTCCCTTAAGGCTGAGAGCCTGTGACTTGCCCCAGAGTAGGGAACCAAACCCTGGTCAACAGAGTTGCCATCCAACACTCAGACCACTACGCCATTTACTCAGAAGTAAATTTCACTCAGCCAGATAGAGGTTATTCTCAAAGAAAGGGACACAAAACAGACTCTGTACTAGCTCTACGAGTTTCACTGAAATTACAAAAGTTTACACTTGTGTTTCCTTTGTGTTTCAGACTGTCCCCTCCCTCCTTCCCCAAATACTTACATCAGATGGGCCTTCCCTAGCTCAAAATTCTGATCTGATTAGCTTCTGACCTTATACAGAGATCCACCGCAAAGACCTAGCAGCCTGGACACCTACAGCAAAGGCCTGGTTAGATTTGTGTCCTTTCTGCTCTTTTAGATAGCTGAAAAGCAGGAGTGTTTCAGACAGGATCAGCCCCTTGCTGTTGTCGTTGCTGTTGCTGAGCCTGACTCCATGCTGCTTATTCACTAGCCCAGTGCAATGTGATCTTACTGCAGGCCTTTATGAGGGATGCTGAAGACCATTCAGAGCAGGGAGGTGGTGAGAAGGCCCAGGCAGCTGGCCTGATGGAGTCCTGTTGCTGCATATCCAGAGGGCACAAGACTCAAGAAAAGGAGTGCAAACAGGGTGATTGGATGTCCTCCTTTCCCAGGACATGTCCTACATTCCTGCCTCCTGTCCAGGAGGGATTCCAAAAGGTCCTCCATTTCAAGCATGGCTGGGTTCCTCTGAGCACCATTAGTTTTTGTTTGACAAAGTCCTACACTTTTTGGCAATGTCTTGTATTTGATTGTTTCTCCTGCTCCTCCTCTTCCTCCTTTGCGGTTAAGACACCTGCCTGCAAAGAAGGTCCCAGAACAGCACAGAAGGCTGAAGAGAAAGGAAAAGGCCCTTCTCCTTGTTGATCTATTGAGATGAAACCTCCTGAGTGGAGAATATTATTATTATTATTATTATTATTATTATTATTATTTACAAGATGATGAGGAGGAGGATTAGGATTAGTGTGTGCATGTGTTTCCCCAGGGAAAGTTGTGGGTTAGATCAGGTTGCATCTGCATTGCAGAAATAATCTCTTTTGGCACTGCTTTAACTGCCCTGGCTCCATGCTATGGAATTCCATAGCATGGAGCCAGGGCAGTTAAAGCAGTGCCAAACAAGATTATTCCTGCAGTGCAGATGGGATCTTCGACTTAGAAGAGGATGCTGGGCCAGGCAGCCAGTGCTGCTCCTTCTGCTGCAAAAGGAGTGCCCTAGCAATGCCCAACTGGGCATCAGTACCAGGCTGCCTCTGCTGCTGCTGCTGGGTGACAAGCACCAGTTGCCTCTGAGGCTCGAGCTGTGATTGGTGTTTCCCGGGAGACGGGATGTCGGAGCTGCTAGGCTGGCTGGCGCGCGCGCTCTCTTGCTCTCCATCCTCTCTATCCATCTCCTCCTCCTCCCTCTGGTGAAGCTTCTGCCTCCTCTCCCTTGTCCTTTGCCTTGTCAGGTTAGTCATGTCAAAGTCCTTCCCTTCCCTCCTCCCAAAGCCCCATCCTTGCTCTCTATGCCCTCAGGTTGCTGGGCTTCTTTTGCCTTTATTCCTCCATCCCACCCACCCCCCTTTACAACCTCGCCAGCCACTTCACAAAGAAAGCTCTTGGTCTGCACTGAAGAATATTCTTTTAAATCCGGATAGTCTTTGCATACTATTAGCATTCGTGGAGGAAGGAAGGAGGCAAGCCACCAACCTGCCTTTCCTATGGCTGTCTCATAAAAAGCTGTACTCAGGTTCTAGGGAGGGACCCATGTTATAAAGTTCCTGGTGGTGGTTCTTGCTCCTTTGGGTTTGGGACTCAGGCCTTGTGAAGAACAGCTTCCAGTAGTAAAGGCGAAGGCCTTCCCGGCTGGGATCTACAATTTTTGTGGGTTTTTCTGGCTATGTGGCCATGTTCTGGAAGAGTTTATTCTTGAGTTTTTGCCAGCATCTGTGGTTGGCATCTTTAGAGAAATCTGAAGATGCCAGCCACAGATGCTGGCGATACATCAAAACAAACTCTTCCCGAACATGGCCACATAGCCAGAAAACCACAGAAAAATTAAAGCTTCCAATGGATCAGAGGGAAAATAAAAATAAAATAAAGCAGGCCATCACCACCCACATTCCTTGCATCCTGGTGGGCTGCCTCTCTTTTGGTGGCATCAAGTGCAACTGGTTCCTGCAACCATCCTGTGCAGTTGGATCAGCTTGTAATAAGGCAAAGTGAGCTAGTAGGCAGGTGACTGGTTTTAATGGGAGAGATGAGGTTTCCTCATGTGGTACTTGGCAGGAGAACAGTATTTGTATTTTAATTCTGTATAGCCATCCTTCAAACCAGTGGTTCTCAAACTCTGGTCCTCTAGATTTTTGAGACTTCAACTCCCAGATTTCCTGAACAATGAGCATACTGACTGGGACTTTTGAGAATTGAAGTCCAAAACATCTGGAGGCCCAAAGGTTGAGAACCATTGCTTTAAACTGAAGTTCACTTATGTTCACACACTCCTCATCTTGCTTCAACAAAATGTAACAACGTGGGGGTGGGGAAGGAGGAATCCAGTCATACTTCAAAAATGTTTAAACAGAGATGTTAGATTACCTAAAGTGACACGGAGTGAATTTGGGTTTCACATCCAAATATTTGAAACAAAAATATGAAACATAGGTCATAGACAAGTGTTTCAGTCCTGTATTTAGGTTTTCTTGGGTGTAAATCTCCATTCTTTTTCATAGGCCCCCAAACATTAATATCTGATGCATTCTTAATAATGAAACCTTAATGTCAGAGAGGTTTTTTTTAAAATTGAAATTTCTAGTTTCTAGGAGTACACCTCTCACTCAGCAAATGGCAACATTTAAAATATTCCTAGAGGCTGGTACACCTGCCTCATTATTTCTCTCTCCCATTCCTTCTCTCTTGACACTGTAAAATTACTATAAATGTGTCCAGATACATCCTTGTTGCTAGGTACAGTATAACTTCTCCAGAGATCTTTTTTTAAAATGAATCTGTGTCTTAAGTACTTACTAAAGCCAGTTAATAACATCATGCATGGACATTTAAACTTGTTGTAAGTTCCAGAGAGGATTAGAGAGAAATCATGCTGTGCGCAACTAATGATACCATCTTAACTCTTCAACTGGGAGTTAAATCCACCTACCTCAGTGTGGCATGGAGTTTGCTTTCTCCATTGCCAATAAGGCTGAAAAAGAAGGGGAGAAAGAACCTGACTTGTATTTAAATGGGGAAGAAACCCTACAGGTAGTATAATAGGCCAAATATATATTTCCTCTTGAGCAATGTTGGTTGGATACAGCTAGTGGGTTGCAGTCTTGTGTGGATGCTGTTTCATGTAAGACTTATGCTCCTAAATTTGTCAAGGAAGGGTTGTGCTAATGCTGACTTTTCAGTTCTTACACTAAAACAAAGGTTGACTTGTCTATGCAGGAGATGCTAAATTTCTTATTCCAAAGGCAGAAGATGAGGTCTAACTTAAGAGAGCAACCTTAGTTAATAGGCTTCATTATAAGCTGAAAGGCAAGACAGAGCTGGGATGGGTGAGATGGACAGGTTTAAATAGGAAATGGTTTGGGAATGTGGATATGCAACTGTTTGTTAAGGCACCACATCAATAGGATTGACTCTTATGTTTGTTTTGAAAGGCTACTCTATTTATACAATATGTTAATGTCAGCTTGAATTTGTTATATTACTAATTTTGGCATTCTAGGGAAGTTATATTTTATTTTAGTATTTGCTTAAAAAGTAGTAGCGCTGTCATGCTTGCTAGCACCCCTCTCTACTGTGTGGTGCTATTTTAAACATAGTAGTTTGTTGTCGTGTGTCTTCAAGTCATTTCCAAGGTGACCCCATCACAGGGGTTTCTTGGCAAGATTTGTTCATAGTGATTTGTTTTGGCTTTCCCTTGAGGCTGAGAGCATGTGACTTGCCCAAGGTCACCCAGTGGGTTTCACTGGCTAAGCAGGGATTTGAACCCAGATCTCCAGAGTCATAGTCCAATGTTCAAACCACTACACCATGCTGGCTCTCCCTCTGCAAAACAGGAGAGTGCAATAACAATTGTTGTGTGTTAGATGTTAAATCAACCACTGTCACACCTATTCATTCAAAGTGTAGGACACATAAAACCATATAAACATTTACATAACACATACCAAGGAGTCTTTGTTTTTTTCTATTGCAAAGACAGTCTATACTCTCTCATTGTTGTGATAGATTTTATACCCATGTCTATAACATATATTCACAATGGCCTGTGGTTACAGAAAATACTTATTTTGATTCTTGTGTAACATATGTGTATGTGAGTAAAGAAAAGCTTGTATCAATATATCCAAAAGTGTATTGCCAGCAGTCAGACTAATAGGGATGCTGAGAGGCCTAAATTCTTAGGAAGTAAGCAAGCAGAGTACAAAGAATCTGTGAAGGGGAACATCATCAGTTTATTTCAGTTTAAATTTCTTATTTAATATTTGGGATGTGATTAACAGATTAAGACTCTAACTCTGTTCCATATTGGAGGCAGGCAAGCAAATGGCTAATAAGTAATAAAATCAGTGTGTTTACAGCTTACTTTGTTTATATTTACTCTGAGGTAAGATTACAGCCCTGCATTCATTTTCTTGTTCCCATTAGTTGTTTGTATGTGTGTGTGTGTGTGTGTGTGTGTCTATGTGCTTTCAAGTCATCCTGTTGATTTATGATGATCCCATTAATTTCATAGGGTTTTCTTAGGCAAGGAATATTTGGAAGTAATTTTGCCAGTTCCTTCCTCTGAAATATAGCCTACAACACCTGGTATTCTCCCAGTCTCCCAATCTCCCAATACTAACCAGGATCTGGTGTTTTTAGGGTATTTAGGCCCCCACTAGAGTAAATCCTTAGACTCAAGGGGAATTACACAAGCCATAATTTACTATTTTGTGTCAGATTGGAAAGTTAAGAATACAGTCCAGACCACATTGGCTAAAGCAACAAAACTTGCCTTAAACATTTCAGATTGAGACCCCCTTCCTCCCAGTGCTTTATCTGGGCATTATCAGGTTTTTAGGGGGCAAATCACATTTTCTTAGCTTCATAGGAAGGCAATGACAAAACCCCCTTTGAACAAATCTTGTCAAGAAAAGCCCATGATAGGTCCACCACAGGGGCATCATAATTCAGAAACAACCTGATGGCGCTCAACACCACCACTGAAAATACTAATGTATTTATTTATTTATTTATTTATTTATTTTTAGTTGTACATTTATATACTGTCCTTCCATGAAAAAGATTTCTAATCTGGTTTACTGCATGTTTAGTGAAAGAATCTAAAAGCAACATTTCTATGGTTCATTCTATGCAGTACTATTCTCAAGAAACAAGAAGCTGTATTATAAAGAAATACTGTTGCCATGAGAGTAATAGTCAGATGCTTTACTGCAATTCAACTCCAAGAGCATTAGCCATTAGACCATTTCACCTAGTTACAATGGAACATGTCTGCATAAATAATCTCATAATTGTCAGGAACAATTTTTAAAAACAATGGGGGAAAAAGAAGGAATAGTTATAGCAACTATAATGAAGAATGGTTGATTTCAACTATTTTGAAAGGTAGCAATTTTATACTACTAACAGTAAATTCCTATGCATGTTTACCAAGAAGTAATTCCTAATATGTTCAGTTGTTCTTACTCCCAGTGAAGTGTGTATAAGATTTCAACCTAAGACTTCTTTCTTCTCCACATAAGAAACCAATAACTTCTAGTGGAAATGGATCCATAACTATATTCTGCAAGATTAAGTCAAAGAGTCTTTCTTAGCTTATTACAGATGATTGTGGTAGGCAGTATGTATCTGACTAAGAAAGGAAATTATTGTACAATATGAATATCAGTTGGGTAGCTTCAGATTAATGTTAAGTTCAAAGCTGGCAAGTATTTTGAGACACACATTGAATATCTGATAGCTGGCACGCCATCTAAAGCTTGATGTGAAAACAAAACAAATCTCATTGATTTCAGTCAAATGAATTTGTACATGCTTTCGAGTAGGGCATTATGATGACATAAATGGATTATTTGCTCCCACATTTATACATTTTGGAGTCCAAGTTATCTTATTGGTAGCATTAAGCATTTGACCAATGAGATTTAAAAGTGATTCACTTCAAATGGATTAGGTCCAATCTGTGTGGTTTTAATGTTTTATTAATTCAGTAAATGAACTGCCTTTAACCATAAATGAACCACAAGAGATTGAGTGTAGCAAAAATAGAAACATTAGTTATCTTAAAATAACAATCCTTCCACAATTTCTAGCAATGAAAATGCAACATCCCTGGGAAAAAGTCCTATATGTGATGTGTATTACATACATAACAGAAATGGATATTCACTCTTTGGCAAAATTTCATAGTGTGGCTTAACTAACATAAGATGAGTTAACCTCATTTCCAAGTATACATGGGCATTGCCCATGCATTTGCTTTGGCCTTGATGTATGCCATTTCCTTTAAAAAGTGGTAGTGTATTTCAGTAGCACCAAAACTAGCTTAAATTACAAGGGTGTGGCTTGGTGCAATTTGATTTAAAGTAGAAATATTTATATGTTTTGCTTAAAGCATTTGTGGATTAGACTATTCATCCCAATCACTGGGGGATGGGATGAGCGATTGCAGTGATTTTTTAATGTCATTAATTGACTAAAGTTCTTGTAGTAACACTGTGTTACTCAAGATGCCTATTCCTCAGCCAGACCTTTGCATAATAACTTGCTTCTGAATAATGTATCATTAAGAAATGGAAAACAATGCAACCACCATCATTATTTAAAAACGATTCATCAAATTCATGTGATATTAGGGATCCCAACATATTGTGTATGTTATTGTTACATTATTATGTCAATCTAATGCTTAAATCGTTACCACCACCTTCATTTCTGCCTTTTTGATATTTCTCCAGTCCACTGGATTTTGAACTGTGATTATGTAAATTTTTTTCACTGATAAATAAATTACTATAATTGTAGTTGAAATACCACTCAAATTCTTAAGACCATTGCATCAAAATAATATATTATGCACAACTTAATAATTTATAAGGACTAATTTAAAATAACTGTAGGGCAAAGCATACATTTATTTTTTAAACCCCCCCCCCTCCTTTCTCCCTCTGCATAACAGGTACCAATGTGTTTTGGATGGCAAAATTGAGTGGGGGGAGGGAGAAGAGAAAGACGCAAGCCTTCATGATTAAATGTGACCCAGTTGTTTGGCCTAATAATATTGTCAAGATGCCATAGTCTTCATACTATCCTTACATGCTTGAAAGAAAGAGCGGTGTATTTAATGCATGAATATGAGGTAGACACAATTAATAGAGAGCGGAAGAGAGGAGTGGTTCTCATATCATAATCGCTTATTTAACTGGCAGTGGGGCGTAGCAAAAAGTTGTACGAATTCAGGCTTAAGAACCCTAACGATCAAACGTTTACAGAGAAACACGAGTAAAATAATGTACATTATATAATTATATAATTGCATAAACAGTTTTTTTTTTGTTTATATTTGCACACAGCATTGGTGCTTTCAGGGGGAAAAAATTCAAAACAAATCATTCTTCTGCATCTTTCATTCAGAAAACTTGAATACATGCTAATAACTGCATATGTCCAGAGTAGTATCATACAGCCTTATTGTAGGAAGCAGCATAACAGTTCCCCTCCTTTCTGTTTCCTTTTCTGAACTCCACCTTGTGTAAGCTGTTAATGAAATGCCCGAGATTGATTGCAAAGAACCTGCAAGGGCATATTTACTGTACTATATATAGTAAACCCCATTTGGTACATTAGCATTTAGCCATTTTATGCAAATTTAGTGAGAAATGACTCATGTATATGATTTAATATGCATCAGCAATAACTCGGAACATCCTTATATGAAGAAATTAAAAATTCATTATGGAACTAGACTGGTGTTGCCACATGGTTAAAACGTTATTAAAGCATATTTCAGTGTTTTGTTTACACTAGTGTTCTCATCATGGTGCCACCATTTCATGACAAAGACTGCAGAAGAGAAAACATTCAACTTAAAATGTCTGCTGGCACACATCACTGGATTTGTGTGTCACTAAACAATGAACGAGCATAGTCTTGAATACCAACTATTTAATTAGCACTTTTGCCAGCCATGCATAAAAAACAGCTCATTTACATGCATCATGCTTAACGATTATTCCTATAAAAAGCTACCTTTAAAAAAAAAATCCTAGCATGCTGATGTAGCACCGCGTCGAAATAACACACACACACACATTATGCTATTTATTTTAAAACCTCGCATTTCACGGATTTGATGGAAATATACAAAAACATGATATTTCTATTAACAATATGGTTTAATTATTTAATTTAACCAGCTGCATGCCATATAAGACTGGATACAACTAATAATTAAGATTTTCAAAGGGCAATAGAAATCCTATATTGGTCGCTATTCTTAGTAAAGACTGTTTTTAAAGGTTTGTTGGATGTACAGTTGTATTTAACGACAAGCTGTGTCTTGCAAACACTGTTTTGGGAAGATATGGATTTCTTATTGTGAACACTATTAGGTGGTGCCACTGCAATGTGTAAATTAATCTAATAAACATATTGCTTGAGATAGGTAGGTGGGCTTGCATGTTCCTATCCCCTTGAAATTCTGAGTTGTTTTGCTTAGTCTTTTCAGTGACGTTCAGCAAGGAAGGGAGGTTAAAGTTAACTTGTCCAATACTAACTATATATGCTTGCAGATTAATACCTATATATGTAATACACAACAAAACAAGGAGACAATAAATACAACAGTTGTTTTAGTACATATATAATCTCACATATTGGCCATGTCAGAATGAATTGCAATTGCAAACAATCAGTTTTGCAAATACATGACTGTCTATAGGAATGCAAGTAAAACAAATGGCTAAAGAACACTGTATGCCTTATAGTTGACAGATAATGTTCTGCAGTGTACTTCATTTATGCTTGTGGTTCTTGCTATCTAAACCTGAACTTACTCTTAAATCTGCTTAGAAGTTTCATTCATGGAAAAGAAGAAAATTCCCTTTTCCCTATAAGACATAGTTCTGTTGGTTCTAAATTATACACAACACAATAGTAATGGCAGAACTATTAACCATTCAGACTTTCATAATCAACTAATGCCACGTATCTGATTAATGTTTCAAATGCCCAATTTTGTAATTAGATATTGCTTAATTAAATGCAACATTAAGATTTTCCAGGTAAATGAAATTAGCATAGGCTAAAATACATGGCTTCCCTTGAATATTGAAGTAATGTGGCAAGTAATTTTAACATCAGGAACTTTTCACAAGAATATTACCAGCTGTTTTGGAGGGGAAGGAAATAATGAGATTAAACTTGCATGTTAAATAACTGGAAAATAAACATCTTTTTTTTAAACCAAATGCTATTGCTTGTTCATTGCAATGGACCAAAGGAGATTTTTAAAAGATGTTATGATGAAATTTTAATCTTGAGAAAACAGTAACCCCCCTCTCTCTATATCTATTCAGTAAATATAGCAATAACATGGGTAAATATACATTTGGTGAGAACTTTTAGTCTGAGATGGCTACATTATAAAAAAAATCACTGACTCTTTAAAAATACACCTATCTAATTTGTAGGAACAATAGATTTATAAGGATTTATTCACACAAGATATTTACCATACATGGGTATACAAGGCACCCATGTAAGAAGAACCTATGCATACTGTTATATGTGAAATTGTGGAATATATATTTTCAGCAGCACTCTTAATCACTATATTACTATCAAAACAGAAATGTTGTTTCTGTTGACAGATAGTGATGTGTTCTTCAGGCAGGGAGGTGTATAGGTAACAAAGGAAATAGTGCATTAACGTCTAAATGAACTGTGGAATTGTGTCCCATGTTAGTCCCATCATGTACAGATATGTAGTCTTTAATAAAGGTATACTACAGTACACAGTGCACAGTTTTAGGCACATTATATAGCCTACTGGAGTGAAGGCCAGTGGGTATAGAAATGTGCTTATAAAAATGCACTTAGGTATATAAAGTGGGAATAATAGTGATAAAACCTACTTCACAGCAATGCTGTAGGGCAAAAAAAAAAAAAAAAAAAAAAGGAAGAAAGGAAGAAAGGAAAAAAATAAAGAAAAATATTACAAAGGAGGTTACTGTGTAAATGATAAAAAGATAACCTTGAAGATATAGGCAACACAACAAAATAAAATTAGATTTATATATATATTTTGAAAAAATGCCAGTATCTTTTGCTAGTTTTTGGACAAAACAATTATGCTACATGCCAATTCCAAGAGCGTTTTACTGCCAAAACAGGGTAGTATAGTCTGGAGACTTGCATTCAGCATTGCAAGTAGGAATAGGTGTGCTGTTACCAGTGCTTAGGATTGTATCATGTATGGTTGCGATCCTCAATCCAGTTAAAGTTCTAGTCTTAAGAATACTTGCTTGGAAGCATGATCAATAGAAAACAATGAAATGTGTTTGCTGATCCATGTTTTAGGCGCCAGATGCTAGAACAAGACTCTGATCCTCTGAATATCACTTAGAGATAAATCTCGTAGGGCTGTTGGAGGTTATTTCAAAGTGAATGTGCTCAGGATGATAGCTGTAAGCCTTATTCACTGGGGATGCCAGGAGTGGGATTTTTGGTATCCCACATTTTTAAAACACATGAAAGAACTACATTGACATTAAAATGATTTAAATATGGTTCTCTTCTGCTTTCAGTACCACTTCAACAATACTCAGAACTGACGTCTGGGAAACTAACAGATGTTCTCAGTGGTCCCTTATGAATATTGCTTTTACATTTACTGATAAACAAATGGAGTGGATGGGAATGTGTTAACTCTTAGTTTGTTCAGGGCACTGATCATGCCCTTACTCATGGAAGCACAAAACTTCCATTAATGGCTGGTGATGCCCAAAGCTTGCCTTTGAAAGCTGCATTTGGCCATAAATGGGAAAAGGTGTGATTTTGATTGGTGCAAGGGGGAATACCTTGAAACAGCGAATGAGGCAGAGCTGAGCATTAGAAAACACAGGCAGACTACATCACCACAGATCTCCTAATGATAAAGTATGTCGTTGAAATGGTGTCTCAAAGGAAAGCTCTCTTCTGTTTCCTGCGTCATTAAAATCTAGAACCATCAAAGAATCTAGCAGAAAATAATCTATGAAATAATCCTGCATGGAGTGAGATGGAGCAGATCACTTGCTTTGATTCTTTTTTAAAAAGAACAACAACAAATAAATGGATCTTTGACTTCAAAAGTAACACACTTTGAATTAGCTTTTCAGATCAAGCCCAGATATTTTAAGAGTATCCTGCAGTGCTAATTTGCATAGTGGTTTGCAGAAACAGCACTGATGAATGGCTAGTGTGGCAGTATTCCTGCCCAGGTACCACCATGGGAGTAATGGAAATACAAACATAGGTTTGAAGTATAAATTTAAAAATCAGAAATGAAAATGGCTGGTTTAAGATGCACAGGCTTATGCTGTTCATCCCAAGGGTGTAATTATATTTGACACAGGTACATTATTCCCCTTTATTTGACACAGACATATAAGAATTGTCTATCCCATTTCTAGCAGATCCTACAAAGCCGTGCATTAGAACTTCCTTTTTTTCCAAGAAAACATGAACTCTAAATATAGCGTAAGGCTGTCATAAGAATAAATTAAATACATTTACCAAATATATACTTAGCAGGAGCAATAGGTTCCATGAATTTTCTCCTATTTGTATGGAAGAACACAACATAATTGCACAGCACTGAAGAGAAGAGACAAAGACCTGTATGGGTGTAATTGACCAAGCACTGTTTTCTTACACCTCCTTTACTTTAATGGTTTACCACAGGAACTACAATCCCTTGATAGTTAGAAATAGCATATTTAGTGTCTGTGTGCACTGATTTAGAAATGTAGAAATCAGAAATTATTAATTATGGAATGATCTGAAAATAATCTGAAATCTGGTCTAGTATAGCAAATGGGAGGTGGAAAATGGGGTTTAAAATTCTCACTCAGCCATGAAGTTCACTGAGGGCAAAGTCTCTCTCTCTCAGTCTGATCTACCCTCACATTGTTGTTAAAAAGATAAAGTAAGATAGCCTTGTGGTGTGTTGCTCCTAGCTCTTGGGAAGAAGGGATTCTAATGTAATAAGTCATAAAACACATGAAGACTGCAATCTTGGTTGTGCATAAATCCCATCGATTTCAGTGTGAATTATATTTGGGCAGAGTAAATTGGCCTGCTTCAGGTGGTATAATGGGAAAGAAGAGACGAGAACCAGTTTCTAAATGGTAGAGTGGGATTTTTTGTTGTTGTTGTTTTGTTCATTGTTAGCTCTAGTGATGTGTGCATGTATGTTTGTTTGTGTGCATACATCATTTGGGTTTTGCTTTAGCAAGAAAGACATCCCATTGTATGTGGGAGTGCAACCTGTGTCAGCACTAGATTACCCCCCCCCCCCCCGAAGCCTTGATCATAGTTCTTTAGTTAAATGGTTTGTCTCATGCTACTACTTGATCAAAGATAAAGGGAAGAAATAATATTCTTTCCAGTGTTACAGCATTAAAGCACTCAATGTGAAGCTAAAATGATTTTACTTCCTTCTTTTCCTATTCAATAGGCTAAACAGGAGTATTATTTTCTAATAGTAAAAATGAAATGCTTATTTTTGGTGAACTTTGTAGGAGAAATTGTTAATTGCTCGGTGCATTGAAATTCACGTAAAACAGTATCTTTTGAGAAAAAAATAGCTGAGATCGCTTTTTAATCCCTTGTACTTTCATTTCACTGTGCATAATACAGCAATAGTGCAAAAGAATCCAAACACAAATTTGAGGGGATAACAATGCAGAATGAAAAACAACCACCACTAGTGGATTGATCTTTAAAATGTGTGTTATGATCTGTTGTTTCTCTCTCTTATTCTCCTCAGCAGCTGTAACACGTTGAAGATAAATGGCATACACCAGAGTGTCTCACAGTATACACATTCCTGTACATTTGGCTATATGAATTCAGCCATTGCTGAAGCCTGTATTATGACCCATAAAACAAAGCAAGCAAAGAAAAGCAAGATAGGTGTCTCTTTATCCTCTCAGATGTAGACTGGATCTGTAGACCAGTAGAACACCACACTTTAAATACATACCTATACATTATGCTTTTTGTGGACAGTCAAATTTACTGGGCAGTCAAATTCTCAAGCAAACTCTGCAAGTGGTGCTCCCCAAGGAGGCAAAGAGTAATGTTGTTTTACAAATGAATAAAGCTTATAATACATCTTTCCTATCCTATTCTGACTCTTTATCCTGGGAGATAAAACTGATTCTGCAAATGGTGTACACAATGCTTTCTAGAGAAAGAAGCATACATTCCAAACCTTTTATGTATGAACAATGGTTTGGAAACCTGTACATTTTAGATTATTGCAAATGTTACAGTTGCTATTGTTGCCATAACAACGATGATTCAAGAACAGTAGGGATAAGCAGCTTTGTCCCTAGAAAGACACACCCTGTTCTGCTTCTAGCATGTCTATATTCCAGTGTTATATTTCCAGTTTCTTTGCACTTCCTCTATTTTTGGAACCACCTGGCCTGACAAAAAGTTTGCACACTTCTGTGGAATTTTTAGTTGGTTGCAAAAAGTATAAGTTCAACTTGGGTTTTTCTGTTCTTTTCTCTCGAGGACCAAGATGGCTACTTTATATTTCATATTTCAATTCTAACATTTTAGTCTTAATTTTCAAGTTTGCAAGAGCTAAACAGGGCTATTGGAATACTTTTATACTTAGAGTCACCATAAGTTGAAACTGACTTGATGGCCCATAGCAGCAAATATCAAGAGTTTTTAAAACAAGTCATGATGCTCAGAGAGAGCTGCTTCCTTGTCCTTCTGATCAGTTGGTCTTGCAACTACACTATCATCAACCCTCCATATCCACAGATTCTTTATCCATGGATTCAACCATCTATGATTTGAAAATATTTTAAAAAAAATACAAATTCTTAAAAACAAACCTTGATTTTGCCATTTTATATAAGGAACATCATTTTATTATGCCACTTATGTAATGGGACTTGAACATCCCCAGGTTTTGGTATGCACAGAGGGTCCTGGAACCAAACCTAAGTGGATACCAAGGACCCACTTTTTTTTAGTTCTTCATCCTCTTCTCTTGGATGGAGCATAAACACATAATATGTTGTTTGTCCCTAATGTTCATAAAAAGAGCCATAAAGCAGTGTAATAGAGTTGATTTGCAACCGATTTTTGAATAGAAACACTCTTTTATTAATTTTTGTCATGTAGTTAAATACGGATGGAGTGGCTTAGTGGTTACGATGCCAATTCTGATGATCAGAAGATCAGAAAGTTGGCAGTTTGAGACTGGAGGGCTGCAAGGTGGGGTGAGTTCCTGTCACTGGTCCCTGATTCTGCCAACCTAACAGTTCAAAAGCATGCAAATGCAAGTAGATAAATAGGTACTACATTGGTGTGAAGGCAACAGCATTCGGTGCAATCCTGCTGGCCACATGACCACCATAGTAATCCTCGGACAACACTGGCTCTTTGGCTTAGTAACGGAGATGAGCACCATCCCTACAGTTGGTTACAACTAGACATTCATGTCAAGGGACTACCTTTACCTTTTCAGTTCAATATACCAACACTATATATTAGAGTTATCAGCCCTTTAAAAGAGCATTGTATGCATATGTGTGTGTAAATTTTTTTTTCATGCAGCCAAGTTCTAACAGAAATTATTAAGTGTGGCCCAAGAACATTGATTTAAAATGCAGTGTGATCTGTATTACAGAATGAATCTTCCTAAGAAGACATACTGTACACACTTGGGAGTCCTGAAAATATGAGCATCAGTACATACACTGTAAAATTAAGCATCATATGACCCACAGAATAAGACAGCAAGTTAAAGATGATATTTTGGCTGTTGGGTCTTCTTGAGGCTATGACCTAAAAACTCATATGTTCTCATTTTAGTTCAGCCCACAGAAAGCCTAAAAGACAAATTGTTGCTTTTAATCCTCTTCTGATTGCAGTATATTGTATATTTTAACGACTAGAAGGATGTTGCTGGGGCAAAAGAAACAAAGCACTGAAAGATTAGAAGAAATATCATTATTTTTCACCTAAAGAAGCTCTGAGAACCTCACCTATGGAGTTATTCTAAAATCAGTATTCTAGTGATTCCAGGAGTAAATAAGTAAGCAGCTTTCTTCACAAAACATCTCCCTATATTCTGTATATACCACTGCTATTATATACTAACTTGACCTTTATTGTTATCCCTGTATCCTTGAATGGTGAGAAGTCCAGGGGCCACACTACAGGTTTGAGAGGCAAGCTTAGCTTTCTATATTGAAGGTTTTATTTCCTTTGGATGAGATAATGATTTTTCTGGCATTTCTTTTATTTAGCAATGTATAAACAGCTCATAGTGGAAAAACAGGCACGCTTCTGTAAGCAAGCAGCAAATCTGCTCTTCTTGCATCATATTCCCAAAGAGAGCCCTTGCAATCCAGCTTCCCTTACCTTGACTACAAATTACTTTGATTTTCTTCCACCCATATCCTTTTGGGTGTTACATTCCAAAGACTGGGCCTTCCAGGAACACAAAGGCCTCCTTTGTCAAATTCTTGAACCCTATCAGATAACTTCCTTATGCAGATAAGAGATACACACTATATCCAATACAGCTCACATTGAACATGGCATTTTTCCTCATTATTTTAACACCTTGTTTTAATTTCTGTGAATCATTATCATGACAATAGCAGTAAAATTAACATGGAAAGGCAAAAGAAGCTATTATGGAATATTTCCATTTTGTAAAGAAGAGTGTCTTCAAACACTAAAATCAAGGTAAAACTCAAAACAAAATACTTTAAGTATGTCAAGTGGGACTTTGCAGGATTTCCAATCCTTTTAATATGTGGGTGGGTAAAGTGCAGCCTGTGGGCTGCATGTGGTCATAAGGGCCTCACCAAAGCCACAATTTTTTTGTCCCCAAATGCCCTCTGGGGAGGCATGGAAACATTTTTTCCCACTTTTCTGTGTCTCCTTGGCCAATTTAATAGGTCTTGCATAGAAACCATGGACATAAATGTGAGCTCTATATTAGGGGTTCTTGGTACAAAGTATCTATTAGATATTTGTGGTCATCTCTTAACATGGAGACACAGGCAATTCTACTTTCTGGATGTTCCTAGTTTGAAATATCTGTCCATACATCCTTATCTTATGGCACTGATGTCCATTTTGTGATAGTTCCTCAATATCCCCACAGGGATACTGCCACAGTTTCTTGCATACGGTAAAGTCAGCAAAATCAACTGTGGTATAGATTACAGGAAGTCCAGGTCTTTGTGAATCTTTCCTTGCAACACTCCAGAACTTGGAAAATTAGTCCACAAATAACAGGTGAGTTCCACTGGGCATCTCAGTTTTGAACAGAATAGTCAAAAATGATCCAAGGGACAGGTTTATAGGAAGTAGCCATGTTAGTTTCTTGCAGCATAAAAGTAGGAAGGAAGGGGGAGAAAAAAAGAGAAAGAAATATGGAACTACCTTTAAGTCTAAGTGGTTTTTATTTTCACATGAGCTTTTGTGGATAGAAACCCACTTCTTTGGATACAGTACTGAGTGGTACTGCATGCAAAGAAGTAGGTTTATATCTATAGAAGCTGATGGAAATAAAAACCAGCTAGTTGTAAAGGTGCTGCCGCATTTCTTTTACCCCTCTCCTCCATTCTTCCTCATTTTGATGATCCAAGTGGATAAAGAAGATATATTCAGACAAGCAATAATCCTCAGACACATCTTTGTACCTCTTACTTCCTCAGGAACTCTCTTCAATTCATTACAAATTGCTTTGTGAACTTATCCAGTTTTTAAAAGTGGATTGGCTGCTGAGGAGGGAACAGGGAAACAAGAATACATCAGTACACTTGGATCTCGATTCTAGGGAACTCAGATGCATTTAATGATTTTCCTGGCATTTGTTTTGTTTAGCAATGTTTCTATTTAGCACTGAAATTTATCACTTAAATTATTTAGCACTGAAATGAAATAGATTAATTTTTTTAAAACTGTGTTCTGTAGAAGAATCATAGAATCATAGAATCATAGAATCGTAGAGTTGGAAGAGACCACTAGGGCCATCCAGTCCAACCCCCTGCTATGCAGGAAATCCAAATCAAAGCACCCCTGACAGATGGCCATCCAGCCTCTGTTTAAAGACCTCCAAGGAAGGAGACTCTATCACCTTCCGAGGAAGTGTGTTCCACTGTCGAACAGCCCTTACTGTCAGGAAGTTCTTCCTAATGTTCAGGTGGAATCCTTAGGATTCCACTTTGGTTGTTGCTTTTTGGGAGAAAAGGAAATAATTTACCCATTGAAAAATACCATACTTTATATGATCTGAAGCAAAGATCAAGTGCACTTTTTGTCATAGGTTCACTGATTGGACAGTTGTTGTACATAGTAACTGCCCTCTTAGGACACTCTCAGAAAAAGAGCACTTAAATCCAAATATCACAGGCAGTACTTTTTTGTGTATGGATGTTTTTGTATACAAAAGTGTAATGTGTGCAAGAGCACACAAAAAGAGCCAAGCTGGATCAAACCAAAGGCCCATCTAGTCCAGTAGTGGCTGGTGGTTTTGATGTCTGCGGGGTAGTGAATTTACTTAAGGTTTTAGTCAAAGAAACAATGGGCCCAAACAGATATATCAAAATAAAGCTGCTTTTGATCACTTTGGAGGTATGTTGTTTAAATGATACATGCATCCTAAGATTCCAAAAGCCACATCAAAGCCATGCTCCAGTCCTAAGGACTGGAGCGCAGCTTTGGCACAGCTTCTGGCCTCTTAGGATGCATGTGTCATATAAACAGCATACCTGAGGCTGTGCTGAATCCAACATCCTTCCAGCCTAGCAATATTGCAAATCACTTCGGACTAGGTTCATCTTGCCCTAAATTTGTTGTGGCATTGTGACTGAACTAGAAGAAATGCAGGGATGAGGTAAGTAAACCCATCTTTTCCTATATTGTTTTGCTATCCCCCAGGTTTTTTGGGAACTGATTTTAGCTAGCTGAAAGGTTCTGTCAGCAGATCTCTGTGATCAGCCAGGAGAAGAGGACACTGAGGGCTGAGAGGTATTTCTTCTAGCAGAAAGGCTTTTTGCCTAAGCATACATGTCTAAAGTCAGCACATCTCTGAGTTAGAATCGCGCTGTTACTTAACAGTAAACCTTATTAACTTCAGCAGGACTCACCTCTGAAAAAGATTAATAAAATCAAGTTGCAAGTAGATAAACTTAAAAATAGTGTTTGATTGCATTCCACCACACATTTATCCAGATTAATATCCTTGCAGTTAATTGGAATACACTAATTTTATTATTTGTGAACCACAGACAAAATTCTATCGATTCTGGGGGATCATATATTTTTCATTTTACTGCTGTAGCTCTAATTTTTTTTACACTTACCTGGCAAGAAAATTTTAATACATGTTACAGTACTACAAGTTGTACCAGAATAGAGCTTTATGGGGAAAAATAAAACTGGCAGTGCAGTTAGGATTTAACTTAGTTAAATTTGGTGGTTAAATTAAAATAGCAAAAACAGCATTTTATAAATGCAGATTTTCAAATGCTTTTTTATACATATATAGGCTTTTCTGAGCTATGGTGGCACTTGGGTAGGTTAAAATAATTAAAACAATTTATTTCATTTATCCTGTATAGCTCATGCAATTTTCTTTCTTATTACTGAGCTCTTCATATAGATCCTCTTCTCGTGACATATGTACTAAAATGTTCTGCTAAAAATGGGGTTGCTATTGACAGATATGGCCTTAGGCACACACAGATTGTGACATTCAGAGTGTAATGTATGAAAGTCTCAAACATAGAGGCTGCTTCTTCCTGGGTTTCTGGGAAAAAAAGTGACAGATTCATATATAGTGAGCTTGGAATATAAGTTAACTTCTCCACAAAGACATTTCCTACAAAGACATCTTTATGACAAGAAATATTGTTCATATGACAGGCAAAAAAAAAGCTTTTTGGGTGGTTAAACTGTATTTTTATTCAATGCAATACAAAATAATTTTATACTGATTGATTTTTTTTAAAAAAATCTGATTAGAGATAATGCTTTCTGCTCTTAACTTAAGTTAGTAGTACCAAAAGTAGTAATAAACAATAGTATATTGATGAGACTGTATAAAACAAGATGGTTTATACTTCAATGGTTGATGCTATAAACCCACTTTATGGTCATGGATTATTCTGGAAACACAGAACAAAACACAGTTCATAGCAATTTTTTGACCTCCCATTGCGGTGTGGGGCATCAAGTGGTTCTCAGTTCTGGTTCCAAGCAATCCAACATGGGATGGGGACAATCCTCGGATGGGTTTAGTGTCCAGAACAGTGTCAGGTGAGGAGTTTGTCTGAAATGATACATTTGCCAAAGTGTAATGGAGGTGTCCTAAGTCAAGCTCAGGAAGAACAGAAGGGCAAAAACAGAGTGATCTTGTACATAAGTTACCAGAAAGGGCAAAACTAGAGTGATCTTGTACATAAGTTACCAGAAAATGATCAAAACTCCCATAGTTCAATAGCATGCACAGTGGACTCTTGGTATCCATGAGGTTTTATTCCAGGACCCTGAGCAGATACCAAATTCCATGGATAGTCAGGTCCCATTAAATACAATGGTATAGCAAAATAGAATCCCTTATATAAAATGGCAAAATCAGGGCTAGATTTTTGGAATTTTTTTCAGGGGGACATACTTTCAAGCCAGGAATGGTTGAATCTATGGATACAGAATCCAAGGATACAGAAGACAACTGTACAAGAAGATGGATTGCATGTAGGAAACAAATGTATCCCCAGAGCTGGCCCTTCTCTCAGACAGAGTGAGGTTACTCTGTCTGGCTGGCCATCATAGATATGCATCAAGTATTGATTGATTGTATATTTACTGCCAGGTGGTAGAAATAGCATTTGTGGGATTTTTTGTTTCAAATGTCTGAATAACTTGACAGGAGTTTATCACACTAGCGAGTTTCCATGGGCAAATGGGAGTTAAATGGGAGTTAAGCTACATTTGAATTTAAAGAAGACTTGTAAATTTGTTTAAATTTTCCTTAGCAAAATAACGCAAAAGTGCAATAACGTGAAGTTAATCCGCAGTTAAAGTGGAAGAAACCAGCAGCTTTTTAAATTTGGTTTGATCCGAATTTAAAAAGCTGCTGGTTTCCTCCACTTCAACTGTGGATTAACTTTGTGTTATGTCACGTTAACTGCAATGTCGTGTGAAGAACTTTGGGCATTTCCAGGTTTCCTTCACATTATAATGCAATTAAATCCCGTTTGCCTGCGGGATCTCGCTAGTGTGATAAACTTCATAGACATGGATGAAGAATGATGACCATTACAGGGTAATCTGGACTATCATAAACTGTTCATCTCTGTTTTAGGGTATCAAGAGTGCAGACCTATACCTGACAGCTCAGAAGCATGGTTGATAAAATTCAAGGGAATTTTCATCATCAAAGTATTGCTTTTTATTTTCTCAGAAGAAGTGAGTTTACTGAAAAAAGACTTCTCTAACAAGTTCTATTTAGTTACATACTTACAGTGGTCATGACCCACAGCCAAACATTAAGCATTTTAAGTCCTATTATGTCCAACAGGACAATGGTACTTTGCTCCCTTACTGAACTCAATGGGAATACATGAAAATTGATTTTCAGATGAAAAAATGCATCCTTATGTCATCCAACATTCATTATGTCATCATCTCGATTTGCTTACAAAGACTTTCTAGATACTTAATTAAAGTGTAACCTTCTAAAACACAAAGAAGATGGTGAAAGTTGTCTTAGAATGGATCTCTGCTTTGACAAGAATTATGCACCTAATCTCCCAATGCAGCATTGTAAATGTATGCTAGGACATCATTTCCTGCAATCTTGATGAGTTTAGTGAAATCTATATAGTAGCTTCTCCCAATGTAGTAGTGGTAATTATTCCCAGGCCCAAGGGAATCTTGGGAATTGTAGTTTATTGTGGCACCAGAGCTCTGTGACACAAAACTGTAGTTTTGTGAGACATTTAAATGACAGTTCCCAGAATTCTCTAACACTGAATCAGGGAAGTTAAAGTGGTCTAAAACTGGATTATTTCTGCATTGTGTTTCAGCCCTAGATGGCAACTAAGTAATGGGTAGAGAAGCAATATAATAAAGTATGTTCTTTTAGTCCAGTCCTTTGAATCTTTAATTCATATCATTGATATCTGTTTCCAAATATCCAGTGACCACCTAATAACAACACTGAGGAATGTGGCTGCTCAGTGATAGTGAGCATTGTATAAGCTACTTACAACTTACAGTTCTTAAGAAAAAGGCTTCTCTGCTAAGTATTTCTCTTTTCTGTTTAAATTGGTTGTTTGGCATCTTTTTTTTTTGGTCATTCAATCCCTTGGTGTATTGATCTACCTGTAAAGTGACTCCAAGATTGTGGTTACATCTGCTCTGAATCTGTGTTAGATTTCACTTAATACTTTCTCAAGGGGATCATACAGATTGCTGGTAGCCTTCTAAAAGACCATTTGAAACCTTGGTATTTTCTCTGCCTTCTTAAGGGAAGGCTGCTGCTATATAGTGTGACTGGTCAACTGCTACATAGTGGTTTCAGAAAGCAGCAACCTCTATCATGAGGCATCTCTTGCTTAACAAAGGTTTTACAAGACATTTACTGGAAAATGAACAGACATATTTTATGTGTTAATAGATCTTATGCATGTGTTCAGAGTGTCATGGGACAGCAGCTTAATATTTTTTTTTCTCTTTCAGCTTCCATTGCTTATTCCCAGTCTGATTCCCCCAAGGAAGACACAAAGCTTTTGATTTCCAGTTAGAAGAGTCTCGGGTTTTAATACATCATTCTGTGGTCCAACATTTCTGTATATGTTTAAGGGTAGATACAAGAGTAATCAAAAAATGTTTTTCATATTTAAATAATGAAATGAACATATTTTCTATGTACACTCTCTTAATTTCCTCATAGATATGGCCAATTGCTGGACAAGAGGTCAATATTGAGGTAAATCTCATTGATTCAATTAGTCTAATCTTTTTGGGAATAGCGGTTGGATTATGACTAATGAATTACTTGTAATTAATTTATTGTTGCAATAAATGAAATGTAATTATATAATACAATCAGTGATAACTCTACTCCTTTTGCAGTTTATTTATACCTATGAAGTGTAACTACACTACAGGCCAGAAGCGTGTAGCATTTTGATTTTTTTTTTTTTAAAAAAAACACACAAATAAAACAATATTTTAGTTGTTTGGAATAATGTGAAAGTAAATTGTCACTTTAAAATTTGTATCTGTTTTGACTGTTTTGGAGAGCGATAGTGTAACTGTAAGTAATTACTTTAAAAAAATCCATGTTCTGACCTCAAACCTTTTTCAGGAGAGGCAGTAGGGTATGGATAGGTGTGTATTAGAGGAAAGTATATCTCAAGATGCTTATGCTTAAAATAGAGGTTCAAAGGTCAAAATAACATGTTGAAATTTGTTTGGAAAGAAATAGGCAACTAGTGGTACATCTACAAATTTGGAGTAAGATGTGTTGACCAAGTAGCTCCATGCCACATTAAATCAGGGAAGACTTGACACTACATAAATTAGAGTATTATATTCCACTTTAACTGCCATGGCAACATCTCATGGAATCCTGGGGCTTGTAGTTCAGTGAAGCACTAGAGTTTTATGTCTGAGAATTCTGAATGCTGCTCCCTAAACTGCCAATCCCAGGATCCCACAGAATGCTGCCATGGCAAGGTAGACTCACAGTGCTACAGTTGTTTTGTGTACAAGTGTCCCAACTGAAGTTTCTGAATATTATTTTAGAATCAGTCCCTTATAGCATACATCATAGCAGTAAAATCTAGGAGACAATAGGGAATGTTTTAGCTGGTGTTGAAACTGATGAAAGGCACTCCTTATCACCATTTTATCTGAACAACTATAAGCAGAATCAAGTCTATGAATATTTCCAAGTTACAAGCAGGAAGAATGTGCAGTCGGCCTTCTGTACCCATGGATTCTTTATCCACGGATTCAATCATCCACAGCTTGAAAATATTTAAAAAGATTTAAATTCCAAAAGGCAAACCTTGATTTCGCCCTTTTATACGAGGGACGCAATTTTACTGTGCCATTGCATTTAATGGGACTTGAGCATCCGTGGATTTTGGTATCCATTGAGAGTCTTGGAACCAAACTCCAGCAGATACCAACGGCCAATTATGATCCTATCTAAAGATGACTGTATTCCTGCTGCCAGATCAAATGGTTCACAAGACAACAACATTTCCATCTCATCATGTTAAAGAACTGTTTTTTTCCCCATCCAACCCTTCACAGCTGAAAGGATTTCCAGAGTCACCCTAAGGTTCAGTGAAAACACAAGATAAATTTTTGTAATTTGTAGAATACATTTCCAAAATATGGACTGTAAGCATGTTTGTGGACTCACTCATTCTCTTCCAAGTCAACACAGTCCATAGAGTACATCCCAATATGTAATACTTTCTGAAAAATTCTTAAATCTGAATGGAAGACTAGCAGGTCCACTCATTAGCAATAAAACAGACATTTGTATTTCCCCTTCTGGTTTGGTTTTCCTCTTTTTAAATCATAATAAGTCCAAGACACTTTATTTGTCTACATCTTCTATTGTATAATCTTGTCTGCTTCCTGATCCTCCTAGTCTGGATTAATGTAATAAAGGCAAAAACAGGATATAGATGTGTGAAAATTAGAACTTCCTATCTATCTGCAGGGCTGGAAGTGAGTGCACATTGTCGAATACATTATTTAAAGACTTTTCCAATTCTGACAAGAATTACAAAACCAGTATTATGGCATACTTTATGTATTCATAAGCATTATAGAAGCAGTAAAAGGTGAAGCAAATTTACAGTCTTGAATATTATAAATCATCTAATGGACCATTCCCATATCTGCAAACATATTCAGCAATACAGGGATTTTAAACATATGGACACGTTAGAGAAGGCCTCCATCTTCTAACACCTTAATAAATGGATAGTAGCACATATGACATTTTACTCATCGTCTTACATTAAAATACTGAGATGTAGTTCCATTTAGTGACACCATACAATTATATTTTGCTGTGGAATATCCATTCATTCATGTAATACCAGCAATGACATGGACTAAATTAATTGTTAGTCCCAACTAGAAAAGATTCACTGAATCAATAGCACTTTCCAATTTCTGGTTTTGGAATGTTGAGCTCATTGTTAACAGATTGTTTGTAAAGTGCATTCTTCAGTCTAGATCAGAGCTATTTAACTTCGACCAGAGATAACCATTAGTTTCTCCATGGCAAGCAGATATGATCTGAACCTCCACTACAATCCTGAAAGAAGAAAATGGCAACACATCTTAATGGCTCATATATATATATATATATATATATCCCTCCAAAGGGTGCCATAGCTGTGGTGGTGCAGCTGTATGGCACCCCTTTGAAGCTGCATCATCTGGACGTGGTGCCAGACATGCGTCATGATGCTGCTCACCATCTGGAGTGGCACATGGCATCATGGCACCCTGGGACAGAGTCAGGGCATGTGTCGTCAGGATGCTGTGCCCCAACTTCGCCCACTGGCTGGCCTTTTGAGCCAGTCTGTATAGGGCCTAAGTGGATTTGAAATGACTAATGGAAAAGGAGTAAGGGACCTCTGAGCTTGTCCACACTGACTCTGTTGAAGTTAATAGGAATACTTTGAGTGTTAAAATATCAGAAGTGAGATATATGAAAAGCTGTAGCAGAAAAGTCAGGAAAAAGCTCTAAGAAATGGAAGAAGAGAATGAAGCAACACAGAAATCTATATAAATGAGGTAAGATAAACAAGATTACTAAATGTTAATACTACTACTAATACACATTTATAAAATATTTCATAGTTAAATTAATTAAAAACACACAAAAAGAGCAAAATACCATTGGGACTTTATTGATAGTGACTTTCCCTCAGTGAAACAGCCCTTTACTTCCAATTTAAAACTTTCACATGCCTTTTTTCTTCAAAAGAACACAATTCTTTTAGATGAGGTGTATTATTATTATTATTATTATTATTATTATTACTATTACTATTTTTAACCTTTTTTTATAGAGCGCTGTAAATTTACACAGTGCTGTGCATAGAATCTTATATTTAGATGGTTCCCTGCCCTCAGGCTTACAGTCTAAAAGAGACAACACAAAAGGAGAAGGGAAAGGTGGTGGGAAAGGGGATGAGGTCCAGTGGTTCTTCTCTTCCTCTGGGGCCTGGACCAAGGCAGATGGACTGGAGGGAGGGCTTGACTTCTTAATACCTAGTTAAAAGGAGGCATCCTGGGGCAGACGGCACAATCCTGGGAGTGCTTCCCTAAACAATATAGTTTTTAACTTAATTTTGAAACTGGTTAGAGAAGTGATGATGTGCACATGCAGGGGAAGAAGGTTCCAGGAGTGAGGGGCAGCAAGTGAGAAGGGACGAATCCGGGACAGGGCAGTGGAGAACGGAGGTTACGAGGAGGAATGTAAGGAGAAAGAAGTTCAGACAAGTAAGGAGGGGCCAATCCATGAAGGGATTTGAAAGTCAACAGCAAAAGTTTGTACTGGATGTGGAAGGGGAAGGGGAGCTAATGAAGGGAGGATAAGATAGGAGAAACATGGTCAAAGAGGCGAGCGGATGTGATAATATGTGCGGCTGAGTTCTGGACAGAGATTAAAGGATGGAGGTGAGAGAGAGGAAGCCCTGTCAGAAGAAGGTTACAATAATCTAGTCGTGAAACCATTACGGCATGGACCAGAGTTTTGGCAGTGGAGGCTGAGAGGAATGGATGGATTTTAGCAATGTTGTAGAGAGAGAATCTACAGGTCTTGGTGGTGGCCTGAATCTGGGGAATAAATTACAGAGAGGAATCAATGATGAAACCGAGACTGAGGGCTTGCTGAACCAGTTGAATAGAAGTGCCATCAACAGAAACAGAGAAGGAGTATTGAAGGGTGGGCTTAGGTGGGAAGATGAGAAGCTCTGTCTTAGACATGTTGAGCTTTAAGCGCCGCCAGACATGATGAAACTTGCTGTTCAAGCCCCGGTGAAAGGTCAGGGGTGGAAAGATACAGCTGAGTGTCATCAGCATACAGATGATAGGAGAAACCAAAAGAACTGATGAGTTTGCCTAGGGACAGTGTGTAAAGAGAGAAGGGGACCCAGGACAGAGCCCTGAGGAACTCCAACAGATAAGGGAACAGAGGAGGAAGTCTGACCACCCATGACCACTGCAAAAGATCTGTCTGACAAGTAAGATTTAAACCAGTTGAGAACAGAGTTGGAGAAGTAGGTTGAGCAGGAGACAGTGGTCCATGGTGTTGAAGGCCACAGACAGATCAAGAAGAATGAGAATAGAGCAGAGGCCATTCGCCTTGGCCTGCAAGAGATCATTTAAGATCTTGGTGAGCGCTGTCTCTGTAGAGTGCTGTGGGCGGAAACCAGACTGAAAAGGGTCCAGAATGGAGTTGGCTTTGAGAAACTCGAGACAATGAGAATAAATGACCCTTTCCAAGAGAGAAAAGGAAGAAGAGAGATAGGACAATAGCTAGACAAAGAAGAGGGGTTGAGAGAGGATTTCTTCAGAATTGGGGAAACGAGAGCATGTTTGAAGTCCAAAGGGAAAGAACCCGAAGAGAGAGAGAGATTAAAGATATGGAGGAGCGAGGGCAGAAAATAAGGGGTTATAGAGATTAGAAGATGATAGGGGATAGGGTCAAGAGAACAAGATGTATGTATGTATGAAATAATACAACTCACATGTTTAGTGTCATTCCTAGTTGAGATTGATATGACACCATGTGTATAGATATCAGATTTCAAATTCACTTAAGCCCTATACAGACCGGCTCAAAAGGCCAGCCAGTGGGCAGAGTTGGGGCAAAGCATCCTGATGACACATGCCCTGACTCTGTCCCAGGGTGCCATGATGCCATGCACCACTCCAGATGGTGAGTAGCATCATGACGCATGTCTGGCACCACGTCCAGATGACACAGCGTTTAAGGGGTGCCATACAGCTGCACCACCACAGCTATGGCACCCTTTGGAGGGAGCAAAAAGAACTACTTTTTGTGGCTCCTTTTTGTGCCCTCCAAAGGCTGGATCGGGGCTGTGGTGTGAGATTGCCACTGCCCTGATCTGCCCTAATCTGGTCTGTAGAGCCCCTGAGTTTCAGTTTGTATACTATATGGGTATATTTCTTTACACCGAAAACAGTCCTTTCATGATACTCTTTTCTTGTGTTACATTGTGCAAATGCTTTGACATCTCATCTTCTGGATGAGATGTCCAAAACTGATGGCTTACAAGGCAAGAGTTTAGAGTCTCTCCTCCCAATTCTGCTACCAGAAATGGAGACAATGAAAGTCTTTTATACCAAGTATGATGAGAATCCAACATCTCAAGCAGCCATTTCACCTTGTAAACCTGAAGTAGAAATTCGCAACACATCCAGCATCTGTCTTGAGACAGGACTTTTTCAGACAGTCAATAATTGTAACTGTGTGGGTGTATGAGAAAAAAACTGACATAGCATTTTTCCTCTGGAAGTGTTTAAAATACCTATATTCATGGTATTCTATCTTCCTGGATGCTGCTGAAGAAGTGGGCAACTGTTTGCTACCAGATGTTTTTGGGCAAAAACACCTAATAGCCTTCAGCACTACTTATGATAGTGAGGGTTTGTGGGAATTACAATCCAACATCTAGAGGACACAGATGTTCTTTGTTGAACTTCAGAATGGAGGTAAGGGATGGTAGCAACCATTACAATTTTACTTACCTCATCCAGAATGTTCATTAAAAAGAGCTTTTTAGGCAGAGTAACTTCAGATGCTGAGTTAAAACATAGTTCTCACTGAAGTGGGAATCCTGAAATGGGATGTATCTTTTAAGTTGCACAAGTAAGCTCATATCAAGCACTTCTCTTTCATATCAAAGGGGAGGAACCATTTCCCAAAATCCCAAACAAAAAGCCCAACCTTGCATATGGGAAACTAGATGTTAGGTATAAAGTTAACTAGAGACACATAGAACTCAAAACATTTCCTATTGCAGCACAGAGCCCTTAGACATAGGTTTGTGTGTTTACTTGATAACTTATTTTATTCGTACATCATCCTGTAGTTGAAGCTCTCAGATCAATGGGCACATCAAAATGAAAGATAAAATATGATTTAAAACCAATAAAAATCTATTAAATACAAACAAGATTAAAAGCAGCTGCAAGAAATGATAAATATCAGAGTCATAATTTGAGAACTTAAACCTATAAAACCAAGGAAGAGAAACAGTGGTAATCATTTAAAAAAATCCAAAATCCATTTTGTGATACATCTTTTTTTTAAAAAGCACAAAATTGTGTGCAAGCTTTCAAGAACTTCAGCTTTCTTCATCAGGCAAGAGATTTCAAAAAGTAACCAAGAAAGCAAAAAAAAGGGGGGAAACTGGATAACAATGTCTGGGTGTCTTGAGATATCATGGAAAAACATTCCGCAGAGCCTGAAATAGGGCTTAGGCAATGCATGTTTATTAGATTTCACCTGGAATAGATACTAGAAATGCTAAGAGTGTAGTGCAATACAACTATAAAACAGAACTGTAAGTAAAAGATTGAGTAAGTTGAAAGGCTTGAGATAATAAAAAGGACTTTACTTGGATCTGATAAGTCAACAAAATCACCACTAGGTTGATAATTCTAGGAAAGGCAATGGAGAGGGAGAGAGAGGTGCCATTAAAAATGCTGGCTTACAAAAAGATGCAGGGTCACTCAGAGCAGGGCTGTCAACGAAAATTGTAGGGCATGCGTAGGAGCAGATGGAAAGAAGCACTACTTCAGAAATTGTTGCCTTTAGCCATGAAGAACTTTATAGGTTAAAGTCAGAATTTTGAAATGAGTCCAAGTATGAACCAGGAACCAGTGAATTTGACACAATTCTGGTGTGTTATAATCAAAATCCCTAACTCTAGTCAGTACCCTTGGTATCCTGTTTAGACCACATGCCATTTCTGCATCATCTTCAAAGGCTGTCCCACATTTAATCGATGCATTTCAATGTGGTTACCAGAACACAGATTGCTGATGTCACGCTGTAAATATCCAAATATGGCTGTAGGTGGTATACCAAGCTATGTCATTCCATGTCAGTCAGCACACTTGTGAAAAAATATGGTCCCCAAGTAACTCCAGATTTAAAATTTGATCCTTAATGGGCAATTTAACCCTTTCCAGGTGAAGCTAACCAGAAACAGTTTAGAGAGATGAGCCCCTACCAACAGCATCTTCTTCTTATTTGAGTTTGGTTTCATCTTAGTGACCTACATTCATTCAATAAATGTGGCCAGATATTGGTTCAGCACTTCATCTGGATCTGATTTTACACACACACACTATCAACATTGTGATAACACTGGTTTTCAATTACATTGATTATTCAAATACATTTCATTATTTCATTATCAGCAATTTCTATACTCTGTAGTCCACGGACCCTGGACAAGCCACATGCACCCAGCCCTATTATCGACACCAGTGTTTCATGTTGGCACACCTCCATTTACATGGGCATGCAATGATGATGCATGGGCATCAGAGTGCCCAAATGGTGCTCCGTGGAAGGGGTGTCATCATGGCATGCAAGTGCCATAATGGTGCCCCTTTAAAGAAGCTGCCTAGAGTGGCTTCATTTGAGGGAGTGGGTCAGTGCTGCAGCATGTGGCTGCTGCAGCACCGACCAGGGGCAAAGATGTTTGGCTTTTAGCCGCCCATTTGTCTAGCCCCTAAGTTTAAGAACTACTGATGCAGGTACTGAATAACATGGAAGTGAGATAGAACACTGGAGTGTAAATGTCAAGAAACCAAGTAGAAGTCCTCCACCAGCACCACTTTCTGAATACAGTCATTTGCAGAGTCCTGACCATAATCTTTCCAGAAGTATATTAATGGTATAAAAAGTGATCAAGAATCTAGGAGAGCCTATTGGCAACCAACATAGCTTAAATATCAATGTTTGGGTAAAACTCCAATTGAAATTGATACAGATTTTATCAAATCTGGGATAAATAGACCATAATTCTTTAATTAAAAAGGTGGGGTGGAATCTTCATGTCAGTAACAAATCTGACTGGCCTTGAGCTTTAGGTCAAAGACTCTGAGCATGCTACCTCCTCCTGGAAACAATTGTGGAGCTTCTTAAAGTTGGTACCAAGATTTGGTGGCTACGGGATCCCCAGTTTTTACAGGTGCAAAAGCAACACCACCATCATTACTATGGGACAGTAATGGGACAAAAAGAACTATGATTGTGATTGGAAAATCTCCTTGTACTATTTCCAAGTTCTTCCTCTGGAAGGATTCTAAGAAATTGGTTAGAAATGCTTGGCAAAACCTACAATAGTTTTCTTGTATATGCCTACAACCCCTTAAATCTCTTTGAGCCTGAAATAGTTTTTTTGGGGGGGTTACAACTGATTTGACATATTCCTATCTACAAAAGAAATTTGGTATTCTTAAGATTTCCTGAGAATTCAGTGCTCATATTTACATTCTGTACATAATTACACTTCTCAACTGTATTCCCATCGACCTATACATATAAAAAGTGCACCCTTCACTCTGGTTGTTATTGAACTTGCAGTTAAAATGGTAGAGGAAGATATTAGGTTTCCCCCCATATCTTTGGAAACAGTCTGATTTATTATAATATGCAGAATATGTTTTTTTTAAAAAAACAAACAAACAAATGGAAGGGGATTTTTCTCTACAGTTAATTAAATAACATGTTTTGTTCACTAGCCTCTAAATACAGGCCTATATACTTTTTCAAACTAGCAAACAGGGTTGATTTTACATTTTTTATTGTACAGACAGAGGGAACATTAGCCAAGTAACTTGTCAGTGGACACATTTTTGGTGCCTCTGCTTTATGGCCTTAAGTATATTAATTATTATATTAGGAAGCAGATGCTAAGTAGAGGGAATTTAAATTTGGTTTTCTTTTCATAGGAAATAGCTCTATAGAAAAATGAATTGTGAGAGGTGGGGGAGATTTGGAGAAACATGATTTCTTCCCTGTTTGAATAATTCTTATCTGGTTCTTTATTTACTACTTTTTGTAATTTCTCTGAGATAAATCCTCTTCATTTTCTTTGATGCAAGCATCTATCACTTTGAGAAACACCTTGTTTCACAATTTTTTAAAAAACGTTCTCTCACTTTAAGAGCTATGTTGTATAGTGTATAGTGGTTTATATATACAACAGGAATGTTCTTCAGATGACACAGCTGTGTGGGGAAATATTTCATATGGTTCAAAAGGCAAACACATACAAGGGAAACACTCCAGCTGAAAAAAAATCTGCTGCTTGGAGTGGAGCAGAAAATGACACCCCGGCACCCTACCCAAGTCAAGGTGCATTGTACCGTAAGCCTGGCAAGTTATTTTGGCACCTGAGAGGGGAAAATCTCATAAGCACCTTTAACCAAATTTATAGAAAAGATATCGTAATAACTAATGACAAAATGAAAAAGATGATTTTCTTCCATTGATATGCCCAATGCCAAACAAATCAAATTTTCCTGCTCTTTCATGACATCCCTGATCAAGTGCCTCAGGTGGCCAAATGATGAATGATAGGACAGACCATGACTAGACACAACATCTAGATTTACATGTATTATTTCTTATGTTATTATCTAGAATGTCACACAGAACATTATAACAGGGTACATTCTAGAAACTGGGGGTTGTTTTTTAATGTCACAGGTGGGGCTGAGTGGGCAGTTTGGGTTGAAGAGATTACTGAAGCCTTTCCTCTCTTCTCAGCCTCCAGTTCTTTTCCACTCACTCAGCTGCTTCAGTCTCATCAGCGTATGTCCCTATCCTTCCCAACCTATGCTACCAATTTTTCCCCACACTCCTCACCCCTGCACTAATTCCAAATGTGTAGCCTTTCAGAACTCCAATAGACAACTGCTTGGACAACATGTTGCACCAGATTGCTTTAGATTGGTTCTCCAAACCTAAGGTGGCCCTATCCAGCAATATTTGACACATCATGTTCTATGGCCTTCCTCAGAGCAAGCCAAAAATTTAAGCAACAGCAATTTGAGACAAGAAGAATGAGAGATAAGAAAGAGTGAATAAAGTTAGAGAAAAAGAGACAGAACCATGTCAAATGGGTGTTGGAAGGGTGGGGGGAAGGCTCTGTGTTCTTTGTATGGTGCTGGCTCCTTTTAAATAACCAATTTCACTTGGCACTAGCTGTTTTTGCTCTTGTGGCAAAATAGCAGTAGGCACAAGAACACAGAAACAGGGACTTGATGAAGGCCATAGGCTGCTGTCAGGAAGTGCAGGCTTGAGAGGAGCTAAAATGCTGCAGGGGCCTTTCTCACTGTGGAACAGAGAAATGAGACATGCCGTGATCTCCTGAATTCACTATTGAGAGACCTTTCTTTTGCCTGCACAGACTGTTTCTCCCTTTGACTGTCTGCCAAGCCTAATGATTGCCATTTTGTTTTGTTTGTTAATATTGCTATTTCATTTTTCAATCATTAAAATGTTATATTTAAAATTAATATACCTTTTTAGTTTGATGGGGAATCAGCTTCACAGTTTGAGGGTCTTCTTGGATATGTCACTGCAACAGTGTGTTCAGTTTTTAGCAGTGGTCAAGATTGTATTTTACCAGTTTAACCAGCTGGTATGCCTTGCCTACTGCACTGTTTCCTAGACACTATGGTCCATGGTCCTGTCTTTGCTCCATTCCCATGTGGACAAGTCCAGATGATGCAGGGCTCAATCCATGGTTCTGGTGCAAACTGTCCAGATGATGTCTGGCCAGCCCAGCACCAAAACCACCATATAACCACCACCACTCTGTTTAAAATATTTTTTTTTAAAAAACCTCACCTTTTGCTCAGATCCAGAGCCCTCTGTTACAATGCTGGATGACTTTTTACAATGTGACTGGCTGTGTGCCTGGTGCCACTGCTAGCATGGTGAGTCATTCACTCTGAGGTTAGAATAAGGCAACCAGCCATATGATTGATACCGGGTACCTCTTTCTGACCTCAGAGTGAGCAATTCGCCATTATAGAGGCAGCTGGCACAGCAGGACTCACAAGCGAACAGCTGGCCAGCATTGCAATGGAGGGTCCCAGATAAAAGGGGGCATGTCAGCGCAGCTCTGGGCGCGAATACTCTGGCTTGTTCCTGGAGTATTTTGGTCCATTAGGACCGGGCTTATGTCTTAGTAAAACCAAGAGTGGACTACTACAATACTGCTCTATGTGGTGCTGCCTTTGAAAAGTTTTTTAAAGCTTCTGTTGGTTCAAAATCAGATCTACATATGATATCACTATAGCATTATTACATCTTTACTGGTTAATCAGTTTAATTCTAAGCCCAGCTCTGCTGGTCTTGATCTTTAACATTTTATACAGATAACATAGAGCTTGTAAAAGTTATTTTTGGATGACCGCTCCCAGAATTCCCTAATCATCAGGGCCAGAATAATGTATACTGACTCCCTAGATGCTATTTTGAAGTACAGTAAGTGTGTTGAATTGTAATTAAGCATTCATGAGTTCATAGTTTTATTTTAATCTGTTAGTCTGGAATTACTGTTTTGAACTCAAACAATGTTCTTAATTTGTTTTGCTGAACACCCTAGGCCTACTTCCAACATAGCATCATGTGAACTAACTTTATATTGTTAATCACCACTGGCAATATGAAGCATTTATCTTTTATCCAGAAGGGTCACACAAATAATAATACATACAGGGGTGAACTCCCTTTTCTGTGAAATTCAATGATCCCTGAATGACATAAATTAGCAAAGGGATGTGGTTGACCCCAAAACTTTGAAATTCCTTGTTCATGTAGACAGGAGTTCCATTTCAAAGCAACTTTGGCATATTAATTTTGAAAATTGATCGCATAGTATTGCACAGAACTATACTTTTCAAGAATGTCCTGAGCTCTTCTCAAGTTTAGGTTTCTAGACTACTGAATTAGAGGTATTGTTAACGCTGTAAGATGTCTCAAAATGAAAAAAGAAAAAGAAAGAAAAAGGTAAAGAGCTCTTTCTTTCCAGGGTTTCCTTTCATTGCTGTTAACCTCATAACCATTGACCACATAAACGAATATGATAGTGAAGTGAGACAAGAAGTTGTTATTTTCAGATAAGTGATTGGGTAAACATCTCTGAGTTATCTATGGACAGTATTTCATAAACTGTGAAGTTCAGGGAGAAAATAATTTCCTGAAGATGAATTGCAACCTTTATCCATTGTTCTTGCAATTGGGTTATCTGCACAATATTGACTGAAGACTGTGATTCAAAACTTTGGTACTTGTATATTATTGTCAACAATTTTGATTATTGAAATGTCTGAGCAGAATAAAAAATCAAACAAATCAAGTTTTGCCAGAGGGAATAAACACTATGTTTCAGATTTATCTTTCTTTCTGGGTAATATTTATTCTGTTTTACATTCTGAATCTAATGACAAGTCATACAAAGTAGTTTCCATCAACCTAACTGCAAAAGGATCAACAGGGAGCTGGTCCGTGTTACTTGTTGGTTTTAACCCCATTATATCAAGTTGCTACAATATCAGGAGACTAGAGCAGTACTGACATACTTGGCTCACTGGTGGCCAATGCATTATGTCATATCCAACAGGACACTATAGTAGCTCCATTGCATCATACTAATAGCCCTGCATATTTTGACATTTAGCTAACCAAGCAATCTTTAGGTATACTTTAGTTAACAAAGTAATTATGTTCCTGGGTTTTTACTTCTTTAAAAGAAACAAGGGAGAAAAAATATGGAAAGAATGAGGATATGTTTCTGTACCCCTACAAGAGAAGAGCAGTCCAACATATTTCAGCAAATATTTCATTAAAAAATAACAAATATACACAAGTCAAATGAAACAACAAGGCAGGTAAGCTTTGTATAAGTAAACAAAGCCATTTTGAATCTTCTATATACCACTTGAAGGCTTCTTCCAGGGTGGTTTGTTTTATTCCAACAATCTCCATTCTTCTTATGATTCCATTTTTGTGGTGAAACCTATAGAGTTATGCTTTTTCGGCATACCAGGGTAGCTGGTGCTATGGGCTAAACTGTTTTCCCTATTTCTATTTTGCAATTCACACATGCTCAGTTATTTTAGAGGCAGCCATTTGTCTTCCCTCTTGTACATAATGACACACAAACAGCTACAGTAGAATCACCTAGAGTAGAATCCCATTTTTTCCCTAGGTCAGTCTTCATTGCATTGTTTGCTGCAGACATGATACTGCAACCCAACACTGAAAGTCTCTCTAGCCCTCCTTTCATGATCCTTCCAATGCCAATGCTGGGAAAAAAGGAAAGCAAAACAAAACAAAACAAAACAAGATAAAACACCCTTCCAGTTAAACAGAACACAAGAAAAGAAAGAGCTGGGTTGGCCTTCCATAAAAAGATGTTGCCAAAAGGAGTGTCTTTCTCAGAGGCTTTGCTGACTGACTTTTCCTGTTCCTGTCTCTAAATACTTCTTCACATTGTAAATGTTTCTAGTATGGGGGGATTGTAGCAGGGATACACAACCTTTTGCTTAGGGCATTTATATTTATTGAAAATAGGTCAGCTCCAACTTCCTATTACCTCACCATGTGTATGGAGAATTTTGGGTTAACTTGTACTCGGGGTCACATTTTACAGCCACTTCTTATACTGATTTTCATAACTGAAAATGGGACTAGAAACTTAGCTGGAAAGTCTGGCCAGTGCATTGGAACTACCTAAGATATTATTGGTGGAAGGCTGCTGAGCTGAATATAATAACTTTATTGGTGCCACTGAGCCTTATAATTCTACAGATGTGAGTATGGTTTCTGGATTTCTGTGAGAGAAAAGGAGATTTTAAAAAATCAAATATATACTCTGGTTTATGTTTCATTTTGAGTTGGATGTTGAAAACATTTTTCACAAAGTTGTAAGGGATTATTAAATATGATTGTTACTGAATCTTCGTGGAATCTAGAATGTGGGCCAAGGCAGCAACAAGATAGCATCCTGCATTTTACCTGGTACTGAAACGTACTCGATATTTATTTTGATCCAATTTGGTGAAAAGTAAATACGTATGTACATATTCTATTAAATTATAATATCTACTATTGTATCTGAAGCAATTCAAGCAACTGTTATTGCTGTGATGGAGGACAAGTCCCCCCCCCCGAATATTTGTGGGGTTTAGGCTGCAGTTATCTTCCATTTCAAAATAACACGTGATGTCTTCTTCAGAATTTGAGTTTGAATAACACATTAATGTCTGCAGATTCTAATTTACAATTTCCCATTTAGTACAGCAACTGGCCATGTTGACTGGGGGATTCTGGCAGCTGTAATGCAAAAAAAGTTTTTTCAAAAATTGTGCCCACTGGAGGAAATGCTGTGCACTACACTCACAATGGGGGAATAATTACCCATTACCTGGGGTTCCCAGAACTCAGGTCTCCTATTAGAATCCTCAGGAGAAGTGGGAGGAATTGCAAAGTGAAAACACTGCCTTGGTTTATTAGACTTTGTAGTATTTTTTAAAAAATTAAATGGCATACCTTGTGCAACTCTGTTTGATGCTCAATGACATCTACACGGGCTGTCCAACATTGCCCATGCAATATCAGTGGGTCCCTACACCCTGGTTTGACATCACAAGGAGTCAGCTCTAGATCTTAGGCTCCTGTCCTTAAATCTCATGGCTGGTGTAGTCCTGAGTTGACAACTCTAACCATCAGCTCTGAAGACAAGGCCCCAAATGCACATTTCAAAAGAACTGCAGTCCCTCATAATTGTTTTTTAGAGCCACACAGATGGATCACATGGAGAACTGTGATGTATGGGCTGAATCCCGACTGATTACAGTTTCAAGATTTTGTGAACAATTCCAGTGGTTTCTACAGTTGACAAACGTTCTGCCATAATTCTGTGGACTGCCCCAAGGGAGCCACCACCATCCACTGGGAATGTTAATTGTCATTGGGTGAAATGTAATGCATACATACTGCATGCATCCTGTGGAAATGTGGCACAGTTAATTATATACTTTTTTATATGTCTATTTAAAGCTAACTCCAATTGAGTTCAGTAGAACATACTGCTAGGAATAATAATAATAATAATAATAATAATAATAATAATAATAAATATTTATTTCTATTTCCTGCCTTTCCGTTGGATCGAGGCAGGATTCCAACATCAATAAAACACAGAGGAAAGTGTGTATTAGCAGGACATCAGTCCTGGGCCCACTTACTTGGGAGTAATCCCCACTGAGCTTGATAGAACCAACTTGTGAGTAGGCATGTATGGTATGTTTCAGCAGGAAATGTATTTCATATTACACACGAAATGAGCAGCATTTCCCCCCTACACTTCCCAGGATGTCAGAGATGTAATGCAAAGAGCTTCTTTTAAATTCTTTTAAAAGTGTTTTTAAAAATAATTTAGATTTGCAGAGCAGAAGGTGACCAGCAAGTTATTTTCCAAGGAGGAATGACTGAAATGGCTGCATGGAATGATTCTTAGAAATACTCCCAGCATGTGGCCTTCTCTGCCAATCTAAGGTAATTCTGCTGAAAGGCAAGAAATCCAAAGTGATGTATGTCCAGCTGGTTATATGTTGACAGTGGCAGGCCTGGCAAATGTCCCATCTGCCTGAAGCCAAAAGAACAGGGAGAATGGATAAACCCACAGATTCCATCACTACAAGGCACAATAAATACAAACTTATTTTTCACAGGATTTTAAGTCAGAAGACTAGATGCAGTTTATAAAGCCTCAACATGTCTTCCAAAAATTTCCAGTGGTTGCCAGCAATCAGAATATGCCATTAGTCTTGTTAAACTCTATCTGGTGCAATTGATCGGGCCAGTATAGCATGCAGAGGAGTTGGAAATAAAATGATATGCAAGATTACATTTTAAATTTGAAAAAAAAGCCTTCTAAATAAAATAATTACTCAGTTCAACCTTCCTTTAAAAAAAAAAAGAGAGAGACTGGGTTGTTTTAAACAGCTTGCAAGAGTTAACAAGAGCTCATTCAGAAAATATCTTCAGTTGCCAACACAGACAAAAGACTTAGGGGCTGTACATACCTCTTAAGGGGCAACACAGCACCTTTCCTAGCTAGATCGGGGCTGTGGCAACCTCATGCTGCAGCCCTGATCCAGCTTTTTGAGGGTGCAAAAAGGAGCCACAAAAAGCAGCTCCTTTTTGTATCCTCAAAATGGTGCCATAGCCACATTGCTGCAGCTATACGGTGCTTTTTCAGTGCTGTGTCGTATGAATGCAGTGCCAGAGGAGTGGCATGATGCTGTGCACCGTGTGCAGTGGAGCATGGTGTCAGGGCACCCTAGGGGGTGGAGTTAATAAAAAATAAATAATAATAAAAACTTTATTTATATACCACCCTTCCAAAGATCAGGGCGGTGTACATATACACAGATTAAAACATATACATAAGTTAAAACATTTGATCAGAATAGTAATTTAACAATTTCGGCCCAGGAATAACAGTGTTCCGATCCAAGTCATGAAGAGGGAAGGGTAGCAACCGGGGGGGGGGCGGGGGGATAATCAGGGGTAGGCCTGGTTGAACAAATATGTTTTTAACCGCTTCTTAAACTGGGTAAGGGAGGCAGCCAGGCGGAGCTCCGTGGGCAACGAGTTCCAGAGGCTCGGAACCGCGATAGAAAACACCCTCTTTCTAGTGGTTGCCAATCTGGCCTCTGGAACTTTAAGTAGTTGCTGCCCAGAAGATCTAAGTGAGCGGGGCAGATTATGTGGGGAGAGACGGTCCTTCAGGTACTCTGGGCCCAAGCCATTTAGGGCTTTATAGGTAATAACCAGCACTTTGTACTGAGCCCGGAAGCAAATAGGCAGCTAATGGAGATCTTTTAATACCAGTGTTATATGGCAGGTCCTGGAGGCTCCAGTGACCAGCCGTGCTGCCATGTTCTGCACTAATTGTAGCTTCCGAGTGTGATACAAAGGCTGCCCCATGTAGAGCACATTGCAAAAATCCAATCGAGAGGTTACCAGAGCATGTACTACAGTTTCAAGGTCCCTCCGGTCCAGGTAGGGGCGCAGCTGGCGTTAACAGCCGAAGCTGAAAACAGGTGCTCTTGACCGTCGCATCCACCTGAGAAGTGAGATGGAGCGACGAATCAAGGAGCACCCCCAAGCTGCGTACAGTGTCCTTTACGGGAAGCGTGAGCCCACTCAGAACAGGTGGAACCACCTCCATCCCTGGGCCGGGGGAACCTATCACGAGTACCTCATGTGTCATGAGGACGCTATGCTCCAACTATGCCCCCATGCCAGCCTTAATGGCCGGTGTGTATAGATCTTTAATCTGGTTGACCAGCACACTGGTGAATGCCAAAGTGTATATCAATTATAGTTTACAGAACTACACTTGTGTAGTATAGCATTAGAATCTGGTCAATTGGGACTGTTCTCGCCATAGGCAGCACCTTCGCGCCTATCGGGAGGCCTTGCGTGCAGCGCGGAGATCCTTCTGCTCTGCACGCATTGCGTTTGCAGAGTCCCGTTCAGCAGAGCTGTTCAGGGTGGTGGGAGAGCTGACGCAAGTTCCTCCTGCACCAAACCCCCTACTTGACCTGATGATGGCCTGCTGTGGCGCGTTTAACACCCACGTTGCAGATAAAATCTCTCGGATAAGAGACGACTTGGACATCAACGTTTTGTCAGAATCCACTGGTGAGGTGTCCAGCAACTCCGTTGATGCTATTTTACTGGATGAGTTTAAATCGGTGAGTACCGATGACGTGGACAAACTCCTTGGTAGTATAAGGAAGATTATTTGCCCTCTCGACTCCTGTCCATCCTGGCTGGTCATTCGGGGGGGGGGGGGCACACATTGAAGGTATTCCTTCCTTAGGAAGCCTTCCCTTGACCCCCTGGACAGGAACAACTTTAGATCAGTGTCCTTGCTCCCATTTTTGAGCAGGGTGATAGAGAGAGCAGTCGCCTCCCAACTCCAAGCCATTTTGAATGAAACCGATTATCTTGATCCATTTCAAACCGGCTTCAGGGCAGGACATGGAGTTGAGACTCCCGTGGTTGCTCTGACCGACGACCTCCGCTTGAGTATTGACAGGGGTAGTATGACCCTGCTGGTCCTCTTGGATCTCTCCACAGCTTTTGATACTGTAGACCACTCCATCCTTTTGGATCGGCTGAGGGAGGTGGGGATCAGAGGCACCACTCTTCGGTGGTTCTGGTCCTTCCTCTCTGGCAGATATGAAAGGGTGAGGCTCGGGGACAGTTTCTCTTCCAAAATCAAGCTTAATTGTGGCGTCCCCCAGGGCGCCATCCTGTCCCCGATGCTATTTAATATTTATATAAAGCCGCTGGGTGAGATCATTCGGAGGCATGGAGCTCAGTGTCTTCAGTATGCTGACGACACTCAGATATACCTCTCCATGTCCAGATCGTCGGCACAGACTTCAGATGGCATCTCTCCTCTTAATGACTGTCTTGCAGAAGTAATGGATTGGATGAGGGAAAACAAATTGAAACTCAATCCAGACGAAACGGAGGTACTGACAGTCACAGGCCCGAAACCAGGCTTGGGAATACAGTCTCCAGTCCTGGGTGGAGTCATACTCTCCTTAAAGGACTCTGTTCGCAGTCTGGGGGTACTTCTAGATTTGTCGCTTCACATGAATGGTCAGGTGAATGCGACAGTCAGGAGTGCCTGTTATCATTTTTGGCTGATACGCCAGCTGTGCCCTTTCCTGGATATGAAGGACCTGGAATCTGTGGTACACGCTCTAGTAACCTCACGCCTGGATTTCTGTAACGCGCTCTATATGGGGCTACCCTTGTGCTTAACCCAGAACCTTCAACCGGTCCAAAATATGGCAGCCAGGCTTGTAACTGGAACATCAAGTGCTAAAGGCTTTCCACTGGCTGCCGATTAGTTTCCGGGCGCAGTACAAGGTGTTGGTTTTAACCTTTAAAGCCCTATATGGCTTGGGTCCATCTTATCTCAGGGACCGCCTGTCCTCGTATGACCCCCCCCCCCCCAGCACACTTCGATCCTCTGGGAGAAATCTACTGCAGCCTGTGAAAATTAGGCTGTCACAGACCTCCCAGAGGACTTTCTCTGCTACCACTCCCAAGCTTTGGAACGGTCTGCCAGATGAGATGCATCTTATAACATTTCTTGATTGCTTTAAAAAAGCTCTGAAGACACATCTCTTCCGGCAGGCCTTTCCTGAAACCTCTTAGATCCCAGCTCCTAACAGGAGCTATTAATCGAATCTGACTCCTTGCTTGGTGCTATCTCTCTCCTCAATTAAGAACTGTAAAGGCTGAATTATGTTTTTAATGTTGTTGTGGTTTTAAATCATTGATAATTTAATTTATTTTTAAGGGGTGGGAGGTTGGGAATGGGCTGTTGAAATATTTTAATTTGTATGTTTAATCTTGCTGTAACCCGCTCTGATTGTGTTCCAAAGAGGAGCAGGCTAGAAATAAAGATGATGATGATGATGATGATGATGATGATGATGATGACTAAGAGAAGTGCAATTTCACTACATAGATATTGAGAACTAGTTGTTTCCATTAAAAATGTTATATATTATATATATTAAAAATTACATTAACAATACCACAGCTGAAAATGCAGTAAGGTTTAAGGTTTATCTTTCACTGTCTGAGTCTGCTTCCTTGAGGTTACATAAATTATGTATACTCCCTTCACTTTATATAACGGCCTGCTCCCTGAAAGATATTAATTATTATGTAATAACTTCCACTAATTGTTTCTCCCCTTTGAGTATTTCAGAAAATATTGGTTGCATTGACAATAGTGCAGAGAAGTAAAAGATAATTAATGGTTGTTAAGTTGTCAGTGATGCAAAATGACATACTTAGTTTCTACTTACAATACTATATAGAAAAAGCCAGAAATATTTTTTGGTCATTTTGTAAAGGAAAATATGCATTTGACAATGTTATTGAATAAATAATATTCATGAGATTATTTATAAATATAGCCTCAGTAAGGTCACTGAGTTTTGGGGAAAATAATAGATTAAGTACATTATAAATTGCATAATCAATGTCTACAATCTGTTTCAATGTTAATGAGAAATTTGTATTGACAGGATGGAAAGGCTGGGATTCTCTCTCCCTCCTTCTCTCTCTCTCTCTCTCTCTCTCTCCCTCTCTCTCTCTCTCTCTGTGTGTGTGTGTGTGTGCCCTCTAACATAAAATGGAAGAAAAGACAGGTATGAAATAAGGAGAAATCAGACCTCTTAATTACAACAGCAATCCCTCTTCTCAACAGCCTCTCACCTCAGATTTCTCTGAAAATGTCTCCCATTAGTATAATGATATGCGAGCCAGTATGGTGTAGTGGTTTGAGTATGACTCTGGAGACCAGGTTTCGAATCTCTGCTCAGCCATAGGAACCCCACTGGGTGATCTTCATTAAGTCACACATTCTCAGCCTCAGAGAAAGGCAAAATCAAAACTCCTGAACTCAGTTCAATCTTCCTAAAAAAAAAAAGAGAGAGAGAGAGAATGGGTTGTTTTAAATAGCATGCAAAAGTTGTCAAGAAAGCCTTGTGAAAAAGTCACCTTAAGGTCATCATAAGTTAGAAAGCACACGACGAGAAGAAGAAGAAGAAGAAGAGGAGGAGGAGGAGGAGGAGGAGGAGGAGGAGGAGGAAGAAGAAGAAGAAGAAGAAGAAGAAGAAGAAGAAGAAGAAGAAGAAGAAGAAGAAGAAGAAGTGGTGATATGATAGCCCTGTTTACCGTAAATACTTGAAGGGATGTCACATTGAGGAGGGAGCAAGCTTGTTTTCTGCTGCTCCAGAGAACAGGAATACTGTGTCCAGTTCTGGGCACCACAATTCAAAAAGGATGTGGAGAAACTGGAGCATGTCCAATGGAGGGCAACTAAGAAGGTGAAGGGTCTGGAAACCATGCCCTATGAGGAACGCCTTAGGGAACTGGGGATGTTTAGCCTGGAGAAGAGAAGGTTAAGAGGTGATATGATAGCCCTGTTTAAATATTTGAAGGGATGGCATATTGAGGAGGGAGCAAGCTTGTTTTCTGCTGCTCCAGAGACTAGGACGCGGAACAATGGATGCAAACTGCAGGAAAAAAGATTCCACCTCAACGTTAGGAAGAACTTCCTGACAATAAGGGCTGTTCAACAGTGGAACACACTCCCTCGGAGGGTGATGGAGTCTCCTTCCTTGGAGGTTTTTAAGCAGAGGCTGGATGACCATCTGTCGGGGATGCTTTGATTGGAGTTCCTGCACAGCAGGGGGTTGGACTGGATGGCCCTTGTGGTCTCTTCCAACTCTAAATTTCTATGATTCTATGATTCTAAGAAGAAGAAGATATGGATATGCTTTGCATGAACTCTGGTTTTATATAATTCCATACAAAGCTCTTTTTAGGTTACAGCTTTAGTTTCTCTTAATTCCACTATATGGTGAAACAGTGCCTTAAGATGACTTTTTTTTAGTAGTCTAACACATCTTGTGTAGCCATAAAACAAAATGTCCCTGTAATATTCTGTTAAATGAATGGTTTCACACCTAAGCTGTGCAGGCATGTATGATGATCTGACTTCAGGGAAGCTTGTTTAGATCCAGTCTATTGGTATTCAGTGTATTGCTTATTTTGTACTGCTGAGGGGAGAGTGTTTTTACACCAAAATTGCTATGAATTTAAGGTATTTTCAAAAACCTCTAATAGGTTTTTACAAAGATTGATTATATGATTACTATTAACTTTATTACATGTGAAACATCTCAGAGGTCCCACTAAATGTGTAAGGAGTTGCACAAATTCTATCTATCTTTCTGTCTGTTTGGCTTTCTCTCTCTTGCCATCCATTTGTCTAGTAACATGATCCAATACATATTTAATCTATCACTCTCTGAACAAATCTTGCCAAGGAAACCCATGTTAGGTTTGCCTTAGGGTCATCAGAAGTCAGAAACAACTTGAAGGCACACAACAAGCCCCTGGAAAACTACACAAGCCCCTGGAAAACGACGCAACTGGGTTCCAAGCCATTTTGTAGTGACACCTTCTAATCTACAGCAGACCTATATAGCACAGCAAACCTATATTGGGAAGAAACAAAGTTCAGTGACAATTGTCTTTTTACTTTTGAGTTGTATCAAAGGTGGGACATCCCAGCCCAAGGGCCAAATTCAACTGCAGAGCTATCATTGACCCCAGTATTTCTTGGTACCAAAGGCATAAAATAATTTTTTTTTTAAAAGTGCCATATCTTTGCTTATAGTTTTATTGTCATTGGCTATGCCTTAGTAAGGCATTACAAATTTTTACAGTGGGTAGGAAAATCCCATGCCAAAGCAGGATAACCACCAAAAGATAGTATAATGAGGAAGAGAGTATTACCTGCTGAAGAAGCCTGAGGGGAATGGATTGAAAGCCTAGGCAAACCAGAGATGACCTCAAAGCCTAAACAACTGTACTAGTGAAGAATATAACTTGGAATTTTACCAGAGATACTACCATTATCGCAAAAAGATCATCCCCATCTTAAAACAAAACTACTGGCACAGAAAAATGGCCTTAGCATTCCCAACTGAACACCTGTCTACATGATATGATTGATTTGACAATGAAAGCTTTTATATCTGTAATTACCAAAGAGATACTAGTCTTTCCCTCATACAGACCATCATTTCTCATATTATTTTTCATACACTGAGAGTATGTTTGTGTGTTTGAAAATATATGTATGGGTATTGTGGGTTCTATGTAAGTATTTAAATATTTAGAGAGGTGTTATGTAGAGGCAGAAAACTTGTTTTCTGCTGCTCAGAGACTAGGACATGATTCAGTGGATTCAACTTATAGTAAGCAGATTACACCTAACTATTAGGAGGAACTTTCTGTTCAACAACTGCATGAACTGCCTCAAAGGCTGGTGGACTCTCCTTCTTTGAAGGTATTTAAATAGAGTTTGAATGCCCATTCCTCAGGAGTCTTCAGCTGTATATTGTTGCATGGCAAGGAGTTCGACTAGATAGTCCTTGCTGTCATTTTGAACTCCATAATACTATGCTTCTAAGTTATGATTTCATTTTGTGAATCAGTGTTGCTGAAGGAGGGAATCGAATATTGGTATGACATTTCCCATGGTAGAAGACATGGTAGATATACTCACCATTTTGTAAATATAGTCCCAGTCAAGCAAGATATAACATAAAGATAATCTCTAGTTTTTCCAAAATGAAACATTCTCCAGAAATATCCAAATAGCTGTTTCACCTCATTTCTATGGACCTGCAGCTTCAGAGTTGAGGTTCCAGATAAGTACACCACCTGAAGCCTTTCTTAGAGAAAAGATAGTTTCCTCTGTAAGAAGAAAAAGTGCTAACTTTCCTGAAGTTCTTGAAATTATAAGCTTGGTGCACTTGTTTTTAAACAGATCTAGACAATTGCCTAAAGAAGTACTGTAGCTCTTTCTTAGTATTTTCATGATGTCTGCATTTATGTATTGCAGCTGTGTAAAGAACAGCAGAAGAATAAAGAGCAACAAATTGTAGACACCAAGGGGTGGCATCATAAAAGGTAATTAAATGGGACAAACACTGAGGCAGAAAAGCCTAAAAGTAATGAAAGCTCAGCACATCTTATACAGTGACCCTCTATGATATGCCACTACCTCAAATTTCAGCCAGTATTTTGTTTGGGTATAACATACTAGCATGCTTTATACCTTCATGAAATGATACCCAATTAAATTAAAAACTATCTCATCACAGGGATGTTTCACCCTAAAAGAAGTTGTGATCCCTCAGTGCTTTGCTTGGGCATCAGATATTATCAAACCAAAATATGCATATTTCAGGATGGGCAAGCTACAGAACTGTTGTTCCTCTCCCTGACAAGGTGGCGGACACAGTCAAGTCACATGCATAAATGTTTGGGGAGTTGCAAGTGTAGAGACAAATTGCTGCAGCATATTCAGAGCAGCCCCAGCTGTTTCTGATCAATCATCCGCCTGTTTAGAAAAGGTGGGATCATTGCTGGATGCAATGTTGAACACCTCCATGGAAGACATAACCCTCACTCAGCTCTGCTATCCTGACTTTTGGCAATGGCTTCTCTGGACTATCTTTCTGATCATCTCTCCACCTGGTTTGTTTCACGTAGACTGACTTATATCAGTTTTTTTTTTAAAAAAATATTTGGATGGTTTTGATTCACATTAGCTGCATATCAGACAATTATCTAAAAACTCAGAGGTTGCACTGTTTCACTTTCAGCTTCATCAGACCTTTGGAAGGCATTAGTTGTATAGGATCACCTGGGTGTTGGATGTTCAGCAGTGGGGGAGATCTATAATGTTCTTGGTCAGAATTGGCATTTTGTCCATTCTACAGAAAAAGAACAGCTTGTCAGCCTTCACAGGGGTTATCCCTTATAATGAGAGATACTATAAGGGACAAGCTTTCTGGGGCTCAGATAAGGGACATCCCTTATAATATGGGATACTTGACAACCCTACTTTCACCTCACAATTCTGTGCCTAGCTGTTCCAGCAAATCTTGGCTTTTCCCTTTAGTAGACACAGGATTAAGTTACTAGTTTTCACATGGAGAAAAAAAATACACCAAATGTACACCAAATGCAATAATTATATGAGTTTAATATCGTATAAATATGGTATTTATTATTAATAGTTCATTTTAACTGATACATTTTAATTGTAATGTGTTTAATTCTTTTTGGGGTGGGGGGTGGGGATATTATGTGTATTGTACTGGGGGTGATCCCATGATCAGGAATACTAAAAGAGAAGGGAGGTCAAGATGGATGGGAGTTTCTCAAAAAGGAGATACTGAATGCACAATTTCAAACAGTTCCAATGAGGAGGAAAAATGGGAAGTGTCTCAAGAAGCCAGGATGGATGACTAAAGAACTTTCAGCTGAGCTAAGTTTTAAACAGAACATGTATAAGAAATGGAAAAATGGGGAAATCACCAAAGAGGAATTCAAACAAATAGTCAACGCGTGTAGGGATAAAGTCAGAAAAGCTAAAGCGCAGAATGAACTCAGGCTTGCTAGAGAGGTTAAGAACAATAAAAAGGGCCTTTTGGATATGTCTGCAGCAAAAGGAAGAAGAAGGAAACGATTGGGCCACTGAGTGCAGAAGATGGCAAAATGCTCACAGGGGACAGAGAAAAGGCAGAATTACTCAACACCTTCTTTGCTTCAGTCTTCTCAGAAAAGGCAAAGGGTGCTCAACCTAAGGATAATGGAGCAGAAGGCAGAATAGGAGATTTCAGCACAGAATAAGTAAAGAGATAGTACAGGAATACCTGGTTAACCTAAATGAATATAAGTCTCCAAGACCAGATGAACTACATCCTAGGGTTATTAAAAGAAGTGGCAAATGTAATATCGGAACCACTGGCAATAATCTTTGAGAACTCCCAGAGAACAGGAGAAATCCCAGCAGACTGGAGAAGGGCAAACGTTGTCCCCATCTTCAAAAAGGAGAAAAAAGAGGATCCCAATAATTATCATCTAGTTAGTCTGACATCAATACCAGGAAAGATTCTAGAGCAAATCATTAAGCAGAGAGTCTGTGAACATATAGAAGGCAATGTCATAATCACAAAAAATCAACATGGGTTTAAGAGAAACAGGTCATGCCAAACAAACCTGGTCTCTTTTTTTGATAAAATTACCAGCTTGGTAGATGAAGGGAATGCTGTGGATATAGTTTACCTCGATTTCAGTAAGGCCTTTGACAAGGTTCCCCATGACATTCTTGCAAACAAGCTTGTAAAATGTGGGCTAGACAAGTTAACTGTTACATGAATTTCTATTGGTTGACCAGCCGAACCCAAAGGGTGCTCAACAATGGCTCCTTTTCAACCTGGAAAGAAGTGACCAGTATGGTCCGACAGGGCTCTGTCCTGGGTCCAGTGCTATTCAACATCTTTATTAATGATTTGGATGAGATAATTGGGGGCATACTTATCAAACTTGCAGATAACACTAAACTAGGAGGAGTAGCTAATATCCCAGAGGACAGGATTAAAATTCAAAATGACCTGAATAGACTAGAAAGCTGGGCCAATGCTAACAAGATGAAATTCAATGCAGAGAAATGTAAGGTTCTGCACTTAGGGAGGAAAAATGAAATGCACAGATATAAAATGGGGGACACCTGGCTGAATGAAACTACGTGTGAAAGGGATCTAGGAGTCCAAGTATACCATAAGCTGAACATGAGTCAACAGTGCAATGCGGCAGCTAAAAAGGCCAATGCAATTTTAGGCTGCATCAATAGAAGTATAGTGTCAAGATCAAGGGAAGTAATAGTGCCACTCTATTCTGCTTTGGTCAGGCCCCACCTGGAATACTGTGTCCAGTTCTGGGCACCACAATTCAAAAAGGATGTGGAGAAACTGGAGCATGTCCAATGGAGGGCAACTAAGAAGGTGAAGGGTCTGGAAACCATGCCCTATGAGGAACGCCTTAGGGAACTGGGGATGTTTAGCCTGGAGAAGAGAAGGTTAAGAGGTGATATGATAGCCCTGTTTAAATATTTGAAGGGATGGCATATTGAGGAGGGAGCAAGCTTGTTTTCTGCTGCTCCAGAGACTAGGACGCGGAACAATGGATACAAATTGCAGGAAAAGAGATTCCATCTCAACATTAGGAGGAACTTCCTGACAGTAAGGGTTGTTCGATAGTGGAACACACTCCCTCGGAGGGTGGTGGAGTCTCCTTCCTTAGAGGTCTTTAAGCAGAGGCTGGATGGCCATCTGTCAGGGATGCTTTGATTGGGAGTGCCTGCATGGCAGGGGGTTGGACTGGGTGGCCCTTGTGGTCTCTTCCAACTCTATGATACTATGTATATTGGAATGATTTTTAGATGTAAGCTGTTTTGATTGTTTGGCAACAGAAACACAGAGTATAAATAAAGTTTTTATTATTATATTTGTATTACTTCCCAGCTAACACAATGTTTTACAGTATACGATTTAATCAGAAACTCACCAACCTAACATAGAAAATAGGTGTCTCACAGCAGTTAGTACTAGCTCAGCCTCATACTTCAAAGGAAAGTATTGCTTGCTAAGAGGTCATAAGATATCATAAAATAACATAAGGACTAGCCCTTTCCTCTGAAATTGCCATTGCTTGTTGACAAGGTGAATTGACATGAGGCAATTTGCAGAGAAGCTGTCCCAAAATTATTCATAAACACCCAAGCCAGGTAAATAGGAAACAATAAAATGATCTTGGTTTAGAATGCAATAATTTTAAATGGAATCAAGTATGACACAACAGTGCTGATTTGCCTTCTTTGGCCCTCAATTCATTCCTGAGTCCATTTCAAATCACTGGTTTTGACCAATGAACCCCTCCATCATCTGGGACTTCCAAATGTATAGGATACCCAAATCCATGGGTCAGGAATGAGCAGCACTGGAGAATGGGCAAATTTTTGATCATCTAGGACCCACTGGATGAATACAACAGAAATATACATCCAACTTTCTAACATCCTTATCAGGCTTTGTGGGATGGGGGGGGGGCAAGGCTCAGGGGCTACTGTACATATTTCACTGCAGAATCTCAATGGTTTAGAAATGTCCAGAAATAGAAACTTGTTGTTGTTTCAAACTTATGGCAATGCTAAAGCAAACATATCATAGGGTTTTCTTGGCAAGATTTGTTCAGAGAAGGTTTGTCCTTGCCTTCCCCTGAGGCTGAGAGCATTTGACCTGCCCAAGGTCACCCAGTGGGTTTCATGGACAACCTGGGAATTAAACCCTGATATCCAGAGTCTTAGTCGAACACTCAAACCACTACGTCACTAAAGGTGGGGTGGGGAGATTCAAGAGGCACAAAACATGCAGTCCAAAAGTGACAGGATTTTTAGCTTTGCATTAGATCATCAGTAGAGACTCTTCTTTGAATATTGTATCAGTATGACATACAAAGTCTGGTCACTGGAGAAATGCACCCTTGGTAGGAGAACATTCTCTAGATAATCTCATATGATGCCTACAGATTAATGTCTTTTGGGCAACATTTTAAAAAGCATTCAAATCCCAATTTTCTATTTTTACAACCTGTTGTGATGTAACTGTGATTCTCTTTTCAGTTATATTTACCTCTCTGTGATGAGATTTTACGATTGGGACTGGCATCTGCATTCCCACCCCCCAAGATCTAGTATACTCTCTATAACTGTTACTTGATTTTTAGCATGTATTTAAATCATGTTTTTATAGCTCCTATTTTAGCTTTCCAAATGTATGTCACCCCGAGAGGTTGTTGGATGACTAATGAATGAATAAATGCTATTAAATGCTATGTGAAGCTTTTGTTTTAATTCCATTTCCAGCTAACATCAGAAAAGCAATGCATAAATCATGCTAGAGGGCTGCAGTGTGAAGGCTGCCATGCAGACTTAGAAGGAAATCCAGCAGATTGCTAAATCCAACACCAATGTGCTATCACAAGCCAATGTAATATTGATCTTAGAGGAATGTTACTCCAGGGATTTTCCTGATGCACACATTTGCTTGGATGTATGGTTTGGTTCACCCTAGAGCTTACAACACTATTTTTGGATTAAAGTTTTCAGAAATCCTCCAGCCACTATGACCACTGGCCTTATTGGTCAAGGAGTTCTGCAATCTATGGATCAAAGCAAAACCAAGCTAAACAGGCCTCCCTCCCTCCACATTTTTCAAGCCCTGGCTGCGACATATATACACATACACATTACTGAATTTCTCTGAACTTTGTTACTCTGCATTTCACAACTGAAAAGTGATTGTGTAAGCTGATTGCATGGAAGAGCTTTGCTTTTTCAGCAAACTATTCCTCATGGTGTTATTTCTGTAATGGTCAGACATGATGCCAATGATCACTTGATGTTACAGTCTTTAGCTGATAAACATGTATTTACAGATGTTCTACACATATGCAAACATGTGTAGAAATAATGCAGTTTAGCATCACTTTATCGGCTGTAGCTCCATCCTATGGAATCCTGGAATATGTAGTTTTACAAGATCTTCTCTGTCAAAGAGTGCTGGCACTCCACAAAATTACAAATCCTGATATTCTGTAGGATGGAGCCATGGCAGTTAAAGTGGTATCGAACTGCATTATTTCTACAGTATAGATGCACCCTAAGTAACATAGGACCTTATCAGACAGGAGGAATTTCTCTTTATTGCGAATGGCGCCAATTGGAGCCAATTTGAATTCACGTGAATTTGCTAGTTTAGCAAATTTACGTGAATTCCAATTTCATTCAGAATGCGTTCAGAATGACTTCCCATTACCCAAAAATGACCCCCCTATTGCCTGAAATTGCGTGAGATGCTTTAATTCGCAATAACGTAAAACTCATAATTGCATTCCGAATGACTTCCCTTTTGCCTGAAATTGCATGAGATACTTTAATTCGCAATAACGTGAAACCCCATGATTGTGTTCGGATTGCCATTAGATTATACTTCCAATTTCCAACACCTGATAAGGTCCATACAGTATACTTGAAGGAACATTCTGAGGGATCACAACATAATACTTGAAGTCGGCAATTTATTTGGGTGTAAATCCATTTAACTCAGTGAGATTTACTACAAAGAAAACATGCACAAACATAATAACTTGAAATATTAATACAAGTACTATGGCATGCAAATAAATACTGGCCTATAACAGTTATTCTTTTTAGGTTGCCATATTTTTTTAAAATAAGTTTTTAAATTATCATGTACAGAATACCACTTGTGATCCATAGTATGTTTCCAGTGTTAGTTCTTTCATATCCTGCCCCACATCAAACAGTTTGAATTTTCTGGACATTCCAGTTTTAACTGATGTCCAGTATTATACTATGAAAATCTCCAGCCTTTTTTTGGGAATTGATGGAAGCTGGATCTGGAGCTTTGGAACCAACAACAAGATGGAGTGGAGGGCAACAAGATCCTTCAGAAAGCTTTGTCAGGTGATGCTGCTAAGAATTCTGGAAGTAATAATTTTTACAGTTTTTGAGGCCCAGTACAGAATGCACAAACACATTTGCAAGCTGTATCATAGTGAAATTCTTGAGAACACCTCCACTTGTTATTTGCTGTGTTGAATTCTCTCACTTTAAATTCCTGTGACTTTGAAAGTCCATGTTTTAAAGCTAAACCTGCATGGAATAATGTGTTAAAAGAAGAAGATGTGCAGTTGCTGTAAGTGAAAGTGAAAACTGTAATCTGGAGTTTAAACAGCAGTGCCGAATAAATATATGTGTGTGTCTGCTGTCTTGATTCTGTGTGAGCTTTGGGGGCAGGAATACTTGATTGTGGTACTGCAGACAGTTTCAGCTGGTGCAGAATATATTCTGTATTTGATGATATAGGATCTTATGATAAGAGGGTAGACTATAAATGTTTTAAATCAACAACAGCATCAACATTTTATTTTAAAGAGGAATGTGATTTTGTTCTTATAGTTGTACTTGGAAGCCTATGGGCAACACCTGATAAATCTCAGAAATTTGAAGAAAGTCTTAATAAAAGATCTAGTGGTTATGGGATAGATGTTTGCTCTATGCTATGCATGATTCCTTGCACTATCATGTGCAGAAAAAGAAGACTACATTATCAAAAACTGAGAATGAATGCACAATAAAGCTGTGTAAACAATGGAGGAGACATGCTGATTTGCTTAATTTAGTCAAGATACAGAACTCATGCTCCTTGTCTCAGAATGTTGGTTTTTTTTTAAAAGGAAAGGAAAGAGGAACAATAAGTACAATGGATTATTTTTATTTATTTATTTATTATTATTATTATTATTATTATTATTATTAAAGTTATTAACATTTATTTATAGAGTGCTGTAAAGTTTGCACAGTGCTTTACATAGTAAGGGCCAAAAACAAAAAGAATAGAAATAAAAGAAAAGTAAAAATAATAAAAACCTGCCTAGCGACATACAATCTAAAATAACAACATAACATGATTAAAATATCTCTAAAATAATTCTATTTCATATACAATAAAAACAAAGTAAGAAGCAGATTAACAACCAATAATCTGGAATGGCTCCCTAAACAAGAGTGTCTTCAATTTGGCTTTAAGATTAGCCAAGGAAGTAATAATTCTTAATTGTGTGGAAAGGAGATTCCAAACATGGGAAGCAGCACAGGAGAAGGGGTGGATTCGAGCAGTAAGGAGAGATGAGTGTTGACAAATAGGAGGAAGCCAAGCCATGAAGGGCTTTAAAGGTCAGGAAAAGAATTTTATATTTTATTATATATATGGCTTGGGCCCAGAGTACCTGAAGGACCGCCTCTCCTCATACAATCCGCCCCGCACACTCAGATCCACTGGGCAACAGTTACTAAGAGTTCCAGAGGCCAGATCATCAACCACCATGAAGAGGGCGTTTTCCATCTCGGCCCCTAGCCTCTGGAACTCACTGCCCATTGAGCTCCGCTTGGCCGCCTCTCTTGCCCAGTTTAAAAAGGGGTTAAAAACACATTTATTCGGGCAGGATTACCCCTGATATTCCTCTCCCTGTTGTTATTTCTCCCTCATCCTCCCCCCACTGTGAGCTGGCTTGGCATATTGCTATTGTATTGCTGTATTGGTATTGATATTGTTATTGCTTATTGTCGGAATGTTTTTAACTTGTTGTATATGTTGTGCACTGCCCTGATCATTGGAAGGGCAGTATATAAATAAAGATTTTATTATTATTATATTGGATTCTGAAAGGAATGGGGAGCCAATGGAGTGGTAACAATAAAGCGGTAACATGGTCAAAGGCAGTGAAGATGATCCTGGCCACTGAGTGTTGCACAGAGATTAGGGGGCTAAGGTGGGAAATAGGAAAACCCACTAGCAATGAGTTGCAATAGTCCAGGCATGATATCACCATTAATAGCCTACTTTCCATCTTCCCTCAAAACTGCATACATGCATTTCCCAGTGGCCTCCCTTTCAGAGGTAAGGAAAAACTCAGATGTGCTCAGCCCTGCTGTATCATGAGCTTTTAAATGTCAAGAGTAGGTACACACACAATTACTTTGGAACACATAAGAGATATGTGTCCTTAATAAAGTTTATCCATAATTACCACAGTCACTTACAATAGATATATGTTTGTGTTTGCATCATTGCTAATATTAAAATTATACTTGTCTCTCGGCATTCATGGTCTTGCCATTCGCATCCCTCATGGTATGTGTACAGGACTGTGAACAGGAGTGTGTGGCCATTCAAGCCAATGGGGATTGAATACATGTGATTTTTCATTTTCATGGTGTGTGTCTGTGTGTCCAGAACGGATACCCTGAGAAAACAAAGGGGCGACTGTATATGAGAAAGAATGCAGTTCTTTAATGGTTCCTTTTTTCACCATACTACAAAGGAAAAAAAGATATATACTGTAGTTCCTTTGCCCATGCTTAGAAGAAGAAAAAAAGATAGAATAAAATGACAGTCATTTTAATAGTGTTTCTCTTTTTTAACAGTTTGTCCATGTATTGTTTCTATTGTCTTTTTATTTCTATTTGATCATGTAATGTTTTCCTTTCTCGGGTGTAGAGCATTCCCACTTTTGGTTTAAATTTCTCTTTGATTTCTTGGATCTTATTAAAGAAGTCTCTTGTTCTTCCATTTTTATTGTGTTTGATTACTCTGCATTGATTATTATAGTAGTTCTCCTTGTCCCTGTGCCCACATTGTTGAACTGTTGTATTCAGGGTTCTGACACTTTCTGTCTCTTTTTGCTTTGGCTTTTTGCCTGTCCTTAACCCCTTGAAAAGGATGGTTGAAAATAGGGGGACTTGGAAATCTCTCATTCCTAGGGTAGCCATAAATTGAGGTTGACTTGATGGCTGTTAACAACAGCAACAATCAATTGATTATCTTTTTAAAACGTTGATAAGCTACAGCTTTCCATTATTGGCAAATGAACATCTAGATTGATCAACAGAATATACAGCTACTATTACTATAAATAAATAAGCACAAAGTCATAACCGAATGGCTATTACACTGTAATTATGATATGCACTAGAAGATATGAGAGCTTGAAGTCAATAGTCATCAGGTGACCCAGATCCAATTCCATCCTCCCAATTTGTTTTCAGCATTGACTAACTAGATGCTTCTGGGAGTCCATGAGCAGGATATACTAGTGACCGCTATCCTTTCTCTGTTGTTTGTCTGATATTTTTTAAACTTCTAGTTTCTATTTAGTAGCTATAATTTATAGGCCACAAGGGATTTTACTTCTATTAATTTATCAAGTCCTAAACAACAACCCTTCCATCCCAAATCCAGCATTCAGGGCTAAGCTCAAGTTATCACAGTGGTTCCAGCCTGTGGGTACCCAGATGTTGAACTACAACTCCCAGAATCCTTCAACACTGGCTAAGATGTAGCTTAAACCACATCAGGGCACCCAAGGTTCAGGGACAATTTCCCTTACTAGATTAGAATTGTTCATGTAAAGAGCTGTCTGACACGTAAAACTGACAGTATGAACCGTAAGGTTTGGTGCTATGTGAGTAATTCTTTATCCACTACGTAGATTCATGTGCACAGCTCCAGGTGCTGAACTAAGAGTCCAATAAGCAGAATCAATTTGAATAAATAAATTTCCTATCCAGAAGGAGCCTTCACATTCAGCTCTTCATGGATAAAAGGAAACATCTGCACCAGATGTTTTAGGAACTACATAATGTAGGCTTACTTTATATTGCAAAATTCAGAGGTAGGCATGCTTAAAGCCATTTATTTTAATGGGGTTAAGTATACTTGAATCATTGGATTTTGTCCTGTCCATTTGCTAATATGCTTTGTTCATATATGTATATATATGTGTGTGCATACACACACACACACACACACAGATATAGGCTTTATGGAGTACTGCATAATGGTCATATGGCATCCCTGTAAAGTCAGTGAAACAGCAAAACTGACTTGAAAGTTAAAGAAAACAAGAGGAAAATGGGGAATCCCATCAACTGAAGTCCCGTTATTGAAGAAATGACTGCTCTGCGAATACTCTGGGGAAGCACAGACGCCTCAATGACGATTTAGAAGCGCACTTCACACTTCAGGAATATTTTACTGATGTTTTAACGATGGTAAGCCTCCCATGTGATAATCCCCTATGAGTTCAAAGGCAGTACTTATTTCTTCCTAACAAAGACACAAGAAGAAGCTCTCTTTTAAAATAATTTCTAAATGTCCTATTTCTCTGAAGATGCCAACCACAGATGCTGGCGAAACGTCAGAAAAGAACTGTTCTAGAACATGGGCAAGTAGCCCGAAAGCTCCACAAAAACTATGTCCTATTTGTGTTTTATATTGGTAGAATTATTATTAGAATGATTGGATTTTTAAAAAACTGTCTCTGCTCTCCTATATCTAAGGTCAAACAATTTTAATTGTAGATAGAACAAGTTGAAATGAAGAAAATACCGTGTTCTCAAAATTAATTTTAAAAACCACATTACGAAATGAACATGTTCTAGATTTTTTTTTTTTTTTAAAAAAAAGAAATCTGAGATCAACAGCTGTGGTGGTGCAAAAAGCTGGTAGGCCACGAGAAACTGCTTCATACCAATTTTGGCCCATTGGTATTACGTTTGGTTTGGGAGTGAGACGAATGATATCTAGTGAGACAAGGTCACTGGACTGAAGACAAAGAAATGTCTGATTAGCATGGATAAAGTTAATCATAATCCATTGGCATGTATAATGTTAATTATCTGTCATTCCCTTCAAGCAGCTTTTCTGGCTCCTCTGAGTTTAGCAAAAACACTCAATACAAGGGGAAAAATGGGTTTGTTATAATTTATCCCTATTGAAATATAAAATATTTTGGGAGGTCACTTGGACTTGCACGAGCAATTAATACCCTTTAGCTTTACAAAAGGGATACTCCTGGCTGGACTGTTAAAGACTAGCACAGCTGTCTAAACTCTCCCTGGAAAAATGGCTATGGGGTCTAACGTGATGAGAGCCTGCACTTCAAACTTTTCCACTACATCAATGAGTAAGATCAGAATGTTTAGCATCAGGCTCTGGGGATTGTTATTTACTCTTTAAAATGCTGTTGAAGGCTAGGTTTTAATAAAATAAATAGAACTGGCAGGGCTGGTTTATGTCTGGCTCAGCCTCCTTTACGATCTCTCTTGAAAGCTTAAAGATCACTTGTCCTGGCCAGAGGGCCTTCAACAACCTCCTTTCAGGATACTTCTATTTCCATATCAGGATCTGCCTATACCATTGGGGCCTTTTACACATTAATGTTTTTAAAAAATTAGAAAGTTCAAATTAAAATATAAATAGATTCTACCTATGGTGCTAGCACACAGCACACATTGTGCCTTGCAAATTACTATTTCATCAAGATCCCAACAAGTCTAACAGATTGGTCTGTCTGACATTAGTGCGCCATTACATACTTGCTACCTACTACCTATTGCTAACGTTCTTGGTTGGTGGACTTTAAAGATATCAGTACATAAATCATATTCGGTACAATCCAGATTCTGCTAAGTGCATCTGTCTCCAATCAACACCTATTGAATTTACTTGCTTAATTGGGCACCCAAATCCTACTGATGTCAATGGGACTTTAAACAGACCCAATTTTCTCTGGATTGTACCCAGACTACATTAGGTTTATTTATTTATTTATTTTCCTGGAGAGGCCTAAGCTCCTGCATTTTAAATTATGTATATCTTTGTTACCTTAAGCATTTGAAGAAGATGCATCTGCCCAGCCTAATTAAGATGGCTAAAAATAAAAATGTGTGTCTTATACTAGGTAGATGTACATTTAAAAGAGAAAGAGAAGGGAAAACACCATCCTTCAGTGTATCACTTGCTTTTCCAATATGCCGTCTGTATATGTAGAACAAAGACTATCTGCATAATAGCGACACACAAGTAAAAATCAGCAAAAATTACAGTGGGGGGAGGGAAGATGCAAAATAGGATAGTAAGTATAATGACTAGGGCATACAGAATTTAAATGTTTAATTCCTCCATATTTTGACTCTCTCTCTCTCTCTTTCTTTCCCTCTCTGCTATCCCTTTGAACATACTGAGATTCTTGGAAGGACAGAAAGGAAACATTTCTTCTTTGGATGCAGATGGGTCTGTATATGTGTGTGTGTGTGTGTGTGTGTGCGTGCGTGCACACACACACATATGGTATGCAAATTTACATTGTGCATATCTCTCTATAGCTGAATAGAGATAGATGTGATAATTAGCAGCTTGGGAACCAGGGAGAAGAAGTCGCTGCCACTTCTGTTTATTCTGTCTTTATTTATTTATTTATTTATTTGACTGAATGCCAGCTTCCCATTTCCTAGTTATGATGGAAAGGTAAAGTACAATAGAATCAGTACAAAAATACAAATTACAAAATGTGCACACAGCTTACTCTGCTACCTTTTCCCACTGTTCTTAAATGAATATCTGCTAAAAATAGGTACCACTATAATTGACATGATACATGTTTTGGAAAAAAAGAAAGAAAGGGAAAAACATGCAGTCATGAAAACCTGCATTTTTAGCTCCTCCTCCTATTTAGCATATATTTGCTGTGAAGTGCAGCCTGCACTGTAAATGAACATTAAAAAAACATTGTTATAAATGTCATTTAATAACCTCTCTGTCTAGAATATGTTGCAGCGTAGCTGGTTGTGTCATCTGTGTAAATGTTTTATTTGTCCGAACTGTATGACTGCTTGGTGTCTTGCATCAAAAAGAACGTCTGTATTATATGCATAAACTGAACTGCTTTTCCAAATTAGTGCTACTGGGTCAAATAAATTAATGCACAGCCTAGACAAAATGCCTCATTAATATACAAATGTAAATTGCAAGGAGGAAAAAAAACCCAGCAAGATGTATATTAAGACTGTGATTTGATTGCTAGACATTTAGTACTTTGCAGAACCTTTGGTATTGTAAGTCATATTAAAGATCACTGTTAGTGTAGAAAGCCACTAATACACACATATTTGTAATATCAAGCCCTTAGTCTGTAAATATTAAGCAGATAAATCACTGGTGAAATTTATGAAACCTCCAGAAATCTGACAGTGAAACCACTATGCAAATATCCATTTCATGCTTGTAAAGTTGACTGAAAAGCTCTCTGAAAATTAACTGAGTATGAATGGTTTCTTTTGAACTGATAAACCCTTTCTTCAGTGGATACCAAAAGAAATGCTGAAAAGAATGTCTTTCTTCAGCATGTTAACCCTTTTGTGAAATATTGAAATGTTGTTAGTGTGTGAGTATTGAGCTTAATCAACAAAATTGACAGGATTTATGAACTTTCTCTTTCCCAATGTATTTGCATACACCCAAGCATACACATGTACATAAATCCATTTTATTACAGCCATTTTATACAAACTGAACCTTAAGTAGCTGAAGTACTAAAAAAGCCAATCAAAATACTCTTCATATATCTGTGGGTCCATAAACCTCTTACAATTGTGCTTTCCAAAAAAGGACGAAAGGAATAAAAAAATAAGAAGAAAAGGTAAGACTGATTCATTATGAGAATGTATACAATACTGCAGAATATTTGCTAGTTATATGTTTTATTCTTATACGAAATTTCCAGAATAGCATGGGAATGGCAGTAATATAAACTGCGGAAACAGTTGGGGGGGGGGTGGAGGAGTAGAACACAGGGACTTGTAAATAAATCCATGAATATCAAGAAGCAGAGATGCTAAGATTATGCATTTTACCACTACACTTCTGTGCTTGTAACCCATAAGGCCAGACATTTGTAAGATGCAAGATGCAGAGCTGCCAGGGAGAGATTGGGAGGGAGGAGGGTGGAGGGAGGTAGGGACAGCCAGACACAATGAAGCATAATAGCATTCCTGCATGTCTAATAGCTTAAATATGCTACGCCTCACAATATCCCCACATTGTGAGTAATGTCAAAGAATCAGTTAATATTTCATCAATAGTTTACTTTTGAATTAAATACTTTTACAAAAAGGGAGATTAGTAGCTTCAAGTGAGAGAAATGCAATGATTAGAGTTAACATTATTCCTCAAGTATACAAGCGTGGCTCAGTGTCTCACATGTTCATGCCAATCATAAATGCGGCCTTTTTATTATGTATATTTAGTGATGCCACTGTGTCTCAGATACTAAGCAAATGGATACAGATAGTTTCAGCGTTATATAAAAATGTCTGGGATATATATATATATATATATATATGGAAAATAAAGCTATTACCTGCCATGTTTCTTTTCAGATACTGCTTGAACATATGGGTGTTTCTATGGAAGTGGAAGGTGAGAACTGTGTTTATTTGCCAGTATGTTGATGGGATAGAGACTCTGTCTTTTTAACAAAGGATGACAGGATTGTCTTAACAAAGAAGATGAAGGCAGTATATGTAGGGTACAATAGAGTAACCACCTCCCAGATCTCTTCAACCTACAAGTATATGTACTGTGGGGTCCTAAGTGGCTTTTGTTTTCAGTGTCTTTTGTAAGCTTTTGGAGGGTTTCCACCCCCCCCTTCCCCTACATCAAACGTCAAATTAATTTACAGGGTGCTATTACTGATATGTTTCCTTGGTTTGTGGTTTTCTGCGAAAGGCAGGCAGCTGAGACCAAGTCTTAGGATGACGAGGGGGAAGGGCAGAAGGAGACCTGGCTGCAGAGCGTCTGGTGTGCCAGTGTCTGTAAGCAGGCAGCCTCTGTTTTGACAGTGGGCCAAAGAAACCTCTCGCCTTCATTTGCATTTTGGAGAATATCTAGGATTAAACGGAATTTATTTTCATACAGGATTTAGATCTGACATTTATTATTCGGTTCGCAGACCTCTTGAAGGAAAGTTTGTTTTCCACTCAGAGATGATTTTTTTTGAAGATAAATAAAGGTTGACTTAGCAATAACAGTAAATAAATATCTCCCTGGAAATGCTCAGGAATCTATCTTGCCCCATCACAAGATGGATATTTCCTATTAAATTATTACATTTTGCTCCTTAGCATCCAAAAGGAATACTCTCTCTTGCATCCAGTCTCTGTCATTTGTAATATGTGACCATTTAAAATAGGAAGCTTATTTCCTAGAAATAAAAATGGCAAAAGAGGTGTGTTTTTTAAACAGCCAATTAAATCTAGATTTTTGAACAAGCGTGATAGATTAAACATATCTTTCATTTTATACTTGATTTGTGTGGTTCTCAAAGGTTTTGTATTCTTGCATCAATTTCCTCACTAATGGTACAATTATTATATTTTTATGCACCAACGTATGGGTTCTCGGATTTGACCTTTGCATCCTGAATATATGACATTACTTCCAGTATGTTTTCATATCATTTAAGATAAAAGTAGTTTTAGTAATGTAGAGTATAGCACAAATATTGATTATAAAACACAGCATTTCATTATAATTTAACTAAATGAAATTTAAAGCGCTGTAGTGGAATTTCAGCATCAAAGAATGTGTTTCTGTGTTGTATCCACTAAATAGTGCTCCAGAAGTCCAGTCTGAAGTAGTGAGCTTGGTATCTTTAGATTATTTTCAGTTATTTTTCTAGGTCCAACTTTCAATGTATCTTATTTGATGATTTGTATTATTTTTAATGAATAAACTATAAATATATATGTTTGTGTGTGTACCCACACAAATATGTGTATGTGTGTGTGTATATGTGTGCACTCATGTGCATGCATTGTTCTCCTGAAGAGAGATGTCCATGGTTCATTGAAGTTGTGTGTTATAGATAAGCCCATTGTTGCATGGCATGCATCTTTTACCTAGTATCTAATAAATATCTAGTATACTGGATATTTTTAATTTTACTATAGCTATATGTTAAGTGCATAGTCACATAAGTTAGTACAAGATAATAATAAGGATCACCTTTGTTAGTTTCCTTACAAGTACCACTAGATGTGGCTGCATGCCTGAATGTGTGGCCTAAGGAGGAAAGGGAAAGGATGCCCTTTATGTTTATTTAAATGCTTATCTCATAGAAAATCACACAAGAACCATGGCTGCTCTGAGATAAATTTTTTTTGGTCTGAGGTGAAGGACAAAATGGCATTGCCTCTGTTGTGTCATGTGCCTTCAAGCCATTTTCAACTTATAGCTACCCTAAGGTGACCCAATCATGGGTTTTCTAGGCAAGATTTATTCAAAAGTAAGTAGTTCGCCTTTGCCTTTCTCTGAGAGAGTATGATTTGCCAAAGGTCAGCCAATGGGTTTCCATGGCCGATTGGGGGTTCAAATCCTGGTTTCCCAGAGTCCATCTCTAGCACTTAAATCTCTACACCATGCTGGTTCTCCCATTTCATGACTAGAATGCCAGCTGAATACGGGAAATGGAATAACAACAATTCTGACATCCAAGAGATGGGAATGGCCAGGAGGCTCAAACTACAGCTGGAGAAGCGCCATTGGTATACCTCATCATTTGCCATTTAAAGTAGTTTTCTAATTCTGAATAATGGTGGCACTGGCCCTAAGTAGCCTTAGCTTTCTTTAGGAGAACTGTGGACAAAGCAGACAAAGCAGCTTACAACAGATTTCTTAAAATCGTTTCTTGCTAAATTCAATAGAAATAGAGGCCTGACCTAGATTGGCAAAAAGAAGTGTGTTCCTGCCTGCATGAAAGTCTAGCCTTTAGATGAGAAAAAGGAAAAGTGTGCCATGAAAACACTTTTTTTGCGTTTTAGGGGAGAAGAAGCACCTTTAAAAAGGTGCTGGTTTTCTCAGCTTCTTTTTTAAAAACTGCGGAACAGCACAGCTCCATCTAAAGGTTGCGATCCAGCTGCTAAGCATTAAGGAAAAGGCAACTTCATGTCACACTTTCCTGCCAATCTAGAAAGCCCCATTGTTGTTAACTGCTGTCAGGTCAACCCCAACTTATACTGACCTATGAATGAGAGATCTCCAAGTCATCCTATCATCAACCATCCTGCTCAAGTCTTACAGACCCAGGGCTCTGTATCCTTGATTGAGTCTATCAGTCTGGAATGTGACCTTTTTTTCCTACTGCCTTCTACCTTTCCAAGCATTATTGTCCTTTCTAGTGAACCATGTTTTCTCATTATGTGTCTAAAGTACGGCAATCTCAGTTTAGTTATCTTTGTTTGTAGAGAGAGTTTGTCCTTTCAGCAGTCCATGGTATCTGCAGGACTGTTCTCTAGCACCACATCTCAAAATGAGTTGATTTTTTTTTCCTGTCAGCTTTCTTCACTGTCCAGCTTTCATATCCATTCATAGAAATGGAGAATACTGTGGCATGGACAAACTTAGCCTTAGTATTCAGTAATATGTTTTCACACTTCATGAACTTGTAGTTCTTTCATAGTTGCCTTTCCAAGCCTTTGTCTTCTTCTGATTTTTTTGACTGCAGTCTCCATTCTGATTAATGACTGAGCCAAGATATGGAAAATCTTGAACTATTTCAGTATCTTCATCATCTACTTTAAAGTTGTGTAAATCATCTGTGATCATTTTTTTCTTTTCTTAATGATCAACTGTAAATCTTCCTATGCACTTTCTTCCTTGCCTTTCTCCAATAATTATTCCAAATCTTCACTATTTTCTGCTAGTACTATGGTGTCATTTGCATATCTAAAATTGTTGATGTTTCTTTGGCCAGTTTTCAACCCTCCTTCCTCCGAGTCTAATTCTGCTTTACTTATGTTACTGTATGCAGGTTAAACAGATAGGATGATACAATGCTGCCTTGTCTGATATCCCATGCAAATTGGAAAACATTCTCTTTCTCTGTATTCAGTCCTGATAGTAGCCTCTAGTCCTGAGTACATCAAATGTTGTGGCACACCCATTTCTTCAAGAGCAACATACATTTTCAATATGATCCCTGGTGCCTTTTCCTTTACTGAACCCAGCTTAGACATCTGGCATTTCCACTCTACAGTATATGTGGTTAAGCATTTGTTATAGAATTTTGATTATCACTTTGCTTATATGGGAAATTAATGCAATGGTTCTGTGGTTACTGCACTCTCTGATGCCCTCTTTCTTGGGGATTGAAAGGTATATTGTGAGTTTCCAAACTGTAGACCATGTTTTTGTTTTCCATATTTGTTGACAGATTTTAGTTAGAAGCAGAGTAGATTCTATCTCTGTAGTCTGAAGCAGCTCAATTGGTATGTCATCTGTTCCTGGTAATTTATTTGTCCCAAGTGCTCTGAGTTCAGTTTCCACTTCACTTTCTAAAATGGTAGATTCCTCTTCAAATGGTTCTTCCAACTGAAATGTACTAGCTAATATAGTGTACTAGCTTATTCAGTACTGACTCAGTTCATCCCAACTACTGCTTCAAATGGATTATTCACCTTTTTGTAAATTTCAATGCTTATATTTATCAAATTGTTATCTGTCTTACTGATGCATTAAATTTTAAAACTGCTACAGAGATTGGGGATCAGTTTCTTTGTGACATCATGGATATTCACCAGTCAGCACTGTGGACAGTTGGTCATCTTCTGCTGAAAACACAGCCTTGACTTTGGGAAAGAAAAGTACATTTGTATCCAGCACAGTCAGAGTGTTTCACAATTAGTCCAGTTGCAAAAATAAATAAATAAATATTATAACTGTTTCTACCTTTTGATTGTTGTTGTTGTAGCCCACTCTTTTTCCAGAACTGGGACTCAGCAGCTTCACAGCATTAAAAACAGTACAATTAAAAACTATCTATCTATCTATCTATCTATCTATCATCACACTCTAAGTCCTTAGATATGAAATAGTTCCTTCTTATGTCCAAGTGTTCATTCACCAGGAATAAAAACAAGAGACATTTATTGGTTGAATAAGAAACCATATTTATAACAAAACAAATTGCACTAGTTGTTAATTGTATTTTAATAGCAAACTGTGTGAGTTACCTGATCTTCAGGTGACTGAAGGGATTTGCTCCCAATAGCAAACTGTAAAAAGTAGATAAAAGTACGTTGGCTCCAAGAAGTGCCACAAAGTGTGTACAAGGCTGTCCAGGTCCTTATCAAGTGTTAGACCTGTCTGAAGGATGCCTCTATGGATAATATAACAATATGGCCTAGACAGTAAGCACCTGCTTATCTGATGGGTTAAGGACCAAAGGACTCTCAGAACTGATTGAACAGTGAAACCCAGGGTTTTTAATTTTTTAGTTTGCAAATGCATTTTGGCCACTAAAAAATGTAAACAAAACACTATATATCACTTTCGAATGCATGCAATGATAAATAATATAAACACACAGAACACAAAAATAAAATAAAAAAGATTTAGTTTTATATTACTGTACAGTGTCTATATATGTGTGTGTGTGTGTATTTATATATTACATGATACTGTATACTGTATTATGTGCACAAATAATATACAGTAAACACTGTAGTATATGCACTGCCTACAGTCTCAGAAGCAGTATGGGCTGAATGCAGAATGAAGGAGCAAAGATGGTGTGCAGTCCCACAGAGAGAATGAGAGAGAGAGAGAGATGCCAAGCAGCACTTGCAAGCCAGCCTCTGTAGTCAGCTTGGCACCTTTCCCCTTTCTCAGCTCTCTTTGCAAGCAGCACATTCATGCACATGCAAGCAGTCTAAAGTGGCTTCAGTAGGTAGAGGAACTGATAATGTTCTGCTGTTTCCATGCTTACAAATTACATAGATAAGTCCCATTATTTCAAGGGGGGTATGCTCTTTCCGTAGGCAAGCCTTGGGTCCCAACATGCCCATATGCAAGCAGTGCCAAGTGAGCCTTGTAGGCAGGAAGAACTGACAAAAGAGAGAATCCTTTGTCGAATTAATGGAACTTGTCTGTAATTTGCAAGCATTTTGTCCAAAGGCTGGGGAAGCCTGTAGTATATGTATTGTGATGAACAGATTTTTCTAGCAATATATGCAGTATTTGCATTGTAATGTATACCGTAACCATATCATCATATGCAGTCCCATGTTGAATCAGCATATGAAGGGAGAATGTACTAGCCCTGCCCCTTACACTTGCACTTACACCTCCAGTTCTGTATGCACACATGCAAACATGCACACACACACACGCCCACACACGGAGAGTCTGAATAAGAGAACTCCTCCTGAGCATGGACTTTTTTTTTAAAAAAAATAGGGTTCCTCTCTTCATGTGTTGATTCAACATACCTTGTAAATAAGCAGTAGAGGTACTGTTGTAGTGTCTTTCAAATATTACACAGACATAGCCCTTTCCTGTGTGATGGTGCAACATCCATGTGCAGAGGAGTTCCCATTGGTTTTAAGGAAGTGTTCTCCCTCACTCCCAGCACATGTACAGTTGGCCCTCCTTATACACGGATTTTTTATCCAAAGATTTGAGCATACACGGCTTGAAAATATTCCCAAAAAAGTATAAATTCCAAATAGCAAACCTTGATTTTCCATTTTATATATGGAACACCATTTTGTTGTGCCATTATATTTAATGGGACTTGAGCATACATGGATTTTGTTATCCACGGAGGGCCCTGGAACCAAACCCCGGCGGATAATAAGGGCCCACTGTATACTGTTTTGTGCACAAGCACTGCATCTATAGCACTGCATAGGCATAGCCATAGCTTTTAATGGAGGCCTGGGTCAGAAGTCTGGGATGCTGACATAGATCCCACCCCCATTACCCTGACTACATTCCCCTGGCATGCTTTCATGCGTGATTTTATGTATGAGCAGGGAGGAGGTGAGAATCAGGGCTACTTGGAGCCATATGGGATCTTCCATTGGTGAGTGATGCATCCTAATATGTAGTATGATTATGTTCAGCCTATTAAGCCAGAGGGGTATCTAGAAGGTACAGGACAGGTCCAAAACAAAAATAACAGAAATTATATCACCTACAGCTTTCTATTTTCAAAATAATTATCAAGGATTTTGATCTCTCTCTTGGATTTTGATCCATCCCTTTCATAGGCTTTGGGTAGTTGGCTTGTCTTAGCTGACAGACAGCCCTTTCCTTTCCCTCCCCCCATTTGAAGAGGTCTACAGAACAGAGCTATAACCAGAGATAAACTTAATATCTATTTGGGTGACATTAGCATGTAAACCAATGAGATAATGGCCAGTTTGCCTGCACATCTTTTAAAGCAGTGGATCCCAAACTTTGGTCCTCCAGATGATTTCGACCTCAGCTTTCAGAATTCCTTACTGTTGGCCAAGCCATCTGGGACTTCTGGGAAATGAAGCCCAAAACACTTGGAGGAGCAAAGTTTGTGAACCACTGGTCTAAAGCAATATATCCCACTGATGACACCAATCTCTTTTCTGCTTCCATAGATGAAGTAGATTAGTCTCTAACCTGGATATTGTACAGTACTTTGAAAATTCAGATAAGGTTTTTAAAATATAAAATAAGCAGAATATAGACATTAAAATGTTAGCAAAGGCAGTAGAGAAGATTAATGGTAGAGTTCATGTTTTGTATGTAAAAGGTTTCAGATTCAGTCTCTTGATATGAATGGGAAAGACACTGGCTTGAAGCCGTGGACATCCATTGTCCAGTACTGGACATCTATTGTCCAGTATTTTCACAGTACTGATCTAGATCTGATCTAGATGGACCAATGAGATGACTTAATATGACAGGGCAATGTCCTGTGCTCCTAAGTGAAATTAAGGTGACCATAGATGCATCTGTCAAAGCCATTCCTAGTCCTGAAAAGCTGCACTACAAAAATGGGTTAGATGAGTCACAGCTGTTTTGCCTGTTTTCTTTCTACATCTAACATAGTTAGCCCTCAGGTTGGTTTGTTTCTTAATTAATGTAGCATGTTAATTGTGCACAGAATCATCCCACAGGGCTTCTAGCTTTTAATCAGAATTTGAAAAACAGAAGTGAAGAAAATTTGGGTAGCAACAGAAGTAGAAACATCAGAACAACATATTTCTAGAGTCCAATTTGGTTCACTGGGATTAAAATGTGAAAAACGAGCTGGTTCACTGTTCGGGCTTCTCAATGAAAGCATAGATGTGTAATTCCCTTCAGAGGTTGAATTCTAACTCGAGAAGGAGATAAGGAAATCTTCTACAATTGCACACTGTGTGACACCATTACTCCATAATAATGTAAAACAAGCACAAGACAAGAACTAGGGAAAGAAGAAGAGACAATATCATGATTTTCATGAACACACACCAAGTCACAAAACATACTACATACGCACATGCAGCATTTTATCAAGGAATTAAGTTTCTGAGCACATTTTTTTATCTTGTCTTACAGAAAAGCATAAAAGAATTCTGCATTTTAGAGATGAAATTTTCTTTGTTACAGACAGAACATTTGGAAGGAAAAGGGATGAATTGTTTACCAAAAACTAAGTCAAAACTTATACAGGTCAATTAAGATAGGATGTTATGGGTAATAATTTACAGAGAATAGTTCTTTGCTTAAAGACCTGCCTATACTCCTTATAGACATTGGTCTCACAAATTACACAATGCAACTGAAAATTAAAGTTTTTTAAAAATCCAAAAATCAAATAATTCACACATAGCTATATATTTCTGTAATGATAATGCTGATAGGAATGATTTAAAATATGAACAAGTAATTCAATCAGATAATAATGAGGAAGATCCATACAAACTATGATGAAAATATTAATACTTTAAAAAACAACATGATGGGATCCATACTCTGATACTATCAGTTCAGCAGAGTAGAATGGCAAGTCTTCATTAGCCCTGAGTGGGCCCTCAGTGCATGACTTGGGGATTATACAAATAGTAAGAAGTCTACGTGGAAACAGTATTTCAGATATCCATCTATGCTATTAAAGTTCTAGAATCCAAAATAGTAGTATGCTTCCCTGACCCAAGAATTTTCACACCAGACACTTGAAGTTCCAACTGCTTTCCTACCCTTCATCCCAAAAGCTAGATTGCAAGTGGGTTGATGAGAAATGGCATTCCTGACACACAAATCTATTGCATTTCTCTTCCACATAGTGTTCAGAATAACATAGAGGACTCCTTTACCTTTAATGGTTAAGTGGGCCCTTGGTATCCTCTGGAGTTTGGTTCAAAAACCTTCTGTGGATACCAAAATCTATGGATACTCAAATCCCATTAAGAACAATGGCATAGTAAAATGATACCCCTTATATAAAATCTCAAAATTAAATTTTGCTTTTTGAAAATTACATATTTTTTGAATATTTCATAAGCCATGGATGCTCGAATCTGTGGATAAAGAATCCATGGATACAAAGGGCCATCTATGGGTACCTTCAGGTCACCTGTCAACTTATGGCGATGGGTTTTCTTAGGCAAAGAATACTCAGAGGTGGTTTTGCTAGTTCCTTCCTCTACAGCAGCTGGTATTCATTGGCAGTCTCCCATCCAAGTATTAACGAGGGCTGTCCATGCTTAGCTTCCAAGATCAGATGTGGTGCCTTTAGGGTAATTATGCAGAATTGGAAATTTCAACCGGTGCAAGCAACACATACTAAAATCCTATCTTCTACACAACTATTAAGTGTCCCTTCTTTCACTTGGTAACCTATTTCCAAAGTTTAGAAATAACAGTTTTAATTTTAAAAATACAAATAGATATAACAAAGAAAGTATGGGTCTGAAAATACTAGATAGTTAAACACCAAGAAAACCCAACATAAGTAAAAAGTCAGTACTCTGACCAGATATTCTGTTCCGCAATCTTAAGGGAAAAGACAAATAACATATATGAAAGAAGGCAGAGGAAGTTGTGGTGACTGACTAGTCCATTCATTCCATTCATACCTCTTCCTCTTTAGTGCTGAACTTTTGCTTTTTTGCTTAAAAAATAAACCTTAGCCACAACTTGGATTTCCACATTTGTAGACAGAAGATTGCTGGGCATGGGGCTGATTGGCTGACACCCATGTATGACCATACCCATTACATACTAATAAGAGAGAATAATAATAATAATAATAATAATAATAATAATAATTTATTTATATTCTGCCCCTCTGGGTGAGCAATCGGGGCGGAGTACAACATTTAAAAATACATACAGTTAAAATAACACTTGTCTTCCCTCCCACTTGTCACCAACTGGCTATAATTATCAACTTATTTTACTTCACATATCACATTCCTTTACAGACTTCTATTTTTAAACTCATTTATATTTGAAATGTTTTTAACAAACCTTCTAACACATAGAAAAAAGGTAGAGAAATTGCTAAATCTTTGAGTACACAATGAGTAATGTGGAAAATTGGCTTCAAACATTGCTTGTTTGTTAGATTTTTATTCACTGCTCAGATTAAGATTAAACTAAACTACACTTGGGGCAAGATCTGTCAGGGTTAGGGAGTGGTTTGGCCCCACTGGAGACTTTGGAGAGGCACCCACTAAATTAATAATAATAATAATAATAATAATAATAATAATAATGTTTTGTCTCTAGGTGTTCCTCCAAATTCTTTTTTTCAAAGCTTTGATGCTCTCTCAGACATTTTAGACCCAGGAAAGACTGTTTTCCCAACAAGGAACAGTTAGGGAAAATGTCTCTCCTGGGTATAAAATGGCCTCAAAAAGGTGATCTAATTGCCTCCACCCCACCCCTTAGAAATTTGAGGGAACTTCTTTTTGAAAATATTTGGAGACCCTGGAAGCTCAAATTCCAGACTGCACTTTCACCCTGCCTGCGCTAAACTATTATCGCTCATAGCAAGAAGAACTTTCTTGCCATGAGAAACAACCCAGTTCAGTGTGGAGTCGAAGGCTTTCACGGCCGGCATCCATAGTTTTTTGTGGAGCTTTCGGGCTATGTGGCCATGTTCTGGAAGGAACTCTTCCAGAACATGGCCACATAGCCCGAAAGCTCCACAAAAAACTAACCCAGTCCAGCATCTACTAGGTTGAAGGAAGGCAAAATATGACAGAATGGGTCAGAACATACATTTATTGGCTTTCAAAGGGGTTTGGGGCGGGGGGGGGGGGGGGAGATGCTTTGGAATGTCATCAAGTTGTTTCTACCATGTTTTATTATGTACCCCTGTCCTTATCCTAATGATGTCATGTTTGAATCTGAAATATGTCCTGAAAGATCTTCTTTTGTCTCAGAGCAGGCCCACCAGCAACAAACAGAGGGAATATGAAGTGTCTCTGAATGCAGGTTTAAACCATATGTCTAGTCATATATTAATATGCAGTAGTGAAAATCAGATATCAGTGAGTGATCATGGGTTATTGGAACAAGCCAGGGACATACAACCGGAATCTATTTGTGGATAAAAGCCACTAAGGACAGTCATATTTACAACTTGAATTCCTTTTTCTCTGTTTAGGGGAATATGCAAACCCCTACAGTTGTATAGACCAATGACATGCAGTATGTTGTAGTGATTTGAACATTGGACTATGACTCTAGAGACTAGGGCTGGAATCCCCACTGAGCAATGGACACCATTTAGGTGATCCTGGACAAGTCACACTCTCTCAGCCTTAGAGGAAGCCGAAGGCATCCCCATTCTAAACAAATCTTGCCAAGAAAACCCCATGACAGTCATGGGTTCACCTCAAGGTGTGCCTAAGTTGGAAACTACATGAAAGCACACAACAAGCCATGTTATTATGGCTCCTCATACAATAATAAATCTTCTGCAGGAGTATTCTTACAACCCTATCTGCCAATGTTGTGCAACTACTGCTATGTGCAAGAGTTACATTTTGAAATGTCACCAAAAGCATCATTTTTTAAAAAAGCTTTTGCAGTTATATTGGACATGCATGTAGTGCCTGTAGGTTTAGAAGTGGCCTGTGTTAGAACTATCCTGACATTGACGCTCTGGAATCCAAATGAAGCTTTCCTACTACACTATGCGAATGGCTGTGTATTGTTTCTTATTATCCCTTCTCACCTGGTTGACCATGACACATCATAAGACTGGAGTATAAACTATCCTAAATTCCAAATTCCAATTAATTTGTTCTGCGGAACATAAGCACACTGTGGGGAGTTGAGCAATACATACATTCATAATACTGGCTAGCATCCTGTTAATGACATGTAGCAGTAGTTGTGTGCCTTCAAGGCATTTATCACAGGGTTTTCTGAAGCTGAGAGTGTGTGACTTGCCCACTGGGTTTTTATGATTGAGTGGGGATTCAAGCCCTGCTCTGCAGAATCATAGTCCAATGCTCAAATCATTATGCCATGCTGGCTCTTATTAATGACACACACAGGCATAGTTTGTGCTATGCAAGCAGAGTTATTTTCTTTTTGAATGATGCTCAATGGTCTTATCCAGCTGATGCCAGTGTAGGCAGTGTTGCCCATTTGGGACTGTTGAGCATGCTGTAACCATTTAAGTACACAGAATAGCATGTGAATGTGCATTTCCTCTATGTGTGTACCCTCTATGTGGATTGCCCATTGTAGTTGCACAACAGGTTGCTAGCCATGTACCTAGATCATTTGTCCACATATGCTGCACTGCATTGATATTCAGGATAGGGCTTGCATAATGTAGCTTTACTGGTGGATATTTATGTTACAGTGAAGTGATGTAAGATCTTAGTTGCTGGGTATAAAAGCCAGTGGAGCTATAAATTTTGTACCTAAAAATAAACAGAGCAACTGCTTGCCCTTCTTGTGCTTGTATATGCATGTGCACATGTGTACACACAACACACACACAGACACCAGTCAACAGAACAAAGCTAAATAGCATCAGTAATTACAGCTGCAAATATGAAACTGTGTAGGATCAATTACTGACCTATGAGTTGAAATCAATGCAAATGGTCACTGAATTGCACCCACACAATTTCTCATAACTAATCTTTGAAATAAACAACAATAAGCCAAATCTATTTTGAAAAGTTTGGCAGATATTACACTACGTCACTGTTTTAAATTTTTTAGTATTTTTAATCTGTATTTAAAGTATCAGACTGTGAATGCTAAATCATTCTGTTCCAGTATTCCTGGGAATTTCAACAGAACTGGATAGATCAGAAATGGCTTAAGCAGCTACTTCTACAGTGACCAGTTTTCTCCTGTAACCTTAGGAGACATAAAACAAAATGCTCAAAGAGAAATATAAAGGTGGTAAACTCATCCTTCTCAAACCATGACAGGCTGTGAAATCACAAAAGAATAATCAAATTTAATAAATGAAGCTTTAAACAGTAATATGCTAGTAAAGACTTAGTTGAAGTTTTTTTTAAAAAAAAAATCCATTTTTTCCTTCTCAGAGAGCAAGAAAATATTAAAAACACACTATAAAATAAAACTGATAAGATATTTGTCACTCTTGTTTAAACTGATGTATGCTCCTGTCCTATAAATGTCACATTGGATAACCCTGAAAAATTACCATAGATCTCCATAATTACGCATATTCATGATGCTGTTTTGCATAGGACTAGTAGCTGCCTGCACATAGAAGGGGGTGGGGGTGGGGAAGGAGAAGAACTAAATTATTTGACAGACTGAAATTATTACCAGCATCCTAGAAAAAGACACTGCAACTGCTCAAATTTGCTGGGTTTATCAGAGAAAAAGAAAAGTCCCAGTAGTAATTATTTAAATGGAAATTGTCTGCTACATATTTTGTCATAGTATGTTAACAAAGATAAAATACTAAGAAGTGTCAGTGAAAGTTTGAATGTGCTTTTCTAATACTGAAATCTGAGGCACTAGAAATGAAAAAGGAAAGGCATCTTTCCTCCTTGAGGCTATCTACAATATAGCATTTCCAGTAAGAGGCCCATACCATGAGTTCTTATATGGTGCAAACAAGCTGAGTGCAATTATATTAGGTAAACTGTTGTTTTTTTGTGATGAATATGCAACCTGCCCTAATTATTCAGTAAACTGCCGAAAGGCTTTGGACACAATCCACCAGGAAGTTCATTCTGAGTGAGCCCCATTCAAATGAATGGCAGCTGCACCAAAGCCCTGCCGAAAACCTCTGCAGCTCCAATTATCTTCAATGGGGCTGGGTGCAGAAGAAGCTCCTAGTGGATTGTGCCCTATGAGTGATAGAAATGTTGTCCTGTTTGTGGCTCAATAGCTTTTTGTGCTGAAGCAGAGAGCAGAGTTAATCAGGGGCTTGAGAAGTAATTATCGGAAGAGTTTGGGGAGTACAAATGCTTGGGTAAACAGCGATTGTTCTTTCCACAAAATTCCGAATGGAAACAACAATGCCAGCATTGTCCTCCACTTCTCATTAAGGGGATTCAAAGATGGAGCTGAGCACTCTGAAGCGGATGGGAAACTGACAGAGAAACTGTACTCTGAGCGAATCTCTCATGATCCCACTACAACAGGCTCTGGCTTTTGGCATCAGCCGTGCCAGCTGCATTGGGAGAAGCCAAGCCTGTCATACCATCTTCTCATCAAATCCTCAATATACAGGGGCAAAAGCATAGTTAGAGCTTAATGAAGAAACAAATACAAAGGGGAAGATTAGGCCTTGTTAACACTTGCATTCATTTGTCCTTATAAAAACCTGCACTGAAGGGTTTTCCTTGGGAGAGCTGGTGCTTGCCTTTCTTCTAAAAGATAAGTAATACTGATGAGGCCTTGTTTTCATAAATGCTCTGTATTTCCCCCTCCCCTTTTCATTTTTTTTTGGTTGCTGCAATTGCCACATAAATGTTAGGCAGTAAAATTGTTCTGCCAAAAAAAAAAAAAAAAAAAAGACACTTCAAGCACATCTTCCAGTGGCAATGGTCATCATACAATCCATAAATGAAATTGTTAAACGGTAATCAACAACAACAACAAATGGTTTGTTTGTCTGCTTCATTATTAGAACAGCATCTACATGGGAGAATTTATCAGCTAGGAAACAAACTTTCTTGTTAAGAAAGTAAAGACAAAGGAACTAGGAAATAAAATTGAAAGCTAGGGCAGGTGATGCTGTATCTGCTGACAGCACAGTCACCTGCAAATTAGCAGCTGGAGGGGACAGGGCATTGAGACAGGGCTGAAGTTTAGCTTGAGACAATTTTCTGCCAAAACCAAAATATAGTTTTCTTTCTCACATTTTACATACAGATACCAACATTACAGATAGCTGAACCTTGCTTCCACAGGGCTGAAAGGACAGTTCACTTCAGGGGAAGAGAACTCAATCGATGCATGAAGGACAGGTTGTGTGACACTGTTTCTTTGCTTGTTTACCACCTTTTCCTCTGCTCTGGGACGTAAGGCAGGTTATACAATTTAAAAAGAGGCAAAGATTAAAGTTCACATTGATACCAACATTAAACTACACTGGGCCCTTGGTACACTGGGGTTTGGTTCCAGGACCACCCATGGATACCAAAATCTATGGATGTTCAAGTCTCATTAAATACAATGGCAAAGTGAAATAGTGTCCCTTATATAAAATAGCAAAATCAGGTTTTGCATTATGGAATTTAAATTTTTAAAAGTATTTTCATGCCGTGGATGATTGAGTCCATGGATAAAGAATCCGTGGATACATAGGGCTGACTGCACATTCCTCCTGCTCATAATTTGGGAATGTTCATCGACTTGATTCAGTTAACAGTGGTGATGAAGAATGTTTTAAATATCTTCAAGCTGTGGATGCTTGGATCCGTGGATTAAAAAAAATCCATGGAAATGGAGGCTGACTGAACAATGAATTTATCAACTGAATTAAAAACTATTTAACAGACATCCCCTTTAAAAAGCAAGAAACAGGAATAGTAGAGCCTTTCCCCTATTGAAACAAACAAAAAGTCTTCACCTGGTGTTGGAAGGGCATCATATTTGCTAGTTTAAAATATTTTCGTACCTCTTTTTTTATGTGTCACCAGTGTGGTTTACATAACACCAAAATACTGCACTAAAACACAGATGGTTAATAAAACATGACAGCTACATCCAGCTTAATAAACTGAGTTCCAACTGGAGCATTAAAAAGTTACTTTTTTTGGTCAACTATTTTAAGAATCCCCCAGTCACTATGGCCTGGGATCTGGGAAGCTGTCATCGATAAAAGTAACTTACCCAACATCAGGCTAAGATGCCTGGGGAAAAAGAAAGAGTTTGACAGAGCACTGGGCACTGGGGAAAATAAAATGTAATCCTGCACATTACAATCTGCTGGAGGAAACAACTGAAATGAAACAAACTGTTGTGGGTAGAGGCTATATAACATTTTCTCCACTCATACTTTTTTTTTTTTTTTTGCTTCAATTAACTCTCTCCAGTAGCTGTGACCATGAACTGATTAAAGAGTTTTAATTGATTGATCACCTGATTTTTAACTAAATCATCCACTGATTAATTAGTTTTTACATTATCATTTATTGAGGTTTTCTCATAGTAATATATATATATATATATGTGTGTGTGTGTGTGTGTGTGTGTGTATATATATATATATATATATATAATTCCTCCCCCAGACCAATATGGAGATGGCAGGATCTGAACCTGGGACCATATACAGATCTGTGTGGCAACCAAGCATGCAGTGTATCGGGGAAGCTGGAGAAATGAAGGTGTTGGTTCTAAATAAGAATTCTGTCCCCCAGATGAAATTTACACTCAGTTCTTGAATGTCTTGCCTTGTCATAAAACTTGTGATAAAACTTCCATTGAACATCTAAAAATAGAGCTTTGGCAATAAAAGGAGGAGGCTAAGTTACTAAGGGAATGCAAACACAGCAAATGGAAGAACCCTAGGTGTGAATGATTTTTAATGTGTCATTCTATGCAATGCTAGAAATTTAGGGACTGAAGGGGGAAAAAATCATTTGATAAGTCAGAGTTCTTATATGGAGGGGGATAAGGACCCTATTTTGCAATTTCCATAACTACACATCTGGTTTTCAATCACACCTGAAATAAACAGTTTTGGTCATTGCATCTGAAAAAACATGAACTGTAGAGCTGGACATGGTGTAATAAAGTGCTATCAAAATGATCAAGGAACTGAAACATCTCTTTCTGAGGAATGGGTATAATGTTTGGAGCTGCTTAGCAGAGGAAAAATGTTAAATAAAGGGAGATACAATAGGTGTGTATGAAGTGATGCATGGCATGGCAAAAGTGAATGGGGAGATGATTTTTTCCTTGCTCATAAAACTAGTGCTCATAGTGATCCACTGAAGGTAAATGGTAGGAGATTCAAATAAAAGGAAATACTTCTTCACAAAATCCTTAGATAAGGTGTAGATTTTACTATTACAAGATGCAATGACAATTGTTTACTTTGTTGGATTTAAAAGGTGACAATACACAGTCATAGAGGACTGGGCTATTTGAAGCTGCCAGTAATGGTATATGTGTGTGTGTGTGTGTGTGTGTGTATTTCCTCCTATAGCAGAGGCCATTGGTCTGATCCAGATTTTAGAATGTGCTCTACCATGGAGCCAAAGTGTATTTTGGATAGCATCCTTTTCAGTGTTTTCAGTGTCATAAACTAGATTTATGACCTCATAAATTTTGCAATTAAACTTTCTGATTGTTGCACCATTGCCACAACAAGTAATGTCCCACCAAACCCACCTTAGAAACCAGGGGTCCTGGCCATTGCTCACTGGTGAGAGGGGGGCTGGACACATCATCCTTCAGTGCTCCACTTACCAGCACCATAGAATTCATTCAGTTGGTGTGGCTGCCTGGATTAAGATGGATTTGGGGGCCAAATCAGGAGATAGATTAAAACTATGGCTCCAAGCAGATGGTGCAAAATGTGCCGCTTCTGGCTGCTTCAGGGGCATGGCATGCAGATGATGCATGTCTCCGGATTGGTTGGAAGCTGCTCTGAGGCTGCCTAAAGTGACCTGAAACTGCCGGCAAAAGGAGTGATTAAAAAACTGCTCATGCCAGCAGCTCATTTGGGACCACAGCAGCAGCCTGCTTTTAGAGTGGGCTGTCCGGTCGCTGTGGTCCCTGGACAATTGGGGGCTGATCAGGGCTGGAGTGGCCAGAGGCCACTTTAAGCTGCCAGTCTGCTTCACCCCAAAGTCATCTAGCTCCATCTCCAATGCAGGATTTTGGTTATTGTTATTGTTTATATTGCTAAACTGTAACAATTTTGTACCACATATGAAAAGGTGGCATATAAATAAACTGATGCTGGTGATGAAAACAGCTTTTCTTTCCACACATTGCATGTCTAATATTGCAATTTGCCCAAGGCTCATGTTTCAACTGTGAAGAGAATAGATATAGAATCTTTTTAGCTCATGCTCTTAGTCAATGTTCAACTCACTTGTTTAAGAACAATTTTTATTACTGTTCAGAAATATAAAGCAATTGTTTTATATTATATTATAGATATGTGTATTCAGGTTGGTTCTGATTTATGTGACCCTAAGGTGACGCTAGAGACACAGTGGCTTAGTGGGTAAGATGCCACTTGTGAGTATCAGAAGGCCCGAGTGCTGCATGGTGAGGTAAGCTTCCTTCACTAGTCCCAGCTTCTCCCAACCTAGTAGTTCAGAAGCATGCAATGCAAATAAATAAATAGATACCACTTTGGTAGGAAGGTAAATAGCATTCTGTGCAGTCATGCTGGCTACATGACCACCAGAGCAGTCCTTGGACAATGCTGGCTTTTCAGCTTAGTAATTGAGATTAGCGCTGCCCCCTACAGTCATTTATGACTAGACATTCTTGGCAAGGGGAAACCTTTACATGTAAGGCAATGCTATCACAAGGTTTTCTTGGGCTGAGAGTGTGTGACTCATCCAAGGTCACCCAGTAGGTTTCCATGGTGGAGTGAGGAATTAAACCCTTTACCTACAGAGTCGTAGTCCAGTGCTCAAACCACTACACCACATCAGCACTCTCATGTGTGTGTGTGTCTGTGTGTGTGTTTATAAATAAAAAATTCCCTATCCCAGTTAAAAATCATTTTTATTAGAGACATATTTTAGATGAAGTAATTCAACAAAGTGTTTAACAAGCCCAATGGATGATCTCATAAACATACAGTACAAGGGTGTTGTCTAGTTCTATGTACATATGTGCATATATACATATATATTTTGATGTTGTTCATATTTTTTGTGAGAAAGTGATGAGGAAGCAAATCACTGGTAGTCTCTTACCATCATTTTAATAATGTCCTCTGCAGCTAGTTAAGCATCTAAAGAGAGTGGCTGACTCTAGCATTTGAGTATTGATCCATGCTGCTTCATTGCACTAAACTTTTAAAGTAAACCAGGTATCATATGACTTACCCAAACAATAGTCTCAAACAGTTGGAACTAATATTTTGTAGCACATGTTTATTATGTACTCCATTTTTTCCAGCATGGTATCTAGTTTGTTTATCAAACATGAACAGCAGATCTGAAACAACGAGCTGCTTTTTCATGTTTTTTTTTAAAAAAACTGTGGTTCTGTGGGGGCGTGCATTTAATTTAGCCTATCCAGAACATAGGCCTGTTTTCAGCTCTGTCAAGGCTCCCGGCCTTCTCTCAGTGTCACTACCATGAATCCAACAAAGACAGAACCTTCTCCTGAGCACCTTTTACATTTGAAAAATCTAAATGCCACTTTGCACTTTTTCTCTTGTCTGGACAATTTAAAATATGATAGTGAGACTTAGGAAACCATATCACATCACTTCATGGCAAAATCAGCTCTGAATCTAAACCTATGTCTCTCTAGAATTGTGCTTTAATGTTGTTATCACACATACAAAGCACCACAAGGATACAGATTTTATTTTATTTTATTTATTATCATATAAGTCACCAGTAAAACAGCTTCTGAATGCATCAGACACACGAATGTCTTCTTTTCCATTCAATGACAGGTTTTGCATGTGTCAAATCAGAAGTCCATTCTGCCCTGTTTTTTCCTATCACTTTGTCTTAAAAACAAAACAAAACAGGGGGCATCTATGACATTTATCCCCCCTCCCCCCAAAAATAGGTAATTTTATTACAATTTGCCTAAAATGGGTTCTTTTGTAAATGTTTTTTTTTTTCATAGTTCTATAACACAAAATCCACAATCCGAAGAACAGCCATGTTTTGATCTGTGAATTAGTTGGGGAAATGTGAATTATATTACTTTGCTTAAAAATGTGGGACTGAACTAAATTCTGCCCCAGTTTTAATAGAGGTCAATAAAACTTACTTGTAAGCAAACAGGTCACAAATGAATCTATAAGCCAGTTTAGTGGTCCAGAATCTTATACTGTTGTATTGGTAATTGCCCCACCAACCAATATGAAATAGTAGCTTTTGTATATTGGAAGAGAAAGAAGGCATGCACTCTAAGTATGGAAGTAATGATGGCTAATATAACCTTGAGACAGCAATAGAGACAAGAAAGTATGGTTTGGGTAAGTTATTTATCTACTTGAGCTCATCCCATCATACGGCACCTGGGCCTCGAACTGACAACCTGCTGGTCTTGCAGTCATGTCAGCATCTTAACCACTTGATCCTTCTTTTTTTTCCATCAGGAGGCCAGACAACTCTTTTCCCACCCCAAACAATTTTAGGGAATAAAATTTTGTAATACTATCCATGGGTCAAGCTATTAATTTCTGTAAAAATAACTATTAATTGGTTGTATTCTTGATATTTTGGTTTAACAGAACGAAAGACTAAATTTCGTTATGAATTTATCTATAAATCTTCAGTGCATGTACAAAAGTCACAGAATGTAAAGAATAAAGAAATGCAGTTAATGAATTTGTTGTTGTATACGACTGTAAAAAATAAATCTGAAATTGATGATTGATAGGGGTGGAAATGGGGGTGATTCAATCTATTTTCCTTGAAAGTCATACCAGATGTCAGATACCTGACAGTACATGAATGAGAACCAGCATGGTGCAGTGATTTGACTGTTGGACTATGATGTTAAAGAACAGGGTTGGATTCCGCACATGGAAACCCACTGGATAACCTTTGGTAAGTCACACAGTCTCAGCCACGAAAACTTCAGGATAGATTTAACTTAGGGTCGCCATAAGTCAGAAGGCACACAACAACAACAACAACAACAACAACAACTTGAAAGCAATTAATATTTGTTTTGTACAACCTGATGTATGATATTTTTAAAATATGGAAATGCATTAAAATAAAGAAGTAACAAAACATTTGTTGGACGGATATATGGTTTTTGTTAAGTGATTGTTGCAAAGTTTTAAAGAAAAAAGATGCTGCCAACTTATTCTCCTGCTTCTGCGTCTGCTCCTCCTCCTCCTCCTTGTGGACTCTTCTTTCTCCCCATCTGTAGTGAACAGGCCAATCTATCAGCCGATCACAGAGCAACATGAGACCAGCCAATGGAAAGCTGGCTGGGCAGGGCTATAAAAGGGCCTTGCAGAGAGAGTGAAAGGGGAATGTTAGTTTTGGGGGTTTGAGGAAAAGAGTCACATCGAAGGGAGGGTGTGCTCTTAGGGTTCCTGAGGGAACATTTTAGGTTGAGTTGGTGACCACGGAAGGGTAATAAGAGTCCAGAGAGGGACTGGATAGGCTTGAGGGAGTCTAGTAGAGAGAGGCTCAGAACAAGCCAGTGGTTTCGAGAAAAATTTTGGCCTTGGTATTGGAGATAAGATTGCCTGAGTGGCTGTATTGTTATTAATAGGTTAAAGAACCTTTTGTAACTAAGCAATAAGATAATAGTAAAATCTTTGAAACTAATTTATAATTTATTTTTATATTTTACAAATAAACTCTTGCTCATGTTTTGAAATACTACGTGGCCTCCGTGTGAATCACACCACGCTACCAAATATAAGAGACACAGTGGGGCTGTGTCTTCTTAAAGAGCAGTGTTAGGGTGAAGGCTGGAAGGAGTCCTTCACAACATCTTCTTCTGAAGTCCCAACTGCAGAATAACAACAAATTCTATGGTTGCCACTTGACTCCAGGCATTGGATGAGAATCAGAGCTGCTAGCAAGCCATCTTCCTTCATTTTCCTTAGGCCTCAAGCAGATCAGAGGCTTGGAGCAGCCTTTGGGCACTCCAATTCTGAATGTGCTCTGAGCAGCACAGGACCATGTTGACCAGATGCCATGGTCCCAAGGCTGGCTGCCATCGTGGTTCATAATGGACTCCCACCAAGGCCCTGAAACAGAAGGGGCAAAAACACTGCCTTGTCCTGGTATGTGGCATTCAGATGATGCATGCCCCCAGATCAGGCTGAAGCTGCTCCAATGCCACAGCCTGGCTACAAAAGCAGAAAAAGTGCTCCTTGCTGGCAGTCTGTTGCAAACCACAGTGTTGGCTGGCCTCAGGACCACAGCATCTGGCCATTGCAGTCCTCCACTGCTTGGGATGCAGTCATGGTTGGAGCAGTTGGAGGCCACTCTAAGCTGCCCATCTTTTTGAGGCCAAGGTACAAATTTTTTTGCATATTTTTTTTCTCATGTGTGTGAGTGGCTGAGTTTGGGCATTGGCAGATCTGGAGACATGTGTCATCTGAATGTCATGCCCCCAGATTGGTCTGAAGGCGATCCTTTTGCCCATCTGTTTCAGGCCTTAAATTTTTTATCAGGATTGTACAGTTTTTCCTTCTGTCCCTAGAAAGGATCACTATGGCAAAATTTGAAAACCCTTAATTTAAACCACTGATTCTCAACCTCTTCTATGCTCATCACTGTTTGGTGAATGTTTCCCCCCACTACAAAACGAATATCATATTTAAAGCAATAGTCTAATTTCTGCTTTTAAACTACAAATTGAATCACATACAATATTGTGGGTGAACAAACTGAACTTTTTAAAAAAGCTTTTAATTCAGTGCATAAAATGCCATTCTAAGTTGAGCAATTAGATTCCAATTCGAAAAAGTTGTAAACTATTGTAAATTGCAAAATTCCCTCCTTTTAAGTAAATAAATAATGAAACACAACCATCTACTACCACTTCTCAAGGTACACAGGGAGCTAGCTGATATGACTCATGATTCCTCACTCAATAACACAAACCACTCTTCGTCACATCCTCTGAAATTACATCTTGCAACCCCTAGGGATGTGAGCACCATAGGTTGGGAACTCCTGATTTAAACATATCTTCAACTCATTGGGTGGATCAGGTAACACAAACGAAGCTACATAAGCATGTAGGTTTTATTTCACACTTCTTCAGTCACCCCATACATGAAATGAAGTACTAAAATTCTCCCCTAACAAAGAAGATTCAGAAAAGGCTAGGGAAACACATTATTGCCTATCTTTAACATGTTATCCCTTGGGCTTTAGGATTCACTGTCTGAGGTAGAGATCCAGTGTTGCATAAGTTGCATAATGACTTCTGTTCATGCAAAACATCTCCTTTCCCCCTTTGCCTGACATGTTCCACACTCAGCCCAAATCTGATCTGAAGGATCCCTGAATCCTAAGTATCTCACCATCTGACAAAATGAAAGTGCTCCATTAGCATCTGTTAGTTTATCTCAGTGAACTATGGACTGGTCTCCTGGTTTATGTGTATACTTCTATTTTTTGAAAATCCAACAAACTGCTTTGTTGATTCAATCAAGTGATTGTGATAATTTTGCAAACGAGGAATTAAAGATTTACTATCACACAACATTAGAAGCAATGATTCTAAACAGAGTCAGTTCACACATTCAGCCTTCAAGAACTTATGAAGTAAATACAGTCATCCTTCCTTATCCACAGATTCTTTATCCACAAATTCAACCATCCACAACTTGGCATCTACACTATCACACTAGGCGGCAAACAGGATTTAAATGAGAGTTAAACAAGAGTTAAACAGGAAATGTCCTATGATAAACATAGGGCATTTCCTGTTTAACTCTTGTTTAACTCTCATTTAAATCCTGTTTGCTCCCTAGTGTGATAAAGCAGTATATTTGCCCCCTGAAAAAATAAAAATAAATAAATTCCAGAAAGCAGGTCTTAATTGTGCCATTTTATTTAAGGGACACCATTTTACCATGCTGTTGTATAAAAGGAGACTAGAACATCCACAGATTTTGGTATCTGGGGAGAGAAGTCCTGGAACCAAACCCAGTAGATACCAAGGGCCCCACTGTATAGAGAAATCAGCTGTGAACTAGCTCTCTGCATCCCCTGACTTGTGTTACATTACATTCTACTCTGTAGTATTTCTATTAAAATAAGTTAAAAGAAATCAGTTAAAAATATTCACATATAACTAGGTGCTGGGGAGATGTCTGTCCAATCACTGTTGAAATCTAAATATTGGACTCGGTAAACTTTAGGATGATCCAGCAATATAGTACTAACATTCTTATATTCATCACTGCTCTGCTGAATGTTGCTCTATAATGTACTTACTAACAATAAAGATATACTTTGTCACTATGGGTGTCCTTACAGACAAATCCTTTGGCTTTTTATTCAGAAAATAACCCTGCCCCCTAATCCTGCCTTACCAATATAATTATTTTTCCCAAGAACGTTTTAAGAGATCCTAAGTCATTTACAGTAATAACCGGCACCTGGTAGATAATGCAAGGCACAAATCAAGAAACAGCATGTGTGTTGTGGGCAAGCCTGTCACATAACAGAGCAGCTTTGTGCCTCTTTGGCTATAGATGCTAAAGCTAACCATTTTGATCAGTAGTGACTAGCTTTGTTTTGCTTTGTGTTTTCTGTTTTGTAAATGCCATTGTATGTCCAATGTGAATGCTGAACACCATTACTTATACTTGAAGGCTTATTAGCAGGGTCTAGCAATATGGTAAAATTGTCGGTTAAAATGAAGCTTGAAGATTGGGCAGTAGGTATGAAAGGCAATGTTGAAGGCCCTGCTGTAGTGCATGTGTCTACTGTATGTGGAATCACTGGAATGGTGAAACCAGTTGTAGGTTCAAGGTCGCTGCTGACATTCAGCTGTCATGGCTTTATTGTCTGCATGCCTTCTCTCCATCGGAACATTCAAGGGCACTTTATTGCAACCACAAAGAACTGGTCAATTGATAACATTACACTTCATGCACACATGTTGATACAGTCTAACATGTATTCATTAGCAGAGCCATTGAAACTGCAACTTGCCAAACCCCACTTCTAACAGCATAGATATTCTTTTTTAGTGTAAAATTTAGCGTTGTCTTTTCTTCAGGTTATTTGCACAACCCACCCTAATTGAAAACAACAACAACATAATCTGCATTTTATTGCCAGACTGCTTGTATTCTATGAAAAAAAATTGTCTTAGAAGATTCCAGGAGTTTATGTCTCTTTTGGAAATAGATGCAGGGAAAGATGAATAAGATTTGATAGATATATTATATAGATCCATGTATGTTAAAGAAAGAGGGAGTTTTTACTTGGGCCGTGGATGCCATAGAAAGCCAATTGCTTAGAAATGAAATAAGAGTGTGGAATGAAAAGAAGGAAAACATAAGCTTGGGTCAGGGAAGAGGCAGTGATTAGCTCCATTGTTAGGGGCTCCTTGAGCTTCATTGGGTCTAAAGAAAAAAATCACTAATGAATCTATTGAAGCTTGCCAAAACTTTGTGTTGAAGACAAGTTAAGTTATGATGTTTCTCTAAGACATGGTAGTAAAGCATGTTGAAACAGAAAACAGAGCATGTGTCTCAAGTTAAACTTTACTCACAGAAACTCACAGATAACGTTTATGGGGATTTTATTGTACACATTTACAATATTTTTATCTACAGCTCTTTACAATAGAAAATAAAATGAGCAATAACCCAATTAAATCAATTTTCAAGAAGTATGAAATATAGAAAGCATCTGTGCAGCAATCTAGCTGCTAATCAGTATGAGATGGGAAATACTATAAACCAATGCTTATTTGATCCGCCTTCCTGTTGCCAGCTGTGTGATGAAGATTTTTGTTTGACTGATGCTTAAGATAGATTCTTCTGACTACTTTTAAATATTTGTGCTTTATTTATTTATTTTTTAAAATCAGCATGGTTACTACTAATGCTTCTAGGCAAATGCAAGTTCCTTACTTTAAGTCACCAGATTAAATTGTATATAAAAATAACAATGAAGTTGCAATCCTAAACACAATTACTAAGGAATATATCTCCTAAGACCAATGGAAATTTCTGGGTAAATGTAATTGGGGACTGTCATGTTAAATATTTTATCTGAAATAGGCACAGTTCTATGTATCTGGTTTTAGCATCTCTGAAAAGTTCTAGAATAACTCCAGGGCAAATCTCTGTTTTATTGTCACAGAAATGTTATAGCAGAAACACAGAAGTACAGAGAAAACTTTTCATACACTGTTATCCCAATGGGTCTCTGCTTTGATGGGTAGACCACCTCTCCAAAGGTTATAAGGTTGCTGAGAAAGCCAACAAGGGGGGCAATTAGTGTCAATTATTATAGTGTTTAAGAGTCATTGAACAGCTTCCCTTAGTCACATTTTGACCACTTGATCCAACATCCCAGAAATGAATGGTAGATAAATGTTATGACCACTTATTCCAGGATCCAGAGCAGAGCAGTCTTTTTAAAGTTCTTATAGACGGCAATGAGATAATTGTTTACAGCCCATGGCCTCACTGACTCACTTTTTACAGTACACCTTATTTCCTATTCATGGGATGTCTTTAAAAAAGTAACAACAAAATTTAGTCTCTTTAATAATGATGAGAAATGTAATAAATTATTAATGCCATGTTGAAGAACTTTTTTTCAAAAATTGTAAAACAGTACAAGCCATGTTTTGAATGATATCAACAATTTTGAGACTTGGGTGGACATCAGGATGAACATGTAATCACATGTAATGGTGTCTGCAAAAATGTATGCTAAAAATTTGTTTTCTTCAATTAGTTTCAAAGGTGCCACTGGATTCTTTTATATCTTTTTATGCTGTAAACCTCTAACATTGTTATGTCTTTGAAGACTACACACATCAGTTGTGTGAGAGCTGAGTATTTGGTTTTGCTGAAGAGGTTAAATAAAACGGTTGGGTCAGATAAACAATTTTCTCTTTTTTCTCTCTCTTGAAGAAGACAAAATTTGCTCTTAGATATTCAGGTTTGCAAGTTGTCCATGTGAGGATATGCACGAGACCAAGCTAGCAAAAGTGCCATCTTTGATTGGAAAACTTTATGTTGCTAACGGATCTAGCTTGCTCTCACATAGTAAGAATGTAATTATATACTGCACTATACATCAGGAAGAGTGGAAATGGTAAGGCAGCTATGGTTAGAGTTCCTTTAGCTTAGGGCCCTTCAACTAATGATGTAGAGAGCAGCAAGTGGCAGGTTATGGGGCAAATAATGACAAATAAAACAGTATGGGCATTTTGGGTTCCAATAAGATTGAAGTCACTTTCTGCAGCATCATAGTTTTCTTTTCTTTAACCCCACTTTATAGTCAGAGGGTGGCTACCTGGACATGTACATAGTTGGCTATGGATCATTTTTTAAAAAAATATTACAAAAATGGTGCTGTCTCCCAAAACAGATGTGTATATCATTGGGGCAGTCTTCATTTCATGCTTATAGTTTGATAGGGCTGTGGTTTAAGAGAGCCTGAAATACACAATTGTGTATGGTAGTGTATGCCTGGGTGTGTTAATGTTTTGTTTCATACATGAATTGATACACATGGCATTCTACAGCATATCCTCTCCCCTGTACAATTAAATCATTTAAGTCCAAGGCCTCCAAAAGCCTACATTCATCACTGATGATGTATGGAACATTAATATACAATGCCTGTCAGCTGTGCAATAATGTGTGTGTGTGTAAATTCCTCAGTATTTTATGCAAAAGATGTTGTAATCTGTAGCAACTAGCATTTCAGTCCCATAAGATATTTATTGTTGCATTTGGACAGATATAGCCTGTGCAGATATAGCTATAGCTTTGTCTGTGTCTGAGCAAATTGGATCAACTCGGTCTTGTGTGAGCTTATCATGTTTATCATATAGTTGAAAATCCAACAGTGTCCCATTTTTCTGATGGAAAGTTTTGTGTATCTAGTTAGTTTATACCATTTTATGCCAGCCTAGTTTGTATGCAGGTTGAATATACTTTATCTAGAATTCCAAAATCTAAAATATTCCAAAGTCTACATGAACATCTGTGATGGTGGCATCTATGCTTTCTGGTTGTTCAGTGTACACAAACTTTATTTCAGGCATAAAATTTTTCATAAATAAATTTCATGTTTGGACTAGGGTTCCATCTCTTCACTGACTATTCAACAATTATCTCAGTTGATCTACTCTAATTTGGACTAACTAATAAGATTCAGTTTTAATCCCCAAGAGCAAGGCAGCAACCACACAGCAGCAGTCCTAATGCTATCTTAACTGTAAATAACTACCTGCAAATATAGGTATGTTCCTAGCTAACATGAAATCTGAGGATTGCCAAAGCATGAGAATGGGAATTTCCTTCTTGTATCTTGTCCTATTTACATACTAGCTGCCAATTTTTTTTTATTGCCCTCTGACTTTCTTTGTTTGCTTCTGGACTATGTAACTCTTGGGAAAACATTTTCTATTGGTCTCCCCCTGGGAAGCTTTCCCATAGTCCAGGGACTCCCCATTTAGCCAGCTATGGGTAATTGGGGTGTTATCTTGGGATTGTCTGGATAAAGTTTATCTTATAGCAGTAATGCATGTCAGTGTTCTGCTCCAAATGAAGTGTTGGTGAGAAATATAAGCTTTTCGCACAGGCCCTGGAATGGGCCTGTCGTGTTACAAAAGGGGGCGTGATGGTAATGGGAGGTGGCATAGAACGCATCTTACCACACAGGAGAACACAGAAGTTCTCATTGTGCTCCGAATGTGTCCCAGAGGGGGCAATTTTCAGGAACGCTTCTAAACTGTTCCTGAAAATCACCCCCTGGGGAACGCATCCAGAATGCAATGAGAACTTCTGGCAGTGGCAGCGGTGTTCTCCTGTGTGATAAGATGTGTTCTTTGCTGCCCCCCGTTCCCATCACACCCCCTTTTGTAATACAACAGGCCCGTACTGGGGCCTGCACAATAAGCTTAATAGAACTATACACAGTTCCAGCATAGAATACTTGATGCGGTTAACAAAATAAGAATATGCAGCAAAAGGGAGAGTTTTAGTTGTCAAAGGAAAAGGAGGAAATGGCATAAGCTCTTTGAGGATCAGCCTGAAATTGAAACCTGAGTTCGATCCAGTCACTTCCAACAATCACACAATGTCAGCCATGTTAGTTAAACCTGAAAATTCAAACCTGGCGCCTCTTGTTTCACTGAGAAGACACTAAATATATATTGAATGGACTACTGATTATGTTTCTTTCAACTAATCACACTAAAGTCTTACTCAGATATTATTGGAGAAAGGTTAATTAACCAGAGATAAAGAAATAACCTTCTGATAACTGCAATTAGAAGGATTTTCAGTTGTAACAGTAGCATTTCATGCTGATCAAAATTAGACATTTTAATTGTAGTGTCTAGTTCTCTTGGAAAATAGACATAATTCTTTCATACTGACTAAGGTAAAGGATTCACTCTTGTGAATTGTGTTTTTGTTACTACCTTCAAACTAAGGCAGAATTTTGTATGATATGGCAGCCTGAGAGACTTTTCCTCCCATCTTACAATATACTACAAAAGATCTACCTGGCTCATGATTGGCTGTTTACTGAAAGGTGAAAACAGCTCACCTGCTTAAATAAGCATGTTGCTGTTGAGAAATTATGGTTTGTTGAGGCCCTTGATGTACATCCCCCTTACTTCTTCTATTTTGCTTTCCAAAAAAATGTTATTTTATAGACATTGTTTTACTGCAAACTGTTAAGCTGTTTTGATTATCATTGATAGAAAAGAAGGGAGGGATCTTCAGAAAAAATGTTATGTTAAAGGCTAATACTCACTGTGTACTTACTAAAAAAAAGCCTCCATGTATGACAGTGTAGTGTAGTGGTTTGGGTGGTGGACTCGGACTCTTTGGGAGAACAGAATTCGAATCCCTGCTCAATCATGAAACCTACTGGGTAATCTTGGCAAGTCATACTCTCTGAGCCACTGAGGATGGCAACAGCCAACCTCATCTGTGTAAATCTTGCTAAGAAAACCCTATGATCCACCATAAACTGGAGTCAACTTGAAGTCACACAACAACAACAACAGCAATTATTGAGGTAAACATTTAGCACATTATCTGGAGATGAAAAAAGAGGGGGGCTACACAATCCCCACAACCCAAGGCTGTTTTTCCAGCCCTCAACCTTCCAAGACTTTCTTAGGCATTTGACACACTTCTTAAAAGAAGCCAGTAAGTAAAGCCCGGAGGGCTAGCTTGGCTCAACTATCAATCATTGACATCTTCCAATCTGATCAATGGAACTTAAATAAGTTCCTGATAAGGCAGCTGTCACAGAGGATGAAAAGGCACCGACAAGCTATAATATATAGGGCTGGCAGAGGTGGGAAGGGCTACTGCCAAAACTCTTTTGAATGCTATAGAATGTTCCAGCCCTAAGGCAAACCTTGTCCTATATTTAAAGAGCACAGAGCAGCATACAATAAAATCAATTTAAGACAATAAACAACAATAGCAATATTTTTTTAAAAAATACAATAAATCATGTATTATTTAAAACCAGACAGGTCAAAATAGGTTAAAACAGTTTAAAACAATGCCAACCATAACTGTGTGTCTGAGTTGATTGTATTAAAATTATATATCCTCCTTCATCACCCCCTGAAAAGAAGAAATACATGAAAAGAAAGAACTCAAAAGCAGTGAAGAAAATGACAAAAATCATATAGGCCAAGATCCAATGTCATAATGATGAAGCATAGATCTCCCTCAGCCTGGTGTTTCTGATGATACATAACAAAATCTGGGAGAGGGGTACATCTTTATTCTTCTGCCCACTGATTTGGGTTGCTCTTGAGCATGGAGGAAAAAAGGAGGAGTCTTCACTCCCAGAGCAGCTCCTGCATTCCTGGAAGCTCAAAATCAGTGGCTGGGAAGATAGAGTTAACTAGTTTGGCTCTTGTTGCACACTAGACTGACGGAGGATTTGTGGAAAGAGGAACTGGATATCTCCTTCTACAAAGTCCAAAAAGTGGCATATGCAAGCATAACTCATCAGCAACAAGATGCCAGAAGTAATATCCAGTTTGTGGGGTTTTATTTTTATCTTTATTTTGTTGGTGGGAAAACAAATTCCAGAATCCATCAGCCAGCATGAGAGTTATATTCCTCCCCCCCCCCACAAAAAATCACTAAGCTAACAGTGTTTTATTACTAAGGTTTCCAGATGTCTGTTATTATAAGGGGATGTTCCCTATATGAGGGTTGGAGAGCCCTTTTTCTTTTATTTAGACTGAATCACAGATTCCCCACTCCCAAAAGCACATGTATTTGGATGCGGGCCCTTTATAAAGGCAGAAATGAATACATCATGTCCTATATGAATATGGGCAATATACAGTGGGCTTTTGTTATCTGCTGGGGTTTGGTTCCAGGACCCTCCGTGGATAACAACATCTGTGTATGATCAAGTCCCATTAAATATTATGGCACAAAAAATGGTGTCCCATATATAAAATGGAAAATCAAGGTTTGCTATTTGGAATTTATACTTTTTGGGAATATTTTCAAGCCGTGTATGCTCAAATTCATGGATAAAAAATCCGTGGATAAGGAGGGCCAACTGTATTTATTTTACAGAGAAATACATGGGTAAGATAACTGAAACCAATACTTGCATTTGCAATTTAGATAAAGCATAGTACTTATAGCTACTTGTCAGTCCTGCATGTAATGACTTTGTTCTTTATGGCTATTTTGAAAACCTAGTAACACTATTTAGTACTTCAGTCCACAGGCTACTAGTTAGAGAACTATCCCACATACTCACACAGGACTACTCTGTAATTAATATTTTATGAACTGCAGCTTAAAAATGGCTTTGTTATTATAAATAGCATGCGATTTTTTTTTAATAGAGGAGGCTACTGCTGTCACTGCCTGGACTCCAGTTACCCACAGCACTCTGAGGCATCATTTACTTTGATGCAGTTTACTCAGCCAAAGTGTTCAGTGGAATGCAGATGATAACTACAGATGATTTTGGTGAATTTCTGCTTTCTTCAGCTTTCTTGCTTACCATGGCTTAAATATACTTGAAATTGTCCTTTATTAATACTAAGAAATTTACCCAGTGTCGCCTGGGTTAATGTTGACAGTTTTACTTATAGTTTAAATGAGGAAAAAGGTTTGATTGGTGCCACCTGCAACCAATAAGATTTGTTTTGTGCCAAGTTGCATGCAAAATGGTCCCCAAACAGGGGAAGAAAAGGTGTCATTTTTGTCAACATCTAAACATCAAGTTTGCCCATAATTTGTACATAAATGTGCATTGTGGAACAAAAATTATACACAAATTTGAAATGTTTGACCAAGTGGTACATTAATCAGTTGGCAGACTGGATACAAAACCTTAGCTATGGTATTAATTTGGTTACCATTACATAATATACCAAGTCAGGCAACTGTGATCAAACATGTGCAGTTGTCTTGCATAACAAATGGACAAGACACTTTAAATTATACTATAGATTAGCCACTTTTAAGTTAAGGCAGGAACATATAAGTATTTTTTTTAAAAAATATGATGAATCTTTTGTAACAGATAACTGGTCTGACAATTTTAGTGTTTTGTGGCTTGTTTATTATTTGGCTGGTTGATGATGTTTACCAAAGGAGACACTTCCTTTCAGGTCCAGTTTTTAGAACCTCGGGGCTCTCTTTTAGCCAGTTCAGCCTAATGGAATTAAATCTGACATGTTTCAAGCCTATTCCTTTGTAAAATAAATGTAAAACAATGGCTCAGATATCTGATAAAACTCTTTTGAGCTGTTCAAGGTTCAAATTTTTTCCCCTGCTCATTTTATGCATCTGCATATAAAGACCAATAAAAGAGGAGTACAACAAGATAAATCAACATGAATATAAGAATCTACTGCAGCATATTAAATGGTGGAGTCTCACTGAAAGAGAGGGTGACCCTGCGGCTTCTTGCAGTTTGAAGCTAATTGTTTTGGTCAGGATGGGAACGTCTGGAAGTCCACTGCAGTGTCCCACCAGCAAGGCTTCAGTAACTGAGCTGGCCTGCAGAGAATGAACCCACTTTGTAGCGACACAGCGGGCTCAGACACCACCTATTCTGCTCTCCAAACTGTCATGCATAACAACTTTATTGTGCTAAATTGAACTTGAAAGCAACCAAAGGCTATGAGAAGGAGAGGCTATGAGAAAAGCATGCTGTCAGTGCTGGCAAAGGCTGACCTGGAAAGTAGGCTCAGAGACAGGAGAATAAAAGATCAGGGCCCATGAACACAGCATATTGTTTCATTTTAAAGTATGATTCCCATACCAGAGAAAGTAGCAAATGTGATGTAAATTTATTTAAATGGATTCCACGGCTAAAAAGTTTGCCAGCCGCTCTTATCCAACTTTCCCAGCTCTCTGATTCGTTACATACAGTGGGAATATAATGACATATAGTCATCATTGTAACAGCTTCTTTGCAGGGGCACAATGATGATTAATAGCTAGCAGCAAATTTTCACATGGGTTCTAAAGCACTATAGCGCTAAGCAGCCAAACACTCCCAAATCCCCCTTTTCTGTTCCACTGAAAAGTCCTCTCCTTGTACCTTGCAGATATGAACAAAGCCTATCTTAATTCCAATCAGCTTTTCCTCATTCAAAGAGACCTTCTCTTTTTCATAATTGATTCATGTGCATTTTTAGTCTTTCACCGAGTCTGAGCTATTTTTCTTCTTTTCTGTGTACTTTTCTGGTAAGCAGAATCATTTAAGCAATAATTTGTTTTTTTCAAAAAGAATCTATTGAATAGGTTTATTTCAATTAGTTCAACATTATTATTTTTAAAGTAGAGTAATGCAAAACTGAAGAAAATAACTCTTCACTTTCTGAGTTCTTTGAAATGGGCTACCTTAGAGCTCAGAGGTAGGAGTTCACAATAAAACCCAGGCAAAGATAAGTCAAAGACTTGAGTGCAACAACAATGCATGGGTTCTATTTATTGTACAAGACCTCATTCCCATGAGAGACTTACAGCTGAAACTCCTTTTTTTGTGAGGGGGGGGGGGGATAGTTATTTTAATAGATAAAAGCAACTTTGAAGGCATTTTCAGTTTTGCAAGTTTTTTTTTTTAAAAAAAATCCACAACCCTTCTGTGTCTGTATTTCAGAATTACTGCTACTCATTTTGCATAGAGATACACTACACACTAAATTTTGCACTCATGTTTCAGTGTTTTTGTGTTTTCTCTTTTTCTTTTTTCCGTCTTATATAGCTCTGTAAAAGGAGCTACTTCCTATTTATATCTGTATGAAAATAGTACTACAGCCTTTTTTAGGTTGTAAATTTCAGTCTACTCATCACAGGCTAGTCCTGTTTACAGATGTATTTTGAATCAAGTTTCGTGAAGTTGTTATAATTTTAGGATATTCACACTTCAATAATATAAAAGCAGCAAGTAGATATAGATACTGACCTTGTTATTAAAATAACTTCTTGAGTATATGTTTTGCAGCACTATCCATATCTCAATTCACTGAAAGCAGGGGTGGGGAGAAGGTAGATCGAGATCTCATTTTAAATCACAAAGTAATTTGCAGCACATTGGAAATAGAACCAAAATTTGTTTATTCCTGTGTCAAGTGTATAGGACCTAAAGTAGTGATCCTAAACAATGGGATTATTTGGAAGCAAATTCTAGTCAAATAGCTAGAAATTGCTTCATAAAAATATATATACAGGTTGCAAAACAGCTAAAATTCAAGCCATCTCCTGTGCATTGCTTGTGTATCTTCATTTTTGATCTTGATGCATGACCTGGAAAATAATGTTAGTGAATTTTATGCCTAGATTTACTAACTGGCATATTAATGATTATTAGCTGAATATTAAAAAGAGAGTACAATGTATGGTTTTAATAATCTTTTTTTTATTGACAAGAGATATTGTATTTAAAAATGAACCACTGAGATTCAGATGTTGATGATTTGTCTAGCCATGAATCTCTACGGGCCATTTAGGGACATCTGGCAAGTCTAGACAAGAACAGTGTCTTGTCAGGTGATTAGCATAAAACAAGGAATCTGCCTACTAAGAATGTTGTACTCCAGTTGTATTCACCATATATCTGATGCCTCAGAAATGAGCAAGAAAGTGCAATGGGGACTAAAGAGACAATTCTACTAAGGAACATAGTTTTGTTTGGTGAAAACTGAACATATTTGGACACACTCACTTGAGCTGTCTTGACTTTCTTTGCACTAAATCCAGTTGTCAGTCACAATTTCACACCTGCTAATTGACAGCCATCCGAGGTGTTGGTGCTTATCTCTAAAGCCCCCAAAAGATTTGGAACCACGTGCCTGACCTATATCAACCTGCTTGTTCTAAAAGAACTACAGGTGAGGCGTTTCTCTCAGTACTTTCCTTAGAACGAGAAAGCTTTTCCTTTGGCATGCCTTGGCTCTTGAATACTGCTCCCAAAGAAGAACTGCAATCCTTCCTGCACTAGGTCATGACTTTGCTATTTGACCTGGCATTTTAAAAGGTTATGTTGTCTTGGTTTACTTGTAGTTTTTATAGCATTTTGTTGCCTTTCAGGCTGCACTTGTTATGAAAGATAACTGTTGTATTTGTATTCTTTTTAAATCAATATTATGTCCCTTGTACACTATCCTGGAAACCATTGGATGAAGGACAATTTAAGCATATTTTAAGTAATAAGTAAACAAATAACAACAACACAATTGTGTCAGGTACATTGGAGGTGGTGTTAATTCAGCAATATTTTCTGCCTAAAAAAATGTGCTTTGTAGTCTAATTTGCATAGTTGTACATTGGCTTATTTCACAAGGTCCCCAAAAACGTCACTCAACCAGATTTTTGTCACATTCCTCCTCTTGGTTAATATTGCCATATAGTATTCCTTGCCTAAGAAAACCCTATGAAATAAATAGGGTTACCATTAGTTCACAAGCAACTTGAAGGAATACAGACACATATATGAAGGGGAACGTGCCTGTGGGATTTCTCTCACAGTATAAACTCCCAATGAAATGAAAAGAATATGGCAAAACTGGCTTTTTTTTTAGCAGCAACCAGAGTGTATTATGGCTTTTACTAGGAAGCAGGCTATGTGCCAGAATATCAGAATTTCCAATCAATCATCATTTTCCATTTCAGTTGCTCTGAAATGGTTAAATACATTTTCACTTAATATATATTGTATAAAACATGCCGATAATGCTTACATTAGTCATTAAACACAAAATATTACCCACCAGACAAGCAAAATCCTGAAACTGCATATAGATGAAGGTAATCTGTTCATTGGTTTATGGACTCAAAGTTGCTCAGACAGAAGTAACAAATCTAAATGATGTCCCTAGGTATCATATTTTGCATTCAGAACTCTGAGGTAGCTGCAAAATGTGTAAAATGTTATGTAGCCAAAGAACTCCCTACTGAATATGCATTGAACAGTGGGTTGTTTACTTCAGCAAATGCATAGTATACATACACCCTTGATGTTCCTTGATAGAAGTGTGTGAATAACTAGCCCAAGAGGCTCAAAATCTCAGCCCATTCCCCTTTATCAGAATGTATCAACACAAACACACCTCACACATTGTTGTCAGCTGATGTGCCTTCTAAAGGGAAATAAAGCCACCGTGCTATTGTTTTGAGTGGAATGTACTTTGAAAATGCACATTTTGTTTGAGTTTGGAAGACAGATTTTGTACAATTGAGACTCATAGGGGTGATAGTGCACATTCACAGAAAGGTACAGAGAACAAATGAAAACATACAACATGAATAGGGGAGTTTTTTCTTGTTACATGGTCAATATGCATCACATCAGATTGATCCTGGAAGATGTGTACAAGTGTACAATGTCAATATGGGATTCTCTACATTGCCTGATCAGCGCATGCATTGTCTTTTATTGCCTGGGCAATGTACAACACAAATGTGGAGGTTGTGAAATAATATGGTACAAAAGAAAACACCTTTGTTCAATTAACACTCTCTATCATTGTTGCTGATTTGACTCAACAATGAGCAACATGTCCCTGTGTGAATCTACCTATGCACACCACTGTTTTTGTATAGTCACCAGTCTATTCACATTAGCCCATATTTATACGTGGCGAAAGAGAGACATCATATTATAGTGGTTTAGGAGATGGACTATGGGTCTAGGAAATCAGAGTTCAAAACTCAGGTTAGCCATGGAAACCTATTGGGTAACCTTGGGCAAGTCACACCATCTCAGCCTCAGAGGGCAATGGCAAACCACTTCTGAATAAATCATCCCAATAAAATCCCATAATAGGTTTGCCTAAGGTAACCATAAATCAGAAATACCTTGAAGGCACACAACAATAGCAAGTGGCAAAACAAACAAACTAGAAATACATCTTTGGTATTTAGAGAAATAATAACCATGGTGTTGTGATGTGTCATTGCATTTTGCCATTTGCAATGGCAGAGTATTTCTGATGTTGTATGCATGCATAGATTCTCCTAGAAAAGCAGTCATACAAAACGTCTACATTTAGTTCAAGATTGCAGAGTTATACCTGCAGTGTCATGGTGCATGCACTGCATATGTGAATGCTTATGCCCACTCAGTTGTACTTGCAGTAGTGCATTCTGTTGCCATAGCACAACCAACGCTTAAATCAACATAAGATTTACATTATGTGAACCTAATGTACTTTGGCCACTGTATGTGAATTGGGTCTGGGATCGCTAGGTATCTCTTATTTTCATTGATTGTCTCTCTGAAGTGAGCAACACAGATCCCTGGAATGTAAACAACAACAACACAATAATAATATGAATAATCCTTAATCCTCATCTTCCTGCTCATTTCAGGCAGCATGGGCCTTGGCTGTCACATTATAACTTTTATATTTTGTGAAAAATGATGTGAATAATCCAGTTCTCTCGGAAACTTTTAGGGTAAATCTAACTAGAGCAGACCTACTACACTGATGGAAAGTCAGTAACTCAACACATATGCACACAACTATACTGTTTTAGCTGCTCCCTTGGGTGCCTGTCCATTTCTCGGCATGATTCGAAATGTTGGTTATGACCAATAAGGCCTGCATGGCAGAGGTCCAGATTATTTGAAGGATGGAATTCTCCGAAATAAACCTGCCTGTATTTTGAGATCTTCCATGGAGGTCCTTCTCTCTGTTGCTCCACCCTCACTAGTACATCTGGTGGGAACACTGGAGAGAGTCTTTTCTGTGGCTCCTACTAGCTCCCTTCCCTTCCTGTAGAGGTTAGACTGGCCTCCTCTTTATTATTTTCCACATCCAAGTGAAGACCTTTTATTCTGTCAGGCCTCTGACTGTTACTGTTGTTGTTGTTGTTGTTGTTGTTATGGGATAGCAACCTTGCATAATGTACTGGATTTTTATGTTTTTAATAATGGTTTGTGTTTTAACTGACTTTTCATTTTTTTATAGTTTGATTGCTTTTTAATTTTTATATGCTCTGAATTTTTAACTAAATTTGCTTTAAGTGTTGGAAGCCATCTTGATTCCAGAATTGGGAAAAAGGCTAGATAAAAACACATCAGCAACAACAACAACAATATATTTCCTGGTTTTAAATGATAAATGATTTAATATAATTTATGTTCTTTAAACTTATTGTTATTGCTGTTTTTGTCGTCTTCAATTGATACAATTGTCTGCTGCCCTGAGATCCTAGTATATAGAGTGGCATACAAATATTATATTGAGAGATAAATAAATGTATAATATTTCTATACAACCCTCTCTCTTTTTTGCCAGAAAACTACCAAACAGATTCAACTTTGGTTCTAAAGTCAACATGTTGCTTGAAGCTGCATCTCAGTTCTTCTGTTCATAGCCAGGGAAACTCTTTTAGCCTCACCCCTCCCTCTGACATGTCATCATAGCCTGTTACTCCCCTTCCTATTGCAGCCTCCCTCCATATCCATGAATTTTTCCCCATGGGTTCAAGCATCCACAGCTTGAAAATGTTCAAAAATATGGTGGGCCCTTGATATCCTTTGGGATTTGGTTCCAGGACCGCCTGTGGATATGAAAATCCATACATGATCATGTCCCATTAAACACAATGGCACAATATATTTGGTGTCCCTTATATTAAATAGCAAAATTTAAGTTTGCTTGTTGGAATATTTTCAATCTGTGAATGGCTGAGTCCATGGATAAAAAATCCATGGATAGGGAAGGCTGACATTATATTAGTTCTAAAAAAATCAAACCTTGTTTTCGCCATTTTATATAGGGAACATCATTTTACTATGCCATTATATTTAATGAGACTTAAACATCCCTGGATTTTGGTGTCCATGGATAGTCCTGGACCCAAAGGCCAGCAGATACCAAGGGCCCAGTCTATGATCACTTTTGTTGCTTTTAGTATTTCCCTTGCTCCTTCTTTTTTTACTGTTTTTTTTTTTAATATTCCCAAGTTTTCAATAATTTCCAGTTTTAACAGCCTGGAGATGGGGTAGGGGTTAACATTTGAATGGAGTGTTCCAAGAGAAATAATCTCAAGAATTTAATTTAAATTAATAAAATCAATGTGGCCCATAGGCAGATCTTTCCCATAAAATATACAACATCCACCGTCTTTCTCAGTCTCCCTCCCCACCATGAAAGCTTGCATCCTCCCAAAAGGGGTTTCAAAAGCACATAATAAATTTTATAATTATATAAACTTTGTGCTGTGATTCCACTTATCTATCATAATATTGCCTCTGTGACAATGTTGATAATCAAGGTAGCACAACCCCTTTCCTCACACAACAAAGTGTTAATTTTTCATTTATCAGGGCTGTCAAATGGTTAGCTAGTCAAGTCTGAAGAGTAAGATTGGCATTTTTGAATGACAGAAATTATAGCCACTGCTAGTATATCAAATCATAAAATTATAGAGTTGGAAGGAACCTGAAAGTTCACCTGGTAAAGTTCTCTGCTAAGGTGGATACAGATCAATTGTACCTGTAATTTTATGTTTTACAATGTTTTTGAAGTTTTCTTAAGATCAGATATTGGCCTTTGCTTCTTTCACTATGCAGATGAGAGGTACCATCCACAAATATACTTCACTGACATGACCTCATCCTTTACTCCCAAACTCACCAGGGAGCAGATCTCTGGCAGATTTCACCAACCCCCCCTCCAATATATGGGATCTAGATTCAACATGTTCCACATGAATACTGTAACTTGTATAGATTTTGGACTTAAATCTCTTGAGCAGAGCTCAGTAATATTCTTTTTTTGGATTTCAGCTTCCTAAATCCTCTAGTCAGTACAGCCAGTGGGCAGGATGGGAGCAGATGCTGGGAGCTGTAGCTCAGAAAGTATCATTTCCAAGCTCTTCTCTGGCCAGCTAATCTGGCTTGGGACATGGATTGGCAATTTTGCAATGGTGTCATTAGGGCTGGAGTCACTCAGTGCAGTAATTCATGGTATCACCCCACCCCCATTGATCTCCTCCCATACCACATCCACAGAATCCTTAGTAATGTGTTTTGCACTTCTTGTTGTTCCATGTCTTCAAGTCATTTCCAATATATGGCAAGCCTAAAGGGAACCTATCATGTTTTCTGGGGGGCAGAATTTGTTTGGAGGGGGTTGTTCTTGCCTTACTCTGTAGTTGAGAGAGAGTCACCTGCCCAAGGTCAACCACTGGGTTTCTGTGACTAAGATGGGATATGAATCCTGCTTTCTAGAGTCACAATCCAATGCTCAAACCACTACAATACACTGGGTCTAATGTTACACATAAATCATAATTACTAAACATCACTGAATGTAATAGTAGTAGCTGTAAGATAAACAACTGGCAAAATTAAAATTACACCTTTAAATTTATTTAAATCAAAGAAATTTGAGAAACAAATGCCTATTTAAAAGCTACCACAGAAAGGTGGTCCAGGGCAGTTGGCTTTGGCTGGGGACTGCAAAAGAGGCTGGGAAACTAAATACATCTCTAAGGTACACTTTTGCTGTCGTGTGCGTTCAAGTTATTTCTAGGTAAGGAGAATCCATTTGTTCCCATAATAGGGTAAGGCAAACTTATTGTGGGATATTCTAGGCAAGATTTGTTCAGAGGGGGTTTGCCGTTGCCTTCCTGTAAAGCTGAGAGTGTGTGACCTCTTTAGGGTTACCCAGGTCATGGCCAAGTGGGGATTTGAACCGTGGTCTTCACAATCGCATCCATCCCTGATTAAGGCAGAGGAGTGGGCCCATGGCAGTAACATCCCCATTTCCCTTTGCATCTCCTAAGCTAGGTTGGTGAGTGCAAGAGGCAGGGCTTTCTCCATAGTGACACTGCTATGGTGGATATCCTTCCCAAGGGAAGTCAGTCCACTTCCAACCCTGGCAAGTTTTCAGTAGACAGCTAAAATGTTCTTATTTTTAATGACTTTCATCTTCCTAACTATCATGGTGAAGCACACTGCTATTTCTGAGTCCCTTCTGCCAGTGATCTTTGGTGCAAGGAGGAATTGCAGCAGGAATCCTGCTTCTGATTGTCACACCAGAGATAACTGCAGGGAAGGAAATTGCAGGAAAGGAAATGGAAACAATATGTACTTAGCCCTGATCAACAAGTGAACAGACATCCACACTGTTACCCCCCCCCCCAAAAAGGGGGGGGAAGCTTGGGATTCCTGCCAGCAGTGTCAATGTCTTCTTTTATGTCTCCAAGAAGTACAAAACAACAATGTCTCCATGAAGTACTTCAATGTCTCCAAGGAGTTTATCAAATGTAAGAAATTGAAAGTATAATCTAATGGCAATCCAAACGCAATCATGTGGTTTCACGTTATTGCATATTAAAGTATCTCACTCAATCTCGGGCAATGGGCAGTTATTTTGGGGTAATGGGAAGTCATTCTGAATGCATTCCGAACTGAGGTATGAAGCGCATTGATGACACTCTGATATACTTCTCCATGACCAGATCATCTGCTCAGACCTCAGATAGTGTCTGTCCTCTCAATGACTGTCTTGCTGTCATTGGATTGGATGAGGGAAAACAGATTGAAGCTTAATCCAGACAAAACAGAGGTACAGGCCTGAAACTGGGTTTGGAAATACAAACCCCAGTCCTCGATGGATTCACACTCTCCTCAAAGGACTCTGTTTGCAGCCTGGGGGTACTTCTCGACCCGTCGCTTCACATGACTAGTCAGGTGAATGCGACGGTCAGGAGTGCCTGTTATCAGCTTCGGCTGATACGCCAGCTGCGCCCTTTCCTGGATGCGAGGGATCTGGACTTCTGTAATGCGCTCTACATGGGGCTACCCTTGTGCTTAACCTGGAAACTGCAACTGGTCCAAAATATTGTGATGGAAACATCTAGGAGAGAGCACATTACACCAGTGCTTAAATCTCTCCACTGGCTGCCAATTAGTTTCTGGGTACAGTACAAGGTGCTGGTTTTAACCTTTAAAGCCCTACATGGCTCGGGTCCATCCTGTTTTAGGGACCGTCTCTTCCCGTATGAAACCCCCCCCCCCCACACACACACTTCGGTCCTCTGGGAGGAATCTGCTGCATCCCATGAAGACCAGGCTGACACAGACCTCCCAGAGGGCCTTTTCAGCTATTGCCCCCAAGCTGTTGAATGGCCTGCTGGATGAGATGCATCTTATGACATCCCTTGATTGCTTTAAAAAAGCTTTAAAGATGCATCTCTTCTGACAGGCCTTCCCAGAAGCTTCCTAACTTCCCAGCTCCAAAACCAGAAATCTTGCTGATTGGGTCTTCCTGTCCCTAACACTATGTCCTCGAGCCTTGGCCATGATGTTCAAGGAATTGTTATTTTTTATGATGTATTGTACTGTATTACTTTTTTTCTTTTCACTGGTTTTAACTATTGCTTTGTTTAATTCAGTTTTAAGGGGTGGGAGGTTGGGTAGTGGGTGACTGGATGTTTTTAGTTTGTGTATTTATTCCTGTTGTACCCCGCTCTGATTGTTGAAACAGAGGAACGGGTTATAAATATTATTATTATTATTATTATTATTATTAACTGGAATTCACGTAAATTTGCTAAACTAGCGAATTCACGTGAATTCGAATTGGCTCCAATTGGCTTCATTCGAAATAAAGAGAAATTCCTCCCGTCTGATAAACTCCCAAGAAGTACAAAACAACAAGAAATACAAAACACATTGAATGTTGTGGAATCAATTAGCTCAAAAGGAACTAATTGATTCCACAATCATTTATACACAAACACACCTATTTATACCAATACTTACTGCAAAGAAAGATTCCCATTTGCAGTAAATAAGTTTTTTTTTTATTATTTAGAAAATGTGCAGAGGCACACAAGCATACAAGGACGGATTCAATCTCAAGATTCACACCAGGCTACAAAAGGGAAAGTTGAAAAGTTAGACAGCAGAAGATTAAGGGTTAATAAAAGGTATATTTACCAGTCTAAGAGAGAAGGGTCTACTGAAGATGTGGACAGTATCTGAGGGTACACCAGGAAAAGTGAACAAAAATGACTAGAGTCAGAGCTTTTTTATACCCAAAAACCTGCCCTCAGAGTATGTGTTGTGTTTCCTAAAGATGTAACAAAAGAACTTCCCAAGGAATAAACAAACTGTTCTGGAAAACCCAAATCTTCCTTTGTTTCCATCTGCAGATGGCCCTTATATTGTAGGAAATACAATATAAGCAGGTAGGAGGAATGCAGCATGTTTAGCATAATCTATAATGCTCGTCTTTTGTTCTTATCTATGCCAGGTATGTCCTAGGACAAGTGTACCCAACACTGGTGCATTTTAACTTCATTGGGTCATTGTAATCCTTAATATATGTATGAGGTCATTGTGACTTCCAGTCCTGTTCCACACTAGATGTTAATTATGAAAACCCCACTGGATTGGGGCCACGGCAACTACATGCTGCAGCTCCGATCTGGTCTTTCCACAGCACAAAAAGGAGTTGCAAAAGCTACTCCTTTTTCTGCTGTGGAAAGGGTACCATAGCTGATGGTGTCATGGCTTTTTGGCGCTCCTTTGGTGCTGCGACACAGCGCCGGAGGAGCACCATGGTGCCTCCCACCATGTGATAGGATGCACGGCGTCACACTGGCATGGGGGTGGAGTCAGGGAGTGCATCAGGAGGACACCATGCTCCCACTCTGCCCCCATGCTGGCCTTTGATTCTGGTCTGTCAACAACCTTGCTTCACAAATAGTAGTCAGCCCTTTCCATTTGTGGGTTTGGCACCTTCAGAATGGAGCATCTGCAGATGGCCCTTCCCTGTTCACTTCAATGCTGGCATGTGCACATAGCCATGCCAGGATGCTAGGGTAAACATCCCACCATCATTGAGAAGAACAGGACTTGAGGTCCTGTGATATTTGGCATCCATGGAACAGTCTGGAACACAACCCCTGTTGATACCAAGGGCCAACTGTACACATACCTCAGTAGCTGATCTAGGATTTTGGCCTATATTGTTAAATGAACATTTTAAAGTAAAATTATTGGCTGAAATGCTGCATAGCCTACATAGTTATGTGTGCATAACTAAGTAGTGTCTCCTTCCCCCCTCTTCTTTACTGCACATTCGCCACACCAAGTCAAGGAGGTTGATTCTGCTGATATGTGGATGACATTTCCAACCTTTCCCCACTGGCAAGAGAGGCTGTAATAAGGAATTGCAACAAAAGTTCTGCTTCTGACCATCTCAGTCTCACTTGCTAATCTGAAGAAGATGGAAATATCACCCACCCATGTGCTAAATTGCCAGCACAATGGACCCCCGTTTCTTGGTGCAATTTTGCTCAGTAAAGTAGCTTTGGAAGAGCAATTATAATCATGGCATGTAGATTATGCATTCATAACTATGACATTTATTATTATATATTTTAATCTACAGTGCAAGAAAACATATGTAGTGATACGTATTTTTTGGGGAAATACATCCAACATTCCATATTTAAATATAAAAATTCAATGTTTTTTTTAAAAAAAATCAGAGCAAAGCAAAAACAGAGAAATAAAGTTATAAATGAAAACATTAAAAATGAAATGGAAGAGAAATAGACTGATGCAGTTGTCTCTACCTGAAAAAAAATAAACCAACATTTTGCTTATAGTGGCATATGAAAGACAAAGGCAGAAAGACTACTACCTTCCTGTATTGCATCAAATTCGTTTCCTTATCTGAAAGTGTACTGTATCTAGTACTTAAGTTTACTTCTACCATTACTTCTTGGAAACAGCTCTTGTAGATGAAAGAGGGAATCAAATAAGCAATGAATAAATATGGGCATCAGAATTAGTTTTTATACATTATAGTTCAGAACTATAAAGAAGAATTATTTCCATTTCTCTTAGCTAACTCTGTGCACTTGCTCAATGTCTGAATTTTGCTTGTGTGAAATTTTAAAGATAGAATTTCCTTCCTGATGACTCTGTCAACAGTCTTCATTGTTAAGCAAGTAACCAGATGCTTTGCTAAAATGTCAGGTCCTCTCTCTTTCAGTGAAATGTGCTTTCCCCTCCCCAACCCATTTTTTCTCAAAAACATAGGTCAAGGCTAAAGCATTCTTTTACTTTCTTAACAGTGGAAGCAATCTGGATATATGGCTTAGAAATATCTAACTCTGAGTACAGAACTAAAGCCAAAGCTAAAGTTAGGCCTTTTGAAATCCAGTGCAAGGCTGAATCTTGCAAAGTGATTTTTTATTATTATTTTGGTAAAAGGATTAATTGCTTTTCTTAGCTGAAGTCTAGATCAGCTTATATACATCTTTTTAACTTGACTTGTGCCTTTGCACATGATTTAAGCTACAGGCATATGTTTCAGAATACCTGATCTAGGCTTAAATACCTTCTATATAAGTTTCAGCATGCGAAACATTACCTTTTCTACCTTTAATGTGATTTATACCAATTAAGGAGAAACTTGAGTGCCCTTTCTAGAAAAGCCTGACATTAATGCGTATAAATGGAACAGCAAGAGTGTAATTCAGGTATTGCTCATGGGCTTCTGTGGCATTTTTTTAAAAACTAAGGTGAGTATTTGTTCTTTAAATGTCTGGTACAATGCTCAGCTATGCCCCAAACTAATTTCAGATTACTTCTCAGTCCAGTATGATGTGGGTGTATTTTCCTCTCCAGTCTGATGAGTTTTTAATTAACTACATTCTACTACCTTTATGTATTTATTTTTCTTCCTCTCTTTCTCTGTGTTAACTGGAATCAGTAACATCTTATCACTCTCCAAAGCTTGGAAAAAATTCTTTTTGAGATGACAGGTTGACACTCTGTGTTTATTTATTTATTTTCCTGGCAATCTGTTAATCAGTTATGATGTTGTAATTCAGATTTATGAACTCATTCCTGCATCCCATTTATGTTCCTACTTATGTTCCAAAACACACTGCAGAAAGAATCCAGTTTGAGTCCACTGTAACTGCCTTGGCTCAGTGCTAGGAAATCCTAGGAATTGCAGTTTATTGTGGCACCAGAGGTCTCTGACAGAGAAGGCTAAATGTCTCATAAAGCTGTAGTTCCCACAATTCCCTAGCATTGAGGAAGGCAGTTAAAGCAGTTTCAAACTGGATTATTTCTGCAGTGTGGTTTGGACCAATGATTGTGATACTATTGCTGTGACTGTAAATGCACCCAAAATCCAATTTACAATCTAGCCAGCTGCACTGAGAGATGGAGTTCTAGCAAGTGTGGTACTGAAGGATTATCTTCTCTCCTGCCAGTGATCAGCTGTTTTGCTGGACCCTGCAGGGGGCCCTGCTTTTGCTTCTCACACTGCCAGGAATTTGCAGAAGGGGCTGTATACATCATCCTTCAACATCCCACTTGCCAGCACCATAGAGCCCCATCCCTCAGTACTGCTGGATAGATTTTAAGGTGGGTTCATGGGCCAGATCTGCAGACACCGCATGGTCACATCATGGCTACTTGTCTCTAGCAGGATCTCAGCATTTATTTATAGCTCATTTTTCTCCCATCATGGAATCCAAGATGGTTTCCATCAAGCTTAAACAAAACAGAGCTAAACTCCTGATGGTAAAAAAGTTAGAACACAATTAAACAAACTATCATATTAAAACACCATTAATTTTAACAGTATAAAATCTTGTAACACATAACAATAAACATACGAGCACTATACACTCCTTCCATAAAAACAGTCTTTCTGCAACCAATTAATAAATAAATATTGTGTCTATTTATTTAAATATTAAAAAGAGTGTTTACCTGCTAGTGAAAGGAGAACAGACAAGGGGCTAGTCTAACCTCCCACGGAAGACAATTTCACAGTCTGGGAGCAACTACCAAAATGGGCCTCTCCCATGTCCTCACCAGTCAGACCTTATGGGACTGACAGAAAGTCCTCCACCAATTGTTTCTTGGGTACATTCACACAGGGATATTTGCTCATTGCTATGTCAATATTCCAACTCATTAACAAATAATTGAGAATATTAATTGAATAGATGTGTTTTTATTGAACTTTATTCATTCACCTCATCTATGCTGAGCATTGGTCAGGCAATAGAAAAGAATGTATGCATTGTGCAGAATCCAAAACCAATGTTGCACACCTGTGCACATTTTCAGGTGATGTATATATTGACCATGCAAGTTAGGGAGAAGAACTTATAATCATCCAGAAAGTTCTAGTGGTTGTCTGGATTCTAAAGAAATCCATATAATAATGATAGTGTTGTAACTTCATATCCTCCAATATTTTAAAGATGAAAACAAGGGCACGTGTTGTCAAGCAACATCAGAATGTGGGCATGATGGAAAACTGTATTAATGAGGAAGAATATATGATCTAGACTGCAGTTTACTGGGAATGGCAAGATTCCATGATTTCCTCTCCTCTTCGGCAGCTTGGTTAATTGAGTGCAAACTACTTTTGTGCTTTGAACTCAGTTTAGAGCAATTTAAGCAACCTGAGTACAAAGGGACAGATTGGGAAGAGAAGAGAAAAACTGAAACTTTTAAAAGCAGCTGGAAAAGTGGGAAGACAGGATAAATCAGGATGGTCCCTGACAAATTGGGACAGTTGGAGGATATGTAATTGTGTAAGGGGAAAGGGACCCTGGAAACTAACATTAAGAGAGAGAAACCCTCTAATTATGAAACAGAACCCTTCTCTTTCTATTTTCTTTACACTGCTCATAATTTTATAGACTTCTTTTTTTGAACCTCTCTTATCTCCCCTTTTTCTTAAAATGAAAACCCAGAAGCATCACAGACAGTTTTTTTAGGGGAGTTCCTCCAGCCCCCTGATTATTTTGGAGCTCATTCTATTCCTAGTTCTACAGTGTCCTTTTTAAAATGCAGCACCTAAAATAGGATGTAACTTATCAGAGTAGTTGTATCACAGGTTTTATAATGGCATTACCATATGACCACTTTTATTTTTATCTTCATCTTTGTCCCAATAACCCTTAACAAGGAATCCCCTTTATTCATATCTGTTGTAAACTGGGCTGATATCCTCATCAGGCTATGCACCAAGACCCCAGATTCATTGCTGGGTCATAGTTGTCGATTAAGTCAGCACCTATCAGTGCTCAGGTGAAGTAAGGCATTTTGTGGCTGAGATGGCAAAAATATGACCCATGAACTATATGTATTCCATGCTTCCTGACCCTGAAAGGCAACTTTTTGTGCAAGATTGTTATGGGGGGGGATGTGGCTATCTGTAAACAGTGGTTTGTGTGTGTGTGTGTGTGCATGTAAAATAATATGGGTGGTTTTTGTTTTTGTTTTTTGTTTTTGCAACAACTGCCATGATAAATACTCAAGATGTATTTCTGCACAGAATAATCCCCCCCCCCCCCAAATTGGGATGGGTGAATATTGCAAGGAAACTATACAAAATTCTTTGCCACTGTGTTTATTTTACCCACTGGTTTTCCTGAATGTTAGGAAACCTATGTTTCAGCAAAGAAAGAAATAATGGTGAACATTATTTCTATCCCTAGCTCACTGTCTATTTAACATGACTTGCCACGAAGTGATAGGGTAATGTAACTGACTGGCTAGGCCTTTGGTACATGGAAATTGCCATACAGTGTGATTCTGTGCCTATGGTGAATTGGACTTCTCCAGGTATTTCTTGCATTCCACCATAACCCCAACGCACTGCTAAATAGGAGTTAGGCATGATATACCAAAAATAATGTGCAAGACTACTTCTTTGGCCAGGAACCAATGGCAATTTTAGATGTCAGAATACTAAATGTTGTGTTGATCACACATCTTTGTGCATGGATTCTTGAAAGGTTCTGTATGGTAGGGAGCAAAAACAAAGAAAATGCTGCAAAGCATACATGTCGTTTATTTTTAATTAGCAAGTATTCTTTCAAAATACTGGCATCAGCATTTTAAAAAGGCTATGACAGAGAATAGGATTCTTCTACTACATATCAGCAACCTACCAGTGCTGCTATGAGGTGTGTGTGTACCTTATCTTAACTGCTACCTTGGCTTAGATCAGAGAAGCCTATCTTTTCCAGAAAATATGATATAGATTGCAAAAAGCACACATATGCCAAAAACTGAAAAGCTCCTACTTGTTGAGACAGCAAAGTGCTCAATTTCTCCAGATAATTCCACCTGTCAGTTAAACATGAACAGACGATATTGAGCCGCCAATCTGAATTTTTTATTGGAAATAAAATAATGAGGGATACTGGATTTTTAATGTTAAAAACACTTCATGTTCTAAAAGCATGAATAAATAAAATAGGATTTTCAGACAATGCTTTTTAAATATTAGTACCATGGGAGAAAAAAATCAGTGGTAAATTTGAACCATTTCTTTTCTTTCTTCTCTCATAGAGGAAAAGGAAATAAAGTAGAAAGACAGACGTTTGGTTCTGATTTTACTGTGCCACTTTTCTTACTATGTTAATCAAAAAGGGTTGTATCCACTTGTTTCTTGTCTGCCAGCACAATGTTGGTGGAACAGATTCCTCTTTCTTCTTTTAGGCTTATGAACATACTCCAGATCTGCTCTGGGAGGTTAGGGGACTTCATGGAACAGATTTGGGTGGCATAAGGGTGCATGAGGAATGAGGAAGAAATCCTCTTATGAAATATTGGATAGGACCCACCATTTATATTGTTGTTTATCTAGTGTCTCATATGGCAGAACTCTCTCCACGTGCCATAGTTCTGGCATTTTAGATAGTTGTGCATATATCTCATACTAAGAAGCAGACCAGTGTTTCCCAACTTGTGACCACAGTTTCTATAATGTGCTTGGTCAGTAACACAGCTACAGCATTTTGCAGTATCTGTAGTTTCTAGATTATCTTCAATTGCAGCCCCACATTGCAATAATCTAATAATGAAGTTACAACTGCACGAACTGCTGTGGCTAGGTTATCTTTATCTAAGAAAGGCCAATGCTGATGACCAAACAGAAAAGTCTAAGGTTGCCAAGAGCATGTACAGACCGGCATTTTGTGCTGGCTTGCAGGCAACCTAGGGCTGAACTAGGATGGAGCATGCACACGCTCCAAGCCCTAGTTCCATTGCCTGAGCACCCTCTTGGCATGCACCCATACACACGGGGCAGGCCATGATGACATCCCTCAGGCACAGTTCCCAAATGCCGCTACACACGGGGAGTCATCGTGGAGCGTGAGCACGCCAATGACGCCCCTCCGGGGATGCAAAAAGAACCCACCGGGAAGCGGGTTCTTTTTCATCCTCCTGGAGGCCACAACATCTGGTTGCTGTGGCCTCCATCTGGAGGAAAAACAAGTGGTGTTGAGCCTCCCGTTTGTTGAGTCCCCAAGTCTCACAGTACCAGCTACAGTCTCAGAGAACTGCTATACTTTTTGAGTCTCAGACAAGTCTCTGAGTGATCACTACTAGTGGAGGAGAAAATTTTAATTATTTTGAGATGGCTTTAAGGACTGGGCACTCATCTCCTCTTAGTAGTCCAAATGGGTGCAATAGTTAAATGAGTCTGTTTCTAATTCATATAAACTAATTTCAGTTGTCAATATGCAGGTTATGCATTTTGAATCTATGAAAATTAGTACCGTATATACCTGACTATAAGTTGACCTCATATATAAGTCGAGGGCAGGTTTGAGGGCCAAAATTATGGATTTTGATACGACACTTGGATAAGTTGAGGATAAAAGTTAGGTGCATGTAATGGAGGATGTAAAGGATGGAGTAAAGGAAATCAATGCCAAAGAACTTACAAAATTCCAGCAGGCATGACTATTTGTCCACATACTAAATGCTGGATTGATGAGAGAGTAGAAGGGGGTCAGTGCTTCCAGGGTAGATTAAACTCTTGCCTTTCATGTGTGTGTGTGTGTTAAAATACAGTACTTGCATTGACCCATGAATAAGTCAACTCAATTTTTTGAGTCAATTATTAACCTAAATTTCTAGACTTATACATGAGTATACACAGTATTTATGTTTTAGTATCAGTAATATTGATCTATATAGGACTAAGTCTTTGGGCAAACTATATATTGTACATGATATTTGTTTTGAAGGTAGAGCTGGAAATCCATTAGTCTGTTTCACTCATTCATGTGCACCATGTTGTTGTTGTTGTTGTTGTGTGCCTTCAAGTCATTTTCAACTTATAGGAACCCTAAGGCGACCCTTTCACAGGGCTTTTTTGGGCAAGTTTCTTCAGAGGGGAGTCACCATTGCTATCCTCTTAGGCTGAGAGTTGTCTCTTGCCCAAGGTCACCCAGTGGGGTTCCATAGCCAAGCAGAAATTCAAATCCTGATCTCCAAACTTTGGACTACAAAGTCCAGTGTTCAAACCACTACACCATACTGGCACTCCATGTGCACCATCCATATACATATTATGTTGCAATTGTTTCTCAGGGATATGACTCCTACTCTCATTGTTATAGCCCTGAAATTTCAGAAAACAGGAAGCTGCTTACCTGCAAACCTAACAGTGTCCCTTAATGGATTACAGTGTCTGTTAATGATGGTCCCATATAGTGAATATAAAAAGCTAATGTAGCTCTGCCTTCATGCTTTTGGTCACATAACTAGTCCAAATTAGGAGAGAGAAAGCTAGTGGGGCAGAGTGGCCAAATGATTAAATGATGAATTAGAAGGTCATGGGGTTTACAGAGCTTGGGAAAGTTACTTTTCAAAGTAATGTTACTTGTTACAAAGCCCACAAAGATAATTGGTTGTAGTTTGGTTTACTTTTGCTTTACTTGTGACATTACTTATTATTATTTCATTACTTTAAAATAAATGCTTAGGTTTAATATGAGAATAGGATAAGACAGTCCATACACGTGGAACTATGATATGTCTCTGCTCTCATCCTCCTTCAGGTCTCAGAGGTTCCAATAGATATTGTCATCATTCTACATCTGACTAGAGACTTAGCTAAATACTTCTTTGTTTCTCTTCATCAGCTACAAAATGGACATAGAGTGGAGGATGCAGCTACATTGTGAGTCCTGGGGAAGGGGATTGATTGTTACATGAGGTTAGGGGAGAGAAAGAAAGAGAGATAATGGCTTAAGTTCAACTTATGTGATTGTAAGTCACTAACAGGATGGCAACCTTTGCTATGATTTTATAGGCACAACAAAGTTACAGGTAACAATATTATTTCTTGAAACTCATTATTTCCACATTCTGTTAGTTCAAATGTACTACTGCCATGAACTCATTGGGTGTCTTCAGTAAATCATTATTCTGCATCCCTTTTGCTACAATATCAGAATTATAATAGGAACATGAAAGAATATTGAATTAGATCAATTGTCCATCTATTTATTATTTATTATATTTATTTGTATCCCACTCTTTTCCCAGGAGTGGGACTCAGAGTGGCTTCACAACATTAAAAACAGTACAATTGAAACATTAAAAAATGATTCAACATCCCCACCTGTCATCGTAACAATTCCTTAAATGCCTGGGTGAACAGGTAGGTCTTAACCTGTCGACAGAAGGCCATCAAGAAGGGAGCCATTCTGATCTCCCTGGGCAGGGAGTTCCAGAGTCTAGGGGCAGCTACTGAGAAGGCTCTCTCTTGGGTTCCCACCAACCATGTTTGTGATGATGTTGGGATGGAGAGAAGGGCTTCTCCAGAGGGTCTCAGACTCTGGGCCGGTTCATACCAGGAGAAATGGTCTGTCAAATAGTGTGGACCTGAGCCATGTAGGGCTTTATAGGTGACAACTAGCACCTTAAATTGTATTCGGAAACAAACTGGCAGCCAATGAAGCTGTTTCAACAGGGGTGTTGTATGATCTCTGTATTCTGCCCCTGTTAACAGCCTGGCAGCAGCTCTTTAAACCAGCTAAATTTTTCAAACACTTTTCATAGGTAGCCCCATGCCCATTACAGTAGTCTAATGCTACTATAATAATCTATATAATCTAGTGCAGTGTTTATCACCTCTGACGGACAGCAATTTTTCAGATTTTAATGAATGATTCTTTCATAGCCTACTTGGAAATCCCTAGTGGTACTAACATATTCCCCATCCCAAGTAATAACAAGGCTCAATCCTGCTTAGGCTTCCATGTCAGACAGGATTGGGTGTGTTCAGCATGCAACAATGCTGAATTAACTTGTATATCTGCAATAAGGAGTATATGAAACAGTGTATATGCAACAACTGAGCATCCTAAAATGATATATAGCTTATTATTATTATCAAAATAGATGAGCATGAAAGTAAAGTGAAACTGTGTTTAAAGAGAATAATAGCTAAAATAATAAATTAGCTGACAGCGGTAAACACATGTTACAGTTGACTCACACGTTCTTGAATACTTAGCTAAGTATTGTGATAAGAAACAGAAATGAAAAAAGCCAACAAAAATACCAGAGTTTTAGAAACATAGAATCCTGAATAGCATATGATTGTATTTACATAGATAATAGGACAATAATAAAAGAATAGTTCATTGTTCATAATTATCTGGAAATAATTTAAATTAATAACATACTTCTGAGTAATATAGAAGCTATTGTAAATGCTTTATTTTGAATCAAATATGAAGCATTTTTGCAATGGTACTTTTTGTGTTCTTCATTTCGATGTACTTATAATTCATATTCATTTCTGATGTGAGTCTTAGAAAATATAAGACAATACTTTTCATTTATATCTGCTATTAGCTATTCATTTTATACAAATCTCAGTGTAGAAATCAGGAATATCGGACTTCAAAGCTTAAAGTGCTCTAGCAGCATATAGCTACCATTTCCATGAAAATCACTTCACTAGTAGAGCAGATTGAGCACTGTAACTGCTATTTTAATGGGAACATTCCTAGCATTTTACATTTTCCTGAAATGTAATGCTACCAATTCTAGCCAAGGTTGCCATTCAAGTAGACAAGAAGTACTCTGCTGGGAGTTTGGTCCAGAACATTGAGCTAAGTGTGGCAAACATAATGTAGAGCAGTTGTTCCCATTAATGTCTGTAGATGTTGTTTCTAAGGCTCAGTTGTGTTTGGGGTGTCGCAAGGTACTATTTTGTTCCCTGTGCTATTAGGGTCTTGTGGACAGTTGTTAGAAATTTTGGGGTGTGTTTTACCAGTTACCTTATGACTCCTTCTCTGTTACAGCCAAATGATGTGAAGCTACAGACCTGAACACTGAAACAAGCTGGTGTACAGTTTGAGGGTGCTCTTAGGTTGATCATCATCATTGGAGGCCAAGTGTCCTATGGAGTACAGATAACTTTTTAACAACTTTCCAACTGCATCTGTTCCTGGAGTGGGGAAGCTTAGTCACCATGACCTATGCATCGGTAACATTGGATTACTGTAATACAGTCTACCTGGAACTGCTCTTGAAGCTTTTAGGAAACTAAAGATAATGCAGAATGCTACAGCAAGACTGTTACAGAGAATACCTTGCCAGGTATATAAGTAGAAAAGCTTACCATGAATGGAAAGAGCTGCACTGACTATTAATCTGCAACTAAGGCAGATTCAAGGAATAGACATATAAAGCCCTAGACATCTTAAGACCAGTTTACCTGAAAAATGCTTTAGGTCACTGTGATCTTCAGGAGAGGCCTTTTTGTTTGTATCACCTCACACTGAGTTCTGTCTGGAAGTAATACAACAGTGGGACTTCTCCACCATCTGAAATGAATTCCTCTCCACGGGTTGTCAGGCACTGATCATCATGTACTTTTCACACACATACACACACACATTACCCTGGCTTTTCTAACCCTTTACCTGATTCCATTGTGTTACACCTTGTCTTGTGGAGCCTTGCAGTTTGTAATTTTATTATATTTCATAGTGTTTTGCTTTATAATTTATTGTAAATTGCTTTGGGATTTTTTTAATGAGGTGCAGCATATAAATATGTTTAAATATACAGATATTAGTGAATCAGGTTATAAACTGGTTTTCTGCTTCATTCCTTTTGTTTGTTGGAGAGATCTGACTGGGTGGCAAAATTGCTGTCCCAATGTGTGATTGCGCATTAGAGTTTCACAAGAGTCAAGGGCACGTGTAGTCTCAGTTACGGCTTCCCACAATTCTTGTCTGGAGCTACATGACACACAGTTTTGTTAGAACAGCACCTTCCTTACTTGCGTTAGTGTAAGCAGTGAGTAAGTGATTAGTTAAGACTATGAGCTAATGCCTTCTGAGTTATAAATATGAAATATAAATGACTCTGGCATTTCAGGTTACTAACTGATCACTGGTGATGAGGCTTTCAGATGAAAAGAAAATGATTTAACACTGAACACAGTCTTCTTGATGTTACCCTCTTTTAAGTCATTAACATCTATTATCTACAAATTTAAAAGTCTCTAAGTAAGCTCCATAGGCCTTAACACTCCAAAAGAAATTAAAAATTTTAAATTGCCATAATTATGGGGCCAATCACCCCTTCCTAAGAGAAACCCCAAAGGAAGGAAGTAAAGGGGATGAAATACCCATGTCATTTCATTTGCTGAGATAGTTCTCTAATTGCTCTGTAAGATGAGTATAGTTGGATGGGACATCCTCTGCTATGAAATAGGCCACAGATCTTACGCCTTCCCATGATACACCTAGCAAGTAGACTTTAAAAAAAAAAACCTGGAGGCTGTTCATTTCATCAAACTATTTAGAATAAGAGGACATAGAATCACAATGATATTGGGTTAGAAAGGGACCTGGAAACCATTTAATCCAGTTTCCTCAGCTGAAAACCTTGAGTGAATATAAAATAAAACCAGTATTTATATTGTACCACAAGTGGAGTAGGCAAGTGGCATGTGAATAGAGATGGATGGAGGACAAAGCTAAGGATAGTGATTTTTTTTTATTCCACAGTATTGGAAAGACAAGAAAATTATGTGCTTTGTACTGCAGCCAAAATTAGTGTATAAATGAACACATCTCTAATCTCTCCAAAAGGAACATAGTTATCTTTAAGATTGCCATGCTACCTCTTTTTCAGAAAATAAATGGATCCACAATCTAACTGTTTTAAACTTTAGTAGTTTATACATCAGGGACACAATCTGATATATTTGAAATTAGTGGATTATCCTGTGACCACCAGATTAAAATGCACTGTGTTGTTTTCTTTTATTTATCTTGCTTTCGCTGATTTGAAAACTAGTGCTCCACTGAGTGACAAGCTTATTTGTTTCCAAGTCTAAACTAGAGAGTCTCTTTCAAACTTTTACATATTGGTTAAATTCTTTTTGTGAGCCCCTGACAGATAATTTCCCATTCAATTGTTCTAATTTGACTGATGTACTAAATATGCCTGTCTTGCTAAAGCAGTTGGAATAACCAGACCAAAACAATTTGGAGCCCTCCAAAAACAGGACTTTGGCAGTTACAGTATATCTTTTAGCTACACTTTCAAACCTTTTCCTGTATCATATCCAAATGAACATTATGGGACCAAATGCTGAGCAGCTATGCACAGAATTGTGAAACAGAGTTTATTTTGAAACATTCTCAGTGTAAGTGTAGGCTTGAAACACTTAGCCAAGTATGTATTAGGGTTCATCCATTCAGTCATTCAGGATAGTATATCCACACTGATTACAGAATATAAGAAAACTGTCTTAGGGGGTATCTCCACTACAGTTGTAACAGTTTGACAGCACTTTAACCACAATGGTTTCATCCTAGGGAAGCCTGGGAGTTGTAGTTCAGTGAAGTATTTCAAAATTCTCAGCTAGAAAGCTCTAGCATACCCCACAACTACACATCTGGTGCTCTTTAGGAAAAAAATTAAGTACCTCACCAAGCTACAAATTCCAGCCTTTTGCAGGATGAAGTCATGGCAACTAAAGTGGTATGCAGCTGCTGTAACTGTGTTGCACAGATACATTCTTAGATTGATAATTAATATGACTAACAGTGCTGCCCTACACTTGGAAATAAGACACATTGAGCTCAATGGAACTTACTCCCAGGTGGTATAGGATATCAAGCGGTATAGGATAACAGCCCAATATGCCACTATCCAAGGATATCATGCTACTATTACAAATAACAATGTGCTGGAGGATGTCTTGTTGTAAACTATGGGGGAGGGACAGGGAAAAACCAAGTACATGTTCCAGTTAAAGAACTGGTTTTGCAACCAATCCTGCAATCAGTACTGGAGCCATCAGCATGCCTAGGAATCACAAGAACAATGAACTACTGTTTGCAGAAGCAGAAAAAAGTAGGCCATGCCATGCAAGCAATATCTACTGAAATTTCCTCTTCTACACAGCCATTAAAGATACAGGAGCCCTTATCTTTATTTCCCTTATTTCCCTGGCAACCTACATAATGCTTCTCCTTAAGTGCTAGGGACCAACACCATATTTGCACCTATCAGCTACAGTTGTTTCTTTATTTCCTGAAAACGTGCCAGAGACCAGCAGCCAATGGATCAGGGACTGGTGCCAATCCAGGGACTACTTCAGTAGCACTGAAGTAATGTATAAAAGATAAAGTATGTTTAAACAGTTTGATTTCTTAGTTTCCCAGCTTGACAGCCTTACATTTCATATTTTCATTGCAATATTGGTACAGGTTGAGTCTCCCTTTTCTAGAATTCCAAAATCTGAAATATTCCAAAATCCAAAATGGTCCACATAGATGGCTGAGTTAGTGACACCTTTGCTTTCTGATGGTTCAGTGTATACAAACTTTGTTTTGTGCACAAAATTATTAAAAATATTAAAATTATTTTCAGGCTATGCATACAAACTGTATATGAAACATAAATGAATTTCATGTTTAGACATGGGTCCCATCTTCAAGATACAGTATCTCATTATATTTATAAAAATATTCCAAGATCAGAAAAACTCCAAAATCCAAAACACTTCTAGTTTTAGATAAAAGAGATTCAACCTGACCAAAATATAGTTTTTTGACTAAATTTTGCGGTACTCATGTTTGATCTAAATGACTGTTGCTTTTCATACACAGAGATGTTTGCTTATTTGAAATGTAATCATATTCTGAAGATCAGTATTTCTCTCTGTGTGTGTTTGTGTGTGTGATGCTTTCATTTTCCAACAATTTTCACATGACCTGATTTTTTTTTAAAAAAAAATAGGGACAAAAAAAACCCTTGAACTATATCCAAATTATACTGTATCAAAAATAAATAAATCCAGGTTAGAAGTGTATGAGATATTTGAGGAGAATTTCTCTCTCTGTTTAGTTACATTCATCCCTTTCTCAGGGGAGGGGCTGGGATATTTTGGCGCATGGCAATATTTAGATATTGTGAATAGATGCGTAGCATAAATTTTCCAATCATGCTTCCTGATTTATTTAAAAACTTAAATTAAAATGTTTGGTATAGAAAGATAGTATCGGTTCCTATTCCTAATTATGTCTTTATGAATGCTAAAGGATGGGTGGGGGGAGATTCTACAGCCTGAAATTAAAACAAGCCAATTAATTCACTGAAGTTATTTGTATAAAGCCTCACTGTAACTGCTAAATATTTTCTAACTGCTCTAAGATGGGGCAGGCGGGGGGGGGGGGGGGCAGAATCCAGAAGGCAATCCAAGGATGAATAGGAACAATACTGGTCAGCTACATGTGTTGCATGTTGTTTGAATGAACAGTAATTTATCACTTCTGAAGTAAAAAGCTGTTTATTCCTGCGTCTCACTGTCTCTAAGAATCTTTACAATATATCTGTGGGGGGAAAAGTGAGAAACTGTACCGTTATTAGCATATGAATACTTGACACATGAAATTGGCTGTACAATAACAGAAGGACATTTGCTGTTGGTGTATGCACACAGACAAAGCAGCCATTTTGGGGGAAAAAATTGAAATGGTGTTGGGGTTAACCCTTTGGCTGTCTATCTGGTTTCACACTATTGCTTTGATATGTGTAGTGTGGGAGCAGGAGCAGAAATCCAGGGACACACACAGACTGTTTTAATTTTCTTTTTGAAAAAACAAGAAAACAAAACAACAACCTGAACCAATATCGTGCATTTAGTAAATACTGCATGCAATGGGGGGGGGGGGGGGGACAGACTAAAAATAACAATCATAGAAGAAAGAGAAAGTCTTATATATCTGCATCTCTTCGCTTGCATTTATGCAAAGTCCTGAGCTGGAGGGCGGGGGGAAGCAAAGCCAGCCCATGTGGAGAGTGTCCAGAAATGAAACATTGCTCCGTCTGTGTATACTTAAAAAAAAATCATGGCAACAACATTGTGGTCCATGGGTCAGATGTGTGGAACTATTTCTCAAAGACACTGCATACATAATTGAGGCCCTATAACGGGTTCTCAGTGGAAGTTGCCAGGCTACATTCATTTCAAAAGCAGGGTCATTTGTTATCAAATTTAAATTAACTCTCTTCAGACTGAAGCCATAGATTTTTAAAGCCGTAGCTTCAAAACCCCAGAGAAAGACAATCTGGGAACAGTAAATAATACCTCCCTCTTTCCACTTTCACTACCTGGTAATAAACTTAATAGAACTTTTAAAGCAACAGTCTAAAAATATTGATTTCTGGAAGCATGATTATAATTCCACTTTATGACATTTAAATTCTAATGTAATTAAAATATGTACAACATGCCTTAGCTTCCATGCTTTCATGCTGTAGCTTTTACTAAGTATAATGTCTCAGGATACCTTGATTTATCAGCCTTGAATGCATCATCTGTATACATTATTACACATATATGAGGGGGTATCCAAAAGTTTTAATGATCACCTTTTTAAAAAATTGACAGAAAGTTTGTTTTGATTTGTAGTTAACTTATCTCTATGTAGTCACTATCTAGATTTATACATTTCCCCCAGTGTATTTTGACCCTCCAAATACCTGATATTGTAGAAGCCTGCAGACTGAACCTGATGAGGATTTTACACTTTAGTCATTTCTGGCACAGGCAGTCACAAAAATAAAGGATGCAATGAGCTGATTTTCTCAGAAACGTGCACTTAGGGACCAATGATGACACTGACAAAATTTCATCAATATGCCATAATAATGTCTGGGTGATAATTATTACTTTACGATACCCCCTCGTAAGGCGCAATCTACAGACTTCTACAATATCAGGTATTCGGACGGTCAAGATACTCTGGGAAAAATGTATAAATCTAGATAGTGACTACATAGGGATAAGTTAACAACTACAAATCCAAACAAACTTTCTGTCAATTTTTAAAAAGGTGATCATTAAAACTTTTGGATACCCCCTCGTACAACCATAGTGAGAGAAAGAAATAATTATCTGTGGTGAATCTAAAGAATCTATAGGGATCTGAAATTGCTGCTCTATTTACTCCTTCCCTCCTTCTTCTGCAGCATCCCACAACTAAAGCCCACACAATAGTCACCAGTCTTCAAACACTGAAGGCAAGGGTATAGCTACAGATCAGGAGAAAATGAGAGCATTGCCTCCCCAGAAAAGAAATGTGCCCCCCATGAAATTTTCCTTTACTGCCCAGGTTTTTAGCATTGCAGAATGAAACAATGAAAATCATTTGTACCTAGAATTATTGTAGTTGCTATGTTCACATTCCTTTGATAACTTTGCCCAAGACTTTTCTTTGAACAGTGTTCATAAAACAGCATTCTGTGCAATCATACTGGCCACATGATCACAGAGCAGTCTCTGACAACACTGGTTCTTTGGCTTAGTAATGGAGATGAACACCACCCCCTATGGTTGGACACGACTTGACAACCTTGTCAACAGAGAATACCTTTACCTTTACATTCTTTGAATGCCTAAGTTACTATGGAGTTTATCACACGGAGGAAAATTGGAAGTTTAAATGGGGTTTATCCCATGAAAATTGTACAATTACTATTAAATCGCAATTAAGATTTTCACACACAGTGGTCATTACCCCAGGAATAACCAGGAAATAACCAGGCAATAAACAGCAACATATCATTCATAGGATTTTCCAGTGAATGATTTGTTGTTGTTTATTGCCTGGTTATTCCTGGGTTAATGGTGCTTTAATTGCTTTTGATCGCAAAGTTGTGTGAAAAACTTGATCATAATTGTGCAATTTCCATGGGATATTCCTGGGATAATGGTACTTTATTCATGATGTCATGTGAAAATCTTAATCGCAAATGCACGATTTTCACGAGATAAACCTTGTTTACACTTCCAATTGTCCCCATGTGACAAACTCCTAAGTGTAAGTTGCTGCAATGCTAGAAACAGAGGGACTGAGAGAAAATTTCATTGAGGGGACAAAATTCTTTTTTGGGGTTCAGTGCAGCCCCCCATATCTACAGTTATTACTGAAGGACTTCAGAGCCGATAGTCCCCCAGTCTCCAAGAATACATAGTGGGGGACTGCAGAGGGGAAAGGGAACAGGAAAGTCTTCTTGCAGCAATTTGCATTTTGTTCCATGTACGCAAAGATGTTTTTATCCTATACTTCAATGCTGTACTTTTCAACTGCTTCTAAATTAAGAACATAGACTACTTTTATTCATTGTGATTGGGTTTTAAAAACATAACCTCATGCAAGGAGTAAACATTTAGTTCAGTGACAGAGAAATATTTTTGATTCCTTATCTTCATTTACAAATATTCACAGTGAACTTATCAGTTAGAGAAAAGTATCACACCTCACTCTGATCATTCTGGGAATGTCAGGATTCTGGCAGATCCTGGAATAAAAGTGTTTTTCTGTTTTCCAATGTATGATAGGATATGTGGTGCTTGTATGAGGGAACATTATTGCCTGGCAATGCAGGGAGAGCACTTGTACTAGCATTCACCAAGATCAATCTCACAGGAAGCTTGAAAGGGCCTGAGTCAGAGGGGGCAGGAAGTGAGCGTGAGTAGATTTGTGAATGTTTTGGAATATGAGCAAATGAGAAAAAAATCCATGGATTTTTTTGGGGAGGAGGGGTTTGCATTACTTTCTAGAGGATTGTAATTGTGGATTATGATATTTCTGTCTGCAGAAATCAAGCTGTTAACTTCTTTGGTTACGGAAATAAAGTTTTGGTGTTAACGTAAAGAAGACTGGTTTACTGAATCAAAATTCTGACAGGGAAATAAGTTATATACAGCTTTATAGATTTCAATAGATTCACTTTCATACTGTAGCCTCATGCTACAATCCTATACATCCTCTCTTAGTAAGAGAGGGGAGTAAGACTTGTTGCACTCAGACATATATATGGTTGCACTGTGAGGAAATAAAAAGTTTGTCATCATTTTAACCAGCAATTTTATCAATTATAAAAGAGCATATGCAAGATTTGAAAATAAGGACCCTATTGCATGGGGTAAAAAGAGTGGCTTACCTTTCCTGAATTCAGTGCTAATTCGGGAGCAGCCGGGTCCTATCACACAGAAATCGCTGACAAATCACTGCCCCAGTCCATCTAGAATGCAGCCCGGGTTGTCTAAGCTGCTGTCATGACCAACCCAGTGGAGAATTCGGAGGATGAGAAGGAGGTCATGGCTACTCAGGTGCAGGAGCAATCTGAGGCCATGCCAGATCCCAGCTCTGTTACTCCAGCCCCAGTGATTGAGAATCAGCAAGACCTGAGCTATATGGGGTCTCCTCTAGAGGCTCAGCTGCATAGGGTTGCTCCAGAGGAAGAACCAAGCATGCAGGTCCCTTCCTTCAACCAAAGGCTTGCTTAAGGAGATCTAAGAGACTGGCAGACAAGCATGCTGCAGATAAGGAACAGCTGGGATAAGGGAGGGCTTCACTGATTTAAGGCACCTGGAGAACACTGATTCTTTGCCAGAGTTTATTGTAGATCCGTCATATTGGATGTTGTTGGTGGTGGCTCCTTGAACCTTTGTTGGACTTAGACCTACAACCCTGGAATGGACTTGACTACTCCAAACCTTCTGGCTCCCTTGACCTTAGCTTGTTTGACTTTCGTGTCTTCTGGTATCTTGACCCTGGCCTTCATTTGTGGTTTGCTACTCTCGGACTCTTGAAAGGTCTGTAAACTGTTTGCTAGCTTCCTACTTGGCTTCTCTCACTGAGCCATTCCTATCAGCATTTGTTTGTGTGTGGGTGCTGGCAGCATTCCTGGACAGCTGCTTCCACAGCCATTTTAGAAGTCAGAAGCTTCCGTGTTGAAAAAGAGTTCTAAAAAGTGGCTGCCAAATCGGCTTAGATGACCTGGGTTGCATCCAGGATGGACCTAGGTGGCAATTTGATGATGATTTTTGTGTGATAGAATCTGGCTGCCTCCTGAATTAGCACTGAATTCAGGAAAGGTAAGTCACTCTTTTAGCCCCATGCAATAGTGTCCTAAGACAAGGACCTATATTGTCTATCATCTATTTAGTTGAGTAGCTGATAGTTAAGTATACTTAACTAAGTAAGATTTAACTAAGGGCTGAAGCAGGCAGCTCATAAGGAACAATCTCTCTGGCCATGATCACTCTGGACCGTGTGGCTTTTGGCCACTTTGGGGGCATGCTTCTTCTAAATGCTATGCCCAAAAAGCAGCTGTAAGACATTCTATTTGGCCAATCTGTTTTGAACCTAAGTCTCTCCTGGCCTGATCCTCCCAAACCTAATGGAAATGTCATTCACCCCTGCTCTGATCATCAGTAGAATAGATCTCCTTCTCACTATGCAGCACATGCCTGGTAAAGTAGGATGTGGGGCTTACAGTTGTGGCAATAGTGTCACAATTGTGATTACATGGTGATTATTTCCTAGATATTCTCATCCTTAACTGTCTCATCCATTCTGCCAGTGATTGGAGCACAGGTGAATGATGTTTCTGTCAGGTTTGGTGGGGAGGTGGGCTGGGTCAGGGGAGGTTACACAGTTAAGTATATACAGACCATTTGTACTAATCTAGATTTCATTCTCATTGATAAGCATGAAAACATGCATGTGACCTCGAATAAGATCATAAATTCAGACCCAGTTTTTAAACATGTAAATCTGTAAAATTGTGCTCTCCAGCCACTGCCAGCAGCAGGGTCCTACTTTATCAGTGACACAGAGAAAGGGTACACCGTGCATCTTAAATGGGACTGTGAGAGGCAGGAATGTGGCAGCCTTGTCATAGAGAGGCCTCAAGAGTCTTCAGGAGCCAGCAGGATCACCAAGCTCATGGAGACAGGGATGAAGGATTAGGATCAGCAGCAAGGGCAGGAGCTTGTGGGAAGGGGCTTAAGGTAGCAAGCTCTTTTCCCAACTGAGCTCATATGCTTGGCTTTGAGTCATCAGCTTCAGGCCGGAAAGCTGTCACCTATGCAAAGCCCTAACACACACACACACACACACAGAGAGAGAGAGAGAGAGAGAGAGAGAGAGAGAGAGAGAGAGACTTGTTTTGATTTTAAAAGGCCTTCCCTTCAAAGTGTTGCTGCTTCTTAGATTCTTAGTTTAGCTTCACTTTAAAAATCTTTGTGTAACTGACAGCCTTGTTTCAAATATCTTAAACATAGCAGGTCCCACTGAGTTCAGTTAAGTTTTACTTCCTGATACAGCTTGATTTTTTTTAAAGAAAGAATATTCTTTCTGAAAAGCAGGCCATCTGTGCAAAATATAAGTGTTAGGAAGCTAAATGTTGATCTAGGGATGGAGGGAGCAGAAGTGCCTAGCCCTTTTAGGTGCTTCTTTTGCATTCAGAAATGCAAGTAAGTTATTTATTTTCAAAGGGTCTGGATATTGGACTAGCACTCTGGAAGACCCGTGTTCAAATCCCCTGGAAGTACACTGGAACCTCCTGGTTAAGTCACACTCTGTCAGTCTCAGAGGACAGTAATAGTTAACCTTTGAATAATCTTGCCAAGAAAACCCTGTGATAGGGTCACCATAAGCTGAAATTGACTTGAAGGAACAGAATGACAACAATAACACCTGGAAAACTTCAAAGAGGTTTTAATAAATACAGTATACAAAACAATATATAAAGCCAAGATGCAATATTTATCTATCCATAAAATAGATATTGAGATATCTAGAGATGACAGACAGCCACTAAAATCAATTACTAAACTGGGAAGGCTTGTAAAAATAGGCAAGGCTTTACCATGCATCTAAGAATACAGATTATATCAATACTATTCCACATAGTACCTATGTAAAGCCAGGTTAAGGATACATGTGTCACCAACAGGATTTGAGGTGGTGAGTGTATCAGTTTTGAATGTCATGCTCCAATTGACTGCAAAGTGGTCTTCAGGAACATGCGACACCAGCAGGGAGGCCTCTCCAAATGACCTCAAGGTCCTGATGAATTTATAAGGAAGAATGTGTTCTCTCAGAAAACCAGGTCCCAAGTTGTTCTGGGATTTATATACTAACTTGACCTGGTAGCAAATAGGAAGCAAAGGTAATACCACCAATTATGTGTTATTTGGTGTTATGTGCTGTCCACAGGTTATCCAACAAAAGAGGCTAACCAATGCATTCTGCCATGGTTCAGGCCTCAGAGGGAGAGAAGAACCACTGGATTCAATCCCCTTCCCCACCATCATTCCCTTCTCCTTTTGTGTCATGTCTTTTTAGATTGTAAGCCTGAGGGCAGGGAACCGTCTAAATAACTATCTGTAAGCTGTTCTGAGAGCCTTTAGGGCTGAAGAGTGGGGTATAAATGCCATAAATAAATAATTACATTATAGACTATTGCATAGATCATGAAAGGTTATAGAACACTCTTAAAAACATGGGAGTGCCAACACCTCTGATAGTCTTGATGAGAAATACGTACTCAGAACAAGAGGCTACTGTTAGAACAGAACACAGAGAAACAGAATGGTTCCCTATTGGCAAAGGGGTCAGATAAGGTTGTATCTCACCACCCTACCTATTCAACTTACATGCAATATATATTGTAAGAAGAGCAGGTTTGGACACAGGAGAAAGAAGAGTGAAAACAGACGGAAGGAATATCAACAATCTGAGATATGCTGACAACACCATAACACTAGCAGAAAACCTCACAGACAACTTACGCAACTACTAAGGAAGATAATAATAATAATAATAATAATAATAATAATATTTTATTTATATACCGCCTTTCCAAAAAAGATCAAAGCGGTTTACAAAAGTGGATAAACAAGGGTTCTCTTTCCTCAGGCAAGCCCTGGTGGAGCTGGGCCTGCCTCTTCTCTCCCTCCCTAGGCAGAGGATGGCAGTTGGTATGGAGGGAGAGTCCTCTTTCCTCAGGCAAGCCCTGATGGAGCTTGGGCCTGCCTCTTCTCTCCCTCCCTAGGCAGAGGATCAAAAAAGAAAGTGCAAAGGCAGGCTTACTGATGAAAAATAAAGAAAACAAAAAATAACAATCCTGGAGAATTTACATAAATTCAGTCTAGACAATGAGGAAATAGAAATAGTTAAATAATTCTCATATCTGGGATCAAACATTGATAGGAATATGAACTTCAATTAGGAAACCGAAAAAAAAAAAAAAGAATGGGGAGGGTAGCCATGAAAGAATTAAAGATCCTAAAATGTAAAGATATACAAGTCAGTGCAAAAGCTAGAATCATGCAAGCCATTACATTCCCTATTACTATGTATGGATGCGAGAGCTGGACAGTTAAGAAAGAAGATAGGAAGAAAATGAATTCATCTGAGATGTGGTGCTGGAGAAGAGTGCTGAGGATACCATGGACAGCCAAAAAGACAAACAAATGGGTCCTAGAGCAGAACAAGCTAGAAATCTCCCTGGAACCCAAGAGGACAAAACTGGCGTATTTTGGACGCATCATGAGAAGATATGAATCATTGGGGAGGGGGGGGGGGGAAACGACAATGCTAGGAAAGGTGAAGGGAAGTAAAAGAGAGGAAAGCCACATGCTAGATGGATGGACTCTATTAAAGAAATCATGAGTATTGCCGGAGTTGGGCAGAGCAGCGGACGACAGGGTTTTTGGAAATGTTTCATCAGCAGGGTTGCCATGGATTGAGATCAATGCAAAGGCAATTAACAGCAACAACAATAACCTAAGATTCTTGCAGTTTTTTGGGATGTGCAACTTGATGCTATGTGTATGTATCCAGACATTCAATTTTGCTCAAGTGAACTTAGGTCCACAGAAGTGTACATAAGATCAGAGCCACACAGTATGATATAAAACATTTAAATGAAGAAAACAAAATCCCCTTAAGACATAACCAGAAAGTACATTAAGGACATGATAGGCTATGAAATGTTTGACTTTATATAATAAATAGCATTTGCTGTGGGGTAAGGGGACAAGATTTGGATGTAGACTACAGCAGGCATAGGGTGGGGATGGGAAATACAATTCAACCCAACACATTTGATCTGGGATTCTGCTTCTCCGCTATCTACTGTTTGTCCGAATCCTGCCTCGATCCAATGGGAGAAGCGGGAAATACAAATTATTATTATTATTATTATTATTATTATTATTATTATTAGTCTGCCTCATGAGATAATATCTTCAGAAATGGAAGAGCCAGCAGTCACTTGGCATGAGGGGGTGAAATTCTCCTCCTCTTCTTTCTCCCCTGCTCCACCTTGCTATCCCCAAGCAGGCTGACCTATACCTTTCATGGGCTTTCTAGATTGGCAAAAAGAAGTGTGTTCATGGCTGCATGAAACTCTAGCCTTTAGATGAGAAAAAGGGAAAGTGTGCCATGAAAACTCTTTTTTTGCATTTTAGGGGAGAAGAAGCGCCTTTAAAAAGGTGCTGGTTTTCCCAGCTTCTTTTTTAAAAACTGCAGAACAGCGCAGCTCCATCTAAAGGCTGTGGTGCAGCTGCTAAGCATTAAGGAAAAGGCAACTTCATGTCACACTTTCCTGCCAATCTAGAAAGCAGTAGCATCCTACAAAGCTTCTGAAGAATATTATGAGCTATTTTCCTTTCCCTATCTGATTTAGACCAATATGGGCCTCTTTTCTAAACCAAAAGGCACTGGGTGATCACTTCCTATTTTAACAAAAGGCCTGTGACCTTAATCAGGCTGACCCGCCCTCTCAAAGCTGGGATAAAATAAATAAATAATAAATAAAACTTTTATTTATATCCTGCTCTTCTACCATAAGGCAATCAGAACAGCTTACAATGTAAAAACATCTGATACAAAACACAATATATCATTGATTTCATAATTTGGTCCTAGAGTAGACTTTTCAGTGCCCACAGATTGTAGAAACATAGGCTTGTGGTTGAGACTGAATCCATAATTTGCCGCCATGTTTCTTCAGTTAATTCAGTCAATTTAGCCATTCTATGTGGAATCGAAGGCTTTCATGGCCAGCATCCATAGTTTTTTGTAGGGCTTTCAGACTATGTGGCCATGTTCTAGAAGAGTTCCTTTCTGACGTTTTGCCAGCATCTCTGAAGATGCCAGCCACAGATGCTGGCGAAACGTCAGAAAGGAACTCTTCTACAACATGGCCACATAGCCCGAAGCCCTATGAAAAAAACTATTAGTCATTATATTTTGGCAAGTAACCTGTATTTTTATGATAATAATCCTATGAATACTGTACATATTTTAATGGCAAAGCCCTCCAATAAGTATCACAGCCTTCTGAAAAAGGAATGAGTGAAAATGTTTTCAGAACAGGCTGTAAAACACAGACCTAACCTTCTGTGTAAAATGATTTGGGTTCATACACACACACATCAGTGTATATAATACCCTCATTGCACCCTTATTGCAAACACATTAATTGAGATAGAAATCCCATTAATTTCAGTGGGACTGGGTTCTATTTAATGTAGTTATGACCGTGGGCTAATTAGATATGGCTATGCTCTTTTCTGCATCTGCTGCCTTGATATGAATAATATATTCATATATCAGATAATTTCACCTGCATTCCTTTCCCTAGCATTTGATGCTGATTTTTCAGAGACAAGTCAGATCTGTTGTAAATGTTGACAAATATGCTAGCAAGAGTGAATAAAGTGTGCCTTTCTGTAATCTTTGGATGAGGTGGGAATTTGTTTCAGAAAGGCTGCACTTGAAGTCATTAAACACAATTTCCACTCAAAACACCTCAATTCTAAAAACATTTATTTTAAATTAAAATCAGCTGGAATCATTTGAAAGTTGTTTATTGCAGACCGAGATGACATGTTAGCTATAAGAATGATCTCCCATGCCTATGGTATCTCTGTGCACACTGCTTTCAACTCGAATTTCAAGGACATAGCCATGTTAGTGGCCACTACATGGCTGGTGAGGCAGCAAAAGAGAAATGGTTTTCAAGGGAAGTGAGAAGGGACAACTCTTTACGCTCTGTCTCCCCATGCAGATCCATGACTGCTGCTTTCACTGAAATGCTTGAATCCAATGACTCATCAGCTTCCGCTTCAGCACCTACTGAACCATGCTACCTTGTGTTAACAAGCATTAAATGCTGCTCTCGTGCATAGAAATGTTGACAGTGAACTCACTGGAGCTTGGCTGCCTATCTCCAACCCTCATCCTATGTATATTTAGAGTTGAGAGCCTTAGGAAATCAAAATAGATACGCAAATAATGTTTTTGTTTTGTTTTTATTTTTTAAAAAAAATCAATGCTCAAGCAAATTAAATTAGAAACAAGAGCAATACAATTACAGAGTATACCATGTGCATGGTTTTTTATATATAGTATAAATGAACACACACACAGCCATACACTTCCTCTCACCCCAGCATATTAGTTTAAAACGACAGCCATTTGGTTATTTAAAGCTCTCAACAGCTAACAATACTACAAGGCTAGTAAATCCTACCAGGCACTCTTTCAGAATCTTTATTTACTAGTGGAAGTAATGTACCTTACTTGTGTATCCATGACAACACTGTAACATGCCAGAGCAATACTAGAGTTTTCCTTGCAACTGCAATATGAGATTAAAAGTAAGAGGCTAAATCTTATTAAATAGCAGAAGCTTTTCAAAAGATAAAACATAAAGTTTATGGGAGCATATGATAGTTGTTCATCGTAATATATTTGTGCCATTTCCTTTCTTCCGTTAGGTCTGTCCATTGATCGTAAACAGCTCTGAAGGGGGGGGGGGGTTGAGGGAGTATGCCTGCAAAGATACAATTTAGCAATTTTTGCCTTAGATTTCTGCAATAGGGAAAGGTGATTTCACAGTGTTAAAGGTGAATTGTTAACAATACCTGTTTGAAAGAGTATTAACAAGGATTGTTCTGCACTTCTTCTTCTTCTTCTTTTGTTGCCATGAGTCTTTCTGGCAGCCAAAGTTTATTTCATTCTCATGCCAAATACTTTGATTAAACATGTGGTTTGATCCAATGGATTAGCTGACATTTTTACTTTGCTGTATTTATAAATCCTTGTGCTTTCTTTACAAATGTTTCTCTGCCGTGTTACCGGTATTAACAGGAATACATAAAACTTGAGTTCATAATGTGAAAGTATAGGTCTGGATGCTGTACCTGTACATTTTGAGTGAAGTGGAAATTGCATTGTTTTTCCTTAGTAGTAGCAAAGAATTCAGTAACATGTCTTGAGACAATTAAAATATTTTCATAAATCCTTGTCAGAGAGTAAAACAAACCTTATTTTCACACTTGTAGATAGTTTTGTTTTGATAACATCTTTTAAAGCAGATATTTCACCTTGGCTCCAGTTTCTAACTAGTGCTATCTATCTAGCTATCATCTATTTTATATCCCAGCATCCTCCTGGCATGCGGCCCAAAGCAGCTTACAGCCTACATTAAAAGAAAGTACAGCTGAAAACTGATTAATAAAAAAGTTTCAAAAATAATCAAATAAGCAATCTTATTGAAAACACTGATTTTTAAAAGCTTAAAATACATTTTGCAAAACACTGTAAAAGGACAAAAATACAGCATACCCCAGAGAGCCAATGTAGTATAGTGGTTTGAGCATTTGATCTACAACTCTGGAGACCAGGGTTCAAATCTCTGCTTCGCCATGGAAACCCGTTGTGTGATCTTGGGCAAATCACATTCTCTCAGCCTCAGAGGACAGAAAAGGAAAACTCACTCTGAACAAATCTTGGCTTAGGGTTGCCATAAGTCAGAAATGACTTGAAGGCACACAACAACAACAAACAACATACCCCTTTTATCCAGTGGCATCACTACAGTGGTGTAGGAGTTGAGGACCATACCAGGTGACACCCTAAGGCAGGGTGACACTACTGCTCCTCAAACACCAACCCTAGTGACACCATTGCAGGAAAGTTTCTTCATGAAAGTGGAGGCAGTAGGAAAATAGGAAGACTGCATACTAGATGGATGGATTCAATCAGGACGAGAACCCATGTTATCACTTCTTGTTGTTCATGGAAGCTTGAGTTGTTTTGTTGTCTTTGAGGTGCCACACAGTTGTTCATCCAATCAAAAATCCACCAAACAGGAGGGGAAAAAATTGAAGATGTTAATCATAGGCCTGCATTTGCTGTTCCTCTTTTTAGTTAAGAAGATATGTCTCTCAGTACCTGTTTGGTTTGTAATGCCTTGCCTGATAAAGAAGCCAGTGAAGCTTCAAAAGCTTGCAATATGTATATTGTGCATTTTGGTTGGCCAATAAAGGTATCCCTGTTTGGTGGATTTTTGATTGGATTTGCTACATGGCCAATACAGCTACCCCTGAATGTTTTCTGGATTTTAAGATGATGATGATGATGATGATAATTAATAATTTTCTAGCCCGCCCCTCTGAACAGGCAATCGGGGCGGGTTACAACAAAAAGATTAAAACAATACCAGTTAAAATATCTCATCCCTTCCCTCACCACCACCACCCCTTAAAAAGAGAATTAAACCACTATATAATTAAAAACATAAAACAAATTACAACAGTAAAAAGCAACAGGGAAGTGGGCCTGAAAACCTAAGCTGTAAAGGGGTGGAAGAGACACTGGAGAAGGACAGCTGGAGTTGCACTAAGGCCTAGGTTTGGAGACGGGAAGTGTTCACATTCTCTGGAAAGGCCTGCCGGAAGAGATACCACATTATATGCTGTAATCCTGCCTCGATTCGCAGGGAGAGGCGGGAAAATATAAATAAAATTTATTATTATTATTATTATTATTATTATTACTGCAACAGAGGAGTCTAAAAAGTGAGCCTATGGACTGGAACCTTCCTATTTGAGGTTTTGACCTACAACAAAGGTAAAACATTTCTTCTTCTTAAATTTAGACTGGGTTGGCATGTTTTACCTCAACACCACCGAAAGTTCCCCTGATGCAAAAGCATGGAGGCAATAATAATAATAATAATAATAATAATTATTATTATTATTATTATTATTTCTAACCCACCCCTCTGTCCAAGCAATTGGAGAGGTGTACAGCAGAGTTTAAAACAGTCACAGTCACAGTTAAAGCAATTCCCACAATCCCATCCCTAACCTCCCACCCCTAATCTCCCACCCCTTAAAATTGAATTAAATTAATATGAATTAAAACAAGGAAAGTAAAAATATACAAAACAATATCTTAATATTCTTGAGAAATCCAGCGTCCTCTTCCTATCAAAAGGTCCTCTGGCCTCACAAGGATGGATACATGTTGGATTGCAAAGGAAATCTCTTTGTTATAATGCAAATAAATGTTAAATTTCCTGGACTTTGAAAATTTCCCAGTTGCCACATGGCCAGAAGGAAAAAGTGCCAGCCTGCAAGATATGTGCCTCCATACCGTCTTAATTAAGAAGAGAAAAAGCAAAATGCAGGCCTTTGGCTAACATCTTCATTTTTTTTCCTCCTGTTTGGTTTGTAACACCTTGCCTGATGAAGAAGCCCGTGAGGCCTGAGCAAACCAGAATAGAGTGGTACTATTGCTTCCCTCGATCAGATGCTATACTTCTATTGATGCAGCCTAGAATTTCATTGTTGTTGTTTTTTGTTTGTTTGTTTTTAGTTACTGCATCACACTGTTGACTCATGTTCAATATGTGGTTTATTAGAACTCCGAGATCCCTTTCACATGTATTGTTAGCAAGCCAGGTGTACCCCATCTTATATCTGTGCAATTCATTTTTTTTCTCCCTAACTGTAATACCTTACATTTATCCATGTTGAAATTCATTTTGTTAGTTTTGGCCCAGCTTTTTAATCTATTAAAATCATTTTGGATTTTGATCCTGTCCTCTGGGGTATTAGCTCCTCCTAGTAATTTGGTGTCATCTGCAGATTTGAGAAGCATGCCTTCTACTCCTTCATCCAAGAAATTAAGAAAGATGTTGAATAGCACTGGGTCCAGGACAGAATCCTGTGGCATCCCATTGGTCACTTCTCTCCAGGATAAAGAGAAGTCATTGCTGAACACCCTTTTGGTTTGGCCAGACAACCAATTACAAATCCACCTAAAAGTTGCACTTTCTAGTCCACATTTTATTAGCTTGTTTTCCAGTATATTGTGGGGGACCTTGTCAAAGGCCTTACTGAAATCAAGATATTATACATCCACAGCATTTCCTTCATCTACCAAGCTGGTAATTTTTTTTATCAAAAAAGGAGATCAGATTAGTCTGGCATGACTTGTTTTTGAGAAATCCATGTTAACCTTTAGTGATTCTGACATTCCTTTCTAAATGCTTACTCTCTGTTTAATAGGTTGTTTTAGCTAGTCATTCTTAGAAAGGGAAACCAGAGATTGTAACCATCCCAGGACCACAGTATTAACCTCCCATGCAAGCCAAATGATGCTTGAAATTCTACAATAAAGACTTTTATCATATAAGGAGCAAGAAATGTCAGATGTCTAAGATGTTCAGGAAAGTAAGAGGCACTAGAGATCATATTGCAAACATATATTGGATAATATAGTGCCTCAAAGAATTTCAGAAGAAAACCATCCTATAAGTTACAGCAAAAACTTGATTGTGTTGAGCTACAGATTGCTCTTCAAGAAATGGATGTGCTGTAACATTTTATTGTTTTGATGCATTGCTTGTACTCAGGACAAGAGGCTACTGTTGCCACAGAATATGGATAAAGAGAATGGTTTCCAACTGGCAAGGGGGTCAAGCAAGGGTGCCTTTTATCATCCTCTCTATTTAACTTGTATGCTAAACATATCATACATAATGCAGGGTTAGACTCAGAAAGGGGGTGTAAAAAGTGGAAAACAGCAAAGACTTGGAACAGTTCCTGAAGAAATTCAAGGAAGCAAGTGCAAAGGTAGGTTTACAAAAATAATGACCAAAGATGATTTACATAACTTTAAAGTGGACAATGAAAACACTGAAATAGTTCAAGATTTTACATACCTTGGCTCAGAATGTAAACTGCAGTTAAGAAATCAGAAGAAGGGAAGGACTTGGAAAGGTAAATATGAAGGAACTAGACAAGATCCTGAAGTATCAAGATATATACTGTAATTGAATACTAAAGTTAGAATAGTCCATGCCATCATATTTCCAGTTTCTATATATGGTTGTGAAAGCTGAACAGTGAAGAAAACTGCTAGGGAGAAAATCCACCCTGTGCTACTGGAGAAGAATTCTACAGATACTGTGGACTGCTAGAAAGACAAATGAGTCCTGGAGCAAATTAAGCCTGAACTCTCCCTAGAAGCCAAGATGACTAAACTGAGACTGTCAGACTTTTGACATATCATGAGAAGACATGACTCACTAGAAAAGATGATAATGCTTGGCAAGATATAATGTCCTGGAAAAGAGGACAAGCACATTATAGATGGATAGACTCAATCAAGGAAGCCAGGGCCATGAGCCTGCAAGACCTGAGCAGAGCTGTTGATGGTAGGCTATGTTGGAGGTCTCTCATTCATGGGGTCACCAAAAGTTGCAGTTGATTTGACAGCTGTTAACATGAAACCTTCTAGTTCTTACTCTATATTATCATCATCCATGGGCATTCAATTTTTTTATTTTTTTACTTTTTATTTTATTTTATTATTATTTTGCTGTTGCATTCATTGTCTCAGAGAAATGCATTTGGAATATTTCTGACTCTGGACATGTGGTCCTTTCTGACAACTGGATTTTTAAAATTACAAATTGTAAGGCACAGTCTACACACCTTTCCCTCAAACAGGTGGCATTTCTAATGCTAAGATATTGTATTTCTTCTTTATTCCAATCATTATCATCTATATACTGTATCTCTGTCTCAGACTACAATTATTTTCCTTTAGCCTTGTGCAAAATGGCTGTTAAAGTGGAGATTTCAGAGCTGGTCCTACCATGAAGCAGAGTGAGGCAACCAACTTGCACAGCTGATGTGTAGCAGTCATAACAGCTACCTGCCTCATCTTTCAGAGGGCAGTCCTGCATTCCCTGTTGCTCTTTTGTGTATACTGGTACTTATTCAGCTGTCAGCCCATTTGGCTTCTGTACATCAAATGGAAGCATCTTGTATTTTACCTCCAACAACGTAACATCTTGGGCCAGCCCTGGACTACTGGATATTGTTTTCAATGTCACAAGTGATAAATGGCTCCTCTGTCCACTTGCTTTATGTTTATATTATTCAAGCTAGTGCCCTCCATAACTGTTGGATCAGAATCCCAATCATCCTGAGACAAAATGGCCAACACATCAGAAGCATACTAGTTTCAGGAGGCCTCATCTGAGAAAAGATTATTCTTCTCTTTTTTCAGCCATGCTCTTTCTATATGAACATAATTAATTTTCCTTTAAAAAAAAAACTCTTACTTGTCCTGGTGCACACATTTTTTTTATTTAAAAAAAAGAAGGGGAAAAGGAAACTGGAAAGCCACAGCTGCAGTATTACTTCCTCTCTTCAGCAAGGCAATCCTTCACTGTCTAATGATGGGACATTCTGCTAAGTGTGCAAAAGGTTTGTGAAAACACTACAGCAAAGTGATAATCTGACTGTGGACCATGTTTTCCTAATTTCAGATGGTACTACTTAGAAGAGAATGGAAAAAGGAAAACATATTTTTTTAAAAAAGGTTTCTAATGTGCTTGTCAGAGAAGATCAGTCATCTGCAGTATATTACATTTTCATCTCTCTCTCGCTATCTTGCTTCCAAACAGTATCCATCTGCCCACACATTTGAATATTCAGAACACAAGTTGAGCACGTACCTTTATTGTGAATTGCGTGAGCCCAGCTGCAGTCAGACTTGAGTAGACTGCAACTCTCTCCCAAAGGAGGAGGCTTTTTGTGAATGGCTGTGTCGTGTTCGAGACACCATTATGTAGCAGACAGCACCAGTAAAGAATCTGTTGCTTGGCTCAGGTTTGAACAACCTTCATAATTAAAGCAGCACTTGGAAAAATGACATCAGGCTGGAGCATCCTGGGTGGTGTAGTCCAAAAAGTAACTTTCCCAAGTTCTTGTATCTGCATAATACTTACTGGTATTATGACCATTTATAGTCTGTTTCTCAGTTCTTCCAAATCAAAGGCTAAAGGGATTAAAATCTGTATGTAGGTTAGAATTACACTTTCATTGTGCCTGAAAAGAAGCATTCACTAGGGGTGCATCAACATTGCATCTACAGCTTGCATTCTTTTGATCCAAAGATATTTCTCCAGATTTAAAAATTTACTTTTTTTACCAATGGTTAGCTTGAGCATTCATGCTAATTGGTGCAAAGACTGCTTGTCAACCTGGTGCTGTGAATTATATGCAGATACACGAATGTCTGACTGCACATATGTGTGCCTTCTTTTTTTACCCAACTTGACAAGGTTTGCTTGGTGTTATTTATTAGACACAAATTGACTCTGTACCAAATGGGTACTCAGGTGACTCTGATGTTTGTCACCCCACCATAAGTTTTCATTTGTCCAGGCAAACATACTGATACCCATAAAGAGGGGGAAAAAATCAGGATAAAGTTGAAATAATTCTCTTTCCTTTGTTCTTCTATTGTTTTAATGAGAACTTACTGGCGATCACCTGGTTGTTGTTGTTTTTAATTTATTGTTTCTTTTTCATTAATTCCTTCATATTCTTTCTCTCTCTCTCTGGGCCTTTTCACATTAAACAATTATAGTTCTATTACTCCATTTTAACAGTATTTAAATTCTCCGCCAGAAAGGTCTAGTGCTCCTCTCTGTGTGTGAAGTTGCTTGTTGAATTATGAATTTCATAGGGTTTTGAATACTCAGAGGTAGTTTTTCAAGTTTCTTCCTCTGGAATATAGCCTACAGCACCTGGTATTTGTTGCCAATCCAGCAAGGGTTGACTCTGCTTATCTTCCAAGATCAGATGGGACCTTGGGCCTTTAGAGTATCTAAACTACAAACTACAGGATGCAGCCATGACTGTTAAAGTAGAATCATCATGTTATAATGATGTAGTGTGTAATAGCCCTATCTCCCCACATATTCTTTTTCTTTCCCTTTCAGTTCCCTTACCATTTATTTTATTTTTGCCTATTTTATTACTTCTTTGTTGTTTCTACAAGGATGGGTGATTGTTCATGTGGAAAATATTCCTTTAAAATCTATAGTTTTCTTTTACTTGGTGAAAACACTCAATTATTTATAAAATTTACATGCGACTTTTCATTTCTTTCTTTAAAAAAAAAAGTCCCTAAGCAGATCCCAAAGTTCTCCTTTTAGGGAGGACCTGAAAATACAACAGTGGTGAATCAAAGGGAAAGGCTAGAAAAGACCTATAAGAACTTGATTAAAAGGTAACTTCACTGGTTGATAAGTGTGATATAAAATTTATGTGCTTTAAAAAAAAATACGTTGCAAGACATACAGACAAGTGGGTTAGACTAGAAGAAGTAAATCCACATGCTAAATTTCTTTGCTACTTATCCTCTGTAGTTTTGTATTAGTTATGCTATTATTTTTCTATACCTTTCCTGTACTCACCCCCACACAGACAAAATAACATTATGCATGATGCCATTTGAAAATTTATAATAATTATAATGTGATAATTTCTGAATTAAGAATTAATTTGGCCAGTTCCGTGCTTTTTTTTAGTCTGCTGAAAAGCTCAGTATTCAAAGGCTGCCATCTTTGATTCTAGAGACAGGTGAAAAAAGGATAGTATGCTTGATATTCAAAGTACTGCTCTATTCAAAGAGTTATCAAGAGGATCAGTGGAGTTTTTCATGTCTATTTGGAAAAAATACAACAGATATAGGGATTTTTGTTTTCTTAAATAAATGGAATAACTAAGCAGAACCAAAGATAATACCTTGCTCATTGATCATATCTTCAGGTCAATGTGAAAATGAATTGTATATTTCAAGGTTATTTTTCTTTGCTACAATAAAAAAAGTAACATATTAACTTTTTTAGTTTTTATAGATGACTTTTTTTCACGTCTTTAGGAGCTTGACTCTAAAGGATGAAAAAATGTTTCCATTGCTGCATATAGTGTGATAGAGCAAGTACATAAAAAGAAAATGAAATCAATGTGTGTATTTGCATGCTCTTTGGAAAGGCAAAGCAAGGGTCAAAATTGCAGATCCAGGAAGATGCCTATTAAAAATAGTAATAGTAGTAGTAATAATAATAATAATAATAATAATAATAATAAATTATTTATTTATAACCCACCCAATCACAATGAATCTGGATAGGTTACAGGAATAAAAATACATAGAATATACAATAAAATTCAAATTGGTCCCCTTCCAACCCTCCTCCCATCCCAATACTAAAACTACAATTAAACAACCACAATTTAAAAGCACAATAAAATACAACAACATTAAAATTTAGGAAGGAATTGTTGGACAGAGTGATGTAATTCACAATGTGCAGGAAGAGGAGCTAGGTTGGGAAAGCCTGCTGGAAGAGATCCATCTTAAGGGCCTTCTTAAAGGCTGTAAGAGTGGAAATGTGGTGGATCTCCTCTGGCAGGTCATTCCATAGCTTCGGAGCAGAGGTGGAAACTGAAGTTAGCCTAGGTTTTTCAGCTGGAAATAATTCTTCCCCAAGGACCTTAGTGTTCTGGACAGACAATACAAAAGAAGGCGATCCCTTAAGTATTCTGGACCCAAGCCATGTAGGGCTTTAAAGGTAATAGCCAACACCTTTTACTTTGCCCCAAAACTAATTGGCAGCCAGTAGAGGGATTTCAAAACCATTGTTATATGACCATTACAACAACAACAACAACAACAATTATTATTATTATTATTATTATTATTATTATTAATAGCCCGCCCCACTGATCAAGCAATCGGGGCAAGTTACAGTAGTTAAAATAACAGTAGTTAAAACAAATCAAACCCATCCCCACCTCCCACCCCTTAACATAAAATTAGATCAGCAATAAATTAAAATCTAGGACAAAAGCAGACAATTAATCACAATATCAATATCTGGCCTAAGAATTCCTGAGCTATTTGGGTGGGACTGACATCATAAAGGAGGCTGGAAGAGCTCAGATCTAGGATTTGGAGCCACGGCATGTTAGGTGCTGTCTGGGAAGGCCTGCCGGAAGAGATGCATCTTTAGGGCTTTTTTAAAGCCTTCAAGGGATGGAATAAGACGCATCTCATCCAGTAGGTCATTCAACAGCTTGGGGGCAATAGCTGAAAAGGCCCTCTGGGAGGTCTGCATCAGCCTGGTCTTCATAGGCTGTAGCAGGTTCCTCCCGGAGTGTGTGGGGGAGTTCATATGGGAGGAGGCGGTCTCTGAGATAGGATGGACCCAAGCCATGCAGGGCTTTAAAGATTAAAACCAACACCTTGTACTGCACCCAGAAACTAATTGGCAGCCAGTGGAGAGATTTAATCCCAGGTGTCATGTGCTCTCTCCTAGATGTTCCTGTAACAAGTCTGGCTGCCATGTTCTGAACCAGTTGTAGTTTCCAGGTTAAGCACAAGGGTAGCCCCATTAGAGCACATTGCAGTAGTCCAAACGTGAGGTTACCAATGCGTGTACCACAGTTTCCAGATGCCTCATATCCAGGAAAGGACGTAGCTGGCGTATCAGCCGAAGCTGATAACAGGCACTCCTGACCATCACATTCACCTGACTGGACATGTGAAGCAACGAGTCAAAAAGTACCCCCAGACTATGAACAGAGTCCTTCGAGGAGAGTGTGGCTCCATCAAGAACTGGGGATTGTATTCCCAAGCTGGGTTTCGGGCCCGTAATTGTGAATACCTCCATTTTGTCTGGATTAAGCTTCAATTTGTTTTCCCTCATCCAATCCATTACCGCTGCAAGACAGCCATTGAGAGGAGAGATGCCATCTGAGGTCTGAGCAGACAATCTGGTCATGGAGAAGTATATCTGAGTGTCATCAGCGTACTAATGGCACTGAGCTCCATGCCTCTGAATGATCTCGCCCAGCGGCTTCATATAGACATTGAATAGCATTGGGGACATGATGGCGCCCTGAGGGATGCCACAATTAAGTTCGATTTTGGAAGAGCAACTGTCCCGGAGCCTCACCCTTTGGGATCTGCCAGAGAGAAAGGACCGGAACCACCGAAGCATGGTGCCACCAATTCCTAACTCTCTCAGTAGATCCAAGAGGATGGAATGATCTATGGTGCCAAAGGCAGCTGATAGATCCAAGAGCACCAGCAGGGTCACACTACCCCTTTCAATGCTCAAGCGGAGGACGTCTGTCAGAGCAACCATGGCAGTCTCAACTTCATATCCTGTCCTGAAGCCGGTTTGAAATGGATCGAGATAATCAGTTTCATCCAAGACAGCTTGGAGTTGGAAGGCGACAGCTCTCTTGATCACCTTGCTGAGAAAAGGCAGCAAGGACACTAGTCTATAGTAGTTCCTGTCCAGGGGGTCGAAGGAAGAAAGGTACAAGAAGTACCTGTAATCAACCTGGCTGCCATATTTTGTACAAGCTGTTTCCGAACTTGACACGATGGTAGCCCCATGTAGAGCGCATTGCAGAAGTTCAATTCAGATAATACCAGCGCATGTACTACTGTTTCAAGGTCTCCCGGTTCCAGGAAGGAGCACAGCTGGTGTATCACCTGAAACTGATTACAGGTGCTCCTGACTATCGCAGGCACCTGAGCTGTCAGGTGAAGAGCATCCCCAAGCTGTGGACAGAGTCCTTCAGGGGAAGTGTGACTCCATCCAGAACTGGCTGACGTAACTCCATTCCTGGATTTGGTTTTCCTATAACGAGTACCTCCGTTTTATCTGGATTAAGCTTGAGTCGGTTTTCCATCATCCAGTCCATTACCACCCCAAGACAGGCATTCAGAGGAGAGATGCCATCCTTAATCACTGCATCAGTCCGATAGTGTGCTATCTGCAAAGTTGTGTGCAAGTAACTGTCTTCACTTATCTGACAAACAGGTATTCAATGGTTAATTCTGCCATTTTCTTGCCTGTTTAGGACTAGGTGAATGTATTTGGTCCCCCATTTGTCAGCACTTTCATAGTTCACTGATCCAGACATTGGGGATGTTGCTCAGTTTCTAATCTGTGGCATCTGGTGGCTCTAACAGATGGCCGATCCATTTTGGTTTTAGTTTGAAGTTTAGAGAAGCTATCCAATGTGATTAACCCCATGCCCAAAATAGATTCAACACTTTAGACAATTCCTTTAAGATTTGAAATAAGCCCATTATTAATGATATTAATAAACATTAATATCAGAATCACCATCTGTTACTAGGACAGGGGATGTGTCCTGCTTACCTCTACTGAGGGCAGCACTGCAGGGGAATAGGCAAAGGGGTAGTCGGGAGTCCAGTCCAAGGGTCACACAATACCAGTCAGTCAGTCACAGCAAAGGGCAGAGGCAACGGTGTAGTCACAAGGCAAGTCCAGAGGTCAGATAACTTGAATCAAAAGAGCAAGGAATACTGGAATAAACAACAAGGCTGCAAGACTGGTTGTTGGCTGCAAAGAACCTCTGTAGCTGGGGGTCTTTTAAAGGGCCTGTGCTTCTCTGAGCTAAAACTTATTAGCTCTCCTTTTGGCTTGTAGCCTGGAAGACCTCCTCAATGACTCCTTGACCTGCCTTCTCTCCAAAGGTCATAGCACCTGAAGCCTAGAGTCCATAGAGACTGTTTCTCCCTCAGCAGATTTCTGAGCCTTCTCTGGGATTGCTGATCCAATCCCCTTCTCTGGGACTGCTGATTTCAGTTTTTTCATCAAATGCAATTATATATATATATATATATATATATATATATATAAAATTAAAAAATGTAAATTGGAACATGCTTTGTCCCTTCAATCCATTTCCAATTTATGGTGACCCTAAGATAAATTTATCACAGAGTCTTCTGGGGCTGAGAGTGTGCCATTCACCCAAGGTCACACAGTGAGCTTCCACAGCTGAGCAAGGAATAGGACCCTATATATATATATATATTAATATTAATAGATATTTTAATTTCTATTTTAATTGTATCATGTTTACTCCTGTTTTAAGGGGGGATTTGAGACATAATATTGAATGTGGATATTTTAATGTGTTGTGAGCATTTTGATTGTCTCGTCACAGAAAAGTGGGATAATTTTTTATTATTATTATTTATTTATTATTGAATCAACAGAAACTTCTGCCAATTGTTTCAATAGGTCTGTAAATTCACTAACCCTGCCTCATTGTTGAATTGTGACTTTTTTTCCTGGTTGTTCTGGCCATCATAGCAAACATCATGTATAATCATACTTGAAGAAAGTACTCACAACTCAGAATCATCTTACTTTTCCATGATGCAAACAACATCCCATGAGAAGCAGGCTTGACTTCCATGCAAATGTACAGAGGATCAAAATACAGGACTGCATGTGTTAGGAAATGGCTTAAACATCTAAAGGCAAGGACAATTGTCTTCATTATGCAACCTTCCTGGCCTCCCTCTATGCTGATGTTCTGGCTGATGCCTGATAGCTCCTATATTTTCATATTCAAACAAAACACATGAGTTGTGTGGAGAGACTGTTTGCCCATTGCACATGCATACACAGAAAAGAAAGTGCACATTCACAGCCTTACACTGTGATTTAGAAATGTGTCTACTGTAGCCAATCTGACTGCACAAAGCAATGACTTGGAAGGAATGAACAAATATGTTTCAAGGAGATGGGATTTATTTCATTAGTAATGTTGACATTAAATTAAATTTTAGCAGAGAAGTCGTTTGTTGTACTAGCATTCATATTGTTAAAAGGGGAACTTTACAGGACACATGTAAAGCATCAGTTGATGGAAAAACCACTCTTCATATTCTGCTGTATATTTTCTTAATTTAAGAACATGTCAATAGAAAATGTTGGCATGTGTTATATATTTCTTGCTTTCTTTTTCAATCAATATTTGTATCTTTTTAGCTTGCTTGTTTTATTTTGTATGTTTGAAAGTCATGGTCTAATACTTCTCTTGCAATTGTATTATTTTTGTGCACTGTTTTTATTACCAATACTTATAATGATGTATTTTAGATATGTAATTATTATTTTTAATTCTTCCAGTTTCATATATAATTAGAAGTTTATTTGGCTCTGTTCAGACAGCAGATTTAAAGGTGTAAGAATGAGCAAGAAGTAGTTAAGATGTTTAATTTCTAATTTATGTTTAATGGAAGAGATGGGGAAACAAGGTTGTGGGATTTTCTCTCTTATGTACAACTTGGCTGGGTTTGGGTGTTACATTTCAATTGTCAGAGAGTGAGACATTTGCTATTTTGCCTCAGATAGCAAAATGCCATGCCATGTCTTCTGAGCATACATGGCAACAGTTTTCAGTAGCAAACTAAATTTATGGGTTAAGTAATTAATTGTATACTGAATCAATGTGGTATCATGGTTTGAGTATTGGACTATGAATCCAGAGTACAAGATCTGAAATCCCTGCTCAGCCGTGGAAATGGAAATACACTCTCAGACTCAGATTAGGACAATGACTATCCTACTATGAATAAATCTGGCCAAGAAAACCCCATGATAGGGTCTCCATAAGTCAGAGTCAACCTGAAGGCAGATAACAAGAATGTGCTGTAAGTGCTGCCAGCATGGACTCTGGAAGACCAGGGTTTGATTCCTACTAAAAATCCACCTTGAGCAAATTATACTATCTTAGTTTAGGAGGAAGGCAATGACAAATTATTTTGAATAAATCTTGTCAGGATTTCCATAAATCAGAGTCAACTTGAAGGACATAATAAAACAACAACTGTTCTGTTGCTCTAAGAATTTTGAAACAACATGTTGAAACGGAGTGTTTAGCCATTCTGAGTCCCACTTCAGAGGGAAATGTTTTTGGTATGTATTATTCTAGGTAGTGATGTTTGTGATGATAGAATCATCATTACTGGACCAAGTAAGAAGGTCCATCACCATGCCATCAATTTTCTGGCTGCAATAATCTTTCCCATTATCCAAAATACTGCTAATATGCAAAAAAGAAAAGTGAATTACAAAAAAATGTACACAAGGAAATACTGGTCCAGATTCAACTATGGGCAACATGTAGGATGAGCTGTGTTTATCCTTCTAAGTGAATACATAGCATACAAAGGCCGTTCAGTCCAACTCTCTGCATGACAATGGGTTGGACTGGATGGCCCTTGTGGTCTCTTCCAACTGTATAGATCTATGATTCTATGATCTGGAACCCTCTATGATGGACTGGAGGTATTGCTTGTTCACAGCTCACACCACAAACTCAAACAGTTATTCCCAAAATGGGCTATCTTCTTTCTTCCACATAAATGTGCTTTAGAGTGAGATGAATGAACAAAGCCTGCTATGACATACTTTTCCCAGTAAGACATTCCGAAAATGTTTCTAATGGCTTGACATTCTAATGCTCCATTACTGAAAGTCATCAGGCAGAGTATATATCACTTTGAATGGCTAATGTTCACCAGCAGATTGCCATAATTGTCAGTGGCTGTTGTGGTGGTGGTTCATTTATATGTTGTCTTCCATCCCCATGCTGGGACTCAAGGAAGCTTTCAAAATATTTAAACCAATACAGAATAAAATACCTATAGAAACGTTCAGTGTGTGTGTGTGTGTGTGTGTGTGTGTGTTACTTTTAAAATACAGTTAAACAACCTGAAGAGTTAAAACCATTTTAAAATGTATTAAGAGACATAAGATATATATCAACACCATTAAAAGTTCATTGTAGTCAATCTGCAAAAGTCTGTGGAAAACATTTTCTCTTACAGGAGGAAGGACAGCAGAAGGGGAAGGACAGCATCCTAGCCTCTGTAGGGAGGACATTTCAAAGTTTGGGAATAGCCAACATGAATATTTTCTCCCTTGTAACCAACTAAGAGAGTTGGGAGTGTGGTGGTACTGAGAAAAGGGCTGGCCTTGAAGGTCCTAGAGCTTGGATAGGATCATACAGGGAGATACTGAGGACTGATACTGATACTGCATGTAAAGAAGTAGATTCAAGCCTACAAAAGCTTATGCTACCAACTTCAATCTTTCAATTAGTCTTAAAGGTTTTTTGTGGGTTTTCTGGGCTATGTGGCCATGTTCTAGAACAGTTTATTCCTGACGTTTTGGCAGCATCTGTGGCTGGCATCGTCAGAGAATACTGGCATGGAAAAGATTGGGTATGTATATACACACACACACACACACACACACACTGTGTGACCCTGGGTTGGGAGGAGTTATTGCCATGTTAATCAGTGTATTGTTCTGTTATTGATGGCAGGGCCTCAGGATGGGAGGATATGCAAAGGGGATTAGCTTCTGCTTTATTAGTGATCATTGTGTGCTGGGAAAGCCCCTGCTCCTGTGTGGTTTCTCATTTTCATTTGCTGAGACCTGATTTTGCTATTTTGCAGCACTGCTAGCCAAACTTAGTTTAATTTAAGGGCTTCTTCTTTCCTGTTGAAGTTGTCCAAGTGTATATGGATTTCAATGGCTTTCCTGTGCATTCTGACCTGATAGTTGTTGGCATGGTCCAGAATTTTAGTGTTTTCAAACAGCACTTTATGGCCAGGATGCTTTATAATGTGTTCTTTTAGAGATGATTTTTCTGGTTGACCCAGTCTGCAGTATCTCTCATGTTTCTTGATTTGTGTTTGGACACTGTATTTTCTGGTCCCTATGTAGACTTGTTTGCAGCTGCATGGTATGCAATAAACTCCTGTGATTGTTAGAGGGTCTTTTCCTGTCCTTCCCTGAGCGCAGCATTTACTGGATTTTCTTGGTCAATTTGTAAACCATTTGGAGGTTGTGTTTCCTCACCACTTTCCCTATTCCGTCTGTGACTCTTTTGATGTATGGTAAAAATACCTTCTCTTTGGGTGGTTGTTTTGTCTTCCCCGGGTTTTTCAGGGTCTGGCAGCCCTTCTGATGTCTAAGTTGGAATAACCATTTGCCTATAGAGCCTGGCCTAGCTGCTTCAATTCATCTTCCAAGAAGTGGGGGGTCACAGATACATTTTGTCCAGTCTGCCAGTGTTTTTATTGTGCTTCTTTTTTTTGTCATGGGTGATGGTTAGAGTTCTTGTGCAGGTATCTGTCTGTATGTGTAGGTTTTCTTTATACAATGGCCTGATCTAGACGTGCACTAAAAAGCACCTTTAGGGCTCTTTAGTGTGTGTTTAGGGTTAGGAAGGGTGCAGCTTTTGCACCCTCCCTAATCCTAAAGGGTATGGGCGCCACCATTTAAAAATGGCAGCATCCATACGGGTGCGCCATGATGTTGTCATGGCATGCACAGCATTTAGAAATGCTGCACATGCCATGATGACTTTGCACCACAGGAGGGCGCCAAGTGTGCCCTTCCCACAGTGCAAAAAAGGAGCTCAAAAACTGAGCTCCTTTTTGCTTCCGGGTATTTGGTGCGGCCTTCAAACAGCTGCACCAAAGACCCGGGGAGAAAGAGGCCACGACAGCGGCCCCTTTCTCCCCTCAGCACCACCGAGGGAAGTGGGATGCAGCGGGCGCCTGCTGCACCCCGCTTTGAGGCCGTGGGGAAGCGGCAGTTTGCCGCTTTCCCGTAGCCTCTGGAAGCAACGGGATGGGGCCTCTGGGGCTGTTGGTGTGGCAGCCTTGGCCCCATCTCACTGCTTCTTGGGGCAGCTACAGACTGCCCCTTTTGGGTAGTCTGTACAGCCCTGTGTGACCCAAACTTTGGCTTGGTTTGCAGATGACTAGGGTAATCCAAGAATGCCAGTGTTCCTTCCTTTTCTTTTTCCATAGTGAATTGGATATCCACGTGGATGTTGTTCAGATGGTTCAGGAGTACAGCCAGATCTTCTTCTCCATGGCTTCAAATGGTGAAAGTGTCATCCACATATCAGAACCAAGTTGCTGGCTTTTTCTGTGCTGTTTCCAGGGCTTGCTTTTCAAAGTGTTCATTTAAAAGTTTGCTATCACAAGCCAAGAGTATGTGATATGCCCAAGGTCACCCAATGAGTTTGATAGCGGGCTGGGAATTGAACCCTGGTTTCCAGAGTCATAGTCTAACAGTCAAACCACTACATTATATGCTGGCTCTAAGGGTCCATAATTAGAAAACAATACACAACCTTCTCTTGTTAGGTAGTCTTGTATCTGGTTTTATCTAAGTTTTAATGGTGCATTTGTCATCACTCTTGACGAATAAGAAAGGACTTTTGGCCTGATTGCAGCAGCCAAAATTTACATTATTCACAATGCCTTAACACAAGATGTTTTACATGGGCACAGGAAGGCTATTTTGTAAGCCATGGGATGCCTGAGCACAAAATATGGCTGCCAAAGTAGGGATAAGGTTCTTCCATTTTTTTTAAAGAAGCAAAACAATAATCTCCTGGATAGTAATATAATATTGATCTTCAATTCAGTAAGAGGACGAAGTGAATTTCAGAAGCTTCAAATAATATCTAATCTGTTTAATGACTGCACTCATTTCCTTTTTGTGCCATACTTGGGTAGCAGCCATTCTACAAAGCATTTGCTGTGGGTGCTTTCTGTTATTTTTGTCTCACTGCAAGTAGATCAAAGAATTAATAAAAGCTCCCTGCTCTAAAAGGTCATTTCCAAACTAAATGCAGCAATTCAAAGTGGGAAACGGAATGAGTGCCAAGGTGATGTTTAATGAAGTAACATTCTAGCAGTATCCTTTCAAGAACATTTGCAGAATTGTTTGATTGCCTTAGAGTACACAGGAAACAATAAACCTACACAGCACTAACTGGGTCTCTGATGGCTACATTTTGCTGAAAGGCTGCCAAACGACTTGGAATTATAAGTACAGTATAGTCAAGGCTGAATTATCTCATGCAGTAGATATTTTGCCACATATTTGGCATAACAGAATAGTTGGGGGAGGAATCTATTTTCTGGCTTTAAAAAAATGTGCAAATACAATTAACATGTGAATTCACATTGAACATTATACATCTATTTAAAACACATTAAGATAACCTCTTAGGGCACATTGTCATGATACTATCATTCCTCAGTTCTTTGCCACCAAGCAAGTTGAACCAAAATCAGCTCCTGTGGTAATGGTTGGGGCTTGCTACAATTACACAGTATGTTCCTTCTAGGTTTAGTTTAGTTGCCCATGTGACATGTTCTCCATTAGTGGTTTTCATGCAGTGGAATGCACAGGGAGGTTCATTCCCCTCTGTTAACAGGAATCAGCCAGCTTGGGGGTTCTGGGAACTATATTCTCAAAATAATGGGCCATGTTTTATATCAGCTACTTTGTTAGCTATACCTAAGTAACTTAATTGACTTCTCCAGATGAGTAAATCTAGATAACTGTTACATGTTCATGATAGTTACTTAAGCCCGGTACAGACGGGCGATTTGCAGCATTCTTCCAGCAAACTAGAGCTAGATGAGGCTGGACGTTTACATGCCCAATAGCCCTAGTACACGAGGAGGCCGCTGTCATGCCTTGCCCCCATCTAAATAGGCAGTGCCATGATGGCACAAGCGTGCTACAGTGCCCAAACAGTGCTGGCAGAAAGTGACACGATCAGGGCACACAAGCATGCCAATTGTGCCCCTTCCAGGAAGCTGCTTTTGGCAGCTTCTTTTTGCTCTTGGGAGGGAGCACACCATTGCCACACTGTTTGGTTGCTGTGGTAAAGAGAGATGGCAAAGAGAGATGCCATATAGCTGATACTGTGATCCCACCAATGCCCTAGGCTCCTTAAATATTAATTTAAAAATTTAAAACATTTTTAAAAATTTAATTCTTTTTAAAAAATTAAAATTTTTAAAAATACCAAATCTTACCAAATCTTCCATTTAACCACATGAAACTATGTCTAGGCTGTGCATATGGTATTGTAATTTAAAGATATAATTTTAATTTTGCTAGTTGCTTGTGTCACATTGATTACTGTTACATCCAGTGATAGATGGGAATTATGATTTATGAGTCACATTAGTACAGAAAACATTATTAAGGATTCTATATGTTGTGGCATGGGAGGAGGTCCTTGAGGGACAAGGGACACCATGAGTTATGCATTGGGTGATGCCAACTTTAGTGACATCACAGAAATACTGTTCCATTTCTCCCAAATGCAGTTTTTAAAATACAAAACAAAACACAAAAACATAAAATATGATAAAAAAATATTTGCTTTTTTTTAAATCAATGTACACATGACTTGGTTTATATATTTTCAAATTTTACAGCTGGCACTTTATGCTAGTTTGAAGTATATTTTCTGTTTTTTGGATGTGTGTGTGTGTGTGTTTACACAGCAGAGGAGAAGTCACAATGTATTTATTGCTAAACAAATCTGATCAATCTAATGCACATGTGCATTAATGTATTAATAAGATTCATACATAAGATGTTTTTACAGTTTTTGCAAAATATATTCCTGTGTGGAAATGTACTAACTTCAAGCTAGCTTATAGAATCCAAGCTGCCCTGCTTAATTATGACTTTATGTTTGCCATAATCAAAATGACGACAACATCAGAAGCAGAGGATTTATTTAATTATAAAAGGCACTGTTTCATGAAGCTAATTTTGAACTAATGGGTCCTCTTTCTTCTCTGTCATTTCTATCACAACAAGAGGGTGCTTTTTAAAAACTATCTCTCTTGATTTCAACAGGAAAAGAAGCAAGTGTTTGTCTAAATGAAACACCCATTCAGTCAGTGAGGAAGACAGCCCAGGAAATGTTCTGGAGCTCCCATAGAAACATAATTTGAAGAGGTGATGATGGACTAAACCATATTTACGCATGCATTTGATGGCCATCTAGTCTTATAGAATCCCCCATCCTCATCCCCATTAACTTGATTGCACTTCAAGTCTTATTGGTCTTCATCAGCTGACGTGATAAATCTTCCAACTAGATGTGAGATTTTACTCCATTTTGCTACAATTTTTCACACACATGCTTTTGTTTTCAAAGAGGTAGACATGTTAATCTCTTGTAGCATAAAAAGAAAGAAGGGGAGGAATGTGGCAACACCTTTAAGACTAACCTTTCAATCTTGATATAAAAGCGAGTTTGTCCTAAAAGTGCTGTCACAGTCATTTTTTCCCTCACCCTCCCTTCCTCCATTGAATACTCATGAGAGGCAGAAAAGGAGTGCCACCTTCTCTCAAGCCTGTAAAATTTATTTTTAAAAGCATATACACATACACACACACAAAAATCCCCACAACCCCAAATACCAGAAAAACACTGCATTAAATTTCAGTTCTTATACTGCAGCAGATTCACATGAAAATTTCTGGCACCCTGCGTTAACTGATGAGCTTTCCAGAAATTGTCATAATTGCATGTGTGGAGTTTTAATGACTTTCGTGTAAAATACCTTTGGTGGCGCAGAGATCAAAGTGAAACAGAGTTGCCTGCTACAAGATGATAACTCAAGTAAACACACTCAAGAGTACAAATGCAAATGTTTCAATGAGATTGATTTTGCTTCCATTTACGGTATATTTTTGACTGCCAAAGCAACAAAAAAGTTCAAACTAGTTCCAGATTTGCTGTTATAATGATGATGATGATGATGGTGATGGTGATGATGCAAAATCTACACAGTTCTTTTCCTTAAAGGGGAGAGGAGAGATTTAACCTTGATCATAGAAATTTCATCTTAGTTCTTCTAACTTGTAAAGCAACCAGGAAATCCAGCATGTGTAGTGGTTTGAGAGTTAGAATATGATTCTGGAGACCAGGGTCTGAATCCCCACTTCACCACAGAAACCCACTGGGTAACATTGGGCAAATCATACTCTCTCAGACTCACAGGAAAGCAAAGAAAACCTGCTTCTGAACAAATCTTACCAAGAAACCCCATTGAACGTAGGATCGCTTTAAGTCAGAAAAGACCTGAAGGTACACAACAACAACAAAGCGATTGTAAGAGGAAATTCAAAAATATGACACTCACCAGAAAATACCAAGAAAAATAATTCAATAGTTAACATTGCAACAATGCCTGCTACAGTTCTTTCTGTGAATAAGGTACAAACACAGTACATTAATCAGCTCTCATAATGAACCTGGAGTAAAAGTGAATGTGTAAATCCAGGATGGATAGATGTCAAACATATAGATCTACCCTGTTTGTTTCACTGGAATGTCAAGATCCAGTGGATCCAACTAGAGCCAGTGTTTGTGCAGTGGCTCAGCAATGCAGTTACACACTTGGAATTAAGGAAGTCCAGATGTCCAGATTTGGAAGAGATGGTCCCAATTAATCTTCTATCATCCCACTTTTTCACTTGCTTTTAAAATGTTCCAGTTTTTCTCTCCTCCCCTCACTTTGTGAGCTCATGTCAATTGTTGCAAACTGAAGGCCTAGAAAGCCACTAAATGCCAGCATTGGGGTAGAGTGGGGGGTGGGGGGTGGTGGCGACCACATTCTGCATACCCTGACTCTGGCCCCATGCTGGCGTGATGCCGCATGACCCACCACACAGTGGGAGACATCACGGTGTTCCCTTGGTCTAGCATGTACATGCGCTATGCCAAAGGAGCACTAAAAAGCAGCAGTGCTGGCAGCTATGGCACATTTTCCATGGTGCAAAAACAAGATTGGGGCTGCAGTGTGCAACTGCCGCAGCCCCAATTCAGTGGTGAATGAGGCAGCTGTAGGCTGCCTTTAGGGGCAGTCTGTTCAGTCATCTAGTTCAAAGTATTTTGTGCTCAGTTAATTCAGTGGGAAAAAGGACAGGAGAGAGCAGAATTTTGTTCTTCCCGATTGACCCGACAAAAGCAAACTTCTGCAGCCTCTTATATCTTGTCTTTTCTTCCACATTAATAACTTAAGCCATCTTGACTTAGCCACATGTATCCTGGTTTTCATTTGTGAAATGTTGGATGGTATGAAGAAGGGTGAGAGTCAGCCTGGCATAGTGGTTAGACCTCTGAACAAGTCTGGCCAAGAAAACCATGTTACAACCTTAGTCTTACCATAAGTCAGAAACAATTTGAAGGCACACAGCAACAGATGAAGAAGGGTAAATTAAACTAAGGATATTTTCAGTCAAGGACTCCCCATACCCATACATGTACATACATACATACATCCCAGTGCCAGAATGAATTCTCAAGGCAAACACACTGCAGAAATAATTCATTTTGACACCATTTTAACTGCCCTGGCTCAATGCTAAGGAATTCAGGGAACTGTAGTTTTGTGAGACATTTGACATTCTCTGTCATAGAACTCTGATACCAGCATGAACTATAGTTCGCAGAATTCCCTAGCACTGAACCAAGACAGTTAAAGTGGTGTCAAACTGGATTATTACTGCAATGTGTTTTGGCCCTTAGTCTCTGCTTTTTCCAACTAAAATCAACTCCTGCTTCCCCCACTCCCTTCTCTGGTTATTCATTCCCAAACCCTGAAATAACATGTGTATACCCTCGTATCTAACTTTTGAGATTTCAGTAACCTTCTTTTACTTCCAGGTATTAATTTCATACCCAAGAGACTTAGAAACTTGGTTTTCTTTTCTTTTTTAAAAGTAAGATTTTTTTTATTTTCTTAAAATTCATTCAGGATGATCAGGAGGGTGATATTAGACAGAGATCCTTCTTCGTAGTGCCACTCAAGTTGTAAAATTTCTCCCCCCTCCCCAGACAAATGTGTTCACCTGATGCTACTTCTAGAGTGACTATGTGTCATACTTTACAGAGGACAGATTGTTTTAATGATATACTTTCAATGGTTTTCATAGAATAATCCTCTGAAGCTGATCATTACCCAAATGTCTGGCCAGCCCAATCCAATTTAACAACAACAACAACCATAAAAAGGGAACCTTGAAGATGCCTATCAGCATGAAGCACTGGGACAACAGGCTGAGAAGTTATTCAGCTGACATAATCAACCCCATCATGGTGTGATGTACTCTAGCCACTTTAAGTCTTACTTTTGGTGAAAAGATGGGATATAATAACTTTGTGTTGTTGGTATAATCACCATCATGGTCATTTTGATTCACAATCTTCCAAGAATTACCAATTGGAGTTTTGAACTATCTATGATTTGGATTCCAACTAGGGATCAGTGGGGTATTATTGGATAATGTGGCATTTTCCAAGCAGTGTCACTTTTCGTAATTGTTCTACTATGATCATACCTATGACAATTTCATGTTGATGTTTTCCCAATCAAATTATAGTTGGTCTCAAAGCAGCTATTGTTACTGGAACATCATTATCACTGTCATCACTACCACTACTATCACTACTGGATCACAGTTATAGCCCTATGACTGATGATGGTGGTGATGATGATAATGCTAAGAATAGTAGTGCTGGTGGCTAGAATTCATGATTGCAGTTATGAATGTGTAATCTAGAGTTATGCGTTTGTAAGTGATCTATATTCACAATTCCTATGTACTCACTAGTACAAGGAATGCGTAGGGATCATAAAAGCACCCCTGCCCTGATTTACTGAGCAGCAGCTTCTGTGAGCAATTGGGGTCTGTTCTCCTGTCAAACAGAATGCAGCAGCCTGACATTTCACCTGTTCTGTGTTTGATCTCCAGTGTGAGGAGAAATTGCAACAGGGATCCTGCCCCTCACTGTCACACTGGAGAACACTCATGGGAGGGGGGTTGGAAATGTCAGTCTGCTGAATCTCAGTTGACAGAAGAACAGGCCCCGGTCACTCACTGTTGCTGATGCCTAGTAAGATAGGATTTGGGGTGTTGGAGAAGAAGAGACCCCTAGTCCTGCACTCAAAACAGTACACCATGCTGGGTCTCTTTAACAACTGTGCCCTATCCAAATTCCTTGGGCTCACCAGGAGATTTCTCCAACCTCACAAGCAACCCTTTTTGGCCACATAACAGCAAAGGAAGATGCAACCATGTTGTCTTTTGCTCAAGACTTTTCTCAGCCCTATTGCCCAAATACCCCAAAGGCACCAGCTCCTGTCTGATCTTGGAAGGTAAGCCGGGTCGGGGCTAGTTAATACTTGGATGGTACACCATCAATGAATACTTGGTGTGATAGGCTATATTTCAGAGGAAGTAACTAGCAAAACCACCTCTAATTATTCCTTCCTTAAGAAAATGCTATAAAATTCATGGGGTCGTCATAAGTTAACATAGTTCACTATACAACTAAGGTAGACACATAAGTGATCATGTAGGATTACATCATATAATTTGTAAATTTTAGAAAATAAGTATTTATCCATTTGAATCTATACATGTAAATTAGCATGTGGTGGTTTGTTATCAGTCCTGCAATTACTTTTTTCTTCTTTTGCAACACAGAAGTAACATTTTGAGCCACTTCCTGTTTTCTTTTATAGTAATTTTAAGCAAATGATGTTGCACATGGTAAGCCCCTGATTCAATACGATCATACCTATGACAATTTCATGTTGATGTTTTCCCAATCAAATTATAGTTGGTCTCAATATCCCTGGGGCTGGGAAATAATCCTGCCTGAAACTCCAGAGGAACTGGATGGTGCCATGAGTGGACACTCTGCTGGTTGTTTTCCCTTTTCAGGAGCCTTGATGGTGCAGTGGCTAAATGCTGGTGCTACAGCCATTCACAGCCACAAGCAGGGTTCAAGGGTCCATTCAGCCTTGCATCCTACCACAGGTCACTAAAATGAGTACACAGCTTGCTGGGGGCAATTAGGTTACATATTGTAAACTGCTTAGGGAGTGCTTAAGTGCACTGATAAGTGGTATAAAAATGTACTTGCTATTATTATTGCTATTTTCATAAATAAAGTGGGCCCTCAATATCCACATTTAAGTACCAATGGATGGTAAGCCTGTTGCTTTCAATGGGGGCATGTGCAACATGACTGCATGCATGTTGCACCCACCACTGAAATCAATGGAACTCAAAGTCCCATGTTTTCCCTTATTTGTGAGAGGGAAGTCTGGAATAGAGTCTTGGTGGATACAAAGGGTAGATTGTATGTCCTTACTACTTTAATTATCCTATTTCCTTACTGAGTACATATTGAACACTGAGGCTGTGGTCAGCCATTTCTCAGTGGACTCGAAAGCATGATTCTGTTGTAGCAATCTTGATGAGAAGTCAGAAGACTGTGAGGTGGTATGTTTTTATATTTTCTTGGAAAGAGACAGCAGAGAATTGTTGTTTAGTTATAAATGTTTGAAAACTATTTTATCTTAAAATCAAACCATTTCTCAATTTTTAATGTGTTTTGTTTTAATTTCCTTGCTGAAAACTGTTGAGTGGATAGGCCATCATGTTTATGTTTGGCGATATTTGGACATTGTCTAGAGGCCCTTTCATGCTAAACAAGTATAGCACTATGATTCCACTGTAACGGGCATAGTTCAGTCCTATGCGATCCTGGGATTTGCAGTTTAGGGAGTGGCATATAGAATTTTCAGCCAGAGAACTCTAATGCCTCACCAAGCTAAAAAAAGCAAAAACAACAAAATGAAGATTCCATGGGATGCATTCATGGCAATTAAAGTAGAATCATAGTGTATAACTGTGTGGTATAAAAAGACCGTACATCAGAGATTTGGGATGCATCTACACTGTAGAAATAATGCAGTTCGACACTACTTTAACTGCCATGACTCCAACCTACAGGATACTGGGATTTGTAGCTTTGTGAGATGCCAGCACTCTTTGGCAAAGAAGGCCAAAACCACAAATCCCAGGATTTCATAGGATTGAGATACAGCACTTAAAATGAGGTCAAACAGCATTATTTCTCTAGTGTAAATGCAGTCTCAAGATGTCGAAAAACTACAGCGATCCCAATGTTATATTTGGCTTGGGTGGGGGTGGGAGCGCAAACATCTCAAATGGCTTCATTGTCTGGGGTATTAGAAGTTGAAAGAGTTACAGTACCAGGGAATGTGGCCTTATGGCATTCTTTCTCAAAAAAAGAATCATGCAAGGTAGGTGGTGGCCTCCCATCTATGGAAATTCAAGGCGGAGAGTGGTGGCAGTGGTGGCTGCTGTCTGTCCTTTAACTTGCCAAAAGCTAGACAAGGTTGCCTTCAGTCAGTCCAGATTCCGATGGTGAGCAGAGGTTGAAAGTAAAGTTGCTGCACCTGTTATCTGAAGAGTAGATTCAATAGGATGGAGCTACAACACTTAAAGTGGTGACAAACTGCATTATTTCTACAGTGTGGATGCATCCTTTGAAGATCAAGGACAAAATAAAAATAAAAACTACAGCTTAAATTTCTATTTCCTTGCAACAATATATCAGTTTACCCCCTTGTCTGAAGATTTTTACTTATGTCTGATCTGGACTGTTTCAATGAAGCCAGTTAACCCTGAAAAATAAAGGCATCTCCAACTCAAATTCTCAGCAGAAAGAGCCTAAGAGCAAGAAGGAACCTAGACCTTCAAAGCACAATAAAGATTTCAAATAATTAAAAGTAGAAGGCCATATAGGCATCATCAAAATGATACTGGAGATATTCTGTCTTCCCCTTATAACTTGATATCGTTATTGACTGTGGTTCTGAAATGTCTTTGTTTAGTTTGATTTGTGTATGTAGCTAAACTCTCCATTCCAAGATGAAATGGCTGAGTTTGCCAGTTTAAGAAAGAAATCCAATAAGACATATGTTAAGAAGTTTAACCTCCATGCAGTACAAGACAAATTAGTCCCTTTGCTATGACTGAGATCCTGATTTAGTGTAACTGTTGCCCCCCCCCCCATGTGGCATTAGAAATCAGAATATTTTTGGTGTAATTGTTGTTTAGAATATTTTTGGTGTAATTGTTGTTTAAGTGCTGGTTTTTACCAGGGCTCAGTATATATTAAAAGGGCCTGATCCTATTTATACTGCTAATAAATAAGTTTGTAAATTTTCTAAAAAATTTGTATCATTGTGTTAATTAAGCTAGCCAGAAGGCTACAGGAGGAATCACTGTCCCAAATAGATATAAATTCTGATGACCCAGTTCAGATGGTATAATGTGATCTGATAAATTCAGTATTTTATAGTAGACTTCTTGTTATTTTGTATGTATAGTTGCACCGTTTTAATGAAATTTAATTTAAATGTTATGAGATAATCTATCCCTACCTTTTTTTTTGAAATTGACTGCCTTAGTCAGAGTATCTCATGAATATATTAAAACAATACAAATGGTTTAATTGCTACTTTTAATCTACTGGCTGTGGTACTTTTATTCTTGCAGTTCTGTAGTTCTTGCTTATCTTGCAGGGAGAGTGCTGTTTTCATTACCTTTCTTTTGCTGATTGTTGCAAGTTGCCTTGAGGACCTTTGCCTGGAAAGGCAGGGTATAAGCCCTACAATGAGTAAGGAAAATCAAGAACGATCAATTTACACCAAATCAAAATCAGTTTGTGCCTTGAATCAAGCAATGATGTTTGAAGGCATGAAAGAAAGAAAAGATTGGATCCAAAGGCTCACTTCTTCAAATGCAGAAAGTCTCATCTCCAACTAAATGGTTGCTAGGGATGAATAATTTTTCATTTACTCCTTCATTCAAATGTTTTTGATTTCCAGTTATTTCTGGCAAATATTTGTGAAGAAATTGGCAAAGTTTGGAAAATTCTGATAAAAAGCAGACTAAACTAAAATCCTCAGCCATCTGCACTAACCAGTTCAAATCTTGGCAACTGTTCCATGTTGCTGATACAGATAAAGAGCCTGCCATTTAAAAATGGAAGTGGTAGCCCTAACAAGCACCACGGACATGTCTTCCTCTTGGTACTGTACCTAGAAAAAAAATTAAGGGTTACAAAGATCAAAGCTGTGTTAAAGCATATTATATAACATCCACACACTTCTTAGGGTAATTTGTATAATTTCTTCAAAGAGGAAGTCCATCTTAAAAATTCAAGAAAGAGTCCCTCATGGTCCTATGGGAATAGAAAGGAGAAATAATAATTAATTGCAAGTTGTGAAGATCATCCATCTATTCATCACCTATCCAGCCATCATGAGAATCACAGCACATCATTTAAGGAAAGTGGGGGGTGGTGGTTGGTGGTGGTGGTGGAAATCATTCTTATTTCATAACCATAGTTTCAGTACCTAAGAAGATGAACAGTACAAGGTTGTCAAATATTTTCCACTTCATTTATTGTGGTGGGGTGGGACATAAACCTGAGGCTGTTAACAGTGCAGAAGTTAAAAAAAATACATAAATTCACACACATTATATTAGCTTTTTTTGTTTGCTTCATGCATGTGCTAAGATCTGAATACTCTGGGAACACGTCCCTTTGAACTCAAGGGGGTTTTCTTCCAAGTAGTTTTCGTTAAAATTGCACTGCAAAAGCCCACAGTAATTCATGGCATTCCAAAATGTAAGCATTTGGAGTGGCTTTAAAAATATAACCTTTTAGATGTAAAACTGAACTTGCAGATTTGCAGCAAAGAAGTGGCAGCACAGAAAAAACAGTCTTTCTCCCTCTCACACTCACATATAACTAAAGGAAAACAAAATGTCAGATAACACACAGATTGGCTGATAGCTACCAATATGCAATCTTCCAGTCAAAACCATAGACCAGTGGTACTTAAATATTTTATTTATGAGTCTCTCCTTTACATCTACATGTGAACATGCCCATCTACTCAAGAGAGTATATGAATAAAAATATTTTGTTTATTCAGTGTGCATATTTTCCTTTGGCTATTCAAGAATATCCATATGTTAACATTTTGTAAAGAAATAACATCATTCAAATCACAACAGTTTTATTTAAGTAAATTCAGTATTTAATTCAATGCATGTGTAAATTTTACACATAAAAAAATTGGGAAGAGGGATCAGGGCCTCCAAGTCTTGAGCAACTCTCTTGCTCCTCCGAAGATCCTACCACAAAATTAGAGAATCCACTGCCATAGGCTAATCTTCTGTGATGTCACAGACAGTATAAATAGCCAAGAGTTATGGATGTCACATGTGGAAATGAAACAGGTTATTAAGGTAGTATTTCATAACAATAATAATATATTCTATCATTGGTTTAGACTTATGCTACTGTAAACATAATGTTATTGCATGTGTATTGGACTTTTCACTTGTAATGCTGTTGGAAAGATACAAAAAGGTATGTTGTACACTAAAAATTGACATGCAACTGCTCTATTCATCTCTTGCATATTCATTAGTAACTTTTCATTCCACAAACTATCTGAACTGGGGAGTCATTTAAAAGAAACAGAATGAAAATTCACACACCTTAATAGCATACTCTCAGAACTGTTAGATAGAAATTCTGTTTGTCATGTCATAATTTGTTTGCACTCAATGGCCCATCACAAATCATATGATATACAACCCTTGTCTGAGCACTATATCTGGCGCCATCTATGTATTCACAGAAAAAGTGCTTTCCCATGTAAACCACCCAACATACTACAGAAGGTGGTTCATTTCTGCCAGTGGCAGCACATTAATCTAACAAGTGTGTTGCTGGCATGCTCACACATGTGATAAACACATTTATATTTGATGGAACAAATATGTTCCCCTTAGCAAGCACCTGATCCATGTTCATTATATCTGTTTCAGCACCACAACCAAACTTCTGCCAAGTGGGAGAAGTTGGGACCAAGACACATAACAGATGGAAGCTGGGACACATGTGGCCAAGCCACATCAGAGTATGGATGAGATTATTAACAATGAAGACTATACAAGCTAAGAGCGGCTGATGCAGTTTGTTTTTGCCTCAGCTGGTTGGAAGGGACAAGAGCTCACCTCCTCTCTCTTCTCCTTCCTCCTGAGTTAATTGAGTGCAGACAACTTTTGCTCTTTGAACTCATTTTCCAGCAATTGAAGAAAGCTGAGGACAAAAGGAAAAGTGGAGATGCAGGGGGGAGAAACTGGGACATTTTATAAGCAGCTGAAAAAAGGGGATGACAGAGGATTGAGTGAGACTTTCCCAGATCAGAACAGCTGAGGATGTAAAGACATGGCCTCTTACAGCAGAGGAAACCCCAAAACACTGCCTGATATATATATTTTTAGTGTTCATAAAAAATTTGGCTCAGCTTACCAGAGCCCTGAGTCAGGTCATTCAGCAAGGGCAATTCTGAATCATTTAACAGGTTCAGGAAGTGACAAATGCCTTATGTTGGCATTGTGGGTAGAGTTGGTGTCTACCCAATTTAACTGTGTTCCTCTCCTTTATCGTATCATTTTTTTATTGTCAGTTTCCAACATTGTCCAAAAATATAACCATTTCTAATGTTCTTACAATTCCTCCACTTAGCTCCTTATCCATGTATTCCTCTCCTTTAGCCTATAGTGGGTGGTGGAAATTTTCAAACTCAGATGAACTCACCATGTGTTTGTAGCAACAAATTCTACATGGCAGAGCTTGGAAAAATTACTCTTAGAATCCCTGGCCAGCACTGTTATGCTGTCTGAGGGATTTTGGATGTTGTACAATAGTCCTAAAAATAACTTTCCTAGATTCTGCTATCAGATGCACTAGTGGATCTCTTTTATTTTATAGTGGCTATAAGGTGAGATTATGATAAAAAATAGACAGGTATGAATGTTTGTATTGTTCTGTTGTGCAGCTAATTGTTCAAACAGAAATAATTTAACCTACTCTTTAGGCTCAGAGTAGCTCCAACCCCCCTTCCATACTATTTGGGTAGTGTGTCTGTGTATGGAATTTCTTTGTCTACTTTGCAAAGTGCCTCCAGACTTAGTTCAAATGATACAAACTGATAAACTACATTACTCTCATAGAAATGTAGCCCCCAAAGTGTGCATTTTATCTCAAAGAGAAAGAAAGAGATAAAAAAGAAAATCAGTCATTTCCTTTAGGAAATCACAACATGAAGTGAAAAAATCCCAACAACTGGAAAATAAACTTAAATGGTTAGGTAGTGTAATCCCCAAAGAGAACTCTTCAGTAATGCTGCACTCACAGCAGATAGCTCACAAACATGTAAATCATTTTATCTATAAATAACTCAACAGTCCAAGAATTGAGGTAAAGAACAGCTTCAGTTAAAAGAAAGCTGACTTCAACAATCAGGAGTGTTCAAAAACAGAATCATGAGACAGTACCTTTGAATAACTAATATATACAGGAGATCTCTAAAATGTGTGGACTGGTCCTACCACTAAATGTTACCACATGTGCTACACATTATTAATAGATGTACACATCCAAGGAGATTTGGATTCTACCCTGTATGGGATGCACATGCTTCAGGATGACCTCAAAGCTATGTCATCTGGGGTGTGTGGGTGGCACATGCATCCGTGTAAAGGGGGTGGTGATAGCACATATATACTGAAGAGCCCCATTAAACGTTTGGTACCCAGGGAGTGGTTATTGTTCTTGTTGTTGAGTGCTTTCAAGTCATTTCTGACTTATGGCGACCCTAAGGCAACCCTATCATGAGACTTGGGAAGAAGGAGGTCCATTCTGCCAGTGATTGAAGCACAGATGAATGATGTTTCTGTCAACCTAACTTAACTAAGTAGCTGGTGTAGAATACTGGCCGTAGAAATGGGATGGATAAGTCCTAGGCCAGAAAAATTGTGTTTGAGGCCATATGTGGCCAGATAATTTCCACAATGTATGCTCAGAGGCCACAGAATGCTGTAAGTGTGATGAGGGGCCTTGCATTAGAGACTGAAAGGTGCTGAAACAGTTTCACTGACTATGTGCTGGTTATGAGTTATAAAGTTCTTTGTAAAGTGCTGGTTATGACCTATAAAGTTCTCTATAAAGTAATGATTATGACCTATAAAGTTCTCTATGGCTTAGATCATTTGAAAAACTGCCAGTGCATTCTTAACTTAAGAATGGGCCAACAGTTGTCTGAGGCAAATTTAGACTGGCTGAAGCTGTGCTGAATAAAAAATGTGGTCCTTTCAGGATAAGTGTGGCTCTGGCTGATGGATTGGGAACCATGGATTTTATTTTAGAGGTGCTCCCATTGGTTTCCATGTTTTGGAAATAACTTAGTCCAACCATTACTGTGTGACTTCAAGTAATTCCCAATTTTTGGCAACTGTAAGGAAGACATATAGCAATAACAATAGCAATAACAATAGCAAGTACATTTCTATACTGCTTATCAGTGACCTTACACTCCATAAGCAGTTTACAATCTGTCAGCTAATTGCTCCCAAGAAGCTGGTTAGTATTCATTTTAGTGACCTACAGAAGGACGGAAGGCTGAGTGGACCTTGGAGCTCCTGGGATCAAACTCATCATCTTGTGGCTTGCAGTACAAGCATTTAACCACTGCACCACCAGGGTTCCCTATCCATACCATGGAACTTCCTTGCCAACCATTAGAGAATGTGATTTGCCCAACGTCACCCATTAAATTTTCATGGCTATGAAGAGATTTCAACCTGTTCTCCAGAGTTGCAGTCCAACACTCAAACCACTACACCCTGTTGGCTCTCAGGCCAACTTTAACCTTGGCCTGTGTGCCACCACAGGGGCTTTGTCTCTGGGCTGAGATTTGGATGTCGCGTAATACGGCTCCTTCCCTGTTCTGTCCTCTTGTTGTTTGTTTTGTTTTTGTTTGTTTGTTTTTAGCCCTGGAGGCCAGCTGATCTCAACCCTTGTGCCAGCTTATCTCTCAGCTGACTGATCTCTGAGATCAGCCACCATAAGGGGGTTATGCTGGCATAAGTGGAGTTCAGCCAGTTTAGGGCCAGTTCTGCTGACATCATCTTAATGCACTCCAGCCAGCCTATCTTTGAATTAGGATTACAAGGGTTGTCTCCCTATATGAAGCTATCTGAAAGATACTTAGTAGAGAGCTTTCCCATAGTCCCACTACTCTCACAGAGCTGTCTAGCGAGGCCTTCCCAGTGGCTGCTCCCAGGTTATGGAATTCCCTTCCACAGGAGGCTAGGCTGTCCCCTCTCTGTTCTCTTTTTGCTAGTAGGTGGACTCCCTCTAAATAAGACCATCTAAATTATAACAGGCATTTGGTGGCTAATTGGTTGTGGGGAGTCTCATTTTTTAATGTGAGATGTGCTGGATTTATACTTTTGTTGTTATGTTTCCTAATGATTGTATACTTTTAAATTTTTATGGCATTTTAATTGCTTGTTTGTGTTTTAATGTTTCAATTATCAGTGTTTTTGGAAACTTTTTTTTATTTTAGCCTTGTTATCATCCACATTAGGTCCCATGTTGGGAGAAAGGTGGGATATTAAATAAATAAAATAAATACATAAATAAACAAACAGGAGCCCCATTATGCTAGAGACAGGAATCAGGTGGCTAAAACTCCCAACATTACATTAAGATGTCCAGAGCTGGTGAGATTTGCAATCTAACAAAATCTAGAAGGCGACATGATTCTCACCCCTGCTAATATCAGTACTGTATAGTATAGAATGATGGAAAGGTTAATACTTTCACCTCCCATTAGCGGTTTTCCTGTGCCACCCACTGTTCCATAAAGAATCAAAATCTTTGCACTTTCAGAGCTGGTAAAATGTTAACTATACAGATTTTTTTTAAATATTGGGGAGGGGAGGGAATTGGAAGTCATTCAAAAACAGGAGGAAAAAATAGGTCCAATAGAATACTCATGGTTTCAGATTTACCAAAGCTCTCATTTAAAAAAAAATCCATCCTGGAAATTAAAACACAAGCAATGAAACCATTAAAATAATTTTGAGCCTTTAATTATTCAGGCAGAAGCTAATCCTAGAGGCTTAGCTTCTAAAATATATAATGTCTTATTGGACCTTCAGTATGGTAATCTAAAGGGAATGAAGAACACCTTGGAGAAAGATTTTAGTATTATTATAGATCAAAAGAGCCTGGAACTCCATATGGAACAATGAATCCATGAAATCGGTGTCTACTAAAACTAGGAAGCACTGCTTTAAATTAATTCCTAGGTGGTATTTAACTCCAGTGAGAATGGGTTTTATAAATAATTCTATGAAGACATATTATTCAAGGATAGGGGGCACTGGGCTCTTGCATACATATGTGGTGGCAGTGAAATTCAGTATAGATATTCCAGCTAAATGTTTTTCAAGAAGTGGAACATATTGCACAACAAGACTTATCAACTGTTCCTGATATAGTTCATTTTCTCCTCATATGGGAGATAACAGTGGACTCCAGCAAAAATTACTGCCTTCCTTTTTTGGGGCTTTCTGTGCAACTTGGGGAAAGGTTTTAAAAAGGAGAAAAGTGCTGTGGAGTCTTGTAATAAGGGAAGAACTGATGCAATGAATTAATAAGAAATGTGTGAAGTCATGATATCTTTTATAAGGCACCTCTTCATTCTACAAGTAAATAATATTAAGCAAGTATATATTCCTCCAATATAACATGGACCCTCCTAGAAAGATACCCACAGTCAGGGTTGGCAATTGTGGCAGGTTCGTATTTGCAATCTAGTTCATCATGCAATCTATGACTAGTTCGTATTTGCAATTCTTACATATTTGATGGATCAGAAAAATACATAAATAACATTTCACTCTGCACCAGGATCAGGAAGCTGCATGTCTGAATGCTCCTGTTTTAAACTTCAGATCATTGCTGCACATAGCAATGCAGGCACATGGAGGAAATATTACCTTTCTCTCTTTCCATATGAAAGAAAATTGTTTGATACAAGTATGAAGACATAGTTACAAGATATTCTTCAGTCTAACTATATACAGTCTAGGAAAGACTGTACCATCTGTAGTTTCTGCATATTCAGATCAGCTCTTAGTCTTTGTGAATTCAATGAGAGCATCCTGGTAATCCTACACAAATTTACTTAAAAATAAATCCCATTAATTTATACAGGATTTTCCTCCAGGTAATATGTTTAGGATAAACTTTTGCTGATCTGGGCTATTAGTCAGCCTGTATTTCCTTCTCTGAATTCATTCTGTTAAGGCTTGTTAGGGACATTTAAAAATCAATATTAGGCAGAAGTAAAGATATTAACAGTGTTCATAATTATTTTCTTATGGAAAGAAATTTGCAGTGGTTTGCAATGTCCATTTTCTGATAAACTCTGAGGGGGAAACAGAGTGAGAAAATGCTTCATCAGGAAGCACCACCATATCATCAGATGAAGTATTAAATAGCAAATTCTTATCACATTAACTGATTCTTGATTATTTTGCTGCAACAGACTGAGTTAAACTTTTGAAAATGATCAATACTGCTGTATCTACAACTGTAGCATAAAAACTGATGCTATAATAAATTTGTTTAGTTTTAAAGATGTGACATGATTCTTGGTTATTTTGCTACAACAGACTAACCCAGCTGCCCTTTTGAAAACTGCCAATACAACTGTCTCTGAGCTACATAACAAAACAAAACAAAAAAATGCTTTGTCCAATGCATTATATATCTTTTCTCATCCAAGCTAGCAAGGGATCCAGCCATAACATGTCATCACCATTGGACCATCATATACTCACTCTGCTGTCAATATGGTATGGTCCTCCCAGCAGAAGCCTGTCTTGCACATAAGTTATGAAGTGGAAGGATGCTGCTGTGCCCAGGTGCCCACAGTATATTACTCATGGGATAGCATGTCAATGATACCATAGCAAGGCAGTTTGATCCACACCACTGGATTTGCATGCCAACATATACCAATACTTTATACCTATCAGAGCTACCACAGCAGCACTAGTCAAGATAGACCCAAATTTCTTTTAAATTCAATTGCATTTTAAATTTTTACAGTTTGATTGTCCTTTTTGTTTGCTTTTATAGGTCCCTGTTTTAATCTTGTCTCAATTCTGGAGTCTCAGGGGCTATGCAGAATGCACCTGAAGGGGCGGCCTGCAGCCGCCTCTGTCTTTGCTAGATTGGGGCCACAGCAACCACACACCGTGGCCCAGATCTGGCTTTTCTGCAGTGCAAAAAGGAACCACAAAAGGTTGCTCCTTTTTGCACCTTGGAAAGGGCATTGTAGTCACCAGCAACATGGCTTTATGGTGCTCCTTTGGCACTGTATCATCTAAATGCAGTGCCAGAGGAGCACAGTGATGCCGCACACTGTATGGTGTGGTGTGCAGCATCATGCTGACCTGGGGGCAGAGTCAGAGCCTGCATCTTGTGGATGCCAGGCCCTGACTCTGCCCCCAGGCCGGCCTTATTGGCCAGTCTGCACAGTCCCTCAGTTCTGGAGAAAAGGTAGGACATATGTCAAACAAATATAAAGGACTAAAAATTAAACAAACACTAAAAAAAAAAGCCCAGTATCAAGGCTTTCAGCTGAACTTGACATGCAAATAAAGAAGAGGACATTCTTTGAAAAATTGGATACAAATCAGGGGTAAGTGATTTGATTTGATAGCTATGCTCAAATTATTATTAAGTTTGCTATTGATTTACAAGAGAACAAACAAAGCCTGGGAACACTATGATCCAAATGAGGAGATCCTCATGCTGAAGACAATTTCATCATGAATGTCACTGTTACTTCAGGAACTATGGACATGAATCAAATGAACATCAGATCATACACTGTGGTGCATATTTTATTTATCTAGATGAAAATCTTCATCTGAATTGCTATACTTTTAATTGAATATGCATCTACATGTGGTTACAGGCAGTCATGTCTAAGCACCCAAGAATAGAACTTATATGCCAGGCATCTTTACTTAGAATATTCAGAAATAACCCAATATGTTATACATAGAAAAGTACTACAACTCTTTAAAAAAGGAGGTATGTTACTTTTTCTTTTTCTTTACCCTGTCATTGACAAATGAAACAACTCACAATTGTTTTTAACGCTGACATTTATACCTATCAGATCTGTTCATAATATTAGTACTCACTAGCTGTACCTGTTCCTCCCATGCAGACAGGGCTGGGCAGCCATTCCTGGCATTAACCACATTGTTGGAAGGGGTTAACAGCGCTGTGTGAGCAAAAGCAAAGTGAGCTGAACCAGGTGTAGTTCTTACCAATTTAGACACTTTCCCAGCAAGTGCACAAAGTACAGATTAAATATGTGCACTTAGGCCCAGTGTGACAGCCAGTTTGGTGTAGTGATTTGAACATTGGATTTCAATTCTCAAGATCAGGGTTTGAATCTTCATCCACTCAACCATGGAATCCATGGGGTGACCTTGGGTAAGTCACAGTCTGTCAGCCTCAGAGAAAGGCAATGGCAACCCTCCTCTGAAAAAATCTTGCCAGGAAAACCCTCTGATAGGTTTGCCTTAAGGTCACCGTAAGGAGAAAACAACAGCAAGGCACACAACCAAGATCTCTTGCTTCAAAGCAGAGCTCAGTTCTGTGCAGTAGCTTAATATTCTGCAAATTAGAGCATAGCGAATCAGATCTCAGTTTATTCAGCAATTTCCCATGAAACAAAGCAGAGCTCCATGTTAGACAGCAGCATTCCAGCCTTTAAAATAACATCTTAATAACGTGCTGCTGAGATTAGGATTCTTGGATCATGGATTGCGACTCCATGAGGGGGGACTTGTGGCAAGGGATGGGTTGCACCTCACACCAGTTGGCAGAAACATTTTTGCCAGTAGTCTCAAAAATTTGATCAGAAACTAAGTTATGTGAGGGAGGGAGACAGTATTTTGGAAGGCAGGAGTACAACAAGGGCTGGACATAATAAACTGTTATAGAGGGAACAAGGCACATAGTGCAAGGACCCAACACTGGGAGGACCCATGGTCTTAGATGTATCTACACCAGAGGATCCCAGCCTATGCTTCAAGGACTCCTTGGGGCTCTGTACAGTATACCCTTCTCAGGTGCTCCACTGCCACCCAGAAAAATGAAAGAAATAAAAATCAAATGAAATTAAAGAATAAGAAAATATTCTTATATATATTCCAAAACAACATTAACATTTAAGACATAGGGTAGGCTTCTTAGGGGCTCCACCATAGAAATAAGGGCTCCATGAATCAAAAAGTTTGGGAACCCCTGCTCTACATTAATGCACAGAGCATGGGAAATAAACAAGATAAACGTAAACTCCTAACACAACAAAGCAAATACAATATAATAGGCATCACTGAAACCTGGTGGGATGAGACTCATGATTGGAATGTAGTAATAAAAAGGTATAACCTTTGAAAGAGAAATAGGTCAAACACGAAAGCAGGAGGAATAGCATTATACATCAGGGATGTTTACACCTGTGAAGAGTTCCAGGACTTAAATCCTGGAAGCCAGGTGGAAAACATCTGGATAAAAATTAAAGGGGAAGGAAACAATAGGGATGTTATTGTGGGAGTCTACTACAGACCCCCAAGTCAAACTGAGGAATGGGATGATACCTTTCTAGAACAGATGGTATCACTCAGAAAGGAGAGATGTAGTAGTGATGGGTGACTTCAACTATCCTGATATTTGCTGGAAGTCAAACTCAGCCAAAACCTCAAGGTCTAGCAAATTCCTCACTTGCCTGGAAGACAGTTTCATTGTCCAAAAGGTGGAAGAGGCAACAAGGGGGTCAGCTATTTTAGATCTGATCCTAACCAACTGGGATGATTTGGTTAATGGGGTGCAAGTGGTGGGATCCTTAGGTGGGAGTGACCATGTTCTCCTGGAGTTTGTTATACAGTGGAAAGGAGAAGCCAGGCATAGTTAGACACACATTCTAAATTTTAGGAAAACTGATTTCAGTAAACTTAAGGAAATACTGAGGGTAGTCTCATGGTCAGGAATACTAAAAGAGAAAAGAATTCAGGATTGATGGTTGTTTCTCAAAAGGGAGATACTGAAGGCACAATTTCAAACTGTTCTAAGGAGGAGGAAAAATGGGAGGTGTTTCAAGAAACCAGGATGGATGACTAAATAACTTTCAATGCAGCTACGTTTTAAATGGGAGATAGCTTTTAAGGAAAAAAAATGGTTGAACGAAAATCCAGAGTAGATTCACTGCCCCACTAACACAAAATACACCAAGTGCCATGGTCCAAAACACACCCAGTTTCATCTGATTTTGGAAGATAAACAGGATCAGTATGGAGGAATCCATAGATACAGCTGGAAAAGAAATGAGAGTGGAACCTTGGCAGGCTGTCATGATTGGGCTAGATGGACCAGCAGTGTGACTTGGAGCAAGACAGCTTCCTATGTTGCAGAGCAGATCTTCTGAAATTACACACATTGGTAATTAAATTAGTCCTACCAGCAGCAGAGTGAAACAATGTGTTTTAGACAACTGCATGAGGTAGGACTTAGGACCTGAAGGAAGCAGCAAGAAGCTGCTTTTTCTGTGGATTAACCTATGAGCCGGCATACTGGACCCTGGAAGGAGTGGTACAACTAAATTAAGCTCAAATTGATGTTTTCGTCACATGTCTATGCCCCTGGAATACAGTCAAAAATGAGCTCATGAATATTACCATTTAAACTTAAGCAAAATCTGACCTTATGCTCTGATCCAAGAAACTTACAATTATAACACACCAAACAGAGGAAAGTATAAAAATTTAAAATAAAAACACAGAAATAACTGGACCAACTTTTGAAAGAAGGTCTGTGTGAATCTGGTGGTTAGCATGCTGGACTGCAGTTTGGGAGAGCCAGGTTTAGATTCCTATCCTGCCATGAAACTCACTGGGTAGGCTTGGACTAGTCACTCTTTTACTCTGACCTACCTCACAGGTTGTTGTGATGATAAAGTGGGAAGGAAGAGAGCTACATATGCAGCCTTGAATTCATTAGAGGATAGCAAATGCATGTAGTAAATGACTAATCTGTTTTTACATGCTGAACCCTACAGAATAATCCATTGCATACAGAAAAGACTGTAACCATTAAAAATGGAAGCTTTCCCCACGAATGCCCAGTTTCTCTTCAGGAAAAATAGACAACCCAAATTTTGAAACTGCTTGAAGACAGGGGTTCTTCTTGTTCACTCAGTTTAATGTGAGTGCTCTATGTTTGCTTTTTCTTCTATACTCTCCCTGTTACCTGTTAGTGATCCAGGCCACTCCTGTATTTCAGTTGTTATTTTCAGTCTCCAAATTGCAGCCATAATTCTACCCCCATTTAAGTTGCTTGATGGCCCAGAATATACTATAAATCACTCCTCTCACTCATGTATCCTTCCTTTCTAGCTCAATACAAAGAGATGAATAAACTAGGTTTTCTTCCCGACTGAACAAAAATGGCTAAGATCCTAATTGTCCACAGCAGGGGAGGGGGGGTTATGCTAACCCCTGAGGGAGAGGGAGGGATGGAGAATCATAACTTTGAAACATAGAGTCCTGTATTTACCCACAGGTCAAATATAATGTAGAGAGCCAAAAAATGCAAGCTGCTTTATACTGCGGAATTTCCTTCCCTACTGGTAACCTCAGCTGTGACCTGCAACAGGCAAATCTCTTTTGACTGAAAAAGTGGAGTTCATTCTTTCACTTCTCAGAAGCCAGGAACTAAAATTACTGTCAGAGATAAAATGTGGAGAGGGAACATACTCATGGAGAGATGCTCCCTGGGGTCTGTACAGGAGTTCACTGGGAGCTAATCCACCCTAGGTTCATTCAAGGTATGAGTGCATGTTTGTTTTTCTTAGGACTAGTTTTAGTTTCCAGCAGAGGTCATGAGATTATACTCCTGAACTCAGATGCCTCTATTGGTATTTATACAGTTATACCTACCATTAGCAGCTCAGGAAGGGCTGTCTAGGACCAGCATTAGACAGAGTGAGGCAACTATCTCAGATGTGAATTGCAGTGGGGTAACAGTAGCAGCCCCCCAATCAATTACTCCTGAGTTAAGTATGCACACCCATTCTGATGGGAGACATGTACACTGTATGTCCCATGAACCCTGTTCTGTATCCCTGAACTAGCCTGCTACCATCAGGAGGACATTGTCTCACAGTCCGTGTTCCCTATGAGTCTGGCTGAAATCTGATATCCTTAGCAGAGGCCCTCTTGTATGCCCATGACCCTGTAAGTCTAGGTTGATGGATACACACATGACAGAAATTTCTCTGTAATAGCACCTTGACTGTAGAACTCCTTTCCCAAAGGAAGTCAAGCTGGTTATATTCCTTCTGAACTTCCAATGGGCAGCTAAGACCATGTTATTTCTCATGGCTTTGGCTCCTTTAAATCAGGTGTGATTGCTGTCAGTGTTTCAACTGCCTGATATTTTAAAATAATTTTAAAGAAGTTGTTTCAATTTGCTTTTAAATGTTTTTATTTATATGTTGAATTTTTTTTATCTGTGGCACAGTGTTTTAGAGGCCCTGCTGGGTGTAGAGACAACAGATCAATGCATCAAATTAATTAATTGATTTAGAAAGCAAGCCAACAAGCAAGGTAGGTAGGTAGCTAGCTAGCTAGGTAGCAAGCAAGCTTCAGCTGCCAATCTGATTGCCTTTGGATCTGAAATATGCATTTGAAGTTGTAGTAGGGAGATCACGTCCTTTGCCTCAGGACCATGTCTGGGCCCAGTTCTGTTCCTTTCTTAGGGCAAGATCTCCTGCTATGAATAACAGAACTATGTGGCCAGTTGGGCTACTCTGATTAGGAAAGAGTTGAAATGAGATTTTAAAAAAAAAATCCTCCTTTAAAAATGGGTTGGGAGGAGGAGAATTTTAGGCAATGCCATATCAGTGGATATTGCACTTTACCACTACAGGCACTGATTTACACTGTACCATCATTTCCTGTTCTGTTAACAATCATTCATGTGGTGAAGCACCCAGAACTTGGAAACATGACTTTTGCAATCCTCAGAATTCTGCATTGCAGTTCCCACCAGCAGTGTCAGTGTTTCACTGAAATTTGGAGAAAATTATAGCTCAAAATTAGGCCTGTGAAAGGAGGGTAACTTCAGGGATCATTATAACTATGTGTACCAGTACTCGCTACAGAAGACACTCCAGTTTCAGTGACTAGAACAGCTTTATTTAGAAATGTACATTGGTGCACACAAACATACAAAACCCATGTAGCCTTAAGAACCATACAGAAAGAGAGGTATGGAAGGTAGGATGGAGAGGAATCAGGTATTGAGGAGAGCAATAAATACCAATCCTGAAGAGAAGTCCGTGAAAAACAGAGGATGGCTCTGACAGCATCTGAGGGTTACATGGGGCCAATGAAACAGAGCCCTGGTCTGTGAACAGACCCCCTACCTGTGAACAAAGTGGCTAGGGCTGGGGTGGACATTTATATTCCATTTCATACCTTCAAGGGGTGCTTGATATTACCAAATGGTGTAATGGCCTTCATGGTTTTCTATGGAATTGACAAAAGTGATCTGGAATGGCTGATGGCTTTAGCCCCAGGGCGATGAAACATTGATTTGGTTTGAGACAGTCCCTGGATGGTCAGGAAGGAAGGGTGAATGAGAACATGTCAGGAGTAGAGGTGAAGGGTATGGTCTCTGATTGCTTTGCAATGGGACTCCCTTTGTCTCCACTGCAAGATGAAATGCAACTACCCTGGATGGGGGTGTGAGCTGCTCGGCAAACACACTTCCTTGTATCTAGGGGATGAAACATATGGTGGCTTGGAGAGGCTCAACCACAGATCAGCCAGGGACTAAAGCAACCAGACAGCCTGCTCTGAAGGTGGGCTGCCACCATGGTCCCAAATGAGCTGTTGACAGGAACAGTGTTTCCCTGCTCCTTTTGCCAGCAGCTTTGGGCCACCTTAGGCGGCCTCAGAGCAGTTTCCAGCTAATCTGGGGGCATGTATCATCTGCACACCATGCCATTGAAATGCCTGGAAGCTGAACCTTCTGGTCCATGTGTTTTGGGACTAGGTCTCATATTTTCAGATCAACATGATTCCTTACATGTGTACTTCCACAGGTCATTGTGTGATCTCTCAAAACATGCCCAGTGCTAGATATTAATTATCTAATTTGATATCTAGTGAGAAGGGTGTTTGTAGTTGTTTTTAACTGCCCTCGAGTTGACCCTGACTCATGGCAACCCCGTGGATGAGACATATGCAAGACCCCTCATTCTCCATTGCTCTACCTAGGTCATGTAGATGCCTACCTGTGACCTCCCTGTATCCATATACCACAATGTCTTTCTTTCTGCTTCCCTCCATCTTTCCTAGCATCATTGTCTTTTCTAATGACTCATGCCTTCTCATGATGTGACCAAAGTATAACAACCTCAGTTTGCTCATCTTGGTTTCCAGGGAAATTTCAGGCTTGATCTATTCAAATACCCATTTGTTTGTTATTTTGGATGTCCATGGTGTCCTTAGTGGTATCCTGAGAGAGGAGCGTAGGGTATCTTAACACCAGCCAGGCTCTAGAGCAAAGGGAGCATTGGTTGAATCAAGGAGGCTTGGGTCAAGCTTTTATTGATCCATGAAGAATACCAGAGAACCTTGGGCCAGTTCCTGTCCCTTACAATCAGCTTGTCTTACAAAGTTGTTGAGAAGAAGCCATGATGGGCCAGTGTTATTTAGCACCCTGGTGACAGTCTTCACATGTCATCTTGCTGGCGTTATTCACTAAGCTTCTTCTGTCTCAAGGCACTGTCAGGATTGGACTGAGGTTTTCTTCTAAGCCAAGAGCTGCTTAGATTTTGAGTGCTTGAACTGATATTCCTTGGGAAGTAGCACCTCTTTACTGAATAACACACACACCATCCTTCCAGTAGAATCTGTTCAGCTTATACATTTGTTAGAGGAGACGATTATTACAGACATGATTAGTCTTTGATGTGCTCTCTCTTTCAGAATGAAACTGACCCTGCCCTGAACTAACAGACCCCTTGGCCAAGCTGATCATTGCAGTGTTAAAAAGAAATAAATAAAAGGGTCTTACTGCTCACAAAGAGGTACAAAGTGGTGAATCTACTCTTTCTTTCTTTCTTTCTTTCTTTCTATCTTCAACAGACCTGCACCTCTACAAGAGGCAGCTGGCTGTACCATGCCCTTGCTGAAAATCTGTAGATGGTATTTTATAGGAGATATATTACACACTATTATAATATGTCTGCATAGTGCAAATCATTGTTGTGACTGAGGTGTGTGTTTTAACTAATGGCTATTTTTAAAGGCATTCATTATTTTTGTATACTTCATTCTTTTCAAACCTGAAACTATAGTTTATTCAAGGTGTATGACATATTCTTCCTCTTGCTCTCATGCTAATTTGATATATGTGATTTCAATTTGGGCAATGGAGGGAAGAACCAGTTTTGATCATATTATACATTTTTGCTGTAAGAAATCATCAAACACCCAAGCATCTTCAATGATCAGCCAGGCCTCCTCATTTATCACCTTTGAGTATATCTCCTAATTCTAGCAAATCACATTTTAATTACAGGGGTCGGGAATTTTATCACATGTATTATTGTGTATGTTGTATGTGTAATACTGAAACATGCCACACTGTAAGAGTAGGATGGCCTTTATATGCTTAGTGCTAATGAAGATTAATAAACACTGAACATGCTTCCAACGATGGCTATGCTCAGAATACATATGCAGGTTTTATGTCATAGATTGAAGCATTACAATAAAGCTGGGAGGGGGAAAGAGAGAACAGCTGATATACAAAAGGGGCCGTCTAGACAGTACCCCATCAGTCTGGCTAAATTTGGTGTTGGCATTCCCAAAGGGATTGTAATATAATTGTTCTGGTGTCTGCATCCATTTCCCTTGTCAAACACCATCACAAACAATAAATATACATCCCCTTTCACATACAACTTGCACAGACTGTACAGCTGATGTGTATTTTAGAGCACACTGGTATGAAAACAACATTTTACACAAGGAAAATAAAAATAAATGCACAAGGTGCAGTTAAGCAATTGTATAATTTCTAAGAGAAGTGTTACACTATTCATTCATTTACTTCAAGCAAATAATAGCTGAAATTGCTTAAGTGACCTACTTAAATGTAAACTGTTCAATAGATCCTTTTGGATCACATAACTTTTAAAAGAGCTCCCTCTCCACTTTATGTTTATTAACCTCCCAAAGAAAATTTAACACACACTCAGAGATATGAAAGTGTAATGATGGCCATGGATCATAAATTCTAATGAAGAAAAGAAAAACTAATGAAAGGAGGGAAAGTGATAATAAGAAAAGCATGGGAAATGTAAATGTCATTTCATAGTTAAAATTAGGCTTTCCCCCTTTTCCAAATTTCTTTTAAATATATACAGCTTTATATAAATGTTAAAGATGCAGTCTTTTGAAAAATAGAAATTAGGGTCATTGAACAGAATGTTTTGGAAATGTCTGTTCCTCGTTACTTAAAAACAAAACAAAAAATCTGACTTAATTGGATTGTCTCATTTCATACACTTACACCTACAGCAATATTTGAAGCAATGCAATATTTTTAGTGTCACTTTGCCTCTCCCTATTATTATAGTGCTTTCCTGTAGGCAGTTGTTCCTCTTTCTAAATAAGAACTACAGAAATCAAGCAAAAAAGTCATCTGTAACACAGTTCCTAACCTGAAAGTATATCCTCCTGTTCTGTTTAAGGAAACATATTTCTAAACAAGTTTGTTTGTGACTAGAGATTTTTTTTTCATTTTATGAGTTTCAAGGAATTCCTGGAGATTACAAAATTAAAAAAAAAAAAAACTACTGTTCATACTTAGACCATTGATTTAAAGATAAATTCTGTTCCTTTTCAGATTATTGGAAAGATTATCATTTACAATTTCCAAAGCCATGGAATCTGACCGCTCTGCTTTATCAATAGAAATTTTAAAATCATATTTGATCATTCTGTTTACCTGTTTTTGATCTGCTGCATCTCTCAATTATTTAGATCACAATAAAAAAATTCTGTGGTTTTACATTCAGTTAAGTAAAAAAAAAAAAAAAAAACCAAAAAACTAAACAGGACATATCTGGGCTAGCTTTGTTGTTTGGCTTCTTAAAGCAATTTTGTCTTTTGTTCCAAAAGAAAGGAAACCATATTTCAGTATTTATTTAATATGGGTGATATTGAGTTGAACCAAAATGGCAGGAAACAGAATTTTACCTGAAATAATGGTCTGATCACATGGCTCTCCAAAATCTGCATTGTCTTTTTGTTTTGTTTTGTTTTGCATTTTTAACCCACCGTGATATTTTGCAGTAGATACAATAAAACACAGCAACAGTGAAAATAGCAAACTTCACTAAAAACGTGTGAGTTATCCATAAAATCTAGCATAAAAAAATCAGGTGAATATAAAATAAAACCCATTTCTAACAATTCAGAGCCAAAGTCATAATATTAAAGTGCCCAAGGCAGAAACATTTATCGTTACATTCCCAGCACATCAGATAGCTGGTTAGATGAAATCCAGAAGCAACCATCTTCCAACCAACCACCCCTCTTACCCAAATTATGAACATCTTGGAGATTTTTAGGGAACCATCAGCAACAGCGCAGAGGCCCAGAAAGTCTTATTCTCTCCACTCCACCCTCTTTTTAAAAGCATGAAAATGTAGAGTTGGAATGGAAGGGATCCCATAGTCATGCACTCTACCTTCCTGCCAGTGGAGGAATTCACCACCAAATTTTTCCTGTTACATGATTATTTTTGATGTTGTTGTGTGCCTCCAAGTTGTTTCCAAGTTGTGGAGATCATGAAGTTTCTGGGCAAGACTTGTTCAAAAGGAGTTTGCCTTTGATTTCAGCTGAGAGTGTGACTTGCTCAAGGTTACCCAGTGGGTTTCCATGGGCTAAGCGGACATTCATACCCTGGTCTCCAGAGTAATGGTCCAAAACTTAAATTTTATTTAGAAACTTCAAATTAAGTGAGAGTATATCACCTCCCAAAGTAGTCTGTTCCACTGTTAAACAGCTCCTAAGATTAAAAAATTCTTCCTAATATTTAGTTAGAACTAATATTTAGAATATTTAGTTAGAATTTAGTTAGACGCATCTGTCTTCTAAATTAAACCCAGTGGTTTGTCTCTTACCCTCTGATGCAGCAGCAAACAAGCTTGCTCCATCTTGCACATGAAAACCCTTCATATATTTGAAGATGGCTTGCATATCATCTCTCAATCTTCTCTTTTCTGGGCTAAATGTACACAGCTTTCTCAGACTTTCCAGACCCTTTATCATCTTGGTTGCTCATACTCTGGACCCATTACAGCTTGTTGATGTTCTTCTTAAATTGTGGTACCTCGGAGGGGATACATGGCTGAACAAGAGTGCTACTATTACTGGCCTTGATATGATACAACTTAGAATTGAATTGTGGAAATTTGCCTGCCACATCACACTACTGACTCACATTTAACTGTGATTTACAGACCCCCAATTTTATTCCAGCATTACTGTCAACAAGTGCTGCTCTTTAAAATGCTTCCATATTGAAATACGATAACATTGTTTTCATACAGTAAGTTATATTGTAGTCATGCTATATATTAATTGTTACAGTGTGTGAATGTTTGGAAACATCCACACATTCTTTGTGAATTGTATTTTTTAGCTTTTTAAAACTGGCATGTTGAACACTGAAAAATATTTCACTGAAGGCCTACAAAATGACTCCATAGTTCCTAGTGGCCATCTTGCTAGCATTTAGAGTTGGTTTTCTGCAAGATGTTACCGATTTGCCAGCAAGCAACTGGATATTGAAATTTTGCAAAGAGTTACATTTACTTGAACCTAACTTGCCAATAACTAGAGACAGCTTTTATAAGAAGCCACAGATCTGTCAATAATTAGACTCTGTATTTTTACAAGTAATTTCACATTATAGTCATTTTACATGTATGTTGATAGCCTGTGCTGTAAGTTTCAGAATTCCATTCAGGCCTGTGTTTCTGTATCTCTTCTCATTTGTTATCTGCATGGGATGTTGATATTATTTTTGTTATATATTGTTATTATATCACCATAGTTTTTGTTATTTTACACAAGCTCATTTATTATGATGGTCTTATTCAGTTTATGTATTTTAAGTCACACTATGCCTCACCTCTCAGAAAGAGAAAAAAAATCTAGGCAAGGCTCATGCCTGGCATCCTAAAGAACAGTAAAAGTTTTGTAGGCCACGGATTAATCTGTTGTGGAAAATGTGACCACAAGCCTATACACATCTATCTGGATGTAAGTCTTATTGAACCCAATGGGGCTTACCTCTGAGTAGACATCTATAAGATGGCACTGAATAGAATCATGGGATTAAAGCTAAATGGAACCAGAGCAATGTTCTCCCACATTAAATCCTACATATGAAAGAAATATGTAAAGAAAAGCCAGAGCAATATTCTGGTACAATTATCAGCCTGCTAAAACCATTTTCACCCTAATTTATCTTATAGGTTTCACTGCACAGAACATGGTGCGGGTTCTTGAAAGAAAGGAAAGATATCAATTTGATTGGGATGTATGTAATCTTTTATTAACAGAAGTCTTTTTTTTACTGTTGATATTTTATTGGGATTTTACAAAAGCATAGTTCCTCTCCCACCAAGGATCCAGTCATTCATTGTACACACCAGATAACTTTTATAATTATAAATTCTCTGAGTCATACATTCTTATAAACAAAACTCTCAGACATATGCACACTCACTAGATATGCTCTCTCATACACACATGCACACACACTTGATCAATGACATACCTACCAACATATATAGGAAAACGCAAATCATGGCCTAACTGCTAAGGGGGAGAAAGAAAAAAAAAAAAAACAAGGTTGAAATTATCAGTCCTGGCTGAGAGTGCATTAAAAAAAGATCAAATGACACAATGAACTTCTGGAGAGAAACGTTTCCTCTGCATCACACATTCTGTCTTTTTCTTCCATTTTCCAGTGACAGGAATCAAAACCTAGTACCTTTTGGGTATCTCTGTCCCAGAAGTTGCTCACAATTAGCTTGATGAAAATGAGATGCTTGAATTTGTAATTAAAAGAGCTGGAATATAATGAGCTGCCTGCTGTTGACTCCCACCCGCAGCCCCTGTGAGATCTTAAGGGTGTGTGTGTGTGTGTGTACGTGTGTGGCAGAGAGAACGAATATGTGTAAGAAAGAGGGAAACACCACATTTCCTCTGAGATCAACCACTATGGAGAAACCAAAGGGGTTGTCCCTCTTTCTCGAAATCATCATCGAGAAATGTGAATTATTTTTTGAAAGAGAGAAAGAGGGAAGAGAAGAACTAATATTTGCCTCTCTGGGCCTTGGTGGTTGTTAGGAAATGCCCCTTCCCATTGGCACAATGTGTTGCCACAGGAAAAGGGGAGGCTGGTGGCTTGCGTTGTTGCTGCTGCTGGCTGCCCTGGGCCTTGTGTTGGCGCTGAGGGAGGAGTGGCATCCATTGGTTCAGTTATGGCTGGGCTCCTGGCTTTCTTTTTGTTTTCTCTTGTTTTGTCTGCTTGGGAGAGGGATGGGGAGAGCCAGTGGTGGGGAAGGAGGAGGAGGAGGAGGCCAGGATGGTAAACAGTCTGGAATTTCAGGTTCAGGTTGGAGTGCAAGGGATTGTTGCTCTGCATGAATGGAGTTTGCAGCTCACTATTCTGGGTGCTGCTCTTGTATGCTGCAATTCAAGGGGGGGGGGAGGAGAAGGGGGTGCCCTGTCTGCAGCTGCCCCTCTCTCACACTTGATTTTTTTTTCATTTAAAAAAAAACAACTCTAAAAAAAAATCGAGAGGGAGGGGAGGAAAATCCGTGAATGCCTTCCCCCCAAGAAGAGATGCGGCATATTGAAAACTATATTAAATTACCCTGATTAACAATTTAACCACGAACAGGGGAGCTTGGGGAGATCTCTATAGGCAGGGCTGAGGGCTATTCATGCCAGCAGCGAAGAGGTCGAAAGGGTTCTGAAGTTCACAGGCTCGGAGCTTTTGTTATGCTAACAGACGATCTCAAATCAGCGGCCTAGTGGAGTGTGAAATATAAATGATTCCTTGAGAAAGTCCAATAAGTTGTCACTCCGGCTGGCTGGCCAAATACCAGGACAGGCTGGAAAATCTCTCTCAAGAAGGCCCCTTGGGCCAGGTCCCAGGCAAGGCAGCCTAGCCAAGGAAGGGAGGCAGCAAGAAAGGCCCTTTGTTGCCCCCCAACAACAACTTTTAACTTTTGTTGTTGTTGATGATGATGTGGTTGTTGTCCTCTTCTTGTTCTCCATGAAAATTTGGGAAGGGGTGGACAAAAAGCATGGCCCGCATGTGTCCCTTCATCCTTTTTTGCAGCCTTCCAAGACATCCTGAAGGGCCCTGGACCCCAGTTTTTTTTTAAAAAGGAAAAAGCCCACAACTGTAACAGGGGATGCCAAACACACTACTAATACTACTACTACTAGATCATCATCATCATCCTGCTTTTTTCCCCAAATTGGGAAATTTTGTAAGTAAAACAGCTTACAATTTTGTAAGCAAAGCAGCTTGCAATTTACAATTTTGTAAGCAAAGCAGCTCACAGTTGGAAAGCACAGAGCAATGCAATGCTGGCACTTGGGGTCTCTCTGTGTGTGAAAGATCAGGGTTTTGCTTGGCTTCATGTCACATTGAAAGACACCGAACACTCTCTTCCACACTTCTTCTTTACATTCATAACTCCCTCCCCCCCCCACAACAACCCATGACCCCACTGCTATCTGATTTAGGGCCCTAGTCTGCAACTACCTCCTTTCAATCCAGTCCAGTCCCACTGGGCAAGAGGAGAACAGGCTCAGGGAGGGGAGCCGAATCTAAAGGGGGGGGGTGAGGAGGGGCAAAGTTGTTGGGAAATCCTGTCTGAAAGGAGAGAGAAGGAGTTAATGATCTTGGTAAGAGAGAAGGGAATGAATCCCTGCCTGGCTCTGAAGGGAAGGAAGGAGAAGGGGGATTGTGGGGATTGGGGACAAGGGAAGGAGCCAAGGAGAGTCCCCACGTTGGGCAAGGAGGGCTGGGAGAAAAACATGGACCCCTGGACACGTCTATGGGAACCACAACCCAAGAGGGGGAAGGAGGCAGAGGAGATCATCGGTCCTAGATTTAACATAAAGCGAGTCAGGGAGGGAGGCAGGAAGGGACGGAGGGAGGGAAGAAAAGGGAAGGAAAGAACGAAGAAAGGAAAAGAGAAAGGAAAGAGGGAGGAAGGAAGGAAGGAAGGAAGGAAGGAAAAGAGAAAGGAAAGAGGGAGGGAGGGAGGAAAAAAGAAAGAGGAGGAAAGGAAGGAAGGAAGGAAGAAGAGAAAGGAAAGAGGTAGGGAGGAAGGAAGGAAGGAAGGAAGGAAAAGAGGGAGGGAGGAAAAAAGAAAGAGGAGGAAAGGAAGGAAGGAAAAGAGAAAGGAAAGAGTGAGGGAGGAGGAAAGAGGAGGAAAGGAAGGAAGGAAGGAAGGAGAAGAGAGGGAGGGAGGGAGGGAGAGAGGAAGAGGAGGAAAGGAAGGAAAGGGAAGGAAGAAGGAAGGGAGAAAGGAAAGAGGGAGGGAGGAAGGATGTGGAGGAAAGGAAGGAAAAAAGAGAAAGAAAGGAGGGAGGGAGGGAGGGAGGGAGGGAGAAAAAGAAGGAAAAGGGAAGGGAAGGGAAGGGAAGGGAGGAAAAAGAAAGGAAGGGAAGGGGGAAGAGGAGAAAGAAAAAGAAGGGAAGGAAGGAAGGGGGAAGAGAAGGGAAGAAAAAAGGAAGGAAGGAAGGAAGGAAGGAAAAAAGAAGGGAAGGAAGGAAGAAGGAAGGAAAGGAAAGGGAGGAAAAAAGAAAGGAAGGAAAGGAGAGGGAAGTGAACGGGGAAAAACGGAATGAGGGAATTAAGGAAGGAAGGAGATGGAAGGAAGGAGGAAAGGGAAACAGAAAGGGAAAGGGAAACAACACCCCTCCTAAGCTGTATATTTTTATTTTATTTTATTTCAGACTATAAGGAACTGAATCTGTTTTATTAACTCTCATATAGAGCACGAAATGGGTTTGAAAAATAAGAGACACCCAGAAATATCTGGGAAGGACTCTTTGTTCTAGATCAAGCCCGAGCAGAGAAAACACATTGCCCTCCTGCTTGTGCCAGGCGTGAAAGGCGGAATGCCACTCTTCGGAAGGAAACCCGTCCTTCTCGCTTTATTCCGCCCTTCCTTGGTGTTTGTGGGTTGGTTGAAACACAGCAGCCTGAAAGACTACTCCGAGTCCCTTGAAAGTGAACTCAAGAAGAAAGTCAAGAAGGCAAAAACGGTTAAGATTCTGTCTTCTTTCATTTTCATGGTCTCTGACTGCACTTGTCGGGGGGTGTAGAAGTATATATACATTGCATACAAAATGCAAACATTTAGACTCACATCCACAGACACACAATACACACCCCGCAGACACTTTTTTCTCCAGGACGGATCTCTGAGATAGATAGATAGATAGATAGATAGATGATAGAAAAACACATATACACAGAGGCATGGATATGCATTTATTTCAATAGCAAAGTCTATTCCTTTTATCAAAAGTTACTCATTTTATACCGTGCTTGGCCGTCCTAACATTAAATTCGCTCTCTCTTTGTTTGAACCACTTTTTCAACACTGTCCTCTTTAAACCTGGCTTTGAAAAGGAAAAAGAGCCCTTTCTACAGCGAAGGTTCTTTAGTAAGACCTTCTTTCAAATGGATTCAGCACCTTTTTGTTTTTCTGTAACGAGGGTTTTTTAAAAGGGCGTTCTTTCCAATGTATTTACAAGTCGCTGTCCAAGATATTTCTTATCTGTGGCTGGACATCGGTGACTGCTGTCAACTGCAAGGGAGACTTCGTTGACAAACCCATCTAAAAATTATAATCTCCTAATATTTATCAGTGTAACTTTTTAAAGACTATATTTTAAGACTTTTTTTAAAAAATCAATTATCAAGTCAAAATTCTGGGTTGAAATGACAGCATTTAAACTAACTGAATATGACAGCAGTAACTTGAGATCATGATTTACAGAAATGTCCCCCCTTTAGTTATTTCAAGCCCAAAGATCCTGACAGAGTCCCGAGAGGACTTCTTAGGAGTAATCCTAAATATACTTATTTAGTATACATCTGAGGAAGTAGAATGAAGTCTACAAAAGCTCCTGCTGCCAACCTCTTTCTTTCAGTGAGTCTCAAAGGTGCTACAAGATCTCTCTACATTATTATTATTATTATTATTATTATTAATTATATCCAAATATATCTGAGGAAGTAAACTTTAGTCTACAAAAGCTCCTGTTGCCAACTTCTTTCTTTCAGTTAGTCCCAAAGGTGCTACAAGATTTCTCTACATCATCATCATTACTATTATTATATCCAAATGTATCTGAAGAAGTAGACTTTTGTCTACAAAAGCTCAGGCTGCTCACTTCTTTCTTCTTGTTAGTCTCAAAGGTGCTACAAGATCTCTCATCATCATTATCATAATCATCATCATTATATCCAAATGTATCTGAGGAAGTAGACTTAAGTCTCCAAAAGCTCATGCTGCCAACTTCTTTCTTTCTGTTAGCCTCAAAAGGTGCTGCAAGATCTCTCTTACGTACTGATCCTACAGACTAACACAGCTACATCTTTCAATTCTATACTTTATTTAGGAGTAAGTTCCACTGAACTCAACGAGGGGCTTCTGAAGAAACATGAATCCCCCAAATACTATATGTATACAAGTAGCAGTATTTGATGTCCATCTTCTTACCTTCCCCTTTCCCTCTGCGGTAACCATCGGAACTATAACTAAATTATTTAATGAAAAGTTAAAGGAGGGAAGGGCTTTACCCTCTTTCTTAGGGCAGACTTGGGGAGAAACTATATATCTCCGAAGTCTCCAAAAAGGAGAAGGAAGTATCAAAGGTTTGGAGTGGTCATGTTTCATATTTTATTCAGTAAAGAGGGCTCAGCACGGAGTGCAGTAAGGACTTCGGAATTATATATCTAACGAAATGAGGCCAAGTAGAGCTTTTGGAGTAAATAAAAAGATTTCCTTTAGTAGTTTAAAATAAAGAGAGAGAGAGAGAAGGGACAAAAAGGAACACCTGATATAGATTAATATTTTTAAATTAAGAATTTTATTTTTTTTAAAAGTCCTAAAAAGGGGGTATAGGAAATTTAAAAAAATGAAACAATCGAAGTATGAAGATGCAGAGAACAAAATGATAAAGCCGCAAGATGGCTGCCTTTCCAGCCTCCCTTTTCTGTGGCTGCCGCCTAATTTCTGCAGACAAATTAATTTCAAGACGTTGTTTCGTAATGCATTATAAGAAGAAGAAAAAATTGAGAGAGAAAAAAGAAAAAAAAAAGAAAGAAAAGAAATGGAGGCGGGAAGGGGAGGGAAGTTTGCCTGCCCTCCAGGATCTAGAGAGAAAGAGAGACTGTTGACAAGGGGGGGGGGGGCATTTAAAAAAAAGGTGTCATCCTGTACACATCACTCATTGTGTTGGTTGTCTCTTCTTCCTTGCTGCCTCTGGATGGGGCTGAGACTGGAAGTGTGTAAGAGAGGAAGGCTTGTTTTTTTTTGGGGGGGGGGTGACACACACACACACACACACCAATAAAGGGACCTAGAAACAGTGAGATTACATCACCTCTCCTTTAAAAAAAAGAAAAGAAAGATGAGGGGAGGGAGAAAGAAGAAAAAGACTAATAGTAAAGGTGGGCTCCTTCCTGAGATGCGCATTTGCATCTCTGATCTGGGGAGGAGCTCATCCCTCCCTGCAATTAGGAAGCATCTGCTTCCACACCCCAGACATATATGTATATATATATATATATATATATATAGACACACACACATACATATATAGTTATTATGATGATACTCTCTGGGATGGGTGAGCAAAGGTGGCATCTTTAGGCTCAGTCGAGAATGGGATCGCAGGGAGAGTGCTTATGAAAACAAAACAAAAAGAAAGAAGATATATATGTGTGTGTGTGTGTGTGTGTGTGTATTTATTTATATACACACACATATACATATAAACACACACAGGGAGAGAGATACTTATGCACACATACACACGTTGCTTATTTAAAAAAGCAGGTAAATATATGTGTATTTGTTCTATTATACACATACATATGCACTCATACACACACATGTGCACATTGCTTATAAAAAAATAAAAAGCAAGTAGATATGGGCATGTGTATTTGGCATATATTATATACATATACATATTCACACACAGGTACTTATACACATACACACACATTGCTTATTAAAAAACAAAAAGCAGGTAGATATATATGTGTGTTTTTTATACACACACACATATACATATGCACACAGAGGGATACTTCTACACACACACACTACTTATTAAAAAAAACAAAAAGCAGGAAGATCCATATGATACAGAGAGAGATCCTTATACAAACACACACACATATATGTACACCTTCCTGCTTTTTGTTTCCTAAATAAGCCCATCTTTCCTGCAGACCCATTTTTGACTGAGCCTCAAGAGGCCGGTCCTAGGTTCATCCATCCCAGAGAGTATCCCCCCAAAAATACAAATAAATTAAAATTAAAATGAAAGCATTTTGTGTGTGTGTGAGAGAGAGAGAGAGAGATGGCGAGGCAGGGCGCGTGTGTCCCTGTTTTGCAAAGAGAGTCCCATTCCCTGAAGCCAAGGGAGGTGAAGAGGTGGCTCTGGGAGGTGAGGACTCTGCGGAGGAAAACAAAAGCCCTCCGAGAGGAAATGTCACAAAGCCCTCCTTTCTCTGCCAGCCACCGAGGGACAAGCGCCGGATCCCCGGGAACAAGCGGGGCCTGGTCAGAGAACACGGAGAGCGGGTCAGGAGTCAAATGCCAGTCAAAGGCGCTTAACCCCTTGGGTCACCCTCCTCGCCCAGAAGAGCTGGGAAGGGGTCCCTCCTGGACATCGTCAGGGTCAGGGCTTCGCTGGACAGGAAAGAATGGGACGAGGAGGACTTCTTGGGGACAGACCGGTCAAACCCCCGACCGAAAAATGCCAAGAAATGGAAATGGTTTCAAAAGAGAAGCCAAAGCATCCTCTGAGTGCGACTTTCGCCTCCAGAGGGTTTGGACAAGAAGAGAGGAGAAGCAAAGACACCAGGCCTTCTCTGGCTCTTCCCACCCCCGTCCTCCAAAGTGTGATAAAGTCCTCCAACCATATATAACATAATATGATATATATCTCAGGTTCTGAATCCCTGCCTCCGATGCTCCGACAAATGCCTTCTCCTGCCTGCGAGGACGTTTCAAGCAGCAACACCCCTGCTTTCTAAGAAGAAAAACCTTCCCAATTCAATCTTTATTATTATTATTAATTATTATTAATTATTATTATTGGCATCCCTTCCAGATATAGAAAAAGGAGGAGGAGGAAGGGGACCATTGAACAAAAAATATTTAAAGATACAGAGAGCTTGAGAGGAGAGAGAGGGAAAAAAATAACCCAGAAGCTGTTTGCAAAGGGCTTTTTGGATTATTATTTTTTTAAAAAGGTAGTCCTGCTGCTGCTTTCCAAAGGAAGAACAGGGAGGAGGGGGGCTTCCCTATGCCTTTTTAAAAAACAAAAATATTGATCCTCCTCCTGGGCCTGTCCTCGCCCGATGCAAACGGCACCTGAAGCGCACTCACCTTTCTTGGCCCTCTCCGTTCGGAAAGTCCATTGGCGCTTCCCGAAAAAAAGGGGGAAAGGCCCCCCAAGCGGTGCCACAAAGACGGCAACCCGCTCTCATTCAGTTAATGGGCAAACGGAGCGGGGGGGGGGAATACAGCCCTGATCATCCCCCCCTTAATCATCATGCAGATTGCATCCCCAACGAACAAATAATTTACTACGACTCCCAGCCTCGCAGGCCATTAACAGCTCATTAAATTTCCCTCTTCTCCAATGGGAGCCTCCGCTTTTTTCAGCGGCAATCCTTCCAGGCTTAGAATTTAGCACTTGGGCAATTTTCGCAAGGTTTCGTCTTCTTCTCCTTCTTCTTTGCCCCCCCCCCCGCCTTCCTAAATCATAAGTGAATTCATATATATATATACACACACACACACACACACACACACACAACCTATGGCTGATAAAGACATGCCAAGTTGGAACACGCTCTCAGTTGCCTCCCCTGATTTAAAGTTATGTCTGATTTTAAATGTATCTATATCTATATGATCATATATATATATATATATATATGATGAAGGCACTTGAAGGCACACAACAACAACAACAACAACCAAGTGGCATGGGAATGGAAGGAGCTTTGACCATGAGTGGGTCACTCGCTAGCTCCCAGAAGTCTTCTTCTCTTGCAAATTCTACAAGGGTCCAGTCTGGGTCTTGGCAAGGTGCTTTCAGACATGATGATATCATCATCATCATCATCATCATCATCATCATCTCATATATATATATATATATATATATATAAGAGAAGATATACAAGAGAAGAAGATTTCTGTGGGCTACTGAGTGACCTGGTCAAAGCTCCTTCCGTTTCCATGTCACTTGGTTGTTGTTGTAGCATGCCTCCAAGTATATATATGTGTGTGTGTGTGTGTGTGTAGAAGGGAGGGAGAGGGTGTGTGTGTGTGTATATATATATATATATATAATGTTTCCTCGAAAATAAGACAATGTCTTATATTAATTTTTGCTCCCAAAGATGCACTAAGTCTTATTTTCAGGGGATGTCTTTTTTTCCATGAAGAAGATTTCACATTTATTGTTGCACCAAAAAAACAAAACAAAACAAAACCCGAACATCTAGGTCTTACTTTTTGAGATGCCTTATATTTAGCAATTCAGCAAAACCTCTAGTAGGTCTTATTTTCAGGGGATGTCTTATTTTCGGGAAAACAGGGAGTGTATATATACCTGAAGGCAGACAACAACAAAGTACATGTCAGGAAATAGGAAGACAGAAGTTAACCTCCTTATGGCAACATATATATGGGAGGGAGAGAGGGGAACTATATATTTACACACACACAAACACACACACACATATGAGAGGGAGGGAGAGGATATATATATATATATATATATATATGGGTGGGTGGGAGGGAGGGAGAGGGGAACGATTGCCCTAAGGAGGTTAACTTCAGTTCTCCCTATTGCCTGCAATGGACTTTGTGGCAATGAAGGAGGAGAGCCAGGGCTACACAGTGGTTTGAGTGTTGGACTGAGACTTTGGAGACCAGGGCTGGAGTCCTCCCTTTGGCCATGAAACTTCCCCCGGGTGACCTTGGGCCAGTCACACACTCTCTCAGCCTCAGCAGTCTGAAGAACCCTTGCCAAGAAAACCCCATGGTAATTTCATTTTAGGGTCGCCATGAGCCGGAAAGGACTTGGAGGCACCCAACAACAACAACAGCCAAGTGGCCTGGAAATGGAAGGAGCTTTGACCATGGGTGGGTCACTCAGTAGCCCCCAGAAGTCTTCTTCTCTTGCAGATTCTGCAAGTCTGGGTCTTGGCAAGCTGCTTTCAGACATAAAACAACAATGCTAATAATACTAATACTAATAATTCAAAGATATACCTGTGCTAGTCTGTAGAATAGGTAGGCAGAGAGATCTTGTAGCAGTTTTGAGACTCAGTGAAAGAAAGAAACTGGCAGCATGAGCTTTGGTAGACTTCAGTCTACTTCCAACTCAGGAAGTAGACTGAAGTCAAGGAAAGCTCATGCTGCCAATTTCTTTCTTTCAGTGAGTCTCAAGGTGCTACAAGATCTGTCTAATATTAATCATTGCGTGTGTGGGGGACCACTTCGTGCCCCACCGAAGCTGAATGGGGCATTTCAGTCCCTGTGTTCATCAGAGGCTGGGGCTGCAAAGAACCAGGAGGAGAGCCATCCCTCTCCTTCCTTCCTCAGCCCCTCTCTTGGAAACTCCCCACGTTCCTGATGAGCTTTAATAAGGCAAAGGCAAGGCCTGAGCCTGAATTAACATGCACGTTGGGGCTTTGCTAATTGTGCCTCGTTGCAAATTTGGGTCATTTTGCCTGAGTGCCTCTAATGGGAGGAGGAGGGCTGAGACTGGCACTCAGGGAGCAGCAGCAGCAAGGCAGGGAGGGCCCAGAGTCCCTGATTGGGTCAGGTGCAGCTCTCCAGCAGCAACAGCAGCAACAGCAGCAGCAGCTGCCTCCACCTCATCAATGCAAATCAGGCAGACAATCAAAGCCTCCCCAGCCCAAGGCCTGATTGCTGCAGGCACCACAAAGCACCAACACACACACACACACACACCACACAATCAGGCTGACAACTGGAGCGCCCCTCCATTGCAAATCCCCCACAAAGGATGTGGTTGCCAATCCACTCTGCCTAGGTCTGTCTGTGGATCCTCCTCAACTTGACTCAAGGCTGCATCCACACTGGGGGAATAACCCAGTTTGCTCCCACTTGAACTGCCACAGCTCTCAAGGAGATGGGATTCTGGGAGGGATCGTTTGTTGGGGCATTGGCACTACTGACAGAATCTGGGAAGTTGGGTTGGCAGAGGATCAACCTGCTGCCTACTAGTTTCACTCATCCCTCCATATTTGCGGATTTGATTATTCATTGATTAGATTAATATGTTCTCTCTAGGAATATCTAGATCCTCCAGTGCAACTCTACAGTCAACTTTAACTAAAAGTTGCACTGAAAGACCTAGAGATTCCTAGAGAGAATACTCTACTAGGCATTTGTAGCTCCACCAGCACAGTTCTATGGTCAGTGTCTGTCAGACAAGTGACCACAGAGATGAACTGGAGGACCTAGAGATTGCTAGAGACGTGTCCTCTCAGGTAAAAACATAACGTTTTTGTTATCTGCAGTTCTTCCATGTTCATGGGGGTCTTGTGCCCCTAACCCTAGTGAATATGAAGGGACAAATCTGGTATTCTTTTAGAGAGATTTTCATTGTGTAATGTTGTCATTTTAGATTGTATGCTGCTTTTTATTCTTTTTTACCCCGTCTTCTTATTTTATTTGACCCTTACTATGTAAAGCGCTGTGCAAACTTTACAGCTCTATAAATAACTTCAAACAAAAATCCACCGAGCAGATACCTTCCTTGGCCAACTGAAATGCGCAATATTTCAATATACTTTTTGCAAGCTTTCGAAGCTCCCACTGGCTTCTTCATTAGGCAAGATGATACATAGCAAATAGGAGAAAAATTAGAGATGTTAGTAAGATGCCTGCCTTGTGTTGTTTCTGTCCTTAGCTAAACCGGTATGGGGAGAGTATCTTTAGCAGGCTGGCCCCTCATCCTGTGGCCATGTGGCAACTGGGCAAAGTCCAGAAAATTTAATATGATGATGATGATATGGCATGTTGAAAAATTGGCCTTGCTCACTGAGAATGAAGCATCCTAAACCAGCATGGTACAGTGGTTTAAGTCTTGGTTTAAATCCCAATTCAGCCAAGGTAACCCACTGGGTGAACCTGGGCAAGTCATACACTGTCAGGCTCAGAGGAAAGCAATGGCAACCTCTCTCTGAGCAAATCTTGCCAAGAAAAAATGGTGATGGGGTTGCCATAGGGCAAGTAACTCTATCACAGGTGTTGGAGTGCCCCCTATACAACCAACTACTCACAACACCTGCTCAAATGTAAAATGTCCAATATGGGCTTTCTAGATTGGCAAAAAGAAGTGTGTTCATGGCTGCATGAAACTCTAACCTTTAGATGAGAAAAAGGGAAAGTGTGCCATGAAAACGCTTTTTTTGGTGTGTTTTAGTGGAGAAGAAGCGCCTTTAAAAAGGTGCTGGTTTTCCCAGCTTCTTTTTTAAAAACTGCGGAACAGCGCAGCTCCATCTAAAGGCTGTGGTGCAACTGCTAAGCATTAAGGAAAAGGCAACTTCATGTCACACTTTCCTGCCAATCTAGAAAGCCCCGTTGTATGCAGAGAAAGTCTTAAGGATCGCAGCATGTCAATCTCCTTTTCATTCATTCATTCTCTCACTCCCACACTCCCCCTCTCACATACATGCACCAACTAAGGGTGGCTAAATGTCTATAAGGAAAATGTCTCAAGGATTCCAGATATCCAGCCTTGTTGTTATGTGCCTTTCTTTCTGACTTATGGTGACCCTATCCTGGGGTCTTCTTGGTAAGATTTGTTCAGAGGTGGTTTTGTCATGGCCTTCCCTTGAGACAGAGAGAGTGTGACTTACCCAAGGTCACCCAGTGGGTTTTCTCCCTTCGTATATTTATTCTGTCTGTTCTTCTCACCCATGCCCAGTTTGTCTCCCTGGATGGACTGGTGGCTAGAAATGCCACCTGTTTAGCTAACAGATGGTACAACTTGACTTTTGCTGGCCATCAGAACCCAGGATGACAGGAGGAGACCTTGTCTCACTCTGGGCAAGTTAAAGGACAGACAGACACATCCACTGCCAGCCTTGAATTTCCACAGATGGGAGGCCTCCACCTACCTCTGTGATTCTCTTTGGAAAAAGACAGCCACAAGGCCAAGGTTCCTGGCAGTGTGGCTCTTTTGGCTTCCAACATCCCCAGACAAAGAAGCCATTAGAGATGTCTGCCCTCCCCATCCCCAGTAAAATGTAACATCTGAATTTATCCTTTTTAAAAGACATCTGGAGGGTGCATCTACACTGGAGAAATAATGCACCTTGATACAACTTTAAGTGTTGTAGCTCCATCCTACAGAATCCTGGGATCTGTAGTTTTACAAGGTCTTCAGCCTTCTCTGCTAAAGAGTGCTGGTGCCTGAGGAAACTACAAATCTAATGCTTAAACCACTGTACCATGCTGGTTTAGGATGCTTTATTTTCAGTGAGCAAGGTCAGTTCTTCAACATGCCATTGGATTATCCCCTGCCAACCCAGCTTTCCAGATTCTGTCCTCCTTTCCAGGCGTAGAAGTTTATGATCTGGCAGCTTGCATTAATGTACAAAAGTATAATAGCATTAATGCCTTTCTCCACTTGAAGGCCTCCTCAGGAAGAATGAGAAATGCATCCACAGATACAATGCAATTGGATCTCTCTCATTCCTGTGGGAGAATCCAGAGGATTGTTTGACAGAACTCTTAGTCAGAATTGAATAGTACTAACTAAAAGATAGAACAAGGCTGACTGAGATGGAGATTTTGACTTCTTCATCATTCTGTGGTATTAGCAGCTATATGACAGGCAATTGTTCAACAGATACAGTTACATCTGGCACAGAAAGGAAGACTAAAGATACGTTCGAACCACTGGCATTTTTAAACCATGGTGCACAAGTCCAGCTACAGATAGAAAGCAAAACCAAAAAGAGCCCTGTGTCTGCTTTGAGTGACAACAGCATTATACCATTAGAGTATCTATGCAAAAATCAACAGTGAGAAAAACCTTGGAATCCAGCCTGTTTCTTGGAGAAAGTAAATACTCAAACTAACCAGGATTAGCAATGTGTGATAGGTTTGGGGTGATGAAAACTGCATGGGGGAGGTCATGTTAGGACTAGCTAGACTTTTCTTTTAATCTCTAAAGCGTGCTCTAAAACCGTGCTTCTCATGCTAGCTGAAATGTGGGATTGGCAATTCCCTACCATGTGCCAGGAACCAGTGCCATATTTGTGCCCATTAGGTACAACTGTTTCTTTTCCCGGAAACTATCTGCAGGCCAGGAGCTAATAGCTTGTGAACTGGCACCATTCTACCATTTTAAGCATCACTGCTCTGAACTCATGCTTTGTAATAATAACCCAAGGAAGAAGAGGGGAAAAGAAAACAGCTCTCTTTATTTCTCTTTCCATGATAGTATAAAGCAACTAATGAGATTGCTGGAACAGATGCGATAGGAAATGTGCAAACTTTCACATAGGATCATTTCGGAACAGTATAAAAGTGAGCAAAGGGATCTTGTAGTGTCTTTGAGACTAACTCTGATGAAGTAGACTTAAGACTATGAAAATTTCGGCTACCAATTTCTTTCTCTCAGTTAATTTCAAACATGCTGCAAGATCCCTTTGTATACTGATCCAGATTAACATGGCTGTCTTTGAATTCTATCAGCATAAAAGTGAGAGAGTGATCAGTTCCCTTGGGACAACTGTGGCACCTAACAAATCTTTCCACTTTCTCTTGTATTTTTATCTAATTGTTTATATCTCCCAGGATTGGAGCTCCAAGGCAGTTCCTTACAACATGAGTAAAAAAACCAACCCAGAAACCAGATCCAATTAAACACTAAATTAGTTATACAATTAAAACAATAATTATACTGAAAGAATAAGATGAAAAATACGTAATTTTTAAAAAACAGAAAATAAAAGAGTACAGCAACTACCCACCTCAAAAAATCCTTCTTCAACACAATTTTCTCTCATACAATCTTCCCCTGTGACAGATTTAGCACACATTTCCCTTAAAGCAGAAACAATATTAATCAAACTATTAAAGTTTGATTAATTAATCTGCTAATGCATTGATTAAAATCCTTTTGATCAATTAAAATGTGCCCCCAATTATTTTGCAGATTTTAAAAAAAAGTTAGTTGTTGTATAAGAACACACAATTAGGAAGACTGCACACTAATTAGAGAAATCTTAAATATTAACTAGATATGTTTCAGTAGATTTATTTGAACACTTAATAGATTACATCACCATAAATATGCACATGGAAAAAATGGTGGTGGGGGGGGAGGATTTCAAACTTGCCATAACTTAAAATTATGTAGAGCACAGAAGGCATTTTAAAATAGGAGTATACATTAAGTTACCAGTAACAAAAATAAAAGCCCTATAACTTTTAAGTCCACGATCTGGGAGCCAGATACAAAACAGAGGCTCAGGGCATGGAATTATCTCTCTTTGTGTGCCCCTTTTGACGTATTGTGTCCCCATGAATTTCATAGGATCTTCTTAGGCAAGAAATACTCAATGGTGGTTTTACCACTTCCTTCCTCTGAAATAGAGCCTACAGCATCTAGTATTTGTTCATGGTTTCTCATCCATGTACTAACCAGGGTTGATCCTGCTTAGCTTCCAAGACCAGACATGGTCTAATTAAGGTATTTAGAGACATCCGCTCCTTGTTATCTCTCTGCTTTCTTTATTTCAGTAGGCTTACAGTGTGTAGAATGTTGTGCAAGTGTGGGAAGATTGCTTTTTGTTCTTGATAGCGTAACACAATTGAGAGCTAGAAACCCTATATATTGCTGTATATCTACAGCAATATATAGATCCCAATCTAGTTTCTGCAGCCCTACTCATGTCTTGGGTATGATTGAATTCTACAAGGCAACCTACTTTTTCTTCTTAAAGACAGGCTAGCAAAATAAAACCAGACTATCTACCTATTCCTTCATAATATATCATATATATGTATGTTGTGTGTTAGTGTGGATGAGCCCATGGACTTGAATGGTTGGTTTTATATGTTACTGTTCTTTTCTGTTTGTGTCACAATGGACTAGCTTGTGGTACCACAGAATCTAATTGATAAAAATGGCCTCATATCATCTGTGGATGGCAACTTTTTCCTTAGTTAGAATTCCAACCCTCCTTTCCCAGTAGAAAAGGAAATGGGTTTGGGGCTTGCCAGTACTGTTGTTGTTGGTGGTGGTGGTGGTGTGCCTTCAAGTAGTTTTCAACTTATAGAAACTCTAATAGGCTGTACAGGCTGGCATTATACTCCTGCCTCGCAGCATAGTTGGTGTGTGGTGTCTGCACAACACATGCCTTGATGCTTCCCTGATGCCGGATGCCATCACGCCATGTGCCTAACTGCACGTTGGATGGCATCACAGTGCTTGTTTGGTGCTGAATCCAGATGACATGGCACCAAAAGGAGTACCAGAAAGTGCCACCACAGCAGCAAAGGCACTTTTCTTTCAACATGAAAAGGAGCAGCATTTTGATGTTCTTTTTAGCATCGGGGAAAAGCTGAATTAGAGCCATGGCATGTAGTTGCTGTGGCCCTGATCTGGTGCTGAGAGGGGCAGCACCAGGCCACTCCAAAGAGGTGATCTGTTTAGCCCCTGAGACCCTATCATAGGGTTTTCTTGGCAAATTCCTTCGGAAAGATTGCCATTGCCATCCTCTGAGGCTGAGACTTGCCCAAAGTCACCCAGTGGGTTTCTAAGACTGAGATGGGATTTGAATCCTACTCTCCCAATGTTCTAGTCCAATGCTCAAACCGTTACACCTTGCTGGTACACCAGTACATCTCCAATACTATTCCACTCCCCATTTCCTCCCAAAAATACATCATGACTCGTATTAAAACAAATTATTTTAAATTTTCAGGGAACCTGATTAATATCCACCACACCTCATTCCAATTACTGCAAGTAAGGTTTAGTCTACCCCTAACAACAGATTAAAATGGAAATTACTGCACCCCTTCAGACTGCAGGTGCAGATTCCCCAGCCACTCACCCATCTCCCTGGAACACTTCCCTGCAAACACATCAGGAAGAGGCCTGGGCTAAAATATTCCTCCCCCATAAGCTGTATTTTGTAACTGGAAGGAAGGGCTTTTAAAACAAATTATTATTACTTATTTTGTTGGGCGGTGGGAGGGGGGGGGGAGTGTCATTCAGAAATGTTAAATACCACCTGCAGCCTGAAGTGGTACAAGCCAGAAACCTGCCACTTCAGTCAACAACCTCATCCATGTGTAGCTCAGACTTAGGACAAGAGCATGAGTCTGACATCAATTAGCAAATGACTTTTGTTCTCCTTGGATGTGTGAAGTGGGGCTTTTGGTTTAATTTGCCTGCTTGGCATTTGCTTGTAACCTCAGTGGCCAGGATCCAACAGTGTTGTTCTGTTGAGAAATGCCTCTTTCCACAGAACAGGCAGAGTGGGATGATTTCCTCTTCTTACCTCAACATAAAAATCTGCCCCAGAGAGGCAGTGCAGAGGACTGTGGAAGGGAGTAGAGAAGGAAAATGTCCTAGCAAACTCAGAGACAGCTGCATCCACCCTGGAGAAATAATCCAGTTTGATACTGCTTTAACTGCCATGGCTCAATGATATGAAATGACGGGAACTGTAGTTTTGTGAGACATTTAGCCTTCTCTGTCAGCACATTGGTGCCACAATAAAACAAACAAACAAACAAATCAGAATTCCATAGAAATGAGCCATAGCAGTTAAAGTGATGTCAGACTGTTATTCTGCAGTACAGATGCAGCTCATATCAGTGAGACAGTGAATTTGCTCTGGGTTTGCTCCAAACTTTAAATGAACGAAGCTGAAATCTATTTTCTGTATAGGATTCAGTACTGTGGATATCTTTAAAGTTTAGGGTAGTCATCACTGTTGAACTGCCAGAACTATACTTGCACAATGCCACATTCTGGACAGTATCTCTTTTGAATCATCATGTGTCCACATGAAGGACCTTTAGATACTTGTATGCTGGGGTGGTGGTGGTGAGCAGATCTGGGCAAGACTTGGAAAGGTGCTTTTTTTTTTTTTAAGGATTACAACTTCTAGATTCTCCATGAAGGATTCTGGAAGATCTAGTCCAAGTGCTACCATCTGAATCCATTGGGTGGCACTATGTTGAGCACTATGTGAGGAGGTTCAAAAGGTAACTTGTACCCACTTAGAGATTATTCAGAATGTTGTTGCAGGCAAATACCAAATAGGCCTGGCAAAACCTTGTGACAAAAGGGGAGACACTAAAATTTGGTATGCTTCAGGGCCTCTAAAAGCCTAGCTACAGGCCTGCATATTTATGTGTGATAAGACTATTCAATAAATTTCAAATATATGCCAATAGTGCAATTTTATAAACTTAAGTTATAGTGATCCATATTATACCAGACTTATAATGATGTTAAAAATCAAAAATAAGGTTTAATAAAATAAACAGTGCATAGATTTCAATTCTTTCTCTCCCCCCTCTCCTCCGTGTCATAAGTAGGAGAAAACCTACCTTTCCCCATGGTTTCAAAATTTCTGGAAATGTTATATTTCTTGTCAGGACAGTCATAGAAAAAAGCTGAAGAAGTGGAAAAGGAAGCAAGACCTATGAAGATTTACAGGACAGACATGTAAAAAAAGTAATTTCTCGATATATAGATGTCTATAGAGGGAACAACTGTGGGTATTGAATTACAACAATGCTTCAGTTGTAACATGTGCCCAGAGGAGAGCAACCAAAATGGAGGAAGATCTGGAAACCATGCCCTATGATGAGTGGCTTAGGGAGCTGGGTACGTTTAGCATGGAGAAGAGAAGGTTAAGAGGCGATATGATAGCCATGTTTGAATATTTGAAGCGATTCATAGTGAATATGGAACATGCTTATTTTCTGCACCTGTAATTAGGCAAAATTTGTAACCATTGACAACACTGAGTCCCCTTGCCTTAAAAACAGTTATGGGGGACCTGGGAGTTATAGACCAGAGAGTGAATTTTTCAAGCTCAAGCAATAGTATAAAATGGCCATCCCTCTGGAATTTATCAATAATAGTGAATCTCACTGCTTATCTAGCAGATTATCTAGATATCTGGATCATAAAATGCACTTGAATTTTAAGAAGCTCTCTAAAATGCTAATTACAGCTTTTCCAAACCCAATTAATATTCCTCAACATTTTTTCTCTTTTTTTTTCTTTTCCTCTTCATATTTTTGCTGGATTATTTTATAGCAAAGAGAAATGTTGACCAGCTCCTGTGCTGATTAAACTGAACTGTGCTGGATTTTGCTTCATCCTCATTTTAAAAGTGTTTTCAGTGATTGCAATTAGTAAGTTTTAAATTGACTAGGTGAGGTTTTTACATAAATTAAATGGATGCAGTAATTTCTTAAATTGAGAAATGGAAACATTATAATGTATACTGATCTGAAGTGCTAACTGGTACAAAAACATCTTTTTTTGTAAGTGCTATAGCAATTTTTTTTTTTAAAAAAATCCTCACTTTAAAAATTGTGCATAATAAAAAAGAAGATACCTTTATATAGGAGAAAACATTTTCTTCATTGAATTGTAAGTCTTCATTGAATTATAGAAATTGTGATTTCTTGAAAAGAATTAATTTTATTATTTTGTGGGTTGTTAGCCAATTTGAGAAGAATGCAGACTAGAAAGGAAAATGGCTAAGAAATACAATTCTTCCTCTTCTTGCTCCCCATGACCACCATCACCTGAGTGAGTAGGAGAGTAATATTCCATTTTGTACTGCAAAGCAGTAGGCCCAAAGCAGGCTTGTCTGGATGGCATGAAAACAAGGCATCTCTATATGCTTTTTCAGCTAAAGCCTTCTATCTTGCAGAAGGCTTCTTGCAGAGGAGTCATGTAGGCTGCAGGTCCAACTTGGTCAAGTAATGATCTCCATATTTTTACAACAAGAGAATCATTATTGGTTCCCTCGTTCGCAGATAATTCTCTTCCATTTCTTTAGTGAACACCAATGCAAAATGTGCTGAGACACATTAAAAGTTATGACTTGCTCTTAAGAGGAATAGATGTGCCACTTCACCTGATCTTGGTGTGTAAGCTGCCGCTGCACCCAACCCCACTGAGAGCCAAAGTGGACCACCTTGTCTTCTCTTCCCTCCTGCTGTCCTGGCCTGCATGCCTTGCCCAAGAAGGAAGTGCAGGCCAGGGCAGCAGAAGGGAAGGGAAGGGAAGTGAGTGTGCCAGGCATCTGTGGCAAAAGCTCCACTGGCTGACAGTCTGTTCCTGGACACAATTTGTAAGTGCTGCTTATGGTCTACAAAACCTTACATGGACCTTATCACACAGAGGCACTTACATGGTGTGGTGGCGGCTTTAGTAGTGGAGGCGGCACCTGTACAGGCCACAGGAGACCCTTTTGCCCTGCCCATGCCACCGGGAGAGGCAGGGACACCAGGGTGGACCCAGCAGGGGGCTTAAACTTCCCCCCGGAACACCTCGCCACTATGCAGCACTGCAGCAGCTTTAGCAGTGGCGGTGGCACCTGTACAGGCTGCAGGAGACTCTTTTGCACTCCCCATGCCACTGGGAGAGGCAGGGATGCCAGGGCAGAGCCAGCAGGGGGCTTAAAAATCCCCCTGGAACACCTTGCCACCATACGGCGCAGCAGCGGCTTTAGCAGTGGTGGACGCACCGGCATAGGCCGCAGGAAGCCATTATGGACCTCACCTTAAATTGAGGATGTTTCCAATGTAGTTTCTTGGGCTTTATTATGGGACTTGGCTTTGACGTCTGTACATCTCTATTGGAGTTTCTTTCTCCTCTTCCCTTGTATTGTTATTTAGCTGGATTTCTCTCAACATCCATCTGATAATGGAGCCAGGTACAGCCAGGGGGCGAACACTGAGGTAGTGTGGGGGCAGGGAAGGTATGGTGGCAACAGAGTGGAGAAATGTTGCAAAAGAAGGGATCAATGCTCAACATCTATCCCTTCTTCATTCCACTCTGTTTCCCAGGATAAGGTGGAGAGCATACCAACCATTTCATAGCCCCTTAATCTGCTCTTTTGCAATGTCAAGTCGGCCAAGGATAAAACACACATCATCCACCATCTCCTGGTGGATGAACAGGCCAACCTTGCATGCTTTACTGAGACCTGGCTGGGGGATACCAGCGCTGCCACAGGGGTCAGTGAGTAGATAAGGGAAAGTGGGTGAGGGGGTGGTGTGGCCATCGTTCATAAAAACAACCTGACCTTCATCAGGAAACCTGTCCAGCCCACATCGAGTGTATATACTTCAGCCTGAAGAACAGAGATAGTTTAGGGATTCTGCTAGTATACCGGCCACCCCATTGCCTAGCAGACTCCTTAACCGAGTTGACTCAGCTGGTCTCCGAGTTGTTGTTGGAGTCGCTCAGACTTCTGGTCTTGAGCGACTTCAACATTCCTCTCGAAACCAGCTTGTCTGAGCTATCTGGAGTGACTCGGGAGTTCATGGACTCCATGACAGGCATGAACCTTTCCCAATTGGTCAATGGGCCTACCCATTGCACAGGTCATACACTCGATGGGGTTTTTAGTATGGAACAGGAGTATCCATGGGCGGAGGTAATAAAAACCTCTGCACTGTCATGGATGGATCATTTCCTGATCAAGATGGAACTAAAGGCCACTTTCCATCCCTCCGGGGGTGGTGGACCCATCAGAACGGTCCACCCTCAAAGGCTAATGAAACCAATTGTTTTCCAGAAAGCCTTAGAGGGTTTATTGGTTGGAAACGCTGGTGACTGTTGAAGTCCTGGTTGACACTTGGAACACAGACATCACCAGGGCTATCAACACAATTGCTCCTGAGTGTCCTTTCCAGCCTGCTTCCAACTGGAAACCCTGGTTCACAGAAGAGCTCAGGCAGTTGAAGCGGGTTGGATAACGACTAGAGCACAAATGGTAGAAGACTCAGCTCTTGTCTGACAGAATTCGCCATAGGCAGCATTTTGGTAACTATTGGGAGGCTTTGCATGCAGTGCGGAGATCTTTCTGTTCTGCACACATTGCGTCTGTAGAGTCCCGCCCAGCAGAGCTGTTCAAGGTGGTGGGGGAGCTGACGCAGGTTCTTCCTGCGTCAAACCCCCTACTGGATCTTAAAGCAGCCTGCTATGAGGCGTTTAACACCCACTTTGCAGATAAAATCTCTCGGATAAAGATCGACTTGGATGCCAATATTCTACCAGTGTCCATAAATGAGGTGTCCAGTAACTCTGTTGCTGCTAGTTTACTGGATGAGTTTCAATTGGTGAGTACCGATGACGTGAACAAGCTCCTTGGAAGTACAAGGAAGACGACTTGCTCTCTTGATCCGTGTTCATCTTGGCTGGTTGTCCTTCGGGATGTGATCAATGCGTCCCTTCGGGAAGGCACTATTCCATCTTGTCTGAAGGAGGCGGCTGTGAAGCCTCTCCTGAAGAAACCTTCCCTCGACCCCCTGGACAAGAATAACTACAGACCAGTTTCCTTGCTGCCATTTCTAAGCAAGGTGATTAAGAAAGCTGTTGTCTCCCAACTCCAAGCTGTCTTGGATGAAACCGATTATCTCAATCCATTTCAAACCGGCTTCAGGACAGGATATGGAGTTGAGACTGCCATGGTCACTCTAACAGACAACTTCTGCCTGAGTATCAACAGGGGTAGTGTGACCCTGCTGGTGCTCTTGGATCTATCAGCGGCTTTTGACACTATAGACCATTCCATCCTTTTGGATCGGCTGAGAGAGCTAGGGAATGGAGGCACCGCACTTCAGTGGTTTTAGTCCTCCCTCTCTGGCAAATCCCAAAAGGTGAGGCTCGGGGACAGTTGCTCTTACAAAATCAGGCTTAATTGTGGCATCCCTCAGGGCGCCATCCTGTCCCCAATGCTATTCAATATTTACATGAAGCCGCTGGGCGAGATCATTCAGAGGCATGGAGTGCAGTGTCATCAGAACGCTGATGACACTCAGATACACTTCTCCATGACCAGATCGTCTGCTCAGACTTCAGATGGCATCTCTCCTCTCGATGAGTGTCTTGCGGCAGTAATGGATTGGATGAGGAAAAACAGATTGAAGCTTAATCCAGACAAAATGGAGGTACTCACAGTTACAGGCCCGAAACCGGGTTTGGGAATACAATCCCCAGTCCTCGATGGAGTCACACTCTCCTCGAAGGACTCTATTCGCAGCCTGGGGATACTTCTTGACTCATCACTTCACATGACTAGTCAGGTGAATGCGACAGTCAGGAGTGCCTGTTATCAGCTTTGGCTGATACGCCAGCTGCACCCTTTCCTGGATATGAGGGATCTGGAAATGGTGGTAGACGCATTGGTAACCTCACGTTTGGACTACTGCAATGCACTCTACACAGGGCTATCCTTGTGCTTAACTTGGAAACTACAACTGGTCCAAAATATGGCAGCCAGGCTTATTACAGGAACATCTAGGAGAGAGCACATAATGCCAGTGCTTAAGTCTCTCCACTGGCTGCCAATTAGTTTCCGGGCACAGTACAAGGTGTTGGTTTTAATCTTTAAAGCCCTACATGTCTTGGGTCCATCCTATTTTAGGGACCGCCTCTTCCCGTATGAACCCCCTCCCCTGCACACTTCGGTCCCCTAGGAGGAACCCATGAAGATCAGGCTGTTGCAGACTTCCCAGAGGGCCTTTTCAGCTATCGCCCCCAAGCTGTGGAATGACCTGCCGGATGAGATGCGTCTTATTGTATCCTTTGACGGCTTCAAAAAAGCCTTAAAGATGTATCTCTTCCGGCAGGCCTTCCCAGACAATGCTTAATACTCCCTGGCTCCAAACCTAAGGCCCAGAGTCTTTCCAGCTTCTTCTCCCCTATGATTTCAGCCTTTACACATACTGCTCAAGAATTTTAGGCTTATGATATTGTTTTTGTGTTAATACACTATGTTTTAATTCATTTCTCATTCAATCTTATTATAAGGGGTGGGAGGTTGGGATTGGGTCATTCCAATTTTAACTGTTACGGTTTTAATTTTGTTGTACCCCACCCCGATTGCCTGTTCATGTTAAATGAACTATCCAAGTTGTTAATGTCTTATAACTCTTCAACTTGTTCTCTTGATCCTGTTTTTTCTTGTTTCTTGATTACTGTTGCCCCTGCCATATTTCCTTCTTTTCTCCATATTACTGATCTCTCTCTTTATACTGGTTTATTTCCTACTTGTTTATAGGACTGTATTTTATCTGCATAATTCATTTATAGTTATTGTGTAGTTTTATATTTTATTATTTTTAGATTGTATGCCTTTGGCAGGATTTAATTGTTTTAAATTGATTGTAAAGTGCCATGTAAATTTATGGCACTATACATATAAACAATAACAACAACAACACTTCTCAATCTTTTCTCCATTCAGCTTTCAGGGCATGTCTTGTGTTCGCATATATTTTAATATTCCCCACACTTCTATACTAAAAATGAATGTGGGGAATGAGCTGAGGAAGGGCTGAATAAATCTGCATCATAAGTATACTTACTACATTTCTCTACAAAGTCTAAACTGATTTTTACATTGTAATATGCAAGAAGACTTGGGAAAACTACTTTTTTGCAGCATACTTCCCATTATCCACCAGCCATGGCCATTTACTGGGGATTCTTACTTTTATAGTATGAACGGTAGCTTTTCCAAGTTCTGGTTCCATATCTTCACTGTCTCCTTTGAAAGTAGGTGTGTTAAACTGGAGGTTGTGCCAGAAAGAGAAAGATGTCCTAATCAACTTTCTATCTGAGGCAGACATCCCCTTGCATTTTTTTTTATTTTCCTTGCCTTGAAAATGTATAAGAAAGTAAAGCTAGAAAGTTGTCCTGTATACAACTGCTATCTTGCCATTTATATTACAATCATCAAAGGAAATAATTGTATCACATTATTTTTGCAATTTCTCTCCTTTTTGAAAAAAGGTCCTAAAGTGGAATTCATGCTGGAAGAATCAAACTACTGTATGGCCAAACAACCCGCACTTTGATTCTGACACTCCCATATTCACACTTAATAGTCTGGTATACAAACATCTCAAGCACTGAAAAGCAGTATTAAACTATTTGAAATGGTTAAACCAAAGGCAAAATTTTAGTTGGCATTAGGATCTAGAAATAATATAAATCTCCATTTAGCTGTCCTAAATGGTGAGCGATCAGAACAGTCACTTAAAACATCTTCCTGGCAATGCATGGTCCTGCCCGCCCAGGTGGGCTATTAGACCCTTTGAGAAAGGAAGGACAATAAAAGGTTGTGAACTTATTGGAGCAACAAGGTCTTCTTGACTCTGGAGTGTTTTTCCATTACATTCCTTGGCTCCAAGTTCACCTTTGATCCAAAATCAGGGCAGGAAGTGAAAGTCTGTAGACAGCAAGATATATGTCACATACAGAAGACTAGAAAAACTAGAAAACTATTTGGTTCAATCAACACTCCCACTTTCAGCTAGGGAAATAAATTAGAGTGCCCTTAGAACTAATCCTACATTGCTGTTGGCCTACTGAACTGGGGGCTGGCTCACCAAAAATATGTAGAGAACTTACATCACTTTGTCCCAAATGTGTCAAGGGATTTCTTTGAAAAAGCCTTGGGAAGTAAGATGATACAGACCTGTAGTGGCTCATTCGTATATACAAATAGCTCCCCACAAATGCAGTCCTGCTCAGACTTGTTCAAGTTGTTTCTGACTTATGGTGACTCTAAAGCAGTGGTCCTCAACCTTCCTAATGCTGTGCCCCTTTAATACAGTTCCTCATGTATGGCCTCGGCCAATGGCCTCGGTTCCTAAGACCATTGGAAATATGTGCTTTCCGATGGCCTTCGGGGACCCCTGTGAAAGGGTAATTCAACCCCCAAAGAGATTGTGATCCACAGGTTGAGAAACGCTGCTGTAAAGGCTTGTCTACACTATTAAAATATTCCTCATTCTACTCAAATAGACTGCTACCCAGCCACACATGATTCAGAGGGATTTGGGATTTTTACAGTGGGGAGGGCTGGAAAACTCCATAAACTTGACAAAAAAAGGAATTCAGTTTTTACCAAAGTATCCACAAGTATCTGCAAGGATGTGCTTTAACAAACATGCACTTTGCATGGATTTCACATGGTTGCATAGTTTTGGCAGAGGAAGGGTGAATAGATGACAATTTGCACAGAAAAGTGAAGACAATTAAGTGTCAATCCAAATGTGCAAAAATCCACAGTAATTCACACAATATACTTACATGTAGACTAGTCCTAAGGCAAAACTATCGTGCCTTTTCCTCCAAGATTTGTTCAGAAGGGGTATGCCTTTCCTTTCCCCTTAGGCTTGTCCAGTGCATTTTCATGGCTGAGCACAGAGTAAACCCTGGTTTCCAGAGTCATTGTCCACATACACAATACTGGCTTTCTTCAGAGACATATATGCAGGTACAAACCGGTTCTAAATAGAGGACAGGTAGGACTCAACCACCTTCTCTTTATTTTTGGTCTGCCTAAGTTCTTCAGGTTCTACTTGGTTCTAGATTATTCACTGTCCTCTCAGAAAGAAAATGTTCTAGGTTTCGTCTTTTCTACATGAGAATAGGTTGCTATTCTTGGGAGGTTCAATGATATTTGAAGACACATGAAAGCATAACACCAGAAGCAGAATATGCATATGTCTCTCAGAGCAAAGATATATGAACTTTAGACTTTCAACTTCTGCTGTTTTGCAGTTGTACAACACTAAAATCATGTTACAATTACAGAGAATACAACAGTGTCACAATCCTACTTCACTTGCTTTCTTTCCAAGAAAGTTGCACAATATTCCAAGATAGTTATAGTTCTGACATTACATATTCATACATCTACAGAAACAGGAGTGCTTTACAGAGACATGGGAGGAAATAAGGCTGTATTTGCATGCACATTATTCTTCTGTGTTTGAAATCCCTACATTTATCTTGGATCCCTTACCCATTTGATGTATACGGTTGATGCCCAAGAGACAATTCAGATTTCTTACCCCACTTTCCTAATTCTAATGTTTGGTAAGATTACTGTAAATAAAATATTTAAAATGAAAGGTAGGGAATTTAGTAGAAAAGGGTTAATGTATTTAGTTAATAATTAATAAACTAAAATATATAATTCAACTGCATTTACATTAGAAAGAGGAAGTGAACTTTTATATTAAACATTTAGGTTTACATGAATATCTGCATAAAACTATTACAGAATGAAACTGGGAGGGATGCCCTATTTTACTCCCACTCTTTGTCCCTCTTTTGTGATTGAGTGAGGAGACAGGTGCATTTTTAAAACTTCCATGTCCCAGCCATCCCACCTATGTTTCTTTCCTTTCCTTTTATCCATCCCCTTTCCTTTCATCTATTTATACTCTCTCACTTTTAACTTACTGATTTCCAAGTGAACCCTTGCAAAGCTTCCAGATTTAAGCCCTTCAAAATGCAATTTCCTCAGATGGATGAGGAGACTCTATGCAATGTCTGGTGTAGAAAACTGGAAGGTCATCTTGGTGTAAAGAAGACTAGTCACCCCCACTCAACCTTGCAAGCTACTCATAGTACTTTAAACCTTAGAATTAATCTACCGTACCTTATATACAAAATAAGGAAAGATTTCTCTAGCAATTTGCCTTTATAATGGTTTGGATCCTGTGACCTAAAAATTGTAATTTCCCACTCCCAAGGGAATAACAAAAGGTTAGAAGCAGTTTTTTTCAGAAACCAAGAGGAACTTTGTATAAAATACGAGCTGGGAAATGTGAAATTTGTTGGCTCTTTACCATAATGTTTCATTTAATGAATAATGAATTAATGGTAACATTTTAAATTATGACAATTGAGTTTAAAAATGTTTGATTAAGCTGTTCCTTTTGCTAGAAAATGTCTAACTTAACTGATAATTTAACTGATTTTAACCAATTAGTTCCTATCACTGGATAAGTTTAGCTCTCTGTAGTGCATATAGGACAGTTACAAATGTTTACACCCTACATGCCTTTTTCAGGATGATTATCCATGTGTACATACATGCAAAAGGGAGACAGCGTTGTGTTGCCCACTTTTCCTGGAAGCTCCTGGATCTTTAATCAGAAATGTGTTCATCACCAAGAGTCCAGCTGAGCATGATGATGCATCTTCACAAATATCACTGGGGCAAAGTGGGGAAAAAACATAAAGGGTAGAGTATGATCCTGTTTCTTCCTCGCTAACTGTTCTGCAGTCAGTTTTCTCTGAGTCTAGCATTACTTCATTTATATCTCCACCTTCCCCTAGAACTGGGACGTTAAAGTTAAAGCAGATAGTACCTTATGTAAAGTCAAAGGTTTTCACGGCCAGAATCCACAGCTCTTTGTGGGTTTTCTTGGGCCATGCAGCCATGTTCCAGAAGAGTCCATTCCCAATGCCTTGCCAGTATCTGTGGCTGGCATCTTCAGAGATAGTACCAAATTCTCCAGCAGTAAAGCTTCTTTTTGACAAAAGCTTTTTGCATCTGTCCAGCCTTTTGACATTTCCTCCTTGTCCTCTGTTTAACTGGAAAGATGTTTATCTTTTAAGCAGAATTATTATTGGGAGATTGGTGAAGGAGGGCTGGAGAAACAGACTTTTGTTGCTGGGTTGCAGCAATAAATAATGCAATAAAATTGGAGTTGGGCTAAAAAGGGATTCTACTCTAGCTGATCCTACAGGAGCAATGACTGCCTGCCTACAACAAAAAAAAAAAAATAAAAATAAACAGCATCTACCTCCAGAATCTCTTCTTGAGATGTGCAAATAGCAAAAACAGGGGGTGGAAAAGTGGGGAGAGATCTTCCCACCTCACTAGCTACTTCTGGTATGCTAAAAAAATAAATAAACATAAACCTGCAAGTTTGGCTACCAAGATGGAAATCATAAGAAAGGTAGGGGATGGTGAACAGAAAAGTAATCCCTCTGTGCATTTTGGAAGAAGTCTTCAAATGATCTCTAGAGGATTCAAAATGTTTTTATTTACTTATGTAAGGCTTACCTGACCTGGTTGTTTCATTTCATTGGTATTTATTGCTAATTTTAAATAAAAAGGTTACAGCATTTTAAACAAAAAGGTTACTTTTTGTGGTGTAGGAAGCTATCCTCACTCTTTCCATGTTATTTTTGCCTCTGGTACTTTTGTTCTTGTTGTTAAAGAAATAATTCCTAGAACACATTCACTTTGTTAACTGAGAGGTTCTTGTATCATTATATATACATATATCTCATATTTAACATATTAAGACACAATTACTGTTGAATTAGAAATGATTTTAAAACATATCTATGTTTGTTTGTTTGTTTTAAAAAAGCACCATTCCTAAAGCCTTTCCTCACCAGTGTTAAGAGCCTTTTAGTCACAGGGTGCATCTACACTGTAGAAATAACAAAGTTTGACATTGCTTTAAGTGCTGTAGCTCATCTTATGGAATCCTGGAATTTGTAGTTTTACAAGGTCTTTAACATTCTCTCCCATAGGGTGTTGTTGCCTCACAAAACCTTAGTTGGAGAGGAAAGCTTCTCTTAACAAAGTTTCTTAGATATGTGGGTGTGTATCTTTAAATAAAGCAAAACAATAGATGCCTTGTTTTTCAGTATTATTGTCAATGCAGTGCTGATGTATGGATGTTTAATTAAGTCTCCTACAATTAATCAACTAATCTCTTAAACTAGGTGACAGCCCTCATCTGAGGAGCAAAGAATTTTAAGATCCCAGAGCTTGGAAGAGAATTTGTTGAAACCCTTAAAACTATCCTCAGGAGTCATAACAACACTTGGCACTCAATTATTAAGCCAATTTCACTTTTTTTCTTGAAACCTAAATAGAAAAACAAAGCCCAGTGGTACTGTAATCTTGGACAGGAAGCCAGAAAAAATGCTGAAAAATTTACAGCAGCGTTTCTTTAGATGAATTGCTGACATGAACTGTGTTGCCATGGCCTGCAGGTATTTCAATGTGCTACATAAGCCTTTTTGCATACGTACTAAAACCTATGCATTTGGAACAGTATTACATTCCATGTAAAACTGGATAAGGGACTATTGAGTGCTGGGGTCCTCTCTTTCCTGGCCAGAGAAGTCTAAACACATAGAGGGAAGCCCACTGCTGGAGTTTCACCTAGATGTTACCAATTTTCTCCTAATGCAGCTCTCCTGCCTTTGGTCCTCTGCTTACACTGGGTCCAAAAACTGAGTGATCTGGGGTCATTTCAAGGCAGCAGAAGTCCCTTCATTATTTCAACCCCATTTTTTTTTCAACAATATTTCAACAATACCCCTGCCAAAGCCTGGTAAAAACTACACTAGGCCAGGAGTTGACAGTCAGTTCTCACCCACTAGAGGCAAAAAGTCATCTGGATTCCTTGTGAGGGATATCATGGGGGTAGGAGAGAGGGATACATATTTTGCTCTCACACCTCCAGACCTGGCCAGTACAAGCTGAGAGAACGTTTTAGAACGGTAATAGTTCTACCACTGATTTTTTTCTCATCAAGTAAAGTTATTTTGCCTATCACAGAAATAAGAATCATGTGATCTACTGATGTTGTTGGCCTGCCAGTTTCCAGTGGTAAGCATCCCTTACCACTGAATATGCTGATTAGGGCGCTGGGACATATAGTCCAACAACTTCCATAGGGTGGCATAATTCGCACACTTGACATAGGGACACTGAAGAGCGGTGCAAGCATAGTCATGTTGGTGGTCCGTTAAGAAAAAAGAATCCAAAAGCCACACGTCCCAGATGATCTTAGATTAGTTCAGGGCTAGGAATCATGTGGCACTCCTGTTGTTGTTGCACTGCAAGCATAGTCAATTGTGAGGAATGCTGGGAGCTACTGTCCACCATCTGGCGGATTGTATTAATTCCATTTGGGGTCTAGCTTGTAGTTTATAACCCTGTCTCTGAAAAGCTCAGACCTGTGGGAAATATTCTTCAACTGTCTTGATTTGGTAGGGATAGTATCAGTAAATCCTCTGCTGTCTCCCTTTCCAGCTGCTTTTAAAATGTCAGTTTCTTTCTCCTCTTCCCACTTTTTTTCCTTTGCCCTCAGCTTATTTCAACTTGTTGCAAACTGAGTTCAAAGTGACAAAATAATTTGAACTTGGTTAACTCGGTAGGGGAGGGAGAGGGATGAGCAAAAGCAAACTGCTGCAGCCTCTCCTAGCTTGGGTGTTCTTCCTCATCAGTAACTCTTGTCATCTTGTTCACACACTTCAGTTGTTTGGCTGCACATATCCCATTTTTCATCTGTAAAACATTGGAAGGTTATGCTGGTGTATGTTTGATAGCTATAACAGAGTATGAGGCTAACAATGGACTTATGTCTCAGTGGGAGTTGTGTAGGAATGCCAGATAATAATGTTAATTACACATGATAGGGCAGATTTCAGAATCTACAGTCAACTAGCTAGTCTTCAGCACTGCAGGAATCCACATCATGATTACCACGAAGTTCCTGTCCTAATACATCAACTCCTGCTGAAGTACTATCTTCGTAGGCTTCAGATTTTTCTTTCATTTCAGTCCCCCTTTGCTTCAAAACCCTTGTTCCAAAAGATGACTCCCTTTAAAATGTAACTTTTAGAAGAAAATAAGTTACTTCTTGCTTTTCAATGGATATGGGTTTAAAACTTCATTTAATTTTATCCGTCACTTCATTGTATTTTTTACTGCTAACATGCTTTTAAAGTCCCATTCATCTCCCTCCTATACAAATATATAATATTACATAAGCCCCAGAGGATGGCAATGGTGAACCCCCTCTGAAGAAACTTGTCAAGAAAACCCCATGATAGGTTTGCCTTAGGGTCACCATAAGTCAGTAGTGGCTTGAAGAGAAACAACACACACAACTGATATATAAATTAATTGGTGGCCCAATGTGCCTATGGCTAGAAAAGTGTGCCTGTGGGATTGTTACTAATGCTGTTCTCTAAGTCATTTGTTAATTTTCCTGTGCAGTTCAACTACACTCTAGGTAGGTTAAATTAACAAATTATTGCCATGGTATGTAGTATATTCTGTTAAGATTTTTTTATTAAAAGAATAGATTTCATTTTTATTTATTTTTTTTTTTACAAATGCTCTCTTTGATCAAGGGGCACTTCAGCCACAAAGCTTCCCTAGAACTCAAGAACTTAGGAATTGACCACCATCACTTGTCCTGTTTCTAAAGTTCAGAGAGAAATATGTTGCCAAAATGAACACAAGAGGGAGGTAATAGCATGATGGGGGGGGGGGGGGAATCCAAGTTGAAAAGGTGAGCCCTAAGTGGGGAGAAACTCATCACCAATAAAAATAAAGAACACTAGGTGATCATAAAATGCTGACAGCCATGGAAGAGGGAAGAACACCAAGTGGGAGGAAAAGGCTAACTGTAAAATGGAACAGGTGCATTCCATGCTGTAACAATTTGCTGCAGGTCTCAGTTCTACAGTCTTGTAAAACTAAGATAGGGGAGCTGTCAGGCATTTAATAATCCACTTAGCTTAGATTATACCAAAAGGGGCTCATATTTTATTTTTGTCATTGTCTTCTCTAAAGAAGGTATCTTTCAGCATCATTTTGCAAAAGGATGTGTATCAGCTTTATTCATCTCTCCTTTACATAACAGCAAGCTCAGGCATACTGTGCCTCAATGACACTTCTTATTATGCAGAGAGAAGAGAGTTCTTCGCATTTTTACCTTAGGCCTACTTTGGATTCACATTAAGGCACACTAGGGCATAGTTGAAAGCACTCAAGACATGCCTTGCTATGTTCTGTTTTTTAATTTGAACCTGACATTCTAACTATATATCCTGAAAATAAAAAAAGTGTGTGTGGGGGGAGGTGGAACTACCGACCCAGATTCATCACTGGTGTAAATGCTGAAGTCAACAAATCTGCACCAGGCATGATTTTTTTCCTTGGTATTAATATCCCTGCATCTCCAAATCAACGTGCATGAAGATAGATTCAAGGTTTCCTGTATTTGAACCAGAGTGAATAGTCAGTCATATAAATAGAACTCTCAGAGACACGCAGTGAGTAATAAGTTCAAACAAAAATCCTCACTAGCTTTTATTCTGTGATCACACAGCATTACTTCCAGCTAATGCTATTGATGCAATGACAGGCTTTACTATTGGGTATAAAAAATACATAATGAGCATCTATGGGACACCGCACAACTCCCATCAGTGAGGAAAGATCTTCATAATTCACATGTTGGTTTACCACTTCAGTTTATTTAACTCTGTCATTAGGTAGCAATTGTGTCCTCAGCTGGAAGTGGCAACTGCATGTTTCTGCAGCACTGAAGTCATAAAGGGATCCCACCTGTGTACTTTCAAAGGGATTCGGGAGAAGGAAATATGCATATGCAGTGGTATACCGGCATTATTGTGGAATCAGGGGCCAGAATAGGTGAAGGCAAAGATCTGACCCTTTAGTCTCTCACATGTCTGAGTGACCTCTGAAATCTGGCACTATAATTAATGAGCTGGTCTTCTCATTTCAGAAAACAAGACAGAAGAATAGGAAAATCATTGTCTGACCCTGGTTTTCCACTTTGACCCTTGCCTTTCCCTAGGCATCAGCAATTTTTTGGCAAAAGAAAAGCTGTTGCTTGAAAACTCGTGCTCTGACTTTCCTTCATCCTAGGTCTTTTCCTTTCTGGTTTGGATCTCTACAAATCATATATTTGAATAGTGTTCAAAGTACAGTATAAAGCATTATAAATATGATGGAGGAGTTCTTCTGCTTATAAAGGAAAATAGTGCTATGCATAGGGGTGATATCATCTTGAACAGCAATGTTTCTTCTTCTTCTGTACAAGTTGCATCGGTAAAAGTAGTATTTATGTGCCCATAGTTGGGAACTCAAGACTTAGAGCCTATGGCATTTTTGTGGAGCTTTTGAAGAACACTGCTGGCACATTGTTAAGTTGCTCCCAAGCCTCAGAACATACTGTAGTTATTTAGTTCATTACACACATCCCCATGAAGCAATGGATTGGTTTTGAAATTCTGTTTGTGACCTTGTGACCTATGGTGGTCAAGTTCCTGAAGACTTACCTAAGCTCTTTTCCATACTTGTTCAGCAGGGGCAAGCTAACTTGTAATCATCTGCTACTATATCTAATATCAAAAGAGTACAACAGGTTATTATGTGCACTGTTTTTTAGAATACTTTGGTTATTTTCATCTCTTTGTGAAGGAGAGTATCTCTTTTTTTAAAAAAAATATAAAAATACCCATTAGCCTATACATAACTAAACACATTCTAATTGTTCTGGTCACATTTTGATAATGGATTTCCTAATTATTTTAATTCCATAATGTCATCACTGACATCAATAATGACATCTGCAGCTAATCCTATGGACTATGTGCTATCATGGAAATGAATCTCATAAAGGTGGTACATTACTGAACACTAACAACCTCCCTGAGAGCAAAACAGTACAGGGTACTATAATTATGCTCAGCTACTTCAGTCCTTGTTCCCTAAAGCAACAATTGGTTGGAAAACCTGCAGGTAGACTATACTGCCAGACTAGAAAGTAGAATTTGCATATTGCACATACATTGTTCTAATGGTTTAACATTTTGCTTTCTTCTCCTGAAATCAAGAGTGAAATCTTATTTTCACTTTACTGTTTTGAAGATTTCACACTTTATTTATACTACACTACAATTTCAACTGATTTTAGAAGTTAAGGCTGAGCTCCAAAGCTAAGCCCTACTGAATTCCATAGAACTTACTTCTGAGTAATAATATTTTTTAATAATAATAATAATATTTATTTGTATTTCCCGCCTCTCCCCACAGATCAAGGCGGGATTCCAACAGGTTAAAACTTTACAAAACATCATAAAAATGTATCATACGTCATTACATACAATTTTGTAAAAACCAAATAACTTCAATAATTATCCATTAACTATTGTAACTTTCTGTCGAGCTTGCTACTGTTGACCATTCAACTATCATATCAAATCAGATGGGTAGGCCTGCTGGAAGAGATCCATCTTTAGTGCTTTTTTAAAAGACATCTAGAGTAGTAATAAGACGGGTCTCTTCTGGCAAGTCATTCCAGAGTTTCGGAGCCACGGGAGAGAATGCTCTTTTAGATGTTGACACCAATCTTGTATTGGTGTCTTCCAGTAGGTTTTTCCCTGATGTTCTAAGGGTGCGGGACAGATTGTATCGGAAGAGGCATTCCTTCAAGTAATTCGGGCCCAAGCCATATAAGGCTTTAAAGGTAATGACCAACACTTTGTATTGTGCCCAGAAGCTAATTGGTAGCCAGTGTAAGGATTTTAATATCGGGGTAATATGATCTGTTCTTAATGCCCCGGTCAACAATCTGGCAGCCGCGTTCTGGACTAGTTGAAGCTTCTGGACTTGGTACAAAGGTAGCCCCATGTAGAGCGCATTGCAGAAATCCAGACTAGTGCATGTATCAGTATTTGAAGGTTTATTACAGGATTATGTGGTCAGTTTCATCAGTCAGTCATGGGATACATAATTGCAAATCTGGCCAACTGCATTTTGACACAGAAGGAATACAAAGAAACACTAGCCTATTAAATTTAAAGTTAAATATATTATAAAAAATGAATTGAATCCTTGGGCCTCAAATTTCATTTCCAGACATTTGAAACATTCTTGTTTTGAGGAGAATTGCTAGTGAAGTAGATCAAAATGCTGAGGTATTTTGGTCTACATAAGTCACAACATACATCACTCTGGCATATCCTTAGATTTCTTTTAAAGTAACTTTGTCCCAATAGACACCAGCTTTTTTTTGCTTGGGCTTCTTTCACAAACACTCTTAAGTCTTATTTTACTGGGCTGGCCTCTGAAGCTCTTTCTTTAACTGAGACTGGATAACTAAATGCTTAGCAAATTTTAATACTATTATATATGCTATGTGTGTAATCTTTAGTAAAAGTTTACTACTTCAATAAATAGTAGGGCTTTCTTATTAGTTTACAATCCTTACATACTACCCTCAAGTTTGTTTTCTATTGGTCTACATTTGTGGAGGAAGGTGATGTTTATTTCTCTACTGAAACTTGAAAGTTTCCACAGAAAAGACAGCCATGATAAATTTTGAAAGATTAAAGCTGAAAGATAAAAATCATGCAACTCAGGGCCACCAATTCTCATTTTAATACTATCTGTATGCTATTTAAGTTACTTTTTAACCAAAACCAACAGAAGAAAAAGCTCTGGAGTTCTGTTTAACAATAAACTTCATAGGTTTATGAGCCACTTGGATATACGTCCTTGTGTTTTCAACAGTGGTTACTCCCCATAATGTGCATAGGACTGCAGCCTAATACCACGGCTAGAATTCAAACCCCATCAAGCTTGTGCATGCCTAAGAGAATGTCACTGTGGTTTTGTCACCATCACAGGCAGCTTTTCCAGGTCACACTGACAGAAGAATATAAGTGAAAAGCCTTGATATACTGAAAATATATTGGATGGGGTACTTAGGATCTTGGCCAAGGTGTCTCCATTAGTCATGACATTTTCAGTGACAAATGAAAAAGTACAACTGAGTATTAAATGCAAGGTAACACGCAGACTACCACTGCCACTTCCCAGCATATGAAAAAGGACAACTGAAAAAGAGTCAAGTGCCTCCAAATCAACTAATCAAAGGAACAAGTTATATCCAACAAAAAAGCTGAAGGACTTATAGAACATGTGGCCCTCCATAGGACGTTGGACCATAAGTCCCGCAATCTCTTACCGTTGGCTAGGCTGGCTAAGGTGATGAATTAGGTCAAAAATGAACTGGGGTTAAAAGTGCCCATCCCAGAGCAGTCCAGTATATTTTGATACAGTATATGCAGGCTCAAGAAAACTGTAAATTTGTAGTTGTGGGCCTTCAAATATTTTCTTACTTATGGTGACCCTGAGATTAATGTTATCATGGGGTTTTCTTGGCAAATTTCTTCGTGTGTGTGTGTCACTGCCATCCTCTGATGCTGAGAGAGTGTGGCTTGCCCAAGATCATTTAATGGGGATCCCAACCCTGGTCTCCAGAGTCATAATCCAACATTCAAATCACTACATAAAAGTTAACCATTAATATATATACCTGAGCTGGAGGTGAGAAGAAAATTTCTGGTGCTGTCATCCTTAGGGATAAAGAATGTCATTAGGGATGAATAAATTTAAGGTATTAATTACAATAAGAAAATCCTTCCTGTTAGGAAGTCTCTCTTTCTAAGGAGGGAATTATAATTAGCTCAAATATGCAGAGAGGAAGATCCTAACTGTCTTACGCTGAGATCGGGTCCCAAATTGTTTACCGGAGGTCCACCGACAAACCCCAAGAAAAGTGACACTAGTCCAAATAAGTCCGATAAAATACACAGTTTATTAGCGGGCATAAATATAATGCAGCAAGGGGGCACACACACACACACACACACACACATTCAATGCTAGAGAAAAGGGGAGGGTAAGAGTGGGGGTTAGAGCTGAGAGAAAGAGACCGCTGGAATATCTACCATAGAAGTCTTCTCCTGGAAGCCGGATTGGGATGGATAATGGTGTTGAACACGACCACCGGAATTTTGGCCGCGGGAGCTATAGGCAGAAGTCAAACTGGCATGGGCCAGCCTGTCCTCCAGGTATAGCATCGGGGAGCGCTTCAAAATGGGAGCCTTATATAGTGCTGAAGATATACAGAGGCTATGCATTTATGCTAGACAAAGATGTTGATTGCCTGGGCTTTCTTAAGCCAAGAGCAAATAGTCTGTGTGCAATGCACTTAGGTTGGACACAATTCGGAGGGGAAGCCGGCTTAATGGCTGCGTAGTTAAGTCAATCACTGGCTCATCAAGTGTGAGGCCAAGGCTATTGTCTTTACTCGGAGGCTAGTGGCGAAACCGGTTTGGCGACTCTCTGCTTCCTTTAGAAAGCTGCTTACTATGAACTCAATTCTGCCAAGCGGGGACTGCCTACATGACCTTCTCGCTTGGGACTTATGGAGGGCCTTGGAAAGGTCAAGCAGGGGTCATGATACAGTCCACATGTCTCCCAAAATTTTATATCAAACGTAGGAATTGTAACATTCCTCAACAATGTAGGGTAAATAATTTTTTTTTATTTTTTTTTTAAATGTATTTGTAAACCTGCTGGCGTAATTCCAGTTGTTAGTACTAAATATCACAAACCTACCACTTTAAATTTGCGAAACACTACAATTGCTTACCATGTTTCCCCTTGGAGAGCTTTAACTCACCTAGGTTCATCAATCAGAACAATCCAGTAGGGAAATATAAGTGAATTCACCTGTGTATTCACCTCTCTGAAGGGAACTAGAAAGCGGATCTTCCTAAGAAGTCAATAAGGACCCACCCTAAAGGGTTTTGTTGTTATTAAGTGTGATTACAAAGAAAAGGAACAGAAATAGAAAAGAAGGGAAGGGAAAGAATCCTATGTTATTTTCCTTTCCTTCTTTTCTATTTCTGTATATATATCCTATTTGTGAGCTTGAGTTAGGCATATACATTGATGTAAGCTGATTGCATTACTTAAAACCACTGTCTTGTCCAAAAGATGCATGTTTATGTATAGCCTGAATGGTCTTCTGGCCACTGAATGAGTGACCCTACACCGATGCTGGGAGAATTATGTGAAGTACTTTCAAGACTCTTAAAGCCAAACTACTAATCCCAAAATTTCTCGCAACTGGCCATGTTGGTAGGACTACATGGAAACTGGAAACCCTGCTTTAAAATGCTTCCCTATTGATTATATTTCTTTTCCCAAGCTCCTTCACTTTTATGCTCACAAAAAACTTGCCCAAGGTCAATTGGTGAGAGGAACTAGAAAGGGGATCATCACACTCCTTGATCCATATTACACCCACAGCACAGGCTCACTTTGTTGTTGACAGATGCCTTCAAATCAGCCTCCACTCACGGTGACCATGTGAATGAGACATCTCCAAGACCCTCTATACACTACTGCTCTGCTTAGGTCCTGTAGATTCAGGCTCACGACCTCCCTAATTGAGTCTATCCATCTAGCATGTGGTCTTCCTCTCTTTTGGCTGCCCTCTACTTTTCCTAGCATTATTGTCTTTTCAAATTATTCATGCCTTCTCATGATGTGGCCAAAGTATGACAGCCTCAGATTAGTCATCTTGGGTTCCAGGAAGAGTTCAGGCTTCATATGTTCAAGGTCCTATATGTTTGTCTTTTTGGCTGTTCGTGGTATTCTCAGCACTCTTATCCAGCACATCTCAAATGAGCTGTTTTGTGTTTTTTTAGGCTCAAACTAAACATGCTTAATTCCCACAGACTTGAGTCCATTATTCTTAACTTTCTTGAATCAGGTGTGTTTGCAGAACTCTTCTAGTATGCAAGAATAACTTTTAGTTCAATTTCATTTCCTATTTGACATCATACCCCACACCTTCTTTTGGTTGGGACCCGTCTTGAATATTTCCTTAAAAAACAGAATATATATAGGTTGTGATAATTAACCAGCAGTGGGATATGGATAGTCCATCTGTAAGAAAAACAAGGATTGTCTCTTTTTATGAGCGGTGTGAATGGAACAGAGGTAGCCGGTCAAACTTTAGAGGCTCTGGCATTCAGAGACCTGGCCTTGTCAGTCTGCAAAATCAGTATGCAAAGGGATCTTGCCACTAGTCCTAGAAAACCTGAAAAATCCAAGATGCAAAGGACTAAAAAATTATCCCAGCTGCCTGAGCCAGCTGAAAAAGTAAATCCTGGATTTCCCTGTCATCACAGGCCAATGGGTAGGTAAAAATATGGTAGTGGTGATGAAGCAGGAAATCTTGCAAGAAGCCTGGCACTGGTGAAAGCCTCATCCTGTCCTGCAAGCTCCAGTTGCTACTACACAGGTGTAGCATTGCCATCTTAGGGCAAAACAGATGGCGGATAAGGGGCGGTGCAGAGCCACCCCTTTGGGTGGCACAGTGGTTAAATGCCTGTACTGCAGCCACTCACTCAAAACCATAAGGTGGTGAGTTCAAGACCAGCATAAGGGCTGAAGCTCGACTCAGGTTTGCATCCTTCCGAGGTCGCTAAAATGAGTACCCAGATTGTTGGGGGGGGGGGCAAATAGCTTACAGTTGTAAACCGCTTAGACACTCCTTAATGGTATGAAGTGGTATATAAATGAAGCTGGTTTTTGTTTGTTTGTTTGTTTGTTTGCACATTGCAGCCCCGATTTGGCATTTTTCCAGGCCAAAAAGAAGTGGCAAAATGCCACCTCTTTTTGGCCCAGAAGACAGGCACCCTTGCCGCCACCACATGGCTCTTCCCAGTGTCTTTGGTGCAGCATGTTTAAATGTTGCACCAAAGAAATGTTGTGATGCCACCTGCTGTCTGGGCGGGCAGGCAGGCAGCATGACATCGCTTTGGGGGTGGAGTCCGGGAGTGCGGCATGTGGTCACCATGCCCACAGTCCACCCTGACGATGGCCCTTTTGGCCGGCCTGTACAGCCCAATCATCTTCTATTCCCTCTTCACTTCCCTTGCCAGGCCCAAAAGGTGGGAAAGGAAAGGAGGCAAGGAGGGACAGCCCTGTATAATATGGCGACTGTGTTGGCGGCTTGAACGTAAGGCTAGACAGCATGGTGGAGCTTCACTTCCAAACAGCCTTTAGAAATTAAAAGGAGTCCCTTTACTCTCTGGGGCTGCTTGGAAGCCTTCCTCTCTTTACAGCTAGGGGGGAAAAGAAGAAAAAAGAGCTTGTCACCTCAGGCAGGCCCTTCAAAGGGAGGATTTGTGCCCAGCATGCCTGGGTCCCAATTCACATTCTGAGAAAGATTTTTTTAACGGCACTTTATTAAATCTTGCAAGATTGAGTACACGCAGCATAGTAGCAAATCACATGTCCTCCCATTGCTGGTGAGAACAGCATTGTTATATAGTTTGCAATTATATCTATGACATCAGAGCAACTTGTGATTGGAAGACTTCATTCTACATACAAACATCCATGGACACTAACTCATGATTGGCATCTTAAATTTCACTTGCTGCGTCTCTCTCACACACACATTCTGCTTATGCTTGAGAAAGATGGCGAAGAGAGCGGTTGTGCGGGGCATTATGGGAAACTCCCTGGGTAGCCCAAGCTATCATGGTACTGAGGAGGGATGCTAAAGGCGAGCCAGGGAGCAATGCTGTCAGGGGAGAGGAGGAGAAGGAAAGCGGAAGGCATCAAGGGACAAGATGGTAGAGGAGAAGGTGGTTGCCTAGGAAAGAAAGAAGAGAGAGAATTAAAGGAGGAGAGAGAGCCCAGAGGAAGTGGAGGAGGTAGAGAAGGATGGAGAGAAAGAAGACAAGGAGGAATAGCTGGGAGGTATTCTGGGGCTCACACAGGCAAGGAGGAGGCTGCTGAGACTCAGGGTATGACTCAGCCCCAGAAGTGGGTCAGAATACTCTTGGCTGGGGGTCCCTCTCAAAGCAGCAAGGTGAGTGCTTTCTAGGAACCCTGGGTTTTCCTAGAGGACTCAAAGATGGAGGTGCACATGTGAATATGTGTGTCTTGGGGGGCGGGGAAGGAGTTGGGTCAAGGCCTATAATGATGTAAGGATGTTGAATTTTTGTGTAACATAAGGAGTGTTGTATTGAGGATGGAGCAAGCTTGTTTTCTGCTGCTCCAGAGACTAGGACCCAGAGCAATGGGTTCAAACTACATGAAAAGAGATTCCACCTCAACATAAGGAGAAACCTATGCTCCGCTCTGGGCCCCACAACAAACTCCAACTCCCAGAATCCCATAGCCTTGAGCCAGGGCAGTTAAAGCCGTGCCAAAACAAGTTATTTCTCCAGTGTGGATGCAGCCTAGGTCCAAAACACACCGCAGAAATAATCCAATTTTGGGACACCTTTAACCATCCCCTGCTCAACGCTAGGGAACAATTCTGGGAAGTGTAGTGTCTGTGTGGGACAACACTGAGCCTTCCTTCCCTGTCAAGAGTGCTCTCTGACTAGTGGTAGTGGCTCCCCACACACAAAAGTACAATTCCCAGGATTCCTTAGCAGTGAGCCAGGGGCGGGGGAAGTTAAAAGCAGCACCTTCAAAACTGGGGTTTATTTATTGGACCTCACTGGAAGCAGGAGGGGGTGGGGGATTCCCAAGATTTAACAACAAGAACTTTATTTAACCCCCAAGGCTTGGAAGGGCAGAGACTGAAAAGTTGAGGAGTGCAGGCGCGCTAAACACAACACGCTCAGCCTCTGAGGCCGCATATGAGCCGCTTTCCTTTTATACCGCCAGCCAGGCAGGAGGCCCCGCCCACCTTCGCGCGCGCCTCCTCCTCCCCCTCCCTTCCCGCCAACGGTCTTCTTCAGCTCCAGCTCGCGCGACTAGTCTCCTCTGACGTCACGCGGCGCAACCAGTCCCCCCCTCCTTCTCAGAGTCAGGCGGCACGAGACGCGCCACCAAGACTTCCGGGTTCAGAAAGAAGACTCGCACGTGCCCCTTTCTCTAAACACAGGCGACTCCATCTGCGCATGCGCTCTCCTGCGCCACCAGTCAGAGTGCTGCTGCCTCCTCCTCCTCCTCCTCCTCCTGCCTAGCCATTCTATGACGACATGAGTAAGAGACACCCGTTTTTTTGCGCGCCAGGGCGCATGCGCACATGTCCCGGCTTCACCCCTCTCTCTCAGCCTCCTTTCCTTTCCCTTCTTGACCCGTCCGAACGAAGGGCGTCTCGCAGAGTCACGTGACGCGGGGCTCTCTCTGACTTGCGCCTGTCTAACCCGCGCCTGTCTAAAAATCGTCCCCCAAACTGTTCACCACGGGGAGAAATTAATTCCTTTTCCCTTCTGTAGTTCCCCGTAAAGCACTCCCAAGTCTCTACCAGTGCGGAGGGCAAAGGGAAGCGGACGGGGAAGGGAGCGCTGTGTCTTTTTCCACTCAGGCATCGTCGCGGGCAGCTCTCTCTTTGGGTCCTTCTCCCGAAGGGGTCCTGGCGTGACCTCTGTAAGACTGAGGAGGAGGCGTGTGCCGGGTGGTGGAAACCGGTCCTGGCCGGGAGAGGAGGAGATCCTGGGCCGGCTGCTTCCCGCCTCCTTCGGCCCCCCGCGTGGAGGATTTATGAGGAGCTGGGAGCCGGGCGAGGAGGAGGACGCGGGGCGGCGCCGGAGGCAGCCGGGCTGGGAGCAGCGGCAGCAGCAGCAGCATGGTGAGTGGCGGCGGAGTCCGGAAGCAGCCCCCAAAGCGGCACACTCTTGCGGCTTTGATCCATCACAGATCTCCTTTATGTGTCCTCTCTAGGGATCTCTAGGTCCTCCAGCGCAACTCTATGGTCAACTTTCACCCAAAGTCGCGCTGAAGGAGATTCCTAGAGAGGACGCCCCAGTAGGCCTTTGTAGCTCCTCCAGCTCAACTCTGTGGTCAGCGTCTGTTCAGAATTGACCACAGAGTTCCCCAGAATTGACCTACAGATTCCTAGAGAGGTGGTTCTCTCAGGTAAAAACAGTGCTTTTGTTATGTAAGGTTTTTCAATATTCACAGGGGTCCTGTGCCTCTAAGCCCAGTGAATGTGGAGGGACAAGTGTAATACTGAAACACCATTGAATTAGAAGTGATTTTAGTGTGCATAATATATATATATACACTATATATATATATATATATATTATACATATATATGTATACCACACACACACTCAAATATATATATATATATATATGTGTGTGTGTGTGTGTGTCAACACACACATGTATAAACACTGTTCCTAAAACACTGTTCCTTTTCTTTCCAGCATTAAGAGCCTCTTAGTCACAGCCTGCAGCCGCACTGTAGAAATAATGCAGTTTGGCACCACTTTTAAATGCCGTGGCTCCATCCTGTGGAATCCTGGAACTTGTGGTTCTACAAGGTCTTTTGCCTTCTCTGCCAAAGAGGGTCTGTGCCTCACCAGACTACAAATCCCGGGCTTAGAGAGAGATCTTGTAGCACCTTTGAGACTCACTAAAGAAAGAAGTTGGTCAAATGCATCTGAGGAAGTAGACTGAAGTCTACAAAAGCTCGTGCTGCCAACTTATTTCTTTCAGGAAGTCTCAAAGGTGCTGCAAGATCTCTCTACGTACTGATTCTGCAGACTAACACGGGTATAGCTTTGAATTCTACAAATCCCAGGGCTCTGTACAATGGGGTGGAGATGCTCCCACAGCCCTAAAAGGAACCCAAGAATCCATGTTCTGCTCCTGCTTTTGTCAGGTCAGCCAAAAAGCTGTACCAAACCACAAGACCTACCGGATTCCTTCTTCAGGTTGCTACTAAAAGTAGGCAGGGGAAAGCGGAGTGGTTTGATTTTGAAAGGCCAGGCTGGCCAAGTATCCTCACTGCAAAGGAGGACAACAAGGGATCTCTGAATGTAAGTCAGTGAAGGAAAACGTGGGACGTAAAATAAAAGCTAGGGACACTAATATAAAATATAAACACATGTCACATAGGCCCTGTACTTGCATCTCACTGCCCCTTTCTGCCCCGCATCATTGCCACAGCAACTGCAAGGTGCCTGCAACAACACGCTGCAAAAAAGGAGCCACAAAATGCTTTCCACACTGCTGCCAAGGCACCATTATCGTCCAGGAGCGGCATGGTGACGTCTCTTCTGCACTGTGCTGTTTGAAACTAGGGCTGGGGAGCGTAGAACGTCCACATGCTCTGCGCTCCCCGGCGTCATTTTGGGGCGCACGCATCCATACAGTGTGGTGCACAAGAGATGCCACTGCACCACGTTTCATGGCTCCTTTTTGGAGTGCGTTGTTGCAGGCGCCTATATTACCTATACTGGACTTCATGATGTACTCAACTGTATTTTTCTGATGAGCTTATCTTAGTTAAAAGGCTCAGTTATTTACAGAACTCTGACCGAGAAAAATGTACACAATTGTACTTTGCCAGCATTATTCCTTTCATTGTCCAGTGTGCTGAAATTAAGGGAAAACCCCATTTCAACATTTGTGTTGTGCCCTCCCTCAAGTAACTTGTGGCCTAATACGTTTGCTGTCCTTTTGTCCTCTGAGAAGCGAGCACACCCTTAAGCTCTGAGGACAAGTCTTGTGTGCTGCTGCTGCTGGTGATACTGCTCCTAGAAAAAAATACGTTTAGAAGGATCCATCCTTTCCTGTTATTTTCACATTTCTTGAAGGGGAACAGCAACTGTGGTGCTACTCAGTGTGCTTTTTAGTCATGCTTAGAATGGAGGACATTTTGTTATTCCTGCTGGACAGAAGGTTGAAATGTACTGGAAAAGGAGCGTGTCTGGTTAACCTGTTCAAAGACATGTAGACCGGGTGGTGTATTAATATGTTATGAGCGTGTTCTGCATAAGTTCGTGTTGTCCTGGGCAAAAAGTCATTTTTATCTTACAGGGATTCCCTGCCCCAACTCGGGTTAGTTTGGTTCATTTCTTATTACACATATTACCATGTAAGAAGAACATCTCTTTTCCATGTTGTCTCTCACTCCTCCTGTTCCTGCGTGGGTAGTGTGACTGCACCTGTTAGGCGAGGCGGCTGAGACTGACACTAGTTTTGGTTTTAATCTGGTCCAGTCAGAATGTGAGGTATGTTTATAAGCTTCATGCTATGTTTAAAAACAGCCCAAGTGTCTTGTGTTACCTCAGAGAGTTAACAAGATCTTAAAGACTAACAGATTTTACTACAGTGTAGGCTTTCATTTCATCAGATGTTCTTTGTTCATACACTTCGTAAAGATTCAGGGAAAATTAAATAGGAAAATATAGCGGAGTGTATTTCTGCATATGTACATTTTCTTAGATCAAGTAAGGAGGTCATATATTTATGGATATCCTGCTGATGTGTCCAGGTGTTATAGAGTTGTATGGAAACATTTTTTGCCCTTTGTAGAGAATCCACTCCTGCACTTTATCGGAAAAACTGCACAGCCCCATCTATCACTCTGGGAGGAAGCAGCTGCAGAGATTTTATCCCTTTTCCATGTAAGAAGGAACACCACAGAAAATTTGAAACTAAGAAGTGGTGTCCAAGTTTATTCCACCACCCTTCCAAGTGTGCTTCCACACAGCTGGGCAGATGGTAATTGAGTTAATTAGTGGTATCAGTAAATGTATCCTCTCTCCTAATCCCATTCCTGCGACACTGTGATGTCTTTTGGATGTGAGTCTGGAGGGTAGGAATATCATGTTACTGATTTTTTAGCTGTTTTGGTGGACTGTTTTTAGATTAAAAATTTAGGATGAAAGCACATTTTTGAATACAAAACATCCTATGTTCAATCCTGAACATTTTCCAGGTAGGACTAGGGAAGAATCATGCCTGAAATGCTGGGGAGTTGCTGTCATTAGTATTGAGCTAGAAGGTCTCAAAGTCCCAGCATGTGTCTGTCTCCTGTGTGCCTTTATTGTACTGTTGTCAAGCATGGTCTGTTGTGCTCATTGTGTTTCTTGCACTGTGCTTGATAATGTCAAGGTTGGGTCATTCCTTCTTGCTGTAGTTGTTCTTAACTGCCTTCGAGTTGGCTACCCTGGGGATGAGACATCTCCAAGACCCCCTGTCCTCTACTTCTCTGCTCACGTCCTGCAGGTTTAGGCCGGACCTCCCTGATTGAGTCTAGCCGTCTCTTTCTCCTGCCTTCTACTTTTTCTGGCATTATGGTCTTTTCTAATGAGTCATGCCTTCTCATATTGTGGTCAAGATATGACAGCATCAGTTTTGTTTTTACTCATATGTTTTAGCAGGAGATCGAGTGACATTGCTACAGATATTTAGCTTTTTAAATAGCAAATGTTGGAATTAAAAGCAAAATAAAATCCAAATCTATCTTGCGGCCATACCTTTATTTGGCCGCATAGAGGAAGAAAACTGACAAAGAGTTTTAACAGACCGGTATCAAAGGCCGGCATTGGGGCAGAATGGGGATGTGGCATCTGCACGATGCACACCCTGACTCCGCCCCATGCCGGTGTGACGCCATGTGCCCCACCACGCGGCAGGTGGCATCCCAGCACTCCTCTGGCACTGCATCCAGGTGACGCAGTGCCAAAGGAGTGCCAAAAAGCCACAGTGCTGGCAGCTATGGCGCCCTTTCCGCAGTGCAAAAAGGAAATGCTTTTTGTGGCTCCTTTTTGTGCCGCAGAAGGACCGGGTTGGAGCCACAGTGTGTAGTTGCCACAGTCCCGATCTGGTGCTGAAAGGGGCAGCTGCAGGCTGCCCCTTAGGGGTGGTTTGTTTAGCCCCTAAGTTATGATCATAGCACTTACATTTTTGCTTTGCAATCGTGTAGGAGGAATGCATAGGCAAAAAGTAACCGCTCCCTATGACAGTGCATTAACTGTGAACAAGGGCAGTAAAACAAGAGGCAATAAAATTTTGACTTTGAAGTTACAAACCACTCCCCCTTCTGAGAACAGTATTTTCCAGTATGAGTCCCCAGGCCGTTAGGACAGAAGAATGCAGCTAATTTAGGTTTTGGAACAGGCATAGCATGTGAGTTGAAGCCAAATCAGGTTAATTTACCTTGTTCTGGAAAGCATCAACCCTCAAATCCTGGTACATACCGGTATGATGACTCAAAGTCCATTTCCTCAAGTATAGGATCTCCCTGTTCAGTGGCTAAGTTTGGCATCTTTGGATCAGAAAAGTCCAGGGGATCTATGTTGGCTATGAAACAAAATCCAAAATCTGTCTTGTGAAGACACCCTTAATTGTACCAACCAAAAGTTGCAAAATATATCACGATAGCTTTTGAAGTTCACAGGCTTCTTCATCAGATAAAGATGGCAATAGAGCATGCAGGGGAAGAAAAGTGATTACAATATCTACATTTTGTTGGTTATCTTTGTCAACCACAACAATAATGATTGTAAACATTCTGCACATTGCTGACCTGACAACATGAAATATGTGATCACTATATGACTATTTTCTACAGAGATTCCTCTAAATAAATTGTATCATTGACGCTTAGGTCCTCCTACAAACTTCCCTGAGAGGAAATGGATCCTTTAAATCAGTTTGAAGTGTCAGTTACTTTTTCACACACAATTCATTATAGTTAGGGATGCTGCCAAACAAACAGTGATCACGGTTCTCTTTAAAATTCCTGTTTTTGCACAAGAGTGCATGGGATAGACAACTCTAGCAAAGATTATTAGCCATGATAGCTGAGTGAAACATCTGTGGTCAGATGCAATATATCACCTGAATATTGGATGTCACAACAGACGAGAGAGGGCTATCAACTACAGTCATCCCTTCTCATTTGTGGCTTTGACTTCCGCAGGTTTGATTATTCACAGATTTGATTGAGATATTCTTGCTAAGAATCTCTAGTTCCTCCAACATGACACTGTGGTCAGCGTCAGCCAGAAGTTGTGCTGGAGGATCTAGAGACTTCTAGAGAGAACACTTCTTTAAGCATTTGAGGTCTTCCAGCGTAATTCTGTGGTCAACCTCTGGTAGATGTTGACCACAGATTTGTGCTGGAGGACCAAGACATTCCTAGAGAGGTATTCTCTCATGTAAAAAAAAAAGAAAAAAAAAAAGAATAATGTATTTGTTATTTGTGGTCTTCCTACTTTCAAGGGGATCCTGCACTCCTAAGCCCAGTGAATGTGGAGGACCCACTGTACTTTCATATATTACTTGTTATCTTCCAGAAGCTTAGTTTTGGAAAAACAGTGTTGAACTTCTATATCTAAATCCAACAATTGCTAAAAGGGTAAATTGGTGAGTTTACTGTAGTTTGGACTAGCAGTTTGATGTAGGCTTTGTGAAGTCTGTCTATTTATTGAATGAATATTCCACCCATCTTAAATTATATCAACCTAATTTTATCATCTAAAAACTATGGATGAAATCTACTGGTGTTCATCCAGTTCAGATACTATTGACAGAATAGATTCTTCCCTTCTTCTACAGCACCTTTTACGGAGAGTGGTGAACCACTGGAGTAAACTTGGGAGTTTTTAAAGGGATTGGAGTGCAGGAGGTAGCGGACAAGCCTGTGTTACATGGATTGAAATCTGTTCAGACATCACTGAATGTCATATAGTAAAATACAGTAAATCATAAATAACACCCCAAACAAGGAGCCACAAAACAGGACACACTGGATTATTAAATAAAGTATAATTATTACTTGGCATTAGTGTTAGGGGGCTTTTTATAATTTCAGAAGCATTATATTGATACTTCCAGTAGCCAATACTAAATCTCCTAATGGCCAATAACATTATTAGAATATTATGGTCTCTTTTGACACTGACTTGATAGCATAAGAACCACTGCTGCATATTCCCTTTTTTGCTGGTGAAATTCAAAGACCCATGCCCCACCAGTGCTCATTTCATGCTAATATTGCTCTGTTGAGGAACTGGGGCGATTCTGGAATAGAAAGAAGCTCTGGTATGAACTCCTCCCCCATGACTTGGGAGTTTCTAGAGCTACTGAAGAGGCCCAGAGTCTCCCATGCTGCTGTGAATATTGGAAGAGCTGTAGAATTATTATAGCATTTTATTTTTAGAGGGAAACCTTCTTAATGTAGGCATGATAAATGTTGCATGAACAACACAAGTTATCATACTTTAAGTAAGAACCTCTTAGCCAGTGATATTTGAGAAACTAGGTCACTAAGCAGCAGTCTTCTGAACTGCTTATTTGCCTCCATTGATTTAGATCGTGGGAAGCACTCCTGTACACCTGGAGTCTGGTGAGTCCTGTCAGGACCTGTTTAGTTCCTGGTCTTATTCTGAGCTCTAGATCTGACACATTTTAGCAGAGCAAGGAGGCAAATTGCAGGTTTCCAACTCAATATTGTCACTGGTTTCTAAACAGTTCAAATCAGTTTACATTTGTGTGGGTGTATAATTTTTAAAAACTCGGGATTTTTTTCTCCCTTTTTTGTTACCATTATGTAAACCCAGGGGCAGTGTTAGGAAGAGAACCTGCCCATTTCTCCAGGTTTAACACCAGATTCCTCTGTGCATGGTAGTTAACAGTATGTGCCAAATACCCTCAGATCATATATTGGCATTGGAAGTAGGCACAGCTTATCATGTATATTTGCTTGTCTAATTTTATGTGTGTTATGTGTGTACAATTTATGTGAGGAAAAAGGTAGATGCGTAGGAAGTTAAGTTCTCTTGACATTCAACACTGTAAATCTGCACAAGTCTCTTGGCTCTCTGTTGTGCTTTACTTCATATTAAGCTGACGTGGGCAACCTGTACCCTTCAGTCTGCTTACCTGCCACCCTTGGCCTAAGTTCAGAAGTATGAGATCAGTTCATTAGTCTGGTAGGTGCAGTTGTTCCTCTTTGGGTAGCCTACTGTGTAGCAGAGTGTGATAAGGTGCTAGCAAAAGAGAAGAAAGGGTTGGCATCTGTCAAATTTCTTTCAACCCTGTTCACCACTTTGAATACTTCATTCCCACCAGGGAATGCAGTCCTCAGCAAGGGGTGGGTGGTGGATGGGAGACTCCTTCTCCTGATGTAGAATAAACACTATGTAGATCACTGGTTCCCAAACTTTGGTTCCCCCAGTTTTTTGTACTTCAACTCCCTGAAGCCCCACCCATCTTATTCAACAACTAAATATTCTGGGAGCAGAAGTCCAAAACATCTGGAGAACCAGAATTTGGGGATCACTGGTGTAGATTCTGTTTGTATGGAGAAGCCTTGTTATTCAGCCCTAAGATTCTTTACTTAAGAACAGCTAAGTGTGCCTTGTTTGATTGTATGGAAGACAAATTTCTTTTTTTAAATTACAGAAGCTCCTAGTCCTACATTTCTGCTTTGCTACTGAGTTTTGAAAGCAGCATGCCAAATTAGCATAAGAGTTCTAATTCTGTATTTACAAACAATAGTGATTTTCCACTATTTTTCAAGTAAGAGCTGCTTTGGCTCCATATACCACCAAGGCCATGGGAGGGGTCCTCTTAGCAGTTCCATCAGCAATGATCTATTCACAGAACTTGACTGGAAGACTTTTGGGGTCTTTTCTCATCCCCTTCTATATCATCAAAGGAAGGACTTATTAGTCAGTCACTAATTAACAAGACAGATAAATTCTAGTTTGATCCTTGTATCAAGATAGATCTTTTTTCTCTCCATAGAGAAAAAGCACACTTTTTCTTGGTGATGCCAAATTTCTTTCTGTAGGCCCACAATACCCATTCATATTATCTCTCTGTTTCTGCTTCTCTTCCACTTCTGTTGCTTGCACAGTGTAAAACTGTGGCTAACCACTTTATGTTGCTTTTTGCTTTTGAGGTCTCTCCCCAGTTAAAATTTGTTTGTGTTGCTCCTTCTTTTTCTTTTCTTCTTCCCTGCCACAAATTCTCATGTCTTAGAAGTGGTAGGCAAATCCCAAAGCCCCCTCTGAGAATCCAGGCCACAGCAGCAAACTCACCAATAAATAATAGCACAAGCCTAGAGATTACAGTTATAGAAGCCAAATAAAAGAGAGTGAGAACCAGAGAGTTGGAGAGAGAGAGAGAGAGAGAGAGATGATGTGGGGTGGGGGATTCAGTGACCCTGTGGTCTTATAATAAAGAAAACTATAATTGATTTAAAAGCTGACAGAAATAATGTTGTGGAGCTCCAAATTTTGACCTATACACTAGTTATTTGCACATCTATGTACTTTTGTTCTTCCTCTCTTTGTTAACCTTGTTTTTCATGCTTGCTTGTCCTTCATATTTAACCTGCTTTGTCAACTGCCTTATGCTTATCTACAAATAATTACTAGCATGATGTGATTCCAGACTGGCTGGTTTCTAGATATTGTTCCAATGTAAATGCCAAATTTGGTTGGAAGCAAGTGCTGTTCCTTAAGTCAGTAAAAGGCATGACTATGCACAATTTTCTTGCCCTTGAATAAGGAAAATAAGTCATTTCCTAGAAGCCCTCTTATAATTTGAAAGTATTATTATCACTACTTATCAAAGTACCTTTGCTTCTGACCTATTACAAAATAGGAGAGATCCAGCCAATACCAATAGTTTTGGTAAACAATAAAGTCATGTGTACTGATTGGTAAACCTTCTTGCTTGCCATTACTTTGTTAAACACGGAATGGTAACTTGGCTTTGTCAAAGTTATAGAGCTGCAAAAAGCATCAATGCCACATGTATCTTGACTTCAGAAGGGGAAAAATCCTTGTGTAATCCATCCCATTTGATGAATTGTGTCCAAGTATAAAATGGTTCATAAGTCTAAAAACACGTAGAAAAATTATCTTATTTCTTAAAGAAGAATGTTTGAAGAATCTTGGACATAGGTCTCAAATGCTGCTTGCAAATTGAATACGTACAAACACACCCATATATGTAAAGCCAAAAAACTGCTAAAGTTTTATAGACTTTTCAGGCCTGGCCCTATTTTTGTCCCTGACCTTATATTATAGCTCCAAGCAGGATAAGGGCACGGTCTTCTGCTTATGTCAGTTTGGACCTAGCAAGGGCAGAAGAGACATGGTTTTTTACCCTTGCCCACTAAATTACCTCTATGATGTGCTTGCAAAATCCCATGATAATTAAATCACTAAATATACATGCAGCATTGTTTGGTGAAGTTTAATGGGATTATTTTTAGTTGCTGTATCCTAGAGATACAGACAAGGTTCTTGGAGAGAGGTAGACTACAACGTGAATGCTAAATCCTTTTCTGTTCTTGGGTAATAAAAAGTAGTATCTATGGTTTGACTGGCTTGATCCAGGAGTTGTTTAATGCCTCCTTTCAGGAAAGGGTGGTCCTGGCTGCCTTGAAGGAAGTCATGAAACCACTCCTTAACAGAACCTCTTTGGACCCCAGGATTAAACTAACTATTGGTGAGTTGCAAACTTCGTCCCCTTTTACTCAGAATTTCCCCTAGGAATATTTAAATAGAGCTTTCGAAAGAAATAGCTTTGGTCATCAAGATGGATAATCTGAACTTGAGAAAGAAGTGAGAAACTGTTCATACTCATGACATTTGTATCATGAGATCCATGGAGGAGGGTTACATCTTGTCCCCTAGTACTAATAGCATTTATATGAAGCTGCTGGGGGAGATAATTAATGGGCAAGATGTGGGTCAATAGGCTAAAAATGAAACTTATTTATGCAGTCAATCAGTTTCTCCCTTCTAGGAATTCAGCCTGCTCTGGGCTGAATTACATACTTTATGAAAAGATAAGGTGCAAAGCTTGGGAATGCAGTTCTTTCAGTTGAGGCAGTGATGTTCTCTGTGGCACGAAGTGCTTTTTATCAGACAGCTTCAGACTCACCTAGAGAAAGATAACCCGGCAATGTTGGAACATATTTTGATTTCATCCTGTTTAGACTGCTGTAATAACCTGTATGTAGGACTGTGCTTGAAAACTGCAGTTAGTTTGAAATACTTTGGCTGGGATTTTGAACTGGAGCAGATTACTGTGATAATGTTTCACCTATTATGGTTGGTTTTTACGTCCATCTCAAGGACTAGGTCCTTCATAGTTTGGGACGCATATCCCTTAAAAGCCATCTTCCCTCTTAATAGCTTTCCTGAGCACTGAGATCTTCACCCGAATGCCATCACCATTGTGGGTGACATCAAAGGAAAGCGTTTTCTTATATCTGACATCTATGGTTTTTGACCAAAGGAGGGGAGGTGTTGCACTTTCTTTTGTGCATTAGGTGAAGATATTTTTCAGGAGTGTTACTTATTTATGTTTCAAAATATTATTGGAAGGATGTTAATGTTTTAAACATGGGAATTAAAGGATTTACTTTACTATGGTAATTGATTGCATTATGTATTGAGCTAATTTTCCTCATTCATTTATTCCTTTGACATTCTATATTTTTATTGCTTTATTAAGTAAACTCCGCCTTGGGCTAAATGTCATGAAAGGAGATGTATATGAAATAGATAAATAGAAAACACTAAGTACCCTTGTGATGTATTGGTCAGACAGCCACCATCTTGAAGCATGGCTGGGAATAAGGATTGCTGCCAAAATGGGATGATGTTCAGTTCTCTCTGGATCTCTTTATTTGTAGAAAAGGCTGGGGTTGGACATGGAGATAGTGGAATATTTGTTGTGAACCCTCCTCCATGGATCTCATGATACAAATGTCATGAGTATGAACAGTTTCTCACTTCTTTCTCAAGTTCAGATTATCCATCTTGATGACCAAAGCTATTTCTTTCGAAAGCTCTATTTAAATATTCCTAGGGGAAATTCTGGCATGGGACTTCCATCTCTCTGGCATACTTCGTGTGTTTTATGATGTGAAACACTCATGTAATCCAGTTTCCTAATGCAATGTGAAGTGTCTAGTGGGAATGGCATACCTTCTGTTCTGTAAATACCACTGTGTTCAGAATTCAATTGTGAACAAGTTACTTTTCCAAGATCTGGTATGGATATTTTTTCTTTCTTTCTCAGTCTATCCTGATCTTCAGCATAGTAAATAACTGCTAAGAAGCACTCCTCAGATTTAAATTCAGTATTCTTGTGATCCAGCTATGTAAACGTTTACATCTTCTTTTCTTGTACTTTCCCTAATCTATATTAGATTAGAGTGAATGATTGCATATTGTGCAATGTTGACATATCATTGCCCACTTCTTCTGTGGAACAGATGATGGTGCTGCACAGTGCCAGCACAACTGCAATGTCACATTGTGGTTGAGGGATTGCAGCAGTTAGTTACTTATACTTAACAGAAGCCTTACAGTTTAAAAATCCAGAATTGTTTGCTTGCACCCACAAACAAATTAAAGCGTATTTTCATGAAAATATGCAATTGTGTAATGCTTTTATTTTGACTTGTCCATTTTCAGAAGTTACTGGTCAGTGGCTGCAGACAGTGGCTATACGTGTTGTTTGGTCATTTGGATTATTTATGCTTTCTTCGTCTGATATAAATATTTTTCCTGTTTCTGAGGCTTCATTATTTGGGCTTCTATAGCTTACTTTTGTTGCTCCTTGTTAGTACTCATAAGCCTGAAGGATAACTGAAGTGTGGTTACTATCTCCTTCATCTATGTTAAACCAAGAAAGCAAAAAGCGGAATGAGGAATGGACCGAAGTATGTTCATAGTGAAGATTTTGCAGGACTGTCTGGTTTATTTATTTATTTCATTTCATTTCTGTGCTGCCTTTCTCCTAAAAGGGACCTAAGGCGGCTCACAATATAAAAATACAATAAAACAATTTTTAAAGACAATTAAAATAACCTAATTAAAAACACTACAAAGTTAAAATTGTAAACATACAAAAGTTAAAAAACATAATCTAAAACAACCCCCCTCCCCCCCAAAAAACCAGGCTTGCTTGATTTTAAAAGCCTGCATAGAAATGTTTTTACATGCTGGCAAATGGCCAGCAGGGAAGGGGCCAGTCTAGCCTCCCGTGGAAGGGAATTCCAGAGGATTGGAGCAGCCACTGAGAAGGGTCTCTCTTGTGTCCTCACCAAGTGAGCCTGTGATGGCGCCAGGATCAAGATGTCCTCACCAGGCGAGCCTGTGCGGGTAGCCTTCCCCTGCGGATCTTAGGGCTCTAGCTGGTTTGTATAGGGAGGTATGGTCTCTCAAATAGTCTGGATCTAAACTGCATAGGGCTTCATAGGTCATGCACAGCACTTTGAATTGGTCCCAGAAATGAACTGGTACACGGTGAAGCTGTTTCAATACAGGAGTTATATGCTCCCTGTAACTGGCCCCAGTCAGCATTTTGGCTGTGGCGTTTGGAACCCACTGAAGTTTCCGAACCATACAGTGTCCTTTTGAAAAAATACCTTTTAAAAAAGTGTTGTGGCATGTACAGTTGATTTTAGAGCTGTTGTGGAAAGCACGGTTTGAAATAGTAAACTTTCTTCTGCATTTTTAACATTCCTATTCCTCTACAGGGTGTGATAGGAGTGCAGCTGGTGATTACCATGGTGATGGCTAGTATTATACAGAAGATCATACCTCACTACTCTCTTGCCCGGTGGCTTCTCTGTAGTGGCAGGTAAGATAAGAGGAACAAATTGAACATCTGACAAAATGGATTCTGGCCCATGAAAGCTTAAACCATAATAAATTTGATAAGATCACAACGTGTCCTACCACTCCTTGTTGTAATTGCACTATTGTATAATGTGTCTGAGCTTGTCTGGATACAAATTACAGTGATGGGTAATTCTGGAAAGTTGAGTTCTCAATAGAGTAGTAGCTTTAAATCATTTAAAGTCTCAGCTAAAGATTATCATTATGCAGTAACTTCAGATCTAATTGAGAAATAAGTAATTTCCCCTTTTTACTATTATTATGTGTTCTCTTCATAGACTTAATTCTTGATGTACTATGTTCTTTTTTATAAAAATATTTTGTTTAAGTGCTTAAATAATACAAAATATATTTTTTGCATAACTATACCTATAATTAATAGTTGTATGTTCTGTAGATGAAAATCAGAGTTGAAATTTAAAGAAAAAAGGAGATAGCTTATTCAGAACAAAACAATGACTATTGACAACAATACTATTTGTGATAAATTCTTTATTAAGAATTATTATTAAGAATTATTAAGATAACATTCTAGGTAATTAGTTTTTCCATGTTCCTTAATTCTTTTTTAACAAGTATATTTTGGAAATCATCATCATCATCATCATTATCATCTCTTACTCACCTCTCCCCATTGTATGTATTAACATACAAACAATATCAGTTAAAAGACATCAATTAAAAACACATCAGTTTAAAAGGACAAATAAGATGTACAATCCTAAATGTACAATCCATATTTAAAATAAATCATTTAAAATTAACAATTTAAAATCATCTGATCAAGCCTACCAGAAGAGACTGGTCTTCAGTGCTGTTTTAAATCGAGACAGCATATTCAGCTGTCAAATTTCTTCTGGCAGGTCATTCCCCGTCTGGGGGTGGCTGAAGACAAAGTTCTCTAGCTGACAATTGACAGCCCAGTCCTGGCTGCCTGGATTAATATCCAACAAATTCCCTAACGTCTTCAGGATTAATAATGAATTTCCATTTGAGTGTGTTCTTCAAGTATGTATCTTTGTCAAGAGAGTTCTGAAAGAGGGGCTATATTTTGGAAACATAATTTTCTTTTCATACTTTTATGCTTCTGAATTTCCATAATAAGAAATAAATTAATATGCTGATTAAAGAGTGCCACACCTAGTTATTACAGCATCATTACAGAAGATGTGCAGCCCAGGTGTTTAGTTCATTGACTTTTATTAAAGAATAATTGATGGTCTTTATATTCAACTTAAATTATTTTTGTTTCAACAAGAATTGATGAGTGAATCTTGACATGCTGAACAACTGTTGAGAACCAAGTGTTTGCGTAAGAAATGGAGAGGGTTGTGTGAGTCTGGCAGTCATCCTCAGCAGATGCTTTTCAGCCCTGACAGTTGTTCATATACTCACTAGAGAAGGCAAATTAAAGGGAAAGTCATTGCTAAATTTTAACATGGTTAAGTGTTAAAATAGCACACTTGCTGTTGGAGACTCCTTAAGGAATCTGATAACTGCATATGGGGGTCCTAGGAAAATGGGCTGGTCAGTTGCTGGTGCCCAGAAATTACCTGAGAACTAGTTGACTCACAGTGACCAGAAGTCTAATAGTTTATACATCATGGAAGTTCAGCACGTTTGGGCTAGTTTTCATGATTTTGAGAGAGTGAGAGTTCCAGGGGCAGGATGTTAGGATTGGAAATACTATTCTCTTACCTGTTGGTCGGGGGAGCATTTTTTAAGAGTGCTATGCGGGATTTTTCACCCTTACTTTAATTTTTCAGGCTCCTCTGTCTTAATCTTTTGCCTGTTGCCAGTGGCTTTTTCTGCTGCCTGCCCAAAGTCACTATTGTAAAATCAGTATAACCTAGCTACATCATCTCCTCCTATTTTATTCTGAACTTAAAATGGGATTGTCATAAATTTTATTCTGAACTTAAAATGTTGGTCATAATCGTTTCTTTAATAGACAAATAATACAGAAAATGGGTCAGTAGGCAGGTCTGTTGAGGCTGAAGGGAAAAAAGTGTGGATGCTCTGTCCCTAGTCACCAGAAGCTTTTCTAGTTATTGCATGTATTTAAAACTGAGTTTGGATCTCATTAGTTGAGCCTCAAAGGCTTTTAAATGAGTTTCTATGAATGCTTTCTATGAATGTTTTATATGAATGTTTGCCACTAACTTAAATATACAAAAGTAATTCCATTATAGAGAGTCAGTATTGGGTAGTAGTTTGAGCATAGGGCTATAACTTTGGAGACCAGGGTTGGAATCCCCACTCAGCCATGAAACCCATTGGGTGATCTTTGGCACGTCACGTTGTCTCATGCTGCATCTACATTGCAGAAACAATCCAGTTTAATATCTTTTATTGCCATGGATCAGTGCTATAGAATTTTGGGAACTGTAGTTTGTTGTGGTATCAGAGCTCTCTGACAGAGAAGGAACTACAATTTCCAGAATTCCATAGCACTGAGCCATGGCAGTTCAAGTGGTATCAAACTGGATTATTTCTGCAGTGCAGATGCAGCCATAGTCTCAGAGGAAAGCAAAGGCAAACCTCTCTGAACAAATCTTGCCAAGAAAACCCAATGATAGGGTCACTTTAGGGAAAAATGACTTTTGGCTTGCCTGGAAATTTTTTAAAAATCAAAGAATGCAATATCAAGATTAAAAAGGATTCCATGATTGTTACACAACAAGATAAATTAAAGGAAATAATTACTGATTATTATAAGAAGCTCTATGAAGATGAAGAAATAACCCAGGAGAAGAGAGTAAATATCCAAGAATATATAAGAAAGCAAATGAAAGTTAAGATTACAGAACAACAGGACAAAGAACTGAATGAACCAATATCAACAGAAGAAGTAGAACTCTCAATAAAAAGACTTAATGACAACAAAGCTCCCAGCCCTGATGGATTAACAGGAAAATTCTGTAAAACCTTTAGAGAAGAATTAATACCACCCTTGTTGGAGACTGTAAAAGGAATTGACTATGGAAAATACCCTGAAACCTGGTGCCAGTCAATAACAACATTAATCCCTAAAGAAAATAAAGACCTGATCTAATTGAAATTACCAGCCAATCACCCTATTAAACTTAGATTATAAAATGTATACAGTGGTCCCCCGGGTTACGAAGGTAATCCGTTCCGGATTACCTTTCGTAACCCGGAAGCATTCGTTTCCCGGGGGACCGCTATTTTCAACGGACCGTGCGGCCTATTTAAAGGGGCCGCACGGGGTTTTTTTCCGGATCCCGGGGGATCTTTCGGATCCCGGGGGATATTTTAGCGGTCCTGCCGGTTTCGTACCCCGGGGCTTTTGTACCCCGGGGGATTCGGAAACCGGGGGACCACTGTACCTCCATTCTAATGCAATGGCTGAAAAAAATGCTGTCAGATAAAATACAATCGGATCAAGCAGGGTTTCTCCCTAAGAGGCATTTGAAAGATAACATTAGAACAATACTAAATGTAATCGAATTCTTTGAATTATATAAGGAAAGGAAATTGGGAACAGTATTTGTGGATATTGAAAAAGCATTTGATAACATTAACTGGAGTTTTTTGGAGATTGCTCTAAATGAATGGAGAATTAAGGGAAGATTTATGAACTGGATAAGGAGTATATATAACAAACACTTTACCAGGATTAATGTAAATAGCAAAAAAACAGAGTCAATAAGTATAAAAAAAGGCACCCGTCAACCCCTTGTCGCCTTTGCTTTTTCTAATGGTAATTGAGGTTCTAATTATGACAATAAAAATGAGGAAAGGATACAAGGTTTAGAAACTTCCAAATACAAATACAAAATCCATGATTTTGTGGATGATTTAGTAATACAGTGGTTCCCCGGGTTACGAAGGTAATCCGTTCCGGATTACCTTTCGTAACCTGGAAATCTTCGTTTCCTGGGGGACCGCTATTTTTGCCGGACCGCGCAGCCAATTTAAAGGGGCCGCTTGGTTTTTCTGCTTCATATCCCGGGGGTTTTTTTTGCATCCTGGGGGCTTTTTTTGCCCCTGGCGGTTTCGGCTCCCGGGGATTTCGTATCCCGGGGGACCACTGTAATCCTAGAAAACCCCAAAAAATCTATCCAAAAACTAGAATATGTTCTAAGTTACTTTGGTAATTTAGTGGGATTTAAGATAAATAAGAAAAAAAGTGTTATGATGACCAAGAATTTGAGCAAAAAAGAAGAAAAAGAATTAAAAGCTATCACGGAATTCCAGTTGATAACTAAAACAAAATATTTGGGTATTACACTAACAAAGAATAATGCCAAACTTTATAAGAACAACTTTGTAGAAGCATGGAAATCCATCAAATCTGACTTAGAATGGTGAGGGAATCAACAGTTATCAAACAAAAACAAACCAACAGCTTCATTTATATACCGCTTCATACCCTTAAGGAGTGTCTAAGCGGTTTACAATTGTAAGCTATTTGCCCCCCAACAATCTGGGTCCTCATTTTAGCGACCTCGGAAGGATGCAAGCCTGAGTCAAGCTTCAGCCCTTTGCTGGTCTTGAACTCGCAACCTTATGGTTTTGAGTGAGTGGGTGCAGTACAGGCATTTAACCACTGCGCCACCAGGGCTGATGATTCATTACTAGGGAAAATTGCTACCATTCAAATGAATGTTTTACCCTGAATGTTATTTCTTTTTCAGACTTTGCCATTCATAAATAATAAGAAATCTTTTAAAATATAGGACAATGGCATTTCAAAATTTTTGTGGCGAGGCAGAAGACCCAGAATAAAATTTAATGTAATGATCGATAGTAAGGATAGGGATGGTCTGGGTCTACCCAGCTTGGAGTTGTATCTTAATGCCTGAACACTGACTTGGACCAAAGATTGGATTCTGAAAATAACAAAGCATTGCACTTTGAAAGCGTGTCTCTGGATTTAGAATGGCATGCATACATTTCTTATGGAACCAAAGGGAAAATTAAAGAATTCAAACAGCATTTTATCAGGAAAGCCCTACTGACAATTTGGAATAAATATAAATATAATAAATAAATATAAGAAAAAACTATATAGAAAATTCTCCTTCCACAAAGGAGAAAACAAAGGAATTAATAAGTGGCTAAGTTATGACAATATTCTAACAAAATTGGGAGATATAGAGAATATAAAAGAGAGAAAAGAATTGATAGACATGGACCCCCAAATTAATAGGTTTAATGGTCAGAGGGGATTGGAAAAGGGATACAGTGAGTGAGGGCATTGAAAGTAAAGAATTAAGTAAACCAACATGTTGGAATTGTAATCAACCAAGCAGCTCTCTATACCACCTGTGGTGGTGTTGTACCAAAGCAAAAATAATAATAATAATAAAAATTGGAGGCAGATTTATAACAATATAATTTGTGTACTAGAAAAAAATATTCCATTTTACCCTCAATTGTTCCTTTTAAATATAACAGCTGTAATACAGGATAATATGACCCAAGAAGAAATAGGTGTTTTGCTTTACATGATTACAGCTGCTTGACTTACCTTTGCTAAACGTTGGAAATTTAATAATGTCCCAGTAATGAATGAATGGATTCTCAAACTGAATGAATTGTCTATTTTTGACATGATCTTTTATGTCTAAGAATGATAAAATTTCACAGTGCTATGAAGAAAAATGGAAAAAGGCATGAAAACTATGGGAGAAAGGTTAAGGGATAGTGGAGAATGAGTAGAATTTTTCGCCCCTGATTTTATTATGTATAACATTTTCTCACAAATGTATATCATATATAGAATGTAAATGTCCTTGGAACAATAAAAAATGACTTTAAGGCATATAACAACAACAATCCCATTATATAAACTGTTTGTTATGATTACACTACATACTACAAGGCAATATGTAGGAAAAACTTGTCCTGTGATACGATTGCTTGAAATCAATAATTCCAGAATAAAAAATGGGAATACTATGATGTTCGGTCTAATTAACATTGTTTGTATTTCTCCTGAAATTCTCAACATTTTTTAGTTTGCAGTGGTACCTCCACCCCACAGAAGAAGAGCTACGAATTCTTGCAGGAAAACAGCAAAAAGGGAAAAGCAAGAAAGATAGGTAAGAAAATTGGACGAGTAACTTCTTTTCAACGTGTTTCCTCATTGTAGATTGGCTTGACTATCTTCTATTCCATAATGTCCTTGAACATGCATGAGAAGTTCATTTTTATCTTTAGGAAACCCTGTGTTTCCTCTGTCTCTGTGCACGTTGGCTCTCTGATGCATTAATACAAATCCAAGGGAACTTCAAAGAATTAATGGGCAGTGAGAGAAAGGGAGCCAGTGTTATTTATTGGTTTGAGCGTTGGACTATGACTCTGGAGATCAGAATTTGAATTCATACTCAGCCATGGAAACCCACTGGGTGATCTTGGGCAAGTAACACTCTCTCAGCCTGAAGGAAGTCAAGGACAACCCCTTTCTGAACAAATCTTGACAAGATAACCCCATGATAGGTTTGCCTTAGGCTTGCCATAGGTTGGAAACTACTTGAAGGCACACAACAACAACAACAGCAAACAAACAAAACAGTGGGAGAATATTGTTTTAAGGTATCTCTCCTCTGTCCCTGTTGGCATAGTGAGATAGGGAGAAAAGAAGTATAACAAATGTGGAATTGGCCTCTCCTTACTCCTTTTGTTCATTTTAGGTTTCTATATGCAAGCTTCACCTGCCTGTACTTGCTGTCTGATGATTTTCTTTGTCTTTGTCTTTGTCTTTTTTTTTTTTTTTTTTTTTTTTTTGCAAATTACAGAGAAATACCATTAATTCAATGAGGAATTTGCTCTTTTGTAAGTTCTTCATTTATATGAAGCTTGCTTGGGACTGCCCACACAAGCCCCCACAGGGCCCAGGACTTGCCTATGGAAAGTCCCTCCTTGAATTCATGGAACCATCTTTGAATTAATACAACCTGTCTGTGTAGTTTGAAAATGTGGAAACAGCAGAACGTTATCAGTCCTTCCTACAAAGGCCAAATCGGACTGCTTGCATGGTGCATGCTTCTTGCAAAGAGAGCTTGGGGGGGGGAGTGCTAAACAGACTATGGAAGCTTGCTTTTGACTGAGTGAGCACTGCTTGGCACCTCCCCCCCCCCCCCCACTGTACATCATCTTTGCTCCTTGGATCTGTGAAAGTCTGTGTTGCTTCTAAGATTATAGGCAGCGTGTTTTCTACAGTATTACTGTACAGTATAGTATTTGTGCTTATAATACAGTATACTGTACCATATAATGTAATATACATACATATATAGTAATATAGTGAGAGCAGGACATTAAAGGTAAGCATTTGTTCCTTTTATTTTGTGTGTGTGTGTGTGTGTGTGTGTTTCTGTGTGTATATATAGTTTGTTATTTACCTTTTACACACATTCAAAAGTCATATATAGAGTGTTATTTTCCCCCAGTGCCCAAAATGCATTTGTAAGTTTTAAAACAACAACCCTGGGCTCTTTTTAAAAACAATTCCACTTTCTGACAGTCCTCTGGTCCCCTGATCTGCCATATAAGTGGGATCTTAATGTATTTATTTTATATCCAAAGGCAATTAAAACAAGCAGCAATAACAGCAATTCAGTCAGTCAGTCAAAGTAGCAAGAAAAGAAACAGCACAAGCTTATTTTCTGCTGCTTCAGAGACTAGAACATGAATCAGTGGATTCAAATTATATGAAAGGAGATCCTACCTAAGCATTAGAAAGTACTGCTTTACTGTAATCTACTTGATAGTGGAATACACTGCCTCAGAGGATGGTGAACCCTTCTTCTTCAGAACTTTGGAACTTGATTCCTTTCCCCTCTTTTCCATGTTGGTTGCAAAATGATCTTGTAGCACCTTTGAAAATAACAGCAAAAGATATAGTATAAGCTTTCGTAGACATAGTAGCATAAGCTTCTGTAGACTTAGCTCATGCTACAAAAGTGTTTCGCCCAGTTAGTCTCAAAAGAGCTACATGATCCCTTTGCATATAGATATTCCAGACTAACAGAACTATGTCTCTGAATTCCACTCCCATGTCAGTTGTTTCTTAGGATGATGAAGGTAGGAAACAAAGAAATTATTCTTTGCCCATCTCTATGCTAGTTGTCAGAGCCTTCTTGCAATGACTGCTTCTCAGTCCCTTTCTTTGTCCCTTAAGAGATCATTGTCATGAGAGTTTTGGAATCATAGAACACTTGCCCACTTGCTGTGTCTGCTTCATGAAAAGAAAGTTCCTATGGCTAATGACAAAAATTAGTTTAGAAAGTAGTGGTCTTTGACTTTAGTTCTTCCTTGAAAGTCACTTCTGAGAGCCAGAATCAAACCATTGCCACAGGGATTTGAGCTTGAATTTGGGCACCAAGAATTGTCATGATTCAAAGGAGGAGAGAGGGCTCAGCTTCCTTTTGCCTGTCAAAACAACTGTTGGAGAAACAGTTTATAGCTCATTCTGTTGAGTAGAGGTACACATAGTGACCCCACACCCACCCACTCTTCTGCTTAGATCTAACAATCCTCTCAGTAATAGCTAGCTTGGGAGAGGAAGATGTGGGGTATCATAGCAGCTTCCTTCCCAATATTTTTCTGCAATAATTTCGGAGGGAGAGGTTGTTCTTCTGTGACTCGTATTATATTATAATTGTTGTTGTGTGCTTTCAAGTCATTTCTGACTTATGGTGACCCTAAGGCAAACTTATCACAGGGTTTACTGTAGCTGAAAGAAACTCAAGGTCACCCATTAGGTTTCCATGGCTGGGCATGGATTCAAACTCTAGTCTCCAGAGTTCTAGCCCTATACTCAAACTACACCATGCTGTTTTTCATGTTATAAACTTAAATCTATTTTGAATTCATAATTTGAAATATTTGATCATATTGGATACATAGTAGTTGAGGCACCATAAGTGTAGTTTTTAATATCTGTGTCTCTCTGCAGGAAGTACAATGGTCATATTGAAAACAAACCATTAACCATTCCTAAGGACATTGATCTTCATCTGAAGACAAAATCTATTACAGAAATTGATGCATTAGGTAAGGGGCTGTGACCACAATCAAATATTTAATGTTAAAACTGGGAATTCTTCTAAATGTGTGATGATGAAGAGAGTAGTTTTAAGTCCTAGTGTAAAATATTTAATTTTCTGTGAAACCAGGATGTTTATTGTTGTTTAGTACCTCATGCCTTCTACACAGAGAAAATAGATTCAGGATGAAGCATGCTGAACATACTCAACTATAAGTTTTAAAAAAGTGCCCCAAAATTGACTCTATTGGGTTGATTTATATATGGGTCAATAAAGTAAAACTGTTTAGAAAGAAACATTTATACCTCCTACCCCACTCTCCCTGCCTCAGCAGTGATCTCTGAAAGAGCTCTTAAGTGATCTTGGAAAAGCCAACCTCCACCAGAGGAGGAGGATGCGGAGAGAAGGTTTTAACATCCGATTGGGAAGGGAGGGGAAGTGGAGGGATGTGGGGTGTTCCATGGTTAGAGAGATCCAGAAAAGGAGGATAGGAGGGAGTTTTAACATCTCATTGAGAAGGGAATCACCTCTCCCCCCCCCCAACACACACACTCTCCCCACCTCAGCAGCTCTCTCAGAGATCACTGTTGAGGCGGGGGGGGGGGGGGGAGAGGCGATTCCTTTCTCAATTGGATGTTGAAACCTCTCCTCCCCATTCTCCTCCTACTCTTCTGGATCTCTCTACCCAACAAACACCATTTCCCCCCACTTTTCTTCCCATGTTAAAACCTTCTTTCCCCAACTTTCTCCTCTTGATCTCTCCTGCTCACCAAACACCCCATTTCCCTCCCCATCCTTCTCCTACTCCTCTGGATCTCTCTACCCAACAAACCCCACTTCCCTCCCATTCCTTCCCTGCTTCTCTACGCAATGTTAAAACCTCCTCCAGCACCAGAGAAGTAGGGTTTGGTAGTCAGGTGAAGTCCAGAGAGGGAGCAGGAGGGAGGGAAGTGGTGTTTCCCTTTTGTTTGCACCTTTAGATCCTTGGTTACATGCTTGATTTGCCCTTGACATATCCCATGGGCCATATCAAAATTAGTGATTTTGGCTCTAAAAACAGCTGTTTCAGAGATCACTGCTGAGGCAGAGAGAGGAGGGCATGGTGTGTGTGTGTTTCTTTCTAAGTAGTTTTACTTTATTGACCCATATATAAATCAACCAAGGATTTTAGAGTCAATTTTTGGCCACAGTGTTTTTTTACTTCCCTCGGCTTACACATGAGGTCAACTTGTACATGAACATATACGATATGTACTTTGTGTATATAGGATACATACTAGATTTTCATTTCCAAAGAAAGAAAGAAAATCAAGTAACATGAAGTGGATTTCCAGAACATCTTCTTTTGTTTAATAGGTAGATGCTGAATTTTCAATGTAGTTGCTGAATTTCCCCCTTCCTTCAGTTTGTTGCTTGCACTAGTAATTACTGGAATTGTAAATATTTTTCACTTACCCTTAGTACTGCCCCCACCTCACCTTTTACCTCATTTTCTGGCTGTTCCTTCTGTTAGGTGAAGGTGTTTATATTTATAAGCACTACAGTTTGAGGATCCAACTTCCTGAACTAAAGCTTTTCATTTGAGAGATTCTCCTAAATGTTTAATTTATCTGAATATTCCAAATCATATTACTCGGCAATCCTTGTGTGGAGAGAGCTGTATAAACTGTCACTATAACTTTCCTTAGTACCTTTCACTGAAAAATAGTTTTAAAGGAATAAATTAGACTTTCTCTTGAATGTTAATGCTAACCACCTTGAAAAAAAATTGTGTATGTGTGTGGGAAACTAGTTAGTAAACTTAGGGATAAAAAGTAAATTAAATGTAGCTATGTCTAACTTTGCATAATCATTTATGTATGTTGGAATTTGATTACATGTAATACTTGGTATTTGGACTATGGGCACTGGGCAGATTTCATGAATTGTGAAGGCAGTGAAAATGATACATTCTCTTAAGGTTGTAGTATCAGTGTATAAGAATTTGGAGAAGTGATGCTGTTAGATTATGTCTGTTTGGTTTTGTATGTTTTCAACAAACGCTAATGCCCAATCCTCAACATTATTTTTTAAAGTTATTTTTTATTGAAATACTGAAAATTTAGAAATATAAAACATACAAATAATATTAAAGAAAAAAGAAAAAAGAAAACATAAAGAGTACCACCAACAGTAATCTAATATTAAAGAAAAAAGAAAACCTAGCAAAGAAAATACTGTATACAAAAAGGCAAAAGGAAAAGGGAAAATAATAATGATTTCCTTTCCCCAAGCATTTGGCTATAGCTGAAATTATACATTGACAACATTCTATTAAAACCAATATCAATCTCCTTCTATGTATTAACAAATTTTAATTATTATTCAAATAGTTGAAAGGTCTCCCCATTCCTCAACATTATTTTAAAGAGGTGTGTTCTGTACATTGATGTCTAAATTTTAATTTTTTAACACATGGTTCCAGTATTACTGATTGTGGTAGCTTTGTAATACAGTATCATGTGTACTTGACTGTAAGTCGACTTCATGTATAAGTCAAGGGCAGGTTTGGGGCCAAAATTACAGTGGTCCCCCGGGTTACGAAAGTAATCCGTTCCGGATTACTTTTCGTAACCTGGAAATCTTCGTTTCCCGGGGGACCGCTTTAGGGGACGGACTGCGCGGCAAATTTAAAGGGGCCGCACGGTTTTTCGTCTTCGGATCCCAGGGTTTCCTTCGGATCCCGGGGGCTTTTTGGCGGTCCCGGGGATTTCGTTCCCCGGGGGCTTCGTAACCTGGGGGACCACTGTATGAATGTTGATACGACCCATGTATAAGTCAAAAGTGAAACTTAGAGGCATGTAACAAAGGATCTAAAAGATGAAGCAAAGGAAAACAATGCCAAAAAACTTACAAAATTCCAACAGGCACCACCATACTCAGACTAAAGGCTGGATGGATGGGAGAGCAGAGGGGAGTCAGTACTTCCAGGACTGATTACACTCTTGCCTTTTACCTGGAAACTCGTGTGTGTGTGTGTATGAGTCGAAATACAGTACTTACACTGACCCGTGGATAAGTTGACTCAAATTTTTAGGGTCATCTTTTTAAAAATTAAAATTTCTAGACTTATACATGAGTATATGCAGTACATTCTCTGCATGCACAGGATCCAAATTCACAGGATTCAGTCTTTGGCATCTTGCAATTAAAAAACAAAAACAAAACACCAAATAATTGAAGTTCTTTTTAAGATCCAGACAGGCAGCTGCCAGTCTCTTTGGACAGTGCTGTATCACATGGACCTTTGTACAATAAATCATATTAATATGTTCCTATGAGCACATTTGAATAACACAATGTTCCTCTTAGCAGAACTATTCTGTGGTAGCCAGTGCATTATGTTTGCCTTACTTTGTGATCTGTTTGCCTAGCAGTCTGATCTTGGGTGGGTATATTAAACAACAACAACAACAACAACAACAAAAAACAGCAACCCATGAAAACAATGTAGACAATTCCAATATGGCCATGGTGAGCTTGCTGGAATGTCTAGAAGCTACAAATGTAGATGTTATGTTTCAAAATTGTTTTCTATGCACATTTTAATTACTGAACAACCATTCTATATTTCAGCCTTGCATTATTTCCCTGAATATCAATGGTTGGTGGACTTCACAGTAGCAGCTACAGTGGTGTATTTGATAACTGAAGCCTACTACAGCTGGATGAAGCCCTCACAAGAAATGAATATCAGTATAGTGTGGTGTCTGCTTGTTCTAGCTTTTGCAATGTATCCTTTTAAAGTGTCTTTGCTATTCTGTTCAGTTCCTCAAAAAAGATGATAACAGCACTTTGTAAAAGTCATAGGAAGTAATTTGCTCCTTTTAACTACAACATAGGAAATATTACAGTAGAGCAGTGATAGGGAGCCTGTCATCCAGGAGATGTTCTTGGCCTGCAGATGGCATTGTGTCTGACTATTGTTCATGCTGGCTGGGGCTAATTTGAGCTTGAGTCCAATAACATCTGGAAAGCCACTGATTCCCCACCCTAGTCTAAAGTATTCATCAGTCATTTTATTATTTATGTAATAATACATAAATAGCTAACTTCCAAAAGATGTCCACAGTATTGTGGAATAACAATAAATTACCTTTGCTTGCTGATCTAAACAATTGTGAACAAATAGTACTGAAACAGATGTCTTAAATAAAGGTGATGCTATGTCATGTATACTGGCTGTATTTTGCAGAGTTGCTGAGTACCCCATGGTAAGTCAGTGGCAAGTGTTATTCTCTCTCACTACATGCATGCACACACACACACACATCACTACCTTTCTTCTAGAGAATTTTAGCTTTAGAAGGAGGGTTATTTATTGTAGTATTTCCTGGAGCAGCATTCCTCATTTGGCTGGTGCTTGTGCTCACCAACATATGTTTTTGAATATATTCTTCTGCCTAGTTGTAATGATAGTCATTGCAACTGAGAGACTGATAAATATTTCTTATGAAAATATTTGGTTGGTGCCACAAGTTGCATAAAAATATTTATAGTCTTGGGGATCAAGATTCCCCCCCCCCCCAAAGTTACCGAAAGATGCTGATATTGGGCTTTAATATCCTTATTGTTAAAGCAAGTAAACTAAACAGTGACATGATACATTCTAAAACTGTCAGAGTTTGTGGGCTGTATATTTATCGAGGGCTTGGTTTCAAAATCTTACCCTATTGCTCTTTTTTAAAAAATTGCATAGGGAATGTTAGGAGATACCAAATAGGATCCCAGAGTAGCAGTTCTATTTTTAATTTTTTTTAAATCTAAATATAAATATGGACTAAATAATTGGGCTGCAATAAAATTAGGCTTTCTGTCTGTAGCTGCCTATATAGCACAGCATGCTGTAAAAGTCATACCTATAAATGCCATAATTTAAAAGGAGCTCTTGTGTGCAGAAGAGTACCACCAACAGTAATCTATATATAGCACTTTTCTTTTCCTTTCTAAAAAGGTCTCAGCATGTGCCAGCTTCTGCTTATCTGTAGGCTTTGCAGTCAAAGCGAAGACAGTGCCAATTTTTTTTAAAAAAAAAAATTGCAGAATTTAGGCTAGGGAATTGTGATGGGAAAGTCAAATTGCTGATTGCTATCTCCTAGTTGTAAAAATTGTTCTAAACTATTACTTTGCATTCTCTTGATAGTTTAAAACAAGAAATTTGCTAACTGTGAAATAGGATGGCATTGAAGTATATGTACGTCCTTTCATGTGAAATGAGATGTCCATATAAGTGTGTGTTTTTTTCTGATCGCTTACACCTTCTTTTTGCTAGAGTTGTAAATGTTTTCTTTGTCTTCTTTGCCCTACCCTCTAAAGTTTGTTAACAAAATATGAAGAATGTAACCACTTTATTGCTGAAGTAGCTGATTTGTGATAAGATGCTATTGGGATAGGGATTGGGCTTAAAAAGTGATTGGAATCAGCTGCATGTGGCATCCCTTCCTATTTCAGTCATATTCATTGCCTCCATCTACAAGTTCTAGAACTGGATAACTTTCTTGCTTCTGTAGTTCATAAAGACAACCCATTGAAAACTAGACTGAACTAAACTAATTAGCCACATATCCACATCTACTTTTGAAAGCTAGCCTTTTTTATTTTTAGCCAGGCAGTGGATCCCCTATTTAAAAGTTGAATTCTGAAAGCTCCTGGAGGTTTTTAAGAGTTGAAATTTATCATGTTACCTCCCAGAAAATGGGCAATCTAGTGGATGTTGGAACTGCAAAATAGTCTTGGGACCATGTACAGCTTCAAGCCCACATTTTATACAACCCTGCTGTAGAACCTTTTTGGTGGGTACACCAACTTTGGGGAATACTATTTCATGGATATTGTTTGGCCCTAAAACACTCCTGTTTCAGGCAGTATACACAAACTGGGCTGCTTATTTATTTATTTCATTTATAACCCAGCTGTCTCCTGTCAAGGCTCCTTAAAAAGTTTAGCTTAAAATGTACTATTACAGACGTTTAAAAATATTAAAAATCATTTCTGTTAAACACAATAGATAAAAACAGAGTACAGTACTTTGAGTAGTATTCTGCCATATGCACAGCACTTTGAGCAGTATTCTGCTTTGAGGTTCCAAGGGCCACATGAAGCTTACGGGCCACACTTTGCTCACCCCTCTTCTACTAGATCCTCCTACTTTCCCCTCCTGCAGCTCTGCATACACTCCATGCTGCAAAGCCAACTGGAAGAAGCTTTTGGTACCATGGAGAACAGCAGAAACAGACAGAGAAGAAAAAAAATCTCAGTTCTGTACTTGTGGATACCAAAGCACTCTGATGGATCTTGGCCATTAAGTCCAATATGATTGAGCTATTGTATGCAACAGTATTAAGGAATCAAGTATGGGCCTCAGGGTATTTTAGACTTCTTTTTTCAATTTCATCTCCCATCAGTCCCATCTATCACATCCAGTTGTAAGAGATTATGAGAGTTGAAATTCCTTTTCTAAGCTAATATAAGATGTTGTTGCCTATGAGAAAAAATAGCCTTTTATTGTTTGTACATCTTATAAAATGTAATTAAAACAACCCATGCCTCAATGATTAATGTTTCAGATAGCTGCCTCAAGAGACCCTACAAAAGCAAGCAAGCTATGGCTCATCAATGTTAATTTGTGATAACTCAACCACTTAAGACTACAAAACAAAATTTTAAAAATACCCTAATATAAGATGGAAGTATTGGGTGTGGCAGACCAGTCTTCCAGCCCCAGATGGCCCCTGATTGTCCTGAGACCAGAAGCTGTAGTCCCAAAGCTGGCTGCTCCTGTGGTTTTCAATGGGCCACCGGCAAGGAGCTGCTTTTCACAGCTCCTTTTCTGACTGGCTTCTGGCCGCCTTAGGCAGACGTGGAGCAGCTTCCAGCCAATCGGGGGCATACCGGTATGTCATCTTCATATCACACCCCCTAAGCAGCCAGAAGCCACACTTTTTGCCACATGTGATTTCAGGCCCAGGAAATATTTTTATGGTACTCTATTCAGGCACTAAGAAATCCTCAATCCATAATTGTGGATTCTGGTGAAGTTCATCTATGTACTTGCTGGAAGTCATTGACCAATGACTTTTTATTAAAAGAAATCTCTAATTTCATAGCTGTATATCTGCATTAATTGATTAGCAGCCAGTATTTTGAAGTTCTCTGATGGTTTAAAAAACACAAAGAACTCTTTATTTTATAATTTAAAGTATGTTAGTCTTTTGGAAATGATGTTAGTGTGATTAATAAGAGAAGGAAAAAAGACTATGATCATGGCTTTAACATCCCTTTTTTGTGTGTTCGTCCCCTGCAAGTGAAGCTGTTGAGTTTAGTAGTTTTTGATAAAGACTGGAATCCATAATTAGCTAATAGAACTTCTTAATTTTCAATGTCCTTTAATGAGTGAAATTAATTAAATATCTAACTGTACAAAGTTTGCTTACTTTCTACTGAATTTTTGGTATTGTATGTAAAAGACTTAACTATAATTGAATGAAAGAGAAATCAAATGTGGTTATGATCAAATCATCTTACCCTTGATTTCTGAACAAGTCCATGGTGGTAGACCTCTTCAAATGGAATTTATTTCCTCTTAGCAGTCGGAATCAGAAAAGATATTCTAAGTCCCCCTTGTATGATTTTTCTACTCTTTCCCACTTTGAACTCCTCCCTTTCTATACCCTGCACTGCTTTTTCAAATTGTCTTTTTTTAAAACAATAGTGGCTTAGTTGTATTATTATTATTATTATTATTATTATTATGCTTTATTAATATAGTGCTGTACATTTACACAGCTCTGTACGTGCAGTCAATTAAAATATGGTAGACAGTTCCCTACCCTCAAGCTTACAATCTAAAAAGACATGACACAGAAGGACAAGGGAAAGGTGGTGGGGAAAGGGATCAAGTCTAGTGGATCTTCTCTCCGAGGGTTGGACCATGGCAGATGGACTGGAGGGAGGGCCCTTCTTGCTCTGGCTAGGCCTGATGGCATTGAGCCTGCCTTTACACTCCCTCCGAGGCCAAACAATGGTAGATGGCATGGAGGGAGGGTCTTGTTCTTTAGGCTAGGTCTTTTAATGTTGTGTAGCTGCTCTGAGTCCCAGTTCTGGGAACGCTTCACTGAACAAAGTAGTCTTTAACTCCATTTTAAAATTGGCTAGAGAAGTAATGAGCTGTTATTGTAGGGGAAGGAGGTTCCAGGAGTGAGGGCAGCAAGTGAGAAGGGACAACTGTGGAATGGAGCAGTGGAGGTCCTAGGCTGGGATAGGAGACCTTGATTACCAGAGCGGAGGGAACAAGGAGTGTGTGGAGAAAGAAGTTCAAATAAGTAAGGAGGGACCAGCCCATGCAGGGCTTTCATGAAATAACAGGCCAGTTCCCTTTGGGCATACAGTACTAGTTGTCTGGTTCTTTGGACATTCGTTTAATATTGCCTCTAATAAGTGTTGGTGTATTTAAACAAATAATTTTTTATTTTATTTTATTTTTTTGCAACTCACTGAGTCCCATGACTCCCTGGAATGCAACTTACCCTACAGGCTAACATATATAGCATTTTGATAATTGGGTTTAGAACTTCATGAAAATTAATATCCTATCTAGAGTTGTGCAATACTTTTTTTTCCTTGACTCTTCTTATGTAGCAAAATATTATTCTCATTAACCACACACTACTTTAAAGTCGAAGAAGGTGGTGAGAGATCGGTCTGTGTAACCTTTGGCTTCTTTTTCTTTGTTAAAGCCATGACAATTCTGATAGTAACAGAAAACTATTTAGAATTTGGACTTGAATCAGGTAACAGCTTAAAACTTTGCACATGGAACATACTCTAGGTGGGACAGCTGTATTTGTCTACTTCTAGCTTTTCAGCTTGTTTTTATTTCTTAAGTCTTTCCTCATCATTGTATTTGACCAGTAATATGTTTTCTGCAAATCATTTATGGTCTTAGGTTGTTTTTCAGAAGCACAAGAGGGGTTCTGAAGAACCCATGGCTTGCACTCTTAAAGAGTGAACACAGATAGTTTGTGGAATGCAGGGATAACAAAAGGATGCTCTCAAAGGTGCAGCCTGTTCATAATTGAATCGATGTAAACTGATCAATAAATAGAGAAAAAGCTGGCTAGACACTTGACAACACATTTTAAAATATTTGGGCTGAGATTCTTTTGGGAACTATGTCAGTGTGAAAAATGGTGTGGTGGTATTGGGAGGGAAAAGCCTATGGGTATGGGAACAGTGAAGGAAAGAAGCTGGAAGTGAAGTTGTCATTTTCAGGAGGAGAGGTCTGCCGCCTTCCAATAACCTGCCTTCTTTGAGAACAGGTGATGTGCTCAGGGCAAAGGTGCTCTATGAAGGCTGGCTTGGGCAATTACCTATGCCATTGGACAGATGACATTCCAAGCCAGCATTCCATATTGCTTGTCTCTATGCCTGCATCCCAAGGCTGGGCATAGGAGAAATAGACTGCTTGGAGAAACAACTTTCTCCTCTTGCTGATGAAGACAACTTTGTCTTCCTTTCTTCTTTGTCACTACAGAATTTTGGGGGAAATATAGCTGCTCACATCACAGGCCATTGTGTGTGGGGTGGTGGTGCAGTAACTAAGTCTGGGTTTTGCTAATAGCATTGGTATTCTAGCTTCATTTTGTGCAATTTCCCCCCTCTACAGGCTTCTCAAATTTTTCAGAAAGTGCTATACAGTTTTTTGAAAAACAAGGCTTAGAATCCCAGTAAGTATAAAACACAAGAATGTAATCATATTTTAGTGTTGAAAGGTTACCCATGCTTTCTTTTAGTGTTGCTTGTATTATTTTAAGGAGTGGAAAGACTTTAATTTGCCATTCTTCCTTCACATTTTTTCTTCTTCTCTGTTGTATCATATTTAGATCATAAGCCTGACAGCAGAGAGTCATATTGGGGCTAAACAGACAGGCAAAAAGAGGTGCTTTGAGGCTGACTTGAAGGCATTGCATTTAGATAACACATGCCTTGAAGCCTGCAGAAAAAAGCTGTTTCAAAAGGAAGCAGCTTTTTTCCGCTTCTTCCTGGCTTGAAGCCATGTCATGTGGTCAAGACATGAGCACTCCAGCTGCCTTGGGAGCTGGCGGTGCGGTTGGTGGGGTTTCTATGTGGCTTCAAAAAAGGCAGCTTCAAGCCACTTTTTCCTGCACATCTGTTCCATAAGCAGCTATGAGACCATTTTTTTAATTTAAAAAGGGGAATGTATAAATGATTAAATAAATAAATAAATGGGAAATGTGTGGTAACGTCTACAAGGTCTACAGCAGAATCTTTTGCATTCTGTTCACAATAGTAATTCCTAGTTCACCTTTGAATCAATTCTGAAAGTGTTTGAAATAGCTTCTCATCTGAGTGGGGTGGCCGTTTTGAATTAGCAGGCTATTAAGGAGCCAAATAAATCAAATGTTTTTCATGATTGTTCATAATTAAGAACTGCATTGTAACATCAGACATTGTGTAAAGCAAAAGACAACCCATGGGCTACATATGGCACCCAGGACTCCTTTTTTTTTAAATGCCTTTAAATTTTGTTATGCCCCCAAATGTACCTGGGGATGTAGGAGGCAATTTGACGATGTTCTGAGGACCACTGGGTTGTTACAGGTCTTGGAGAGGTCTTTGTTTCAAAAAGCTGGCCGAGGAGGGGATTAACTGAGGTGCAAAACATCCTAGGGGAGCAAAATTGCCCCTGTGTACTCCAGGGAGCATGTGGGAAGAAAAATACCCGGCAAGGCCAGTGTGTTAGCCATTTACAGTTGCCCCTCTCCTCACCAATGTAAAGAAACTACAACCAAATGAAAATAAAGCCTAGATCTTGTTCTTTTTCATAGGTGAGTTGTTGGGCTCCTTTACTTCTTCATAGTTGAATTCTTAAGTCAGAACAGCATGACCAGTTGCACATGCTGAAATTCTCTTCTCTGTGCCACTATTGAAGGTACAGGAATGCTGTCCTTTTCCCTGAGTCTTGTTGCCCTCACATTTGAATCAATCTTTGAATAGGGTTCATCATTTATGTTGACTAGAAATGTAATTGTGGCAGTCAGCAGGTGAATTCTCTGGTGTTCTCTGCCATAGCCATAATAATTTATGCATATAGAAACTGTGGCCAAGTGGAAAATGTTGGATTCCAACCTTCGTTAGCCAAAGCCAAGATTCCCAGTGTTTATGGAAAATGGGAGTTTTAGTCCAGTAACATCTGGAGGGCAACAGATCTCCCATTTTTACTGAATAGTGGTGTGTACAACTGTCAGCTGTTAGAAGGCTGCACTGGCCTCCCAGTGCAATTGGTGGTTTAGAAACGTCTCCACCTAACAACAACAAAAGTCAAATATTTTTGCTCCTAAATTCATGAGCATGGCTTACAAACTAGGGGGCGTGGAGAACAATTTCTTAATCATTGGGGGGGGGGGGGTAACCCCTTCCAGGAGAGGTTGCTTTGCACCAGGATGTGAACTGCTAGTCAGTTTATGATTCACATGCTGTTAGGATAAACATCCCATGCACCTAAAATATAATGGGTAGGCATGGTGAAATTGTGCCCATACCCCTGCTTGTGCCACAAAAACAGCCCTGGAAGCCACATTTGATATATGGACTACACTTTCCACATCCCTCTTGTAAAGGATTCTTCTGAAGGCAGGATGAAGAGGCTTATTTGTTTGGTTGGATTATGGTGGTGATGAAATGTCCTCTATGATGGCAACATCACATTTGATAGCCGCAGCTCTTGCCATAGTGGATTATATCCAATCTTCTGCAAGGGAACTTCTGCTCACATAATGACACTTTCTTTCTGTCCTTCCTTCTGAAAAGCTCCCAGTCCAGAAGAACAGATTTGTGGATTGTGGGGAAGCTACAAATGAACATAGTTGGGTATAAGCAAATATGCGGAATGGTTCATATTAGCACTGAAGATCCTTGCACAGTTGTCAAAGTGCTCTATTCCATGTGTGTGTTATCAAGAAACCTGTTAACTGTTAATCTTCGTACCTACTGCGGGTAATCAGGATCAGTGTCTAAAGCAAAACAGGTGTCAGAGACCACTGACTTGAGATTTTAACTGACCATCCTCCCCTAATTTTTTCCCATAAAGACATTTTTGTACACATGCAAGTGTTTCTTTCCAATGTGGTGGTACTTCCTGTCACACTTCTTTAAAATGTCAAGGGACAAAACAACCACAACCACAACTGTCTTTCTTGTTTGTTTGTTTTTCCCCAGGGGTCCTGTTTCTAAACTAACATTCAAACTCTTCCTGGCTACTCTTTGTTCATTTATTGGTGCTTTTTTGACATTCCCTGGATTGAGACTGGCTCAGATGCATCTGGATGCTTTGAGTTTAACAACGGAAAAAATCACCCAGTAAGCAAGATTATATAGAAAAGAAATCTGCTCTGCTATTATTGATTCTTTTATACTGCACTATTCTACTTTCCCTACCAAACTGCCAGTTGATATTTTCAGGGCACTTTATGAAAAAGTCAGTATGTTCCAACAGCAATTGAGCTGCAGTCTAAAATCTATTAAGTATTTTAAAAGAAGAACATAGGGAGGGAGAATAACAGGGGAGAGTAACTAAAAGGAGTTGCACTAAAGTTGCACTTTACATTAAAAAGATGTGCAGAGAAATAAGAATGTTTTCAGATATTTAAAGATCAGTTTCTGGATGGAACACATTTAACATTAAGAGATCCGCCATAGTAGAAGCCCAGTGGCCTGTGCAATTTTAAGACAGTGGTGTAAACTACAATTTGGGGTGGGAAGCTAAGATTACAGGAATATGTTTCTAGCATACTGGACAGAAATAACAAGCTCTTGTCTGTCTAAGCTAGTATGCAACTTTACGGCTGAATTCTGAACAAAAGGGTTGAAGACTGAACAAAGGATGGGAAATACTGCCAGAAATCCATCCAAAAGGATTTGCAAAGATCAAGGCCTGTGACTAGTCCAGGGATGGGTTGCACTGGCAGGCCAGCCTTGCTTATCCACACTGAAAAATCCTTAGTTTAATTATTGGATATGCTAACAGAAAGAACATGGTTCAGAGATGGCATCTGTCATAGTCGTTTAGGCTACAACCTCTGCATGGATCACATTTACATATAGAAATCAGAAGGTAAAGTTACATTCTCACCTGCATTATTTACATTTTTTGAAATTACAGATATGAGCCTAAATCCAGGTGTTAGTCACAATTGTGTTAGTCTCAACAGGGGTAGATCTGTTGAATCAGTGGAACTGACATGTTAGTTGACTTTTCAAGTTCTCATTTATTCAGTGGATTATATCTTCTGAGACTGACAACTAGACTTAGACTGTGTTGGGTTTGTTTTTTTGTTTTTGTTTTTGTTTTTTTGTCTGAATGACTCATCTATTAGAGCCACATTGTTGCTGTGTGCAAATGAATGGTAAATCCTAAAGTAAACCCCAAATTTCCCAACTGTTGCACATTGCAGGAGAAAATTGGGAATGGCAAGCAAGCTGAACTTTACAAGAGCTACTCTACTTTAACTGAGCTTTGCCCTGAGGAACCACTTAATAGATTCCACTCAGCTCCAGGATCCTCTGGAATTGTTTGGAACCAGTGAGTGTATATTTCTTAATGGAGATTAAGGACAATAAACTAGTTGCTATTTATTTTCCTTACTTTCAACACATGGCAGTTTGAAAACCCAATAACACATTTTCTGTTAAAATTGTAATGTAATGATGTATTGATTTTGTTTGTTTCTTCAACTTTCAGAACCCTGCTGCACATAAACTTCCTGGCACCCTTATTTATGGTCTTATTGTGGGTAAAACCCATTACCAAGGACTACATAATGAACCCACCATTGGGAAAAGAGAGTGTGCCTTTGTAAGCTGCTTTTGAAAACTTTCATTATATAATGTTATCATTTGTGTGTGTCAGAAAAGAAATACGGTTATAGCTATATTAATGGGAAAGAAGACAATTTGGCCATGCCAAAGCTTTCGTTTTCAGTTTCTCAGATAAGGAGGAACATTTCTTGGGAGGGAATATGGTTGAGGGTCCATTCATTCATTCTATCTAACACAGAAATACTTTCCCTTCCTCTTCTTCATTTATCCCTTCTTCATTATTCATCTTTCTTCATATTTCTCACAGTACTGTGCATTCCTACGCTCCATTTATTTATCTATTCATCATATAATTTCTCACACACATGCACATGTACTTTTGCATTCCCTTACTCTTTCACACATGTCTGTCTGTCAGCACAATTGTCTCCATAATATACCTCTCCCACTACCCTGAGGAGTAATTTCAGAGGAAAGAAGAATACTTTAGGGGAAAGAAGATGCTTTTGAAAATGTGGATCTTGCCACATCTCTGCTTTCAGAGATTCACACAATGAATGTGTTCTTTGAATTTATTCTCATTTGTAGTCTCTGACACCTATGTCCCCACATTCATTTCTTCAAGTCAGAGAATGAAGAGGTTGGCAGAAAGGTCACCAGGAAGGCATTGAGTGGCAAAGCATGGCCTGCCTCCTCGTCTCTGGTGTTAATTCTTGTAACAGTAGCAGCTTGACTGAGACTGAAACATTGGGAACACACAGAGAAGGAACAGGTCTAATAATAATAATAATTATTATTATTATTATTAATTTGTATCCTGCCTCTCCCTGTGTTGGATTGAGGTGAGTAACAGCAAGTGGGGAACAGTTAAAAAAAAACCCAATGTGTTACAGCATTAAAAACATAATCTAAAAAACATTAAATTAGAATTCACGATAAAATTGGGGGGAAAATTGATGGGGTCAGTGAGACAAATAGACTGTTAAAATGTCTGAGGAGGTCAGTTAGAGAAGGCCTGCCAGAAGAGATCAGTCTATATTGCCTTCTTGAAGGCCTCCAACGATGTTATATGGAGGATCTCCTCCAGCAGGCCATTCCATATTTTTGGAGCGGCAGCTGAAAAGGGCCTCTGGGAGGTTGCTACCAGCCTGGTTTTCTTTGGCTGCAGTAGATTCCTCCCGAAGGACCTGAGTGTGCGGTAAGGATTGTATGGGAGGAGGCATTCCCTCAAGTATGCTGGACCCAATCCAGGTAGGGCTTTATAGGTAATAACCAACATCTTACAGTATACTGTGCCTGGAAGCTAATAGGCAGCCAGTGTAGGTATTCATGATGTGAGTTCCCTCACACATTTTAAAATCAAGGAACATTGGAATTGAATGTTCATCCCAGTTTAAAGATAGGAGAGATTACTGCATTACACACTCACAGTGCTGCTATTCCACTTTAACTTTTCTGGCTGCCTCCTGTTGCATTCTGGGGTTTGTAGTTCAGTGAGGCCTAAGAGCTCTCTGACTAAGAATTCTAAATGCCCCTCCCTAAACTGCAAATGCCAGAATGCAGAGTGTAGTGCAGTAATCTACGTAGTGACAGTAACACTGAGAGATTATTCACCCATCCTGTGATTATGAGATACATACCAAAAGTTGGAAATGTATAGTTGTATTGTTATCTACTACAGGGTCATGTTGGTGTCAAGGACTGTGTCATGTGTTTTGCTGAAGGCAAAGAAACTAACCAAAATCTTGGGAAACTAGTGCAGAATCCTTCATATCTTTGCAATGGGTTTAGGAGGCAAAAAGATACAGTACCTTGGTTTCTATACTGAAGAGGAGCCTTTAAATTGGGTGGGCAACTGTATGGGGCCCAGGGACCAATTCTCCCTCCCACCCATGGGCAGCATCCCACACATGCAAAATCAGCTCAAATGCCTTGGCAGTCTCTCTCAAAAATACAACCAGTAGTAACATTGCATCATTTCCTATTGCCATTGTGACAGTGACTGCAACAAAAATGGAAGTATTTGGTGGCGGAGTTCAGGAAAGATTATCCATGTTGATTGAAGTGTTTTTGTTTTTGCATGTTTTCACTTGCAGAGGGTTCTGCTTTTTGGGGGGTGGGGGAGGATCTTGGAATTTTTTATGGAACCACAGTTTTCAGGTCCAAGGGCAGCACTTTTCCCACCTTTTCTCTAAATGTTAATGATTACAGTGTGGGTGTGAAAATAGCTTTGCTTCTTAAAATCTAGATACCCTGACTTCCATGGTAAAGGCAAGTTGACAAGGATACATATAATGTGGTGCATGCCTTCCTAGATATTTTGTACTTCAGTTTGGTAAAAATGAGGCAGAAATGGCTCATGACCCATTATTTTCTTGAGTATGGTGTATTGGTTTGAGCTTTGGACTGTGAGTGGAGACCATGATTTGAATCCTGGCTCAGCCATATAAACCTACTGGATGACATTGTGCAAGTCACATTCTCCCAGCCTCAGAGGATGGCAATGGTAAACCCCCTTTGAAAAAACTTGCCAAGTAAACCCCATTCACCTTAGAGTCACCAATAAGTCAGAAACAACCTGAAAGCACACATCAATAAAATGTATCATACCCAGTTTATTGGATGCCCAAGATGATAGGAAATGGGGGCTCTTATACTGTCACACCTGAAATATACAACCACTAGAAGCTTCATATATGCCCAGAGTGTTTGAACAGTGGATAGACTATTTTTAAACGGCTTCCTGTGTGGCAGAATTTTGAAAGGTGTTTTTTGCTCCTTTTAGGATTTAAGAAGCTTGTACCACATTGAGAATATTTGGTTTGTACAGTTTTGAATAACCACTGGAAAATTGTGTTCCTCTTTAAAAATCTACAGAATGTCAGAAGCTACATTTGATACTATTAGGCTGTGGATAATAATTCTCCTGTGTGCTTTGAGGTTAGCCATGATGCGCAGTCATCTCCAAGCCTATCTGAATTTAGCACAGAAATGTGTGGATCAAATGAAAAAGGAAGTTGGGAGAATAAGTACAGTTGAACTGCAGAAAATGGTAAGCCTAACAAACAATAAAAATACATAGAGGATAATATCTGATTATGTTTTGTCTCTTGAGCACGAGGGACACTTTTTTGGTTTTGGTCACCTAAAGTAGAACTTGAAGAGAATCCAGAAACCATGGTGCTGTTTCTTCAATAATTTTAACTTTTAAGTAGTTGTGGCAATAGCACCATTTAATAATTTACTAATTTTTCACTAGCCCTGTGTAATATTCTGGTTCTCTCCTGAACAGTTTCCCTTCTAAATTTCCCTGTTCTGCAAGGTTATGTGTGTGCAAAATGTTAACATTTCAGAACAATGCAATAGCTAAATGGCTGTCTAAGTAAGATTATACATCACTTCCCTTGTCGTTCTAGCAAAAAAAGGGATTTCTAAAATGGAGAGTTAGGACTGTTGTTTCTTAACTGTCATCATGTCGACTTGGACCTATGGTGAACCTATGAATGAAAGATGTTTAAGACACCCTTACAGCCCTGCTCAGGTCTTGGACTGTACTGAAACAAAAAATGATATGGAAAATAAAATATGCCTCTTTTGATGATGTTCACAGCAGTTGTTTATCTCCTACAGCTTCAGTTTCATCCACTCATTTTGGCATAATCTGTCTTTGAGTGTTTTTGCCAATCTAAGATTGAGTACTGCATGATTAATATCCAAAATAAAAATAATAATCTATGATTAATATCTAAAATAAACTGAAGCAAAATCTCAGATCAATAACCATGTCAAAATATGGAATTTAAAGAAAATGTGAAAAACAGATGTGCACTATTACAGATGTGCACTATTACATTTAGTTGGCCAGGAACCATGAGAACTATGGACAGGTCAGGGACATAATCAAAGAGGAATGAAGAAAGATTATAAGTGTGGCCAAAAAGAAGGTAAAGAAACGATGGATGATGAAACACTTCAAGCAGTTAAAAATGAGAAGCAAAAACAAAGGGAGACAGGAACAAAATCAGAAGCATGAATGTTACACTTTAATGAAAAGTGGACAAGACAAAGAGAATTTTTACAACGAACAATACAGAGAAATAGAAGCTGACAACAAAAAAGGAAGAACAAGGGACCTATTCAACAAGATTCTGGAATTCAAAGAGAATTTTAAGCCAAGTGTGGGGATGCTTTATGATCAGAAGGGGAAAATAATATATGACCAAGATGAAATAATAAAGAGGGAAACAAAAGACAGAATTATATATATATATATAAATACAAAAGCATAAATGACACATTGGAAGATGAAACAGATGAACTCCAAAGTTTGGAAAGATGCACTCAGAGCAATTGAGAAGAACTAATCACCAGGAAAAGATGACATACCAATAGAACTTCTACAATCCACAGAGGCAGAATCAAGTTAAGTTATTATTATTATTATTATTATTATTAACCTTTATTTATATAGCGCTGTAGGTTTACACAGTGCTGTACATATAAACTTATAATTAGACTAAAACCTGCCAACAAATATGGAAAGCAAAGCTATGGCCCACATATTGGGAACAATTAGTATACATTCCTACACACACACACACAAAAAGGACACACAAAAGATTGCATTACCTACAGGAACATTGCACTAATTTCCAATGTGGGCAAAGTCATGCTCAAAATTCTGCAGCAAAGATTCCTACCACATATGGAGTGAGAAATTCCATAGGTGCAAGCTGGTTTCAGGATAGGAAGCGGCATTAGGGATCACATTGCAAACATACAATGGATCATGGAGCGTACCAGGGAATTCCAAAAGAAAATATGCATGTACTTTAATGACAAGAGCAAAGCCTTTGACTGCCTAGAATATGAAAAGCTATGGAATGCTCTAAAAGAAATGGAAGTACCACTACATTTTATTGTCCTGGTGCATAATCTGTACTCAGGACAAGAGGCTGCTGTCAGAACTGAATACTGTATAGAGAAATAAAATGGTTCCCAATCAGAAAACAAATGCTTTCACCCCATTTGTTCAACCTCTGTGTGGTTACTCAGAGCAAGCTTATACTTAGAGACAGGAGGAGTGAAGATCTGTCTCTAACATTAACAACCTAAGATATGCAGACAACACAGTGCTACTAGCAGAAAGCAATAAAGATCTGGAAAATTACTGAAGAGAGTCAGGGAGGGAAGTGCCAAGGTAGGCTTAATGTGGAACATTAAGGAAACAAAAATAATGACCATGTAAGATCTGCAAGAATTCATCCTAGCTAACAAGATAAGTGAAATAGTCAAACAGTCCCCATAACTTGGAGCAAACAATAATCTGAATTGAGACTGCAGTCAAGAAATTAGAAGAAGGTTAGGATGGGAAAGGGCAGCTATGAAAGAACTGGACAAGATTCTTATGTGCAAACACTAAAGTGAAAATTTTCCAAATCATTGTATTCCCCATCACCATATACAGATGTGAGAGCTGGACAGTGAAGAAAGCTGACAGAAAATCCACTCTTTTGAGATGTGGTGTTGGAGAAGAGTGCTGATGATACCATGGACAGCCAAGAAAACAAACAAATGTATTCTAGAACAGATCGAGCCCAAACTCTCTGTGGAAGCCAGGATGACTAAATTGAGGCTGTAGTTCTTTGGTCATATTGAAAGAAGTCATGAATCATTAGAAAAGACAATAATGCTAGAAAAGGTAGAAAGCAGTAGAAAGAGAGGGAATCCAAATGCCAGATGGATGGAGCTAGAGAAGCCATGGGCCTGAGACTGTAGGACCTGAGCAGTTCAAGGGCAGTTAATATCAACAACAATAATGTGTTGGCAGTTTGAGGCCCAGTTCCCGCAAGATGGGGTGAGCTACCATCACTAATCCCACCTTCTGCCAACCTATCAGTTTGAGAGCATGCAAATCAAGTAGATAAATAGGTAACACTCCTCTGGGAAGGTAAACAACATTCTGTGCACTCATGCTGACCACATGATCACAGAGCAGTCTCTGACAACACTGGCTCTTTAGCTTAGTAACAGAGATGAGCACTGCCCCTTATGGTTGGACACGACTTGACAACCTTGTCAATGGGGAATATCTTTACCTTTATATGCTATGTATTTTTATTTCTTTTTATTGTAACTCGCTTCGATCTGTAGGGAGAGGCGGGCTAAAAATAAATTATTATTATTATTATTATTATTATTATATAATGATATCACATAGGCAATTAGGAGAGGGTAAAATTGCTCTCAGTTTTCATAGGTTAAAGGTGGGGGTGGTAGTTAAAGAACATTTTAGAAACTCTCTGCCCTTCCTACTTTTAATTGTTTATTTTGTTGGTTGGGGGATAATGGAAACAGTTATATGGTAGGTTGGAATTTGTAATTGTCAGTGCAAGTGGTTAACAACTGACAGGTCAAAAATGATTCTGCTTTTTATATTCTCGTTGCAGAAATGTTTTAGCTCTTTGATAGCCAGTGAGAATGTCAGAATGTTTTTCTGGGCTTCTCAGCTATTGTGAAAGAATTTTCATGCAAAATTGTGCACTGGCAGGAGTAGCTTATGTCCCCGCCTTCAGAAATGCACATGTGACACCAGACTATGTTTGATAAATTTCATAGCATTATTTTTACTTCTGACGGTGATAACTTCTACAATACTCATGTTATAATGTGGTTTACAGTGAATTATCCTTTTTGTTGTTGCCTTCAGGTGGCCAGAGTGTTTTATTACCTTTGTATAATTGCACTCCAATACGTGGCACCTCTAGTTATGCTGCTGCACATGACTCTGCTATTGAAAACTTTAGGTGAGAATTATTAAATAAACAAAAGAAACTGCTCAATAATTATCTGTTTGTTAAAGCTCTGTAGTTTTTTTCTTGTTTAGTAGTTTAGGAACAGGTGGTAAGCCAAAATATTGAGCCATGATTCCATGACATGCATTTCTGCATAGTTTTATCGGCTTATCTCTTTCCTCTGTTTTGAATCCTAGAATGACTGGCAAGATGTCCATACATAACAGTCAGCAATCAAGCAAGTTGTTGCTGAAAAACAGTTGACAAATTTGATGTCTTAGTGGTCTTACATAAACCTGTATAATAGTGTATGTGAGGGGCTCACATGTATATTTTCTTATTAAACAAGGAACCATCCCCTTGTGAAAGGCAAGAGTGTCTTCTGTTCTGGAAACTTTCTCATCCATGAACCCTTTAGTTGGAATTTTGTATGTTTTCTGACACTGTTTTCCTTTGCTTCATCATTTCCATCCTTTGTTACACAGCCCTAACTTTTGCCATCAACTTATCCATGAGTAATATCAAAATCCATAATTTTGACCCCAAAACCTGCCCTCGACTTATACATGACTTATAGTCGAGTATATGCGGTAAATACAATGTAATTGTGCTTTCTCTGAATAAGATTCAAATTGTTTTTTGTGGATGTAAATAGAGGATGATACATCCATCCTATTTACTTTACAAACAATAACAATCTGTGTTTAATATCTAGAGGTCCAAAGAATTACTTCAGTAAATGTATGAAGTGAATTTAATGCAACTGTGTATCTAGCAGGAAAAAACAACATTACAGTACTTGGTTGCTAGTTATAGGAAAGATGAAAATGTGTTTTGGACATTAGCTGACAAATGTGTTTGGGTGGAAAGAGTGAAGAAATCCCATTTATCAATTTCACCTCCACTTCCCAAATCCAAATTATCTTCCTTTTTATATCCCTCTCTTAACTGAGACTTTGCACACTAGAAACAAGTAATAAAAGGAAGTATGAATGATGTACACATCTGGAACTAGGTATCTGGCTACAAGGAAGATGTACAAGTTTCTGTATCACTGGTGACTGAAACTATGGAGGGGGCAGGAAATGGTTAATGTTTTTACTGTGAAAAACATGAATATCAGGATTCACATGGCTACCATTTTCTTCTGTCCAATAAACTAGATTCAACTTTTTACAATATGGCTACCATTTTGTAAACTAGATTCTACTTTTTGCAAAATGCAACATAAGTCTCATTATTGCTCAAAACAGGTAGTTTTTAAAGCTCAAATGAAGATTCTTTAACATGATGTTCATTTGTTTTCCTGTAGGTAACTATTCCTGGGGCATTTATCCAGAATCAGCTTCATATACACCAGTGGAGAACAATCCACTGATCAATTCAATAAACTCTGAATCTTCTTCTGAAGATGGGAAGATGAAGGTAACTGTAGTACAGCTAACAATGGCAGTGGCTAGCCTGAAGAACATTTTCACTCCACTCCTATTCAGGGGTCTCCTGTCCTTTCTCACCTGGTGGATAGCTGCTTGTCTCTTTTCCACAAGCCTTTTTGGGCTCTTTTATCATCAATACTTGACAGTGGCATGACCTCATAAGGCAGGCATTCAATGTTAGGAAGTCTTTATGCCTCCAGAAGTCAGAAGAAAATGGGAAGAAATAACTTGATGAAGAGGAAAACATACCTGTTTTTCCTTAAATTCTTCTTCTATGTTCTCGGGCAGTGTTGCTGGGTAATGTTGGAAACTGCGAGTTTATAACTGTTACCTTAAATTGTAGGTAACTGCTGAATTGTTGGAGAGCTATTTTCAAATATATCCAAGTACCTTTATTTTCATGAACTACATCCTTCCCTGAATACATTGCATATTCAGTCATAGATTGGCTGGCCTTAGTGGTGTTAAGCTACTAGGGTAATATTTATGGTGACTGTTTTCAAAATGAACTTTCAACTGAGCCATATAAGGGAGATGAAGAAGTTATCCTGTTGGAAAATCAAGGATGACTTATCTACAGAAAAGCAAACTAATCCAACAAGTTGAAAGAAATACTGTATATTACAGTAAAGGAAGCAGCTTGAATCGAGTGTATTGTAAATAAAATGCATGGCCTCAGCAAGTGTACATGCCGAAAGACTTATTGATTTGTTGCAGTAAGGGTATTGTATTGCAATTTTGCGTCACTGATCCCTTAATGTATGAATGTTCAGGAGTGTGCAATTACCTTACTTTAAAACCTTTCTCCTCTTTCAGCACTCACATACTTGAAATGGATCCTTTAGTGGCTATAATTGACTTGTAGGAAGTCCAAATATTTTTGTGGCAGCTTATTACATGTACCTCACTCCTGCACATTCATGTATTAAGCTATGCAAAGTGGTATAATATGCTGCGGCATACTCTTAGTGAGGCACTGTACCCCATAATGTAATGTGTGAGGAAGTCCTAAATAATTTTCATATTGTAAGAGTAATATTATAAATATATTGTCTCAGTCTTAACAATTTTTAAAAAATAATAAATGACAATATGGATCCTTGAATATTCAGTACTGATGCTAATAGATATCCACAAAATCTAGTTGGGTTTTAATATCCTGATGTTACACAAACTCTTTTGACTTTTCAACAGTGACTGGAGTAGTTTGTTAATACCGATCACTGTCTGCCAATTCTGAATGAATGTGGAATATTACTTGATAGTATTTTTCCCTCATATGGACATAATCTAGGAAACAGACGTGCTTTGAACCATGTTTTTAAGGATTGCCCTGCACAAAAATTTTTGTTAAGCATCTTAATAAGGATGCTCTGATAGGTCAATGTATTTCATTTATGCAGTTAGAATTGATTATATACTTTTCAGTGACCTATCTGTTCTGCCTGGCTTCTGCCATCTCACTACAGTGGTCCCCCAGGTTACAAATCCCCCGGGGAACGAAATCCCCGGGGTCCAAAACCGGCGGGACCGCAAAAATTCCCCCGGGATCCAAAGGATCCCCCGGGGAACGAAACGGAAAAACCACGCGGCCCCTTTAAATTGGCCGCGCGGTCCGTCCGCCAAAGTGGTCCCCCGGGATACGAGCATTTCCGGGTTACGAAAGGTAATCCGGAACGGATTACCTTCGTAACCCGGGGGACCACTGTATAAACCATGGTGGGAAACCTTTAAAAAAAAAAGTCAAGTGCCAGATTGCTTCATCTGAATCTTCTGTATCTCCTCACCCCCTTCCTCTGGTTTTCCTCCACCCCCCCCCCCCCCCCGGCACATTCAATTGCTTTCCCATTCATGTTTCCCCACTCAAGCACATTCATCAACTTTTTTTTCTCACCTCTCCAGCAGCTTCTCTCCTTCCCCCCTCCACAATACATGTTGACAAACAGAGCAAGCAGTTTCCAGAGCTTTTAGAGTTATTTTTAGACTATGTATTGCTTCATTTATACTGTGCCATTTACTTAAGACTCAAAACGGCTTACAAAATAAAAAAGAAATACAGGTAAAACCACATTTGATTAAAAGCGTATAAAACTTAGGATTAAAACAGTAGAATTAAAACATTAATTTAAAAGAAAAGAATAAAAATACTGCAGCACATTAGGGGGGTGGGTCATCTACATGTAAAATAATCAGCTCTCATAAGCCTGTGGAAATAGAAAGCACTTCACTTGCCAACAAAAGGACAAGGAAGAAATTAACCTAGCTTCTCTAGGAAGAGAAGCTTCCTGTTCTGTGCTGGATTCTAAAAGAAAATGTTTCTTTACATGAAGATGAATATGTGTGAAAATAGAGAAAAGAATACAGTAATGCCTTTGTGACTAACTGGGAAACAGACATTTCTAGCATAAGCTTTTGTGAGCTACAGTCCACTTCAGCAAAGCTGATGCTAGAGAGTTTTTCTCCCCAGTTAGTCTCAAGAGTGAAGTTGGAATTGCTTTATGTCTTTTAATGCCAAAACAGTCTAACATGGCTGGATATTTTAAACAGAAATTGTGAGCTGCTTATGGAAGAATGGGGCAGTCTCACCCTCCGTGAGCAACCTCCTTGACATCTCTGCTGGGCAGAGGGCTTTCTTTCTTTGAACACAGTAAGGAAATGTAGTTGGCTACCAGGGAAATGAGCAGAGCAATCTCATTCTCCACTGAAAGCTATTCCATGCTGGGCTCAGAGACTGAAACCTTCCTTTCTTAGTTCCAATGTAGAAAAAGTATTTTTTTTCCCTGATAGCTTGCGGAGGGAATAGATGTGGGGGCAGAAGGAATCCTCCATGGGCAACATCTGGCCCATAGACTGCCAGTCCCCAGCCTGTAGCTTAAAGAAAGGCTGTGGAGATTGTGGACTTCTAAATAATGTTGGATTCCACATCCCACCAGTCACAATCCGCAAGCGTAATGGTTGCGGATTATGGGTGTTTTAGTCCAACAGCATCTGAAGAGGCACAGGCTCTTCATCTGTACATTGGGCCCTTGTTATCTGCTGGGGTTTGGTTCCAGGACCTTCTGTGGATAACAAAATTTGTGGATGCTCAAGTCCCATTAAATATAATGGCGCAACAGAATGATGTCCCATATATAAAATGGAAAATCAAGATTTGCTATTTATACTTTTTGGGAATATTTTCAAGCCGTGTATGTTCAAATCTGTTCAAATCTGTGGATAATAAATCCTTGGATAAGGAGGGCCAACTGTAATATAAAGGATACTTCAAAAAAAACCCTGATGTTTTTGTTGTAGTGCTATAATTTCTTCTGAGATAACAACAGCTATCAGCATCTCTTGCCATAATACTGGTATCAAGACATTCACTATATTCAGTATTAAGGTACTTCATCTCTCCCTATATGGTGGGACTTTTCCTTCCTGTTCTGCCCCAGCAAGCTGAAGGGGCCCTAGGCTACCAGAAACAAGTTTGGAGAGTATAGTGGTGGGAGTGGAATCCATTCTGCCAGTGGTGTCCATTGTGTTAGCAAATTCACATAGTTGAACACAACTAAATATGCAGAATTGATTCATATTCTCACTGCAGGTCAGTACATAAAGCTTGCACAGTAGTCATTATGCCCTACCTATTAGCTGTGTTACTCTTTGTCAACTACTGTAAGTCCCAGAATAAACTTGTCATTGGCATGTCTTCAGATTTCATATACTGGTTCACAATGTTAAATTTAAGAATTGCTGTTTCCAATTTTTAATGAGCACATTCCAATATTTTTGCTTATATTTGCCTTTGAAACTGAAGTTGAACATTTTGGATGATGGAGTCAAAATATTTCTTAATGTAGTATGATAAAACTAATTCATGACAGTCTTATCAATTGTTGCTAGTAGTGGAATCTTGGAAGTGGAATAATCAGCATGATTTGAATCCCAGAATTTATACAATTAAAAAAAAACAGCTTCATTTATATACCGCTTCATATAAAGCAGTGTTTAAGCAGTTTACAACTGTAAGCTACTTGCCCCCAACAATCTGGGTACTCATTTTAGCGACCTCGGAAGGATGCAAGCCTGAGTCGAGCTTGGGCCCTTTTGCTGGTCTTGAACTCGCCACCTTATGGTTTTGAGTGAGTGAGTGGCTGCAGTACAGGCATTTAACCACTGCGCCACCAGGGCTCCTTCAGGGAAAAACATCTTAGGTTAGGCAACAGTTTTCAGCTTCAGACTTAACCTCTTTGGTTATTTTTGGAGTATACCACCTTTGGAACTATACATGTACTGACACAGCATATAGAAACATAATTATTTGCTTGTGGGATCTAACTAAAAGTTGAACTCTTTGGTTTACAACAGAACTAATATCTACAGTAACCTCACAATCAAGGTGTGAGGAAGGTAGTTATCCTCTGTTGTCCCATCTCAGTAAATTTCTCCATAATGCAGATTGCCCTATTTCCTTTTCCTCTATAATGGCTGGTACATCCTCCCATTTTTCTTTTCAATTTATCTTTAGCTGAAGTGTGGCCCTTTGGATATTTCTGGGTTGTAGTTCCCATGAAGCCCTAGCTAGTATGGCTTATGGTGAATTGTGATGTACAGCCAATTAGCTCTGGCTCAAAATATTTGTCCAGCTGGTGGATCATAATGTAAGTAATGTGTATAGATAGTCCATTGGTCCAAAATGCGTATGCCAGTGCCACATATTCCCTTTTTCGAAATATGTACATTTCTCTAAAATGAGAGGAAAGAAAGATGGATCTGTACAATCAAAATCAGAATGAGGTCCCATTTTGGGGATAGGTTTAAAGGCAGTCTGAAATCAAAGGCTAGTAGGGCTTTCTTTTAAAACCTAACTCAATAGAGAATGGAATATTGTCACTTGTGATATTTGGAGTCCAGTGTTACAGGGGAGACATGCCTTCCTTTTGATGTTCAAAGGGTACATTTGTACATAGAACAAACTGCCAATTCAGCATAGGTCATGTCCATTTAACACCATAAAGCCTGTTAAAGTAATCTGTAGAATATCTCTGTCATCCATGTATTTTGCCATTAATCTGAAATCTCATTTCGAGTACCAGAGATTTAAACCCAAAAAATAATTGTAATCAATTAGGTGAAAGTTGGTTTAAATATTACTTGACATTTTCAGACTCCCTTGGATTGCCCATCATCTGGCCTCAAAAACAAAAAATGTAAATTGCCCCTCCAGTAAACCATCAACGTGAGTGGGACAGCTTGCTGGCACAGGATTTCTATATGCTGATTTATTGCAATTTTGATCTTGCACATTACACCAAAGAAGCTGTTTTATACTGATTCAGATCATAAATCCATTTAGCAATACTGCCAAGACTTGGTGGAAGTGATTGTCCAGAGTTTCAGGCAAGATTAACACCTAGCCCTACCTGGATATCCTTGGTATTCCTAAGTGGTCTCTGATCCAGGTTCTAACTAAGCTTTACCCCTGCTTAACTTCTGAAATCAAAGAAGAAGTTAGATTAGAATGGCACAATAATACATACATCATGGTATCTGACTGTGTTAGCTGGAGAACATAAAGTGAAGGGTAAGTGACAGCAAAATAAGTGCACAGATATGAAGAACAGTAGTGTAACACTTTTGATCCATTGTTGAAATCCAGCACTGTCTTGAGAAATGGAATTAAAAAGTATGCTATCTGAAAAGAACTTGAAGTATCTTTGTCAAAAGGTCCGTATTCTTTCTGTTCTCTGGATTTTTAATATACTGTACCTTTTTGTGAATTGCTACATATAACTCTATCTCTGCAGGCATTATCTTTTAAATATTTGTTAATTTATGATTACTTCATATCCCTTTGAGTGAAATTAGGACTGCTAGCCTTTCTAGCCCTTAACAATTTCAGATGCTGCTGTTTTCCCATCAGTTCATCTCAGTGTCTCCTGCTAAATTTTGCCTTGCCGCATAATTTGATACATGCATATAAAAAGTGTGCCATAACGCATGGTGTTGGGAATAGTGAAATGCAGAGTTATGCCTCATTACTTCATCCTATAATTGTCTACATCTGGATAATACTAAACCTGCTAGCCAGAATTGTTTGATTTTTTAACTACAATGTATGGAGCTAGCTTATTGTATATACATTTATGATCTTTAGAAACCAGTGTCTTTTAAAAAAGGCTATGGTGGGGGAGATGGCTTAAAAGACTGCGTCTCCGTGATTTTGCTTTCTGAGCTATCTATTTAATCAGTACTAAAATGGATAAATCAGTGGAGTAAGATTGTTTGGGGAAGTACTTGATATTGGATATTTTTTTTCACACAAGAATCTAGGAATCCTGGATTCTGAATGAGCAGATCACTGGTATATTCTGCTCTTTCATTCCAGAGTATAGCTATCAGGGTGAGTGTGCAAACATAGGACATTGTCCTCCCCCCCCCCCCCCCGCCCCTGCACAATAAGAATTCTTGCACTAAATTAAATTTTCACTCAGTGTCTTAATTTCTGGTATTGCAGAACATGAGCTGTTGAAACTTTTTCATACCTAAAGCTCATATATTTGCAGTGTTCATATTCCCCTGATAACTTTGTTTGTCCCTTTTCTTTGGATGCCTAAACTATATTTCTAAAGGCTGTACTGAAGTTTTAAGTTACTGTAATGCTAGAAATTTGGGGACTGAAGGAAAATTTAATGCTTATTGGGGGAATACTTCACTCCGGCTTGGAGCACAAGCAGCTAGTCATTCGAATATTTGCACAACACTACAGGCTAAGCATCCTGGCACAGTGCTCAGTTGATCCTGTTTGCTGTAGGAATTGCTAAATAAATTTGCAGGGTTTTGCTCCACTGTTTGCTTATTGTGTTATCTAGCAGCATATAAATTTCCTTCTCTGGAAATTCTCTGGTTTGCTCCCAAGTCAAAGGAAATATGAACATGTATTGGTGACCTATGGAAACTCATCAGGATTAAAATATGGCAAGTTCCTGGTTAGCCACAAAATACACCAGCAAAGGTATGGGCCTCATTGCAGATAATTTTATTTGGTCTGGAATTTTTCATAAGGCTTTCTTAGTATTAGCAGTTTTAGTCCACCTCTTGCACACTCCATTAATAAATACCATATTAGAAAGGGGAGTTGTGGCCTCCATTTGCAATTTGTTAATATACTAACAATATTAAGTATGCATAGATAACTTTTATATTATACAGATTTTTATTGTACTTTGTCCTTTTTAATACATGTAAGCCACCTTGGATCCCAAGCCAGGAGAAAAATTATGATTTTTTAAATTATCTTTATTAGAAGTTAGAACACCAACCTTTATTAGGCATATAATTATCTTTATTAATTATAAAAGTTACAAACATAAAAAGGAACAAAACAAGCTCCTAACTTACAATAACAAACATACAAAACTCACGTTAAAAAACTAAAACAACAAAATTACTTCCAAACAGGAAATTGAACTTTATGGTATCAAGTATTAACTAAATTCTCTTCTTATTGAGATATTCATTACCTTTTTAACTTTTGGATATATGTACTATTCTTAAACAGAATATAGATTTTTGGCTATATGTTACCTCAAAAAAACAACAACAACTTAACAATTAGTAAAGATATTTCATATCAAGCCTAATATCCAATTTTCTCCCAAATTATTTTTCAAATACAGTATTTGATCAAGAGGTGCCAGTCTCTTTGGAAATAGTCTGTCTCTTCTTTGGATTATTTGTGTTAATTTGTCTGAATTCAAAAAGTCACATACTTTAAGTATCCAATCTTTTCTCTCCGGGATGGATTTTTCCCTCCATTTTTCTGCATAAACTATGCTAATTAATCTTCCATAGTCCCCCCTCCCCCCCAATACTACTACTTTGTTAATGCTCAATAAATAGGGTTTTGGATCAAACTGGATTGTGGTGTTGATTGTATTATAGATGTCTTTCCAACATTTTTAAGATAGATTACACTGCCACCACAAATGGTGAAAGGTGCCCAATTCGGTTTCACATTTCCAACAGCGATTATTATAATTTTTGTAAATTTTCGCCAATTTAAAAGGGGTGATGTATCATCGGTACTGCATTTTGTATTGTAACAGCTATATCTACCTCTTCAGTACACACACCTATCCTGCCATGAAAGTCTTAATTCAAATAGAATGTCCCAAGGCATTCCTGTGTTTAAAAATGGCTGTTCCTAAGCATTCCTAGACACTTCCCATGGGACTTGTCAGTTACATAAGTCAGCTTCTGTGATGATCATTTTTCTCTATCTTTTCTCCTTGCAGAGTTCTAAAGACAAAAAAGTAATGCCACAAGAACTGGTTGTTTTGGATCAATTACTTCCACTTTCTTTTTTCCTTTCCTTTTCTTTCTTATTGTCTGTTTCACCCAAGATATATACAGTACAACTCTTGATTCCACAATTGCATTCCACAATTGCCCTTCTTGGCAATGTCCTGTGGAATGGTGAAAATGCATGGCAGATCTATGTGGCAAGTGCCTATATTCAGTAGCTCATCAGAATATGGTCTAAACCACACTGCAGAAATAATCCAGTTTGAGACTGCTTTAGCTGCCATGGCTCAATGCTAGGGAATTCTGGGAACTGCGATTTTATGAAGCATTTAGCCTTCTCCGTCAAAGAGCTCTGATGCCACAATAAATTACACTTCCCAGAATTCCTTAGCACTGAGCCAGGGCAGTTGAAATGGTCACAAACTGGATTATTTCTGCTGTGTTTTGTTTTGTTTTGTTTTTTGGACCATTGTCTCATTAGTTCATTGTTTTCTTTATAGGGTATATATTCAGATACACTTTCTCGCTGAATATAAGCAAGTGCATGAGATTTCCTTACAGCCTTAGATGTTTTCTTTTCTAGCTTTAATGATTTATATTATGGTCAATTGAGCTGCAATCTGCACAATCTGTTGAATCCAGCATGTGCCAGCCACCAGTAGCTTCCATGGCAGCCAGGTGGGTAAATCCACTTTGGGCTTTAGTCTCTTTTTTACACAAAGCTATCCAAGGTATAGTATCTCCAAAATAGGTTCAGCAGGTTGGGCATTTCCTTTAAAGTTTGATAGAAAACCTGGAGCAGATTCACTGTTCCACCAACATAGTATTTCATTAAGTGGAGCTCTGTGTTACGTAAATAAAACTGTGCCTTCAAGTAAAATGATGTTCCTCTGTGTTTTCAGCTTTGAGCATGATCAAGTCTTGACTCATTGCCTCATTTCTTGAATCCTTGATATTAGGAAGCCTATACATTCTTATCAGTGACATTTAAAATGTGACATTTTAAAAGTGAGAGCCAAGAGATCTCTCCTGTAACCTGCAAATGGTTCCACCATTTTAAAAAATATCTTGCTTATTGCTACATTTCATTCTGGGGAGTAAAATCCATATATTAATCTATATTCTTGCATGTCATGCAGCACTTTACTAATAATGATGGGAAAGGATAAGAGGTAGTTGCAATAAGAGTTGTAAACCTTTTTGCATGGTGGAGTGCTATAGAAAATACAATATTCCCTTTGGTGTATTGTTGCAGGTGTAGTAAACACTATGACTCAATACATACTTTTATATAATTCCTTAAAATATTTAATTTTTACCCCAACTTCTGGTTATACGGCCCAAGGCACCTTAGTCACAAATCACAAAAGTCAGCTAAAACTAATAAAATTAGAGAACAAAAATAAAGCAATCAAATAACCTGTGCTCATTTCTGGAGAGACTTGATTTGGCCATGGTGACACATTGCCTTAGCCACATCCTACTTGGATTATTGTAATGCAATCTGTATGCCATTGAAGAATATTTGGAAACTTCTGAGGTCCACATGAGAGGCCTTTCCTTCAGTCCCACCACCTTCACAGATACAACTGGTAGAGATGTGAAATAAGGTGTGTTTGGCAGCTGCCACTAGGCTCTACAACTCCCTTCCTAGGGAGGACAGAATGGCTCCATCTCTGTAGTCCTTCTGTCAACAGGCAGATTTTTTTACTCCAATGGGATTTTGAGAACTGAAGGTCTTGAAGAAAGGAAGAGTGCTGTATTTCAGTTGTACTTTTTTTTAATTGCTTTTTATCATTTTTAATTGCATGTTTTAAATGGCTTTTACTAGTTAAATGCATTTCAGTTCTTAGCATTTGTATTTGCATTTGTATTGCATTTATTTTAATCTGTAATTAGTCTTTGGTCCTGGTTTTAGAAAATGGCAGGTATAAATACGGTCAATAACAACAATAACAACACACAAACATTGAATTAAAACTATATAAAAGCATATAGAGAAAAAATAGATTCCTTCCTAAAATTGGTTACCAGATAAACACCAGCACCACTGGATTTATGTGAATGTTGATGTCTGTTGTGTTGAGTAGTAAATGCATCAATAGATTTGCCTCTGCCAAATCATCACTTCAGCTGTCAGGAAAAGATATCAGTGTGGTTAAATTTGCTAGTGCATGGAAGGTACTTAATGTTAGGCTTTTTACAAGGTCCCCCATGATATTCATGCAAAGAATCTGGTAAAATGTGGGACATACAGTGCTATTGTTAACTGGATTTTTTAGCTGCTTTACAGACTAAACCCAAAGAGTCCTCACCAATGGTACCTCTTCATCCTGGAGAGAAGTGACTATAGTGGGGTGCTGCAGGGTTCTGTCCTGTCCTATCTTTATAAATGACATGGATGATGAAATAGAGGCTGTGCTTATCAAATTTGCAGAGGACAGCAAATTAGGAGAGGTAGCTAATATCCCAGATATAGAAATAGGATTTAAAATGACCTTAACAGATTGAATTGCTGGCCAAAATTTAAAAAAAAATGAATTTCATCATGGATAAATGTCCAATACGAAATTTAGGGAGGAAAACATAAAATGTACAAATATAGGTAATAGCTGGCTTGAAAGCAGTACATGTGAAAAGGATGCAGAGGTCTTAAGTAAACCACAAACTAAACATGAGTCAGTAGTGTGATGTGGCAGCCAAAAAGGCTCATCCAATCCTTGCTCACATCAATAGGAATATAGTGTCCAGATCAAGGTAAGTAATAGCACCACACTATTCTGCTTTGATCAGATACACCTTGAATACTGTGTCCAGTTCTGAGCAGAACAGTTCAAGAAGGATATTGATAAGCTGGACCATGTTCAGCGCTGGGCCATCAGGATAGTAAAAAGTATAAAAACCAAGCCTTATAAGAACTGGTTTAAGTTCCGTATGCTTAGCTTGGAGAAGAGAAGGCAGAGAGGTGATGTGATAGTCATATTTAAATATCTGAATGGAGTTGAGACTGCCATGGTCGCTCTGACAGACGGCCCCCGCCTGAGTATCAACAGGGGTAGTGTGACCCTGCTGTGCTCTTGGATCTCTCAGCGGCTTTTGACACTATAGACCATTCCATCTATAGACCATTCCATCCTTTCGGATCGGCTGAGAGAGTTAGGGATCAGTGGTATTGCACTCCAGTGGTTCCGGTCCTTTCTCTCCGTCAGATCCCAAAGGGTGAGGCTAGGGGACAGTTGCTCTTCCAAAATCGAGCTTAATTGTAGCATCCCTCAGGATGCCATTCTGTCCCCGATGCTATTTAACATCTATATGAAGCCACTGGGCGAGATCATTCGGATGCATGGAAAGCAGCGTCATCAGAACGCTGATGACACTCAGATATACTTCTCCATGACCAGATCATCTGCTCAGACCTCAGATGATGTCTCTCCTCTCAATGACTGTCTTGCAGTGGTAATGGATTGGATGAGGGAAAACAGATTGAACCATAATCCATACAAAACGGAGGTCCTCACAGTTACAGGCCCGAAACTGGGTTTGGGAATACAAACCCCAGTCCTCGATGGAGTCACACTCTCCTCGAAGGACTCTGTTCGCAGCCTGGGGGTACTTCTTGACTCGTCACTTCACATGACTAATCAGGTGAATGCGACAGTCAGGAGTGCCTGTTATCAGCTTCGGCTGATACGCCAGCTGCGCCCTCTCCTGGATGTGAGGGATCTGGAAACGGTGGTACATGCACTGATAACCTCACGTCTGGACTTCTGTAATGTGCTCTACATGGGGCTACCCTTGTGCTTAACCCGGAAACTGCAACCGGTCCAAAATGTGGCAGCCAGGATTGTGATGGGAATATCCAGGAGAGAGCACATTTCACCAGTGCTTAAATCTCTCCACTGGCTGCCAATTAGTTTCCGGGCACAGTACAAGGTGTTGGTTTTAACCTTTAAAGCCCTACATGGCTTGGGTCCATCCTATCTTAGGGACCGCCTCTTCTCGTATGACCCCCCCCCCCCACGCACACTTCAGTCCTCTGGGAGGAAACTGCTGCAGCCCATGAAGACCAGGCTGACACAGACCTCCCAGAGGGCCTTTTCAGCTATTACCCCCAAACTGTGGAATGACCTGCCGGATGAGATGTGTCTAATGACATCCCTTGATTGCTTTAAAAAAGCTTTAAAGACACATCTCTTCCGACAGTCCTTCCCAGAAGCTTCCTAACTTCCCGGCTCCAAAACTAGAAATCTGGCTGACTGGTTCTTCCCTTCCCTAACACTATGTCCTCGAGCCTTGGTCATGATGTTCAAGGAATTGTTATTTTTTATGATGTATTGTACTGTATTACTTTTTTTCTTTTCACTGGTTTTAACTATTGCTTAGTTTAATTCGGTTTTAAGGAGTGGGAGGTTGGGTAGTGGGTGACTGGATTGTTTTTAGTCTGTGTATTTTATTCCTGTTGTACCCAGCTCCGATTGTTGAAACAGAGGAGCGGGTTGTTGTTGTTGTTGTTGTTATTTTATGTAGAAGATGGAACAGGTTTTTTTCTGCTACTCCAGAATCTAGAACATAAACCAGTAGATTAAAATTTCAAGAAAAGAGATGGCACCTAAATATTAGGAAGAGCTTCTTAACTGTGAGATCTGTTTACCCATGGCTTAGACTGGTGGTGGACTTTCCGTCTTTGGAGATCTTTAGAAAGAGGTTGGATGGCCATCTTTCAGGAGTGCTTTAGTTGTCTATTTCTTTGTAGAGATTGAACTATATAGTCCTTATGGTCCCTTCTGCATGTACTGCCCCATACCTTGGCTCAGGCAATAATCAGAATAGAGACTGCATCAAGAAATCAGAAGACGTGGAAGGGCAACAGTGAAGGAACTAGATAAGACTCTCAAGTGTAAAGCTGCACCAATGAGTACTAAAGTGAGCATTGTCCATGTCATTGTATTTCTGATTTCTATGTATGGTTATGAAAGCTGGACAGTGAAGAAAGTTGATAGAAAGAAAATAAATTCATTTGAAATGTGCTAGAGGAGAGTTCTGTGGATACAGTGGGCTGCTAAAAAGACAAATAAATGAGTTCAAGAGCAAATCAAGGCTGTACTCTCCTTAGAAGCTAAGATAACTAAACTGAGACTCTGGAACTTGGGCCATGTCACAAGAAAACGACTCGCTAGAAAAGATAATAATGGTTGGTCTTATTTTTTATTTTATTTTATTTTTTGCAGTATTCTTAACCGAAAGTTTAAATTTATTGACACTGCTCAGTAAATGGGAAACAGATGCTTCCAGCCACAGCTGGTTTTGTGCCTTATTAATGGAATTTTACAGAAAGGTGTGGGGTGATTGGGAAGTTGGATGAAGTTGTCTTGCATTTGGAACCTTCTCAGTCCCATTCATTTGTTTATATTCTTACCACAGAAAATTTGTTAAAAAGAAAAAAACAAGATAGTGGGGTGGGGTGGGACTCTTTTGACTAATAGCTGTGAAAGCCATCTGTCCAGAAGTGCCTTGTAAAAAATAACAAAGGGACCAAACAGACAGGCCAAAATAAAGCTGCTTCTGGTCACTTTGCAGGTATGCTGTTTAAAATGACCCACATGTCTTAAGAGGCCAGAAGCTGTGCCAATGCTGCTCTTTGGACTGGAGCGTGGCTTTGGCACGGCTTCCGGCCTTAGGACTCATGCAGCATATAAACAGCATACCTTCAAAGTGACCTGAAGCAGCTTTATTTTGGCCTGTCTGCTTGGGCCCTAAGACTATTTATGGCATTTCTCAGTAAAACTTTTTAAGTCCAGACATCAAACAGGAACAGATTCAAAGGGCCAATATACACTGCAGAAATAATCCAGTATGAGACCACTTGTCCTGGCTCAATGCTAGGGAATTCAAGGAACTGTAGTTTTGTGAGACATTTAGCCTTCTCTGTCAGAGAGCTCTGGTGCCACAACAAACACCAGTTCCTAGAATTTCCTAGCACTGAGCCGGGGCAGTTAAAGCAGTCTCAAACTGGATTATTTCTGTTGTGTGTCTTGGCCCCTAGTATCTGTGCTCATCCAAGAAAAATGTACCTAAAGGGGTGGGATGTCCATTAGGGTTTGTTTGTTTGTTTTACATTAGAAAACTAGAAGTTGAACATACGTTATTTGAGATGGACATGGCAAGAAGTTTGTTGTTTGTAATGTGAGAATACCATTATAACTAGTTGCGCTTAATAAATATGAATCTTAGACTTTGGTGCATATGGCCGGAAGCTGTCTGTTGCCAGTCTGCACAAATTGTTAAGAATTCATACTGGACAGGGCAGGGCTGGTGTTCTGGACCCCTGTTTATCTTTGGAAAAAATCAAGTCTTGTTCTAAAGTACAAACTGGAATTTTCTCCCAACCCCCTCTCCTGATGACAAGGAAATGGTTTCATTGATGAAGAGTAACCAGTACTTAACTGTCTTGTCTACCTCCACTGAATGGAGACCTTCCAAACTGGCTCAGACAGGTAAACCTTTCATAGAGAGATATTGGGCAACCCTATCTGGATTTGAAAGAAGGTAAAAGTGTATATTTAATTGGTTTTGTGTTCTGTATGCAGCTCCATTGTTTTCAACTGCCCAGACCAATTAAGAGTTTGTGAATGGCACATTCACCTCTGTCCTTTGGAATCTCATGGTTTTGTTTTTGAATCCTCCATAGAACAAGGTCATGTTTTGCTCCACTCAGAGATCCCTTCACCTTAGGAGACAGCCCCCAAGTTAAGCGGTTAAATACAGAGAGACAGAGAGAGACTCTCTTTGACCCTCCTTCCTGCTTGGATCTCCAGTCATCCAGACTCCTCTTCATATCAGTGAGCAAGAAAATCCATGAGTGTGTTTTATTCTTTAGTCATTTAAGATTAGCTACACCCCCCTCAGATTGGTCAGGAATAGGGTTTGTTGCTCCCATGCTGCTATCACCCCTTTTACTTTGAGAAACAACTTTCATTGAATATAGACTGTTCTGTCATTTTCTACTATCTTTTGCTGACCTTTTAATAAAAAAATATTTGTGCTGCAAAACCAGCTTGTTCTCGGCCTGATTTCTTCTGTTCTACCTCATTTTCACTTGGAGTCACTCTGGTCAACTATTAAAACCTTTACCCTGCCAGGTCCTGCAGAGAGTTAGTGCCTGAAAGAGCCATTTCCCCCCAAACCAGTAAACCCAGCGCACTGTTCCTATCACCATCTTTTCGTTCCTTGAGGCTTTTGTCACTGTACATTGTGGTCGCTGTTACTATGAAACATTTTCTTTTAGAAAGGTCTAAACTTCCTAACGTGAGATGCCAGAGAGCAGCAAGCTATAGGGATACTACCCAATCTTTCTTGCTTCTTCTTTTCTTGATTCCTTTTCTTATAAAACCTATCATTACCGGTGGATGCTATTAATAAAGTGCTAAATACTATGGGGTAGAAGTGGTGGTATGGGAGGCGCTGTTCCTTTAAATCCTATTTTATATTTGCTTGCTTCTGTGCTCTTCTCCAAGCTCCTTCAGAAAGAGAATAATGATTATACTTCTGTATAACACTTCCCATTGTATTTAAGGATTGAGGTAACCTCAGTTCAGCTGCTGAACTGCAGTTACTTCACACAAACCCAGCCAGTGAGGGTTATACACTCTCACATGCACACACACATACGTTTCTGGGAGATGGAGGTTTGAATTTCCACATTTTGTAAATGAAACATCTTGGAAATGAGGTTCATTTGCACAGATTTGCTTAAGATGAACAGTTTCTAGCTTCAACAATCACTGGTCTTTTTCTTTTTGCAAAGTAAGAAACTGGAAGGCACTGTAGACTATCAGGAAAGGCAAACTGAATAGCAGTGACAGAGATGGTGGTTCCAGATTTCCATTTATTTATAATGTATTAATAGTGTGCTTTTTCTGCTCCCAAAGTAATGCAAAACAAAAATATTATTTCAAAGCAGATTAAAACCAGTTTTAAAAGATGATTGTGTTCTGTTGTTTTTTCTTCAGTTTTTTCTGAGTATTCATCCACCACCACACTTTTGTCATAAGATTCTAAGTCCTTGGCAAACTGATAACAAGAAACCCTAGAATGCAAGAGTTCATGCTCACATTATTTAGTCATATGTATGGAAACAGTAATTGCATCATGAATGAGGCATGTATGGTATAGATTGGTAACAACATGAGCCGTTCAAAGAGCTGATCACCAAATTACTACAGCTGCCCTGCAGCATCTGCAAAAGTCATGATAGCTGTTATTCGATATTTTTCTGTTAAATGTGTTGAACATGAATGTTCTTTAGCTTACCTCAAGTGTTCAAGGTCTTTGTATTCAAGCAATTTCTTCCTCAAAAGTCATAAATAGAAGAACCTTACTACACTGCAACTGAGTATGTCAATTGCCTTGCACTCTAAAAGAACTGGGAGTGCTACATCTGTTTGTTGCATAACGTGTATTCTGGGTAAGAGGTCATTGGCAGGAAAGAATATGAGGAAACAATGGTTTCCAGTTGTAAAGAGTGTTTGTTAGTCAAAGTGCATTTTATTACTTAACCTATTTAATTTCTACACAGATTTTGTCAGATTCTCTTTATCATCTCTTCTTCAATTGGCCTAGTAATGCAATAAAAATAAGCTTTTCAAAAGCAAATCAACTTATGCTTTATATATGATAGCAAAGTCTGTAGATCATGAAAAGCTATGGATCACTCGAAAAGAACTGGGAATGCAACAAAATTTGTTTGCTGCTTAAGCTGTATTCTGGACAATACTGGTCACTGGGCGGAGAGAATATGATGAAACAACAGTTTTCAATTGTAAAGAGTGTCACTCGGGGTGCATTTTATTACTCAACCTATTTAACCTGTTAATACGGATCTCTTCCGGCAGGTCTTTCCTGAATAGACGCCCAGCCACCAAAAGAGTGAAAGAAATGAATTTGATCCCGTTTTGCTGTTTGTTTGTCCATGGTGGTTGCTGTTGTTTTATTGGTTAATTTTATTTTTTATTGTGTACATTTTTATTGATTGTTAACAGGTTTTAATTGTAAAATGTTTAATTCTGTTTTAAGGGAGGGAGGGTTGGGGGTTATGCTATGTATAATTTTAATGTTGTAAGCTGCCCCGATTGCCTGAGTGCAGAGGGGGCGGGATATAGATAAATTTTATTATTGTTATTGTTATTGTTATTAAAAATACACATACAAAAATTGCCACATATTTACATAGGAGTTTATCACACAGAAGGAAATGTGGAGTTTAAACAGCGATTAACCCATAAAAATTGCACAATTGACATTAAAATGTGATTAAAATGAGATTTAACACAAGAGCCATTATTCTGTGAATAATGAGGGAATAACTAGGCAATCAACAGCAAAAAGTTATTCACAGGAAAATCATGTGAGTGATTTGCTGCTGTTTCTTGCTTGGTTATTCACAGGATAATGGCACTTTAATGATGATTCATCTCAACTTCGTGTGAAAACCATTAGCACAATTATGGAATTATCACAAGTTATTCATGGGATAATAGCGCTTTGAACATGAGATGTGAAAACCATTAGCTCAATTGCAGGATTATCACATCAATTTTGATTGATGACTGAGTAAAAGGTTCATTACCCAGTTTAAAGGTATGGAGTTTATCACACGGGGAGCAACACTGTTTATACTTCCAATTGTCCCCCGTGTGATGAACTCCATAGCTTTAAACTGGGTAATGAAGACACTGAAAGAAAGATTTTCTATACCTTCTACTCAGTCATCAATCAAAATGGAAGATTAGTCTAGAAATCAGAAGATGTGGAATGACAACTATGAATGAAATAGATAAGATCTTTAACCATTCAGCACTGAATAGCAAAGTCTGTATTACCTGTTCCATAGCATTTCCAAATATTTGTGCATAGTTCTGAAAGCTGAACAGCAAAGAAGGTAAACAGAACAAATGATGCCTAACTGTCACTGGAAGCCAAAGTAACTAAACTGAGGCTTTCATACTTGGGATATATCATGATAAATTCTAAATACACTTAATGGCAGTGGGGGCGGGGGGAGGGAGAGGAAGACTGAATTACAGGTCAGTTGACTCAGTCAAGGAAGTCATGACATGGAGTTTGTGGGACCTGAAGGGCTGTTAATGAAGAGTCTCTTGGAGGTCTCATTCCTGGGTTTGCAACAAGTCAAAGCCAACTTGACAGCAGGTTACAACAAATTCAGAAGTTGAACAAATTGTCAGTTGAAAAACTATACAATTATAGCAGTTTGATCCCAGTTTAACTTCCATAGTTTCATCCCATGTAATTTACAAAAGGCCTCAGAAGTCCACATGAGCTGTAGTTCAGGGATGTGGACAAGAAGGACCTTACCAACTACAAATCCCAAGATTCCATAGTATGAAGCTACATAAGTTAAAGTGGCGTGAAACTTGCAAGTGTGTGGGGATAAATTGCATGTCTGATTATTTCCTTGTAAATAGCTTCATGCAAAAAAAAAAAAAAAAAACCTGTCACCCATAACTGTTCCCAACCTGAAAACACTAACTTTCTCTGCATTTAATTCTTATTCTTTTTAAAAAAATCTACTTCTTTTATAGCATTTGCATACCCAGCAAAAGATGTGAAGAGTTGACCTTCCTGATGGAAGATGGATTCTTTCCTGCATCCAGCCTGAGAAAGGGCTTTCTAATCTGGGAAGGTGAGCTTCTCTTAGGAATAAGAGAACACTCAATTTTAGCAGGAGACCAAACATGTCTGTGCAATAGCTCAACAGAAAGCAGTCCACAAGTGTACGCTGGCTTTTTCAGAGAAAGTGAGCCCTTAAACACTGCACCATTATTCCATTTTAACTGCCATTGTCTCATCCCATGTAATCCTGGGATTTGCAACATAGGGAAACGTTGATCCTTCATCTATGCCAGTTGGCCTTCAGAGGTGTAGTTACGATGTCTTCCAAGGCTAGCCTCCAAAAACCTACCTTTGAAGCCCCCTTGATCTCTCACATAGCTATTTTTGAAGCACTGGAAACCAGGATGGTGAATAACGATGTGTCCAGTCCTCTCCTGCTTGTGGAGTGCATTGGGACAGACAGCTGCAGCAATCCTTACAGGGTACTACCACAAACCTTTTTGCAGCTGTCTGCTTTAGAACCAAATATTTATATATCTACTCTCCCAATTTTTTTTCTAAAATCTTTGTAATTAAAAAAAAAATATGTTAGACTACCTACCGGACAAGATTGTTGCAATTCCTGGTCTTGGTTTCCATTCTCACTTGTTTTTATGAAAATCAGTGCTTTAAGAAAAGATCCTAAAGAGTAAAGATATACAACTGAGCACTAAAGTCAGAATTACACAAGCCATTGCATTCCCCATGATCATGTACAGACATGAGAACTGGACAGTGAAGAAAGCAGATAAGAAGAAAATCCATTCATTTGAAATGTGCTGGAGAAGAGTGCTGAGGATACTATGGACAAGCAAAAAAGACAAAGAAAAACAGATCAAGCATGAAATCCTGGAAGACACATGCTAGACCCAGAGCAGTGGGGGATAGGGAGTCTTGGAGATGGTTCATCCACTGGATCACCATGAGTCAAGGTCAACTCAAGAGCAATTAACAACAACAACAAACTTCTGCTTAACACTATGAAGAACTAGAAGAAACAAAGTCATAAAGGAATCCAACAGAGACAAAAAGGGGAGAAATAAATTTCTAGCATAAGCTTTTGATGATTGCGTTTCCCTTCATCAAATGCATCTAATGAAGTGGCCTAGCTATGAACACTTCAGCTAGAAGGTTTTTTTCCCCCTCCTTCCTCTTCACTTTCTGTTCTTGTTTTTTTAAATCGCTCTCTGGATCTTAAAATGGCCAGAGGGAGCCAAAATAGGTGAATATGTTGTCGTGCCCCCCCCCATCCTGACAGTATTGGGAGGGGGGGTCTTTTTTTAAATGCCAAACATTTTTTAAAAATTTACTTCAGGGTGGCCTGGGGACCACAAAAACAACCCTGAGGGTTGTTTAAAGACGCTATTCAAAGTGCTCAATTCTGTCCCCTAAACAACTCCAGCATTTTAAATGGCTCCTTTAAGTTTGGACTAAAACCTGGACTGGATTCACCACCGCACTGACAACAGGTGCATCTGGTGGGGGTCTTTCTACTACTGCAATGTTCACCTACAGCTGGTAGAGTAGAAGTATGTGGGTTGGAGCAGCCCTGGGATGAGAAAGAAAAGATGTTTTTTTTTTTTTTCCTGCATAATGACTAGCTGCCCTCGAGCTGTTAAGGAACATGGTTGCTTAGCACCTTAGATCTTCCATGGATGCCTAAAGCTGCCTCTGCAATTCAGCTGCTGGCCACCTGTATATTTCATTCCAGCTATTTATAGGATATTCAGGATGTCTCTCCTGCCACCAAATACATGGAGAAATTGTTGCATCCTTTAATGCCAAGGCAGAGTCACTGGTACAAGAGGAAGAAACAAGAAGTTTTGATTAGCTATAATAATCAGGCAAGAAAAACTTTAATTGAAGCGCTTGCAGTTTAAGGGGCAGGTTTAGCGTGTCTTTTGATGGCAAAAATGGTTGCAAAATTAGTGTGAAATACTTAGTCTCACCTCGGTTATACAAAAAAAAGGGGGGGGGGAGTAAGCACATTTAAAAATTGATTAGTGCTGCATGAAGCTGTTCCCCAGAGATTTGAACTTTTGTGCATATGCCCTCCAAGCTATCTTGCTTATTGCTGCCTTGTCCGTTTAGTCTGCAGCTGGCTCACCTTGTTCATTTCTGCTGACCTAGTTTATCTGATTCCTTGCACTGGCTATGGCAGAGAGCATTGTGGGATGGAGGGAGCCCGCCTTCCTCTTGCTCTGACCTCCAGCTCTACTGTTTTGCTTGGAACCTTCCTCCGTATTATGGGCCACACTGGGCCAGAAGCTGATCAATGCAATGAACTGTGCTGAGGGTTTTGTTTTTTTAATAATAATAAAAAGACAAGTCTGTCTCAGTAAGAAAGGTCACTAAAATCAAAAGAAGAAGCCTATTAAAATCCCTTCAATGAACAAGTTGTGTTTTTGTTTTGTTTGTAATTGAATAAATATCCCTGACCTTTTGCATCAAGCATGTATTGACTAGGCTTTGTGGGTGCTGTCATAATTTGAGAAAGCTGATGAAAACAGTGAGGAAAATGGGCAAGGAGACCAAAATCAGCTGTAATCTGGAGTACTTTCCCTATGAGGAAAGAGGGAATTGTTTGGGGCTTCTGGTTTAGAAGCAAAGAGACTAAGAGAAATAGGATAAGAGGTGAATACAATTATGTATAGTGTGGAGAAAGGTCATAAAAATATTTGGGGGCTGTACAGACAGCCCTGAAGGGGCGGCCTCCAGCACATCGCAGCCCTGATCTGGCCTTTCCAGGGCACGAAAAAGAGCTGCAAAAAGCGGCTCCTTTTTGTGCCCTGAAAAGGGTGTGATATCCACGGCAGTGTGGCTTTACAGCACTCTTTCATCACTGTGTTGTGCAGATGCAGCACCAGAAGAGTGCAGAGATGCTGCTTGCCATGCGGTGTGATGTGCGACATCACACAACCCTGAGGGCAAAGCCAGGGTGTGTCATGTAGATGCTAAACCCCGACACCACCCCCAAGCTGACCTTTAAGGCACGTCTGCATAGGGCCTTAGTCTCCCTCGGAACATTAGAGTCCACACCCATCCCATGAAATTCACTGATATAAAACCAATGGAAGACTTGCATAGAATTAAGCTGTCTTTGGTAAAAACATGTTCAGATTAGTATAAATGAATCTGGTCCTGCCCACTTTCTTTTAGCCCCACACTTAGTCCATCCCACTGTTAGATATGTGCTCCTGCATGACCTTTTGAATGTTGAATGCCCTCTAGATAGATTATAGCTTTACAAAATTTTGTCAAAGTTTTGTTAGGATAAGCCTTTCTTGGGAACGGCAAGGAAAGCATTCTATTGCAAGGGTTCAAAATTTATACTGTGCCCCCCCCCCCACATATCTTCTAAGACATTACATTTCTCCCTAATACTCATGTTGTAGTTGTTACATGCCTTCAAGACAAAACCCCAACTTATGGTAGCCCTATCATAGGGCATTCTTGGCAAGATTTAGTCACGAGAGATTTGCCATTGCCTTTCTCTGAGGCTGAGAGAGTATGCATTGTTCAAGGCTACTCAGTGTTTTCATGGCTGAGCAGGGACTTGAAATGTGGTCTTTCCAACTCCTTTCCTACAGGCAAATCACTATATCACATTGGTTCCCCAAATCCTCTTCATCTTGTAATCATCTTGTATTACTTTTTAAAGTGAAGCAAGAGCTTGGCATGCTGCCTTCCAGGGAACAGATATTTGGGGATGGAATCTTGTATGTTAAATGTAAATAAATGCACACTCCACACAACCCAACTGATGCTAGAACAATTCATCTTCAGCCTTAAAAGTCCAGTGCTTTCAGTTTTAATTATGCACGATACAGTTGCTTTAATTTGTTGTTGCATGCCTTCAAGTAATTTCTGATCTAGAGCAACCCTAAAGTGAAACTCTCACAGAGTCTTCTTGACAAGATTTGTTCAGAGTGTGTTTGCCTTTGCCTTCCTCTCAGGCTTAGAGAGTGTGACTTGTCCAAAGTCACCCAGTGGATTTTTATGGGTGAATGGGGATTCAAACCCTGGGCTCCAGAGACCTAGTCCAATGCTTAGCCAATGCTGGCTCTTAGTTGTTTTAATACCTGCAGTAATTGAAGACAAATGAAATATTTGTTTAGTTCTCCATTGTTGTTGTGTGCCTTCAAGTTGTTTCCAAGTTATGGTGACCCTAAAGCAAACCTATCATGGGGTTTTCTTGGCAGGATTTGTTCAGAGGAGGGTTGCTTCTGCTTTCTTCTGATGCTGAAAGAGGATGACTTGCCCAAGGTCACCTAGTGGGTTTCCATGACTAAGCAATGATTTGAACCCTGGTCTCCAGATTCATAATCCAATGCTCATACCACTACGCCATGCTCACTTAGAACCCCATAACTTGTACAAATACATTTATAACCAGAGACTGAAAGCTAGAGTGTGGGTGAAACAACCAAATCTCTAATAAGACCAAGTTTCATTTGGGGCTGATTCTACTCTCTTCACTAAATAGGACCTTTGATTTCTGCCCCAAACAAGTGATTGACATATTCTAGACTCAATGGCACTACTGCCTTTGAATAGAAGCCCAAGACACGTAATGTATATTAGCAGTGAAGCTATGAGGCATCTCTTTGGTTATCTTGATCAAAGGTTTGCAAAAGACATTTTCTCAAGTCAACCATCATGTTGGTTGTTTGGCTGAAGTTGCATAGACTAATAATTTGTGCTTGTCAAATGAGCCACATTTTAAAGCTTTTTCAGATTTGTACATTGAAACTTGCTGTAGTTTCAAAGAAGATAGCATTGCTTGGTCATTCACTATGTAGGAGGAAGAGATTTTGAAATACTGATTTCAGAGTACTTTGCTTTTACTTTAAATTGTTCTGAAGACATTTTGGAGATGACTACTGACAAGGTTTATGCTTTTAAAGTAACAGGGACATTTGAAGCATGTTTTTTCTCTCCAGTTACCCACCTATTGTCTTTGCAGCCAGCTGTGTTGCGAGTATATAATATCACTTATCACCTCATCTTGTATTCAGGATCTTTGCAGGTGTAAAGAGATTGTCTATTTTAGGTGCTCTTTAGAAAATTTGATCTTCTCTCTCTGTTATATATCAAGTAACCCCCCCCCCCAAAAAAAAGTACGATCATTTAGTGTACCATGTCCTGGTTTTTGAACACAGTAAATCATTTTTTATAAGTAGCTGAAGTATTGGGTTGGATCTAGGCTAGGTTAGTTGAAGTTAGTTCCCAGTTAGTGAAGACTGATTTGGCCCACTGATTTCAGTGGGACCCAAGCTCAAGTCTGCATCCAAGACATTATTTTGAAACCTTCCAAGGAAACCTTCCAAGCAAGAAATGCAAATCAATAAAAAGAAGTGCTTGAAAGTGCAAATGAAAATGTACCAGCCTTTATTTTTCTCAAAACATAAGCTTCCCATTTAAAGATATTCTGTTATGTATATCCAGAGCATGCAAAAGGTAACTTTTATTACAACTTTAAGAATCTCCTAACTATCATGTGAAATTCTGATAGTTGTAGTTAGTGGCCTAAAACCAACTGCTAGTCCCTACTAAAACAGAATCAATGGGATAATGGCTCTTGTTGTTTTATTCATTTATATCCTGACTTTTCCTAACACTAGAACCCAAGTCAGCTTATTTTATTTATTAAATTATTTTATTTCTGTCTTGCCTTTCACCCAGTATGGGACCCAAGACGACTTAAAAATCATTAAAACCAACACACATGGAAAGCATACTAAAACATTTGTTTATGTTTATGCATGTACACATGCATACCTGTTATTTTAAAATAGGGAAGAGCCCACAGGCAGCCATTGTACTTCATAAGGTAATGAATCCCACAGTTTAACATGCAAGCTGCTATATGAAGTGTCTTGAATTCCCCACCATTCAGTTCTATCGAAGACCCCAGGTTCTTTGGAAGAAGGGGAACCTTCTCCCTATCCATTTTTCCACACCTAACATGATTTCATATAGTTCTGTCTCCCTTTATGCATTTTTTTTCTTAGCTGAGCAGCTCCAAATATTGTAAGCTTTCTTCAGCCACTTGATGATCATCGTTGGCCCTTTCTATGCCTTTTCTAGAAAACCCCAAAGCCTTTCATTCAAACCATGGATTAAAGTCCATTTCTTTCAGACAGATGACATATCACTGTTAAGGTTTAAAGGAAGTTGTATATGTAAACAGCTTGCAGATCCTTTCTCTAATTTTAGAATTATATAACCAGCCTTTCTGATCACTTTCTGATGTTCTGTTTGTGTACTCTGTAATAGATGTGGTGCAGTGTCACTTTTGATAGAATTCCTTATTCATTAAGTGGCTGTTGGCAAATTTGTTGTCTCTAATAAGTGACAAGCTTTTAAAGCTCTTCAGGCAATGTAAACAGATACATCAGCTCAAGGGCTAAGAGTATTTCAAGCATTCTTTGCAAGGAAATAAGTTTTTTTTTCTCCAGTGTATGATTTTAAAGGAAGAGTTCAACTGTAATAAATGCCAACCCATAACTGCTGATGTTATGTCCTGAGGATATAGTTCCTCATCCAGAGATATATGCATATATGCTATACAGCATAAAGACAGCCTGTACAAGGGAAGACCCCATTCTTCACTTCTGTGGTTGGAACAGCTTTGTGTGTGTGCATAATTGTGATCTGCGTCCTTCGCTGACTGGATGTTACATTAGGCTATTTCAAAGTGCAGGAAGAAGAGGGCTTGGAATTAGTGACACACTTGTTAACGTCAGCAAAAAATGTGCTTTTCCTCTGCCTGAAAATTGCCAAGGGCACTGCTCATTTTGGAATGGTATAAAAAGATATGGGGAAATGTCCTGTTAACCAGAGTGAACTTACTATAAAAAGGAAAGAGAAGGAATTACAGCAAGGCTTATCATCAGACTTTTCATTCACCTTGCAAATGGGACAGTTTTGTGTGTGTGTGATATTGGCCTGCTGCCAAAATTACTGAACAGAATCACAGAAAAATATGTACCACCATATGTGTACGGACGGACATAGACACATGCATGTATCAGGTTTGTGGTTTGAAAAATAATTTGATAATTTGATAATGCTAAATGTTAAACATTGGAAAATGATTTCATTGCCATCATTGCCATCAACACTTGTAAACAAAATAATTTAGTTTGTGAGTTATCATTAGCTAAGCCATTAGCCTGGGGTACATCATGTGATTTACAGAGAATGGCTTGTATGTTGTCACTGTTGACCATCTGGCACACTGTATTATTGGATCCTTCAGATGTCCTTTTTGACTTTTTAAATTTGCTGTCCTCCAATCTAGAATCCCTCCCTCCCACACACACACACAAAGATTACAAATGTCATAACATAAGTGTTGCCTGGGAATGGTGGAAGTCCAACATGTCTGGGAATTGTCAGGCTGGGAAAGGCTAAAGCATGAGACTCCTCTTTATAATTTCTTCAGATAGGTTTGTCACTGATCTGCATCTCCTTTTTTTCCCCACCTCCACTAACATATGCACTTCACTCATTTCAGATCCCTTATTTGTTAATAGTTAATAAAGAATGATGTATTCTTCATTAACTTGATTTATTGCAAGTGCAGCGATAGGTAGATACCTACAAAAGGTCAGTGAATCACAAGCAGAGAATTCTTAATGAGACATGTTTTCAGAGCCTCTGAGCATATGTAAAATACTTGCCTGTAAAACTGAATTTTTGCATTCTTTCTGCCTACCACTCACAGTCAAGAAGTGGGGTCTACAAAGATCAGTGATGTTTTGCGTACACGAGCTAGAAATCCAAAATTCAATCTGCAGGATTTACAGTTCAAATTATCAGCAATTTAACAAAATCACTCTTCTCTGCACCCATCTAACTTTACTGTATAAAGAAAAGGGGGTTGATAAGAAAAGTAGAGCCAGCATGACATAATGGTTTTAGCATTGGACTAGGACTCTGGGAAGATTTGAATCCCCATTCAGCCATGGAAATCCACTGGGTGATTTTGGGCAAGTTATACTCTCTCAGCTTCAGAAGAAGGGGAAAAAAACAAACCTTCTCTGAACAATTCTTGCCAAGAAAACCTTGTGATAGGTTGTCATAAGTCAGAAACAACTTGAAGGAACACAACAAGAGTGAGGAGGAGGAACAGGAGAAGGCACAGGAGAATAAAAAGCAGAATGGGAAGGCTGGAAAGAAAGAATGAGGGAGAAGATAAAAGAAAGGGAAAGTGAATGTGTGGAAAACTTTTTGCTTAATCATTCAATGCATAGTATTGTTTAAGTAACACACTAAAAGACTGCAGGAGGTCTCTGCAGCTCACCCAGAATAAGATTACACAGTAGCAATATTGCATATTTTTAGTAATACAGATTGAAGACTAATTCAAAATGTAATCAATCGAGTCCATGAAGAGAAGTACCCCTTAGAAAGACTCCAGACACTTTTCTTCCATACAGGCCCATGGACATTGGGGAAGGGAGACCTGCCTTTCAGGCCTAAAAGGCCTGTTATTCTAAAGGGGTCATGGCTGCTTGAGGGTCGAGGTCTCTGAACAAATCACTCCCCTGCCCCTATTCCATTCCAGGACTAACTTTTTCTTCTTCTTCTTTTCCATTCTCAAATTGTTCTTTCTTCTGACACTCAGACCTGGGCTCCAGAAAGTTCTATTCATTTTCTAGCCTCTTTTTAGTTCATCTAAAACAGTTAGGTGATGTATTTCCTCCAAACCTAATGCTACTGCTTCCTGTTTTACTGAGCCTTACTATGAATCTAGTGAATTAATCACTTATGAGATGGCGGTTATTAACTGGATTGGAGTTTTGAGATAATGAGGGAAAAAAAGATGAAGGAAGTTGAAGATGCTGTAAGTGGCATCCTGTTCAATGGTTTTCAAATTCACATTTATTGTCAAACATGACCCATATAACCAGGCAGCACCCCCAGCTGAAGGGTTTCCAAGGTACTACAAATCAGGACTCTAAGAAATGACAGCTGAAATAGTTACTTATGTGTAAGGAATATGCAACTAAGTAGCAGTAGACTGCAAATGTCATTTTCCATGCTTCGGAAACCCTTTGGTTGGGGCATGGCTTGGCTGAAAATGTAGAGGTGGCATCATCAGAGCTTTGTTCTTGTAGTTACACTGGGCAATGCAGGATCTCAGTCTATATTTAGAGCAGCCCTACATATTTCAAATAAGATCCTTCTTTGCAGCACTTCTGCAGCAATGACACATTTCTGCAAGGGTTATTTGAATGACACCTATGATTTAGATTTTGCCTAAAACATATTGAGCCTGCAACAGATATTATTTCCAGCGTATGGAGGTTTCTACTGGTTAATGACAGTATTACAAAACGAGGCCATATATCCCTCAAGCTGCATGCAATACAACAGTTAGTTGTGGAAACCCAAATATAAACAAGGTCTAGTGAAAATGGGAATTGTTACTGAATATAGACAGGTATTCACATATTCTGATTAATGCTTTTCTGATCTATGCAGCTTTGTGATTGCTGTCTCTGCAACCTTTTCTTGTACCTATCAGGTGAATGTGTTTACTAACCCCATCAGTTCACACTACTAACTCACATGGTCAAGGGCACAAAACACAGCCCAGCCTCTAATTTGCATTTCATGTCAAAGTCTGCCTATCAGTGGTTAAGGCACACCAGTTTCTTGTCTTTTCTTCTTATTCTGAACCAATTGAAATCTCTTGTCCAACAAGATAAACAAATTGCCTGCAGCATGCTGAGCAGTGTGGCTGAATAGCTATCAGTCAATCAATATTTATCAACTATTCAATTTTCTCCAAGTTGATGTATACAGTATAAAACAGAAATGCACACAAAATGCAAAGACAGAGAGAGAGAGAAGTGATTGGTATCCCCTGCAGTGGAATTAAAATTACTCAGGTGGGGAAAGGTTGAGTGCAGATAGGGGAGTGCATTGATTAGTTAAATCTAGCATTGATCATGATACTGTCTAAGAATCTCATTCTCACTCAGTCACCTTTTCTCAATTTATGCCATTATGTCAGTGTTCATTCTCATTGACTGCTGCATCCATTTCACTCCAAAAACAGGGACTATCATATGAAAGGGACTGTTTTTGTGAGGCCATCATGAACTGGCAGCATTAACATGGTTTGCTTTCCTTGTGTAGTCTAACACAGACTTGGGCAACCTGTAACCTTCTAGATGTTGTTGAACTGCAACTCCAATCAGTTCTAGCAAACACAGCCAATGGTCAAGAATGCTGAGAGGTACAATTCAATCTTGAAAGGGTATCCAATTCCCCATATGTGGGTTAGTGAAACCAGCAGGACCCCAGAAATATCTTCTTTGTAACAAAACTTATAGAGGCAATGGTTATAGTGAGTCTGACACTATGGTCCATAAAAACCAAGAAACAGGAAGATGTGATTCTGGAAAGGTGGTCATGTTTTCTCTCTCTCTGTCCACCCAGACATTGAAAACAATGGTTGGAATCCTGTTGTGCAGTTACAATTACATAATCTATAGTTATACATGTGATCCCTGAAGGCATCTAGCTAAGTTGTCCATAACTGTTTTTTTACACTCACATGTACCCTTTATAACAATATTGTTAACAAGCAAAAGGCAGGAATAATGCCTGGAGAAGTCATATATATATATATTATATATCACTCCCTTAGTCCATTCTTCTATTCTCCATTTTGCAGCTCCTGTAGCACTGTGAACATGCTGGTCATGCTGGCTGGGGGATTTTCAAAGCTGTAATCCAAAAGGTTTACAGCTGGCTACGGTTCTAGTTTAGATGTTACGTGAGGGTTAGGAAAGTCCCCCAAACCACACTTACCAGCAACTAGCCACTGGAATCAATGGGGGTCCATTCCCTTGTTGATCAAGAAGTAGCTGCCTGATGTTCCCACCCATCCTCACACGAGCTGTCTCTGGTGCAAGGGGATCTTTTTTCTGCCAGTCACAACGCATATCGCTCATGGGAAGGGGTGAGAAAATTGGGCAGCCACTTCTCAGTTGACAGTGAATGGACCCTCATCAATCCCAGTGTCTGTTTACCCATAAGTAGGAGGTGGGTGGGGTGACTAGCTGGTCATACAGGACTCTGCAGAATACCTTTTGGATTACAGCTTTGAAAATCCCCCAGCCAGCGTGACCAGCATGTTCACAGTGCTACAGGAGCTGCAAAATGGAGAATAGAAGAATGGACTAAGGGAGTGAGATATATATATATAGATATATAGATATATATATGACTTCTCCAGGCGTTATTCCTGCCTTTTGCTTGTTAACAATATTGTTATAAAGGGTACATGTGAGTGTAAAAAAACAGTTATGGACAACTTAGCTAGATGCCTTCAGGGATCACATGTGCCACAAAAAACACAACACAAAAACACATCTGGAATTGATGAGTGCCCCTTTCAGCTTTGAAAAATGGCTATTTAAATATTTTTATGTTTAATGTTAAACCATGAAGTATGGTATGCTTGAAGACTGTACAGTGAATTGCCATTCTTGCAGGTTTCCAAGAAAGGCCATTCACTTTAGGAAGGAAGAAAGAGCAGAAAATTTATTCCATAGAGTATGGAGTGGTGAAGAACAGCATGGGGAAAGACTTTCTTTTTCCACCCATGGTGTAAAGAGATAGGCTGCAATTTTATTACATTAACTGAAGGATTGAAAGGTGTATGGGGATGTTCACTGTTGCCCTAAAAATCTGATGTGGGAATAGTGATCTTAGGGAATGTTCAATGATATATTTCTATATTTAGTTTGTTTATCTATAAGTAAACACAAAACAATGCCACATCCTGGTAAGCCTCCATTCATTTATTTCTAATGGAAACCTAACTTGGGGAAATGCTGCATCCTTGAAATTTCTTAATGCTTGGAGAGTTGAGATGCAGAAACCCTGGTTTTAAGACTATACATTTTGGACTAGAATTGCTAGACACTCCTCCCGTGGTCCAGAAAAACAACTTTCTCTGTCTGTGAGCACAATAATATAAATCAGATCCAATATCTTGGGCAAAATGTGGTAGGAAAAAAAAAAACTCTCATTGTCCATGGTTTGTGCAGGGTTGTAGTGGAGCCAGAACTCACATGATGAAGACACCCCAACTTCTTGGAAACACATTCTTCACTTACATTTCATGTTCCTTCTGAGCTTAACTGATGAATCTGAAAGCAGCTGGAGGAAATGCAGCAGTATATTGTTGTCAGCTATCCCTATTGTGAAGCAAAGGATTTTGGAGTGGCTATAATATAAAACCTGATAGAGAATATACAGAGGGAGAGAGATTGATCATTGAGATTGCCAGCACAGTCAGTGGCTTCCATGTCAGAATTTGCCATTGTACCACTGATCTTCTGCAAAACATGACCTTCATTCTGAAGGGAAAGTCATAGAAGGTGGACATGGTGTGTAAAAAAGGCACATAGACTCTTATGGAAATTTGAGGAGGAACAAGGGGCATGCGCCAAAGCCCACATGTCTTTGGGAAGCAGCATTCACCAGCCTAGCCAAGGGAAATCATAGCACTAAGTAACCAGGTTATATTTAGTGCACTTTCTTAGCCATGCTTTTACCACTTTGCTTCTGTTCCATGTGTATAACTTGTCTACTAAGGGGAGAGGGAAAGCTTTTACTGAAAATGCCTGCCATTTATGTAATCTAGTGCATTCCAAAACTAAAAACACATTATTTACTGAAATCTCTTTTTCTTGCTCCCCCTCTCTTTTTAAATAAAGCCCAGGAATAAAAGCCATCCATTAGAAAACTTTTGCATGAAACTGAAGCCAAAGAACTCACTATGCTTTTCAAGTTATTGCAGAACTTAACACAGGTTCCCATGCAATATAGCATCCATATACAGTGTGCTAAAGTCCATAACATGATGTGATGGATAGAGTGCTGCCTGAAACCTGGAGTCAACTCTAGGTTTATGATATTCCAGCCCCTCATATCTGAACCTCTATTTTACATAGTATTCAAATTATGATAATTATGCATATTATTAATTTGTGTTCTAATAAGTAAATTCAAGACATTAACAACTCCCCTTTTCCCTTCTGACTATTGTCCAAAATACTTTCCTCCTATGGGGTCCCTCTCACCAGTCATTTAGTGGCCAGTGAAGGGTGGGAGATGGCTGAAAAACCATTGGCTATGTGACTTTAACCAGATACACCATCATGGCATCATTTTCCAGGAGCTCTGGAGGGCTGTCATAAGGTCCCAGAGGATGTCTTCATCATTGAGCATTTGGCTATACCATTTGGTCATCCAAATGTTTTAAATGTCAGCTCGCTAGGGCTTTTTGGAGCTGAAATCTAAAACACCCGAAGGGCCAAAGTTTGGGGATCATGGTAAGATCTTGTATAATACGAGCTCATAGAATACGTGATGTCAGATCAATCCATTCTCCCCAAAAAACAGCTCTAGGCATTTCTAAGTCCTCCACTGAATTATATGATCAATCTCTGGTGGAAGCATACCATAGAAACCACACTGGAGGATCTAGCAAATGTCTAGAGAGAACACTAGTCATTCATTTCAGGGTTTTTTTTTTTTAAAAAAGTGTCTCAGATTATATGTGAAAATGTGTTTTATGCAAAAGAGTCCCAGAACAGATCCCTTGTGCAATATGGGGTTGTACTGTAGTCACATAGCCAAATGCTCCCCAGCCATCCTCCACTGGTCAGTGCATGGCCATGCTGAGAGTTGAGTGGAAGGTAACATTAAAAATATGGGTATTCAGGGGAGTTTCATCTTTGAGAAAAGGCAGCCAAGGATTCCAGTCTCTGCAATGACACTCCCCCTTAAGCATACACAGGCATAAGTTGGACTCACACCTGAATATGTTATTAATGGGCTGTCAGTCTTCATTTCAGCCATTGTACTTTTTTATAGTAACAACTGTTCTGAGAGAATCAATATTGAGTAATTGGACTTGACACAGAGAGTGCTGGACTTGAAACAAGGAGACTCACATTGAAATGCCTGTTGGTCATAGAATTTACCAAGTGATATTTAATCACAGCGGCCTCGCAAAAACTACCAATAGGGGATTAATACCAAGACAGGAACCACAAAAAGTGTCCATTCACATTCCTGGTGCAGTACAACTGCTACTACTACTGATACTGTTACTAAGAATTAATGAGATTTTTGTCATGTATAGGCACTTTTAGTTGTATTCTCTCATCTGACTGCTGATCCCCTTCCCACCCCCAAAAGTAAAGAGCTGCAGATTCATTAAAACAGCACAGAAAGCTCCTGAGTGGGATTGACATCTGATTCACATAAGAAAATGCAAAGGAAAATAAGGACAAGTTTCATCTAGAGTTCTAACAATTACCCAAAGAACTGGAAATTGGAAATAAAATTCAATGGGTCACATCTTCAATTATAGTATTTTTTTTTTAAAAAAAAATACCTTATTTGTGAGACTTCACTTAGTGGAATTCACTCAGAGGCAAGGAATTGCTATTTCTTCTAAAACTAGTGGACAGCAAAACGACTGAACACTTCATCTACTTTTTTTAAAAAAATTAAAGCTCAGAATCCGAGCAAACTGTGCTGATTATTGCTGTAATAATTGAATTGAATTGAACTGAATTGAATTGAATTGAATCTGAGCAAATATTGCAAAGAGGAACAGGGTGACATGCTTAATGTGTGAGTAAAAACAGTGTGTTGAATGGTACAACAACCTTATTCAAGTCACCATTTGTTCACAACACTTAGTGACTTTGGGCCTAACTCAACTTACAGAGCAGTGAAAACTGAGTATTGGGGAATGATCATGTGTGTTACCAAGTATTGGGGAATGATCCTGTGTGTTACCATGAGTTTCTTGGAGCAAAGGAAAGACAAAAATATCACAAAATAAATAATGAAAGAAATAATTTGCATTTGCTTTCATTTCATTGCACTTATTACACTTATATCCTTTGTTTTTTGCAATGATCCAAGGGCAATGTGTATGATTCCTCCTCCTTTTAGCTTCACAACAGCCCTGTGAGGTTGGTTAAACTGAGAGGAAGATTGAGCTAGTCAAAGCATCAACATAAATGAGTGTGGATTTGAATTTGGGACTCCTTTGCCCTGACATTCTTAATTACAATTTTTGTTTGTTTTATGCTTCAAGTAATTTTGGACATATGACAACACTAGGGTGATCCTATCACATGGATTTCTTGGCAATATTTGTTCAGATGAAGTTTAACATTAACTTCTTTTCGGGCTGAGAATGTGTGACTTGTTCAAGGTCATCCTCTAGGTTTCCCTGGCTGAACAAGGAGCTGAATTCTACTCCAGTACTCAAACCACTGAACCACACATCAGTGATTGAATGATGAATCAATATTTATATAAATATTGATGCAATGAGCCTACCATACTTGAGACTAACAACAAAATTCAGGCCTAAATCTGGATTGTGACCAGATATGAAAGGCACACAATCTTTGCCATGCTGGTTGTGGAAATCTGGGAATTGTACTCCAAAAAAGTAACTTGTCTCACTGAACATAAGCTCCCTGCTGGAGTGGTCCAAGCATATATCTAATCCACTATCCTATTAACCACAGTGGCCATGACAATGTTACAGGTAAACAAACAATCTGGCCATAAAAGCTATTGAAATCCATTAGGCTTCCCTAATAACCAGGCTCCTGAAAACCCATACCTGTGATCTTAATAGAATCCATACATATAGCATGCAGCCATCCTCTCTTCCTATTCCCCCCACCTTTTCCCAGCATTGTTGTTTTTTTCCGATGAGTTGCACCTTCTCATGATGTGTCCGAAGTATATTAGTCTCAATTTTGTCAACTTGGCTTCCAGTGAGATTTCTGGCTTGATCTGCTCTAGACCAATTTGTTTTTCTCTTTCCTTTATTAACAGTCTAGCTCTTACATCTGTGCATGGTAATAGGCAATACAATGACTTGTATGATTCTAACATCTCCAAATGAATTAATTTTCTTCCTGTCTGCTTTCTTCACTGTCCAGCTCTTACAGCCATACATAGTAATAGGGAATACAAAGGCTTGGACTATTCTAACTTTAGTGTTCAGCTGTATGTCTTTGATGGATTGATCTGTTCTAGGACCCATTTGTTTGTCTTTTTGGTTGTCCATAGGATCCTCAGCACTCTTTTCCAGCATCACATCTCAAATGAATTGGTTCTTTTCCTATTTCTTCCTTTCTTAACTGTCCAGCTCTCACATCCATACATGTTAATAGCGAATACAATGGCTTTTATAACTCTAACTTTTGTGCTGAGTTGTACATCTTTGCAGTTTATTATTTTATTGCAGTTTATTATTATTATTATTATTATTATTATTATTATTATTATTTCCCACCTCTCCCTTCAGATCAAGGCGGGATTACATCAATAAATCTTTTCTAGTCCTTTCATAGCTGCTCTCCTCATTCTTAATCTTCTTCTGATTTCCTGGCTGCAGTCCCCATTACTATTAATGTTTGATCCCAGGTATGAGAATGTTTTTGCTATTTCTATTTCCTATTTTAGTAATATTGGATTTAAGTCCAAATGTTTTCAGGAAAAAACTACAAATTTCTGTACATTCAGTAGCAGCTAATCTAGTCTGGGACTCAATTCCAAAAGTGACCCTTTTGTGCTAGCCACAACATGGAAAATCCACAACTATTTAATATTTTTAACATAATATATTTAATATGAATGCAAATAAACCAAAAATTGGAATGTTGATTTTTTTTCATTCATTCATTCACTCACTCATTTCTAAGTATTTTATGTGTATTTTTCCTATTGTAAAGATCAGCTGAGAGAATGCATCAGCTGTGATCCTGCATCACAGGCTGCAATTTGTAACTTTATGATGATGGAACTACATTGCTGATGTGATACACAGGCATGTTAGAGAAATGCTATGATGCACAACAGAGCACTGTGCAAGAAGTCTTGGTGCACAATGGAGGGTCTCACCTCATAATGAGGCACTGTAAAACATGTCCAGCAGGGGCTTCCACTGCAGCATAGGGAATTGCAAAAGGTGGGTACATTTTTCTGACTGAGTACAGTGTACCCATAACTTTCTACTGCTTTCTGTTTTAGATTACCATGACTTTATTGGCAACTGTTGATCTCCTCCTTGCAATGTCACTGTGCAAGGGCAGTTTGTACCACTATGTACTATAACTTTATGCATGAAAACATTGCAAATTGGCCACATCATTCACTCCACTTGTGCAATGGTTTCATTGGTACGGCTACAATAATGTTCCCTTCCTGGGAATAAATTGTTGTGCCATGCTGCAGTTCTAAACAACACAATCATAAATTGATTTACAAGTCATACATTCCCAACAGGATGCCAGTTGACATCATCAATAATTCCATAAGAGTGCAATTAACAAAAAGCAATTAAATTCATTTTTAAAAATATCAACAGTCAATAAGAAACCTACTCATAGTAGTCTCAGCACTGATATCAAAACACAATGCCTAAAACCTCCTGGAAGAGAGATGCTATGACCGTATGCTGCAACGTATACACAGATGGTATAAAGCTGCCTTTATAACAGCATTATCTTATTTCCTGCTTGAGTGGGAAACAGAATAGGACATCCAAAACTGACCTGAATACAGGAAGAAATCATTTGAACAGATCCTTGCATATACAGTACTGTTCTATTTTGAATTTTCAAGGTCAGAACCATGAATTTGAATTAAACCTTGAACAAATCATTTAGCCACTGAAGATGATGCAATACCAGAAATGTATTATCTGACCTACAACTCCTCATTAATATACTGGCTCTTGAATTTAGAACTGATTGAAGTTTAAAGGGAGCCCAAAACAAAGTGTTTTGTAATCTAGTCTGGATAGGACTAGAACATGAATGATTGAGGTCATGTGAAATTTCTCCAGAAAAAGATGCAACCAGCTGATTAAAAAAAATGACTATTGATAAACACACTCATGTCATGTCATAAACACACACATATGCTTAATGAAGTATGGCCTTAACCAAATAATTCTGAGATTCACTTCCAATTTGCAAAAGGATGCTGACACTAAATACAGTTCTGAGAAAGTTTTGAACTGTGTCTTTTTGCTGAGAGTTTCTCACAGCTGCTCCAAACCTGGGCTCCATCTACTAAAGTCATGTATTGCTTGACTGAATACTTCCCAGCCATTTGCAAAAGCCTACAGTTCTGACACTGCAGACCTTTCCCATGAACTTCCACAAGCCTTTGCATTTACTGAAACAAAAAGTTTTTTCGATAGCCCAGAGAAGCCTATGCCACTCTCCTTCACTACACACAGTGTTTGTAGACCTACAAAGCAGCCTCCCCGACCTGTTTCATCTCTATGAACTAGAGTTGCCACACCTGTTAGAATGGATGCCTGTGAATAGCCTGTTCCCCATAATAGCTTGTTAAATCTTTTCCTTAAAAAAGGAAGATGAATGGCAGGCCAACACAGTGAACGGAGATGGTTTTGATCAGTACCCTCTGGGTGAATGAACATTGCTGGGATCCTTATTCATTGTACACCCAAAAGATGAGATATAGTATATGTTAAAAGCAAAGAAGCTTGAAAAAAAATCAAGTATGACCAGAACTCTTTACCCTGAAAAATGAGGAAACTTAAATGATTTCTTAGATCCCTTCTCAAGAAGAGGGCACAGTTTACAATATTCCCAGTCACTATATTGTTTTGCAAATGGCATTGTGCCTTGAAAAGGACTCTAGAGTTATTCCATGCAACTTGATTAGAGCCAGTTTTGACTTCATTTCTAATCCCCTTTTAATGGAAATTGTATTGTCAGTTTCAGTGAAGCTTCCTCAAATATATGTAGGTAAGGTAGAAGTTTGGTCCATAACCCTCACTGGAATCCATGAGTTCAACTGATTTTATTTGAATATGGGAATAATTTAAGGCCAAAGGAAAATCATTATGATTTATACAAAAATGTGAATGAGGGCATTAATAATTCTCAAATAAGAATTCTACTTTCCCATGAAATTTTCCTTCATTCCTCAGATTTCTAACATTGCAGTAATTTAAAACTTCAGTTGAAAATTTGTAATATTTAGGCATCCCAGGAAAAGGGGTTGACATCCCAAGAAAAGCAATTGAAAAAGGAATGTGATCACAGCTAATATGAGAGTCTTGGTGTGAATGATTTTCAGTGTCTCATTCCCTGCAAAGCTAAAAGTTTGGAAACAGAAGGAAAGTTTCGTGGGGAGCAAAATTATTACAATTAAGGACACCATTTCTTTCCGCTCCCATGCTACACTGCTGCAATGGCATGTTTGTTCCATTGGCTTTAGAGCAGATTTTTGTTGCTGTTGTTTGGGTGGCTTCTTCTTCTTCTTCTTCTTCTTCTTCTTCTTCTTCTTCTTCTTCTTCTTGCCAAGAGCCAAGAGCAATCATATAGTCAGCTATAGGTCCACTAGAGATCACCTCTCATAGTAACTCCATGTAAAAAAGCATAATAGACATTATTCAGACTTGTGTTTGATTTCTGCATTCTTACAGCAAAATTACTTGACAAATACAAAACTGGAAATGATTACTTAGCACCAGTATTTTCCTTCTGTTGATAATTTATTGCTTTCATCTAAAGGTGCAGCCACATTCTCCATTTTCCTTAGTACACAACTACATTGTTAATTAAAACATGTCAAGTTCTTTTGCAGTCTGTATGCCACATGGGCAGTTTCACCTTTGGGAAGTTATAATTTGTCATACTTTATTTATGACTACTGATTTAATCTGACTGAATCTTAACTGTTCTTCTCTCTGACTGTAAATTGAGAGATAAAGAAAACTCCTGGTCTAACCCTCAACATATTTGTTTCATGATTACTGAAGTCCTATGCACATTTAAATGTAAGTAAGGGGCTGGAGGCGCCCGTTTTTGCTCCTGACGGAGGCTGCAGCAGCCAAACTGTGCAGACTCCCTCCTCAGTAAAAAGAACCTGTGAAAAGCAGGTACTTCTTATGGTGTGGTCTGGATGCCATGAGTACACCATTGGTGCACTGTCACACATCCATGACATAACCATGGTGCAGCAATGTCTGTACGTTGAATGTCGCGTATGTCATGATGGCAGCCCCCATGTGGATGGGAGATTCCATTATGGCACTGCCGTTACATGCTAGGGTTCAGGAGCATGCAGATGCTGTTTGCTCCCAAGCCCTAGTTTCAACCCAAGGACAGCACTTCCTGCAGGTCTGTACCAGGCCTAAGTTTCATTTTGAAGGCATGGCTTGAGGGTGCATGATATAACCACTGTGTAGAAATGTGTAAATATAGAAGATTGAATGCTGTACAGTATTCAACATGACAATGCCTGTAACTGTTTTGTTTTAGTGTGCAATAAAATTTAATTTAAAAAAAAATGTTTTAACTTTGCTGGAGGTAGAAAGCCCAAATAATAAAAAAACCCAATCCATTGGCACCCTCTTTAGGATCCCCTGTAGTGTCTAATGCTCAATAATTCAGTGGACATCTGATTGATAATTCCTGAATAGGCTCACCTACACAAGGGTCTTGGCAATTCAGTTTTGCCAAATCATTTCAAGGGGGCTCATCTCCCCTCAGCATTTTCTGGGGAGGAGCTTAATCCTCTCCTATTCTCCCTGTTCCCTGTTATATACTCCTCATTCTATTTGAACAGAATGTGATCCCTTCACACATTCAGATTCAGAGGAATCCAGGCTTTTTGTGTGTCAATGGTGGTGGTGGTGGTGGTGGTGATCAAATTCTGAAGAAAAGGGAATAAAGGCTTTCACTGAAGTAACTGTGAGTATCTGTGAGGATGCATATTGTTGCACGTGTGGCCATTCATCCACCTTGCATGGCTTCACATAGCTGAACATTTTTGGCAGAAGGAGGGTGAACAGATGCAAATTTGCACAGAAAAGTGAAGACCATGAAGTGCTGATGCAAATGTATGAAAATATGCACAATTTCATATAATATGCTTATGTGCAGGCTACTCCTTAGTCATGATTGTGATAATGTTGTCCTGTGAAGTCAAAGACTTTAACAGCTGGCATCCGTAGTTTTCTGTGGATTTTCCAGGATGTATGGCCTCATTCTGAAAGAATTTATTCCTGACATTTCACCTGCATCTGTGGCTGGTATCTTGAGAGGGTGGTGGCATGGAAGTGTGTGGGGTCAGGGAGTTGCTAATTAAATAGACACACATCCATCACACATATCCTCCAACCTTGAGGCCTTGCCATTCAACAACAGACCAACACAGATTAACATGTAAATCACTTCCCAACCAAGGGTCACACAAGGATATATACTCCACATACTTCCATGCCACCACCTTCTTTGTTAAGACTCTTTGTTTACTAGAGCCCACATGGTCAAATGGAATGGCCTATGCCTCTACACCATCTTAACTGAGAACAACAACATCTTGACAAAATGTAGACCTTGACTCTAACATTCTCATATTTTTCCCACTCCTGTCTGTGTAGAAAGTTCATTTGCCTGAGGAAGGAGCTTTGAAAGCATGCATCATGTATTTTGGGCATTTTGGTTGGCCACACAAAGGTTTTGTGGATTTTGACTGTTATTGATCCAGACACCATGACAGTGATAATGTTTTGATAAGCTTTGTCAGAGACATCTGACTTTAATAAGGAAACTAGACAAGCATAGGTCAATGATCTCTAACTATGAATCTCCATAATCCTGGACCAGCATTACCAATGGTCAAGGATTTTGGAAACCGTGGTCTTACAGCATCTGCAGACCTACAGATTGGGAACCATCTGACTAGTTCCTTCATGCCATAGTTATATTGAAATACTAATATGCCTATAAGCATTTGGCTCAAAAACAACAAAAAAGTCATTTTTAGTGGAAAAGTAGGACAAAAATGTAAATAAATAAATACAATTTATTTAGCTTGAATAATTCTAACACAATCTCCTTATTAACTTATATCCAAGGCATGCAAGGATAATCTGTGGCCCTTCAAATGTTTCTGGATTACATCCCCCCCAACAACCCTTGCTAATTCAACCTAGACTTTGGACTACTAACCTGGGGGAGATCCACTTGACTCCATCATTAATAGCCTTGGAGGATTCTGAGAGTAGTAGCCCAAAAATGACATTTCAAGTCTCTGGATATGACCTATTTGATCCATTAAGTTTTAACCATTTATGTTAAATAGAAACTGCAGTTTAGAGAGAGTTTTATTTTACTCAACAGGCACAAGATCCTGTCTGACCTTGGAAGATAAGCAGGATCAGGCCTGGTTAGTACTTGGATGGGAGACCACCAATGAATATCAGGTTGTGTTGTTGTTAACTGCCCACCCCCCCAGTCAAGGGGACTCATGGTGACTCTGTGTATGAGACATCTGTGAGACCGCCACTGTTTTGCTTAGATTCTACAAATTCAGGCCACTGACTTTGATTCATCTGGTGTGCAGTCTTCCTCTTTCTCTACTACCCTCTGCCTTCCTAGCACTATTGTCTTTTTGAATGTGTCTTGCCTTCTCACGATGTGGCCACAGTAGGACAGCCTCAGTTTGATCATCTTGGCTTCCAAGGAGATTTCAGGCTTGATCTGTTCAAGGACCCATTTGTTTGATAGTCTAATTTGCTTTGTATGCCCTTTCTATACCGTGAGCATTTTACTGATTTTAACACACATGATGCTTTTGGATTAGAACTAGAGTCTCATGGTGTTAGCCCCTTCTCTAGAAAAGATGAAGACTGACAAAGAGCAGACAAGCAAAAGGCCTGTTGCTCTCTGGAATGCCATTTTGGTTTCAAACACAGTCACTGAGAAGGACAATGAAATACACTCAGGTCTCAAATATTGGGTTATTGTGATCCTATCTTGCCCAGGAGCAAACACAATAGAACAGGATTGGGCCTTTTACTGGAAGAAGAAATGTCTTCTGCTCTGAAGGGCTCCTTGACTTTCAAGGAAAGGACTTGTGGGATCATGTTTCTCTGACCTCCCCCCTCCCCTTTTGTTGGAGTATTAGCATCAATGCTTGTTTTGTAAATCTATGTTTTCTTTCTTTCTTCTAGCAGGAACATTGATGTATATCTCTATGGCCATTTGGTCAATGTTGCTTGTGAAGAGTCACTTCCCATACCCCTCTCTTTTCTGGGGGGATCAATAAAGTTTATTGCCCTCTTGTTCTCTGTCTTCTTCCTCTCTCTGCTATCACCAAGAATGGAAGCAGAAACCAAGTTCTGCTACTAAAGGTGTTTTTTCTTCCTACTTACCCACAGGAGAGTCAGCTCTAGGGACTCTTCTACCAAGTACAGTATAGTTTTCTCTGCTGATTAGTTATTATGGAGAACCTACAGGGGTATCCAAAAGTTTTCATGATCATCTTTTTAAAAAATTGACAGAAAGTTTGTTTTGATTTGCAGTTGTTAATTTATCTCTATGTAATCACTATCTAGATTTACACATTTTCCCAGAGTATCTTGAGCCTCCGAATACTTGATATTGTAGAAGTCTGCAGATTGCACCTATGAGCGGGTATCCTTACCAGGGGGTATTGTAAAGTAATAATTCTCACCTGGAAGTTATTATGGCATATTGATGAAATTTTGTCAGTGTCATCATTGGTCCCTAAGTGCACGTTTCTGAGAAAATTAGCTCATTGCATCCTTTATTTTTGTGACCGGCTACATTTGGATACCCCCTCGTAGGTGTAGCAATAAAGTAAATTACTTTTTACCTACCAAAGTATCCTGTTTCTTTGCCAGAAGCTCAGATCTAGTGGTTTCTTTTTAACCAAATACTTGTGGAGTGCATGCTTGTTGCTGTGCTGCTGTTGCTGCTGCTAAACTGATGTAACCACAAATAATCAAAGCTATAATTCTAACACCTTGGACCTCTCCAACTTGTCCCCACCTTTGATGTGTGGGACTACATCTCCCATCGTCTTGGCCCATCATGCCATGGGCTCTTGAGGGCCACTACAGCTCTAGAAAACAGCCAGCAGATCTGAGGGGTTTCATGGCCAGGGATGATGGGAGTTGCAGGTAAGGACTCTCTGGAAGATGGGAGAAAAGTATGTTAGCAAGCACCTAGGGACTGAGGAAGGCAGAGAGACAGCTTGGGACTGGTTCATCTGAGCTGGAAGTTGGCAAAACTGCAAAGCAGCTAAAGTTGTACCTCCTTGTCTGGGTGTCATTTCATTCACATCTATGGGATTTACTCCTGAGGAGTGGATTGGCTTGGATTGCAACGTAGCTGGACAGACCAAAGGAGGGGACCTTCATTGAGAACCAGGTTTTGGTGCTTATTCTTCATGTCTTTATGGAAAGAGAGAGAGAGAGATGGATGCATTCTTCCTTCATTGGAAGTCCCTACCACATCCAGCATCTTTTTCCTTGGGAAATATTTTGCCACGATCGCCCCAGAACGAAGATCCCAAACACACTGCAAAAATAATCTGCTTTGAGACCGCTTTAACTGCCCTGGCTCAATGCTAGAGAATTCTGGGAACTGTACTTTTGTGAGACGTTTAGCCTTCTCTGGCAGAGAACTCTGGTGCCACAATAAATTTCCAAAACTCCCCAGCACTGAACCAGGGAAGTTAAAATGGTTTCAAACTGGATTATTTCTGCAGTGTGTTTTGCTCCTAAATCTCTTTGGATTGAGTGAGAAAGAGAATAGCCTTACCTGAAACATTGCACCCACACTGGAGAAATAGCCCGATTTGGTACCGCTTTAAGTGCCCTGGCTCAAGGCTATGGAATTCTGGGAGTTGGAGTTTGTTGTGGGCCCAGAGCGGAGCAGAGCTCCGCTCTGGGCCCCACAACAAACTCCAACTCCCAGAATTCCATAGCCTTGAGCCAGGGCACTTAAAGCGGTGCCAAACCGCGTTATTTCTCCAGTGTGGATGCAGCCTTTAACTTCGACCGCGTTTTTAACCCACTCAGGACCCAAGTGGCTTGCTTTTTAAGCCACTTTAAACCCAACTGCTTTGACAAGGATGCAACAATAACCCGGTTCGACACCGCTTTAACTATGGAATTCTGGGAACGGTCGTTTGTTCCCGCGTCGGAGTGAAAGCGGGTTCTTTCTGCAGTGTGGATGCCGCCAAAGACGCTGCCTCTTTCTGTTTCCCATTTTGCATTTTTACTCGACCTCTATCCGCTCCTACAGTTAGTTAAGCACCAAATCGGACTTATCAGTAGTAGCGAGTGGGACTTGCATTTATTAGGGACGGTTTTGATCCTTAAGTTCTTTGGGATTCCCATATATATATATATATATATTGCTCCCAGGTAGGAAAATTCTTTTACTGTTTCTATTTCCTCATTGTCTAGGTTGAATCTGTTGCCCAAAATGGAGGGGTATGTATACGTATATGTGTATGTTTGTGAATGTATATGTGTATATATTTTCCATTTTTTGGCGACAGATTCAACCTAGACGATGGGGGAAATAGAAACTGTAAAAGAATTTTCCTACCTGGGATCAAATATTGATCAGATCGGGTGGGGAAATCAAGTCAAGAAATCAGAAGAAGATTAAGAATAGGGAAAGAGGCTATGAAAGAACTAGAAAAGATCCTAAAATATACAAAAGTCAGAATCATACAAGCCATTGCATTTCCTATTACCATGAAGGGATGTGAGAAGCTGGACAGTTGAAAAAGATGCTAGGAATAAAATCAATTCATTTGAAATGTGGAGCTGGAGAAGAGTGCTGAGGACCCCCCCCCCCTCCGGAGAGCCAAAAAATCAAACAAACGGGTCCTAGAGCTGGTCAAACTAGAAATCTCTCTGGAAGAGACAAGACTTAGGCTGCTGTACTTTGGACACATCACGAGAGAAGGAAGGACTCATTGGAAAATACAACAATGCTGGTAAAGGTGGAGGGGAGCAGAAAGAGAGGAAGGCCACATGCCAGATGGATGGACTCTGTTCAGGAGGTCGCGGATATGAATTTGCAGGATTTCCTCCGCAAAGTTGCTGTCACCCTCCGAAGGTGCTGAAGTTAGACTCCAAGTTCCCTAAACGGCATTGCAGAGGAAAGGAACCGGGTTCATAGGACTGCTACTGCTACTACAGCGATTTTTTTTTTTAAAAAAACTTACCACAGGTAGTTCTTTTAGCACCTTCAGGCGAGGTGACAGTTTCCAAAGAGAAGGAGTCAGTCCCTGAAAACAATAAAAAAAGTCTTGTCTGCGGTTGGAGCGAAAGCGTTAAAAGCACCGGCAGCGGTTTCTTCCAACACAGACACACACACAAAGTTCCTTTTATACTACATTTCCCCCAGGAGAGGAATTGTAGTCCAAAAAGGAACATTTCCAAGCTCCGCTCAAACAAGGCAACTTGCCCAAACTCCGGCTGCGATCCCATTCCAAGCAGATCTTTCCAAAAGGACTTTCTTAAGGCGAGTTGCGACTTTCTGTTTCGTCGGATTTCTCAGAGACTTGTCGCCAGTTCTGCCTCATTTAAAGTCTTGGGAGCTGGGTCTATAGTTCCTTCCTTTCGTTTTGGATAAGTTTGGGGATGGGGATTTAAGCCTAACCTTAAATGATCTTTTTTTTCCTCTTTTATTTCCCCCTTTTCTTTTTTAAAAATAAATATCCACCCTTAAATAAATATCTCTTTTGTGCCCTGGCAGGGGAAGACATCCCGCAACAGCTGTTGCTTTGGTGTCTAAGGACTGAAACACACTTCGGAAATAATCCAGTTTGACACCGTTTTAACCGCTTCGGCTCAGTGTTAGGGAATCCTGGGAATTGCCGCTTGTTGTGGCACCCAAAGAGACAAAGCTGGATGTCACACAAACACGACGCTTCCCTGAATTGCCTAGCGTTGAGCCAAGGCGGTTAAAGCGGTCTCAAACTGGATTGCTTCGGCAGTGTGTTTTGGACCTAGGAGTCAAGCCATGGAGAAAGTCTGGTTTGAGATTAGGCTTCAAGTGAATGTGTTAAAACCACCTGCAGCGGTCTTTTCCAGCATAGTAAAATAAGATAAAATAAAAATCACTCCTCCTATAATTTGTTTTTTTGCTGGTCGAGGATTGTTCAGGCTTGGCTTACATAAAATCGCAGGGTGATCCATTTAGTCCGAAATAAATCTCTCTGGGATCAACGGGATCCTCTCTCTAGTGGATCGAGGAAAGTCGAAACTCAGTGCTGCTGGACTACAACCCTAGCATTTATTTATTTCGTTTGTATGCCGCCTTTCTCCCAGAAGGGACCTAAGGCGGCTCACAGACAGAAACACCTTTTTTTAACAACAACAACAAAAACAACAACATTACAATGAGATGTAAAACAGTTAAAATCGTCTTCAAAAAACCCAATATGAAATTACATTAAAAATATACAAAAATGAAAAGGCACGGCTGGAACACACTCCTAGGCAGGGAATAAATGTGTCTCCTAGGACAAATGGCAACTCAATGTCGAAATTGCTCAAGGTTTGTGGGTGGGAGGAATACAGAAAAAAGAAAAGAAAAGAAAGAATTTCACCCCCCCCCCTCCCTTGAGGAAGAAATTACTAACAAAATCATAATTCTGGATGGAGTTTTTGCGGAGGAGATGTATAAGGGCACATCCCATTTGCACCAAAGCACCAACTTCAGTCCTGATTTTAACGTTTCCACCCTCGGTCTCTGTAAACCATGCATTTTTTCCCCCAACCCCTGCTTTATTTTCCACCCAGGAGTAGCTATGGAGTTAAAAGACCCTAAGAAGCGAACCTTTGTCAAAGAAAGAAAGAAAGATAAAGAGCGAAGGAATATGGGAGAACAACAAGTCCTCTCTAAAAACCTTTACATGGAAATGAATGAGTCAACAACTCTGTCCCTAATACAAGAATATTTGCTGCCGGTCCTCTACATCCTTTCTCCATCCTTTTGGACCTAAATCTCACTGAATTAAGGGTGTATTCGTCATTTCAAAAATAATCCAGTTCGACACCACTTTAAATGCCACAGCTCAGTGCTAGGGGGAATCCTGGGATCTGTAGTTTTGTGAGCTATTTAGCCTTCCTAGTCTGGTGCCCCACCAAACCACAAACCCCACACTTCCATAGCATTGAGCCATGGCAATTAAAGCGGTGTCAAAATGGATTGTTTCTGCAGGTTGGCAGCAGCACTGAATCCAGCGGGAGTTCACCTGCAATATTGCATAGAGCCTTGAAATCAGTAGTACTTCATCTGCAGGATTAAATTCAGCATTGAATTCAGTGGGAGTTCATCTGCAATAATGTACTCAGCATTGAATTCAGTAGTTCTTCATCTATAGTGTTGCATTCAGCATTGCATTCAGTGGGACTTCATCTGCAGCATTGAACTCAGCATTGAATTCAGCATTGCATTCAGTGAGACTTCATCTGCAAAACTGCATTCAGCATTGGATTCAGTAGGAGTTCAACTGCAATAAATGTGCATTTATCTGCCAAAAAATGTGATTAGGCATCTTGGACTGAATTCACATTTATTGCAGATGAAGTCCTTCTAAGTTCAATGGGATTCAGCCCCAGTTAAACGTCGGATGATCTCGAGGATCCCCCGAATTGGATTTAGGATTTGACAAGAGCAACGTTTTGCAGAGACCCTTCTTTGTTTAACGCCAAGGGACTTCATCTGCAGTATTGAATTTAGCATTGAATTCAGTGGGACATCGTCTGCAATACTGCATTCAGCAGTGAATAATTAATAATAATAATAATAATAATAATAACCAGAAATGTCTACAGATTTAGGAGGAAGCGCCATTGAAATGAATGGGACTTAATCTAGGGAGAAAAAAAAACCCCACACATTTATGATCCTACAGGAAGGTCAGGTACAGTACCCCTTTCCACACACACACACACACAAATCCTATTATGATGGCAGGTTGTTGAATGATAAAAGTCTTTGGGACAAGTGTTTCTCTTTGTCTTTTAACCATCCTTACCTGGCCTGGACCTGCCTTAATTCGACTTTTCTTCATCAGAGCTAACGGTGACCAAAAACCTGATACTTTTCCTTCTTCTAGGGCAGCCATTCTCAACAGTCCTTAATAGTACTTAATTCTCAACAATACTTAATAGTACTTAAGCAATCTTTTTTCTTTTCTTTTCATGGTCACCTCTTTCAATAAAAAAAAAAAAATTGAAAATAGCTCAAAATAAAGGGCACGATCCAGATCCAGCTACGCTTCTCAGAGCCTCTGCTTTCAATGAAGTCTCATTGAAACCAACCGGTCTTTCAGAGGCTTTCCAGTTCTGTAGTTAAAACTTATGGTTAATTTTTTTAATTTTTGCAGTTAAAGAAGGGGACAAACTTGGAGAAAGGGCTTTCTTTTTTTCCCCAGTGGCATTTCATTTTTAAATATGTGCCTTGCTTGGATTAAGAGAGAACCCGGCTTCAGGAGTTGGAGGTTTACTTGGAAACAAGTTTACTAGGAAGATCTTTCGGGATCTGATTCAGAAGCGACTTCCATTCAATTCAGCAGGACTTTTGTGCTTTTTCTGGTGGGCTTTTACAGGAATCAATGAATCGATCCAGCACGATCCAGCTTTATGAGAAACCAAAACCAAATTAAGGTCCATTGGATTTGTTTGGGATGCTGCCAGGGGTGGCACTGGACCCGGCCCGGACAAACTTTCCCCACTTTCTTTGCAAGCAGAAAAATCAAATAAAATAAAGGGAAAGCAGACGAAGGAGTCGGGCGGTGTGTGTTCATTTTGTTTCCTCCGTAAATCTTGCAAATTTAAAAACGACCCTAATAGAAATCCTACCCTGAGAGTGAATAGATGTTGCAGGATAACGAGACGGCGGTAATTACATTTTGCGTTGTATTTTCTTGATGCAGGTTTATTACAGCGGATTTTCCATCTTTCTTTTGCTTTCGGAAAACCGTTCACTCGAAAGGAAGGAAAGTTGCGCCTTTGATATCTCAAAAGGCGCAACTTTCCCTCCTTTCGAGTGAATGGTTTCCGAAAGCATAAAAAAGGTGGGAGATCCACTATATATATATATATATATATATATATATAATATATTTACAAAAATATAAGAAACAGAGGCAGTCCTCGAAGTGGAATCACCCAAATCAGTTTCAAACTGTTTCCTCCTCGAACAAAACTCACCCAACCGAATAGTTCGCTCCATAAATCTCTTAAACCTTGTTGCATTTTTTTTCTTAGAAAACAACAACAACAACAAGAAAAGTTTGAGAAAGTTGGCCTTGAGGGGTATGGCTCAGAAGGAAGCCCCTCTGAATCCAATGGGATTTACTTTTAGGGGATCTTGGACACAATCGCAGCTGGTCGGATTTGAAAGTCGGCTTCGCCTTCCCTTTCCCTTTCCCTTTGCGACAAGACAACTTTCCGCTTATTTATTTTTTTGTTGGGAGGTAGACTTAATTTCAACGTGTTAAAAAAAATCAATGAGAGATTGAGATCTTTTTAAAAGGAAAAAACTCTCTGATCTCTTCTGCTAAAATTTGGGGACGCAAGGAATCAATGCGGCAATTCCTGCTGCCCTTTTGCTACAATGGATTAATAATACACGCTTTGCGGATCAGGCTGCGTCTGCGTTGGATAAATAACCCGGTTTGGCACCGCTTTAACTGCCAGGGCTCCATGCTCTGGACTTCTGGGCACCGAAGGTGCCACAACAAACGACCATGCCCAGAAGTCCAGAGCATGGAGCCCTGGCAGTTAAAGCGGTGCCAAACCGGGTTATTTATCCAACGCAGATGCAACCTCACACTGCTGAACTCCCCGACCCAGAAGAGTACATTTTAAGAGTACCACAAAATGGCCCTGGGCATTTCATGACCCACTTGGCACATTTTTTCCACAGGATCGTAGCCTGCTATATGCAAGGGATCAATCCTAAAGGGACCCCAATGGGACTTTCTGGAGGTGAACCTGCACAGAGCTGTAAAGCAGGTGAGGAGCCCTACTTTTTTTCCAACCAGGACTCTTGATTTTTTTGAACTGGACCCTCTTCTTCCACTCCAGGACCTCCTGCAAATCAATGGTGGCTGCCCTCTTATAGTCACAAAGAAAGAAATTGAACCCTCTTCCAGGGTTGAGCAGAGGTCTTCACAGCAAAGGAGACCAAGGGGCCATTAAATGTAAGGCATCCAAGGGAGGAAGCTTCCAACAGTATGATTATCACACTAGAGTCCATTCCAGAACCATCCCACCATTATCCCATTGCCAATAATGGGATATTCGTGGCCAAGAATGGGATAATGGTGGGATGGCTCTGGAATTGACCCTAGTGTGATAATCTCACCTCCTGCTTCTCAGTCCTGCTCCCAAAATGGAGGACGTTTGGGAATGGCTCCTGGACAGAAGGCTGAAATGGAGGACGTGTCCTGGAAAAGGAGGACCCCCTGGTCACTCTGCTGCCATCCTTCCTCCCATTATTCACCTGCTTCTGATCTGGGCCTCTGCAGAAACAGTTTTGTTTATCACACTAGGGGGCAAACAGGGGGCAAACAGGATTTAAACAGGAATTAAACAGGAAATGTCCTATGTTAAACATAAGGCATTTCCTGTTTAATTCCTGTTTAACTCTCGTTTAAATCCTGTTTGCCCCCCTTGTGTGACAAAAGTGAGTCAGAAGGAAAGTGACTTGGTGCAAAAGTAAGATGGAAGCAGGTTGCATTGGATCAACAACTTTGTTACTGGCCAGGGCTGCATCCACACTGCAGCAATGACCCACTTTGACACCGCTCCAAACTGCCATGGCGCCAGGCTATGGAATTCTGGGAATTGCAGTTTGCTGAGGCCCCAAAGAGAAAGCCCACAGCTACCGTAGCAGATGTAGACACAATCTCCAAACATGAATAGCAGGATGTATTTGAACGTGTGAGAGACAGTGGGGTGGAGTGGTTGGAGTTCCAACACTGGGAAACCAGGGTTCAAATCCCCACTCAGCCCTGGAAACCCACTGGGTGAGCTTGGTCAAGTCACACTCTCTCAGCCTCGGGGGAAAAGCAATGGCAAAACTTCGCTCTGCACAAATCTTGCCAAGAAAACTCTAGGTTTGCCTTAGGTTCTCCATAAGTCAGAACTGACTTGAAGGCACCCCATCACAATGAAAAGTCATGAGGCATAAAATTAAAATTATATTTACAACCAGGGAGAGAGAAACCTAGATGTAGAAAAGGTCACCAAGGCACTCCTAGGGAGGAAACTGGCCCAAGACATTTTACTGTCTGAGGTGGATTTACCCATATTAAGACTGTAGAAGTCTTTTTTCCCCCTTCAAGCATTGGACTAGGGCCCTTGAAGACCAGGGTTCAAATCCCACCCGGCCCATGGAGGCCCACTGGCTGGGCCTTGGGCAAGTCACACTCTCTCAGCCTCAGAGGATGGCAATGGCAATCCTCCCCTCCCCTTTAGGGTCAGCATAAATCAGAAACGACTTGGAAGGACACCACAACAAGAAGCACCTAAAACCAGTCAAGTTATTTAGGCAGAAATAACCCCCCCCCCTTAAAAAAATCTCTTGAAAAGAGACAATAAGGAAATAAATAAGGAACTATTTGCTGCCCTGGTGACTCTCTGTCTTCTCAAAAAGGTTGGACCGAACCTCTAGTTCAGTGGTCCCCAAACTGTGCCCGTTGAGAGATTTGGGACTTCAGCTCCCAGAAGCCTCAGTCAGGTTGGCCAACACTATGGAATTCTGGGAGCTGAAGTGTAAAATCCCTTAAAGGGCACAGTTTGGGGACCACTGAACTAGTTAAAAGTGGACCTCAATGCTGTCCAGCTGATGCTGGTGCCTAATATATCATCATCATCATCATCATCATCATCATCATCATCATCTATTTTTAAACCAACTCAGGAGGCAGTGTGCAAAGCCCTGGAAGGAAATACTAATATAATATAATATAATATAATATAATAAATGTAATATATATTAATATATAATATTATATATATAGATATATTATTTCCTTCCAGGGCTATGCACACTACCTCCTGATTTTTGTGTGCATAAGTGTGTCTCTGTGTGTGTGTCCCACCCTTCAGCATCACAGAAACGCTGGCCTTCTTCACCAGTTCCCTCTATGCAAAAGCATTCATTTAGCTTATGATTCCCCCCCCCCCTTTTCCCTTCTTTATGAACAACACAAGCACAACACACCCACAAACACTCAGAAGGCTTGGCTTTGGACGTGGAAGGCGTTCCCTGGAAAAGGCACTTCATTATTAACATCTTCTTCCCCAAAAAGAGATTTGGAGAGAAAGGCAGGATGCAAAAAGGGAGGACAAAATTGGGGCACCGCGCCCCCAAGCGGCCATGAAGAGAACAGCACCGCCTGTCCCTTTTTCTGCCTGGGGGGAAAAAGGCCCTTTCAAACCTATGAAAGAGAGAGAGAAAGAGAGAGAAATTGAGTGGGGGGGATTGCAAGCCACGCCCCCATCTCCAGTAACCAATGGCCAGAGAGGATGCAAATCGACTCCCAGGCTCTTGCATTTGCTCTTCTTCTTCTTCTTCCCTCCTCCCTCCTGATCATCCCTTCTTCCAGCACAGTCTGCCTTTGCTTGAGATTTGGAGGAGGAGTGTTGCATCACAGCACAAAAGGAGGGTTTTGCCATCCCAAAATAAGAATTCTGCCCTTCCAAATGAATAATAATAATAATAATGATGATGATAATTTTCCGATCCCCAAATTGCTAATGTTGCAGAGGTGAGGCTGACCCCTGTGTTTGCGGTGTTTTTGCATTTCCTTGGTAACTATGCATGCCCCCCCCCTTTTTTTTTTGCCTAAACACTGTGCTCAAAGTCACTTTTAAAGTCATTGCAATGCTGGAAATTTGGAAGCTAAAGGAAAAGTTCATTAAGAGTCAGAGGCCCCATTCTCACAAATAAATTAGTGTGGGATCCGAATTGATGGACTGATTCGACAGTGGAGCATGGCTCCCACTACTGTTCGCCCCGATTGTATTTGCTCCCACTACATTTGCCCTGATCACATTTTTCCTTCTAAAATAATCCATTTGTCATTCCCATTGATGAATGAATCGATTCAAAATGACTCGGTTCCAGCCAGCCAAATGGGAAATTTAAATCAATCCTATCCGCATATGGTTCTCACTTGCGCAGATTCAATTTATCGAAAAAGAAGCAGAAAAATTCAGCATAAAAGAGACACGGATTAAATGGGTCCAGCACATGGCCCCCCTCTTGGAATCACTTCAGCGATTCAGATTAAGTAGGAACCAGGGTTGTTTGAACCTGTTCAAACCGATTCATGATCCAATTGAAAAGGTAGTGGGAATGAGGCCAGAGTTCTTATTCAGAGTCAGAGTTCTTATTAGCTTACAGCTGTAAACTGCTTAGAGACTGCTTAGTGTGGTATGAAGTGGTATATAAATAAAGCTGCTATTGCTATATTGCTGTTATTTTTTTTTTGGGGGGGGGTAGTTTCTTCATTTCCCCTTTCCCAGTTCCTCTGTGGCTCAGGAGTTGTGCCTGCATGCCTTTCTCTAAAACTCCTCTCATTCTTCCTTGGTTAGAATGGAGAGAAATAGCCATGTTAGGGAATATCATCATGCAAAGGGAGCTTGTAGCACCTTTGAGACTTGAGTGAAAGATGTTGTAGCATAAACTGTGGGAGACCTGGTCTGCTTCATCAGATGCATGAAGTATTGCCCAGGAAGGACCCTTATGACCAGACTGTATGAATAGCCATAGCAAGGCAAAACTTGTAGGTATGATGATGAGGAGATAAGTTCAGAGACTAAAGCAGGAGGAAAAATGTCGCCAAAGGACCGGGTGGGTGGGTGACTCTATGAACAGTAGAGGGAGTTTGGGAATGTGCAGGCAGGGAACTAGAAAGGAAACGTGATAAACTGGCTAAAATTGGCATCATGAGGCTGGGGTGAACTACTGTTATAATATGTGTAGTGTGCCAGGAAGCCATTAGTTAGGTAATCCCAAAATCCACCAAGCACTGATACCTTTTATTGGACCAACCAAAATGCACAATATACATGTTGTAAGCTTTCAAAGCTCTGCTGGCTTCTTCATCAGGCAAGGTGCTGAAAATGATATAGGAGGAAAAATTGAAGATATTAGTCATAGGAGTGCATTTTGTTTTTGTTTTTAGTTTAGATGGTTTGGAGGGGTTTCTCTTGCTGGCTGGCACCTCCTCCTTCTGTCCATGTGGTTACTGGAAGATTCTCCAAGTCCAGGAAATTTAACATCCATTTGCAACACAAAGAGTTATTTCCTTTGCAATCCTAGGTTAGTTAGGCCTGTTGGGCAATAGCGCCACTAAGGACTCTTTCAGACGTGGGAAATTGGAAGTATAATCCAAGGGCAATCCAAACGCAATCCTGGGGTTTCACATTATTGTGAATTAAATCTTCTCACGTAATTTCAGGCAAAAGGGAAGTCATTCCGAACGCAATCATAGGTTTCACGTTATTGTGAATTAAAGCTTCTCATGCAATTTTGGGCAAGGAGGGATCATTTTCGGGTAATGGGGGGTCATTCCGAATGCCTTCCGAATGCAATGGGGATTCACATAAATTCTCTAAACAAGCGAATTCACATGAATTCGCATTGGCTGCATTCGGACTTGGGAGAAATTCCTCCAGTGTGAAAGAGTCCTAAGGTCATTTGGTGCAGCCTGCTGAGGGCAGCCAGGCAGCTGGGTAAGCAAGGCAAAGGGAGGGCTATGGAAGGGCGGATGGGGCTTTTCATCTGTGCTTCTCCACTACTTCTTGGCTCTCTCGCCAAGAGAACCAGAGCAGCAAAGAAGCTAGAATGAGTGTGCACATGCCCTTTCTTCTTCCCAGCTTCCCAGCAACATAACCACAGAATATTACTGTCTGTCAACCAACAAATAAATGTTTCCAAGACAAATAAAGATCGGGTCAGATTTTATTCCAGTAACAAAAACAGGTTTACTGTTAAGGACAGTTGGAAGTGCTTTAAAGTATTTGGTCATTGGGAAAGATAATATATCATGTTCTTGTGTAAGAATTTCCCAAAATTCTCTGGTCAGCCCAGAGTGCAGCTGAGGAGAGGAGAGAAAAGGTCAGCAATTTATTTATTTATTTAGTGAGTGCCAGCATGGTGTAGTGATTTAAGCATTGGACTACAGCTCTGGAGACCAAAGCACAAATCCCTACTCAGCCATGGAGACCTTGTACAAGTCACACTTTCTCAGCCTCTGAGGAAGGCAAAGTCAGCTTCCACCTCAAACAAATCTTGCCAAGGAAATCTCATGATAGGGTTGCCTTAGGGTCAACATTAGTTAGAAATGACTTGAAGGCATAGAACAACTATTTATTTATTTATTTATTTATTTCTATTTATTAAAATATTTATGTCTCAGCCTTGCTCAAAAGATCTCAAGACAAGATAACAGTATTAGCAGATGTCTGGTAGTGGTGATGTTGGATTTATGCCTTCATCTCCTGATGTTGTTGTCCTTATGGTTCATATCCTTTTGTGAAAGTATGAAAATACTTATCCTGAACAGTGAAAACATCACAATCTGAATACCAGCAAGGCTGCTTTTATTTTGCACTTTTAGACATTTTTTTCTTTGTTGTTGTATTGTTAATTGACATCAAGTCAGTTCTCAATGAGAGACTTCCAAGGCACCCTGTTATTAACAGCTCTATCCAAGTCTTGCAAACTTAGGACTGTGGTTCTTTGATTGGGCCCGTCCACTCAGAATGGACTTTTCCTCCTGCCTTCTACCTTACCAAGTATTTCATTGTTGTGTGTTGTTGTGTGGCTTCAACTTGTTTCTGACTTATGGTGACCCTAAGATGAACCTGTCACAGGGTTTTCTTGGCAAATTTCTTCAGAGGGGCCTTTGCTTTTGCCATCTTCTGAGGCTAAGAGAGTGTGACTTGCCCCAGGTCAGCCTGTGTGTTTACATGCCTGAGACAGGATTTGAACACTCGTCTCCAGAGTCTTAGTCCAATGCTCAAACCACATCACACTGGCACTCACCCAACTTTAGAGTCTTTTTTTAAAAAAATATATTTTTATTTTTATTCTTATTTTTTAATTATTATTAGAGTCTTTTCTGATGAGTCATGTTATCTCATGACCTGCCCAAAGTATAGTAGTACAAATTTAGCAATTTCAGCTTCTAAGGAGAGATGGGCTTGATTTGCTCTTAATTTCAAAAAGATTATATATCTTTTTGTCAGTCTGTGATATCAGCATAAGTCTCTTCCTGTACCACATTACAAATGAGTCGATTCTCTTTCTTCCAGCTTTTTACACACAGAAAAAAAAATCATTTGTTGTATACAAGCAAATTATATCTGATGTAAAACTTTTAAAAATCCTATTCATAATGGTTGGGAGAAATGGCTATACTTTTTTTTTTACCCCTGTCCTCTCTCTAAATTTCTCTCTTAAACACTCTTTTAAAATTAAGGATAGGGAGGCTTTCTTAGAATTTTCAAATAATTTTGAAGAACCTTATTTAGGAAAATTGTTTGTTTATTCAAATAATGAAATGGTGGTTTCAACATTAGAATGCTGTATTTTGTTGTTGCTGCTGCTGAACCACAAATTAACCACATGGGCCAATACAATAAACCAGAAGACATTGTTTGCCCTATTATAAGAGTGAAATATGGATTTCTCGGCCTGTGTACTGCATGAGCAAACAAGGCAAACACTAGAACCACATTGACTCAGCAGCGTTTCACCTGGTTGCTACTCATAATGCTGATGGGATATTGCTGCCCTTAGGAATTAAATGGAGAGGTTGCTTCCTATGGCTTGTGTAAAGTTCTTAGTGCCATTTAGAAAAGGTGCTTGCTAAGAAGGCAGGTAGTAGGCTGATTTTTAATTTTAATGTTTTACTCCTCTGTTTAAGAACACTTCTTGTTTGCTTTGCAGAATGTCAACAGATATCCCCAGTGAATAACATCTTCTGAAAAATCAGAATTTCCTATATTGACTCTGATATCAACTTAAGGATGTGAATAACGCTGCCTGCAGCTTGGTCTCTTAAGTAAAACATTCTATCACAGTCACGATTAAAACATCCAGCTTCAGCTTTCCCATATGAGATGTAACAGCCTTTTAGCTTATGCTGTCAATCTCCTTCCCACACCCCAAATGGAGAGGGGGAAAGTTATGTTGCTTTTCTTCTAACTGGTTGAAAGCTCAATGAAATGCCTTCTTCTGTGATTAAAGTCAACATGCTTAATCTCATTATTACAAATGAGATAACCATTAAGCACATAGATAACTTTAAAAAAAAAGAGTTAAAGTGGCTTAAGGTTATTGACTTAAATAGGTTTAAGTATGCTTAACTTAGTTCTGGATCCTGGCCATGTTGTCTACCCATTAAAACACACAAACACACACAGAAACTTCTACTATAATTTGGTTTTCTTTTATTAGTTTAGTTAATCAGGAAGAGCAGTCTTTGGCCCAGAAATGCCCTTCATATAGGAACTTGTGGAGAAACCAGTGGATAAAGCTGGATATTCCCTCTGTGGATCTTTGTCAAAAAATATAAATGCAATAAATTATCCTATCAACTTTGAATAAATGGTAATGCAATTGGAAGACCACCCAGAATTGTATTTTGATGTTTATTATAATGGCTGGTGTCTTTCATCCTTATTCAATATGATTGTTTGTTATCACATGGACTTTGATAATAAGTATTTAAGAAATCCCACAAAATAATGAATACATTTTTTGTTTGTAATGAACATTTTTGTTTGCATTTGTACTGCAGAATTTATTTGCACCCATGACAATGCGATTGATAGGGAACATTTTTACATGTCTAACCAGAAGTAAGTTCAATGGAACTTATTCCCATGTAAGTGTATCAGCTGCCTTGAGTCCCAGTTCTTGGGGGGGGGGGGGGGAGTGAGGTATAAATAAAAGGAGGAGAAGGAGGAGGGTAAAATCATCATCATCAACAACATATTGTATCCCAATGAAAAGAACCCTAAGAGTACAATCCAGTTGGTTGATGCAATTCCCTATTCCCCAGTGGACTGTGTTCTTCATACTGGAATTACTTGCTTGCAGATTCCATCTCTGCTATCAGTCTTCTCACAACCAGAGTTACATGTGTGTGTGAGTGTGTGCCTTCAAGTCACCTGTCAACTTCATGACCATAGACAAATTTGCATCTAATTCACCAATGTGTTTTAAAAAAACTTTTGAGTATGACAATTAAATGACAGACTACCAAAGCTGCCCCCTCCCAGCCACTTTCCCAAGAATAAGTCTCACTGAGCAGTTCTGAGCAGACAAGGACACAATCACTATACACAATCTTTGGCCTAAGGCTGGAGAGAACTTTGTTTTTGTTTCTTTGGAAGAAGCTCTTAGTTTCTCTTATGGATCAAGCCTAAATTACCCAAGTCTTATGCTGTTTAAATGCTGTCTGAAAGATAGTATTGTTAAACCAACAGGCATAGTGAATTAGCCAAGACCTTTGCTAATAGCGTGCAAGCTTTCAGCTTCCCTAGCATTCTTCATCAAGCGAGATGGTTAAAAAAAATAGGGAGGGCAGAAAAGAAGCATGGAAGATATGTGTGTCTTGGCTAGGTGTAATATATCTATATCTGTATCTATATCTATATCCATAGGGCCTACCATATTGTCTCCTTCATCCCGTTACACACAGAGAGACATACAGAATTAAAAAGCAGACCAACAGCACTTCTCCTAGGTTTGTCCTGGATACTAGTTAATCAATCTCTCTCTCTCTTTCTCTCTGTATATATGTTTATCTGTGTGTGTTAAAGCAATTAATAAACAGAACAAAAATATAACATAAACAGAATATTTCACCTTCCACCTTCTTCAATTGCTAAAAATGTTTCAAGCTCAAACATTTTGCTTATAATTTTCAGTCCTATTTGTTAACCACCTCCCTCTCTAGGGTCTAGGCATTTTACATCAGTGGCATCTCATCCATGATCCTACTTAGTCCCAAGATGGAGACTGGACGCTTGATGAGTCATCTGATAGGTGTATAGGTATCACATGAAATCAAGCAAAGCCTGCTGGGATGTAGACCAACTCTTCTGCAGGTCAAGGATGATAGCAGTTCAGATGTTTGCCACTAATATTAGCATAACATATATTTCTTTGGCAACATACACAAGAAATACAAAAAGAGGCAACAGTCCTTGTACAAGCAAATCTTAAGCATGTTCGCCCAGGATAAATCCATTGTTTTCAGTGGGGCTTAGTCTCATATAAGTCCTGGTAGGATTGTAGCTAAAACCTGTCAATCCACAGAAGATCAGTCTTGGATTGTGGCCATTACCCATAGTTTCCGGGAACTTCAGTTTATCATTTTGGATGGGGTATCAAAGGCTGCTTTTCCAAGAGAGTTTTCCCCCCTGCAGAGTTGCACTGAAGGTCCATTATTAAACCTACCAAAGTCGTTATTCATGGCTACGCAACATCAATCACTTGGGCCGCACAATGCCCAAGTGTAAATTATAATATTATCTTTGAGCAGAATGACGATAATAAGAATAGTAACACTTGAGTCACAGTGCCGCTAGGCCACGATCCTCCTCTTGATCTGTCAGAGTTGTTTTGCAGCATGAAAGAGCTGGTTTCTTCCATCCCAAGCACAGAGACCATTAGAACTGTCAAGAGCTTCAGCAGGACTGAGCTGATATCACTCAGAGCCACGGTTGTTCTGCTGCTCAGAAAGCCTGACTTGGGAAGCAGTTGCCAGGGCAGAGAGCTGCTGCGAGCCATTCTCCTTCAGAACGACATCCTGGTGAGCTGTCCTGCAACTGCCCTCTGTAAGTCACAACACGAAGTAAACCGCTGTCAGGGAGATGAAAGACTCCTTTCCTCTCATCTCTCCACTGCAAAATTACTTCAGTGCCACACTGTATTTTATGTCAATACCTATTTTATTTATATTATTCCCCCCACCTCAAATGGAAAGGGCGGAAGAAAGAAAGAAAGACAGATACGAGTGCATTGTTCCTTAGATTCCTGATGCTCTGTGTAACCTAGCAACTTTTAATACCACAGCTTATGGCAGAGTGGTAGCATGCGGTACATTCAGCATCGCCAACAATGCAACTCCATCCCTGCAGATGTGTAAAGGAAAAACTCATCATTAGTCACTTAATTTCAGCCATAATTGTACCCATCTTGGCTTTTTTTTTTTTTTTTTTGCAAACTTGAAAGCTGAAGAAGTGTTTTGTAGGGATTGAAAGGGCTGTTCAGTTTTGTGGGTCCACCCTTGCCCTTGTCCCCTGCTACCATCAAGGGGGAATCTGGAATATATTGCTACATGAGGCTCACAGTCCTAGAGAAGGCTGCAGTCTGGGGTTGTATAACATGCTCTGCAGCACATTTCTCCTTTGTGACCAATTTGTCAGTTCAAAAATATACTGAGAAAAAAACTGTGGAGGGTGCACAATTTGCAAAATCAAGAAAGTGTTTGTAGTGGATGGTATTAATTGTACACATTGGGTATGGGCGAGATTTTGCTGACATGGAAGTAGAAAGAGGCCTCTATCACCTCCAGGTATCATTTCAGCAGAGCCCTTTGAGGGCTGCAATTGAGAACATGGAATAAGAAAAGGCGGTATTGGGTCAGTTATATTTTAGTCAGTAGCTGAAAATAGAAGGGACTGCAACACCTAGAATCCTCTTCCCCACCTGAGCCAGTGCTCAGGCCGGCTGGGAGTTGTAGTCCGAAAAAGGAAAATTTCTGTGTCTCTAGTGCAAGGATTTATAACAAAATTCTCAAAGTGGTGAGCAAAGCTACACAATTTACACAGGCTAAACAATGCATCTTTACTTTCATTCCTGTCCTGTTGGAACACATGAGATTCCTCTCCTTCCAGTGAGAAAACAAGGGCTTTAAGGTGATTAAAGAAGGGGGGGGGGCCTCCAGTTTACTCTGCTGTTTTGGGGAAGAACTGGGTTTTTTAAAAATGTGGTTTGACACTCAAATTGGGATAGCTGTAGAACTGGGAGTGGGGTATTTGGAGGAGGGAGCATGTTTGTGGGTCATGTAGTCACCTAGGTCACTTGATTGTTCTTGCCATGGAAAGGTAGCTCCCTTGTTCTTATCAGCATCCAGAAAGTGTTGCCATCTCCTTTTGGATTTAGCATGTTCTGAGGTTGGCATTTCACCTCCCCCTTCTCTACTGGCTTCACTTTAAAGAGGTGCAGGTGGGTAATCAGAAGAAAGGGAAAACAAAAGCTACTTGATTAAGCAGATAAACACATATGTGCATTGCAGGAATAATAATTTTAAAAAATCCCACCTTGCACTGATGTGGCTATGTAATGGACACCCTGTGTGGCTTACCAGACTGATTTCAGTTTGGGTTAAAACAGATGTGTGTGACCAGAAAGGGCTCAGACTTGAGCAGGGATACTACACAGTGGAAGTGGGATACGGCCCTTGAATAGATTCAGCCCTAGTCCAAGGCAATCCATTAGTGCTCATAGTTTATGGGCAGAGAACATCGGACCACCCAATGAAATATAAGCACAAGGCCAGCCATGGCAAGGACCTTTAAAAATCCATTTTCACATGCTGCTGCTTAACTATTAGGATCCAGAATATTTTGTCAATCTCCAGCACACGTATTCCCTTCAGTACCAGAGGCACTGTGTGTCTGTCTATCAGTTGCTAAGAAACATGAGTGGAACAGTGCTGTTCAGCTCATGTCTTCTTTATAGGCAACTGGTTGGTAACAGAATGCTGGACTAGACAGATCTTTAATACGATCCAGCTTGGTTTTGTTTATTGAAAAGCACCCAGAGCTCTCCCGCTCTGTGTCCTGCTTGCCTCTAGCTTTAGGAAGCAATGGCTACTAACAGTCTTAGAATTCTGATTCTTTCTGTTAAAAAGTAATTAGAGAACAGTGTAGTCACATCGCTGACTAAGGCAGTAGAAAAACTAAAGATCAAATACTAGATGCTTGACTGTACAACCATCTATTTTATGCAGAAGTGGATTTTTCCTTTCCTTTTCACAGAATTATTCATAATCAACACAAAAGTGAATATGAGACATAAACTCATATTCAGAAAAAAAAATCCATTATGATGAACAATCTTCTTAGGAGTTTATCAGACGGGAGGAATTTCTCTTTATTTCGAATGGAGCCAATTGGAGCCAATTCAAATTCACGTGAATTCACTAGTTTAGCAAATTTACATGAATTCCAATTGCATTTGGAATGCATTCAGAATGACTTCCCATTACTCGAAAATGACCCCCCATTCCCCGTAATTGCATGAGATACTTTAATACGAAATAAGGTAAAACCCCATGGTTGCATTCGGAATGACTTCCCTTTTGCCCAAAATTGCGTGAGATATTTTAATACGTAATAACGTGAAACCCCATGATTGCGTTCAAATTGCCATTAGATTATACTTCCAATTTCCGTCATCTGATAAACTCCTTATAGCTGTACTACAATAGAATACAGATAGGACAAGATCCAGTCAACCTGTGTTGGCCCATACTCCTTGTATATGGAAAATTAACATGAGAGGGAAATGGTTATGCAAAGAAAATTTTCCTGACATGCTAACTTTCCACCAACAGAGACAATTGGAGTGGAATGTTGTAGTTGTTTTGATTGTTAGTTGAGGATAGTGAGTGGATACCAAAGAAACCAGTGGTAATAGGAAAGAGGAAGATGAATTGTAGAATGAAGTGGAGCTTTTGGGAAATTGCTTTTTGGACTACAGCTCCCTAAATCTCCCAGTCAAGTAGTGGGATTCTGGGAGCAGGAATCCAAAATGTAACTCTTCTGAGCTGTGCAGCAGAGAAAGGGCCCACATGGGGGTTATCATTTAATTACTCAGTATTTATCCAAAGGGAAACACATTTCCCTCACTGGCTGAAAGTAGTGGAATTATTCAAAAGAAAATCATTAGGATCAATATCTTCAAATGCATTTCCCATCTTGGTAATCTGAAACTGGTTTCATTGGTACTGTGTGTAGCCTGTTTTAAATACTGTTTCTTTAACTTGACTTTTGACAAAGGAGAAAACCAAAGAAGATTAATATAGGCATATAGCTTGGAGTGAAGCATTGAAAGACAGAAATGGGGGAAAAGCTGATCTCACACTCAGAGAATGCTCTTATCACCATGGTAAGCAGGGGCTTGCTTGCAGCCTTGGTTCAAGGTTGTGTTCAATTCTCTATGCCAACAGAGAGCTTTCCTATGCTGGAAAGATACTCAAGAGATCAATTAAGTGCCATAGAAAAGCAGAAAGCAAACAGAGGAAAGCTAGCTTAAATTCTACTTTCCACAAAAATTATTGAGTTATATGCATTCTTTATTGTTTGTCACTAGGTAAACATTATGTTAAATGTCATATATTTCCAGTAACGGTAGAAACAGATAGTTACATAGGAAAACTTTGATTAAAAAAAAAAATAAAATCTTCATCAGCTTTTCATTCTGTGTAGCAACTAGCAGCCACTTTTGTGCTTCTAAATTTTTTAGACTGTAAGCCTGAGGGCAGGGAACCGTCTAACCATTCTGTAAGCCACTCTGAGAGCCTTTGTGGCTGAAGAGCAGAGTATAAATACTCTAAATAAATAAATAAATAAATAACTCTCTAAAACTTGTGGTCAAATGGAATTAACAAACTCAAGCTGAACCCACACCAGAACACAAGGACTCCAAAATTGGAGAGGGACGGGGGGCACATCCACTTAGAGTAGGCTACTGGCACTTAGTTGTCCTTTCTGACTTACAGTGACCTTAAGGTTTCACAGGATTTTCTTGGGAAGATTTGTGCTGAGGGGAATTGCCTTTGCCTTACACTGGGGCTGGGAAAGTATGACTTGCCCAAGGTCATCCAGTGGGTTTCCATGGCTGAGCAGGGATTGAAACCCTGATCTCTGGAGTAATTGTCGAACACTCAAACCGCTATACCATGCTGACTTTCTAAGGGAACATAGCCCTTGTGAAATGACTGGGCCAAATTTGATAATCAACAGTCCTATGAAATGGAACCCCCTATGGAATTATCAATGAGAAATGTACTAAATGATGGTTGTTTTGTTATTGCTTTCATTGTACAGCTGTCAAGCATCCACAGATGGCAAGCCTGCACTGTCCCCAAAGGTGGCTTATGCATGTAGCCACCATTAGGGACAGCTCCTGTTATCACCAATGGTGGTGCATGCATGTGGCTGTGCCACCATTAGGGACAACAGGTCCCATTATCCATATTGGCAGTGTGGCCACATGCACACACTGCTGCTGGGAAGAATGGGGGCTGTCCCTAATGGTGGCATGGCCACGTGCACATGGTGTCTTTCAGGACAATAGAAGCTGCCCAACCGGCTGCCAAAACAGTGCCCAAAATTTGGTGTCTCTTTATAGTGCAAAAACATAGGAAGAGAACAAGGATAAGGGAGAAGGTTGAGGTTTTGCCAAGGTATCCATAAGCTTTTCCACTGATTGGATGGCCAACTTTAGGCTGAACAATTTTATTTTTTATTTTTTTATAAACTTTATTAACAAATCAGTTTACCCAAAAAATCAAACAAAACAAATAAACAAAATTTGACTACAAATATTAGGCTGCATAATTTTAGTGCTGGCCGGACAATACAGAGGAAACCCACAAAATGTTCTGAGGGCATATGCAGCCCATGTGTTGCCTATTCCTAATCTAGATCAATTGTTTTCTCCAAGTGCAGGATCTCTGTCTTCTGTGCTTCAGGTTTCAGCTTGTATACTTGCTAATATGATAATAATAAAAGTGTAGAAAATAAGTATCTATCAGGATAGATTCCTACATAACCAGAGCTTTTGTTGAATAACAAGAAAATCTTTTCATTAAATCTGTTGCTACTGGCTGCTTGTCAAGATGGTAAACATTATTGCTGGAACAGCATACCATGGTGATCCTAGGAGGGTGACAGGGCTGAAAAGCATGAATACAATGTACAGTCTGTCTAGTAAATGGCCAAAGGGTAGTCTTAGCTCTGAAATCAACTCCATTCCTTAAAGAAGAATAAGAATACATTTGGCCTTGCAAGATTCAGAGTGTTTTAGAAAGCAGGGGTCTTGTACGCTGGCTTTTTTCAGGCAAGTTTTGAAATCGAAAGCAGCACATGATAAGAAAAAGAAACATTTGGGTTTTTGTATCAAAGTCGCACAAAAGTGCAAATAGGAATCAAACCTCGACCACCCATGGTGAGAGTGTTCTCGTTAAAGCTACAGTCAACTGACCTATGCACCAGAGGGTTTCTGTTGCTGAGGCAATGGGATGTAGGTTTGAACTAGACTATCACAGCCTGAATTTTCAAGAATTCTTGGGGGCAGAAGTTCATAAAACATATATTTCTTTCTTTTGTGTGGAAAAAAATAGTCTTCACTGAAGCTTGGATGGATGCATGCACACACTGAAGCTTGGGTACATACAGACATACCCCAGAGGAAACTGGAAGAATAAATCAGATAAATGACAGAAGCTTATGACAGTATGTTATTGTCATATTGGGGATATTTAACACAGAGCTGGTAGTCTATTGAAGGCTAATCTAATATTCCAGTTGCCTTTGATATGCCAAAGGTTTGTATACAAGACTAGTAAGAATGGAATAGCAAATAAAGGAAGGAAGGAAGGAAAGGACTCAGTCTTTGGAGCTATGAAACAGGTATTTGTGCTATGGCGAATTTTAAAAATAACATCAGTCATAATTGTGGCTTAAACTGAAATCTGAGAAAAATCTTGGAAGGAAATTAGAATGATTTGAACTTTCATAACATTGGTTCATCAGTCTTACATAGGTCTGTATTTTAGCTGGCTTGGCTTTAAAAATACTTTGACTTTCAGGTGACAATTGGTCCAGGTTGGATCAATGCTAGGTGGATGTAGTTGGGTATTACAAGGGGGGTAAGGAATGCTAATAGTCATGTGAAATCACTCAGTTTCATTGACTTTCTCTGAGTACCGTTTCTCTTTCCTTCCTATCTTTATTTTATATCAGGTTGCAAGACTGAACATATCTTTCCCTCCTCCACCACCATGCATCTTCCAATGTAGTGATCTTTAACTGATATCTGGGATCCACTTTCCCTGACTCTTTCACATTACATAATTACAGTACAGCACTACAATTCCATTTCACTTGCCATGGCTGCATCCTACAGAATCCTTAGGTTTGCAGTTCAGTTAGGGCTATAGTCAATAGGAAGAAAATAAATTCATTTGAGATGTCATGCTGGAGAAGAGTGCTGAGAATAATATGGACAGGCCAAAAAGACAAACAAATGGGTCCTAGATTACATCATGTCTGAGGTCTCTCTGGAAGCTAAGATGGTTGTACGTAGGCCACATCATGAGAAGACATGACTAATTAAAAAAGACAATAATGGTAGGAAAAGTAGAGAGTAGCAAAAAGAGATGAAGACTGTATGCTAAATAGATAGATTCAATCAGGGAGGACACAGACGTGAGTTTGCAGGACCTAAGCAGAGCAGTGGAGGACAGGGGGTCTTGGGGATATCTCATCCACTGGTTTGCCATGAGTCAGGGTCAACATCAGGGCAGTTCACAACAACAACAATGTAGAATTTTCAGTTACAAAGGTCCAGTGCTTCATCAAAGTATGAAGGATTCCACATGATATAACCATGGAGGCTAAAGCATAATTGTATTACAAAAATTGTGTAGTGTGAAAACACTTGGGGATTCCATGCTGGCTTTTTTAAGGGTTCAAATTACACTCCCCTGGAGAATTTGAAAAAGTACACCAATATACTTTCTAGTGTGGTCTGTATGAAGTCCACTCATCCCCCTCCAATTATTGGTGTTCCTTTTCTTTTGGCACCTTTAATTCCACACTGCAAAAACATGGATGTGTGGGTGCCAAACTATGAAGTACAGCACCACAGTGGCAGGTCGGCTGTCCTTAAATAGCCAGTCAGCCTCCACTCCTAATGACTGCATGGAAGGTAGCTCCCCCATCCCATGTGGAGGGTCAGATGGGATTGCCCATGCCCTCTCCTTTCTCTTTCTCTTTTAATTTGGGAGACAATGGGAAGCTTCCAATTAATTGCCCGAAAGGAAAAGCTCCCTTTGCTCTGTTAATTAAACAAATTGTGTTATTTTCTGTTCATAACCTGTTTTGCAATCAGTGGTTATTGGCAGCTGTCTCATGAGGCATCTTTCTGAAAAGAAATCATGAAAGGAAAAGAAAGGGCTTTTTTCTTCCCAAAGAGAAATTTCTCTGAATAAACAATAACAGAGGATGACTAAACTCATTAGAAATTTTATTTGTGCTTTATCAAACTCTTATTTCATTCCAGATGTGAAGAATTTTGTCTGAAGTCTCTTGTCTTTGTATTGCTTTTATATCTTTAATGCCAGGTTTAATTGTCTGTGCCAACCTGGATTTTTCAAACAACAGCTCTTCTGCACAGTTTGGTACTTGCTTGGGGAAAAGGGGGAGCAGGGGAATGTAAGTACCATAGATGTCCTGCTTCAGACAGGAGGCGGTTGCTCACCTGCTGAGTTTGGGTCTAGCAATGTTGATCTATGCATTTTCTGACCTCATCTTGATTATTGTAATTCTCAGTATCTAGGTATGAAGCTCTTGACCTTACAATGGTAAAAACACTTTCTACATGGGCTCCCTGCCAAACAACAGATCAAATTGATGGTTTTAGACCTTCTCTTACACACTCTCTATGGGGTATTAGTGCCGCTCACCCTGTGTGATCATGACCTACAAAACAGCTGCCTTCCACTGGAACAACAGAAATGTCACCTGGTGATTTCAATGTGTGTGCAAGATACAGAATTTTCCCAGCAAGAGCATCATAAATCTGGAAGCCACATCCAGAATGGATCAGAATGGGAAAGAAACACAGAGAAAATAAAGTCTCTTCTTTCTTTCTCCTTTCTTTTTTGGATGCAGGAGCATGAAATCTACATACTGTGCATGTACCTTCAAAATCTGAACATTGCTATAGCCAAGGAATTTAAAAATAAAATAAAATGAATGTCTGCACCAAAATATTGCGGACAGAGCGCTAGTCGAAAGCTAACTTGTGCAAGCCCTGTACATTATGAACACTAACCAAATTTACCCAGGTTTTAATTCTGCCCCATTCTAATCATATAGCACATTCAATGAACATGATAGCTGGCTATCAGTTGGTCATCAATCATCACTTTTGTGGCTTTGGCTCAAAACTTGTAATACCAGGGTTTTGTAATATATATATATATATATATATATATATATTGTAATCATTATTCTAATCTCGTCTTTAAATTTCTTTAAAGAATGATTTTAAAATTCCTGCAACATTTGGGGTCTCTCTGTTTTTGAAAGCTAATCTTTAAGTTTTTGTTATCTGAATTTATGTGGAAGAAAGTAAAGAGCATGAATGGTTTTCATTATTATTCCTAGAAAATTGTTTTAAATCTTAAAACAAACATCACAGATCTTTGAAATTTTGCTAGACTTTTGCAGTCTGTGTTGACTTGCAAACACCAACAATGAGCTTTCAAAAGTAATAATAATAATAATAATAATTTTTATTTAATAATAATATTTATTTATAGTCCACCCAATCACTAGGAATCCAGAGAGGTTATAACAGATTAAATACATAAAATACAATAAAATTCAGAATTATCCCTTCCCACCCACCCCCTTCCCAAGCTAAAATGCAGCTAAATCATCTCAATTAAAACAATAAAAATACAATGGTGTTAAAATTAGGGGACAGGCTTGGTAAACAGGGCAATAAGATCATGTCACGGTTGTGTTATGTAGGGAGAGAAGTCAGGTTAGGAAGGCCTGCTGGAAGAGATCCATCTTAAGGGCCTTCTTGAAGGCTGCAAGAGTGGAAATATGGTGGATCTGCTCCAGCAGGTCATTCCATAGCTTTGGAGCAGCAGTAGAAAAGGCCCTCTGGGTGACTGAAGTTAACGTGGATTTTTTCAGCTGAAGTAGGTTCTTCCCAGAGGACCTTAAGGTGCAGGATGGACAGTACGGAAGAATGTGTTCCATTAAGTATTCTGGACTCAAACCATGTAAGGTGATCAACAACACTTGTATCTTGCCTGGAAACTAATTGGCAGCCAGTGAAGGGATTTCAGGACCGGTGTTATATGGTCATTATGAGAAGTTCCTGTAATCAACCTGACTGCCATATTTTGTACAAGTTGGAGTTTCCAAACTTGGCACGAGGGTAGCCCCATGTAGAGCCCATTGCAGAAGTCCAAGCGAGAGGTTACCAGTGCATGTACAACTGTTTCAAGGTCTCCCAGCTCCAGGAAGGGGCACAGCTGGCATATCAGCTGAAGCTGATAACAAGTGCTCCTGACTGTAGTGTCCACCTGGGCTGACAGCTGGAGCAATGAGTCAAGGTACACCCTCAAGCTGCGGACCGAGTCCTTCAGGGGAAGTGTGACCCCATCCAGAACTAGTTGACATAACTCCATTCCTGGATTCGGATTTCCAATAACAAGTACCTCTGTCTTACCTGGATTCAGTTTGAGTTAGTTTTCCCTCATCCAGTCCATTACTGCCCCAAGACAGGCATGCAGAGGAGAGATTACACCCTTAGTCACTGCATCAGTCCGAGACATAGAGAAATATATTTGGGTGTCATCAGCATACTGATAACACCCCACCCCATGTCTCTGGATGATCTCACACAACAGCTTCGTGTAAATGTTAAATAGCATTGGGGACAGAATTGCACCTTGAGGGAAACCCGATTTGAGCTCCCTCTTGGAAGAATATCTGTCCCCAAGTGACACCATCTGGAACCTACCTGAGAGGTAGGACCGGAACCGCTGCAGTGAAGTGCTGTCAATACCCAACTCTTTCAGGCGTTCCAGAAGGATACCATGGTCTATGGTATCAAAGGCTACTGAGAAGTCCAAGAGCACCAACAGGGTCACACTTCCCCTGTCAATGCACAGATGGAGATCATCGACTAAAGTGACCAAGGCAGTCTCAATTCCATATCCCGCCCTGAATCTGGTTTGAAATGGATCTAGAAAGTCAGTTTCCGACAAGACTGCCTATAGTTGATTTGCAACTGCCCTCTCAATAACCTTGCTCAAGAATGGTAACAAGGAGACTGGCCTGTAATTATTTCTGCCCAGGGAGGACTTTTTTAAGAGTGGTCTGACCACTGCCTCCTTAAGACAAGAAGGCAGGTTACCCTCTCTGAAGGATGCATTGATTATATTTTGCAGCATCAACTTAATTGTGTCACCCCCCTGGACAGCCAGCCAAGTTGAGCAAGGGTCGAGAGGGCAAGTTGTCTTTTTCAAACCAATAAGGAGCTTGTCCACATCATCAGTACTTACCAACTCAAATTGATCCAGTATAACAGTAATGGCAGAGGCACTGGATGCCTCTCTAATTGCTTCTGATTTAAGATTGGTGTCTATGTCAGCTCTTATCTGAGAGATTTTATCTGTGATATAGTCATTAAAAGCGTCACAGAAGGCTACAGTTGAATCTAGTAAAGGGTTCTGGGTGGAAGGTGGTTGAGTTATGTTCCTCACTACCCTGAACAGCTCAGCTAGATGAGATTTCACAGAAGTGATGGATGCAGAATAGAAAGATTTCTAGGCTGCATCAATCGCCACTTGATAGGACCTAAGAAAGGTTGAATAAAGTGTCTTATCGGATATGAGTTGAGATTTCAGCCAATTCTGTTCTAGCCATTGTCCAATCCACTTAATTTGTCTAAGATCTTCAGAGTACCAGGAATTCTGATTTTTTGCAGGCTGGAAAGGGCATTTGGGAGTGATTGTGTCAATAGCTCTGGTAAGATTGTTGTTCCATGTATTAACCACAGCTTCAACAGAATCTCTGGCACTGCCAGCCATGGGTTCCATCAGCCTTTGAGGGCAGACCATTATAATTGGTCCTTTTCCACCCCTGGAGGGAGGGATAGTGGCCTTCAGTCCAACCTTAACCAGGAAATGATCCATCCATGACAGTGGGGAGATAGTAGTTATCTCTGTCCACGGATATGCCTGATCCATGCAGAAGAGCACATCAAGGGCATGGCCTGCAAAATGTGTAGGCTAGGAGACTAGCTGGGAGAGGCCCATGTCTGTCGTGGAAGCCATGAACTCCCAAGCTGCACCAGTAAGATTAGTCAAATCAGCCTTGAGGGGGATGTTGAGGTTTCCTAGGACTAACAACCTAGGCAATTCCAACACCAGCTCTGAGACCAGCTGTGTCAGCTCGGCTAGGGAGTCTGTTAAGCTACGGGATGGACGGTAAACCACCAGAATCACCAGACTCTCTCTAGTCTTCAAGCGAAGGTAAATGCACTCGATGTGGTCTAATGCACGGATAAGTATCCTGGTCAACGTGAGGTTGTTTTTATGGACCAAGGCCACGCTCCCCCACACCTGATTTTCCTAACCTGCTCATTGATGGAGTACCCAGCCAGGAGGGCCTGGGCCCAAATTACAGAAATATCAGCGCCCAGCCAGGTCTCCATAATACATGCCAGGTCAGTGTTATGATCTAACAGTAAGTCATAGATAATACGAGACTTATTCTTCACTGACCTGACATAATATAAGAGCAGGGAAAGGTTCTGCGGATGGTTGGGCATGCTCTCCAGATCTTTTGGAATAGCAGGGCAAATGGAAAGCGGGATAGATATCAGAAATCTCTCACGTCTTCCTCTGTAACAACCTTTTGCCACTTTTGTGTCACTTTTCTATCTGTGTTCCAGTCATTCACATCTCTCTACCTTTTTGATGCTCCATTATAGCCAGAAATTTATTTACTATACAACAGAGGCAAGGATCCATTTTCTGGCTAAAGGGCAAATTTTAGTTTTGGGTACCACATTCAAGATTGGATGGCTCTGAAGCCAAAGATCATTCTTGCCAATTTACTACAGTACTGAGGGAGTCTGTAGCGTAGAACATGCCAGATGGTTAGCCTCAAATGATAATCTTGAATGTAACTCTGGCAAAAACATCACTTTAACAAACCCTGCAGAAAGCAAGCCTAGGCATGGTTAGTCAGAAGCAAGCGGGATGAAATTACAGCTAAGCATGGGCAGGAAACTTAGAAGTCCACTTTTTTGCCCTTCAAATGAAGCACCGCAACACCAGCATTTCTATGTCTGCTCAAAGGTAGCTCTGGCAAAAGCATATCTATTATGTCTCTCCATATAGAAGTAAGTGATTATTTAGAAGTAAAATGGGACAATCTAAACAACAAAATTAGGGAAGGCAATGGAATTAATGGGGTTAAAATTAAAGGCCAGAAATACAAATTAAAATCATTTGCAAATGATTTAGTAATATTTTTAGAAGACCCTCTATGTGGATTAGAAAAACTACTAGAAATATTAAAAGAATTCAGAAAATACACAGGATTTAAAATAAAGTTGTACTCACAGAGGAGCGGGCTAGAAATAAAGATTATTATTATTATTATTATTATTAAAGAGAAAACAGAGATTTTGACAAAAAATGACAAAGAAAAAGAATTAACACTAAAACCAGTTTAAAACTGAAAAGAAAATGACGTGTCTGATAATCTGGCTAGCAAAAAGGAATATAGATTGATTTGAGAATAATTACAGAGTAACATACAAAATTATCAAAGGAGACATGAGAAAATGGTCTAAAATGCAACTGTCTTTTTAAAGGAAAAAAATTGATAATACAAATGAATATCCTGTCCAAGACGATAATTCTCTACCAGAATTTACCAGTTATAGTAAATTATGAATCCTTCAAGTTGAGGCAAAGAGATCTATTGAGATTTATATGAATTGGGGGGGGGGGGGGGGGGAAACCAAGGGTAAAATGGAAGACATTAACCAGAAATGAAAGAAAAAGGAGGGTGTTTCCTGCTGGATCTAAAATTATACTATTATGCAAGTGGAATGACATGGACAACAGATTGGTTGACATTAGAAAACAAGAGACTATTGAAATTAGAAGGCCTTAGTTTAAGATTTGGCTGACATGTCTATGTGCAGAATGGTAAAGCTAAAGTAAACAGAGAATTTGGGAGTCATTTTATAAGAAAATATTCACTAAGAATTTGGACAAAACAAAAACAAAATAATCTGAAGAAGAATCCCAGTTTGGATATCACCACAGGAAGCCTCCTTTGGAAAATGGAAAGATCCAGACCAAAAAAATAAAAATAAAAAAATGAACGAAATATAAAAACTTGTTAAATAAAGACCCCCCCCAAATGAATTCGAATTGAGAACAAGAAAGGAATTAGAATCAGCTGAAATAACTTGTAAGTGGTTTACATATAACAATATACAAGACATTGAAAAAGAAGAAAAATACATAGAGAAAGCAATGTTGGAGAGAGTTGCAATGGAGGACCTAGATATTCATAGAGGAAGCATATTAATAAAATCCATGAATCGAAGCCACAAAAGTCAAAGACGCAAACATGGAGGGACGAGTGTACAACAAGAATTGGAAGAAGAAATGATCAAAGAAGTAATGTTAAAATGGGCACCGAATATAAGGCACACAAATGAGCTAGAAAAATGGGTGGAATCATGGGAAAAGACCAATAAATTTACTCTCTGCCAAGATTTGAAGGAGAGCTATTTCAAAATGTTGAACAGATGATATCTCACCCCTGACAAATTGGATAAAATGTATAAAGCAAAGAAAAACAAATGCTTGAAGTTTTCTGAGAATGTGATATCCTTCTGTCGTATGTGGTGGACTGGCTAGTAGTGAGAAAATATTGGCTAGAAATCCAGTTTGATGACCACGATTATTGGTAAAGAGCTTCCATTACAACCAGAATGATATCTTCTGAACATGCCATATTGATTAGCTCAAGAGATTAGTTTCATGATTGGTAGAACTATTTAGTACAGCTTTTGCTAGATTATTCTGTTTTAGTCTGCAGGTGCAGGGATTACATATTTGAATGCTCTCTCATGTGAAAGAGGGAAAAAACCTGAAAATTAAATACTTGTAGCAAATAAGATGCTTACATAGAGGGAGTCTAGGAGTCTTCTGTGGATTTTGTTCCTGATATGCTTGCTTCCACCATACTATGTTGAACATTGAGCTTAGTTAGTGCTTGGACTAACAGTGCTTGGATGTGAAACCAGCAGGAATATTAGAAATATCTTGGAAGGAGTAGAGACAGAATTCTGTCTCAAAAGCATGGGGAGTCACTGCCATTAAGAGTTGACCATACTTGACTAGTTGGATCAGTGTTCTGACTCAGCATTAACAGCTTCCTACATTCACATAATCATCATCATCATCATCATCATCATCATCATCATCATCATCTTTATTTCTAGCCCGCTCCTCTGTGAGTACAATCGGAGCGGGGTACAACAAGATTAAAACATACAAATTAAAACACTTCATTGACCCATTCCCAGCCACCCACCCCTTAAAAATAAATTAAATTAGCAATAATTTAAAATCAACAACATTAAAAACATGATTCATCCTCCATAGTTCTTACATTGAGGAAAAAATAGCACCAGACACATATTTTGTACATACACATTAAGGTCCTGTGCAGACTGGCGGAGTTGGGGCATTGCGTCCATATGATACATGCCCCAGCTCTGTCCCCAGGGCCTCATGATGTTGCACATCATGCCACACCACATGATGCATGGTGTCATAGCACTGAAGGAGCACTGTAAAGCATTCGAGCATGAGCTGTTCAAGAAGCCATTTGTTTCTCTTCTTGATTTATCCACAGTATCCTCAGCACTCTTCTCCAGCACCACATCTCAAATGAGTTTATTTTCTTTCTATCTGCTTTCTTCGCTGTCCAGTTGTTATATCCATACATGGTGAAGTGAATCATCCTCACTTTAGTGTTCAGAGTTAGCCTTTACACTTTATGATCCTGTCAATTTCTCTCATAGCTGCCCTTCCCAATCTTCTGATTTCTTCAATGCAGTCTCTATTCTGATCAGTATTTGAACCAAGGTATGGGAACGCTTTAACTATTTCAATTATCTTGTTGTTTAGTGTGAATTATTGTAGGTCTTCTTTGGTCATTAAAAAAAACAAACACAAACAAACGGTGTTACCCTGTTTTCCCCAAAATAAGACATACCCATAAAATAAGCCATAGCAGGATTTCTAAACATTTGTGCAATATAAGCCATACCCCGAAAATAAGACATAGTACCTTATTTCACGAACAGTTCCTGAAAATTGGCCTCTGTGGGATGGATGGGGAATGGAACGGGGACTTCCTGCATCATCACCATGCCTTATGATATATGATATCCCCATTCTGCTCCCTTCCTGCCCCCTTCCGTTCTGTGCTGGGCCCGTTCCCCAGGGCCTGTGCGATAAGAGGGTTTGGGGAGTTATGACAATGTTCCAGAAGAAGACGACTTAACTATATTTGAATAAATATACATTCTTGTACCATACTTAATAAAATAAGACATCCCCTGAAAATAAGCCATAGTGTGTCTTCTTGAGGAAAAATAAATATCAGATAGTGTCTTATTTTCAGGGAAACATGGTACATGCTCAGTGAGAAAGCCCCATGATTTGTCCTTACAGAGGCATTTGAAAGCTAAACAGTGTAGGGTCTTTCTTCCTCCTCCTTTACTTCTCTTAGCATAGAATTGCACAGCAGAAAGAGAACAAAGGACATTTAGTACAGTTTTATGTGGAAAGGGAGGCTCAATCCATACCAACTCTAGACCTTCATCAGACTATCTGATCCAGATCTCAGTCTGTGAAGACCGACTTTTATTAAAATTTGAAAAGCCATCCTTTCAAAACTTCCTGAAAGCTTCTATAATGATACCAGTCTGTTGTAAGCTGGGTAATTCCATCAGGCAATATGACTAACATACACTTGTGGTTCTAAATTGTTGCTTCTTTTGACATAGTTCTAAATCCAGTTTTCCAGATTTCTTCATACAAGACCTAGTATGATACAGCCCTCTTTTGTGTCTCTAAACTGTCATTCTGTGATCAGGATTCAGGGCACACTCTGTTCAGGCCAAATTTTATGTTTCTCTTAGTCAGGACAAAGGTAGTAGTGCGACAATGTAAATTTTAAATCAAGGACTTTATAAATTGCCCTTTTAAATAATCTTCCCAGTGTTAAGGGGAAAAATGGTAGTGCTTTGTGTGGCGAGTGAATGGCAAGCATTTGAGAACGCTATACAATATTGACTCAATAGCTGCTTCAGTCTGGTGGGTAGAGTATACAACTCCCAGTGATATGATGTTTTAGTTCTCCCTCTGTCTCTCATCACAATAGAATCATTAAAGATCGAATTGCTGGCTTCAACTGTGTGTTTCCTTGCATTTGTCCATTTGTGTCAAAATCTGAACAGTTTTTAAACACAGGGCACTTTGTATTTATGAGCTTAAATATTCTAGGCTTTTCTGTTTCCATTCTTAGGAACTGCTGGCCAGGCGGGAAGAGAACAACTAAACAACACACACAGTGTATATCACATCTCATTGAAATGCAGCAAGTGTTTTCTGCATCTTAATTCTATTAGAGCATGGACAATGAATGTATTTGTGTTAGTTACTTTCCCACTTTGAGCTTAAACAAACCAGTGAATAGAAGTCTGGGTGGCAGCAGAATGACATACTGCAGATGACGACGCACTCAGCAAAATGCTAAATGAAATGTTTGTTTCCCACCCCAAACTCCCCTAAATACAGCACTCACCCTTTCCCTTTAACATAGCTTTTCATCCAGCTGGAATCTATAACTGTATATGAAGGGTTATCATCCTTCAACTCAGTCATTTGGTCTGGATTGACATGTATGGGTTATGCTTTTCTATAATCCTGGAAAGAAAAACAAAAACAAAACAGTAATACAAAGTGCATCCCTCTTTTCAAAGACTATCCAAATTAACTGCCAAACATTAATCCCATCTTCCCTTGGACAATTAATATGCCTTATCAACTAACTAAATTTTGTATTTACAATGGCTGCTAGATTGAATGACATGCTGACAATTCTTCCACCAATGCCACCACAGGCTTTTCCCAAAGGGTTTGATCCATTTATCATAGTGCTCTTCTATTAAAACAAAGAGCACCCTCCCCTTTTCTGATTATACAGCAGTTCCAGTTATGGGTCTGTCTTGATTGTACCACCCATCTGTTGTTTGTGAGAATCATTTTCCCAAAAGGGAGGTAGTTATGTACAGGCAGAATGTACCACCTGTCAGTTTGTTCCCCAAATTTTTATTCCTTGTGCTATTAATCAATGCTATTGGGACACAAAAGATTTCTAGATAAAACCTGCAGATTATGTGATTAACTTACTTGTCTTTCTGAAAACTGATATTCTCAGATCAGGGGAACTTGTTTTCAGGATTCACAAAATCAAGTGAAAGAATTATTTGACATTTTCTTTCTAAAGCCACAATGAGGCATTTCCACTGCTGAAAGATTCCAAATTGCACATCTTTCCAATATATTGTCACTACTTATTATTAAATATATATATATATATATATATACACACATTTATTTTTTGAATAAAGTTTTGCCATGATATTCTGCAACTGAAGTTATGATTGAAGTAATTTGTTGCCAGAACAGAAGGTAAAACTTGTAATCCAAATTGGCACTTCCCAATCACAGGGTAACATGACAGAAGGAGAGGCTGAATTTCACTTGATTCATCAATAATGCTGTTGTGTTTGACTCAAGCAGTTAAAAGAGCTGATTTTTCCACAATACTATACTAAGAAGTAGAAAAAAACAACATGGAACGGATAGTTTTCGTCCTAGTATACTATACCAGCTGGGTCAAAAAAGTACTCTACTGGCTAAAATCAATAGATTTCTTGAGGCACATTTTGTCCAGCTGTTTTTTGTCTGTAAAATAACTATACATGGCAAATGCCTGAAATTTGTGGAAATTGTTTATAACTGTTGTGGTGACAATACCACAGGATGCCTACATTGTATTTCTTATGTGATTTTTTTGCCGAAGTATGTTATTCTTAAATCTTATACCCTAGCACATGAGGTTTAGAACAAATGAAAAAGCCAAACCCTCTCCTTTGTATTAAGGCAAGAGGTGATGTGTTTATGTATCATTAAAGAAATAGCTGTATTAGTCTGAGCATAAAAAGAAAAAGGGGTAATTCCTAAACACCCATGGCTTTACTGTTGACTCTATTTGTGCATCTGAGAAAGTTGACTGAAAGCCCCAAAGCTCTCAAAAATGTTGCCAGATTTCTTCTCCCTTCTTTCCCTTCTTATGTTTATGCTCATAACATTTTAATTTTTTGATTTGACATCAGATAGCTTCACTGATGTCTGGAATAAAACCCAGAGTGAAGGATGTAGTGGTCTCCCTGCCTCTGGTGTCACCCAATGCAAGGGGTAGGGCTCTGGGGAGCAGGGCTTCCAGGGGTGGTGTGCTCAGCCTCTATTGGGTTACCTTGTCCTTTTCCTCAGGAGGAGAAGGACAAAGTGGCATGGGGCGAGAACACTCTTGGCCTCTATTGTAGCCACCGCACCCTTCTCCTCAGGAAATAAGGATGGGATGGCAATGTGAAAGAGGGTCTGACTGGATGTCACCTCTCTTCTGGGGTGTCATCTGGTGTGGGTCATACCCTCCCTCACTCCCCAAGTTGAAGGATGTAATCCGTTTGTCAATGGATAAATTTTTCTAAGGAGAAAAACAACGTGCAAAGGTATGTCTCAAAACCAGGAGTTAAATAATTGAGATGGTCTGAATTGTGGCTTTTTTTGGTACATTTTTAATCTTTTGCTGAACTTCTTAGTGACCCAAATCATAGAGAATAAGGAAAGCCCTGAACCCATACCACTGAGCTAGGAGGAAAAAAATGGTTTGGAGAATGATTTATGAGATAATCGCACACATCTTACACCATCAGGATACACGCATGTTTAACTTCAAAGGCAGGTCTTACCACATTGCAGCCCATATGCAACCCACCATCCTTGGAAAGCTGCAAGATGAGTCCGGGTTGCATACATGCTATGTATGGGCTGCATACAGGACAATTCAGTAAGACCGTTCTTTGAAGTTAAACGCACATGTATCCCCTTGGGAGAATGATGGGATAAGGCAATTGTGATAATTTTCTGTCTCTTTTCAAAAGAAGCTTTTTGAAAAGCTTCTCCTTTTTAAAAAACCCTTGACTTGATATTGTTAATCAAATCAAAGATGGATTGCTTGGGGTTGGGTTTTTTTTTTTTTTAATTTAGAGCCAGCATATGTTATTGTTTGTTAAGGCCATTTATATTTAGGATAATGTAGCAGGAAGCAAAATCATTGTTAATATTGAAAATATAAAAGAAACAGGTAAATGTTTCACACCATGTTAGCTCTGATATAATAGATGTTCAAGACAGGTTAGCCAAGGGCCTGCATCTGGCTTGCTGGCCATAGATTATGCAGGCCTAAAATGAGCTCTTCAGTAGGGCTGGTGTCTCTGGTGCTTTATATGAGGGTCTGCAATAGGACAGGTAGCAACAAGAGTGTGGCCTTTATGTCAGTGAAAACTCATTTGAGTAGCTTTGCCAAAGAGTCCCACCTGCTGGCTGCCATACTATTTTTCCTCCAGGCAAAACCCTCTTCCTTCTGTCAGGCCCTGAAGCTCTTGAGATTTAATGTCTTTATTGTTGTTGATATTGTTGTGGGACTTCAAGTCATTTCCATCTTATGGCAACCCTAAGGCAAGCCTATCATGGTGACTCACCCAAGGTCACCCAATGGGTTTCCATGGTTCAGTGGGAATATGAACCCTGATCTCCAGAGTCATAGTCCAATGCTCAAACCACTACACTACACTGGTTGTTTCTTTACTCTCTCACTTTTAACCTGATGGTATCTCTCTTTTTTGTTATTGTCTGTTTAAATTCAGATTTTACATCATTTTTGTCCTCTTTTTCTTGTAGGTAGTCTTTTCTTGTGGTTAGCCTTGAAGGGCACCATACTAACACATCATGTAAATGTATGATGGTATCTCAGGGTCAGCACTCAGCTGACAGCCAGCATGATGCAGGCCCCCAGGAGACCCTGCTCAGCCATGGAAACACACTCTTTCACCCTAAGAGAAAGGCAATGGCAAACCTCATTTGATTAAATCTTGCCATGTAAACTCTAGGGTAAGTCAGCATTAGTTAGATTTGAACAGAGAGCACATACTCCCCATGCACACCACTATACCTCCATTTATCCTCAGTTGCTGTTCTGTGCTTTCATGTCATTTTGGCTTATGGGGTTTTCACGGCAAGATTTGTTTAGAAGGGATTGGCTTTGCCTTCATCTAATGCAGACAGAGTGTGACTTGCCCACAGTTACCCAGTAGTTTGGTGAGGCACCAGAACACTCTTGACAGACAAGGCTGAATACATCACCAAAAGAAAAATCCAAGAATTGCACAGGATGGAACCATGACAGTGGTGTCAAACTGCTTTATTTCTGCAGCGTGGATGCTTTATTTCTGCAGTGTGGATACATCCAAAGACTTTTTATTTAAATAGGTTTCTAGCAACTGAACTTGTTTACCATGGAAGGAGCTTTTCACCAGCTGAATTTTCTCTTTTACTCATTTTTATTATAAAATCATGCTTTAAAATGTTATGCTTTTATTCATCTTACATTTTAACAGTATTAGTATCATGTAATTGTGAACTGCTTTGAGTGCTGTTTATGACAGAAAGGTGAGGTAAAAATGAAATGGAATGAAATAAATAAAATGTACACACACAAACACAGTAACTCCCAAATACTTCTAGTTTTCTAATAGGTAGGACTTCTCACATCAAACAAGTCCCTAATACAAACTATTCTTAATCTGAGGTCTTGGAAAACTGAAACTATTGAAATTAGCATAACACAAATCTCTTTGGTTGTCAATTTTAAAAGGATAATGAAACTCTCTCAAAACCCCAAATGTAGTGGTCTAAATCCAGTGTTAGTCATGACTACAGTAAGCACACTGAATTAAGTGGATTTGCCTCCATGTTGACTGACTGTTCAACACTTGATTCAATTTGTCTACTTGTTGTAGTTAATTGCCTTTCAGTTTACCCCATCCCATGGTGAGCCTATGTATGAGAGACTTCTAAGTCACCCTGTCTTCAGTCATCCTGCTCATCTCCAGTAGACTCATGGCCTATCCATCTCGAATGCTGTAAACCTACTTTTGCATTTTCTGCCTCCTTCAATAATCTTTCCACACCTCTGATATTTTCTGCTATTATTATGGTGTCATCTGCATATCTTAGACTGTTGACGTTTCTTTCTCCAATTTTCAGTTTTTCAATTGTCTACTTTAGTTGGGATTAAACCTAGAGAATTCCAGCCAATATGATCTGCCTTTTAAAATTGTTTTTCCTTGGCTAAATATAAAATATATTTGTAATTAAATTTCCAGAGTTACTTGGCAAGAGATTTGTGACACTTGATAAATGCTTCTGCTGGGAATTTGGTCTTGCTGTATAACATATATAATATGGTAATTAGATAATCCAACATACATTTTGTTCACTGGAGGCTACTTCTCCCAAACCTCCATCCAGCAGTGAATACAACCTAGTTTCTCCCCCTTCTCTTTTCCGTCCACAGATGTTTCTAGAAACATGTTAATCAGATGAATCATTTCAGATTTTGATACAACTTTAAAAAAAAGAGACTGTCAGCAGGGATGAGGTCAATTTATATTTTTCAAAAGCCTGCTGTGGAATTTATTTAAGATTAAATCACCAAAGGAGGGTGTGTTTTCTAGCACATTCATTCTGGCTGTTCTTTCAAGTATTTCATTGGAACTGTAGTCATATTATTATAAGACAAGCAGATTTTTGGCATACATATCATGGTACCTTAAACCTTGTTTCTTCAGAAGAAATGGCAGACAGACCTATACCATGCCTGGGTGAGAGCACTTCCCCATTGAAGAGGCTATTGGTCTGGCCTCTGAGGGAAAAGATCAGCCAGCATCTGATGGACTTAATACACTCCCCTACTGCCATCTACTTTTCCTTATGTGTCTTGCCTTATTTATGGTGAACTGAACAATAACAGTAACAATAACATTTATTTCTTACCTGCCTCTTCCCAAGTATTTAAACTATTTAAATATATAGGTTAAAACACATGAACATAGGACATGTCAAAACCATCCAAACATAACATTAAAAACATACCTATTTAAAATTCATAGTTTAAAATCAACTGGGTAAGCCTGAAGAGATAGGTTTTTAATACTGTTTTAAATTCAGATAGCATGTTGCTGCACCCTAATTATGTATTAAGAAGCCAAACCCTCCCTCCAATGCATCCGCCTTGGTCCAGGCCTCAGAGAGAGTGAAGAACTGCTGGGTTTGATCCCCTTCCCCAACACCATTCCCTTCTCCTTCTGTGTTGTGTCTCTTTAGATTGTAAGCATGAAGGCAGGGAACCATCTAATTAAATGATTTACAGAAGAAATAAAGAAATATAGAAATAAAGGACAATAATAATAATAATAATAATAAGCTGTCAAATCTCTCCTGGTAGGTCAGTCCATAGTTTATAAGAGTAGGCAGCAAAATGGGCTTCTAGGTGACAGTTGTCATCCAGAGGACCTGAGTGTACGGGGTGGATTATATGAGAAGAAGCGATTCCCTAGGTAGCCTAGACCCAAACCATGTAGGGCTTTAAAGATAATAACCAACAATTTGTGCTTTGCTCAGAAACTGGCAGCCAGTGAAGTGATTTTAATAGTGGTGTAATATGCTCACTCCTAGATGTACCAGCAATCAATCTGGCTGCTATATTTTGAACTAACTGGAGTTTCTGAACTTGATACAAATATTGCCTGATGTACAGCACATTGCAAAAATCTAACATTGAGGTTACCAGGGTGTGCACTACCATCTTCCAGTTCTAGGAAGGAGCACAGCTGGTGCATCAGCAAAAGCTGATAATAAGCACTCCTTGACTGTCACATGTATCTGGGCTGACATTTGGAGAAGCGGATTCAGGAGCACTACCAAGCTGTGAACAATGTCTTTTAGGGGGCGTGTAACTCCATCCAGAAATGGTTGACAGACCTCTAATCCCAGATTAGCACCTCTGTCTTGTCTGGATTCAGTTTTGATTTGTTGTTCTTCATCAAGCCCATTACCTTCTCCAGGATTCATTGAGAGAAGAGAGACTATCCTTAGCTGAAACTGTTTTTGAGGGCAAAAAGAAATATATTTGGGTGTCATAAATATACAGACAGTACATGATTATAAACCTGCGGTCAAGGAATTTAAGTATTTGTAAGGTGCTTTGGGAGATTTTTTTGGATAGCATGGTATTTATACTATAAACCAATCCAGCAAGCAAGCAAGCAAGAAAGCTCATTTCATTGTGTAGCAATTCAGTTTGTAGGCAGCTGACCAGATATTTCTAGAGAGCATATTAATCAAATCCAGGAATAATCAAACTCACAAAAGTCAAAGCTGCAGATGAGGAGGGTCAACTGTATAGAAAAGTCTTTCTCAAAGCCCTTTTTTGAATTTCAGAGTCCAAGAGAGAGACAACTGAAGAAGCCCTTTGCTAACATCTCAGCTTGGTGTAAAAGTGAAGTGAGTCAAAGTGGGGATAGGAATAGTCCTTATAAACCAAATTATAAGACCTTATAGCCGGGTATAACATATTTCTCTCTAGTTTAAGGGATTAATACAGCTACAGAAGGTTACTGCTGAAGCTGATTCCAAGATTGTCGTTGCTTTGTGCTTTCAGTTCATTTCCAACTTACGGTGACTTTAATGTGAACCTATCACAGGGTTTGCCTAGCAATATTTGTCCACAGGGGCTTTTGCTACTGCCTTTTGCTGAGGCTGAGATAGTGTGACTTGTCCAAGTGTGTTTCCATGGCCAAGCACAATCTCCCAGGGGTCCTACTCCAATACTCAAACTGCTACATCATGCTGGCTGTTGTCTTTGTGTGGCGACGCTATCACAGGATTTTCTTGACAGGATTTGTTCAGAAGGGGTTTGCCATAGCCTTCTTCTGAGGCTGAAAGAGTGTGACTTGTCCAAGGTCACCCAATGAGTTTCCATACAAAGAATGGAAAAAAACTGAAGAGAAAACCTCCGAAATATCAATAATATAGAATTCAACTTTAACACCATCATATCATCATGGAATGTCTGTTACAAATTATTAAGAGTTTTCTACATCATTTAGTGGGAGATGATGTAGTGAAATCTACACTATATCACTAACTGTAATATTTAATTAAATCTATAGCTTGGAAAAGTTCCTTTTGGGGCTATAAAACATAGTTGTAGTGGTAATAGGGTTCTATATATTGTTCATATTGTTAGCTGCCTTGAATGGATACAACTCACATAGAATTCTGTTGATTTTTTTTAAAAAAAGATGAAACTATACAAGGCTAGTCATAGACAAGGAATACTTTTCCATACGCAGGCTGCCAAGTACACAAAGAGCAAAGTTTAGTCAAAGTTCATTTTAAGGTCATCCACCAAGTGAAACCATCAATCTGGAAAACCTCTGAGTAACCTCCACATACTTGCAGACAGGATCTGGCTTCCTTTTTGTGCTTATTAGAGCATGCAACAGTTAATTTGTTCTAAATAGAAATTAAACAGTCATGTAAAGAGTTATATGAGTGCTCATAAAGTAGAGTTTCATGGGCATTTATGAGGTCAGCTTGGAATTCCTTGGGATTCAAATACATTTTGGGAATAAAAAAGGAAGTATAGGGGTAAATCAAAGTTCTTGTTTGAAAATGGACAATCTTGTCAGCACTAAAACTTTTATAGTGAACATACATAGGAAATAAAAATTTTCTTTCCAAAGTTTGTTTTACTTTTGGAATCTCTGGATTGCTACATGCAGAAGAATTTATGTATATTTTATTAGATATATTTCTATGCTACCTTTTCTTCAATGGGCGAAAGGCTACCTACCTGGCTCCCTGCTTTATCCTCAGAACAGCAACCTTGTGAGGTAGGCCTGGCTGAGAGTTATAAGAGTTATATATAGAATTATTAGCCAAAAGCCAACCACTGAGTTCATGGGCAGTAAGGATTAGAACCTGGATCTCCCAAGTATCATTCCTGTACTCTGACCACATTTTTAAATTAGGAATGACATTAATGAATATTAGCATTTAAAACTTAAAGGAAGATTGCCAATGTATCAATTAGAGTGTTAGACCTAGAGCCCCTTCACATTGCACATTTATAGCACTATAATTTCACTTCAGCTGCCTTGGTTCCATGCTATGGAATCATGGGATTTGCAGTTTAGGGAGTAATATTTTATATCCCAGTCAGAGAACTATAGTGCCTCACCAAACTACAAATCCCAGGTTTCCGTAGGATGTGGTTATGGCAGTTTAATGATAGTTTTGTAATTGTGTAGCATGGAAATAAAGTGGAAAATAGGCATGGGTTCAAATTATTGTTCAGTCACAAAACTTTGTGGTTGAACTTGGGCCAGTTCTTTTTTCTAGACTTAATCACATGGGCAAAACTGATGGGAGCATAGCGGGATGCACCTGTCCATATCAGACAATAATGCAAAGATCGATGACATTGCACGATTATTGCGTGAATAAAGAGGAATTCTAGCATGGCTTTTTATTCACAGGAAAATTCCATGAATAAAAAGCAGTGCTAGAATTCCTCTGTATTCATGCAATAATCATAGGATAACCGCAATATTGTGCAACGTCATGTGATAATCCCACTATGCTCCCTCACATAAGGCAAGGGCACACTGTACTTGTAGCACTTATAATTATTCCCCTTGTGGAATCCTGTCATGGAGAAAGGTTCTAGTCCAGATTTCTATTGGATATGCTATTTGTTTTTTTACAGGGAAAGTTTCTGAAGATTGTTTCTGAAATCATAGAGTCTGCAGTCTGAAATGCCACTATATATTTTACTGTCTCCAGCATTGCTGCCACATTGCAGAATTAATGCAGTTTGACACTACTTTAACTGTCATGGCTGTATCTTGTGGAACCCTGAGATTTGTAGTTAGTTGTGGCACCAGATCTATCTGACAGAGAAAGCTAAATATCTCACAAAATTACAAATTGCAGAATTCTATAGCACTAAGCCATGACAGTTAAAGTGGTGTCAAACTGCACGACCAGACCAGGCTTGCTGGGGGGGATTCTTTAGCCGGCCTGCTGGACCCAGGAGCCCAAGCACCAGTGCCAGCGCCAGCGCCAAGAACACCTGAGGACTCTGTTGGGGGCGGGGACGCTGGTGGGAGCGGCATCCTTACTTTAGCCGGCCTGCCAGACCCTGGAGCCCAAGTGCCAGCGCTAAGAACACCTGGCCCACAGGAGGACTCTGTTGGGGGTGGGGACGCCGGTGGGAGCGGTGCCTGCATTTTAGCCGGCCTGCCGGACCCTGGAGTCCAAGTGCCCCTGCCGAGAACACCTACCCTTGACAGCATTGTTACTTAAATAATAATCTTAACATCTAATTGATCTCAGGGATTGTTGAGTGAGATGAAAGGAAATACCGAGGGTAAGGAAATTTCTCAGGGAATGCGTATAGGAGTTGTACGGGGCAAAGGGAGGTATGGTGTTAACAGAGTGGCAAGAATACCAAAAGGAAGACAAGATCAATGGTAGGTATCTATCCCATCTTCCATGCACTCTGTTAACCCAAAAGAACTGGGGTCATTCCATCCATACCACAAACCCTTATCTTGCTCCTTTTTAATGCCAGGTCGGTAAAAAACAAGTCCTATATCATCCATGACTTATTAGAGGAAGAGAACGCTGACCTGGCCTGTATCACAGAAACCTGGTTGAGTGATGACAGCAGTGTTACTTGGGCTAAGGCCCTTCCAGCCGGATATACTGTGGAGGAGCAGGTAAGGGAAAGTGGGCGAGGGGGGGGAGTGGCCTTGGTCTATAAAAGAGATATCAACTTGACCAGGAGACCTATCCATAAAACTGACCACATTGAGTGTATTTACTTGACCCTGAAAACCAAGGACAGTCTGGGGATTCTGTTGGTCTACCGTCCACCCCGTTGTCTAACAGACTCCCTGGCCGAGCTGACACAGCTGGTCTCGGAACTGGTGTTGGAGTCCTCCAGGTTTTTAATCCTGGGAGACCTCAACATCCCCTTTGAGGCCGGCCTTTCAGACCTGACAGGTGCAGCTCGGGAGTTCATGGATTCCATGACATCCATGGGCCTGTCCCAATTGGTCTCAGGGCCAACACATTGTGCCAGTAATACACTCGATGTGATCTTTTGCACGGATCAGGAAAATCCGTGGGCAGGGGCCATCGATACTACTGCCCTGTCATGGACGGACCATTTCCTGGTCAAGGCGGAACTGAAGGCCACTACCCGTATCCCCCTTGGGGGTGGAGGACCTATTAGGATGGTCCGCCCTCGAAGGCTGATGAAACCCAAAAGGTTCCAAGAAGCCCTAAAAGGATATATGGTTGGGAATGACGGTGATTCTGTTGGTGCCCTGGTTAATACCTGGAATACCAACCTCTCCGGGGCTATAAACAGTATCGCTCCCAAACGTCCTCTCCAACTCGCTTTGAATAAACAACCGTGGTATACTCAAGATCTTCAGAGGATGAAGCGAGACGACTAGAGCGCCGCTGGCATCAACACTGATGCTTATCTGACAAGGCACTCCTAGAGAACCTACTAAGGTCCTATGGAGTTGCAATCAATGCAGCAAAGAATTCATTCTATGCTGCTCGTATTGCATCGGCAGAGCCTCGCCCAGCAGAGCTATTCAGGGTGGTTAAAGATCTAATCCCCCCCCGAATCCATTATTAGAATCAACAAATGCCTGCTGCGACACATTTAATGACTTTTTTGTCGATAAGATCTCTCAGATAAGAGTCGATCTAGACGCCAGCATTAATACAGAAACTATGAGAGAAGTGTCCAGTGACTCTGTGGACTTGATTAAACTGGATCACTTTGAGTTTATAAATACCAAGGAAGTGGACAAGCTCCTTGAAAGTGTGAGGAAGACGACGTGCCCTCTTGATCCCTGCCCATCCTGGTTGACTGCTCAAGGAGGGCATGTAGTGACGACATTACTTCAGCTTGTCGTCAACTCATCCCTCAGGGAGGGCACATTTCCATCAGAGTTGAAACAAGCTGTGGTAAAACCACTTTTGAAAAAGCCCTCCCTGGATCCCTTGATTAGAAACAATTATAGACTGGTCTTGTTGTTACCATTTTTGGGCAAGGTGATCGAGAGGGCAGTCGCCTTCCAACTCCAAACTGCCTTGGAAGAAGCCGATTATCTAGATCCATTTCAAACCAGCTTCAGGAGGGGGTATGGAGTTGAGACGGCCATGGTCGCCTTGGTCGATGATCTCCGTCTGGGCATCGATAGGGGAAGTGTGACCCTGTTGGTGGTCTTGGACATCTCAGCGGCATTCGATACCATAGACCACGGTATCCTTCTGGAACGCCTGAGGGAGTTGGGAATTGGAGGCACTGCGCTCCAGTGGTTCCCTTCCTACCTCTCGGGCAGATTCCAGATGGTGAAGCTGGGAGACAGTTGCTCTTGTAAAATAGAGCTGACATCTGGTGTCCCTCAGGGTGCCATTCTGTCTCCCATGCTATTTAACATTTACATGAAGCCGCTGGGAGAGATTATCCGGAGACATGGGGCGCAGTATTATCAATATGCTGATGACACACAAATATACTTCTCCATGTCTCCGACTGCTACAGTGACCAAGGATGGCATTTCTCCTCTAAACACATGCCTGGAGTCAGTAATGGGCTGGATGAGGGAAAATAAACTCAAGCTGAATCCAGAGAAAACAGAGGTACTTGTGATAGGTTCCCCCGGCCCAGGGATGGAGATTTGTCAACCTGTCCTGGACGTGGTCACACTACCTCTAAAGGACAAAGTTCATAGTCTGGGCGTACTCCTGGATTCGTCGCTCCAGCTGATGTCTCAGATGGAAGCGATAGCCAGGAGCGTGTGGTACCAGCTTCGGCTGAAACACCAGCTGCGCCCCTACCTGGATAAGGAGGACCTTGAAACATTGATACATGCACTGGTAACCTTTCGTTTAGATTTCTGCAATGTGCTTTACATGGAGCTACCTTTGTACCAAGTCCAGAAGCTTCACTTAATCCAGAATGCAGCAGCCAGACTACTCACAGGGGCATCAAGATCCGAACATATTACCCCTATATTAAAATCTCTACACTGGCTGCCGATTAGCTTCCGGGCACAATACAAAGTGTTGGTTATTACCTTTAAAGCCCTATATGGTTCGGGCCTGAGTTACTTAAAGGAGCGCCTCTCCCTGCATAATCCGCCCCGTACTCTCAGAACATTGGGGAAGAATTTGTTAGATTCTATGAACACAAGGGTGGTATCAACTTCCCACAAGGCATTCTCTGTAGTAGCCCCGAAGCTTTGGAACAACTTGCCGGAGGAGATCCGTCTTATTACCTCTTTGGATGCTTTTAAGAAGGCTCTTAAGACGGATCTCTTCCAGCGGGCCTACCCACCCGACTTACTTTAATGTATCGGGAATGAATAAACAATACATAGTAACAATTGCTGGAGTAAGGACAGAACATGTAGTGAGTTTTACGGCCTATGTAATTGTTTTTAATGTTTTTTGTTTTTTAATGTTTTTAAGATTGTATTGAACTGTATATGTATTTTAACTGCTGGAATCCCACCTCGATCTGAAGGGAGAGGCGGGAAATACAAATAAATATTTTTTCCTTCCCTCTCCTAAACTCTGGACTGGAATGAGTCCAGAGGAAGGAAATGTGGACTGGAATCAGAAATCTGAGCGTTGTGAGTCATATATGGCCCTTAACTTAATTTTATATTGTCCTCCACATCATTTGGCTCTCTGCATGCTCTGAGACCACCCTGGCTCTCTGGACCACCCCTTTGGGGATTTCTTTTATCTTCTCTGTGTGTACATGAATGGGAGTGAGAGGTAGGTAGGGAACAAGGTAGTACAGACAGCAGAAGACCTATGCAATTTTGCAGCAATGCAAATTCTGCTTACTTTGTACTCTTGCTCCACTCACCATCATCTGTGAATTGCCTGAGGATCACCATAGTTTGACGATGATGATAATGATGATGATGATGAGAATAATAAAAAATAAAACTTTTATTTATATCCTGCTTCTTTGTACAAGCAATCAGACCAGCTTACATAAAATTCCAACAATACCTTGAATATAACCCACATTTCCTACCCCACTTAAAATAACAATTAATAATTAAAATAATCTGTAAACAGATCACAATTAAAATCTCATGAATTTATATTAACAAAACAACATCCATCCAATCTGGGTGAAGGCTAAATTGAGTATAAAGTAGACAAACTCCATTTTTATGACCAGAGTTTTCTTATTCAGGAAAGACTTGCTGGAAGAGATCTGTCTTGACATCTTTTTTAAAGCTATTAAGTTGGTAATATGACGGATCTCCTCTGGCAGGCTGTTCCACAATCTGAGAGTGGTGGACAAAATGGTCCTCTGGAAAGTAGCAGTCAGTATTTTTTTCAGGTTTTTAAACGCTGCAATAGATTCTTCCCAGAAGACATGAGTGCACAGAACAGATTGTATGGAAGAAGGTGATCCTGTAGCTAGTTTGACTTTAAAGGTCAAAACCAATACCTTGTACTGTGCCCAGAAACCAATAGGCACCCAGTGGAGTGATTTAAAGATTGGTGTTATATGGTCACTCCTAGTTTTTCTGTTAACCAGCCTGGCTGCCACGTTCTGTACTAATTGAAATTTCCAGGTTAAGCACAAGAGTAGTCCCATGTAGAGCGCATTACAGAAATCAAGTTGTGACATTACCAGTGCATGTACCACTGTCCCCTGATTCCAGGAAAGGGTGCAGCTGGAACATCAGCCAAAGCTGATAACAGGCACTCTTTGACTGTCGTATTTATCTGATTTACCATCTGGAGCGAAGGGTCAAGAAGCACCCCCAGACTGCGAACACAGTCCTTTGAGGGGAGTGTGACCCCATCTAGGACTGGTAGTTGTATCCCAATACCTGGATTAGGGGCCCCTACTCTGAGTACCTCCATCGTGTTCAGATTATCTGTCTTCCTTCATTCAGTCCATTACCGCTTCAAGACATTGATTAAGAGGAGAGACACCATCTGAAATCAAAGCTGAAGACTGAGACATGGAGAAATATATCTGGATATCATCAGTGTACTGATAACAACCAGCTCTATAGAATAGGAGAAAGACTTCCTACTCATGTTTCTCTAGGCCCTTTCTTTAACAGAGTCAACCCTGCAAAGGGATCTTGTAGCACATTTGAGACTAAGGAGACGATTGCATGGCAAAAAAGCATGATTTATCCCTGCTGGGACACAGTGGTTTACAGGATGCATTCAGGAATTACTGCATTAAAAATGCTGTTGATGCCACCAGGTGGCTGCATCCCATCTGCATCCTGGCTATCATCTGGGAGCCGGAATGTAGCTGGGATGCAATCACCGGGTGGCATTGGTGGCATTTTCAATGAGATAATTCCCAACTGCATCCTGTAAGTGATTGTATCCCTTCATGGGTAAGTCACACTTTTTTTGCCATGTGATAAGGTCTTAACTGTGCAGAAGAAATTGTAGCGTAAGATTTCATAGCCTAGGTCTACTTCCTCAGATGCAACCCTGTACACCTTGGAACAGAAAACAGCTTTATTTCTTCTCAGAGATTTTTCAGACCAAATCCTGCACACACAGGCAGTGCTTGTCAGAAGGTTACATAAGCACCCTATAAACGTTCTTCCAAAGAATTGTAATTTTAAACCAATCTCTATAATGAGTAAAAGCAAGATGACTAGTGAGCATATCTCAAGGGAGAGGTACAGAGAAAAGATGAAGCCACCACATACACAGCTTCCATTTTTGAAGCTGCTGTGCTTTCTAATCTGAAACAGAAGTCATATTATTTGGATATGCAATTATATATCTAATTATTCAGGTGTTGTACCTCTCTAGCTAATAGCAGCATGAATAATCCACAATGATATCTGTAATGTGCAGTGATGATTGCACCTCTGATATTTCATAGTACATTTACATTCTCTTGCCTGGTGAGTACCAAAGTAATTTTGCATGGAAACTTAACTCTTCAGATGTTAGCATGTGCTATTGTCAGAAGCAAAGGTTCTGGCCTGAAACAGCTATCAAGGATCATCTATGTTAATAAATTTAGCTGTATCGAGTGTCTGACATATATAGAGCCAAGAAGCATAGAGGCCAGCCTTCCACCTTGAAACTTGACAGTTCAGGAACAATCAAGCCAAATTTACTTTATGATTATGGCAAAATACATAAAGCATCATGTGGCCTAGTGTATTCACAGTGAATACTTTTACTATCATTTTGGTATGATAATTTCTGAGTTAAACCAAGTCAGATGATGTAGGTTTTGGATTTTTTAGGTACACTTTTTCTCCCGCTTCCCTTTTGTAGAGCACAAAAGTGAATAAATCTATCAAAGTGACTAGTACAAAGTTCTTCAAATACGATTCTCCTGAAGAAACTACTAAGAGCAAAAGGATGGTTTCTTAGGCTTGTGAGAAAGGGGTTTCCATTGCCATTTCCAAATTTTGGAATGTGCTTCTTTCCAATTATGTTTTTGGCTTTTGGATATTTGGAGGATGATTTTCTCTTAGTTTATCACACTCACTTTTGCCTCCGATCCAGGCTTGGGCAGGGGACAGACACGACCAAGTGAAAACACATTTTATCGCATGCTACAATGTGTCCCCATGCCATTGCCCAAGCCTAACCCATCCCTGAACTGGGCTCAGGCATGTGAATTTTGAAGAACAGAAGCTTCCCAGCTGAGCAAAATCACATAGCTGAGCTTGGATCGGGAATGGGTAATGGTCGGGCAATGGCATGGGGACACCTTGAGGACAGTATAGCGTGTGATAAAATGTGTTTTCACTTGGTCACGCATATCCCTTGACCGTACCCAGATCGGGGGAAAAAGTGAGTGTGATAAACTCCTTAGTCTTGCCACCCTCAACATTTCATAGGATGTGACAGTGGATTTTGTCAATTGCCACTTCCTAGTGGAACTCTCTATGGGGGAAGTGGTGGTAGATTACTCTACATCCTGTTGTCTTTTCATCAGCAAGAAAATACTTTTATTTCATTAGCAAAGAAGTACTTTTTATTGAAGCAATCTTTAATCAACTAATCTGGGCCTTTATGGAAGGAACTTTTAATTGGCTGGGTTCTTTTCTTTAACTGAGAATTTTAAAATATTGTTTATGTTTTCATTGTAGTTGCTTTATTGACTTTTCCATTCTTGGCCACCATTCATTGATAGAAAGAGGTATATTTTTATTGGCGCCATTCATTGGTAGAAAGGGATATAAACCAAAGCAATTTACCACTCAGTCACTAAATATATAAATAAGATACCTAAATAAGTAGTGTTACTACTCATCGCTTTAACTTAGTTTTCAAATTATTTTCAGGGTGTTATTGTTTTAATAGTTGTAATGTTTTATTTTTGTTTTAATGGCTTTATTGCTTTTATTTGAAATATATTGTGAATTAGCTTGTTGGCTTCTTGCCAAAAAAATATGAATCAACCACGAAAATGAATCAAGCAGCACAAGATTCAAGGTTGCCCATCAAGACTTAATGCATGATATATTAAAACAATGACAACAACCTTGTGCCAGCAAAAATGTGCACAAATTCTGATTCAAAAATTGTTCAGACCACTGGAGATTTGTGTGTGTGTGTGTGTGTGTGTGTGTGGGGGGGGGTAATACATAAAATGAGCCAAAGGAACCTATGACGTTGCATCATAGCAGACCATGCTGTTTGTCATTCTCTAGCACCATATGGTCTGTCCTTTCTTACAGCAGTGGTTTTAGACAGAGGTCTTTCCCATCACCTGCTACATGATTGTCTGAACTTTGTGGTGCTAGGAGATTAAACATGGGGCCTTATGCATGCCACATGTGTTATACCAGCGAGCTCTGGTCCATCCTCCAAGCTCTCTAAACATTATTAATGTGCAGCTAGGTTAACCTCCAGAATTAAAGTGACAAAGAACCCCCTGGAACAGTCCCCATTTATTCTGGTAGACCTTGGATAGATGTTAGGGGGCAGAATGTGCCTGTAATTGGTTGCCTGCCACTATCCACAGGTTGCTCTAGCACAGGAGAGAATTTTATCACAATCAGTCTGTGACCCTTTCCTGGGTCATGGTATTCTGCTATATAGCACATAATGAATACTATTCTAAGGAAAAAGCTGAACTAGCTGTGCACACAAAACAAAAACCGGCAGGATTGTTCCTTTCAAACCTCTGGTTCTGAGATTGCCTTTAATTTTATATCCCAGAGTAGGAAATTTTGTACATTAAATAATCATTACAGTATTTTTACTGCTTACTGTTAACTTCCTCTTTTGTGATATATAAGTTGTCCAAAAATCTTTAGTCGAAATAAAAGCAGCCACAGGGTATTCCCAGGGCTATAATTTCACTGAGGATTTCTCTGATGTCACAAACCAAAGAGCTAAGTTGAGCTGTTTAGTCAGAGGAACCCCAAGATGAAAATTACATCCTAGCAACACACAGCAGGAGACTTTTTATACATTAACAGCCTTAAGTGTGCCATCTCTGATGATTATACCTTCTCTAAAGACTCAGGGTTCCAGCAAAATGGTTTTCATACCTACAAAATAAGTATTTGTTTCATCTATTTGTGCCATTTTGTCCTCAAACGAAGCTATGTCATGTGTCTCCCCTCCATATTCTGCTCCCCTTCACAGCCAAAGAGAAGACATGAGTGTTACCCAGCTTAAAATGGGATCATAAGAAGAAGATGAGAATGAAATGTTTGAATACTGGAGCTTTTAATCTGGATTGGATAAAATTTCAAAGTCCTGTCTCACTAGTCATATTATCCTTTGCCAACATCAGTGTTGTCAGGATAATCTTATAATTCTGACAAAGATACCCATCCTGAGTATACATGTGCTATATAAGAAAACTGTCAAGTAGTCACAGAAACTTCAGGTTTTTATCTGCAGGATCTTCAGCACAGATTGTCAAATGGACTTCACTAGTAATAATAGCACTTGACATCTTGACCCTCCCCCCATTATTAAAATAAATAAATAAAATAACCTTAAAAGACATTGCACTGTAGGTAGGTAGTTCAAACCTATTATTTCCCCTAGTCTGAAAAGAACAAATGCATATCTTGGCAGTTTTAATTACTAACTCATAGAAAAGGATGGTACAATATGTGCATTTCCAGAATATGGGCATTCTCACTGCTGATTCCTCACTACTTGTTCCATTATAAAATAGGTACACTGTTGGTTCTATAGATGTATTGATTATATGTCTTGCATTCTTCATCCACCTGTTTTCTTTTGTGCATGGCAGGCATATAATGTGGACAGCAATCAAGTTATCTTTACCAAAATACCAACCTGGAGTAGGGTGCCTATGTGCCCAATTTTGTAAGAGGCCAACCCTTTGCTTGAATGGTTGAGTCAGTTTATCTGAAGATATTGTCAACTTGAAAGACTGTCCAGCCTTTAAAGAAAGAACCCTGAAGAATACAAGAGACACCTTCAAGTTGTCCATCAAGAAGCATCAGCCCAAGAGCAGCTTGAGCAAGCAAACACACAGGTTCCCTGGTCACAGTTCTTCCCAGTATGGTGCAGTGTTCCATATTTCTATTTTTATTACAGTAAGGATTTATAAATTAGCAACAACAAATATAAATGAGTGCATGGTCATTTTTTTTTACACTCTCTTTTATCTTTTGTTTTGAAGTGGGGTGATAAATTTGAATTTTCTTTTTTGCCATTTACAAGATGTCATACTCTTGTGGAGCCTAAGAGATGACTTGAAAGGGGCAATTTGTTTATGACTTTTATGATAAGGGTTTGCTCTCTTTAATCCATCAGCCAACTCTTGCTGCCCAGGCATTGCTTGAAAAGCATGTACTCATGAACACATACCCACAGAGACATATCTTAGCAAATATGCTAAGGACATTTGTTTTGCTGAACCATCCTAAAATATTAATGCCAGTTAAAACAGGACTATAGATTACCAATCATGAAGGGTGGGGTTTTTTTTAGAGACCAATGGATTCTTGGGAATTTGAACTTCAAATTAGCTTTATTAGTCAAATGCCTTAATATCTACCATATATACTTGACTATAAGTAGAATTCATGTATAATTCACTAGATGCAGCAGGAATGGGGAAGTCCCACTATTGTTGAACATGGGTCACGCAGCTTGTAAAGGATGGGAGCTGGGCTTCAACATCTGAAGAGCCACTGGTTCTCCATCTTTCTGATATTTCTCTCTCAAAAAAGAACAACAACATCCAGGCAGATACTGATGGTAGCTGCTTTCCAGATCTTGAATTTCCAGAGGTCCATTAAAATCCATTGCCACAGTCTGTCACAAAGTAAAGTGTGCTTGACTGGAATCTGTTTGTGCCTCTCTGTTTCCTAGAAATAATGTAGCATTTACTTAGTCAAGTTTTAGCAAGCAAGAATTAATCTCCCCATATGATGTTATAAACCACTTTAGTTGTACTGTTGAGGGCAGTGGTTTAGGCTATCACTACACAACTAATTGCACATTTTGTAATGGAGTTATACCAGTGCAATTTTCTATTGAGAAAACACCAACAGTTTATTTCTGTGGGCATCAGTAATGCATATACACTTGGAACATAAATAGATTTGCACTGGTACATTTACAAATTGATAGGCAGAAATTACTGAACCCTTTCCCTCCACACACAAGGCAGGAAACTGCAAAGCAAGAAGACAAACACAAGGCTCCAACACCACTTCCCATTTATTATCTGAGGCTGCAATATATGTATTCACTTGTGGTATGCCCTTTTGAAAGAACTAGCATGGTGTAGTGGTTTGAGTATTGGACTAGGACTCTGAGAGACCAGGATTTCCATGGCCGCTTGGCCATGGAAACCCACTGGGTTACCTTGGGCATGTCACACTCTCTCAGCTTCAGAGGAAGGCAGTGGCAAAGCCCTCTGAACAATCTTGTGCTTTAGGGTTGCCATAAGTTGGAAGCATCTTGGAGGCCCACAACAACAAAGCCTTGCTGAACTCCGTAGAATTTAGTTCTGTGTATTATTGCCATATCAGCTTTATGTATTTTCCCTGACAATCCAGTAAATTGAGTTGCCAGCTTTCCTGCTAGGTGACTAGAGACATTAGCAACAACTATGTGCTTTTCCGAGTTTCAAACTATCTAGCAGGATTAGTGTTCATTTGAAGAAAAAGAAAGAAGGAAAGCAAAATTCTTGGTGCAGAATTAGACTAAAAACAGAGGTAGTGTTTCCGTGAGTCCCCCACCACTCCCGCTCCTGTCATGCACTCCATCCATAATTGACGCAATTAGTTTGCTGTTTAAAATCTCACACGTGATAATGCTATTTTCCCGTGTGTTTGACAGGCAGGATGATTAGGGGATGGAGCCCAATGAGTGTGAAACAGAATAGTTAAGTTGGGTTGTTTTTTTAAAAAAATAAAAAAATAAAAAAGGAGGAGGAGGGAGAAGGAAAGAGGGGGCGAGGGAAGAGAAAGAAATCCTGTCCCATCTGTCAAATTGTACATATGACATCATCAGATAGTCTGCACTTGTTTGCTGCTATTCAAGCCAACCCGCCCTGCAGTCTAAGCATTGTGTTTGAGCTCTTTTTGCAAGGTCAGTGGGCTGGAAAATTACCACATGCTGTCAGAGTTAGCTCAGCCAGGTCTTGTTATCGTTGTTTCCAAGGAATCCATTCATTCCATTATTTTACATATTGGGCAGACGTCCTGAAACTGAGGCTTGGGCTGTACTAACTTGAAAGGCCAAACGTTAATGGGTCTCTATTGTTAGTGGAATAGTGGGGCAATACGTGGGAAAAAAATACCCAGACAGCTCCCTGACATGGGTTTAGGATCTGTAGTCTCAGGGAGTGGGGCGGGGGTGGAGGGTGGAGTACTCTGTGAAGAAATTTTGTGTAAACAAGACCTGGATAAACAAAAGCTCTCTTCTGTGTCAATATTCATAATCTCTTCTCCCCCTCGTTTTTTTTTAAACAAAGTCTTTAAAGGCATGCATATGTATTATAGCTGGAAGTCTTTTTTTAAAAAAAAAAAAAATTGAGAAATGCATTTCTGAAACTGAAGAGATTGGGAAGTGATATTTCTAAATGGTGAAAGGTCATACTGGCTGAAACCAAACAGTGCTGTTGGAATTTGTCCCACGATTTGTATGGATTATCATGAATCTATGACCAGGGTGTATTTAATACCTGACATTCCCCCATCTATCGCACCCCACCAACCAGATCTTGTGTGAAAGCTGACAAGACAGCACATGTCTTTTTAAATGGTAATTGGCTAGCACTGAGAAAGTCTGAGTAATTGATTACATACATTTCAATTATTTTTCTTTTCTCCCTTAAAGCTAAGAAGACAGACATCCATGTTCCATGTTTTAGGAATCATCAGGAAATATTGTGAATGAAAAAAGATTTCATTACGGCTGCATTGAAACACCTAAATGGATAAAAAAGGGGCTGTTTCCCAGCAATTCTGAGTTTGTCAACTTTGGTTAATGTTTATTATTTCTCCAATCTCTTATTAATATACTGTTGGCCTATACAATATATTTTGTTTCCCTTTGGTTTATTATAGGAGGCTGATTTTTTCAAAGCTGCAAGATAAATAAACCCACCAAAGAGATTTTTGAAATTATTCAGGACAATACTTTGTATTCTGAAGGACACTAACACTGCTAATAATGGTAAGTCAAGTCTTCTGATGAGTGAGTGACTGATCCCACAAGATCAGGAGCTGCTGCAAGGCTGAGATCTCTTCCCCTATCCACAAAACACAACCATTTTTTAGCCCACTACTGGCTGGCTCAGAGCTTAGAAAAGTTACTTTTTGGACTAAATCATTTTCCAGATTCCTCCAGCTGATATGACTACTGGTCACATTGGAGGATTCTGGGAGTTATCATTGAAAAAAGTGAGGCAGGTGGTGATTCTTGGAAGGGCCTGTGAAATGTGGACGGCAGATCTGGCTCTCTGTGGCCCTTAAGTTAGTTCGGTGCACTCAGATGCGATGAAAAATGTTGTCCTCACACCCATGTTGAAATAAAATTCAACTCACAGACTAGTTGTAGCCCCTGCCCCCATAAAAGGAAAGGGTTCAATCTTGTTCAGACATTACCAGTGGCTTCTATGCTAGGGGTGTGACAAATTTGTTCTATTCTAGACTTTAAATATGTAGTCCAAGGACTGAACACTTTACCCAAAGTAGGTTCAGCACCTTGGAGAACTCATTTGAAGTCTACAATAATACTCACCATGCCTCCGGTTGCCATTGAGTCTATCCTTCCCTCAAAGCTTGAAAAGTCTTGGGCCAGCCCTTGAACATTCTTAATGTGGTCTCTTTCTCACATTAATACTATGGTTCTTCACATGGCAGAGGAAGACACTTTGCTGGCTGGGGCAAAAAATAAGATGCTCCTCCTTACAGAACTAAACTGGACAGATGATTGACTCTTACTTTCACACTGGACTGCCCTGGTCAAACCCTCCCTCCCCATCTGCTGCCTGAGATGTTTGTTTCACTTTGAATGATAGTAGAGACAACCCTGGTACTTCCACATCACTTGCCATAGATGCCATCTGTATACATTATTCATGTTGTTTTCACTGAATTGCATTGCCCAAGAGTTAAATTTGAAAGACCTGCTTGTTTTGAAAATGGGAGAATAGACTGGTGCTCTTTAATTTTTTTAAAAAAAGTTTAATAGTATTTAATTATCTTACAGTATGTTTCCGGCTGTTACATTTGTATTTATAGATATGACTGTGTGTGTGTGTGTGAGAGAGAGAGAGAGAGAGAGAGAGAGAGAGAGAGAGAGAGAGAGATCTGTAAACCTTATCAGCTCTATGAGCTCCAACTGTTCCTGGGATCAATGATTACAGTGCAGTGGTGGTTACTAGCCTCTTACACCTACCTATGCACAAGCAACTCTAGTATTGGTAGTGCTTAAAATAGTGAACCTCAGTGGTTCTCAAACTTTTTGCCCTTATGACCCCCTTTAGACATCACCCCCACAATACAGTACATACATAAAATATTTTGTTAATGTGTGTATTTTTATTACATTCATATATTCATATTTTAATGTTTTATAAGGAAACAATATCATTCAAATTAGAATATTTTGTTTAAATGAATTCAATACCTAACTCAGAAGATGTATCAGTTTTGGCATGCATTGTCTCACACGCAGACACATTCAAAAACCCCATGCTCACAGCTATGTACACACTCAGTCATGCTCTTTCATTCTTCCTTTCATTCACATACATTTATTCTCTTACACACAGCAATGCAGAAACATACATTCTGTTGTATATATGCGAGTGTACACAGGAATATATGGGAGTATGTAAAATGAGATGAAGAGTGCGTCTTAGTGCTTGCATGTGTGAGTGTATGAAAATCAGAGAGAGAGAGAGAGAGAGAGAGAGAGAGAGAGAGGCAGGCAGAAACTCTATCATGGATATTTCTTGTTGGATTTCCCTTTCCCTTCCTCTGAGGCTGAGAGAGTGTGAGATGTTCAAGGTTATCAAATGGTTTTCCATTGCCAAGTGGGAATTCAAACCCTGGTCTCCCAGTGCCCTAGTCCAAAACTCAAACAGCTACACCATGCTGTAATATTCACAAGCTTGATTGAGAATTTGATCTACGCTTTAAGAAATAATGCAGTTTGACACCATCTTAACTGCCCTGGTTCCATCCAACAGAATCCTGGAATTTACTTTCTTATTATTTTATTTTTATTGCAAAAAAATAGGATGGGGACAGAGACTTCTTGGACCCAAATTCCTTGGTTGGTTTTAGATACAAAGCAATTATATTTTAATGAGTTTTAGGAAGGATATTGTTTGACCTTCTGCCATATGACTTGGTTCATCTTTGACCCTTTTCCTCACCCAGACCTTATAACCAGGCTGTGAAAGCTCAGGTACAACTAAAAATCTCACCACAAAAATGCCCTGCAAAAAAAGATACAGTGGTACACTGTGGAAGAGTTTCTTAAACCAGGATTACCATCACCATCTTCAGAAATAAAGTAAAGTTCTGGAATGTTGACATTTGATCCTCACTGATTCACAGCTACTGTGCTGCAGGATATACTGTACAGAACAAACAATTGCACAATGAAGTAGTACTTACCTTAGTAGGAAAGCTTTTTTGAGTTACTCTGCATTGAACAAATACTGATCTGTTACCATGGAATGTTAGGGGGGGTTTGTCTTTGTGAATTGACCAGAACCCCTCCCACATGAATGTGCAGCTTGGAACATAATTATCCTTTGGCTTTTGTGTTACTTTGAATTTTACAACGCAGTTCTCAGTTTTAAAAAGTGTAGCAAAAGATATAAAAATGTGTACTTCAGGATAAAACATGTTTAGATACACATATTTTGTTACAAACTAAACAGACAAAAATATGTATTTATATAATCTTTGTATGGGCATCTTTAAAAATTCACATGACTAAAGACACAAAACACAATGGATGGAATCCTTTATGGAAGTTACAAATGCTTGACCTAGACTTACATACTCATGAATGTTATGTATCAACAATTCATCCTCCTGAAGATCTTAGGGCTCTAGTTTAGGGATTTCATAAAGACTGTAAGAGAGAGTGAGAACCAATGTGGTGTGGTGGCTTGAGCATTGTAATAGGGCTTTGGAGGCCATGGTTTGAATACTGGTTCAGCCATGTAAATCCACTGAGTGACCTTGGGCAAGTCACACTCTCTCAGCCTCAGAGGATGGCAAGAGCAAACCCCCTCTGCAGAAACTTGCCAACAAAGCCCCATGATAGGTTTGCCCTAAAGTCACCATAAATGGGAAATGACTTGACAGCATGCAACAGCAAGAGGGACTGTAAAAATCTCCCAATCCCTACTTGCTGGGAAACTGTTGCATTTGACTTTAATTTGTTCCCATGTTAATTAGGAGATATCTGATTGACATTCCCACCCTCCTCACATGAGCAGTTTCCAGCAAGAGGGGGAATTGCAACAGGCACCAGTGATCACTCAGGACTGAGGCTGGAAATGCCAGTCAGCTGCTTAGTGAGCAGCAAGGAAATAGGTCCTTGTTTACTGCAGTGACTGCTTCCTGGTAAGCAGGATAGGGGGTCTGGGCTGGGAGGTACTGGGCAGCATCATAACTACAGTGTGTATTCATACATATTTCATTTCATTTCATTTTTATTTTATTTTTACACTTCCTTTCTCCCAAAAAGGTACCAAGGTGGCTCACAAGACAAAAATACCTTAAAAACAAGTTTTTAATTTTTTTTTTTTTAAAAATAACCTAGTTTAAACAGTAGAAAATCAAGATTAAAAACATGCAAAAGTTTAAACTCATAGTCTAAAACACCTATCCTAGCCAAGATTTTAAAATACCTGGCAGAATAAAGACATTTTACTTGCTGGAAAAGGCCAGCAGGGAGGAGACCAGTCTAGCCTCCCATGGAAGGGAGTTCTTGGCTGTTCCCACCCTGTAGAACAGCCAAGAAGGCTCTCTCTCGTGTCCTCACCAGGTGAGCTTCTGATCTTGGTGAGACCAAGAGAAAGGTTTCTCTTGAAGATCTTAAGGCTATAGCAGGTTTGAATGGTGAGATACAGTCTCTCAAATAATCAGGACCTAAGCTGTGTAGGGCTTTATAGGGCATGATCAGCATTTCGAATTGTGTTAAAAAATGAGCTGTTACCCAGTGAAGCCGTTTCAATAAAGGACTTACATGCTCTCTTTAACTGGCCCTGGCCAGCATTCTGGCTGCGGCATTTAGAACCTACTGAAGTTTCCAAACAGCTTTCAAAGGCTGCCCCATGTAGAGTGCATTACAGTAGTCCAAATGTGATCTAATCAAGGCATGTGTCACTGTAGCCAGCAACTGGCATCTCAAGGAATGGGTGCAGCTGATGCACTAGTTTCAACTATGCAAATGCACTCCCGGCCACTGCTGAAACCTAGGTACCCAAGCTCAGTGTTGAGTCCAGGAGCACACTCAAGCTGTGAACCTGAGATTTCAGGCGGCGTGTAATCCCATCCAGCACAGACAAATTCCCTATTCCCTTTTCTGCTTTACAATTGACCAGCAGCACCCCCCCTCTCTTTTTTTGCCCTCATCCAGTCCATTACTGATAGCAAATGTGATTGTGGTGAATTTTTTAAATGAATGAACACATAAAAATCTGACACAGAAAGAGTGAGCATTCCTAGTGCCAATGTTGTTCTTGTTTGCCCAATCCTAAATGCCTTTGTGTTTGAAGGAAAGAGTGAAGCCTTCTGCCAGCACTAAAGAAATTGTCTGTAAATGAGGGTTTTAGTCTCTAATGGAAACACATCTCTTATGGAAGACACTGAAACTACTTAAAACTGCTTAAAATTTAATCTGTAGTGAGGGAGTCCATGTCCACTTGCCTCAGGCTTAATTGTTAAATCAGACCACATTTACACTTCTGGTAGGTGCTGAAAGAAAAATGGGATGAAAATGTTTGACCTTGATCTGTAGTCTGAAATATATATTTTATATGCACGTTTTTGTTCTGTACGTCCCTTGAAATACAGAATATAGTGTTTCAAATGATTCACCTATGTTCATGTTTCTTTATCTGTCTTTATATAGCAGGGGCCACAAATTGAAAAGTTTTCTTGCATTTCCCAAATTTGTGGAGATAGGAATCTCTTTGGGTGTCTGACAAAAACAAAGCTGATGTGGCACTGTGGTTACAGGATCAAAACAAAACCAGGGGAAGTAGCATTCAAATCACTATTCAGTTTTTAATAACAGTGGACCAGTACTTTCTCTCAGCTCATCCTATTTCACAGGTGTGGTCTGAAGATAAGATGTGTGTGCCTATGTGTGTGCAGACCTCTTGAGCATCTTGGATTTAACCAGTCAATCAGTCAGTCAGTCAATCAGCTGATCTAAGAAGGCAGACTTTTGGGTCTTTCAGACCTAGAAATGAGGACAGGTTAGCAATGGTTCAGCCACAAAACACCTGCAAGGATGAATGCCTAAACTAAGACAGATAGAGCTTGTCTTTTATTTCTCTTCTGATAACATTGGTATGTTGTCCTCATGTTCATGATGAAAGTAAAGATGGGAGAATAGTAGAAGATTTTTGTTGTTATTTTGGTAAATATTTTTAAAATATTAGTAATAATTGAACATTTGAGAAAACACAGCCAGACTTGAATTCTGCATATATAGGAATAATTTCATGGTCTAGATTTCAGGACTTGCTGGAAATAATGGAATATGGCCCAACTAGGAGGCAGGTCCCTAAAGGAAATGAGATAAGAATAAAAGTGTTGGGTCAAAATGCAGATGCCAAATACTTTGATTAATCAATCCAACTCATGTAATTGTGGGAGAAGTTCTGGCAGATCATCCTTATTGGATCAGCACTTGGACAAGTGACTTCTACAATATCATATAGTGGCTCCTGTCATTCACCTTGTCCTTTTACCCTCAGGTTCATTCCCTGGATCTGGTGCTCAGGCCTCAAGGTGATCTCTATACTGGACAAGTGACCTCTATACATCCAAAGAAATAGACCCAGTCCATGGAAGCTTATGTGACAACCTCTTCCACTCAGTTAGTCTCAAAGGTAACACAACTATTAAATTTATTGCACGGGACTTGGAGAATGGGAATGGAGTGGAATGAAAAGGAATGGGAAGGGAACAGAATTGGGGGGGGGGGAACATATGATATCACATGGGAGACTGCCACCGAGAGTCCCCAGACAGTTCCCCATTTGTCCCACAGCAGCTGATTTTGAAAATCAGCTGCTGTGGGACGGATGGGAAACTGTTTGGGGACTCCCAGTGACATCAGCGGCATTCTCTCATGCGATAACATATGTTTTCCACTGTTCCATTCCATTCTCTTCCCATTCCCTTCCGTTCTTCTCCGTTCCCATTCTCCAAGTCCCATGTGATAAACTTAAATGTCTCTGAATTCTACCCCCTTTATAAAACTATTTGAGTTTATTTTCCCATTCAAGACCAAGCCATCCAAGAATGATTTGGATAATAACAGAGATACTTCACAATGGTGGCATCTGCACTGCAGTTCAACACACTTTAACTACTATGGCTGAATGCTATGGAATCCTGGGATTTGTAATTTGTTGTAGCATCCAAGCTCTTTGACAGAGAAGGCTAATTAATATATATTCCTTGATATATTCCAGGTTTTCCCCACTCCTTCCTCCATTGTGTTCTTCCTTCTCCCCTTTGCACAGATGGCATGCCACCTCTTGATTCATGTAGTATTTTAGAAATTGATATTCAACAGTTTCCACTGAGTCTTCTTTGTTATTATTCAGAAGTTATACTCAAAGTGCTAAAGTGCTTACACTAGTTAAATGCTACGATCCTTTTGTTTTAATACTAACATTCCTTTCCCCCTCACTTATTTGTTGAATCTGTGTCTTGGAAAAAATATCTATGTTTACTGGCAGAGACCTTATTAGCTAGCTTCAGAATAATACAAACAGACAGCCAAGTAAAAAGATGTATTTCATTTGGAAAATACTGGGTTAATTTAAACTGACCTGGGAATTAGGAATTAAAAGCCCCCGGCAATATTGCTAGTTCCCAAGAAATGCTTCAAACTGAACAAAACATCATGTAGGTCTCCAAAATAAAATCAGTTTAGTAACAAATCCTAGGACTTTCCAAGGACATTTTTTTCCCATCTGGAGATATTCAAATTTTCTTGAGACCTTAGAGAACCACTGTCCATCAGATTGGATAGTTTCAGGCTAGACTGGCAAGCAGTCTGACTCTGAACATAATATAAACCAGCTTTAAATATCCTTAAAAAGCAATAGTAGTTTCTCTTAGGAGTTTATCAGATGGGAGGAATTTCTCTTTATTTCGAATGGAGCCAGTTGGAGCCAATTCGAATTCACGTGAATTCGCTAGTTTAGTGAATTTACATGAATTCCAATTGCATTTGGAATGCGTTCAGAATGACTTCCCATTACCCAAAATGACTGCCCATTGCTCAAAATTGCGTAAGATGCTTTAATATGCAATAACATAAAACCCATGATTGCGTTCGGAATGACTTCCCTTTTGCCCGAAATTGCGTGAGATAATTTAATACGCGATAACATGAAACGCTATGATTGCGTTCAGATTGCCATTAGATTATACTTCCGCCCCCAATGCAATTTTGGCGCATGCGCAGTGGAGGGAAACTCCTTAGAGCGGTTGCCCAGGATTCAATCAGGAATCTTTCAGACAGGAATTGGAGGGTCCTCCAGCACCAGGGTCATACTTAAACCATGTCCAAGTCTTTGGAAAAATTGTGGAGGAGAGTAGCGAGAAGCACATCTTGGAGGTGAACATGTGTGATCGAGGGATCTCTAACACTCTAGACATACCTGGTTTGTGGAACTGGCAATTAAACAACAATCCAACATCTGCCAGTGAAGACCGGCTGAGAGAGTGTTTGTTTGACCTCCTTCTACCTGGGCTCCTCCCATGCCTTGATTCCTGGACTTAAGGAGGAGGAATGGCCCTCTTTCCCTTCTTTCTAACATCTGCCAGTGAAGACCAGCTGATAGAGTGTTTGTTTGCCCCCCTTCTACCTGGGCTGCTCCCATGCCTTGGCTCCTAGACTTAAGGAAGAGGAATGGCGCTGTTTCCCTCCTTTCCAACATCTGCCAGTGAAGACCGGCTGAGAGAGTGTTTGCTTGCCCTCCTTCTACCTGGGCTCCTCCCATGCCTGGGCTCCTGGACTTAAGGAGGAGTCTTCTCTCCCCCCCCCCTTTTTTTTAAGATTGTGTATAGTTCACATTGTTTCTGGGATTGGGATGGGGGTTGAGAATGGGAATTATTTTCTTTTTACTTGTTTTGGTATGTTAATTGTTATGTATTTTGCTTTGTTAATTTTATTTTATTTTTGGTTATTTTTTGTTATAATTACTGTGTATTTTGTTGTTGCTAGAGCTGCTGTGTATTTTTGCTTTGTTAATTGTTATGTATTTTGCTTTGCTAATTTTACTGTTACTTAAATTACTATGTATCTTTGTTGCTATAAGTGTTATGTATTTTGCTAGTAATTGTTGTTGTTAATTGCTATCTGATCTTATTGTTATTGCTTAATACATTGCCATTTGTTTTTTAATTCATGTATATTGTTATTGTGTGTATAATCCCCTCTGTTGTAACCCACCCCGATTGCTTGCTCAGAGGGGCAGGCTAGAAATAAAAACTATTATTATTATTATTATTATTATTATTATTATTCCAATTTCCATCATCTGATAAACTCCTTAATCTCTTCTCACCCCTGGTTACAAGAGGAGTTCCTAACACAATCCCAGTTAGCAGAGCTCTCAAAAGACTGCCCCAAATTGAGCTTAGTCACTTCAGTCGTTTCTGAAATGCGTTTAAAATTTTAGCTAGGATTTTTTCCCCTGTCTGGCAGCTAATTTTAAATTGTTCTCTTCTTCAGATGGCATTAAGAGCCAATTGACAATGTTCTCTCTCCCCCGCCCCCAGAAAATAGTGTGTGCCAGCTCTAGACTTCTTAAGCCAAGACCCCCAAAGCAATCACCATAATCATATTGTAAACCCCTTGATAATTTCATCTGTATGTATGAAAGATTCTCTGTATGTATGAAAAGTTATGTTAAAATAAATATTAGAATTTAACCTTCTTAGATGGATTAGAATCTTCAAAAGAAAATCTATCAGAGTTTAAAATGAATATCTTGAAGTAAAATGGGAAGAAGTAAACAGAGGTCTATAAATAAATAATTTTATTCATTTTCTAACTAAATTTGTGCTGGGTTTTTCATCATTTGCAGAAACAGGAATGCATGGAACACATTTATAAATTCTGAAATAATGAACAAGGATAAGTACTGTTCCTAATACTGGACATGATCCTTTCAAAGTTAAATCTCATTGGTTTCAATGAGAGAATTCAGTATGAGCTTAATATTCTTCCACTGAAATTTTTAGGACTGACGTGCTTAACTCTGGCTACACTGTACTTGTAAGATTTAGACTTTCACTTTCCTGGTGGCACAGATAGCATGCAACACTTAGAGAAATGAAGCCCAAAAGTGAATTCTAAAAAGTTAAGAGAAAGGGCGGAACCAAAATGGCTGCACATGGATTTCCAAAGTTCTGTCTTGCAGAATCTCACCACCACCAACCAACATCTGAAAGTACAAGACTGAAGCCTGAAGTGAGAGTATGATTATATCTGCACCATTATAGTTGTTTGATACTACATTAACTGCCACAATTGCAATCCAGAGAATCCTGGGACTTGTTCACTGACGTACTTAGAATTCTTTCCTAGGCAGGTCTAGTCCACTTCCCTGAGTTAGAGATCTCTTTGTAGAACAAATTACAAAGCTCAGGACACCATGGAATGGAACTGTAATGACTAAAGCTAGTGTCAAGGTATTATAACTTCATAGTGTAGACACATATTCATTACATGAGCTCAGGTTTGTTTGTTTGTTTATTTGTTTTGCAAGTCAGAATTTGGGGGGACTCTTCAATGAGTCTGTCTGTGTGAACACAAACTGGTTAGCTTGGTTCTGGAAAACAATTGAAGTGTGTCAAATTCAGTGCTCAACAATGAAAAGGATATATATTTATTTCTGCTTCCAAATGTAGGGCTGAACCAAAAAAATCATTCTTGAGCAAATTCCACTGGGGGAGGGGAGAGAAAAATAAGAAGGAAGCAACATGTAGACATAAGTCCATTGTTGACAAATCCTGACTAAAGATTTATATGCTACATTTCTTTTCTTTTTGTACCTTGTCATGTACATTGATGCCGCTGACTAACTAGCCAAACAGTTGGCATGGTGTTCTTAGAGAACACCACCATTTGTAGGACCTTCTCCTCTTTGTAGGTTGGAAATTGGGAAGATACATCATTGCCTACCAATTTATAATTGTGTAAAGTAGAATTGCATGACTGCACAATGTTCATATTTTCAGGAAAGGAAAGGAGCCAGCAATATGCACATAGTCCTGTTGTTACATGGGTCTCATTGCGCAATAGGGGCTCCCATTGTGTGATGGGATGTCTTGCACCTTGCTCAGCTGTCCATTGTTGCATTTCACAAGAAGTGTTCAATATTGAGTATTGTGTCAGGGATGTAGCTACATCCATCATAGAGTTATGCACTGTAGCCTCTGATGTATGATCTTGGTCACTATTTTATTTGTTAACTTTATGTACTCTCCACCTTATCTCCAGAAAGTGGGGATCAGTTTAGCTATAGTTTCTCATTTCATATTAGTGTCATAGATTTAAATCCAATGTCAGTCCTAAGTGATGGCTAACAAGCCCAGTTCATTTCAGAGGATCTATTTGGGTTGGAACTAATACTGGATTTAGCCTATTTTGAACATTTAGCATTTGATTTTCCCTAACAGAATATAATTCTGCAATTGTTCCAAGAATTTTCATATCGGATCAATGTATTTATGACTGACATAAGGTTAATATGAACATAGTTAATAGGGCATGATAAAATGTCAGTTTGTTTTATTGTGATGTTCACTTTGAAATTTTCATCCTGCTTTTCAGCATTTTGATAATTGAACAAGGAAAAGATATGCTTATATATATTAACATTTCATTTAAATCTTATGTTATTTCCCATTGCAAAATGATGATTCATATGTTGTATTTATTATGACTTTGCAGATCTGCTGGTTTATTCACACATCTGTATACTTGAGTAAAACAGAAAAGGCAAGACCATTTCACTAGTGAATAGATCCATGCACACCAGAAGCCACTTCAGTATAGATCTAAGTTGTAGTTCTTGACTTATATATTCTTACGTAACACAGAGGTATGATTGACCCAAATGTCTACATACTGTAATAATTATAATCTGTGAATCAGATCATCTTTAGCTTCATAAACAAGCAAAAAATATGTTTTTAAAAGGTAGTTCAGCATGAATATTGACCAAAAATCATTATAGTGATGCCTATCTGATTGTGAAATTTCTCAGTAAAATGTTACAAGTTCCACTTTGAACACCAGGCTTGAGGCTGATGTGGGTTGGAAGAATAAAGCACTAGAATCTAAGGAAATAATCCTGCATTTTAAAAGATGATAGAGATAATATAGGTGCTTTTTTGAGCCTAACTTTCAGATACTATGGTTTTCAGCAAGGGTGAAAGATGGAGAGCCCAAAGGCACTTAATGGCCTGCTGATTCCTTATCTGATGTATAAAAGTTTGTATTGCTTTTAGAAATTTAATTATTAAAGAAGCAAAAAGGATCTTTTTTAAAACCTCTGATTCCTTTGCCTTTGGCAAGATTGATATAAAATGATTATTAACAGCTCTTTACCAGGTTGCCTTTACACTAGAGATTTGAGTTGATGGGTATCTGAAATAGCTGGAAAGTGCTGGCATACGGACTAGTTATTTTGGGTTTCAGCTACAGTGGTACAATCAACAGTACTTAATTTCCATACATTTTGTACTGTGTTTTGAGTATCTGTGTCAAGGGATTGGATCTGATGTTCTGCTTGTGCATGCTTCCTTTTTAGAGGTTTGGGTGATTTCCACCTTTCCATTACAGCCCACTGTTAACAGCTTTTGCAGTTCAAAAGGATTCCCTGACCTCCATGACAAGACTTTTGGGGAATCACTGGGGGTTGTACAGGAAGTTGTAGTGGGAAGGATAGGATGTCTTCTGCTCACTTGCTCTTTGGATCCAACACAGAGCTAATAAGATACTGCTTCGAGAGTTGCCATCAGTTCCGGGGGGGGGGGGGGGGAGAAATGCGGTAAGCCTTTGTTTGCTTATTAATTAATTAATTAATTAATTTAAATGTAGGGACAATACCTGACCCATTTGCTAAAATTAAAGCTGAACAACCAAGACAAAACAAAATACAGCAGAACCAAACATGGGAATATTTGATAAACTACTTTAATAGAGCAGGAAAACCAAGTAGTCTTGGCATAATGGTTTGAGTGTTGGATGTGGACTCTGGGAGACCAGAGTTTGCTGCATTTTACTTTTCCCTGTAGCAACAAATGATAAAGATGTAGGACATTGTTGAGATAGGTACTAAATCTGTTTTGCATTAGTAGAATTACTCCTTCAAAATGTAACCAGTATATGTGATTGTGTCATCCAGATATAATCCCTCACTTCATGTGATCAATTAATAGAAGAACAGCTCTTAAGTGACTTGTGGAAACATCTAAAGAGCACAGTTGGTTGTGTAGAATGGAATGATGGGGTCTCAGTAGCTTGAAAAAGTCACTGTTTTGCACTACAACTCCAAGAACCCCACAGCTAGCTACTGGCCATAGTGTCTGGGGGATTCTAGTAGATTATAGTTGAAAAAATATTTATATTCAAACACTGGCCTTTTTTAAAAAAGTGACAATGAACAAATATAGTGAATAAAAGTAACTGCAGAATATCTTATACACCAGAGCTGTATTGTAAACCCTTCTTCATACTGTGTGCTTGTAAAGTGCTTTGGAGATCTTGAGTTGGAGTTGTTATTAAAAGAAAGAAAAAATCATTGCTTTATAGCAGTCAGGAAACAGTGCTTCAGGAGGAGGGGGGAGAGAAGTCCTATTTCCAGCTTGATTCAAGATGGGACTGATAGCTAGGAGAGGAGCATAAATGTTTAAAACAATTTTTAAAATATTAAACCATAAGATCTTCTAAATCTGTACTAACTGCTTTCCTGCAAGCACTGCGTGAGTACTAATGTGCAATTACCTAGCACTTCGGGAGCCTCCACTTTGACACAATTCCCTTACTGATCTTCTTAGAAACTGAGTATTTATACTCAACTGCACCATTTTCCATTCCACTCCAATCAGTACACCCATCTCCTGCCTTGATGAAACATCTCTCCTCGAACCCTGAAGAACAGAATGCCTCCTGTGGCCATGCTCAGCCATCCAGCAGTATTGTGCTGAAGTAGATGGGAGGGACAACGAGCAAATGAAATCCCATTTGGGATATATTTGGATTGGGGTGGGGGTGGATCAATTAAGCCATGCCAAAGGGTTCTACAGACAAGTCACAAGGGTACTTTTTGACCTATTTGCTGTGTGTGACAAGATGAATGCAAACCAACACAGAGACTGTGTGTTCCTACAGATGCTGATGAACTACAAATCTCAGCAGTTCTCACCACTGGGTACACTAGCTAGGTATGCTGTGAGTTGCAGGCCAACATCTAAGAGGGTATATGATTCTGATTCCTGATCAAAACTAATCTTAGAGAGCTTCTTAAACTACAGGTGTGCAAGTTGCCTATTGGCATGTTATATCTGATAGGCCAGGAGATACTTTGCAGTGGGTGGGTGGGTGGGTGGGTGGGGGAATAATTCCTCCCCCCTTTCCTCACAGAATGTATGTGTGTACATGAACATTAGCCTTCCTGTTTCCTGTCTATTTATGACAATCCCATGAATTTCATAGGGTTTTCTTAGGCAAGAAATACTAAGAGGTGGTTTTGTCAGTTTCTTTCTCTTGGCAATCTCCCATCTAAGTACTAACCAGACCTGAGCCTGCTTGGCTTCTAAGATTAGACAGGATCTGGTGCCTTTCAGAATGTATATCAGGCCTTTCAGAATGTATATCCCACTGGTGTCCTTTAAGCAAGAACTAAGAACATAAGAAAAAGCCATGGTGTATCAAACCACATACTTATTTAGTCAAGTATTTTATCCAGTTCAGCACCCTAAATCTCAATATGTACATGAGAAGCCCACAAGCCGTAGAGCAATACACCTTATTCACTATTGTTCCCCAGCAGCCAGTATTCAGAGGAGATGTTGAACAGCCATCACAACTAAGAGTCAATAATTGATACTTTTCTGCTGTGAAGACAGTCAATATGTAAATACAGTCAGAATGTTGGACTGGAATATGGAAGATCTAATCTCTGTTGAACTGTGGAACACATGGGTTGCAATTGAATACCCTCTCTGTACAGTATAATTACCTGCATTCAAAGATATGCTACACTAACACTATAAAATCAACAGGTAGAATAGCAACATTGCACAATGCATATCACTGACTCAGCACTCTCATGCAATGTGCAATGAATGATGTGCAATGCACAAGCAAAATGTGCAATGTGAGACTGCAATACACAATATAGTTGTATGCACAACTCCACTTACACCACTGCTAGCAGAATACATCCATTGCACTATGGACAATGACTTGTCTCACATATGCAGCACAACTTACAGACATATATATCATTGCCAGCCAGAGAGCAATGCTGGACCAGTCATTATAACTGAATAGTGGTCAGCCTGATCTATCTTACAGGGTTGCTGTGGGGGTAAATGGGTAATTATATATATATATATATATATATATATGGGGTGGTTTAGTAGTTAAGATGCCAATTCTGAGGGCTGTAAAGTTGTCAGATCAGCAGTTCAAGACCTAAGTGCCTGCGACAAAGTGAGCTCCCATCCCTAATCTTAGCTTCTGCCAACCTAGCAGTTTGAAAGCACGTACAGTTGGCCCTCCTTATCCATGGATTTTTTATCCACAGATTCAAGCATCCATGGCTTGAAAATATTTTTTACAAAAGTATAAATGCCAAAAAGCAAACCTTGATATTGCCATTTTATATAAGGGACACCATTTTGCTCTGCCATTATATTTAATAGGACTTGAGCATCCACAGATTTTGTTATCCATAGGTGCTCCTGAAACCAAACTTCAGCGGATAACAAGGTCCCACAGTAAAAGTGCAAGTAGCTAAATAGGTACCACTTTGGTGGGAAGGTAACAGTGTTCCATGCTCCTTGACATTTAGTCATGCTGGACACATGACCACAGAGTAATCTTTGACAAAGCTGGCTCCCTCGACTTAGTAATGGAGATGAGCACTGCCCCCTACAGTCGGACACGAGTAGACAATCATGTCAAAGGAGAAACCTTTACCTTTACTTTTACCTTTGTGTGTGTGTGTGTGTGTGTGTGTGTAGGTATCCATTGTATATGAGTCTGGTGTTACAAGAGAGAAAGAGAACAAATGCTAAATGGTAGAACAGAATATGGTTCTGCTGAGAAATTGGATATGTCCAGATTTAAACTTTTAATCAATGCTGTGGAAGGGGAAATTTCAGGGAAGAACTAAATCTTCAGGTCTCTGATGCAGGAAAATCAACGATGAAGGGAAATGAAGCCAAAATAATCCAGGCAAAATGAGGTTGGCTGTGCAGTATTGTAAGATCATCTCATTGACTGTGGATTCCTGATTAGGTGGGATTTGGATCAGGGGAAAATGGCACTTGAAAAACAGCAGACATTTGAATAATGTACTTTTCCATGCTAAAACATTTGATTTGACTTTTTGTGGATCTGTATGGACCATGTGGGTTAGCTATGTCTTATGCACATTGGATACATTTCCTCAACCTTTCTCATCTGCTGTGACCACTTGCATACCTTCCCTTCTCAAATTATTAAAATGAAAGTAATAGGCATTCCTCTCAGAATAGTTTTTTTGTATATAAATCATGGAGGGAAACGATGGGGGTGGAATTAGCATATATTGGCTGTGATCTTGCAAAAGGAGATGTCGTTTACTTCCGTAAGTATGGGGGGATACGAGAGGCCGCCCCATTCTGCCCTGGATGGAGGCTGCAGTAGACAAATGGTGAGGCCTTTGAGAGGCCTAACCAAAAACCCCACTCCTGCCAGGTTCTTTTTACACCGCATGTGGGGCACCATTGGCATGCTTGTCCATGCTCATGATGTCGATGCTTCCCTATTTGGGCACTGTGCCACATGGACATCATCGTCACACGTCCTGTGCGGATGGGGGTGTGGCAATAGTAGGGCTGGGTGCGTGTGGATGCCCATCCCTACCTCACCCTAATTTGAGCCCCAGGCTGGTGCAAAATGTCGGCGTCTACTGGGCCTATGTCTCCTAATGTAACCCCACAACCTCTCTTTTAGGTAGTGCAGTTCCTTCTCCACCATATGGCCATTTCCATGTTGCCAGAGAGCTGGAGGATGAACAGGGGTGCATCCTGCTGCTTTCCTATTTAGCCAGGTTTAAGTCTGTGCTAAATACAATTTTTTAGGGACTTTATCCTGCTTATAACCTGATTTCTGATATTTAGATAATGCGTATTAGTGTGTAATGTTTTATAGTCTGTTCTTTTAAATTTATTTTAATGATAAGATGTTAGATTATATTTTGCTGCTTTTGATTTTAGAGTGTACGCTGTAGGCAGATTTTTATCTGTATTTTGGTATGACTTTGTGAAGCGCTGTGTAAGACTTATGGCACTATAGAAATAAACTTTAATAATAATAATAATAATAATAATAATAATTCCTGAACATGCTTGCCACAGCATTTCCAGTTAGTGGAAAAGAGCTGGACACAGCCCTGCTTATCCCTTTGCTCTCTTGCTGTGTTTGGGTGAAGGTGTGTGTCTGCATCACTTAAAAGGTAGGGTTTGGGGAATTTTGGTCATTGTCTGGTTAGAAGAGATTTCTCATGTGTACAATGACCATAAAGTGAATTACAATTATGTGCATCAGAGTTAGCCCATCATAATTCATGAACAAGATGCCAGGCAGTGTATTTCCCTAAGACCTCTGTCCCCCCACCCCCAAACATATTGCCTTTGCATCTGTTATGAATCATGTTGATGTTCTAATGATCTGATAGATTTAATTCTTAAATGTCATTATTTGTCCCACGAAATGAAGACAAAATTCATGTTGCAATGAACTTGCAAGATCTTTTGCGGTCCGTTAAAAAAGTATGAAAGGAAGAATAAAGCCAGTTTAGCATTTCTACTCCAGATTTCCTGGACTTCAATGATCACATATTTGAATATTTGTCTGCAAGATGCTAACTGATTAATGCTTCTGTGATAAAATGCTTATGGACTAGATTTATATTACAAAGGATTTCTAAATTTGCTGAATAACACAATAACCAAAACTAATCTATCACTGTAAGGATGTCCCATATCCATTCTTGATTATCACAAGGATAAAGAATCAATGACAGGCAAAAATGAGTCTGGATGACAGGCAGAAGTTAGTAGGTCTCTTCCCATTTGAAGCTAGATGCATTAATTTATTTCCCATGTTTCCATGCTCCATGGGCTTGTTCTTCATTCTTATCTCTTCAAGATACATTTATATTTCAAGCATAAATACAACTGATTTCATGATTCACATGAGTTGCTTAGGGTTAGATGTATTGTTCTACTGAACAATTTCCCTCCTTTCCTTAAAAAAAAAAATCCCAAAAGAACTTTCATACTATTAGAGTTTGGGAGTGGACTGTGCAGAAAGCGGGGTTTCGACTCACTTTCAGAAAACCCAGAATCGAGCAGCTTTTTCCTGCCCATCTGCCCTGTGATACAACAATATTATTATTATTATTATTATTATTATTATTTATTACAAGTCATGTTAGGAGATGATTTTGGCCAAATTTGGAAAACAAGACCAGCTGAAGGCACAATGAAACAAATGGAGCTTCTTCTACCTTTTTCACATAATGGTACATAGTATCCCAAGTTGTTTCACCACTAAAGCAGCCAAGAGAGCCAGCATGGTGCAGTGGTTTGAGTGTTGAACTACAACTCTGGAAACCAGAATTCATTTCCCCCTCAGCCATGAAACCCACTATCACATGCTTTCAGCCTCAGGGGAAGGCAATGACAAAACTTCCTCTGAATAAATCTTGCCAAGAAAACTCCATGATAGGTTCACCTTAGGATTGCCATAAGTCAGAAATGACTTGCAGGCACACAACAAGAATAACAGCAACAATAGCAACAACAAAGCAGCCAATCACACAGGCAACTCACTCTCTCTCTTGAAGTAAAAGTAGAATAATTATGAAATTAAATAACATCAGTTCCTTCACAACAGCCTCAGTCAGCTAAATGACAGAGGAATCCCATTAAGTTTCTGTTGCCCTGCACCCACTTTATTGAATGTAAGACCTCTCTTGATATTACTTGTTAGGAAGTTCTTTTTAATGAAGCTATTTTGACTAGAATGGATATACAAAGGATGGCACTGTTATCCAAGTCAAGCTAAAGGAAGGTGCAGTTACGCCATCATTGATAGTAACACTTTTAAAATTGTCAGCTTTGATTCTTGGCAACCCAATGAATGAGAGACCTCCAAGATGCATATGCTTATACAAAAGTTGTATAGAAAAGGTGCAAAAGTTTTAAGAACTAAATTTCAACAGCAATCTATAGAGTTGGTAACTCCTTGATTGAATCAAACTATCTGTAATGTGCTCTTTCTCTTTATGTAGTTTCTGAAGTAACATCTATCAAATATAATGCCTGGACGTCTCTGTGTTCCTCATGCCTCCTGTAAGCATTTGCTTTCTTAATTATCTTCTAGCAAATACTTATCTGATATCTTGAAATTACCATGCAGCAGGGATGAGGAACAGGTGGTCCTGCAGGTGTTGTTGGGTAACTGCTCCCTTAACCTCAGACAGCATACCCAGATGTGAGGGCTGATGAGAGTTGCATTCCAGTAACATCTGGAGAACCACACTTTACCCATCCCTGTTATACAGCAGCCTTTCTTCCTTGCTTGTTGGTATATTAATGTGTTGCCTGAGTTACTGGTGGAAAAAAAAAGTAAGAGATCTCAGAGGCTGGTTGAACTTGAGTTTTGCCTATCCCTTCTTGAGATCCACTCTTGATATTTCTGTTTTGCTTGCCATGCTGTTCTGAATGATGAGGTCAGATCAATTTCTATTTCCCATTCCATTATGTATGGTCATGCCTTTTCTTTGGGGAATTATTAAATAAGGCCGCCTTCCTGAGCCCTGAAAAGTTCATTGAGAGCTTCACCAAGGAGCTTTGTGGAGCCTTATTGAAACACAAGCTCTGTCAGCTGTTAGGGCTAAGTGAATATCTGTTCTAATTACACTGGCAGGAAAACAGACAGAATTTTTTCATTAACATTATTAATAGTCACTAGACCCTTACCATCTGTCTTGGAAGCCTGGGTCTGATTCTTGAAGAGAAATGTCACGAGCCTGGAGAATAATTCTAAGGTTAAGGAAAACAGACCATCACAGCTCCAACACTTTTTGTTACCAAGGTTCTTCAATCTTGGCTCAGAAGCTCATATTGATTTTGGCACACAGACTGCAAACTAGCCTTTAGATGTCAAATCTGTTGCATTGTTTCTTCCCACCATAACATTGCTGAGCCTGCCAACAGAGAGACTTTTGATATTTGTGGTCAGCTGTGAAGAGGCCTTTGCTGCCAAAAGGAAGATGAATTTCTTTTTCTTTCTCTTTCTTTCCTTCTTTTTCTTTATAGGTTCAAAATCCATGTCCCCTAGCAATGCATCACTTTGCTGAAGTGCAGCTATGCAGCTGAGATGGAAAGGATGTTGCTGTGACAAAGCTGTGATGTACAAGGACAGCGTCATTTTCTGAACTGGGAGAAGGGAGGTTTCAAATTCCTTAATCACCCAAGCAGCATCCAAGCGTATAATATATGTCAGCCGGGACAATGCTCCAAGCATCTGACCAATGGCATCCTCACCCAGAACATCACCTGGTGTGCGGGTGGAGCTTCCAGGGGGCAAGGCCCCTTACCTCACTGCCCCCTACCACTCTACTTGCAAGTTGGAGGTGCAGGTCAGGGAGTGGGGCACTGTCTCCAGAGAGAAAGCCTATGGTTGGAGCAGGAGGAGTGCATATGGACCCTTCCCAGATCTTCCACCCTGAGTTTATTTTCCTGGAAAAAAGGCTAGGACAGAGAAGGGGGAGTGCACATGCACCCTTCAAGACTGCTCCATCTCAGTATTTTACTCTGAGGAAGTGGTTCCTTGATTCATGTTTGAACACTGCATTTGGTGGTCCCTATGTAGACTTGTCCACAGCTGCATGGTATGCAGTAATTTCCTGCAGCTGTGAGAGGGCCTCTCCTGTCCTTTGCTGAGTGCAGCATTTACTGGATTTTCTTGGTAGGTGTATAGATCATCTGGAGGTTGCAACTCCTTTGATATATGGTAAAAATACCTTCCCTTTGGAAGGAATAAACTCTAAACACAGCCTTGTAGCCTGAAAAACCCACAAAAAACTATGGATGCCAGCTGTGAAGGCCTTCGACTTCACATCCCACCCTTCTTACTTACTATGATTGCATATCCAGAATGATTTTGTGTATAAAGTTTGCGGATTTTTTTTCTGAGCTGGGAAATATTTCTCATTTAAAAATGTCTTAATTTACCAAACCTTTCAGGGATTCCAGAGATTCTGAGAGCTAAGGAAAAAAAAGGTAATCCTTCCATGCTTTGATTTCTGGTAGGTTGGATGAGTTACATGAGAGCAGAATGATGTTGGTGGTGACAGACATACCATTCCATTCCTCTGAAAGGATGAAATAGGAAAATTGAAGTCCATGAGCTATATGTGACCCAAAGGCTTTTTCCCCCAGCCTCATACCCGTGAAGCTCTACATGTCTCTTAGTAATCAATAATTTTATTGCAAAACACATACTTAAATATGTTTTCTACTCCTAGATCCTCCAAGAGTAGCAGCTTTGTGTAGGAACAAGGCCCTACAACACCCCCAAAACTATAGTAAAGTAACTGGAATTAGACGTCAGTTTCTATTTTTGGGACATGTGTGCATTTCTGGGCCTGATGTAGTCCCCAATGGGTTTGAAGGATAAAGAATTGCCTCCCAGACCACTCAGAGTTGTCCACTGTCTTGATTTGTCCTCTCTTCTACTTTGCTTTGCCATGGTTAAAAAAAGTGGAGGAGGGAGAGAAGAGAAAGTTTAATTCAGCTCCAGTTTTTACTGATGGCAATAAAGTTTGGAATTCTACAGTTTATTACTGTCTCAAACATAAATTTATAAAGAATTAACTAACATTATTAGATCCTCACCACAGCAGATGTCATCTTTCCTTTCAATATACCTGGAAGGAGTGATGGTGAGAAGGTCTTTCTCAAAACTTGAAGTTTGGAATTGGGTGGCAGGGGAGGAGCAATGAGGAATGTAATGCACACACACACACTCAACTTATTATTTTGAGCAAAGCCAAAATTCCAACAAAAAACTGAGCTCAGGTTCCTATTGAATTCATCAGTATGATGGGGGGGCGGGGCAGTAACATGTTCAATTGTTCTGGAAGTTTAAATCGAAAATGTTACATGGTCTGAAATTCAGTATGAATGAAGTATAACATGTGCAATTAAAAAAAAATCCAAATCCATTCCACATCAAGAGGAGGGCATCAACTGATAAGACCAAAATTGAGAAATTCCATAGCAGTGATCAAGAAAGTTTATAGTCTGAGTATCTTGACAGATTATTCCTATATTTATTTAGGCACCCTTCAGCGATGAACTTTGTTTTAAGAACACTTAAATTTCTAGGGTGTATGCAGTGGCATACTAGAGTTGGTGTCATCCAGTGTGGTAACTCATGATGTCAACTCTCCATTGACTTCCTCCTTTAACACACCGTGCAGAATCCTTAGTAATGCTTTTTTGTATGAATGTTACTCATAAAGCATAATATCCATACATCACATAATCTAATGGTAATAGACATAAACAATTAGAAAACAATTACTGTATACTTTTAAATTACAATATTGTAAGTACAGCCTAAATGTATTTACATATGTTTAGTTTCATGGGGTTAAAGTGAAAGATTGGTAAAATGTGATGAGTTTAAATAAAAAATAAAAGAATATTTTTTTAATTTTAATTTTTTAATAAAACTTTTTTTTTAATTTTTGAAATTTGATTTTTTTGTTAAAAAAAATAGGGCCTCTCCTTTCTCCTCTCACTGAACGGCACCCCATTCATACCATCGCCCATTCATATCATTTTAAACAGAAAGAGGCAAATGCCACAGTGGGTTTCTGCCAAAATGCAGATATTTCAGGAGTAATGCTGTCACAAGGTGTCACCTGTTGTGGTCTGTAGTGATGGCACTGGGTGTATGTCTCACATGCGCCTTTTGTATCTGAATTAACAGGGTTACTTTAAGTCTCTTTGCTGTTCAAGGGAAGGAAAGCAAAGGCAGCCCTTATTTCATGAAGAAACGCCATTTGGATTGGCAGCTGAATCTTCCTTCAACACTAGTGATGGGACAGGATTGTCCACCACATTTAGAGGCAGAAGGCTAGCTTAGGGGTTTAGTGTAGAATGCAGCTCACCTCACTGCTCTGTGAGAGCATTTGCCACCTAAAGCATCTTTCTCACACTGTCTAATGGTAAGACCATGGCTGTAAGTTAAGCCTGAGCCCATGAAGCAAGAAAATCTGTATCATAATCACTATCCATACTGAGATGGAAATCCTTTCAGGTTACCTTCAGCAATAATTTTCAGATAATTGATTTATTTGTAGGTCCATGTATAGTAGTTTTAAAAACATTGTTATGAAGAATGTAATCCTCCCAGAAATACCCTTATATATTGGAAACTCAGAAGAAATACATCTTGGTATATAATCTCTTTCCTAAGAATGTTAATTGATGTTACAACATAGAAACTGTGGCATTGCAGAGAAATCTGAATGTTTTTCTGTGTAAATTCAGAGTGCTCTCACCAATAATACATGATGTCGCATAATGTTTTCTGAGTCCATGCCATAAGGAATCAGTGTTAGTTCCCATCTCATCTTACCAGCTGTTTCTGCGTAGGCGTCACTAATTATGTGCTTAGTTTGTTGAAGATTTACATATTAATTATGTATACAGTATGGTCACCTGTAGTAATGTCCTCTGATTCAGAATTAAGCCTATGATTAGAATTTGTGAAGTGAACTTTCCCTTGTCATTGTGGTCATTATTAACTGGAACATATGAACTATGACGCTAATGAAATATTTATTCATATTAAGAAAATGTATCATTTCCAGTCATTTCATGCCAGAGATGTTTAAAATGGTAGGCCATCATTATTATTTTTCTACTGTCTTCTTAATGAACATGGAGTTATATTTTACCATGCCCTCATTCCACAATGCATTCATTTAATGGTATTCAGCAAAGCCGGTCTTGACTGTACGATTAAAAAAAGAGTACTCCAATAACCAGGTTTGTTGTCAATTGTGCCAACAGGACAGGACTTAAAGGGCAAATATCCAAGGCTCTATTCAACAGAATGATTGGAGGGGGCATCTCAGGCAGCAGGAGTGGCTGACCATATTTTATAATAATGGTTTAATATATAAGAAGAAGAAAAAAAGAAATATGGAATAGTGGCATCCCTGTTCCATTAGACCAGAAATCTAGCATTTCAAATTATAAGAGTTCACCACTGGTGGTGGTGGTTGAGGGATGTTTTTGCTGCTGATGTGCAAAAGGGAGGTTAAGCCTGATTCATTCAAAATATGTCACGGACAATCCTTTATTAATACATGTCCTCTGGGAGCAGGATTTAGTTGCTTAAAGCACATAAATTTATACACCTTGCATCTGATTTAGTATAAAAAAGATATTTTTGGAAGTATATCAGACATGAACTTCCTTCTAGAAAGTTATCATTGTTTCTCCCTTTTCTTCCATATCAATTTATGTAGTGAATTTTTGATTTAAATATGGCCTAATGTGACAAGAAGCAGTATACTATCATCACAGGATAAACACTAGTTTTCAATGGTTGCCTTCATGTGGTAGAATACCAGCTCTTTTCATGTGGAAATGAATGCCCTACCTATAATGCTGTGATACTGAAGGAGAGTAAACAGAGAGAAAAAGAGAGAAAATACAAAGTGAACCCACTTTCTAAATTAGAGGTGGACAAAGTGTGGCCTGCAGGATGCATGCTACTCCATAGGGGGTCTCTTTGCTTTAAGATTACAATAACCCACCTCATGGCATCACAAGATGTTGACAAGCTTGAGATGTCCAGAGCAGGGTGACCAAAATGGTGAAAAGTCTGGAAATCATGCTGTATGAGGAACGGCTTAGTGAGCTCGTTATGTTTACCCTCGGGAAGAGAAGGTTAAGAGGTGACATGGAAACCATGCCTAAATATTTGAAGGGATGTCATGTTGAGGATGCAGCAAGCTTGTTTTCTGCTGCTCGAGAGATTAGGACACAGAACAATGGATTCTGGTTGGAGGAAAAGAGATTCCTCCTAAACATCAGGAAGAGCTTGATGGCAAGAGTTGTTAAACAGTGGAATATGCTGCCTTGGAATGTAGTGGAGTCTCCTTCCTTGGAGGTTTTTAAACAGAGGTTGAATGGTTATCTTTTGAGAGTGTGACTCCCAGTAGAAGTTGTTGCATGAGCTTCCATAGACTCAGACTACTATGGAGTGAGGAAGTAGACTACAAAAGCTCATACTGTATCATCTTAGTCCCCCTCTGCATACTGATATTCCAGACTGACACAACTAATAAGCTGATCACACAGGCCCTGGAATGGGCCTGTCACATTACAAAAGGGGGCTTGATAGGAATGGAAGATGACATAGAATGCATCTTACTGCACAGGAGAACACCGCAGCCAGAAGTTCTCATTGCATTCCAGATGCTTCCCAGAGGGAGTGATTTTCAGGAACAGTTTAAAAGCATTCCTGAAAACCACCCACTCTGGGATGCATCCAGAATGCAATGAGAACTTCTGGCAGTGGCGATGGCATTCTCCTGTGTGGTAAGATGTGTTCTATGCCACCTCCCATTCCCATCATGCCCCCTTTTGTAACATGACAGGCCCGTTCCAGGCCCTGTGTGATAAGCTTATAAGTCTCTGAATCTTACCTTAAAGATATGTTTGGCAGAAGATTGTTGTATTAAATTTCAATGAGTTGTTTTAAAGTCTTAGTGTGTGTGTGATAATTTCCATATAATGCCACTGTAGATGATGTGTGATTACATCCAGAAGACTGGACAAGGCACAGACCGTTGTTCTGCTTTCTGGGGCCTTTGACCAACATCATGCACTTGGGAGTCCATATAGCTCTGAAGCTGGCGGGTTTTTTTAAAGGTGCCCTGCTCCCTTTCTTTCTTTCTCTTGGTGTCATTCACTCAGCTGCTCTTGCCATGTCAAAGGTGACTGACCTTTTCCCCAGGATGACAAAAAGCCCTGGGAGTGGATTGTGCTCAGATGTTTGTCAGTGGGAGTTTTCAAAAAGAGATGAACAAGGAGTCTAAATGCAAAGCTTTGTCTTTGGAGTGTTGTCTCTTTAACCAGATTCTCTTTAAATTGTAATAAAGGCACTCACTTTCATTTACTCACCAGGTCCTTTGGAGTTGGGTAAACTTCCCACTGACCTTTCTTTGCTGAATTTGAATTTGATGTGTATCTCTCTTTCTCTCTTGGGCAGTTTGCTTGCTTCTCTACACTGTCTGGCAGTTCAGTGGTTTTCCTTTTCCTTTTCGCAAATCCATTCATGTTGATTTTCAGAGAAATATATTGGGTATGGGGGGGGGGGTGGAAGTGGAGAAAGATTGTCAGTCTCTGAACACTGGAAACTTCAAGGCAGCCCTTTCAAGGTCACCTTTTCTTGGAAGACAACTGTACTGTCAATTTGGGGAGCATTTGCAAAATTTTCAGCAAGAATGGTACAGTTAGCATGTGAATTATGCAAATTCCACACCGATGCTAGCCAAATGCTTAATAACAACATCCAAATTCTGTTCTGTGTGCTGTCTAGTCACAATTCAAAGGTTATGACCTATAAAGCCCTCTTAGCTCCACATTATCTGAAAAGCTGTGTCAAGTCTTATAATCTCTAGGTGAGGAAATAAAAGAGAAACTTCCAGGTAGCTGCTCCTCAACTACGGAACTTCCTCTAAAAGGAGGCTTGATTTGTCCTCTCTCTTTCTATCAGCAGGCAAAGACTTTCTTATTCAAACAGACCATCAGTCTTTAATAGTTTGGGATAGAAAGATGTGCAATGGGTATGCTCCCCCCATATGGAATATGAATGTGTGTGTGTGTTTAAAAAAGCTTCACTTGGGTTCATTGTTTAATACTTTTAGAATTTTTGTATCACAAACTGATTTAGCTATTTTGTTTTAACTTGTTTTAACTTGTCACTTTGGGCTCCATATTGAGAGAAAAGGAAGATATAAATCAAGTCAAAGCAAATCAACTCTACCAATACATTTATTCCTAGAGGAGTGAACATATGGATTATACCTAAATCGTGCAGAAAGCTGAGGATCAGAGACATCATACTGCCTCCTTAAATTTAAACAATTCCTCTGTCACTATCTCAGCTACTCAGAACTATTTCTGTCCAACTTGCATCATCACAAGTAGGTAGGATGCTCAGATAGCTATCTGATTATTTCTGTTATATTGTGGCAACTTTTGATATTAAATTGCTTATCATGGCAGTCTATAAATATATCCCTCCTCACAAAGTACACTAATGCAAGACTATCTTGCCTCCCACAGGAATAGGAATTTTGCAAAATTAATAGTCTTAATTGCCCCATACAACACAAGACCAAAACACAGAGGGAAAAGGGAAGTTCAAGTATGGAGGCAAAAGGCTCTGCTAGGCTAACAGTCATGGTGGCTGTACTCTGTAAGCCCTGACTCTTCTACAACACTGGGTGTTTTGTGATCATGGATTCTTGCTATAGCATATTGACCTATTAATTGGCATATTCTAGTGCTATCAGTAAATTAGGATCCAGGAAGAAGGGCACTTTTGGGCTCTCAAATGGTTAGGTTATGTAAGACCATCTTGCCATTAGGCATAGTGAGGCAACTCTGCTTCAGGTGTATGTACCAAGGGGAATGAAACAGGGGTGAGGTGGTATGTGGCAGGTGTGTTTGTGCGTCAGGTGTATCATGTGGGCTATCCTGTAACCTATTAAGCTAGTCTGTTGCCCTCTAGTGCAGCAAAGGGCACAGTCCTACTGCAAACATTTATGTAAGATTCACTGCCAGTCCACCAGATGGGGAGTAGTGGGAAAACCTCTAGTAAAGATTTTTGCAAGGAAAAATCATGCGAGAATAGTAGAAAAAATTAATGTGTGTGGGACTAGTGACAGTAGTAACAGTGTATTACCATGTACATGCCTATTAGTAGCTTGGGTTCCTATGGGCACTGACATGCTAACATACACATGGGGCTCACAGATCCACCAGGGCTGGGGCTTCGCCATATATCTGAATACTGAGTCAATATCCCAGTACATAAAGGTCCTATCTGCATGAAAGGAATCTGCACACACATGATTTCTAATCAATCAATCCAGCACATTACAAAACATAAACATCATGTTAGGTCAACTAAAGTAGTCCAGCACCCTGTTTATATAATGGCCACCAGATTTATCTCAGGAACCCAGAAGCAGCACCTGAATGTAACAGCGCTCTCCCACTCATCTTCCCCAGGGTAGCCAGTGCTGAGAACCACATTGCTTTTGATACTTGAGATAATAGGTAGCTTTTGTGACTGGTAGCTTTTGATAGTCCTATCACCCATGAATTTGTATAAATACTTTTAAAAATGGAAGTTAGTGGTCATCAATACTTCTTGTAGTAGTGAACTGGAAGTGGCCATTACTTGTAATTATTTGCTTTTTGCAATAATAAAATCATAACTACTGTACATTACATTATGATTATAATGTATTGAGGGAGAATATCCTTACTTTTTGGTGTTATCATAATGTTTAAAGTTAGTTTCATAGTTACAGAGCTGTGGCCACACTAAAAGGCAGTGGAGGTGTATGTTATGGGCCAAAGGCTGGCTTGTGGATTGAGCTGACATGGATAGTGCATGTTTTGTAACATGGCCAGCAACTTTTAGTATGTAGATTTTTTTAAAGCAGCTAAAGGTTAGTAGCAAGTTAGTACTGAGAAAGGGGAAGAGTTACAATGTGACGTCAAAGGCTTTTATGACCAGTATCCATAGTTTTTGGTGGTTTTTTCCAGACTATATTGCCATGTTTTAGAAGAGTTTATTCCTGACATTTCACCAACATCTGTGGCTGGCATCATCAGAGATCTGGGCTGGTGAAACATCAGGAATAAACTCTTCTAGAACATAGTCACATAGCCCTCCCCCCAAAACTACAAAAAATTAGGAATGAGTTACATTTTTTAAATGGCAGCTTAAACGGCCATTTCAATTTGTTCAGTTTCATCCAGTCCATTACTGACACTGATTAAGTACATCATAAACAGCTTCCTTGGAATCAGATGGAAATGAGCTACTTTAGGTGACCCTTGCCAGTTGTAAAAGTAAATATTAAACAACATGGGGGACGGAACCAAGTCCTGAGAAACACCACAAGATAATGTCCAGGGTATTGAACAGGCATCCCCCAGCATCATCTCCTGAGTATGGCCCAGCAAGAAAGATCAGAAACATTGTAAAAAAGTGTCCTGTGTCCTATCTCAGAGAGGTGACCCAGAAGAATATCATAGTCTATGGTATCAAAAGCCACTGAGAGGGCCATAAGAACCAACAGGGACACATTGCCCAGTTTCCTGTGTCATCTACCAACGTGACCAAAGCTGTCTCTGTCCCAGAGCCAGGTTTGAAGCCACACTGAAATGGATCTAGATAATCCATTTAATCTAGGAAATCCTGGAGCTGGGAGTCCACCACACACTCTAGTGTTGTGCCCTAAAAAGGGATACTGGATACTGTCCAATAATTCTCCAGTAAGGTTGGATCCAGAGAAGATTTTTGTTTCCAATAATGGCCTCGCCGCAGCCTCTTTTAGACAGAATAGAAACCTGCCTTTCTGTAGTGAAGTATTCACTACTCCCCTTACCCAGTCCGCCAGTCTTTCTCATGCTGCTTTTAACAGCCAGGAAGGGTATGGGTCCAAAATGCATTTGGTGGCTCTCACCACTCCAAGGATCCTGTCTCACACTCAGGTTTCATGAACTGAAATGCATCCAATACCATTGGACAAAGAAGCAGCAAGAATACATCCACTGGACCTGTCCCAACTGTAGCAGAAAAGTTGCCCTTTTCTGATCTTTTGTAGATCTACAACAGGATAGGTCAAAGCATGGCCTATAGGACTGCATGCAAGCCCCAGGCTGTTTTTGTGGCCCCCTAGGATTCACCAGGAGGGTTTTCCCCAAAAATGCCTCCAAATGCCCCCTAGGGGGCATTTTTGCCATGTTTTGAGCCCTTAGTGGCAGTGTGGCGGAGGTGGGGGAGGGAATTGGGCTGGAATACCTGGGCCTATACTGGCCTATAATGCCACCCTTCCTCCTTGTTGCAGCGAGGATCAGCATTAGAGCTACCATCTCAGTGGCAATACACATAGCCTCCTCTAGCCTTGGCATAATGCCCATTATGGTAGAGTGGTCTAGACAGGATAGCTGGCAACACCTGCTTACTTTTTGTTTGACACTGTATATCTATGCAGGGATGGGAACTTCAACTGGATTATCCATCTATTGCATCAGATAATGGGGCCGGGAACAACCTGGGAGCGGGTATTGAGGTTGTGTGGGGGGAGGGAAGGTATGGCAGTAACAGAGTGAAGACATGTTACAAAAGAAGTAGGGATCGATGTTTAGTATCTATCCCTTCTTCAGTTCACTCTGTTACCCGGGATAATATGGAGAGTGTACCAACCATTCTACAGTCCCTTAATCTGCTCCTCTGCAGTGTCAAGTCGGCCAAAGGTAAGACTCACATCATTCACGATCTTCTCCTGGATGAACAAGCCGACCTGGCATGCTTTACCAAAACCTGGCTGGGAGATGCTAGTGCAGCAACATAGGCGCAGGCTCTCCCAGTGGGCTATACGGTCAGTGAGCAGATAAGGGAAAGTGGGCGGGGGGACGGTGTGGCTATAGTCCACAAAACCAACCTAACTTTGATCAAGAAGCATGTCCAGAAAACGACCCACATCGAGTGTATGAACCTTAGCCTGAAGACCAGGGACAGTTTGGGGATTCTGTTGGTATACCGGCCACCCCATTGGTTAACAGACTCCCTAACCGAGCTGACTCAGCTGGTCTCCGAGTTGTTGTTGGAGTCGCCCAGACTCTTGGTTTTGGGTGACTTAAACATTCTTCTCGAGACCAGCCCTTCTGATTTACCTGGAGCAGCTCGGGAGTTCATGGAATCCATGACAGGCACGAATCTTTCCCAATTGGTCAACGGGCCCACCCATTGTGCGGGTCATACACTCGATGGGATCTTTAGTATGGAACAGGAGTATCCGTGGGTGGAGGTAGTCAAAACCTCCGCACTGTCATGGACGGATCACTTTCTGATCAAGCTGGAACTAAAGGCCACTTTCCGTCCCCCGGGGGTGGCGGACCCATTCAAATGGTCCGCCCTTAAAGGCTTATGGAACCAATTGGTTTCCAGAAGGCCCTAGAGGGATTGATGGTTGGCAACACTGGCGACTCCGTCAAAACCTCGGTGAATACTTGGAACACCGATCTTCCCAAGGCTCTCAACGCAATCACTCCTGAGCGTCCTCTCTAGCCTGCTCCCAACCGCAAGCCCTGGTTCACGGAGGAACTTAGGGAGATGAAGCGGGTTGGACAATGACTAGAGCACAAGTGGCAGAAGACTCAACTCTTATCTGACAGAACTCGCCATAGGCAGCACCTTCACACCTATCAGGAGGCTTTGCGTGAAGCGTGGAAATCTTTCTGCTCTGCACGCATTGCGTCTGCAGAGTCCCGTTCAGCAGAGCTGTTTAGGGTGGTGGGGGAGTTGATGCGGGTTCCCCCTGCGCCAAACCCCCTACTTGACCCAACGACAGCCTGCTGTGATGCATTTAACACCCACTTTGCAGATAAAATCTCTCAGATAAGGGCTGACTTGGACACCAATGTTTCAGCAGAATCTACAAGTGAGACTCCCAACAACTCTGTTGCTGTTGGTTTACTGGATGAGTTCCAATCTGTTAGTACTGAGGACGTGGACAAGCTCCTTGGAAGTATGAGGAAGACGACTTGCCCTCTCGACCCGTCCATCTTGGCTGGTCGTCCAGGGAGGGGATGCATTGAGGGTATTCCTTCGGGATACAATCAGTGCATCCCTTAGGGAGGGCTCTTTACCATCTAGTTTGAAGGAGGTGGCTGTAAAACTCCTCCTGAAGAAGCCCTCCCTCGACCCCCTGGACAGGAACAATTACAGACCAGTGTCCTTGCTACCGTTTTTGAGCAAGGTGATTGAGAGGGCAGTCGCCTCCCAACTCCAAGCTGTCTTGGATGAAACCGATTATCTTAATCCATTTCAAACTGGCTTCAGGACAGGACATGGAGTTGAGACTGCCAAGGTTGCTCTGGCCGATGACCTCCGCTTGAGCATTGACAGGGGTAGTGTGACCCTGCTGGTGCTCTTGGATCTCTCAGCGGCCTTTGACACTATTGATCACTCCTTTCTTTTGGACCGGCTGAGGGAGTTGGGGATCGGAGGCACTGCACTCCAGTGGTTCCGGTCCTTTCTCTCTGGCAGATCCCAAAGGGTGAGGCTCGGAGACAGCTGCTCTTCTAAGATTGAGCTTAATTGTGGTGTCCCTCAGGGCACCATCCTGTCCCCGATGCTGTTTAATATTTATATGAAGCCGCTGGGTGAGATCATTCGGAGGCATGGAGCTCAGTGTCTTCAGTACGCTGACGACACTCAGATATACCTCTCCATGACAAGATCATTGGCTCAGACTTCAGATGGTGTCTCTCCTCTTAATGACTGTCTTGCGGCAGTAATGGATTGGATGAGGGAAAACAGATTGAAGCTCAATCCAGACAAAACGGAGGTACTCACAGTCACAGGACTGAAGCCAGGTCTGGGAATACATCTTCCGGTCCTAGATGGAGTCACACTCTCTTCGACGGACCCTGTTTGCAGTCTGGGGGTACTCCTAGACTCGTCGCTTCACTTGACTAGTCAGGTGAATGCGACGATCAGGAGTGCTTGCTATCAGCTTTGGCTGATACGACAGCTGCGCCCTTTCCTGGATCAGAAGGACCTGGAGTCTGTGGTAGATGCTTTGGTAACCTCACAATTGGATTTCTGCAATGCGCTCTACTTGAGGCTACCCTTGTGCCTAACCTGGAAACTTCAACTAGTCCAAAACATGGTGGCCAGGCTTATTACTGGTACATCGAGGTGCAAGCACATAACATCAGTGCTTAAGTCCCTCCACTGGCTACCGAGTAGTTTCTGGGTACAGTACAAGGTGTTAGTCTTAACCTTTAAAGCCCTACAGGGCTCGGGTCCATCTTATCTTAGGGACCGCCTCTCACAGTACAATCCCCCCTGCACACTCAGGTCCTCTGGGATAAATTTATTACAGCCTGTGAAAACGAGGCTGTCGCGAACCTCCCGGGAGACTTTCTCTGCTGCCGCTCCCAGGCTATGGAGAGATGCGTCTTATTACATCCCTTGATAACTTTAAAAAAGGCTTAAAGACGCATCTCTTCCGGCAGGCCTTCCCAGAAACATCTTAACTCCTGGCCCTGACACTGGTTTACGACATCGGGACGTGCACTCCTACCAGTTCCCAGCACTTTATTTAGGAAGTTTACATCTACAGTGTCTATAGAATTGACTAGCTGCTTTTTATGTTCTATGTTGTATGTATGTAATTGTTCTTGGATTTTAATCTGATATTGGTTTAATTTAATTTTAAGGGGTGGGAGGTGGGGTTTTGGGTTATTGGAATTGTTTTATCTTGATGTCTTTTAATTATCGTGACCCGCTCCGATTGATGACAGAGGAGCGGGCTATAAATAAACAACTTCTTCTTCTTCTTCTTCTTCTTCTTCTTCTTCTTCTTCTTCTTCTTCTTTTAGACCCTCGAAAGACCTGGACATAAAAGTAGCTTGGGAGGGCCTGAAAATGTTTCTGCACTCTCTAAAGGGCATTTCAGGCAAACAATTGATTTGTGGGGAGTTGAAGTTGCAGTGGGGGGAGTTTCCACAGTTATTCACCTCTGCTTTACAGAATTTTTTGAGGTATAATGGCCATGATTATACATAAAAGTCTAAATTATGAACATACCATGGCTTTGTATATGATGTTGGGTGTTGAGATATTTGCAGAATTAAAAAAAAATCTTCCACAATCATTGCCAGTCTAATATTTTCAAAAGCAGACTGGCAAAAAAAATTATCTGCTTGTATTGTGATGTATCTTTCTCTGAGAGAACTTTAATTATATCCTTTTTCTTTCTATGATTCTGCCTCAATTTCTTGTTTCCTTTAGGTAACATTTCATAACTTAGAACTACCTATGCACAGCCAACATGTACAAGGGCAACTGTGAATCTGTTTGTGTTGTGTTAACAACTCCCATGGATCTATCAAAACTGCAAGAAGAGTATAACTATTAATTAATGGGGGATATTACCATAACGGAGACATTGTGAGAGTCTTTGTAGAGCTGTCAAAACATTAGGTGAGTTCTGTGCAACTGGCATTCACATTCCTGACAAAACTGTATCTAAAAATTTGCTTTTTTCCCTTTGTTAGGCAAATACAACAAATAGATTTTTTGCACCACCTACTCATCTTCTATCAGTCAGAAATAAGTGTTTATAGCAAGCAAATCAACTTTATTTTAGTACTGAAGACATATGTGAAAGCTTTGCAAGGTACTCAAAAATAAATTTGTGTGTGTATTCAGATGTAGTTTTCACTAAATGCTGTAAAATATGCTGTTTTGTCCATGCTAATGCTGGAAAGCCATGAACAAGCAAACAGTTGTTTTATGAAAAACATGGCTATAAGAAATATAAATTCAGGTACAAAATGTTCAAGGATGTGGAGAAACTGGAGCATGTCCAAAGGAGGGCAACTAAGATGGTGAAGGGTCTGGAAACCTTGCCCTATGAAGAACGCCTTAGGGAGCTGGGGATGTTTAGCCTGGAGAAGAGAAGGTTAAGAGGTGATATGATAGCCCTGTTTAAATATTTGAAGGGATGTCATATTGAGGAGGGAGCAAGCTTGTTTTCTGCTGCTGCAGAGACTAGAACGCGGAACAATGGATGCAAACTGCAGGAAAAGAGATTCCACCTCAACATTAGGAGGAACTTCCTGACAGTAAGGGCTGTTCGACAGTGGAACACACTCCCTCGGAGTGTGGTGGAGTCTCCTTCCTTAGGGGTCTTTAAGCAGAGGCTGGATGGCCATCTGTCAGGGATGCTTTGACTTGGAGTTCCTGCATGGCAGGGGGTTGGACTGGATGGCCCTTGTGGTCTCTTCCAACTCTATGATTCTATGATTCTATGATTCTATGATTCTATGATTCTATGGCAACATGGAGATTTCTCACATTTTCTTTAAGAAAGCAAAAACAAACAAAAAACCCTATGAAAATACTCGTAGAAACCTTTGATTAAAATGAATTGATTAAAAAAAGTAGAAAACATGTCCAAACCTCTTCACGCACCATATAGTGCAGGCTTAGAGATTATTTGATAAATATATTCTGAGGACTGTGAATTTATAGGAATAAAAGCAGTAGGGAGGGGCAGGGCTAGGCATAGTTGGACATTTATAATAATTAAAATAATTTAAAAAATCTGAGGCAGTGATTGTCAAGCACTGATCGTCCAAATATGTTGGATTTCACCTTCCAAAAGCCACAGTCAGCATGCCAAATGATCATGGATCATGGGAGCTAAAATACAAAATATGTAGAAAACGCAAAGGTTGAGAAGAACTGATTTAGGTGTTTCCTTTCTGGATCTGATTCTGCCATAGTTGGTGCAACATACTTTAGAAGTACAAAGGCAACCAAATCTTCTGTGGCTTAGACTTTGTGACAGAGAGGGTGGAGTCTGAAAAGCTATAGTGGTACCCAGTAGATAAGGGCTAGAGTCCAGGGCTGGAGCAGAATCCAGTAATACATAATGGGGACACACGATGCAATCCAGGCAAACAGGGGAAGGGTCTGACAATGCTTTGTGCTTCATTATGGAGCTTGTTGGGCTAGAGGAACAGAGTAAAACCTTCACCAGATGGTCCTCACTTGAAATGGCAAAGAAGATACAGCTGCATTTTAATTCCCATCATCCAGGTCACATGGGCATTTGTGTGATGAGACTGAACTTCTGTTTCTGAGGTGACCTTGAGGTGTCACTCCCTTACCTGTACATGTGATTGACATCTAACTGACAGTTAAATCTAGCAAACCCAGAATTAGCTGTCAAACTTTCCTAAGTGACAAGGAATAAGAAGAAATTTGGTTTGGCACTTAATTCATGGGCAGATTTTAAGATTTATACACTATGGCTAAGATCCTATGTTGTCCAATGAAACACAAGAATTCTGCAGGCAGAACTCTTCTATGGCTCAACACTCTCCAACCCCAGGTTTTGAAATGATAGGCACTTTAAATGAGCACTCCATGGCTGGGGAAGAATGGAACTAGCAGGAAGTTACATATGTCCAATTTCAGCTCGGGTTGTGTATGTCTGTTTATATTTGTATATATTCTGTATATATAACTATATATATATTTCCCCATACTGAGTGTTCCAGCTGCCATTGCTCTGGCCTCTGAGAGAGAAGAGGAGCAACCAGGTACATCTTCCTTGTGCCTGGGCCTCAGTGGCTGGTGAAAGCTCCATTGCTCTACTTTGTCTTCAGAAGGAAAAGAAGACAGCTGAGCACAACTTCATTGTGCTTAGGTCCTAGTAGCTGGTGGGAGTCCTTTCCTCTGGATTTCATTTGCCATTGCTCTGCCTGCTAAGGTAGAAGGGAGACAGCTAGCATGTGATTAAAACTTCATCCTCTCCCCTTTTGCCATCATTGTTCCCTTGTATGTCCTGTCTTGTTTAGAATGTAAGCCTAAGGTGCAGTGAATTGTCAAATTAATAATAATTATTAAACCACTTTGGGATCTTTTTTGCATGGGAGAGGCCAGGGTGAAAGGCAATCTATAAATTGTCTAAATAAATAAATAAATGGAATGATGGACAGATACTCATGACTATGTGATGAGCTGTTGTTAATAGTTGTTGTGTGGACATAATTGTATATGCAAGTTGGGTATCTCTCAGTATATATACATATATATATTTATATATATCCTGTATGGAGCATATAATGTTGGCCTGCAGTATTATTGAGCAGACAGACTGAAGTCTGATTTCAATTGGATAACTCTTCAGTATCCGTTTGGTGCATATAGCTTTTGACTGATAAGCATAAGCATGTAAAATAAACAGTAAATGAAAACAGATATGTCATTCAATACATCTACAAGTCAGTCAGATGTTCCTTTCTAATGGCTTTGCATGCTGGTAAACTGCCATTTAGTTGCAGTGCTTTATAACTGACTCAGCCAAAGATGACTGCACCATGACGGCTGTCAGTTTCTACACCACTGATCCTTAGGACATACTCTTCAGTTTGTGAAACAATTCTTTGGGGAGCAACAGGGGTCATGCTTGGCTTTCACAATATATAATGCATAGGATTCTTTTATTTGAAAACTACAACATTAAAGTGTAGAATTGAAATTGTAATACAAGTGAACAGATAAATTCATTGGTATGCACTCCAAGACAGGAGACAACATCTGTCCCCCTTTTGAAATGGAGAGGGAAACTTTGAAGCAGGGATGGAGAATATATGTCCCTATATTGTTGACTGCAATGTCCATCAGCCATAGATCACTGGCCAGAGTAGAAAGAACTTACAATTCAACAATATCAAGAGGGACACGAATCCCTCATTGCTTCTTTACAGGTTCATTTACTGGTTTATTCATTTTATGGTATGCACTCCAAGACAGGAGACAACATCTGTCCCCCTTTTGAAATGGAGAGGGAAACTTTGAAGCAGGGATGGAGAATATATGTCCCTATATTGTTGACTGCAATGTCCATCAGCCATAGATCACTGGCCAGAGTAGAAAGAACTTACAATTCAACAATATCAAGAGGGACATGAATCCCTCATTGCTTCTTTACAGGTTCATTTACTGGTTTATTCATTTTAAAGGTAGCAAAATAATCTCATTCATCAAGAACAGGCAAGTGTGTGTGTGTGTGTGTGTGTGTGAATCTTAGCACTCTAACAATTCCTGTTTATTCAATTTCAAAGCAGAATTCTAAGCCTGATGACCATTATATAAAAAAAATACACTCTCAAAACTGCAATATGTAGATTGTCTCTCTCTCTCTGGCTTTTCTTTGCTAACGAAGATTCAGGCAGGACTCATCCCACACTTACTACAAGTGCGTTGATGACTAAAAAGGCCTATCCGAGATAAACAAGTCCGGTTACAGAAAGCACAGCAAAAAGTCTCCTTGGGTAATGTTTCCAAGCTGTGGTTCTTTCTGCGTTGTCATTTCTCCTCGAGACTCATTCGGCGTGAGTGCTCGAGAGAGGCTAAAGCATTGACCAGATGCTTTAATACTGTAACTCTTAAAGGCAGAATAGAAGGTCTGAACTATATAATCCATCCCATACACCCAGTTCCTCTGGGGAACATCTACTACAACTGGCCAGAACTATACTAGCAACTGTCACCCAGAAGACAGTTTTCTTCAGCCACTCCTAAACTGTGGAATTACATGCTGGAAGAGATCCAAGAGTTAAACATGTTGTCTGAAACAGTATTAAAAACTTATCTTTTCTGACAGGCCTACCCAGTCGATTTTAAACTATTAATTTTAGTTTGGAATATTTTAATTTTATGCTGGATGATTTTAATGTGCCCTATGTTTATGTGTTTTAACTTAATATGTTTAAATGGTTTTATGTGTTTTAATCTATGTAGTACCCCACGTTGAGCCTTGGGGAGAGGAAGGTAAGAAATAAACAGCAGCTACTGCTTCTTCTTCTTCTTCTTCTTCTTCTTCTTCTTCTTCTTCTTGGGGGAGGAAACAATAGCTGTCTACATTTCTTAATAACTGACTTTGTTGTCTACATACAGATGATCACATTGCTCCACAAACAATAAAGAGTTCCATTTCCCCCCACAAAATGGACTAGATGAACTGGACTTTTTTCCTTGCCCATGATCTTCAAGGCCAAGCTTATGCCAGCAGAACTGCACATGCTTATTACTTAGGTTGCATTTTCAGGATCCCCTTCAGCTTCTGGTACATGGATTTGCATAAAGCTTGGATATGTTAATTTTTATATGAAGATGTAAATGTAGGAAAATTAATTTTAAATAAAAATATAACACAGCTCGCCACAGTAAGATTGTGACCAATGTTCCTACTCAGTATACTGTCCTTAATTGTTGATTGTCAAGTTCTGTCTTTTATTATGTTTCTCGGTCTTCAAAACAATGAACAAGTCCCCAAACAGAAGATATCTTTAAAAAGAGAAAGGTCATCTAGGAGCCCTTCAAATAGAATACTCTTCCCTGTAAAGTAAAGCACCTGGCTATCCTGAAACTAGATGGACTGAGGAGCAGAGCATCTTTCCAGATCTTATAACATCAAGCCAATTAATAAAACACCAGTTCTCAGAGCAAACAGAAATGTGTCAAGCTGCTTACCAATATAAGTTTAAATGGGGAAAGAGACAACGTATGTGAAATGATACTTTCCTGGTGACTCTTAGGAGTGCAGGCAAGAGCCTTTAGTAGCTGGGAGGAGGAAAGAGCATTTCAAAATATAATAGTCCCATTTCAGCTAACATATTGTGAGCTCTTTATGACTAGTGGTGTAACAGCTGGCTTTGATGTAGTTTCCATTGAAAACATGAGATTACAAGCAGTTTATTGCATTCCTGTTGGCAGAATGCTCCTTGGATACAGCCTAATGTCAAGGGGTCAAAGGTCTAAAGCCACAAGCCAAAGGATTTGTCATTGTTTAACAGGTCACTTGTTGCTATGCATTGCTTAGGCTGGACAGCTCCATGGAGCCTACCTCAGTGGCATTACATTCTGCTTTGTTTGCTCAGGTCTCTTGGAAAATTTTATTCCTTAACTGAGTACACTTATATCCAGTCATCCCTCAGTAGAACTTGTGATAGCATACCTACAATCCCACTTAAGTCATTAGTCAGATGTAGACTTGTCAGAGACGTTGATACACTTATGCCTCCATACAATGACTTCCCCTTTCTGGTCTATGTCTTACTTCCATGGCAAGGATTTTGTGATCCCCACATTTTATTGAATTGTAATTCCCAGCAGTTTTAGCCAGCATAGCCAATGGTGGGAATGCTGGAAGATGCAGTTCCAAAACAGCTAAAAAACATTTCCACCCCTAATCTAATTATTATTCTCAACTGGAGTAGAATTTACATAAATATTGGTTTAACAAGTTCCTCCTGATCCAATGGATTCCTTTTAGTTAAAACAAACAATTTGCTTGAGGGATCTGTGTGTATGCATGATGTTGCTGAACTGAAGACCATCTGTCCCTAGCCAACATTGCAAATGTTGAGGAATGCTGGGAGGTGCAGTCTAAGAACACATAATTCTTGCTCCCGGTATCCATCATAGCTATGAAAAGTTACTTATCTAAATTACAACTCCCAAACATTACAATACAGATAGCTGAGTTTTTACAGCTCTGTTTATACATTTACAATAGAAAGCATTTTAACTTTATAAGACCTATTCGTAAACTCAGGCCCTGTGCAGACTAGCCTTAAAGGTCGGGTTAGGGGTGGAGTTGGGGCATAGCATCCATATGACATACGCCCCGGCTTCACCCCCATGGTGGCGTGATGCTGCATGCTGCACCGCACCACATGGTGCACAGTGTCACAGGCCCCTCTGGCGCTGTGTCCACATGACACAGCACCAAAGGAGCTCCGTAAAGCCATGGTGCAATGGTGTCAACTTTTTGGCTCCTTTTTGCACCCTGGAAAGGCCAGATTGGGGCCACGGTGTGCAGTTGCCATGGCCCTGATCTGGTTGTAAAAAGGGTGGCTGGAAATCGCCCCTTCAAGGCTACCAACAAATAAGATTTTCTCTTGATGTGAGCTCTGTGCCAGGTAATTAGTTCATATCTATAAACACAGACATGTTTGCACATCATTATTTCTGACTAATATGTAGGAGAAGCTTCTTTCTTATGATGGTATCACACTTTGAAGAGAACTTGTACAAAATTCATAAAAACAAAGAAAGTTTTCCTAACTCTTTTATCTTCAGAGGTATAGTTTAGGCTGGAAAAATGTGGCTTAGATCCAGACTGCACAATTTGGGTCCAGACTGTCCGATCTTAACAATAATTAATCTGTAAAATTAAAACCTTTAAAATTTTATTAAAAGTCAGAATATAAAAATCAACAAAAAGAACACACATAATTAAAAGCTCATTGCAGTCAATTCCTATAAGTCTATCAGAATAGGAGTTTTGACTTGCTGGCAGAAGAGCAGCAGGTAGGGAGCTATCATAGTATCTGAAGGAGACAGCCACAGGGAAGGTCTTGTTCCTACTAAATGTGCCTAAGAAAGGTCTAGGAATGAGAGAAATTCCCTCACCTGAAGATCTTAGAGCCTGGGAAGACTCATTAGGTGGGTCCTTGGTATTTGCTGGGATTTGATTCTAGGACTCCCCATGGATAACAAAACCCATGGATGCTCAAGTCCCATTAAACACAGTGGAAGTAAAATGGTGTCCCTTATATAAAATAGTAAATTCAAGTGTTGCTTTTTGGAATGTACTTTTTAAAAAAAATATTTTAAAGTTGTGGATAGCTGATAAAGAATCTGTGGATATGGAGGGCCAACTGTACATGAAGATATGGTCTCTCAAATCCCCTGGACCCAAGCTGTATAGGACTTGTTAAGTCATAATCTATGTTTTGAATGGACTGGCAAACCAGTGTAGTGCAGTGCAATAAGAGAGTGCTAAGAGTGTAGCATTCTGGCTTTGCAGTTCTTCTGTGTCCCTTCCCACTACCCTGGAAAGAAGCTTTTACAGTTATATCCTGACAATCCTCCAATGGGTCAAGGCAGCGCACATGGCTCTTCCCTGCTTCCAGTTAACCTCTGTCCTCATGAGAACCCTGTGAGGTACAGTAAGTTGACAGGAGATACCTACATACATGCATGTAGAATTCTCAGCTAGTGATCTCTATTGGCTCACCAAACTACATATCCCAGGTTTTCATAGGATGCAGTCAATGGCAGTTAAAAATGAATCATAGTGCTTTAACTGTATAGTATGAAAGCCCCCCTCTTAAGCCAAAAGGCAGGAGTCAAAATCATCCATTACAATGATAATAACTTTATTTTTTAGTAACAAGTACTTTTATTTAATTTGCTTCAAGAACATCAAGCAAAATGCATACTGTCTGGTGTTTTTTTTAAAATGGTTGTTTCATGTTTGTGCTTATTATTTTACCAAATGTCAAAGATCCATGAGTTGATTTGGAAAGCCACATTTCATCTGCAATTTTGCATTCCTCTTTCAAAGTTAAATAAAAAAAGAGTGAGAGTTTCGGGTATATAAGTGAGGCCTTTCACAAAACAAGGATTCTTCTGCTGTTCAGTTTTCTTAGTAACGACACTAGTATTTTAGAGAGACAATAAAACAGCCTTCCTGGATCTTCTGCTACCACTGTGGTTTAAATCATGGTCAGTTTAGGAGCACAGGTTAGGTGTATTCACTTACTGTGAGCTTTATTCAGTGCATATCATGTCCAGAAGAAATAGCCAGAGGGACAGAACAAGAAACCCAACTAGTGTCAGCATCCTTTTGTCCCTTCCATATGGGTAGGACATGATTCCACAGGATTAACCAAACTATTATGTGCTTGGGACTGATCAGTTCAGTCAATTTACTGTCTAAAGTAAATTGATCCTTTGGAACAATGGGTCCTGTATTCAGCTGTTTGTACTACAGGTACCTGAGAAAGCAGTTTGCCTCTGTTCTGTAAACAGTTGTCCCTGCCCTCATGTGGAGTGGACCAGCGCCATATGGTGCCACTATGAACTTATTAACTGGCGGATTAACTCATCTCAGCATTTGGGATCCCCAGCTTCCAGCTGTGAGAATGATTGATGGGTTAACTACTGCTTCAGTCTTGAAAGTTATTTCCTCTATTTAACACAGTCAAGAAGACAGAAAATTGCCCCCTTTGTAAATGCTAATCTCACCACTCCTTCGAACACCCAACATAACAATTTATTCAAGGCAAAGTCTTAAAATTGGTATAGTACACATCAAATGCATACTAATTAGCAATTTCTTTTGAAGGCTCTATCACTTATTAAGGGTCTCCTTTTCCATATGTTCATCATGCCCCACTTCACCCTTTAATTACAAAACAGCACTTTCTATTAATTGTGAGAAGGTACATTGTCCCTGGTATCCGTATTATATACTACACCTTCAGAGGCCCAGCTTAGGGTCAGAGAGAAGGCAGTCATTAAAGCTTAGTACCATGGCCATTTTAAGCATATTCATTTTGCTCCCTTCTCAGTGGCTATGCTGGTTAAAGAGATTGGCTTGAAAAGAGATTTTTCTTTAAAGATGTCAATTTCTGTGTTCCTGTTATATTACAACTGGCCCTAGATTTTTTTAAAAAAAGATGGTGATTATTCCACTATGATTAAGTGGCAATTATTCTTCTACTGACATTGAGCAAAAGGGGGCTTTTTCCCACTTGGAACCTTAGTTTTAGGGTTCTCCACACCTCTTGTTTTGTAAATTTTCCCCACGCAAAAATATATTCAGTCCCATAATCAACACAAGAAAAGTCACCCTGGAAATTATAGAGGAGAGTGAGTTTGTTAGAAGCCAGTTTTTACTGAGGTTGATTTAAAAACAAATAAAAAAACCCCAATTAATTGCACACTTCACTGTACAATGAATCTTAAATATATTAATCTAATAGACTAATTCACAGATTTGACTATTAGATTAGTTACGTAATATCAGTGTTGTGGGTTACAGTAAAACATGTAATATTAAGATTTGGTCTCATGCTCTTTCTTGATTATTAGAAGTACAACTAACTTATTTAACTTGATTTGAACACATTGACAAACTAAGAATGAATGAGCTCTGTACAACTTCCTGATGGTTTCTTTTTAATACTATCAATATCAGGAGCTGGTAGACAAATAAGTCAAATAAAATGGTCATGATAGTATTTTCATATTTGTCAATTAGATGACACAGATGATGAAAATGTTTTATAGTTCTTTTGTGACTCTCCTCCAAAGAGTTCAAGCCAGCACACATGGCTCCTCCGCATTCTGGCTAACTTATATCTTCATACAAACTCTGTGAAGTTCATCAAGTCAAGGTAAGGAACTATTGAGACTTATGGCTCATTGGAGACTTGAACCTGGATTTCCCAAGTCCCAGTCCAAACTGCAAAAATTAAGCCTTACCCCATCTTCAGTGATGTATCAGTGCTACTTGCAGAAAACAAGTACTCAGGAACTAGACAAGATAGGGTTCTTCCTAGGCCTTAGGTTTAAGATATTCATTTTGGTATTTGATGATGATGATGATAATGATGATGATGACAATTCGCTTTATAGCTAATCTTTCCTACAGACTTGAGACTCAAAGTATGTTGTTCAAGGTGCTTTATTTAAGGTTTTAATTTAATTTTAATTTATTTTTATTTTACTTTAGTTTAACTATATAAAAACAGAAAATACTGGCAGTGGCAGTTCTCTTTTCAAAAGATAAGATACCAATACTGTAAATTCATTTAAACCACATAGATCTTTTGTGCACATGTATATGTCAAAAAGTGAATATTATTTTTCTTTCTGTCTTTCTCTCTTATCATCTGACTTCCATTACTGAGAGTGCTCTAGGATAGGAAATCTTCTTTGAAGTTTCTCTTTACAAGGAATATGTTGCAAGATCTTTATGTATCTGTATCCATATACCCTGGTGATAGGTACTGCAGAGACATTTTAGTGGAAATGAATGGATTCAGTTCATTTGCCTTATACCAAGTTACGAGAATATCAGTCCATCCAGCTCAGTATTGTCTGTACAATGGCTCTCTAGGGTTTCAAGCAGAAGTCTTTCTTTGATCTACCAGGAGACCTTAGGTCTGAGCCTTCGGGCCTCTAGGTGGTGTATTTTACTATTGGCAGTGATTTCAAATGAAATGTTTGCTAACTCAGTTTAATATGGAAGGCCTCACATATTTTTAAACAATATTTTTTCTTCCAAACAAGACACAGAATGAGCACTTTTTATATGGAACTTTCTCCCTTGGAACCAGGCACAGACTACAGACATGCTCTCTGTTCTTCCATCTTAAAGGTTAATATGCAAAGGTTAATATTAACATGTACGTTTTAGCTATATATTTGCTTTAATTTGTAATAACAACAGCAACAATACACGCATAGTTCACAAATAAGAAAAATGAAACACACATATCCAATTTTTAATAGCTAATAATAATATATGCATAGTTCGAACTTCCGGTTGGCATGGCGTCGGGAAAAACAGAATTCTAAGTGCCTCTGCCTTGGATTCGTCTGCTGAGTGTGGCTGGAGCTGCTCGAGACATCAGGAGCAACTCCAAAAAAATGTCATCTTGATTACAAGAGACACGGCCGTGTCCTTGCAAGGTCCGATCGCCACAGTGGGGGTTAGTACAGAAGTACAGAAGATCATCTACCCTGCAACGTGGCGGAGGTAGGCCAAAAGGACTATACGCGGCCACACTCAGTCTACCACTTTGAGTGGCACACAGACGCCGCCAACTATACAGCAGACCTTTCATTGACAATCGAAAGCAATCTAAAGCGAAACAACCCAATACAGAACAGATTCCAGCATTTTTGAGATAAGAGACACCTAACGTGTTTAAAAGAACTTTTATTTGTTATTTAATATGGACTGAAGAGCCAAAAACCCGGACAACGCAGAATGAAGGCAAGAGTGTGAGTGGGGAAAGGAGTCTGGTACGGAGGTGTGGAGGAGGTGAGAAAACAGAGAGAGGAGAAAAAGTCGGAGTGAGTGTGGGGGAAAGGAGCCGGGAGCGGCGGAGCTGAAGGCAGCGAGAGAGCGGAGTGAAAGCCCCTGAAAGCCAGGGGGTAAGAAGCCGGGAGTGGAGGACTTGGAAGCGACGAGACGGCCGAAAGCGGAGAGCAGAGAGTGAAGTGGAAATCGGAGTGATCGCGGGGGAAAGGTGTCCGGAGTGGAGGAGTGGGGGAGCAGAGGTGCTGGAGGCGGCAAGAGAGCGGAAAGCGGAGTGAAAATCGGATTGTGTGTGGAAAAAAGGAGCTAGGAGTTGAAGGAGGCGAGAGACCGGAGAGCGGAGGGCGGAGAGATAAGTCGGATCGTGTGTGGGAAAAAGAGCAGGAGTCGGAGTCGGAGGCGGCGTGAGAGCGGAGAGCGGAGATTGGGGTGAAAGCTGGAAAGCCGGAGTGATCGTGGGGGAAAGGAGCCCCGAGCAGTGGAGCAGAGGAGCTGGAAGCGGAGAGAGAGCGGAGAGCGGAGGGTGGAGAGATAAGACGGAGCGCGCGGGGGAAAGGTGCCTGGAGCAGAGGACTCTGCGGTGGTGAGAAAACGGAGAGCGGAGTGAAAGCCAGAGCGGGTGCGGGGCAAAGGAGCCTGGAGCGGCGGAGCTGAAGGCAGCGAGAGAACGGAGTGAGAGCAAGAGCGAGAGCGTAAGGAGAGAGTCGAATCAGAGGAGAAAAGAAAGTCGGAGAGTGTGGAGGGAAAGCCGGAGTGTGTGCAGGAGCTGGATTGGAACAGTTGGAATTAAAAGAGACTAAAATAAAGGCAAGAGAAGGAGTACGGGGAAAGGGAGATAACGCGGAGTGGTGGGTGCTGGGTAGAGAAAGAAACGTAGAAGAAGGAAATCTGTTAGCGATAGAAGGAAAGGAGGCGTGAGTGAGAGAGGGGACCACTGTTAGTGAGAAGAAAAGGAAGCTATTTGGAAGGATACGGTCCCGCGGGTGTACTGGGTGAAATTTGGAGGGGGTGGAGGAGGCCTGCGTTTAAGTAAAAGGTTTCTACGTATGTTATAGATAGATTGTGAGAAACAAAGTTTAAGGAAACAACACTTGGAAACTTATTTTGTTTAGCCTGAAAGATCTCGTTCTTAAAGGTTTAAGGAATAAGGCAGAGAAAGGGGGGGGGGGGGAAGAAGTAGACTATATCCTGTAAAGAAGAACCAAAACAATAATATATACATACAAGAGGGACCAGCTTCAATAAAGTATAGACCAACAAATAGTAAGTGACACCTAGTGGAGAGAAAAAAGAATTAACCTAATACTCCCACCTCACACTAAAAAGAACAACTATAGAATCGACCAGATCCTCACAAACAAATATAAAACAATGTCAGTGAATACCAGATTACAGACAATTAGAATCCAGCAAAGTCAAGGACAAATGCAAAGAAGACTATCCTCAGAGAATGTGGGTCCTCAAGACACATCCCTAATGTTGCTGGAGGAGATAAGGCAAATGAGACAAGAAATGAAACAAGACAAGGAAGACTTAAGACGGGACATGAAAAGAGATAGAGAAGATTTACGGCAGGATATAGAAAAAATGAAAGGTGAGATATCTCAAGGAATTAAGACCGATCTGAATGAAATCAACCAATCCATCAAAACCATATCAGTCGACGTGAGACAGGTCAAAACCAAAGTGAAAATGTTGGAAAAAAAGAATCAAGAATTGGAAGAGAGATTAAAGGAGGAAATTGAAAAGAGGAAAGAGATGCAAGAAGAAAAAACAATCTGGGACCAAAAGATAAGAGATAGATGCTTGAAAATCCGAGGGCTTCCCGAAGTCGAAAATGAGAATCTTTTTGAAAATATGGTTATGATCCTAGCAGAATTCCTCAAAAAAGACAAATCAACAATAGAACCCGAACTTGACAAAGTCTTTCGTATTAACTCTTGGATTGCAAAACAAAAGAAACTGCCCAGGGACATTGTTGTTTATTTCGTAAGAACCAGAATGAAAGAGAAAGTGCTACAGAGACAATTTGAAGCTAAACTGATAGTGGACGGAGTGGAACTACAGTTGATGAAAGACATTCCCGGACCAGTATTAAGAAAACGGAAAGAATACAGTTTTCTAACGAGGACATTAAGAGAAGAAGGTATACAATATAAATGGGAAATGCCGGAAGGCATCTCGTTCAGATACAGACAAAAAAGAGTGAAAATCAACACAGTCGAAATGGGGAGAGAATTCTTAGAAGACTTTCTAAAAGACTTGGAGCAAGATGAAGAGGAACAGAAAAAGCAGAAACATAGAAACTACGCATCAAAAAAATTAAGAGATACAAAGATCAACAAAGATGACAACATACCAGAAAAAGAAGATAATGACTCTGAAGACTCAAAAAACTCTATCGACGAAGACTCACAAATTTTAGGTGCATTTGGAACAAATTATGAATAGCAAAATTAAAACGTTATCATGGAACGTAAAGGGATTAAATAGTCCACAAAAAAGGAAAAAAAAATTACCACTACCTAGACAAATTAAAGGCGGACATATTATGTCTACAGGAAACCCACATTAAAAATTCTGAAAAGAAATATTTAATCCATAGAAAAATGGGCAAAGAATTTATTTCAGCTGGGGAAAAAAGAAAAAAAGGGGTGGTAATATACGTGAATGAAAAAATAAAAGCAAAAGAAATATTTAACGACGAAAAAGGGCACTTTATAGGAGTGGAAGTGAATTTAATCTCAGAAAAACATTGGTAGTAGGAATTTATGCTCCCAATACAAATAAAGATAAATTCTACAAGAAGATAGGGAAAATAATGTCGAAAACAGACTATACTGATATAATCATGCTAGGGGATTGGAACGGTGTAATTGATCCTAAAATAGACAGAAAGTCGCTAAAACCCATAAAAGAAAAAAGGGGCAAACTTCCAAAGTCCTTTTTCCAATTGAAAGAACAGTCCGCTCTAATGGACATATGGAGGGTAAAATACGGGAACGCCAGAGAATACACTTTTTATTCTGAATGCCACCAGTCGTGGTCTAGAATAGATATGTTCCTAATCTCCCCATCATTAATCCCAAAAATAAAATCCATAGACACTTTACCCAAAATAATATCTGACCATAATCCAATAATAATGGATATTGAAATAGGAAAGAAAGAATTCAATTGGCGTCTAAATGAAAATTTATTAAAAGATGAAAGGATTTTGGAACAAGCAAATAAAAATCTTAAATTATTCTTTGAGGAAAATCTAGAAAAAGGGGTTGGGATAAACGTGGTTTGGGACACCTCCAAGGCGGTAATGAGGGGCTTCTTCATACAAAAGAATGTAGAAAAAAGGAAGAGTAGAGAGAGGAAAATGGAGAATATGATGAAAGATCTAAAAATAAAAGAAAATAGGTTAAAAAACAAGGAAACAAACACACAAAAAACACGAGAAGAAATCCAGCTAATCCAGAAGGAAATATCACTAACTCTAGCCGAAGAAATGGAAAAAAACCTGAAATACTCTAGACAAAGATTCTATGAACACGGTAATAAACCTGGAAGATGGCTAGCTTGGAAAATAAAACAAAATAGGAAAAAAGCAACAATATGGAAGCTAAGAGAAGGAACAAAAATAGTAACTGAACAAAAAGAAATAACAGATATATTTTATAAATTCTATGAAAGATTATTTACTAAAAATAATGTAAGTAAATTTGAAATAGAGAAATACCTAAATGAGACAAAGATACAACAGATAAATAAAGAACAGCAGGAAGAATTAAATAAAGAAATCTCTCTTGAAGAAATAAAAGAGGTAATAAATGGGCTCAAGGCTGGGAAATCTCCTGGTCCAGATGGACTAACAGCTTTGTACTATAAAAAGATGATAGACAAGTTACTATGCCCTTTAAAGGAAGTTATGAATAATATCTTAAGAGGGAGATTCCCGGAGTCCTGGAATAAGTCTTATATTACACTCATACCAAAAGAAGACACAGATAGGGAGAACCCTAAGAACTATAGACCGATCGCTCTGCTAAATACAGATTACAAAATCTTCGCGGCAATTTTAGCAAATAGATTCAAAAAGATACTAAAAAGGTGGATAAATACGGACCAGAACGGATTTTTACCATCAAGACATATAAAAGACAATATAAGAAACATAATAGACATAATTGAATTGTTAGAGAAAAAACCAGAAAGAAAAGCAGCATTGATCTTTGTAGACGCCGAAAAGGCTTTCGATAATTTAAATTGGGAGTTCATAACTAGTACACTAAAAATGATGGAGGTGGGAGAGAATTTCTTAGGATGGATAAGGGCAATATACGACCAACAAGAGGCAAATGTCCTAGTTAATGGAGGTAAAACCAAAAGTTTCCAAATAAGGAAAGGTACGCGGCAAGGATGCCCCCTATCCCCATTACTTTTTATAACCACAATGGAAATTTTAAATAATAAAATAAGAGAGGAAAAAACCATTGCGGGTATAAAAATTGAGAGCAGTGAATTTAAACTGCAAGCATTCGCTGACGATATCGTCTTCACATTAGCCAACCCGATTGAAAATAATGAAGAGTTGTTGAAAAAAATAGAAGAATATGGTAAGGTAGCAGGATTAAAAATCAACAGCACAAAAACTAAAATATTAGCTTTGAACCTATCAGAAAAAGAGAAAAACAATTTAGCAGGAAAAACAGGCTTTGAGATTAAAGAAAAAATCAAGTATCTAGGTATAAACATTACTAACAGAAACACAGATTTGTTTAAAAATAATTACGAATATAAATGGAAAGAAATAAGAAGCGATCTTAAAAAATGGGCCAAGTTAGGGTTATCTTGGCTGGGAAGAATTGCTGCAATTAAGATGTGCGTGACACCCAAACTACTATACCTTTTTCAAACAATACCGGTAATTCAAAACGACGCCCCCTTTAAAAAATGGAACAAAGACATATCAGAATTTATTTGGGAAGGGAAAAAACCTAGGGTGAAATTAAAAATAGTTCAAGACAGTAAGGAGAGGGGAGGGTTAGGTGTGCCAAACTTTAGAATATATTATCATGCTTGTTGCCTTGAGTGGATAAAAGATTGGATACAGATCAAAAAAGAAAAATTATTACAGTTAGAGGGTTTTGATAACAAGTTTGGATGGCATGCATATCTGATTTACAATAAAGCAAAGGAAGACAAAAATTTTAATAATCATTTAATTAGGAAAATGTTGCTAAAAGTATGGACAAAATATAAAAGGTATTTCATTAAAAAAATTCCGAAATGGACGTCTACAAAGGAAGCATTCTTCAAAGAAACAAGAACGCCGAGGTCTTATTGGCCAACATACAAAGACCTGTTGAAACAAGAAAAAGAGAGATATGAATTTAAAACTCTGGAAGAGTTAAGGATTGAAGGCCACAGAATGAATTGGTTCCAACATAGACAACTTTGGGAACAATTTAAAACGGACTTGAAAAATACAGAGATAACAATGGACGAAACTGACTTTGATAAAATAATGACAAATGATCTAAATCATTTCATCTCCAGAACTTATAAAATAATACTCAATTTAGAAATGGAGAATGAGACAATTAAACACTTCATGATAAGCTGGTCCCAGGAAGTGGGGAAAGCAATAATGCTGAGTGATTGGGAAAAGAATTGGAAAAAGAGATTAAGGTACAGTTTAAGTGCAGAAGTCAAAGAGAGTTATTATAAGATTCAGTATAAATGGTATCTAACTCCCGTAAAATTGAATAAAATTTACAAGAATAGTAACAAGTATTGTTGGAATTGTCAAGATAAAGTGGGCTCTTTTATGCATATGTGGTGGCAATGTGGTAGATCCAGACAATATTGGAAACAAATTCAAGGGGAAATAGAAGAAATGATTAAGGTCAAACTTAAATTCGAGCCAACTGTATTCTTACTTGGTATGGTAGAAGAGGAGTTAGTGGAAAGAATGTATGGTAAAATAATATTCTACATGCTAACAGCAGCCAGAATAATTTTAGCTAGAAAATGGAAAAACAAAGAAGGCCCGAGTATAAACGAATGGTACATAAAACTGTACGATATGATGTTAATGGACAAACTAACACTCCTGCTACGGGACCAGTCGACAAATGAATGTGAAACAGAATGGGATTCGGTAGCCAAATATATTAATGAAAAAAGAGGTCAAATCATGTAATGTCCTCAGACATAATTTATATTTAAATTGTCTGCTCCTGCTTCCAGGAGAACAATATAACATAAACAATCTAATTACTGTTGGTAGTGATGTATGTGCAATTTACGGAAACAATATATAAGCTCATATAATGTGAGGTGTAGGAAAGTTCCGTAATCTCAGAACAAGAGTCCATTTAAAGGTTATACAATCAAAATGTTAATTACTATACCAAAGTCAGAAGGGTTCCAAGATCGGTAATACACAATGCTTACGTATATATATAAATGAATTTTGTAAAAGGTGTCGAAACAAAATTTTCAAGTAAATCAGACAAAACATTCTTAATGTGGAAAATAAAGGATTACAAAATGGGTTGTAAATCTGAAAGGTAAAAATGGAACAACAGGAAGTTTTTTTAACTCACATGGAAAAGATAAACTGTGAAGATAAGGGGGAAAGAGAATTTATATTGTATGTCAATTAATACGGTTTTTCTTTTTCTTATTCTTTTATTTAACTTTTCTTTTCTTTTCTTTTCTTTTTTCCTTTTTCACTTGTGTTATGCAAATTCGCACTAAACACTATGTAAGTTTTGTTTCGTCGGTGAACATTTACTATTGAATATGTGTTATGCCTTTTTAAAAATCCAATAAAATTTAATTAAAAAATTAAAAAAAATAATATATGCATAGTTCGCAAATAAGAAAAATGAAACACACATATCTAATTTTGCTCCTCCAAAGTTTAGCAACATGGATTTCAAGGTCAGTTCCCGATCCCATTTAGATGGCAGTTTAGTCTAAAAAGCATTTAGACAAACAGAACTCTCAGAAATCAACACAAACATTTTGTCCAGCTTTAAGATGAATAGTAATTGTAATGCTTTTAATACTGGGAAATGCTACCCATGAAAATGTCTTGAAAGTTGTCTCGCTTTTGATTGTTCCAAAGAATGGTTTTCTTCCTTAGCTACTTCACTCCCCCTTCTTGGAAAAAGAGACAAAATTGCATTTGGCTGTCAATTTAGACAATGTGCCAGAATCCAGCCTCTTGTATTTTGAAATGGGCCAATATTTTAAATACCGAAACCCATGGTTTAAAATGGAACTGACAGCCTCCTAACTACAGCCTAGCAAGTGCTGATGTTATCATAATGAAACGTAATTAAATTGTCTCTGTCAGGAGAGAGCTGACCAGTCACTCAATGTACATCTTGCTGCTGTCACTCATTTCATTAGCTACTGGCTTCATTATCCTAAGGTGTTTTATTTTCAGCCAAATGGTCATATTTTTCTGTTTCCTAGCACAGCCTTCTCTGTATTAGTCCACAAATATACTTTTTTGGGGAGATATGAGAAGAAAGAACCTCAGGCTTTCCTTACCATTGAGTAGGAATAAAGTAATGCTGACAATTTTATTTTCTCTAGCACAGGATGACATATTTGTAACCCATAAATCCAGCCAATTCTAGAAAGAGAGCAACTTTTAAAAACTGTTCCATGGAGATACTATAGTAAATAAATAGGAATAAGCACCATTCATTGAATGGATTTGCTAGGTAAAGCTGCCAGCTGTCAGCTACAGCATTGCACTGGAGAAAGTGCTCCTTAGGATATGTCCTGTCCTGGAGACCAACTGGGGCAAAGAACCTGTCCATCAGAGAAGAGACAGTAGAAGCCCCATTCATGTACAGAAGCTTGGTAAATCAGCTACAGTTATTGGAATCAGGCAGTTCAAGTCAGTAGGGTACAGCAAGAATATTAAGGCATCACTCCAAGGGAGTGTCTGGTAGCATGGTCAACTTATGATGCAGGATCCAAGGTTCTTCAGAAATGAGTGAGGAATCAAGAGAACAGAGTGTGGCTTCTATCTGAATCGTCAGTTGTCAGCAATGACCTCCCAAGGAAATTGCTGGATTATTTATGGCCTGGAAGCCTGTACAACTGTTGTCAGATTAATGAGCATTTCTTATTTAAATACTCTGAGTGTTGCAAACCCTCCCTCCCTTATCTACATTCCACTGCGGTAGTATTTCTTAGCCCATATCTCTATGTTGTGGGTGCTGGTGAGTGTCACTGTTATGTCCCTCCCCCCCCATCTTTCTGTTTCCATCTTTCTATTTTACTCAGAACTAGGCACATTCCCCTGTCCTTCTGTTCCATTATCTGTATCAAAGTCGGAACTTGGTTTTAGGAACAAGGCATGACAGGATTGTCAATTCAGGATAATCTCAGGCCCTGAGCAGATTGGTCAGGAAAGCATGGGCCATGCCTGTGCTTTCCTAGCCCTGATGCTCACCCAGGTTGGTCTCTGGGTCAGTGTGGGGTTGGGCAGGTGTTTGTGTGCTCCTTAGCTTGCCACACTGCCTCTCTGACTGACAAGGCCCCATTTGCTGCATCTGCTGTGAAAACAGAGCGCCTGGCCACATGGGCAGCCAGGCATCCCATTTCTCTGGCAAACCCACACCAGATTTCTCTGCTGCTCCTCTTGAAGCTACTGCATGTTATTCAGGAGCTCTGCCGGTCATGGGGCAGGGGTGGGGTAGAGGAATGAGGGCATTGCCTCCTTTATAGGAATTATCTCCCCCCCTCTTCCCCAGCCAAATAAATTTTCTTATATTCCCCAGATTTCTAGAACTGCAGAGTGACACACTGGAAAGTGTTCACATCTAGAACCTTTCTATTTCTTGTGTTCAGATTCCCCTGGTAACTTTACCTGACCCTTTTCTTTGTATTTCTAAATGCTTGACTGAAGTTTTAAAATACTGCAGTGCTAGAAATTTTGGTAATCACTGAAAATTTTATTAGGAGAGTAGAATTCATATAGAGGGAATGTCCTCAATTTGCACTCCTCCCAACTATATCACTGATGTTCAGTATTGTCAGAATTCAGTACTCTATTCAATATTGACTGAGCTCCTGTTCAACTCAAAGCAGCTGTGTGAGGACTTGCAGTAAAGCCCAGAATGGATTTTTCACTTCTGTGGTGGCAGATCCATCAGCCACTCTGGGGCTGAAAAGCAACCTCCTTTTAGGCAGCAGGTTTGAATTCCAGCCTGATGTCACAAACCAAAAAGTGACACATACAGGCTTCCCCCACCTTTGGATGACTCACTTTCTGACAACTCATTCTTATGACACTTGCAAATTACAGAGAAGTTCCATTAATTTGATGAATGATCTGTTCTTTTATCAGTTCTTCTTGCATACAAGGGGCACCCAGGACCATTCATGTGTTGTGTGTATGTGTGTAGTTCCAACACTTGCCTATGGAAAGAACATGCCTCTTCTTGAATTAATGGAATTATCTGTGTAATTTGAAAGTGTGGAAACAACAGAATGTTGTCAGTTCTTTGTCCTATGGAGGCTCACTTTGGACAACTTGCATGCATTACATGCACTGCTTGCAAAGCAAGCTGAGGGGGAACAGAAAGTGCCAAGTAGACTACAGAGGCTTGTTTGTGATCCAGTGAGAACTGCTTGGCATCTCCCTACCTCTCCGATGAATGTACACCATCTTTGCTCCTTCAATTTGTGTTCAGTCTGTGGTGCCTCTGAGACTGTGGACAGTGCATGTCCTACAGTGTTCCTGTACAGTATTAGTGCTTATAATACAGTATAAAGCTTTTGTTCATTTTACATTACCTGTCTGTGTAGTGTGTTATTTAGCTTTTGAATGTATTAAAAAATGATATTCCGTATATACTCGTGTATAAGTCAACCTCATGACTTATTATTAATAATAATAATAATAATAATAATAATAATAATAATTTCTACCCCGCCCCGATTGCTCGCTCAGAGGGGCGAGTTAGAAATAATAATAATAATTATTATTATTATTATTATTATTATTTATAAGTCAAGGGCAGTTTTGGGGGCCAAAATTATGGATTTTGATATGACCCATGGATAAGTTGAGGGTCTAACACTGGGGTGTGTTACAAAAGATCTAAAGGGGAAAACAAATCACCACTTACTGCATTTCCCTCTCTGGATCTCTCCCAAGTCCCAAGGGTGATAGTGTCAGCATGTAAAAAGGGAAACAAACCTTGGTGTGTGCGCGTGCGCGCGCGCGCGCACACACACACACACACACATTCTTTCCCTTTACCAAAAGCATTCCCAAGGCTCATGGCTTGCAAAAGAGGGGAAAGACCTCTCTCTCTCATTCTCTGCACATAACCCCCAGGATTCACAAGGCTCATGGATTTTTCTTGGCATGCCACTGGTTCTGTGGGTGAGAAAAGATGTTAACTGGGCACATCACACTACACACTCTCATCATGTAAATCTTTAGTGTAGGTGGAACATCCTTCTTCACTTTTTCCGCTCTTTGTGATATTTCAACCTGGCATGATGATGATCACAATCGTTATAAGGATGGTGACACCATCTTACATTGGCTCTCATATATGTTGAGACAATCAATAAATGATCAAAGCAATTACAAAGGTGCTAAGGTGAAAGGAGAATACTATTTTTCAAAGATACTTAGATCCTACCAACTGCAAAATTACTAGCTTCCACTGTTCAGTCTCTTATTTGGATGGGAACATAATAAAATGAGAGATGGGGGAAAGAATAGTGTGGGTGTGCATATGTGGCTGCTTGTGTGAAAATGTGAAAGGGAGCTTGTATGCCAACAGAAATCAATCTGACTTCTCTAGAATGTTGTTCTTGAGAGAAAAACTATAGACTATTGTTTCAAAGAGTTTAAAAAGGTACAGTGGGTGACAAACAAGTATTATTTGATGGGATTTGTTGTCTCCTGGGTGTGTTAATATTTATTTTGCTGAGCTCTAAATAATGAATAACTGAAAAAAACATCTTTAACTGCAGTATGGAAAATATAGATGTTGGCATTTTGAATTCAGAATGTTGTAAATATACCCATAATGTGTTATTCTGATGTTGTTCATAAGCTGACATATTCTTCTAATTCTTCTGCTGTTACTCATTATTTTAAACTGACCCCACCAATAGTAAAATTAAGGTACACAAGATGGAAAATGTAATAACTAAAAATGAATTGATCTGTAAGTCAACTCTCAATTCAGACCCTGAGTAGAAGATTAATCCACTCCAGTCCTGTGAAACTCTAAAGGAGAATACTTGTATATACAGGATGGAATATCATGAGTTTCCAAGGCTCACTGTCACAGTTTTCATGATTGCTTGGTTCATTGTTCATTCACAGCTATCCACTGGTCCACAAACAAATGGCTAATTCTACATTAAATGATGAAATGTAAGCCAAGTACAAAACTCAAGTGCTCAAATTGCAAAATGCACATTCGTTTGTAGCCTTTGCTAATGGTGTTGCATGAAATAGGATTCATGTTTTGATCAGGGGCACATGAATAGAAAAATTCCATTCATGAATATGCATTGGTCAATTCATCTCAATTCCATTGAAATTTTTTGCAGCTGCTGTGTGCCAACGGAGTGTCAAAGGAATCACACGACCTCATTCACATCTCAGTTCAATTGAATCACTCATATTTAAGCTGATTTAGTCCCACTGAAATTAGACAGTCTGATCCTCTGTGTCCATTCTAGCTGTGGTGGTACAAATTGTGGCTTAAGTTAGTTACCTACCCACTTTTATACTTTAACACTCTTAAAATCTGTAACTTGGATCTTTACTGTGTAGTCTACTTGTACTGAAATGAGAAAGTCTGCACTCATCATTTCCATCTCTCTCTCTCTCTCTCTCTCTCTCTCTCTCTCTCTCTCTCTCTCAAAATATCTATTGATCTTTGAAACCTTAACCTGCCCTTCAAACACTGCAAAGGCCTGGGAAAGAGTTTTGCCTGATTTAAAATATGCTCATTAAACTATCTCAGAACCAAATAAAATGTGCTTAAGTGTTGCTTGAAATTCTTTGCCTGTTTTGAAATGATTTATAACCATCCAGAAAAGGAATGACTTCTGTTGGGACTACAGAGTGCAGAGTGCAAACCCTTTTCTCTCATGCCATGGTCTTGACTAAAATCACTCCCTTATTCACCCTGGAAAGTAAATTTCTATAAATAAACTGTTTAATTCACATGAATAATTCTCTATCCAAAACTGTAATAAGAATAATAATTTTCATTTATATACCACCTTTCCCCCAACATTGGGATCTAGGGCAGTTTACAAATACAATTACAAATACAGATTAAAAAGAGAATTGAAACACATTAAAATGTTATTATTAAAAAACAATTAAACAATACTTAGAATTCAATCAAATCAATTTAACTTAACTTGCATTTCTTAGCATTCCAGATACTGAAAGATAATTTTGGGAGAAGAAATAAATTATTGATAGCAATAGTAGTAATATAAAATAGACTTTTTCTGTTGATTGTAAAAGGGGATACATTTGAAATCAGAGTGTCATTCCCCCCCCCCTCCTCAATTCATCAATTTTCCCTCCTTGGGGAGCACAGCTTATATATCAACAGCAGTACACTGGCTGTCAATATTCAAACAACAGAAAGAAGAGGTGGTCAGGCAGCCGGGAATGACAGAATGTCTATGTAAGTACTAAGTGCTACTGATTAGCTGAGTCTCCAGTGTATATAACACCTCTATAGAGGTGAAAGGGCAGAGAATTAATGACAAGGTCTCAGCAGTGTGTGTGAAGCAACAGGTCATCCTACATTTCAGGCCTTGATCTTGCATGCCCTTTCATTGGACGCATTGTCGATGGCCATCCGAACAAGTGAATGTATTGTAATGCTCGGGTTAGATTAAATGCAATTCTTAGATTTTTTTAAAAGACCCTTTGATTTTAAGTGAAGTGTTAACATTTTTACAAATTCACTTCCAGATATGTCTGGAATAAGATAGAGGGCCAAATATATTTGTTTTTTTTTAAAAAAAATTTTTTTTTATTGCTTTAAAAAACAGGGAAAAAACAACATACAACAGCGACAAACAAGAAAAACAAAAACAAAAACAAATCATACCATGCTTAGATCCATAAAGCGACTTGAAAAAAGGTCCAATTTGATATACATACAAGACTCCACCATAAGTACAAGTACACAGATACATAATGTAAAGGGGTAGGAAACAAAAGGTTACAGTTAACTTCCTAGGACTTCTTTCCGATCTTCAAAACATGATATCTATATCTATTTCTGTATCTTATTGTTAGGTCTTTTACTAATATCTTAACAAAACATCCTTGGAATGTAAGTATAATAGAGACTGCTTGTTTATACAAGCTTAATATATTCTGTTATCTATTTCTCTATTTTTTAATATATATATATATATATTTCCTTCCTTTCACTTTAGTACAAGTATCCCGAATTAGTATCTTGTCTGAGTCATATATTTATATATTGCATTTCACCAGTTTATATTTTTCCCCTCTCTTTCTAGATAATCCAAAACTGGTAGCCAATCGTCCCTCCAGGCTTCCCACTTCCTACCATTCTTCAAACAGGTGAGTTTATCCATTTGAATATATTCGATTAATCTATTCAGCCAAGCCTCGATAGTAGGGACCCCTTTTTTCTTCCACCAGCTTGCTAGAGTCACATGTGCAGTAACAGCTAGGTAAAAAAGCACTTTACCAAAGTGTTTCTCCTTTTCATCATTCAACATCATATTCAATAAAAAATATTTGGGGTCAAATCCTATATCACATTTTAGAATATCCTTCACAACTCCATATATCTTCCTCCAGAATTTATTAACTGATTTGCAGTTCCACCATAAATGTAGTAAAGTACCTACAGCCTTTCCACATTTCCAACATCTGTTGGATGTTGTCTTATCTATAGTTGCCGACTTCACCGGGGTCCAGTACCACCTATACTGCATCTTTAACAGATTCTCCTTTAGATCTGCACATATATATTTGTCAAATAAACTGTGCTCACCTCGCTATTCCCTAATTATAAGGTGCTTTATCAATAGCACACAATATGTCTTAGACTAAATAAACTGTTTAGACTTTATATTTTTCGTCATTGTAAATGACAATGTTTTTCTCTTAAATTCATCTTTATCACCCTAAAGTGTTCCTTTTATTTTCCAGATCACAGTAATAAAGTTGAAATTTGATTATAACATTATTTTTGAAAACAATATATCCAAAATATACAGTATATCCAAAGATTATGTGTCTAGTATTACATTACTCCATGCTGGAAAATGGGCTCATCCCTAGGGTCATGAAATAGTTTATTAAAGTTTTAGAAAATGTGTACCTTGATAAACTAATAAATATGTCAATCAAAGAATTAGGAGATTGCCAAGCATGATGAACATTTAAAGGAACATTTAAAAAAAGAATTTAAGAAAAATATCTTACCAAATTTCAACTTTAATCACATTAAAGGATGTACTTGTAAATAGGTTTAGGCTGTGTGTTTAATACTGTAATTTAAAGGTATAATTTTAATTTTGCTAGTTGTTTATGTCACAACTATTAGCATTGCATTCAGTGATATACAGAAATTATGATTTATGAGTAACTTTACAACATTATCAAGGATTCTGTATGGTGTGATATGGGAGGAGGTCAATGGGGGAGGGTGGCACCATGAGTTTTCAAACTGGGTGATACGAGTCCTAGTAACCTCACTGCCTATAACCAAAATTAATAGAATTTTCAGGACAGATTTTGGCCCATCTGTTTTGGGGGCATCGTGCTCAGATGATGCATGCCCCTGGATTGGGCCGAAGCTGCACTGCGGCCATCTAAGGTGACCCAAACCTGGCCACAAAAGGAGTGCAAAAAAGCACTCCTTGCTGGAGGTCCATTGCATACTGCAGTGATGGCTGTCCTCAGGAGAGATCAGTATTATAAAATGCCTGCTTTGTAGATCTAGTTCTCTGTGAATTGTTTAGCAAAACAGATTGACCCACTAAAATGTCCTGTCTGTGTGATGGTAATTCAGATGCATAACTCCACAGGATAGTCCTATTTACACACATCTAATTTTTTTAAAAATCATGTTCTAGTCTTTCAGATCTCTCCTTGTAGAACTTAAGTTCC